>OZ010797.1:235793482-237170055 GCA_963932465.1 Maratus speciosus | reverse complement strand
GACCTCATTTTGTACATTGAGCACTTCTAATACTTTTCCAAATTACAAACAAGAAAATATCTTTTGTTTTTATTGTTTTATCTTAAATCTTATAAATGGGATAAAATGGGTAAAGTGTTAGGCTTAATGTTTTGTAGTATTTTTAAGGTGTTATATAGAACTTTTCTGAATAAAATTCTTTATTTTACTGGAATTAGAATAGAATTAGTTTTAAAAATACTGTAAAATGTTTATATAATGCACATACAGGGCCGAAACTAGGGGGGGTGGGGGGGTAGAAAGGGCATGTGCCCCGGGCCCCAAATGAAGATTTCGTTTGCTGATTTTTCAAGTAAATATTTAGCACGGTATTGTTAAAATTATCCTGACTGGGGTACGCCAAAGCATAGAAGGATCTAAGGATGATATGGCATAAGGATCCTGTATAAAGCGGATTTTTTTTTTTCGATTCCATTTTCAAGATTTTAATGAACTACATATTTAACATAGCAGATTATGTAGTATTACATGTACAGGGCTTGAAATTCAATTTTTCATAGGAGGGGAGTCTCCCTACCAACATTTATAAATGGAGGGGAGTTAACCTATTTGGGAGGGAGAAAAAAGTTTAAAACCCACTGTTATTTTGACATGCTTTTTAAAGATTTACATTAATTATTTTGTCATGTCTGCATTAATACAGGTATGACAAAATACCATTGAAGCAATTTAAATCAACAACTCGGAATAATTATGCAAAATGTTTTTTTTATTTAAAAAAGTAAGAAAGCAGGGGTGATTATGAGTAAAAAAAAAAATTCTGAAACTGACAAGCAAATTTTCTGAAAGGTTACAACAGAGGGGATGAAGAGGGGCGGGGGGGGGGGGGGGGGGGGGGGGGGGAGAGAAATTACTCCCAGTACTAGCTATATGTGTTTTTTCGTGCCCCTTTGAAGAAATTTGCGTTTTTTGCAATATTTTGACGAAATTGCCATCATTTTGCGATCTTTTGACGAATTTTGCCGTTTTTCTGCGATTCTTTGACGAAATGCATGTTTTTCGCGATCCTTTGACGAAATGCGTGTTTTTTTCGCGATTCTTTCATGAGATTCGTGTTTTTTTTCGCGATTCTTTGATGAAATTCGCGGGGCTATTTCTGTGGCCGTTTGACTAACACTAAATTCATGTTTTTTCTGCGATCCTTTGTCGAAACTCGCATTTTCCCACGTTCCTTTGCCGAAATTTATGATTTTTTTTGCTATCCTTTGATGTAATTTGCGTTTTTTTTTTGCGATCCTTTGATGAATTTTGAATTTTTTCCCCACGATCTGATGAAATTAGCGATTTTTTTCGGCGATCATTTGTCGAAATTCGCGATATTTTCTGTTGAACTGATGACCAATTTTTCATAAATTTCGGTAAATTCGTAACAGAATCACCCCTGAATTCGCCAATCGGTTGCAGACACTTTTCAACCGATCTCGAGAAAAACATAATGAAATTTGTCTACCGGTCGCATGGAAAATTCGTGAATTACAACGATCTTTCGCGGTAAAAAAAAAAAGAAAAATGTGTCAATCAGTCGCACGAAATATCAGGAAATTTGCAAGGCGTTCGCAGGAGTTGATCGTAATTTCAAAATGCAAAATTTTCAGGAAAATGGTGAGATTTTTTGGACAGGAGTCTCCCGCCCACGATATTATTTTGGGCGGGACTTCAAAATTTTTGGGCGAGAATCCTGCCCTGAAATTCAAGCCCTGATGTATTTACGTCAGTATTATGTAGTTTAAATTTTAAAATAAGTTGGCTATTAGAAAATTAGTAAAATTTTCTTTGTAAATATATTTTGCTGAGGGGAGGGGGGGGGGGGGGGGGAGTGCAAAATATATGTTTGTTCCAGATGCAAAAAAGGCTAGTTTCGGCCCCAGTGCATTATTCTTAAGAGTCAGAAAGATAGAAATTCATTGTATATAATTTAGTTAAATCATTGCCACTTCTAGAAATATTCCTTTTCTAGATGGCATATCAGGTGCTGATAGGATTTGAAATTTTAAGACGAGATGGTCGAAAGAGTTGGGAAATAGAGTCAGGATTGTCAAGAAAAATAAGAGCAGTGTGGCTTTGACACATCCTTGCTTTCTCGACACCTATCAATCTGCCACACCTCCAAATAATCTTAGAATAAACTTCAAAGCTGAAACATAAGCATGTCCAAGCAATAGCAGATGAAGTTGTAACAAATGAAGACATTTAACTTAATGTGTGGAAGATATCCCCGAAGTAAAAATAGTTGTATCTGTAGATGCATGATTGAACGTCCAATATTTGGTGAAAAATACAAAGAATTTAGTGGCAAAACTATGGCTATTGAAGCAGATGAAACGTATGAATTAGGGATGCACCGAATAGTGATTTTGGCCGAATGCCGAATATTCGGCCTACAGGCGAACCGAATACCGAATATTCGGCTAGTCGAATAGTAACTGCTAGGCCGAATACCGAATATTCGGCTTGTCGAATAATTTTATATTTCAAAGTTTAAAGGCATTAAAAATGTTAAATTTTAAAACAGTTTTACATAATATTTAAAACAGAATATCCCATTTTGATAATCAAGAGCTTTTTCCAAGTAAACTTTATGCTGAAAAAAAAATCTGCTTTGAATTACTTAAGAAGAGGATAGTTATAAAACTTTTTTAATTAATAAAATTTTAAATTTCATGGCTTCTTCTGTGAATTAAAACAAATATTCTTCACTTAAAACAAACTTCATTTAAAATTTTCTTTAAATCTAAAACAAACATTTTAAAATCAAAGAGAAATTGTGAAAAAATTGTACAGGATCATACATTATTTGTTTGTCAGGAAGAGACTAAAGTAAAAGTAAATAAATAATGCGGGCTATTCAAATTTTATATGGTGGCAACTCAGCAAGAACTGTTCTACTCCCTTTTATTAAGCAAGGAAGTTTTAAAAACATCCTAGATCGGTGTCTGGAGTGGGCGATCATTTTCAGAGATTGTAAATGTTGTTCTTAAAATCTTAGCAAGAAACAGATTATTTACGGGACAATGTTCAGGAACTTACATTTGTTTGTACATAATTTAATTCCTATGAAAATCCTCGTGATTGGTTAATTTTTCTTGAACAATGCTTAACAGCAAATAAATAGTGTAAAAACATTCTCTTTTATTTAAATATATGATTCTGTTTCTAATTATTCTGAATATCTTTATAAGTTGACTGTTAAACGTATAAGTGGTGTAAGGTTTTTAAAAAATATGTTTTAAGTAAAATATGTTTTAAGTAATAATTTTTTAAGTATTCAGTTGGCCGAATATTTCGATATTCGGCTAAACCGAATATTCAGCAGGCCGAATAGTTTGTTAATTATTCGGTATACAGAATAGTTTGATAATCGGCCAAACCGAATATTTGGTGACATGGCCGAATACCGAATATCGGTGCATCCCCTAGTATGAATATGAAATAAAATTCTTGGAAAAGTCCAAGATTGGTTGCGTTTTATGTTTTCCTGATGCGTGAAGACACTGGGGTACATCCATTCATTACTCTTGTGACCATTAGAACAAATTTTTCAGAAATACTTCCAATTACTATTTTATTATTAGGATATAAATTGATATGACTAGTTAAATATCATTGTGTTTCACTCACATAAAATATATCTAATTTGAACAAAAAACATTTTACTCGTCTATATAATAAATCAGAATTTTATTACAAATTAGATATATTTTATGAGAGTCTACCTAATTTTTACAAAATTTTTACTTATATATATTTAATGGGAGTGGAACATGATGGTAGTTATTTAACTGGTTATTTCAATTTTATCCACATTATATTTTATAACTAAATAATTGGAAGTTTTTCTGAAGCTTTGCTCTAATGATCATAACAGTAACAATGGACATTCTCATAGATTTATATTGTAAAAAGAAAGCAGATAATAGAAACATTAAAATGAATCAACATTTACATAATCTGGGCCATTATGCTTTTGATAACTTTTAACACTTAAAATGTAAAAGTGTGAGAATACGAGTTGAAAAAAGTGTAGCCAGAAAATGTTTACATTTACACCTAAGCTTGATTCATAGTAAAACTTCTCATTTATCTATTAACTTAAATTCCATATTTAAAAAACATTTTTAAGACTTTATATAACACTGTTTTCCATATTACTTCATTATATAATCTCTGGTAAATCTATTTATACTGTATTCACTGTTAAACTTTTATGTACCCATTTTACCCCACACTATACCCATTTTCACCTGCGTGGGGTAAATGGGTATACCAAACATATATCTATTAAATGTTTTGTTATAGACATACTTTTGTAGCCTAAAAAATAAAAATTGTGTATTTCCATTACAAGAATATGCAATGTAAAGAAATACCAAAAAAAGTTTTAATTGTTTAACATTTATGAGAAAATTTTAACTGAACATTTAAAAATAGTGAATTTTATACCCATTTTACCCCCACCTGACCCTATACAGAATCCTTCTGCGGTGCAGCATCTAATGTGACTCCATCAAATGACATAAAAGGCAGCAGCAGCAGAACCAAAAGATCTAAATGCAAAGCCGATATAAGCTGCAAAGGAAATCATACGGGGAACATTTGCCTCGAATGTAAAAGACCGGCTTGTGGCAAATGCATATCTTCAGAAGTTCGATGTACTGATTGCTTTAAGAATGTATAAAGTTTAAAGAAATAAAGATCAGTATAAAAAAGTTTAAAGAAATAAAGATCAGTATAAAAAAGTTTAAAGAAATAAAGATCAGTATAAAAAAGTTTAAAGAAATAAAAATCAGTATAAAGTTTATTTGAGTTTTCTTTAATTTTCTATTTTTTTTTCTTATTACTTAGCATTTACCCTACTCAAGAGATCAAGAAACACTGAGGGGCCTGATTGGCTCCTTCTATATTTCTAGATATAAAGTAAGTTGCCGTCGTTCTGGTGTTAAGATGTTAAAGTGCTGGTACAGAAAAACGAAGCAGCTTTATCAGTTCCTAATTTTCGAATGTAGGCACCAAACAGAAAGCAATGGTTCTGCTGAAGCAGATTAAGCTATTGGGTTGTTCTCTACAATACTTGCAAATTTGGCCAAGCAGTCTGACTTGAATGATACATACGTAAATTTTCATAAAAAGTAGATAAATAGTAAGCAATTAGCCAATTATTGAAGATTTTAATAGCAGCAGAAATCGTTTTAAAAATTTGACTTAACAAAAAAATAAAATAAAAATTTTAAAAGTGAGGGAATGATGGTGAGGGAATGATGAGTGAGGGAATGATGAAACAGATATGAGGGAATGATTGTTTACAAAACAAGTTAATTAATACATTATTTTTAATATGAATTGATACAATAAAATAGTATTATAATAGTATAAAATAAAATTAAATAGATGAAAACATGAAAACTGATGATCTATTATCACATGGCTGAGTGGGCTCAGTCTTTCTTTCCCCATAAGATGTGTGGTAATTATGTTCATCTTTTTACTTTCTTCTATCTTTACAAGAAGAAATTATTGGATTCGTGAAAATTTTCGAATTCCGGTTTTCGACGGAATTACATGTTTTAGAGGTCAAATATCCCGAAAAAAAAAAATTATTTTACAAAGTCTCTGTCTGTCTGTATGTGACAGAAATTTTGCGGGCACTCTATCTCAAGGACTAATGGACGGAATTGAATAAGACTTTAGATTCAGTTAGTTCCCTATATAAATTGGTGCCGATTACTTTTTGGTGTAAATTGCCCAACAGGTGGCACTGCTATCATACATTTTTCGTGATTTCCACAATAGCTATATCTCTAGAACTAATGCTTGGATTTTCATAAAACTTCAGATTCAGTTAGCACTTGATATAATTTGGTGCTTATTACTTTTTGGGGTAAATCACCCAACAGATGGCGCTTATATGCTAACATTATTCATGATTATTGCAATAACTATATCACAAGAACTAATGCTCGCATTTTTATCAAACTTAAGATTCAGTTAGTCTCTGATATAAATTTGTCCTGATTAGTTTTTGGCGTAAATCTCCCAACAGGTGACGCTGATACGCATAATTTTTTATGTTTTCTGGAATAGCTCTATCTCAAAAACTAATGTACAGATTTTCATCAAACTTCAGATTAAGATAGAATTGACATAAGTTGTTGCTGATTAGATTTTAATGTAAATCACCTAACCAATGGTGCTGCTAAGCTGCATTTTTCAGGAAGTATTAACATGTATGAGTTTTGGGATTGCCACATCTGACTAGTTTTGGTTTGGTTAATTATAGCTTGTGTTTCCCAGATCCATTTCTTCAGCTTTAATAAACTTGTTTCATCCTCAGTAGTTTATAAAATTAAGTTGCTTTTACAATTCTCGCACTTCCTTTGAAGGCAGGTTAAATATTGTTTTTCTCACAACATAATTCTAGTAATACATGAGGTGTTTTAAAATTTATTATTCCTGTTTCATTAAGTTTTAATACAATTATTTTTATGTTGGAATGAGCTTCACAAGCAGCTGTATCTCTTTCTTCAACATTAGGTTTTTTCACCTAAAGTGGTTTCAGGCGACAGAATGATGAATAACTCAAAACATAATTAACTTCTTTGAGAAACTTCTTGTATAAATATTTATGTGTCTCTCATAAAAGCCTTCTTTTGTTTCTTTATTTTGCTTTTTGAGGTATAATCTTTTTTCCTGGACAAAGTTTTTAGCAAAAACTTAATATATCCTGTTTAACTTTATTAAATAGGTAATTGCCTCTCTTACGATAAGTAAAGAGATAAGCTTCGTTGCTAGCAATATTCTTCAAGCTTCGATATCTAAGAATATATATATTTTTTTTCATATGTAGCAATCTGTATTTTTTCAAAATACTTCCCTTAAAATTCTGTAGTACATTTGTCTACCTTTTTGACTCTTTCCCATATTGCTAAAAGTTGATGCCAATGCTGTGTAAAGAACGTCTCCAAATAAAAGCTTTTTCTAATTTTGGATGATACGTCTTTATTTCCAGTTATTTATTCTTTTAGGAGTTAACTTTTAGGATGTTTTAAATTTTAAGTAAGGCTTGGTAATACTTTTTGCATTTTGATTATCTCCTTTTGCAGCTTTACAGTTGAACTTTTAATGACTGATTTTCTCGAAACAGTTTTGATCTGCCACGTCTAATTCTTTTCTCCAAGCACTCTGCCTTGAAAGAGGACGTTCAGCCTCAGAACCACTAAAACTTGCAGAATCTGTCTTACCACTATTTGATGGAGTCTGGGGAGAAAGAAATTGCTCAATCTTCTTATTTTTCTTAATATTTTCTCTATAATTTTTTTAATTTTTCTTCCACTGTTTCCTTTTTTTAACATTGTTGTCTAGAACTCATCTCCTTTACACTTTTAACTTGGCCTTTCTCTTTTAAATATTTCAGTTTTTCAAGCTTCAAAGGATTATTTTTCATTTTCTCTCTTAAGATTTTTTTAAACTCAATGTATTTTAATCGCATAAAAAATGTAAAATACTAATCAACACTATTCTACGTATATGCATAATTTTTCACTAAGCTACTCTGGCGTATTTATAAATTTCTCCAAGAACAGTTTAAATAAAATGTTTTGGTTAGTTTGAGCCACATAAATTTAAAAAATAACATGCTATTAGTATAAATTTTAAGCAGGAAAACTAAATCCATCATTTAAACAGAAAGCACATCATTCCCTCACTCATCTTGTCATTCCCTCATAATGGTAAATGTGAGGGAATGACAAGTGCGGGAATGATGAAATAAGACATTTTTACTAATTGTAGGAAAAAATGCAAAATTATGAAGAAATCCAAACTGTTTCCTTGAAGAGCAACACTTAATATATAATGTATGATAAAATTAAAATTTTTGATATTTACAAAAAAATTAGTATTCTGTGTGAGGGAATGACTGCTAATAAAAACGCTTCCAGATATACTGACTGAAAAAAAATTCTGAAAAATTAACAAAATTTTACACCACCAATTTATGTTGCTGGACTGACAAGTGCTCAAAATGGCTTCTTCTCTGTGAAGGATACTAGACTGCTACTGCTCTTTAGTGGTAGATATTTGAGATAATAGCAGTGTGTGAGGGAATGATGGTCTAACATGGGGAAACATATAATTGATTGAGTAGACTATATAATAAATATTTTTATTATTTTTTGTAATGTACCAAATAAGAACTTTATTTTGCTTAGGGTATTTTTAATTATTTTTATTTCTGGATGGAAAGAAATAGGCAATAAAGTATGGTAGTACAGGTGGGGGAAAGGTGAGGGAATGATGTTTGCATGATATATATTTGGCTGAATCCATATCAACTCAGGCAGGGGGGTTACCTTCATAGTCTCAGAAGTTTTTGAATTGAACATATGTTAAAATTTAAGAAAAAGTAAGATACTTGTATATTTTCATTTTGCCCAAAAAAATTCCTGGCCCGAGATACAGGCCGCCAAAGATGACATCCCGGGCATCCTTTCTCATTCGCGATTTTCGATAAACATTTTAAAGTGCTCTATCTCTAGAACGGTGCAAGATATTTTGTTTCGGTTTATTTTATTTTAAAGATAATATTCTTCTGTTTAAAATTATATACCCAATTTTGAAAAATGTATTCAACTTTTCTTGTGGCAGCCTTTTGAAAAAAAAAAATTTTTCTTTCAAAAAAAATTTTTTTTTTGGAAATGCCAATCCCAAAAATTTTGATTTTTTTGCTGTTGATCAATACCATTGGGAACTACCTTCACTGTAAAGGAGAACTTCCACTTTTGAGTTTAACAAATTTTAGAAACATTTTAAAAATTCAGAGAGGTTTACAGGAACTGTATATATACAGTTCCAGTAAAAGTCACTGAATTTTTGCTTATTTGTATCATATTTGTAAGGATAAGTCTACTATATATCCTAAACAAGTTAGAAATTGCAATATCAAATGTGGCAAATGAGGTGCGTGGTGCGTGCGTACTATAACTAGTTTTATAAATATTCAGGTCTTGGTGCAATAAGTTACACTCTTGGGCAAAAAGGGCATGAATACAAAATTTATTATGATTCTACATATTAAATTCAGTAATACAGAAGTAATATGAATTCATCTTAAAAGGACTTAATCGCCATTGCAACCTAGAATCATTACCTATCATGGTATATCTTTGAATCAATTATGTATTATAGGATTTTTAAATAGAATGAAGAAAACTTTTATTAATGTCTTTTATGTTTTAATTTGATTTTCATAGCATTTGAAGTGATACATACTTTATTTTCAATATCGAACATAGTAAAACAATCTCAATAACATATATCAATTACACAGCAATACAAATTATATTAATGCAAGTTAGAGTTCAGACAGATGGGCAGACAAATCGAATCCATAAAGACTTTCAACTATGTTGGAAATTGTTAAAAACACATAAATAGGTCGGAATTTGACTTTTAAATTTATGTCAATAGACAGAAGCATACTTGAATACTTTCATGCAACCCTGTATTTTACCTACTACCTTTATATACATGCCACTATTTAGCTAATATTTAATTAAGATTAAAACAGCCTTAAAACCAGTGAAATCACACTTCCAGAGATTATCATCCATAGACGGCCATGTATCTAATTCTTTGCGTGGACCTGTATATCATTTTATCTATATTCTCCAAACATATCTTAGTATACTAAATGTAGTTCAGTGTAAAAATGCATAACTCATTTAAAAATCACCTTTAAGCTACTTTCATTCATACTCAGTAAACCCTTAAGATTTCTTTTGTGTAGCCCTGTATATGATCTGCAGCATTTATGCACACAACGTAGCATGGAAAAATTTTGTTAAACTTAAAAACTCAAACATAACTAAAAATGCACTTCCAGCAATACTCTTACGATTTCTTTTGTGTAGCCCTGTATATGATCTACAGCCTTTATACACACAACGTAATATGGAAATATTTAATTAAACTTGAAAATTCATATCGCAACTAAAAATGCACCTCTAGCAATCATCGCTAATGTACAGTATTTCCAATAAGGTAAAGTATCCGAAATCTTTTGTGTGTCCCTGTAAACACTATGCACTTTCTATGACACAGGAAGTAATTTTTTGTAAACGTCTGCAATAAAGTATGTATCACTTCAAATGCTATGAAAATCAAATTAAAACATAAAAGACATTAATAAAAGTTTTCTTCATTCTATATAAAAATCCTATAATACATAATTGATTCAATGATATACCATGATAGGCAATGATTCTAGGTTGCCATGGCAATTAAGTCCTTTTAAGATGGATTCATATTACTTCCGTATTACTGAATTTAATATATGGAATTATAGTAAATTTTGTTTTAATGCCTTTTCGCCCAAGAGTGTAACACTTATTGCCCCAAGATCTGAATATTTATAAAACTAGTTAATACTATGCACGCACCTCATTTGCCACATTTGATATTGCAATTTCTAACTTGTTTAGGATATATAGCAGGTTTATCCTTACAAATATGATACAGATAAGCAAAAATTCAGTGACTTTATGTGTATTATTAGTGAACTGTATATATACAGTTCCTGTAAAATTCTCTGAATTTTTTAAATGTTTCTAAAATTTGTTAAACTCAAAAGTGGAAGTTCTCCTTTACAGTGAAGATAGTTCCCAATGGTATTGATCAACAGCAAAAAAATCAAAATTTTTGGGATTGGCATTTTCGAAAAAAAATTTTTTTTGAAAAAAAAAATTTTTTTTTTCAAAAGGTTGCCACAAGAAAAGTTGAATACATTTTTCGAAATTGGGTATATCATTTTAAACAGAAGAATATTATCTTAAAAAAAAAAAAAAACCTCAACAAAATATCTTGCACCATTCTAGAGATAGAGCACTATAAAATTTTTATTGAAAATGGCGAATTGGAAATGGTGCCCGGGATGCCATCTTTGGCGGCCTGTATCTCGGGCCAGGAATTTTTTTGGGCAAAACCAAAATATACAAGCATCTTATTTTTTATTGAATTTTAACATATGTTCAATTCAAAAACTTCTGAGACTATGAAGGTAAGATTTTTTTCTTTGGCTGCCTGAATTGACATGGATCATACCTATTACATTTTTAAATACTAAATTTATTTATTTTTAAATTTTACTTTCTGTCCCTAATAAACTATGTTTAGATCTTCTAATAAAAATAAATAAAAACGTAATGAAATTAAGAGCATTTATATGACAGGGAAGCACTTTTTGCACTATTGCAGAGAATAACCCTATTGCAGTAAAAAGCTGGTTGATTATGAATTCTTTAAGTTTTTTAGTAGTATCCTTTTCGATAATTATAACATGTGTCTTCAATCATTCTAAAGGACAGAGTTCTTTCACTATATCAGATTGAGACAAAAATTCACTGTAATGGTTCAGATTTTACTTCAAACTTTAATATAACAGGCATCACCAAAGTAGAGAATATATCTCTTTAGCAAACAATAATGCTGACATTTTCTCAGAGCTTGTTAATTTCTCTCCTGCATAAATGACAATGAGGATTCAAAAAATCGGGTAATAAATGTGTTGAGTTCAATGCTTGTTTGTAATAAGCAAGGTCCATACAATTTTATTGCAGAAGTTTTTCTAAATACTAAGTAACAGACAAGGAAATATTCTTAAATTTAATATATTCCTGCTTATATTTCCTTACTGTCGCAAGTTTATTTTACAATTTGATTCAAATGAAATTTGAAACCATTTTTTCTAAACTTTAAAAATATACATTGGACTTTACCTACTTTTTGACAAACATTAAGCTTTATCTTTTTAAAAACTAATCAATTATCTGTATCATATAAAACTAAACTATATTAAAGTACATTAATATGTTTATTTACATCTTGAATTTATTTAAAAATAATTTTTGAAAATCTGATTTAAATCAGTGATTAAAAAAAAATCAATTGATTTAAATCATTATTTTAATAACTAATAACGATTAAAATCAAGTTGATTTAAATCAACGAACCCTGCTAAATTTCTATGAGGAATTATGGGGACCAGCTGCCATATTCAGCCGGAGTCACCCATCTTGTTTCTTTGTTGGTCATTTATAACCACTTTATGCTTAATTTTTGAAAATTTACAGATTAAACATAAACAATATCTACAAAATTTTAAACAGAAAATCAGCACTCCAAACATTATCTGTAAAAAAAAAAAAAAAAAAAAATAGGGAGGGGGAATTTATAAGTAGCAAGCATGAAATACATAAATTTTAAAACAGTAGAGTAAAGCAAACATTCATTTTTAAGAATATATAGCCCGAAATTACAGCCAAAAAAAGAATCAGAGATTAAACATTTAAAAAAACAACAACAAAAATAAATAAATAAATCCAAATGAAGAAATTTAAAATCGGCATGACCAACAAAGAAACAAGATGACGAATACGGCAGCTGTTCTAATTACAGTTTAAAAGTAAATGACAAAATAAAAAAAAGTAAATAGAAAAAAATATCGCAGTCTGATATTTTTATTTCTAAGTGTTTTTACATGTGAGATTTTCAAGAAACATGGATTATTTTTTTCAAATTCTTATTTAATTGGCTGCCACTCTGTAATAAAGTGATAAAATGAAAAATGCTTATGACGTAGAATCATATATTGATAATTAATATACTCAAAATCACGTTTGTTCCTAAATTACATTCCGTTAATTTATTTGTGCTCTCATAAATCTTATCTATTCATTTACTGTCTAATATAACTTGATTTTTATCTCATCTAAAAAGCTCTCGATTTAAATAAAAGTAAATATATCTTGCTAGAAGTAACAGTTATTGATTGCATATGTAATCATAATTTATGGAACTACTTGAGAATTCGCCCGGAGTCCGACATCTTGTTTCTTTGCTGGTCATTTATAACCACTTTATGCTTAATTTAAACAACATAAACAACAACAAACATAGCATAAACAACAACAAAAATAAATAAATAAATCCAAATAAAGAAATTTAAAATCGGCGATGATCAACAAAGAAACAAGATGGCGGACTCCGGGCGAATCCGCAAGTAGTACCTAATTTATTTCCTGTCTAAAATAAATCTTTATATTCTTGCTAAAGTACTTTTCTTTTGTAATTTAACTGTGTGTTGCATCTTGCTAATTGTTGGTTAACGTTTAAGATAAATTTAACATCTGTCAGTAGATAAAAGAAATAATAACAAGTAAATAAATTACTGGAAAGATGTAATGTGTACTTCATACAATCATTATAAAACATTTTCCATCCATCATCTATCGCCAGACTGACGTCATTAGATTTTGAATTTTATATGAAGTAAGACTAATGGATTTTTTTAAATGAACAAATTTTGTGGTTTGAACGGACAGAAGGTATTCTCAGGATTTGGCTACTGGCTCTTCAACGTTAAAGATGTAGAAATTTTGTGTGTGTGTTAGGAGGGGGATCACCTACCCTTTTCTCTGGCAACTATAATAAACTATTGTTCCTGGAAAACTTTGTGTTAAATTCAGCATTTCAGGATGAGAGCTTTTGGGTTTTGCGAATGACGTAATGCAATATTACTAAATCCGGCCTTTTACCACCTTTCCATATCTTTGCAAAAACTAGGGGAGAGTGTTGTACCTTGGGACATTGACAATTTCTAATAAACTATTGGCAACAGTTATCTTTTGTGTATTTCTAATAGTGACCTATAACCAACAGATCTCATCATAATAACAGACAACATCAGAAGCATTGAATTTTAAGAGCTAGGTGAAAAAAAATAAATTTCATTAGTCCAAAGTAAATATTTTCCTCCATTCTAACTTCATTTTTTTCCTATGTATTTCTGAACAGATGTGTTATTATCCCACCCTCCGCCATCTTGGATTTTTTTTTGGCGAGAAAACCCCTTTTCTGCCAAGTAGTAAATGTCGCCAAGCACCCGTTTCTACGCATGTTTGGCTCAACGAAAATAAAATGTAAATAATAAACAAAATTCGCTAAACTGGCAAATCAGTAATCCTTGTATGAGCGCTTCGCGCACATTTAACGGAAAAAAAACATCGCCGAATTCAGCATTTCTCGCAATATAGCATTCTCAAAATTCAGCAGTTCTCGTCTTGTAGCAATCTCAAAATGTAAAAAACTCTTAAAACAGCAAAATATACCTAAAAAACGAGACTCGCTAAAGTGGCAATCAGCAATAGTTGTATGAGCGCTTCGCGCTCATTTTCCGAAAAAAAAACATCGCCGAATTCAGCATTTTTCGCAATATAGCATTCTCAAAATTCAGTAGTTCTCGTTTTGTAGCAATCTCAAAATGTAAAAAACTCTTAAAGCAACAAAATATACATAAAATTATCAACATACCTTAACAGACATCTGCTTTCTTGAAACCTACAGCACAAAATATAACACCGCCGTCATTTTCCAAAATAGGCTTAATACGCATTGACACGCTATAAACAAACCCCCCTTTCATGTCAAAATTTCCTCATATTTCTTAATTACTTCAGCAAGAGCGTTTAAACGGACTACAGAAACTATAGTCAAAGAAATACATCCAATAAATTTAACATAAAAATAAAAAGACAGCCATAGAACACGATATCAAAGAGTATCTGGTACAAGAGTCAACCAACAGTCAGCAACCACACCCGGCAGTGAAATGAATGTTCACGCTCTCGCGTCGTAAAAAAGGGGGTTGCCATAATAAGTTACTAGACGCCAAACGCCGGGGTTGCCAGAGCGATAAAAATCGCCAAATACTCAACATCGCGGAGGGTGGGATAATAACACATCTTAGCCGAAAATAATGATAGTTCTTCTAGATTTACTGCCATTTTGATTTTATTTAAACCGTGTGGCGATTGTACCTCGGGACAGTAAAATATGTTGTACCTTGGGACATGTCCAATGGTACAAGAAATACGTGGTTAGTAATAATTTGGATAAACCAAAGTATTTTTATTACTTATTTTACAGAAAATTTCACAAATCATGTGAAATGCAATAAATAAAACAACTCAACTTTATTTTCGATCTTGAACTTGAGTTTCATTTTCTATTTCCTTGAAAAAAAAAAAAGGTTTTGTTTGTTGGCATAAAATTAGTTATTGTTATTGTACAAAATATTGTATTAGTTATTGTACAAAATTATTGATGAGTTATATGCCTATTCCCTGAATTATGCAGTATGTCCCAAGGTACAACAGGATGTTGTACCTTGGGACAGTTTGCCTTCCCTACTTTAAATGAATGGCATTTTTTTATTTTCAAACTGTCTTAATTTCTAAAATTATATTATAGAGAAATATGTTGGTGTATTCAAATGTTGCCTTTAAATTTTAAATCTGATTATAATCATCGAAGTAAAAAATTAAAATGTGAAAATTGTCCCAAGGTACAACACTCTCCCCTATATAAAGAAATAAATATCATTCTACAAATCTTCCTGATAATGCTCAGGATTATAAAGCTAGTCAAAACAAGCTGTAAAAATTTAGCCATATTAATTTTTTGCATTCTTTATTAGACCTTTTGCAGAGAAAATTAAAAAAAAAATGGTTTTTTTAAAGGACAGCATGATAATTACTGCAGATTTAGTATGAATGACTGTTGGTTAATTTTGTAAACGATATTAATATTTACATTGAGATAAATGCAGCGGTAAAATGACTGTAATGGAAAATTTTTTTATCTCCATTTAACTTCAATAATTCCTTCTCATATTAATTTTTATTAGCTACTGTAACAACAATTTTTCCGAGAATTTTCAGGAAATCTACAAACGCTATGTTTTTTGACGGGTTATAAAAATAAACAACACTTATACGGCACAATAATGCATCACAAAACAAAGAACAATAAAATAAAATGGTACTTTGCCGATTATGCCGGTACATCATACATGCATTAAAGAAAAATAAAAATTAAGCTGTATCTGCACAAAACAATACAACTTGCTAATAAATTACACTTTGAATTAGTGGAAAAGTACAGCAAAATGAGAAAAACTTACCGAAAACATTGTTTATTTAGTATTCTTACTTTTGTTTCTTCAGAACGTGTTTACAACAATTACGAAATCGTGTTTTGACTGCTTCGATTCGAGAATCTTGATTTTCAACAATTCCTTTAATCATTCACTATAAGAATGACTCATTTAAGAAACGTATGCAGTGGTAACTTTACGGATGCTCACAAATTACGAGATTTGTCCGGCAAACTGTCAGTTTAACTGAGGATTTTTGATCACAGCTGTTGTACGGCAGTATATATATGTTTTATATTTTAATTTACCTAAGAAAATGCCTTTATCAGCGTATTTTTTCATTGCGGATCATTAAGTATAAGTCTACCCTATTTCATTTAGGTCTTTTTTTTTTAAAATACATTATTATTCATCAATTTTTTTGTTTTTTTCGTATAGCAAGTAAGTATTTCAATAAACACCCTCCAAGGATAAAAATATAGTGTTAGTTTCGTTAATATGCATTTTTTAAATTACCTTTTTGCATAAAAAATAGTTTGAAAAACGTAGATTTCTTTACAAGTAATTTAAAATTTTGTAAATTACTGTATTATGTTACAGTTGCTACCTTTAATCTAAACTTCCCTACCAGTTACTTTTGTAAGTCATGTATCGTCTGTCAACGTTTGTCTTGAGTTGACCGCCCTTTTGCTTTGCCAATAATGCTGCGTTTACACTATGTGGCCTGTCAGGTCTGTTGGGTCTTTCAGGTCCAAGAATCGAAAAAATTGCGTTTACACTACGGCATAAGAACTTGGCTTGCGCATGCGTATATTTGCAGGTTAGGGGAAGGGAGGGACAGTCGTGTTTGTTTGTTTACGTTCGTATTCGTATCGAAATGAACGTGTCAGAATTGTTTGCGCCGTAATTTCTTTTGCACAGACATTAATTACGTGTAAATTAATAAAAATTACGCGTTTTTCTAAGCTCATTGCCCACAAGGGAAGCAAGAAAATGCAATTGCCCCCTAATTTTCTTTTTCTCTGACTCTGAAAAAAACAAAATTTATTCTTTTCAAACAGTTTAAAATAATGAAACACAGAGAGAAAATGAATCTAACTTTTTTGTTGTTGTTGTCTGGAAAAGGGGTACGATCCCTCCTTTCCACAAAATAAAATTTACATTTTTTTTCCCTTTTGATTTAAGGGGGCAGTTTACCTTAAAATTGGTCAAAAAATTGATTTTTCTTTTTTAATATTAAATGAAAGCCTGTTTAATTGTGAATATTTTGATACCTCATTTTTATCCATACCGTAAATATATCGCGAGGTATTGTAAATTTTGTTAAAACACTCTGTGCAATTACCACACAAATTAAAACTTTAAATGCTTTTTCTCCATTTTCATATTTTCTTCACTTTCATGTTTTAAGGCTTTTTCTGTATTTGAGATAGAGATTTTTAAGCTTTTTTTTGTGCCTGTTCTTTATTACATATGTGATAAATCTGCGCATGGAATTAGCCTTTAGGTTTTTTGTTATTTAAAAAAAAAAAAAAAAGTATATGAAGATAAGTTAGATTTCATCGTTTTGCACTATATATATATCAGTAAAAAAAATCATAATAAATGTAATATTAGATATGTCTAAAAATCCATGAGCAAGTTTGTGTAGTACACATTTGAAAATCTAAAAAAAAAGGGCAAAAATATCAATTTTTTTAAAAAGTAGTAGGGATTTAAAAAAATTCAAATTTTTATAAAATTTTTTCAAAATGTACTTTTAGTTGAACATTAAAATTCAGTGAGTTCACCATTTGAATCATATTTAAAATAAAGAAAATTGTTGAAAAGGGAAACTGTCCCTTAAGTGTTCAGAAATTACCTTAAACAGGGGTCCAGGAGGGCAAGGACAATTTTTCTTTTTGATTTAAGTGTTCAAAAATTACTTTAAACAGGGTCCAGGAGGGCAGGGACGACCCCCTGACAAAAGAGATAACTGCTTCAATTCTTCATTTAAAAAATGGCAGTAGGAGCTTACTTTTGTTTTCTTAATTGTTATATGTATGGTTTGGCTTTAATGTTGACATTATGTTGCTACAATGTGAAATGAATACCAACACTGATGGAAAACCTAATCGAAGACATCACCAGTAATCAGGTTACCACTCATTTCACATTGCAGCAGAGCGTATGATGTTGCTACGGCAACACCACTCACTCTCTGGTGCAACAGTTAACTGCCTGTCTCATTATTTATATTATTATCATCTGTGACACTACCTTTTGAGCAATAAATCTTTAAAACGACAATGAGGAAAAAATTAATTACTTTGACACAATAATAGTAAATTCCCGCTATTTTATAAGGGAGAATACAGAATTTCTTTGGCACATGTAACTGGAAAAAAAAAGGGACTAAATGTAACATTTCGTGAAATTTTATTTTTGGACAGTTTGAAAATAAAGCTTTTACTTTATAGATAATGGACATTAATTTCAGAAGAGAAATTATTGTCCTCACCTGATGATAAAACAATATTTTTAAATGGAAACTTACATTATCGCTTGTGAAAATTAAATCTACAATGATTACATGAAAATGACGCCATTTTCTATATACTTTTAGTCGTGATGTTACATTTAAATAAAGGTACTATGGTAACACTTATAGTAAAGGCTTAAAAATTTATATATGAAAAATATGCATTATCTGTTCAAAATGATGCCATTTTTGCATGTGAAAATACAGTGAGTCTGATTTTTAATTGATTTATAAAAATAATGCTCATACCCATTTTCTTTTTGTGGCAATATGAAAGAAAAAGTTGCATTAGAAAATTAAATACCATTTTTTTAAAATTATAAACTATAGCAGATGGTTGAAAATAGGGCTGAGAAATCTGATAATTGTTTTAAATTTGCAATAATTTTACTCCCGTTCTAAAACTATTGTATGGTGTTGTACATATATAATGTTATCAACATTTAGGTAATTTTAGTCCCTACCCCATCACTTACAATATAATACGTTATCATTCCTCGAACCCCCCCCCCCCCCCCCACACACACACACACACCTTAATGAAATCATCATCATTGTTTAAAAATCCTTTTTATTTTTATATGTTTGCGTTTGCATAAAGATATGATTTTACATTTAAACAACTGTATATCAATTAACATCTAACTACACTTACTATTTAAAAAGGTATAAGACTATTTTGATGTAAAGAAAAAATTAAAGCACTAAAACAAAAAATATCATTTGGATTAAAAAAAAAAAACTTTCCTAAAAAATATCTTATGACAATCAAACGTCAGGTCCCCCCCCCCCTTCCCTCCCACACACATTAAAATGATAATTTTATATATGCACAGCCCTTAATTTGTATAAACACTGCAGCAGCAAAAGAAGGTGACATTTCAAAATTCCTCCCACAGTATTTAAAAAACTAATAAGTGGTATTGAAAATACCTTATATTATAAAGAAGCTTTTCTATGAAACCTTTAAACACATAAATGCTAAACTTATTATGTTTGTTTTTGCTTTTCATTACATTGGTTTTTATTTGTCACATATTGTATCCCACAAGGAGTAATAATTCTCCAAAACCCCTTACAAATAAGGATACTGGCTGCACCCCTGGTATAAGGAATATACACAAATTATGAAAAATTAGGCATAGATTATGAAACACTCTCCAACGGTAGCTATTAAGAAATTTAATATTTTCATACAATGAAATGAAATATCTAAATGTGCCATTTAAAAACATGTAACTCAGTAAAAATGCATTTTCAGCACTTGTTGTCCCCATAACTTTTTGATGCATTATATTTAATGAATTTCACATTTAAATAGCACCCTCTATAGCGAACATCATTAGCATTTAATAATTACAATGCAATCACAGTATATTTACAAGTGTGACAACCTGAATTCATAAATACTTTTCAACCATGTTGAAAGTGTTTTTCTCATTTTATATCTTAGCCATTTTTTTTTATAAAAAATAAATAGATAATTAAAAACAATTCTTAAATCAAGGTTTACATGATAGACAAAACAAGTAAATACCTGAAATACCATTTATAATAAAAATATATAGTCAAATAAAAGACAACAAATTTTTAATAAATTTCTTTTATTTGAAAGTACAAGTTACAGAAACAAAATAAAATTTCTTTATATTATAAATATTATTGAATATAATGATTACTACGTATAATAAATGAAACAATATTAATATGTATCATAATGGTCTATGATGATGACAATGTTTTGCAGAAAACTTTATTGATCTGAAGAAAAAGGTATTTATATTTCAATCTGAAAGGAAGATAAAGCATTAGTAAAAATTGAGTAAAAATAAACTGTGTAACTAGCTAAATTGTGAACTATTAAGACAGTTTTTTGGAAAGAAGCGAGATAATCATTTAATAACTTTCAGTTGGTATAATAATTAAGAAGTAATAAATAGTGCATCAAAACCAAAAAGCATGTTCTTGACATACCTAAAAAAAGGAAAGAAAGAAAATTTCAGTCCATTAATTGAAATAAAGAATACATAAATTGGTAAATAATATTTAATGAGACAAAAAGAAATAAGTCTAATTCAAACTGCTAAGAATACAGTAGACTCCCTTAAATCCGCGACCCTAAAATCAGCGAACGCCTAAAATCCGCATATTTTTTCAGATGTAAACAATGAAATTTACAGTTAAGTTGCAGGAACAAAATTCAAGATGGCACCGAAATCAGCGACTACCGTAATGTTTTTTTTACTAAATTTTTTGTTAATCATTCTCTTTTGGTTATTGCAGCTGATTTATTACTAAATAAATTAACATTACTTTTGATTTTGATATAAATTAGCATATCTATATAAAAAATTCCACGGTTCGAAATGGAAAAAATCCAGGAACGGGAACGCTATTTTAAAATTATTGTTTGCGGTATTTTTTTTTTTTTTAATTATAGACAAATTTATTTCTAAATATACAAAGCAGTATAAGAAGAGCATTCAAGACTCTAAATAACAATGAAAAAAGTTACAGTGAGCGCAATAAGCTATATATACTGATAATAGCATTAACACTGTTCTCCTTGCTACCACTAGATGGCAGCATAGGACTCTTGAAATCGAATTGAATCGATTTCATTCGTAATAATTTAATATTTTTCTAAATTTTTATTTTACATAATTATTTTAATAATTACTTACTTTTAAACTAATAAATTATTTTAATATTTTACTTATTTTAATATTTTACTTATTTTAATATTTCACTTTATTGTAAGCATTCATTATAATTTCCCTTTCTTAACTACCAATCAAATTAATGTTTCAAAAATGTAAACAAATCAATGACCAGAAATCCGCACAATTCTAAAATCCGCACAACCTCTGGTCCCAAGCTGTGCGGATTTATGGGAGTCTACTGTATCAGTAGATTGAAGACATACAAAATGCAAGTGATCCTATTAAAAGGGAAACCTTTATTGTTTACATATCAAAATTTCTAAAAATATTACAAGAATGCATATAGAGTATTGTATATTTACTTCTCATAAGTAAGAGAAACTTATTGTATGGCTGACAGAACTGCTTTCAAAGAAGTCAAAACTCATACTAAATTTAAAAACAAGTTAGAAATTATACGGCAAATGAGACGTGCGTTCATACTATAACTAGTTTTATAAATATTCAGATCTTGGTGCAATAGCTGTTGCAGTTTTATGCAAAAATGCATGAATACAAAATTTATTATGATTCTATATACAGTAGACTCCCTCAAATCCACACAGCTTGGGACCAGAGGTTGTGCGGATTTTAGAATTTAGCGGATTTCTGGTCATTGATTTGTTTACATTTTTGAAACATTAATTTGATTGGTAGTTAAGCAAGGGAAATTATGTTGAATGCTTACAATAAAGTAAAACATTAAAATAAGTATAATATTAACATAATTTATTAGTTTAAAAGTAAGTAATTATTAAAATAATTATGCAAAATAAAAATTTAGAAAAATAAAAAATTATTACTGATGAAATCGATTCAATTCGATTCCAAAGTTCCTATGCTACCATCTAGTGGTAAAGCGATCGTAAGATTGATACGTTATTATTCGTTCTTAGAACTTTTAACTTTAGTAAGTTTTTTCATTGTTATTTAGAGTCTTGAATGCTTTTCTTATACTGCTTTGTATGTTTAGAAATAAATTTGTCTATAATTAAAAATAAAAATTCCGCAAACAATAATTTTAAAATAGCGTTCCAGTTCATAGATTTTTCCATTTCGAACCCTGGAATTTTTGATATAGATATGTTAATTTATATCAAAATCAAAAGTAATATAAATTTATTTAGTAATAAATCAGCTGTAATAGCCAAAAGAGAATGATTAACAAAAAATTTAGTAAAAAAAACATTGCGGTAGTTGCGGATTTTAGGCTTTCGCGGATTTAAGGGAGTCTACTGTATTAAATTCAGTAATATGGAAATATAGGATTCCATCTTAAATATGACGTAATCAACATGACAACCTAGAATCATTACATGTCATGGGATATCACTGAATTAATTATGTACGATAGGATTTAATAGAATGAAGAAAACTTTTATTAATATCTTTTTAAGTTTTGATTTGATTTTCTTAAAATTTGAAATGACTTGACAAAATTCTGCAACGATTATATATATATATATATTAAATTTCAAACCATTTGGTTGGGTATTTTTTGCGCTGTTATATGCGGACAGATGGACAAACCAGATGAAGACTATAGGTGCTTCGTATTTATATAGTTACAAACACATCTAAAAAGAGCTTAAAAAACACTATTTCTGTTTCCCTTTCATTCTGATAAAAATAACATTAAAATGACTTGAAATGGAATAAGTAATTTTTAAGGGAAAAAAAGTTGTTTTATTTTTTTCTGTATGAGAATAAATAAAATTGTTAATTTCAGAATGAATGAGTTCGGGCCCACCCGAGCTCGAAGAATGGTACAAAAATCGAGCCCAAGGCCATATCTCTCATCTCTAGTAGTAACACAAGAACACTGAAACTAAATGTTAAACCAACGGCAATGTTCTTTTCAAAATTCTTATTTGCATTTCAATACTTTGGTTTTTTTTTTGGCCTGGGCAACCTGAACCTGATGTCTAACCAAATATGTTTACTTTTTATTTCTTTGGTTGCAGTTTTTTTTTTCTTCTGACGACACTTTTAATTTTGAAACAAGTTCTGAAACTGAAATTTTCCTCTGAAAAACTGCACCTGAAATCAAGGGCAAAAAGATACCCAATTAGACATGTCCCACACAAAACAGAAAAAATTATTTAAAAATATTCAAAAGCAAACGATAAATTTGTAAAGTTACCATTGGTTTAATATTAGTTTGCAAACATCTTTCCATGAGAGTTAACATAGTATAATTAATAAATAAACTTAAAATTTCAAACCCAGAATCAAAACTAGTCGGATGTACTTTCTTACCCAAAACTTTCTTCTATCTCATACATGTTAATATATCAAAATTAACTATTACACTGCCAGAATTAAATGGCAATCTATGCATCTCATGAGGATTCTAAAGATATGAAATTCCGTGCATTAGTTCTTGAGATATGACTATCGCTGAAATCGTGTAAATCCAGCAAAATGCTGCCTAGCAGCGCCACCTATTGGGTAATTTATACCAAATCCTAATCATCAACAATTTATGTCAACGTCTGACTGAATGTGAAGTTTGGAGAAAATCCGTGCATTACTTTTTGAGATATGACTATCGCTGAAATCGTGTAAATCCAGCA
Source organism: Maratus speciosus (assembly GCA_963932465.1). Classification (NCBI taxonomy): domain Eukaryota; kingdom Metazoa; phylum Arthropoda; class Arachnida; order Araneae; family Salticidae; genus Maratus; species Maratus speciosus. Next base: position 237,146,232 of record OZ010797.1, on the reverse strand, counting down.
AAATGCTGCCTAGCAACACCACCTATTGGGTGATTTATACCAAATTCTAATCAGCAATGTCAACGTCTGACTGAATCTGAAGTTTGGAGAAAATCCGTGCATTAGTTTTTGAGATATGACTATCGCTGAAATCGTGTAAATCCAGCAAAATGCTGCCTATCAGCGCCACCTATTGGGTGATTTATATCAAATTCTAATCAGCAACAATTTATGTCAACGTCTGACTGAATCTGAAGTTTGGAGAAAATCCGTGCATTAGTTTTTGAGATAGAGCTACAGCGAAAATCGTGAAAATTCCTACATAGCAGCGCCACCTATTGGGTGATTAACACCAAAACCTAATTTACAACAACTTGTGTCAACATACAACTAAACCTGAAGTTAGATGAAAATTCGTCCATTAGTTCTATAGATAGAGCTATTGAGGCAATCGCTAAAAAGGCAGCACAGAAGCGCCACCTGTTGGGCGATTTACACCAACACATAATCAGTAGCAAGTCATATCAAGGACTAACTGAATCTGAAGTTTGGAGAAAATCCGTGATTAGTTTTTGAGATAGAGCAACAGCGTCTACAGCGAAAATTCATACATAGCAGCGCCACCTATTGGGTGATTAACACCAAAACCTAATTAACAACAACTTGTGTCAACATACAACTAAATCTGAAGTTAGATGAAAATTCGTCCATTAGTTCTATAGATAGAGCTATTGAGGCAATCGTGAAAAAGGCAGCACAGAAGCGCCACCTGTTGGGCGATTTACACCAACACATAATCAGTAGCAAGTCATATCAAGGACTAACTGAATCTGAAGTTTGATGAATATCCGTGCGTTAGTTCTTAAGACAGAGCTATTGGGGAAATCGTGCAAATCCTGCAAAATTCATCATAACAGCGCCACCTGTTGGGCGATTTACACATAATCAGCATCAATTCATATCAAGGACTAACTAAATCTGAAGTTTGATCAAAATCCGTGCATTAGTTCTTGAGATAGAGCTATTGCGAAAATCGTGAAAAATGCAGCATAGCAGCGCCACCTGTTGAGCGATTTACACCAAAAACTAATCAGCATCAATTTGTATTAGGGACTAACAGAATATAAATTTTTATTAAATTCCGTGGATTAGTTCTTGAGATAGAGCGCCCACAAAATTTTTGTCACATACACACAGACAGACAGACAGACAGACTCACAGAGTCACAGACAGACACTTTGTAAAAACATGTTTTTTGGAATCTCTGACCCCTAAAACGTGTAAATCCGTCAAAAACCGGAATTCGAAAATTTTCATGAATCCAATACTTTCTTCTTGTAAAGATAGAAGAAAGTAATAACATTAATTATTAATAACATTAAAACTCTTCATTTCACGATTTGCATAGTAATATAAAAAATAATTTAAAAATATGGTACTTTTCTGTTAGTCGGCACATGCGATAAATCAACAAATATTTTTCCTTTGTCCTCATTTGCATTGCATTCACTTAATTTTAAATATAAACCATTCACTCATTTCATTCTAATACAGATGTCCCATTTAAATACATGCCTTTCACTCATTTCGATTCAATTGCAGAAAAAAAATATATCATCAAAATATTTTTTCTAATTTTCATGTGTGTAAAAAAAAAGTGTTATTGGAAAGATTTGTACACGAGTGACATAAAAGTACCAAAAATACTCAGAAGTTAAATATAAGTATTAAATAGCTTAACCAGCATGAGTAATAGTCAGTGTAGAATAATTTAAATAGAAAAAATAAGAGAATATGCTTTCCACACGTAGAAGAATTCAATAAAACACACTTATTTATATTAAGCACTATACATAAAGGTTATTTTTCCAAAAAAAGCAGGGGCGGGGGGGGGGGGGGGGGGAACAACCAAACGCAGCTAATGCGCAATATGTTTTACTAATAAACATCATTACTTTCCATATGTTATATTTATAAACTGCATTAATTACAACTAAATAAAATAACCAAACCATACAAGTGATAAATTTTATACCTATGGTCATTTAAATTTCTCAAAACGCTTTTGAACTAAATTCTGATTCAGCAGCTATGAATATTATCATTAACATCTCAAAACTAATCTTTTGAGCTAAAAAAAAAAAAAAAACATTTAAAAAACTTTTACTTGCTATGCTCACAATTTCTTAGTTAATTCATATTTAAAATAAAGTATGAAGCTGAAGCTTACTTACAAAATATATTATAGGAAAAATGTAAATTTTGTGAGAGAAATCTAAAAGCATGGCTTCATATATATATATATATATATATATTTTTTTTTTTTTTTTTTTTTTTTTTTTTTTGTTTAATGAATTTTGACCCAAAAATTTAGAAGACTTATTTCAAATTATAGCATTTTATGGCACCGGATACGTATTAATTCCAATTTTGATTGTCGTTGAATACTAAGGTCATTCCATGGTAACTTACGTTATAATTTAAAACAATTTACAGCGGTAATTTCAGTAATATAACACCAAAAAATTTTCAAATGTTAAGTTGACATGATTTGTTAATTAAACCTATCCAAAGGCCAATTTGGATAAAAATTACCTAGAAATTAAATATTTTAAATAAATAAAATAAATAATAAAAATTACCTAGAAAATGAAAATTACATTTTTTATGGCAACTTACGTTACTTTTTCAGTAATGTCAGTTATCATAATAAATATAACTGACAGAGTTCAAGAAAAAACACTAAAATTAGGCCATTATCATCTAAATTTATCTTTGAATAGGTTTAATTAACAAATCATGTCAACTTTGCATTGTTAATATTTTTTTTTTCTTTTATTACTAAAATTACTGAAGTAAACTGTTCTAAATGTAACGTAAGTTACCATCGAATGATCCAGTGAATTATAAACATTGATTGAGCGAAACAAACAATATCACTTATTTTATTTTGAAGCTCAGAGCTACATTTTAATTAAATTCTAAAATACACCATATGCTCCTGATAATTTCAATAACTTATACTAATGAAATAAATAATTCATATCACTTCAAAGTATTGTAAATAAACAACCCAAATCACACAAAAAAAAAAAACATTAATAATAATACATTTTAGATTAGTTCAACATTAACAAATATTAAATCAAATACATTAGATTATTACATATGCAGCTTAATAATTATTAAATAAAAACCATGATACTATCACAGATAATACATTTTATATTATTTCAATATTAAATAAAATATATTAATAATTAATAATATATTAATAATTATTAAGCTGATATTAAATTAAAATTATCCACGTGTACCAAATGGAAGAAAAAGGAATTAGAAATGGAAGAGATATCATTTGATCATAGTTCACAGCTACGAAGCAATATACATAACCATGTTCTCAAATATATACATTATTACTAATTAATTACTATGCTTAAATTGCTTATTTAACACTGTGATCTTATTTTAGACAAATCTGATAAGTTATTCTAGCTTTCGTGTAATTTCTGAATTTTTTTAAGTCTGAGCGACACATTTTTTGCAATATCAAATCCTTGAAAAGTGTGTATAGGGAGGGAGGTAGAGGTTAACTGCTTCCCACTAACAGAATACTCATATACTCGATGTTTATATAAAACATAGTTTACATATTTACATAAACTACATTTTTTTAATTGATCATTTAACGCCATTTTATAAATTAAAAACTAATGCGAAGAAAACATTGATTAAAGAATAAAAGGAATTAAATAATAAATATTGTATTGAGAATAAAATTTTCTTAGATACAGATTGATTTTGTGAGAAAAATGACGTTATATATAAAAGATAAAATAATGATAAATAAAATACAGAACATATTGAGAAAAATTACTTACTCACAATCATCATACACGAATATTATTGAAGATTCATATCTTCAAAAAAAGCATGCAAATCTCATGTAAAAGTCGGGTCAACAGGCAATCGACAAACATTCATATAACTGTTGAAAATGTCCCATTGAAAACATCCTGCAATGTAAATGAATAGAAAAAAAAAGACTATAATAAACTAATAAAAACAACAAAAACAATGTAGAATGCATTTTAAAATCCCTCGTTCTAAGCAACAGAAAATAAATATATAAAAAAACTACATACTTACAGTCAGTCATACAAGATAGTAATGCTTTATTTATATGACAGTTCCCGATGGATTAATTTTAAGTAGAAAACAACAAAACAGCACATAGTGCAAGAGCATCAGACAATCAACTTTCTTGCAGAAGATCACAAATGGTAGTCACTTATTATAGAAGACTACACACCTGCGATATCCTGAGAGCAAACTTGGTAAAATATGTATTTATCTTGGCACCAGCAGATTCTAATCTCTACTTCAAGTATAACTTTTATAGGTTTGAAAGTTTTCAAACTCTTTCTGAAAAAAAAAAAAAATAATTTACGAACTTTTCAATCGTAAATCATCTCTTGTGGGGAAGTGGAGAGAAAAAATTCATGTTCTAGATTTTACAGTTTTAATATACTACTACTGATTAATTATTAAAGAAAACTACAGAAAGATAAACATATAAGATAAAATTTTAAAAAGAATAAGGGATGGTTTATAAATTATTAATAATAATTACAAGTAAAAACTTTATTTAAAAACAAGTTTGTTCAATTTAAAAAAAGTTAAATTTTATATGTCATTAGAATTTTTTTAGGGGAGGATAAGAAGCTAAATACAATTCAAAGTCTTCATATTACTTTTTAGATAGTACCGTATTATTGTAAAAATTCACACATTTAAAACTGATTAATAATAATGTAAATCATGTATGCAGAGTTTGCTATGATCAGTCAATTATATAAAAATAATAGAGAAAACTTTGGAGTTAATTCAAAATTAATTCTATGGTTAAAAATTTGTTGCTAGTTTTAGGATAAATTAAAAAAATGTTAGTACTAAAAATGCATTGAAATAGAATATCAAATAAATTCCTGAAGGAAATGAAACTATTTATTCACAAAAAAGGCATTACCGTACATTATAATAGAATGACGACCGTATTATATTAATTTGTATTCATATACTATCAAATTTGTTTTAAATTCATGCATATGAAACCAGGTTAATTTTAAAGAATTTGGAAATGAGGAACATAATTATCTATTAACAAATGCATAGGCAGCGTTGTATGTAAATACAGGAAGATGCAAATTAAAGAATTTACGAATACATCGTTTTATAGAGTTTGGTAATATTAAAAAGTAACATAGTTAACAAATTAATTTTAGTAGCGTAGTATGTAAATACATGAAAATAGTAACTTACGATTGTATAGCTTTATAAAAGAAACTTCTACAGTTATGAAACAAACCTTTAATTTGTAAATCCCTTATTAATTTCAAATAATCTTTAAAATCATAAGCTGTCGTCTGCTTCTTCAATCTTTTAAAATGGCGGAATACAGAAAAATGAAGCACGCTGATTGGTTGGGTCTAGTATTTTAAAGCCAAGGCCTAGACCACAGAGACCAAGCCTCGCAGACCACGCAGACCCTCCTAAACCAGGCTAAACCCACGCCTGGCAGACCTCGCAGACCTTGTAGACCTGATAAGCCATAGTGTAAACGCAGCATTAAGGGATTACCGCCAAAATACGGCACCCTTTTGGTGATGAAAGCAAAAGATGTTGGAGTCAAAACCTTCCCGAAAGAACAATGGAATTGGGAGTCTACTTATATTAGAAGTCTGTGGGAAATAATTATAGTAAGATTTTTCAAAATTAATAAAGTGCTTTCTTCAAAATTTTTAACAATATTCCGTAACGGAACCAAGAATAACCCAAATTAAAATTACAAAGCTCGTAGAGGGTATTGCGAGGCTAACGAGAAAGACAGGCTACCGCGGTAGGTTCGATTCTTCTTTTTTTGCAGACCGCTAGAGTCACGTGATGCTCTTTTCGCACACCTTCATTGGTGCATTCGAGCATCACGTGACTCCAGCGGTCCGTAAAAAAAGAAGAATCGGACCCACCGCGGTAGCCTGTCTTTTTTCGTTAGCCTCGGGGTATTGTGAATGACGTCATCAAATAAACTGTGACGGTAACCAGCGCCACCTAGATTATGCTTGGGAGTGCTCAAATGAAGGCATTCAGCTGTCCGCTGAATAAGGATTACTAATAGCGAATCTTAACTTAAATTTAGCGATACGCTATTTAAAGATTCTTAAAACGCTATTCAGGCCGGTTTCCCAAATAAGCTTCGGCTTTCCGATTTGGCTACGTCAATCTTCGGAACATGATACTGATTACACAAACGATAAATCAATCAGCACACAGAATCGCTTCGCTGCCGATCAATGAAGGATATACCAAATATGGGTTCGAGGCTGAAAAAAGCCACGTGATACCGGTAATTTACCCAAGGAACTTCTAACTGATAAGAAGGGAAGATACTACTGCTTTGCCTCATGAACCGTTTCATTGGCTAGCGGGGATTTACATTACATGTCTACGGAGCCTTCCCTTCTTTACGCTAGAAGTTTTTACCTTGACCACATGATCAAAACGGAGATGTAATATATTCCATTTACCCAAGGAACTTCTAACTGATAAGAAGGGAAGATACTACTGCTTTGCCTCATGAACTGTTTCATTGGCTAGCGGGGATTTACATTTCTTTACGCTAGAAGTTTTTACCCTGACCACGTGATTAAAAACGGAGATGGAATATCCTCCATTAATCAAGCGCATTATTTGCCCATTTGCCGTTCTTAGTTTTGCACGCTTTTTGAAATTGAATTTTGCTACAACTATTCTGTTCATTATTATCACTGAAAATGAAAAAAAAAATAAAATAAAATAAAGCAGGTAGAAAAAGAAAGCAGAGGGAAAATTGTGCAGATTTTACAAATTCCAGTAATTTCTGAATTACAAATAGTTTAAAAGTAAAACATTTTGTTTATTTTTTAAACATAATTAAATAATAGAAATAATAACTGTTATTATTTACAGGCTCTTTTCAAGTTTTATTTCCTGAAATATGTATTTTTAAGATGTTCATTTTTAATTATTTGAGAACATGTTTAAATTTTTCAAGCAAAAGGTTTTGGCCATCGCTAAAAGATATTTGGGAATAAAATTTTTATACAAACATGGGCATACACAGGATTTTCATTAGGGGAAGGGCGGGGTTATTGTTCGTACATTCTTCTTGGTATAAATACTTGCAGGGAGGAAGTGGAGAGCTATTACACCTCACTGGCTTTTGGATTTTAATTACCTAATTTTGTTTTATCCCTGATTACTTAAAACTATGATAAAATTAAGAAAAATTAAGAATAATTAAAAAATAAAAGGGATCTAACATTTTTCGTCAGGGGAGGGGGTGAAATAGCTTCCTGAACACTTGGTGGAAGATAATTTTGAATGTTTATTATTGCTTATTTGTTAAATTCCTATATTGCTTATAATGGTGATATGTTAAAAAATTGTCTTTCAAAAAGAATTCTGTTAAAAAATCTTCATTTAGCTTATTTCATGTTTATGTTCTCCATTTTAAAAAACAGACTCAGCTGTGGACCACAGGCACATTTTCCCCAAAATCTTGCGTGCAAGAGGGAGAGCACTTTCTCCTATATATGCTTATATATATAACTAGCTAAAGCGCCCGGCGTTGCCCGGAATTTGAAGAATGTTTGTTCTCAAAAATCAATTTCAAAATTTAACATACAACATAAAACAAACAATAAAAAAAAGCAGTCGAAGTGTTGTACACATGAACAAAATGAAAACCCAATATAAAAATGTATAAATTTATGTAACAGACGCAAAAGAATACAGATATAAATGACCATTTCCATTCATCATTGGAGCAATAATGGAAAAGTACGCCAATATTTCATTAATCGAGTTTTTATCATGCTTCAATGCATTTTTTCACACTTATATGACGTTATATATTCACCACGTCCTTTATATTTCCAATATGGCGTAATATTCCATTTCTTTTATCCATCAAATTAAATAATTATAATTTTTCACATGGAAATCACAAAACAGAAAAATTATGACATAACATTCACTTTTGTTTTAATTCGTCAAACTATTTATTTTATTTACATTTTCACATGGAAATCTTGCAGTAGAAAAGTTATGATGATTCCCTTTTTTTTAATTCGTCAAACCATTTATTTCATTTTTTTCATGTGGAAATCTTGCAATAGAAAAGCAATTGTTGTGGTAAGAATTTTATTGTGGATTTTTAATTGTTGACAACAGCTATAACGAAAAATGTTTAAATTTGATTGGAAATTGCTGTTAAATTGGTGGTTTTTTATTAATTAAAAATTAACTATAAGTTACTAGTGGCTGAGAGGTTCTGCTCTCGAAGCTGGTAGACGGGAGGTACTGGGTTCGAACCCAATCGCACCCGTCGGCCTAATCGTTCGGAGTTTTCGTGGTTTTCTTCGAGCCAGGGATTTCCATGCGTAAATATGGGTTAGGTTCCCTTAGAAAGACCCCCACGAAGGGCACCCCCCCTGGGCCTATATCCCTCGTGCAGATAATTGGCCGTCAAAAATCAACCAACCAACCAACTATAAGTTACTTCGATTCGGTATTACTTTATTGCTTCAGCCGTGTTTTAATATACATGTACGTAACATTTCACAATTCTCGCTTCCAAACTGTGGATTTGTAAAGCATTACAGACAGACAGACAAATTTTCATTTTTATATATTAGATACTTGTCTTACGTATCTTAAGTCTATACTTATCTTAAGTCATTTTTTTAGGGGGTGGGGGAGAGTTTTTGATCAAAATCCTATTTAAAATGCACATGGTATTTTTTTCCTTCAAAAATAACTTTAAATAAATTGTATTATTTTAATGATGATCTAAAAATAAATTTTAAACTAAAATAAAAGCAGTACACACAAACATTTCAAAGGCTTATTTGCAATATCAGGGGATCGATCTGGGCAAAATTTAGGGCCCCTTTACAAAAATCCATTTAATAAAGCAAGCCTTTTCGTGAAATTCCTCTTTATTTAACAGGCCACCTTCACAAAATTTCATTCCATAAAAAATACTTTTTTTGTGATTGTTAGGTTGTAAAATATCTAATTTGCAAACAAAACAACTCTACCCAGAAAGGAAAACTTTAGCAGGAATTAAATAATTTATTAATAAATGCTTAATTCGAATTTGAGTCACTGAATTTCATCTTTCATTACAAAATGTTACATTTCATTAAAATAATTTTTCTTTTCAGAAAATGGGCTCCAAGAGAAAAACCTTGCACTTGCATCAACTCCTAAATTCATATTTATTTTCTGAGAAGTAGAGGAAAACATTTTTTTTATCCAGGCATTTGCAATCTTACATAATAGAATACGTATAAATACACTATGACGCAAAAGTTTAGACAATGAAGAAATTCTTACATACTTTGAAAAATATTTATTCAATTTTCAAATCACTGCTTGAAATTAATGTGCTGTACATATAAACAATATTTATGACAAAGAAAAGTGGAATTGTGCATATTGCAATAAATTAAATAGTAACAAAAATAAACTGCTGTCTCAAAAGTTTAGACACAAATTAAATAAAATCGAAAAAAACAATTTTTAAAACCTGGTTGCGCATCCATGCTTATGTATTACGTCATATACACGAGATTGCATGGAAGAAACTAAATCTTGCATAGTTTGTGGATCGATATCGTACCATGCATTCTCAATAGATGTCTTAAGTTCCTTTTCAGAAGAGTATTGTCTAGCGTTGCTATAAACTTTGCGACACATGATGCTCCAAAGGTTTTCTATAGGGTTAAGATCTGGGCTACATGCTGGCCAGTCGAGAACTCTTATATTATGGGAATTAAACCAAGATTTTGAATGTTTTGCAGTGTGAATTGAAGCATTGTCTTGCTGAAATTCCCACTGAGGACCCCCTAGAAGCTCAGCAAATGGCAGTAGGTTTTCTTCTAATGTCTGTGTATTATGCTGTGAAGTTTGACGACCACTGGTGAAGGTCAGAGATACTTGTCCATTATAGCAAAAGGCTGCCCAAACCATCACCGAGCCCCCTCCTTGTCTGCGACTAAAAAAACGTCGAGGTTCCTTCCGCAAGTCATGCCAATACGATAAACAACCATCTGGACCATCCAGATTCCACTTTTTTTCATCGCTAAATATGACTGACTGCCATTTCTCTCCATATGACATATGCTTTCGAGCGCACATAAGTCTTTGTAACTTATGATATGGTTTCAGAGCTGGTTTCTTCTGCATTTTGCTATAAACGATTGTTCCTTTTTCCAAAATTCGTCTACGAATCGTATCCTTTGATACAGAGAGTCCCGATGAGCTTTGAACTCCACGTACGCTCATTTGTTGAGTACTCGCTAGTCTTTGTATCAGGCGATCCTCTCGTACATTTGTCACACGTGGCCTCCCAGACCGCCATTTTGCTTTATATTCGGAACCACTCGATAAAACTCGATAAATAGATTTTTTTGACCTATTAATAATAGCAGAAATTTCAGAAACGCTCTTCCCTTCACCTTTCAACTGCCAAATCCTTGAAACCTCATTCACTTGAATTTCTTTAGCTCTCGGCATGTCGACTATGAAGCGCAATCGTTTGCAGAACTTAAGTACTCCAAATTTGTGACATCATCGATTCTAAATTTGCATATGCCAGCGAATATTCAAAGAAATTTAGAATAGTGTCTAAACTTTTGCGACAAGCACATTTCAATTTTTATGAAAAAAAATTAGTATTATAGCAAATAAAACGACTGTCTTTTGTACATAGCATTTTAAATCAGTTTTTGAATATATTTACAGGTTTTTGTAATTCTGACGTCATAATTCTACATTTTAAAGCTGAATGACGTCATTGTCTAAACTTTTGCGTCATAGTGTATTAACCTGTAAAGGCTATCAATAAAACAAAATCAGTTTTACCAATGCAATACTTGGGGGTTTTATTTAATTTAGGCAATTTAATTTTCTATAATTCAGCATATGGAAAAATGCAATGTCTGTTTTTATAGACAATTATATTACTTTTATAAAGATGCAAAATTTTTAATATATAAAATTAAAATTAGCAATAATGAACTCTGAAAGATTTACCATTTCTTAAAGAAAATGGTGTGTGTGTGTGTGTGGGGGGGGGGGGGGATTATAATCTTTAACAATCTGTTTCCATATAAATTTCGCCTTTATTTCGGTTTATAAGGCATGTTAAAATTAGATACTCTTTTACAAACATACCATCCATAAAATTATTAATAAATCGCATTATTTAACTTGATTTCTGAAAATTCAATATTTATAACGCATATTTATGTATAAAAAATAGCTTCATGTAAAAAAATATGCCATAAACTTTATATATATTGATAAAAATAAAAATTTTTAAGCTCATTCTAGCCATAGCACTTAATGGTAAATAACTCACAGCTGCCGTACAAGCCTCGCGATTGAGGTGTTTCAATGGAGGATATTCCAAATATGGGTTCGAGGCTGAAAAAAGTCACGTGATACCGGTAATTTACCCAAAGAACTTCTAACTGATAAGAAGGGAAGATACTACTGCTTTGCCTCATGAACTGTTTCACTGGCTAGCGGGGATTTACATTACACGTCTACGGAGCCTTCCCTTCTTTACGCTAGACGTTTTTGCCTTGACCACGTGATCATTACGTAGATGGAAAATCCTCCATTATGATCGGTAAATCACTTAATTTGAAGTTTTTGGAACCGGACGACCCGGAATAAAGATTTTCGACTTGAGCAAGTTTCTGAATGAAAGTCATAGTTCAAGAGCCGACAGCACATAAACCTATGTTATCAAGTACAAGAAAGAAATCTCTATTTCATGGAAGAGTAGAAGTATAGCGCGTAAACTATATAGTGTGAAAATTGGCTATCCCTGTAATACTTAAAAAAGCGCTAAAATATTGTATCCCTTAAATGTGCAATGATACTGCTGCAATATGCAGATCGCAGTGACATCTGCAGGATATTTTCTACAACTGCAAGAAATTGCTAGGCTATGTAATACTAGTAATACGAAAATCCCGCAGATGTCGCTGCGATCGACACTTGGGATTTTAGCAGTATCGTCGCACATTTAAAATATACAAATTTTTAGCACTGTTTGGATAGCATATTTCCACACTAGGTATTCTAGGCGCTGTAGTAGAAGTAGGGGGATCTAATACAGCAGTTCACATCACGTGACTTTTACCGGAGAACAATGAAAAAAGCTTTAGGACACACGTAGAATAATAGAAAAAGCATTGATAAAGGTAGCGATAGCTGTCCTACAGTAGCAGCAAAAACCTGTTCGTGGCGTCACCTTGCACAGCTCCACCACCCCCTGAATACTAGGCCTGAGCGCTCACACAAAAATGACACAAAAATGGAGGCTGACGAAGGCGGATTTTATTTAGCATAGGTACGGTCCCTTAAATGTAGACACCAGTATTTTATAAAAGATTTCTCTACCTTGTTTATTCTCAGAAAAATGAAGCGGAAAAAACTTCGAAAAATTATTGGTAGGAATATTTAAGGGACCGTTCACACGCTGAAAAAAATCCGCCTTCGGCAGCCGCCATTTTTGGTCCAGCGCTCAGGCCTAGTATTCAGGAGGCGGTGACAGCTCTATGATCCATGTCTGCCGGAAGTGAAGTGGTGCATAAGCCAAAAATTAATAGCACTAGTGGTTGACTCGTAAGTTTATCATTGTGTTTGTCCTACAACTATCTTCCATGTTTCCATACCTTTGTTCGTAGGACAAACACAATGATAAACTTACGAGTCAACCACTGGTGGTATTAATTTTTGGTTTATGCACCACTTCACTCCCGGAAGACATGGATAATTAAATTCTCCTACTTCTACTTTTTCATAAAATAAAGATTTTTTTCTTGTGCTTGATAACGTAGGTTTTTGTGCTGTCGGCTCTCGGACTATCACTTATAACTTTCGATACACTGTTAACTAAGAGTTGAATGGCATTCTACCTTCTGAACTCGTGTTCTTATTCGAAACTGTTCTTAAATTTTGAGATGAGTTCTACAAATAATTAATAAGCTTTTTGGAATAAACCTTTGAATCATTAATAACTTGCCGCAAAGAATAAAATTAATAATAAACTATGTATTTTGAGAAGATGCAGTTACAAATTTAACAACTTAAGCGCCTGTCCAGAAGTCCAGACATTTATTTGTCCATGTCTCTTAAAATGTTTGGTGTTATGTATTATCACATACTTTATAACTATAACCTTTAATTGTAACACACTTTTATGATACCAGAATGGCAACAGGCCACACCGAAAAGATCTGTAATTATAATTGGTAATTACTGTCAGACAGCTATGTTTCTTGCTAGTAATCTAATATAATAAATAACTTTAGTTGCATTAGTATTACCCATTTATGTCTCGGTTAATACGCAATAATTGGCGACGAGGCAAAAGTATTCAGCTAAGCTAATAATATTCAGGGAACTGCGAAAATTACCGAAGATCGGAGCTACACTTGTGTTTTAGGCCTAACTGAGGCAACGCTTACCGATGCATCATAACTGTGAGTAATATCTACATTTTTCTGATTTCTAACAAAGAACTTTTTTTCCCCTCAACATTATTTTGGGAAGAAATGACTACTTTCGGCAGCTTGAAGCCTTTCGACCTATCGGAACCGTCAACGTGGGATGCTTACCATGAACGTTTGGAATAATGCTTTTTAGAAGAAAAGAATATCACCGAACCAACAAAAAACGGACCGTATTTTTGAGTATGTGAGTGGCGAAGATGTACGCAACGATTCGTTCTCTCGTGTCCCCAGCAAATCCTTACTACTAAGCCTTATGACGAGCTAATAAAACTTATTAAAGCACATTTCTTGCAAAAACCTTCCGAGTTCTTCCAGCGATTTTTATTTTATCGAAGGAATCAATAGTCAGAAGAAAGTGTAAGTGCATTCATTGCAGAATTATGGAAGCTATTCGAGCACTGTAATTTCAGCGCGTCGTTAGATGTCATGATCCGAGATAGGTTGGTGTGCGGTATGAGAGATGAAGACCCAACCAAGACCCAGACCCTTCCAACGACGTTTACTCGCCGAAACATCGTTGACGTTTGCTCAAGCGCTAGATATGGATTTGGCAGCAGAAACGGCCAATTCTCATGTAAAAGAGGTTAGAGGATCTGGAACTGTTTCAGTTATGCCTCTTGACAAGAAACAAAATCGAAATCAAAGGTATTATCAGAAAGGAAATTGTGCTGGTTGTGGAGGCAACCATTCAAGAGCACAGTGCAAATTTAAAGATGTTGAATGTCATGCCTGCAAAAAGAAGGGCCACATACAAAGAGTCTGTCGGAATAAATCAAATTTTTCTTGGGAAACTGTACATGAACAGAATTTACAAGATAGTGACTCTGATTCCTTTGACGCAGAGAGTTTAGACATCGTCCATTTGGAAATTGTGTGCCTCAACAGTATGGAAACACTAAACATGAAAACAACCATCCTGATCAACAGTAGATCATGTGTTATGGAAGTAGATTCAGGAGCTAAAATATCAATCATTGGCAAAGGTACTTTAGACCAGTTATATCCTCACAATGTTCCACTGTTGAAAAAGTTTCCTTTCGCTGTCAAAGACTATAATAAACAACCAGTAGAAATCTTGAGTCAGTGTCAAGTTAGGGTTAAATATGCTTCATATGAGCGGGAACTTCCACTTCTGATTGCTAAGAAGATACGCCAAGGAATTCTAGGTCTAAATTGGTTCGAACTATTAGGAATAAAGGTAGGAGGCATCCACAGCATACAGAGTTCTATCTTGGATGATGTCGTGGGTGAATTCTCTGATGTTTTCAAGGAAGAGTTGGGAATGTTTACAGGTGCTCCTATTAAGTTACATTTGGATCCCACAGTTCGTCCAATTCAGCTGAAAGCTAGAAACGTGCCATTTGCTCTAAGGCCCAAGATCGAGAAGGAATTGCAATGATTACAAGACCAAGCAGTTCTTGAACCGGCTAGTTACTCTGATTGGGCAACTCCTGTAGTTCCTGTCCTGAAATCTAATGGAGAGATCAGGTTATGTGGTGACTATAAATATACCGTCAACAAGGCGTTAGGCACCCATCCATATCCAGTACAGGTAGTAAATCAAATACTTGCAGAATGAACAGGAGGCCGACATTTCATAAAGCTTGATTTGTCCCAAGCATATCTGCAATTAGTTGTGGATGAATCGTCTGAAATGGCACAAACAATTGTGACACATCGTGGAGCATTCAAGTGCAATCGCCTCCAATTTGGCATTTCCACAGCTCCTGGAATTTCCAACGGTTCATTGAGACATTGCTCGCAAACATACCAGGAGTGTTTCCATACTATGATGATGTCTTGATCAAACGTTCTACAGAAGAAGAACTAACCAAGCGATTTCGTGCGGTTCTTTGTCAATTCTCAGGTTATGAAATCAACGAGAGAGGTATTAAACCCACAAAGGAGGCATCCTTATTGTAACATTCCTTGCTCTCCCCCCATCCCCCCACTATGTAACGTAGTCCTTTAGCCAGGTTGGTGGATGTTTAGCTCTGACCGGTCTCGATGAAAGGACTACTGGACTTGCAACATCGGGCACCATTCCAACTCCTGTAGGTGCAGTCCCAATTAAACTGTCCATCTTCCTAGGCTCTGGAATTACGTCCTTTGTTGACAGAATTGGATCCTGGTTGCCTCCTGCTTGGTCAGAGCTCTTGCTATCTCCTACTGATTCTGACATCAGCGATGAAGGTGTTGGGACATTAGATGGATATGCCATCACATTGAATTAGCCCCACAATGTATGAGGTTTTAACGGATAAAGGTCTTGTTTGGAAAAGACACACTGACCAACTAAGACGACGCCCGGGCAGTCCTCAACATATGACAGACTCTGATAGTTCTTCAGCATATCCAGTTATAGCATGATAGTTCCGAGTTGTCCAGTTTAAAAAAGTTAACCTAAGTGACTCAACTTTCATGATGTGAATGAAGTGATGCTCTCAGGTCTTAGCTTCTGACACAGAATAGAAGATAAATAAGATCTCATTTTTAGGTGCGTTCGTAATTATATAAATACGTAGCACCTATAGTCGTCGTTCAGTCCGTCCGTCCGTCTGTCTGTCTGTCCGCATGTAACAGAGCAAAAACTACCCAACCGAATGGTCTGAAATTTTAAATATATGATTGTTGCAAAATTTTGTCGAGCCATTTCAAATTTTATGAAAATCGGATGTATAGTTTAATTACAGGGACAGTCAAAAGTTTTTCTTTACATTACGGCCAATGGGAAAAATTATTGCAAGTGCATTTTCATGATGTTACAGCCTTCCGAATGGTCTGAAATTTTAAAGATATAACTGTTGCAAAGTTTTGTCGAGCCATTTCAAATTTTATGAAAATCGGATGCATAGTTTAATTACAGGGACAGTCAAAAGTTTTTCTTTACATTACGGCCAATGAGAAAAATTATTGCAAGTGCATTTTAATGATGTTACAACCTTCCGAATGGTCTGAAAATTTAAATATATAACTGTATCAAAATTTTGTCGAGCCATTTCAAATTTTATGAAAATCGGATGCATATTTTAATTACAGGGACAGTCAAAAGTGTTCCGTTACATTACGGGGAATGGGAAAAAAATTATTGGAGGTGCATTTTAATGATGTTACAGACTATGCACCTTATGAAGTGCAAAAAATTATACATTCAGTACAACATGGGGTGCAAATAATTATAAAACTAGTTATAGTACGAACACACCTCATTTGCCACGTTTGACGAGCAATTTCCAACTTGTTAATCAGTATTTCTGTTTTTATCGAAGAGCAATTTTTTTAAAGGATTAAATTCATTTTCATGTGATCATCTGAAAATAATTGCTAAATAACAAAGTACTTTCAGGTACACTGTTATGGTATTTAACTTCTTTCCTGTTTGTAATTATGAATACTAATCAAGTCGACATTTAAAAATTTGCATATTTTCAAAATTATAAAAAACACTCTCAAAAATTGCCGACCTCCAATTTTCGTCACCCACTTCCAGATCTTACGTAACCTCTGCCTAAATCAGACTCTGATTAGAGTATACCACCCTTACATTTTTTTTTTTTTTTTTTTTTTTTTTTTTTTTTTTTTTATCATTTAAAAAAAAATCACTTTCGATTTTAGTCTAGATTCAAGAAAGCTATTATACACACATCGTGTAGTAAAGAAATTGATATAGTCACATTTGAATTGGGTATTAGCTTAGATTAATTATAGGGCGCTAGTTGTTTCAGTCAAATTTCACAAATTTACTTCAAATAAATCACTCAATTTTTTAAAAAAGCATAGTACTAATAACAAAGCTTTAGAAAAATTCCAATTTTCGTTTAGAATTTTGTCTAAGTACACCCCAAAAGAAACAATAATAAAAATATCAGAATATTTTTTTTCAAAAAATTGATGCCGAACGTTGTTTCCCTGATTTCCTTCAGCGTCACTTCAGTCACCTTAAGAGTTTACGCTAGTCATTCGACAAAATTCGAAGGCTGTTGTTAATTCTATGGGAGCGCAGTTTTCAAATTTCTCGTTTGCATTTCAATATATATATATATATTGATTTTTCCATTTCATATTATTTGTTTTTATTCTGTTTTCATTTTTAATCTATTCACTTGATTATAATGGTTGTTTGGGCACAGGGAAAAATAATATTAGCTTTAGCTTATTTTTCTCACAGAAAACGACCATATTGCTTATATCATTGAATTCTGTGTCTTTGATAACGTAATTCAATATATAAGCTTTTCCATTATTTGTCGGTGTCCACTTTCTTCTTTTTTCTTCCATAATAATTCTTATAATAAATTATTTGGCACTTTTTTTTTTTATACTTACAGCTTTAATTCACAATATTACGGTTTTTGATAGTGGTAGGTTATGTTTAATTAATGGTTATATATATATATATATATATATATATATATATATATATATATATATTCATAGGATACATGTGGTTAATCTATTACCGGGCCTTTATTATACTTTTCTGATTTTGGTTGAAGATTTTTTTATTTTGTTAGGAAGATACTTTCTCTTTTGAAACCGGTTCCGAAAGGAAAAATAACCTCATTAAAAAAGAAAAAAAAATTGCAACCAAAATCGAAAAAGTAAAATTGACCTCAGCTATTCTGTAAAAAAAAAAAAAAAAAAAAAAAAAAAAAGAATTTAAAAATGTTGAATTGCAAATCAGAAATTTTAAAAATAAGTCTGCCAATGGTTTAATATTAGCTAACGAGTTTCTTTACGTGACTAGCTGAAACTCCTCGTTTCGTGAAATCCCATGTTAAGAGGGCACACTAGTAACGTGGAAAAACTCGAACGCTAAAGCTAAGTCTATGGGAGCGTTATTTTCAAATATCTCGCTTTGATTTTAATATTTTTGAATGTTTTTGTTTGCATTGGATAGCCGAGGACGATCTACAACCGGTCTAGTTTTTACTTTTCCGATTTTGGTTATTTCTTTTTCCATTTTGGTTACATATATATATATATATATATATATTAGGATAGTTTCAATTTCAGAACAGGTTCCAACCGGTTCCGAAAGTGAAAGTAATTTTTTGCTAAAAATCTTAAACCAAAATCGAAAAAGTAAAAACTAGCCCGGTTGTAGATTATCCTCAGCTATTCTGTGCATAAAAATCATTCAAAAATATTAAAATTAGAGCCAGAAATTTGAAAATAACGCTCCCATAGACTTAACATTATCGTTTTCATTTCTTTCCGTGACTGAAGCTCTTAACCTACGTGAAAACTTAAAAGCGCGATGACTCATTACCTAATATAATTATTAAAATACGATTTCCACCCTCACAAGGAAGGTCTCCATACGGGCATACTCAGAAAAATCTGAAAAAATTACAGAATGTTCTTCTCATATGGATATATATATGTTTATAAAAAAATTTCGGCGGAACCTATACAGCGGCCGTAAAAAAAAATTGAAATTTTTGTTTATTTGGCGATTTATCACCTGTTGGCGATAAAAAAAATTCTTTTATGTAGAATACTCTTTTAGGAAAAAAACTTATGTTGAATGTGTTTATATAAGTTTAATTTAAATAACTTTAGTTTTGTCATTTTAAGTTTGTTTTAACTATAGTTTTTCAAATATATTTATATGTATTTATAATGAAATTTAAATATCATATTTTACGATTTAAAACAAAATTTAAATTGATTTAAATTGTTTCAAATTCAAAAATAAGGCAGATAGAGCACTGTCTATTTGATTTTTTTGCTATAGAAACGACTTCTTCGATATAGAAATGTATTATGGCAATGAAATGTCAGCTGACTATAACTTAAAATAGATATTTGCAACTTGCAGAAGCATAGAAAATATTTTTACAGTGATAAAATTAAATAAGTACAGCAACAAGCAACATAGTTATGCAATATAAGAGATATATAATAACCTCTTTCATTGATTAAGTTTAAATTCATTAAATACCTTGCATTCTAAAAAACAATTAAGAAGTAATTTTCAGATGCATTAAAATCATTTGCTTTTGGCGAGGAAAAATTCTGCTCGCCAAATAGCGTGTCATTTTCGTATTTTCGCGCCCAATATTTGGAAGTATTTTATTTTTTATAGACTTTCTACTGAAATTAAGCCGATAAATTTAACTGTTCCCTTATTACATACATGAATAGTCTCACTAGCATTTTTTTTCAACATATTCTGAGTACGCCCTGTAAGGAGACCTTCCTTGTCAGAAAGTAAACGTCAGATGCAGACGATATGCTTTTTTCAAAATTTCCTTTGTAAATCTTAAGTATCGAAATTTCCAGATAAATATTTGGCTACGAAAAGAACCATCAAAGTTTCGCCAAGTCGGTATGAAATTTGATAACGTTGACCATTCAATAGCGCAGTATGGGCCGTTCATTATTGAACATAATCATTGTTGGACTCTTTTTTTTTATTGTTAAGATTGTCATTGTTGGATTTTTTTTTTTAGATTGTTGTTTGTAGAATTTTGCAACAATACTTTATTATCTGATATGATGTTAACTTTCTAAACAGATATTATAAAACAAAATTTAAGGAATATATGCATCCCTTTGAATTGCAGAAGCAAAAAAACTAGAGATGAATTCAAAGATAAAGGACGAGATAAAAAAAAAATAATAATAATAAAAGAAGAGCATCCAAATACCGAAGGTAATGTAAAGAAAATAGTAATTTGATATTTAAATGGATTCTTATTTAAGAGATTTCTCTTTAACACACTATTAACTTTTTATTTCTGGGACAGGTAACATAAATCAGAAATTTCAAATATATATTGCCCGGAATTACAGAAACTGAAAACAAGATATAGAATGAAAGGCAATGAGCAATGTCAAGGCATAAGAAAAAGAAGAAAATTTGAGTGTTGGAGGTAAGTGTAAAGAAAATAATTCAACATTTAAATAAATTCTAATTATTTAATAATTTATTCTTAAAGGTATTAGTACCTTTTCATTTCAGGTACAGGCATTATAAATGGAAAAAAAAAAATATATGTCTCTCCGAAATACAGAATCTCAAAAACAAGAGATGGATTCAATATTCAAAGACGATGGATGAGATCAAGAAAGAAATAAAAGATGCGCATCCGAATATTGAACGTAAGTGAAGTAAAAGGATTCGATATTTAACTAAATTAAATTTTATTTAAGAGATATTTTCCATTTAAGGGACCGATATTATAAATTGAAATTTCAAAATTATTTGATATTTAAATGAATTAAATTTCATTTAAGACAATAGTTTTCTTTATCATATTTTATCTTTTCATTTGAGAGACAGAAATTATAAAAAAAATTAAATATATGTACTTCCGAAAACAGAAGCTGAAAGACAACGGCTGGAATCAATGATGATGGACGAAATCAAAAAAGAATAAGCGCACCCGGAATATCGGAGGTAAGTGTAAAATAAATTAATTTATCATTTAATTTAAATTAATTAAATTTTATATAAAATAATATTTCTCTTTAACATATTGCTACCTTTTGATTCCAGGGACAGATATTGTAAATGGATATTTTAAAATATATGTCTCTCAGAAAAAGAGACTCTGAAAAAAGAGAGTTGGATTCAATATTCAAAGATGAAGGATAAGATCAAGAAAGGAGAAAAAGATGAACATTCGAATATCGGAGGTAAGTGTAAAGCAAGTAATTCGATATTTAACTAAATTCAATTTTATTTAAGACAATATTTTCCATGAACAAATTGCTACCTTTTTATTTCAGAGGTAGCTAATAAAAATGAAAATTTTAAAAATACGAGTTGGAACCCGTCGAAATTCGACGAATTAAAATGTTTAGAATGGAACTGTTAGATCGAATTTATAATAAACCGACAAAAATAATTACAATAAAAAATTCATCTCGCATTGGTTGTCTAACTCTTGAAACAAATAATGTTTTTAACATAAAATTACCAAAATATTATTTCCACAAACTTCAACTACTTAAATTATTGAAAAATTAAACTGTATTAGAATACGTAATCAAGATGAGTAATTATGTTGAAGTCATCGATTCAGGCTCTTACGTTTGTTTTTACAGGATGAAAAATCAGTAAAAAGAATTTCGCTTTGTCACATCATAAAATTTCCCCCCATAAAATCTAAACTGTACGTTATTTTCACATTCTCAAAATTTACATACGCACCACTCAAATTCACAATTTAAAAGTATTTTAACGCGCAATAGTTTATTAATGAATGTATTTCCAAACTTAAAGTCACGTTTGTCCGATACAACTTTTCATGTGAACATTCGCATAAAATTTAAGTTCTAAGCTCAGTACCCGCGAAAATTTACCACTCAGAAATTTGCCTTTAGTTGCCATAGTATTGCCCATTTAGTATTGGTCAAATATTTACTTTTATCAAAGAAAATGATCGTTTTGTTTAAATATGACATCATTTTTACTCACTGAATTACTTTGCCTAGCGTCTCAAACTCAGTATCAGCGTAATGTAAAAATATGGAAATATCTTCTTCAATCTTTTGATTTATGAAGAAGAATGCGTGTTTCTTTTTTTAATGGCTGACGTCATTTTCTGTTCAAAAATTAGAAAAAAGTTACTTTTATTTGTAATGTGAAAATGGCATCAATAAGAATATAATCGATAAAAATAAATAAACCATGACAATTTTCCCTTTACTTTTAATAGAAATGGAGTACTTCAGTTGCCACAATTACAAAAGTGGTACTAAAAAGTATAAAAAAAATAATATCTCAAAAATAAATTGAGATAGAGCTTTCAAACAAATTGCGTTTAAAAGTACATTTTTTCCTCTATACAACGGTGTAAAAATTGAAACTGTGCGATGTTTAGAAGTTCAAAAATTTGCAGTAGCGAAAATTGCAAAACCGAAATTTCATTTCAAATTTCAAAGTGTTGCCATTCGCAGAATGACGTATGCGTTACGCACAGATATGTTTGCCCTTTATAATATAGATATATCCTTCCGAAATAAAGAAGAGATGGATTCAAAGATGAAGGATGACATGAAAAAAAAATGAAAAAGAAGTGCATCATAATATCGGAGGTAAGTGTAAGAAAAATAGTTTAGTACTTAGATGAATTAAATTTTATTTAAGACAATATTTTCTTTTAACATATTTTTCTTTTTCATCTCAGGGATAGATATTATAAATAGAAATTTTAAAATATGTCCCTCTGAAATACAGAAGCGGAAAACACGAGTTGGGTTCAAAGATGAAGGATAACATGAAAAATGAAGAAAAAGTAGCGTATTCTAATAGAGGAAGAAAGTGCAAGAGAAATAATTTGATATTTAAATGAAAACAAAAATGAAAAAGAAGCGTATCAAAACATCAGAAGTAAGTGTAAGAAAAGTAATTTGATATTTAAACGAATTAAATTTTATTTAAGACACTATTTTCTTTTAACATATTTTCCTTTTCCATTTCAGGGACATATATTATAAATAGGAATTTTAAAATATTTCCCTCCTAAATACGGAAGCGGTAAAACAAGAGTTGGGTTTAAAGATGAAGGATGACATGAAAAAAGAAGAAAAAGTAGTGCATCCTAATCCTAATATCGGAAGTAAGTGTAAAGCAAATAATTTAATATTTCAATGAATTAATTTTATTTAAGACAATATTTTCCTTTAACATATAGCTATCTTTTTATTACAGGGACAGATATTATAAATGGAAATTTTAAAATACGTGTCCCTCCGAAATACATAATTTGAAAAACAAGAGATGGATTCAATATTCAAAGATGAAGGATGAGATCAAGAAAGAAGAAAAAGATAATCCCCGAATATCGGAGGTAATTGTAAAACAAATAGTAATTCGATATTTAAATAAATTCAATTTTATTTAATATACAATATCTTCCGTTAACATATTGCTACCTTTTTTATTTCAGGGACAGCTATTATAAATAGAAAATTTTAAATATATGTCCCTCCGATATACAGCAGCGGAAAAACAAGAGATGGATTCAAAGATGAAGGATGACATGAAAAAAGATGAAAAAGAAACGCATCATAATATCTGAGGTAAATGTAAGATAAATAATTTTATATTTAAATGAATTATATTTTATTTAAGACAATATTTTCCTATTTAACGTATTTTCCTTTTTCATTTCAGGGACAGATATTATAAACATAAATTTTAAAATGTATCCCTACGAAATACAGAAGCGGAGAAACAACAGTTGGGTTCAAAGATGAAGGATGACATGAAAAAAGTTGTGTATCCTAATATTGGAAGTAAGTGTAAAGCAAATAATTTAATATTTAAATGAATTAATTTTATTTAAGACAATATTTTTCTTTAACATATCGCTATCTTTTTATTACAGGGACATATATTATAAATGGAAATTTTAAAATACGTGTCCGTCCGAAATACATAATTTGAAAAACAAGAGATGGATTCAGTATTCAAAGATGAAGGATGAGATCAAGAAAGAAGAAAAAGATAATCTCCGAATATCGGAGGTAATTGTAAAACAAATAGTAATTCGATATTTAAATAAATTAAATTTTATTTAATATACAATATCTTCCGTTAACATATTGCTACCTTTTTTATTTCAGGGACAGCTATTATAAATGGAAATTTTTAAATATATGTCCCTCCAAAATACAGCAGCGGAAAAACAAGAGATGAATTCAAACATGAAGGATGACAGAAAAAAAAAAGATGAAAAAGAATTGCATCATAATATCGGAGGTGAGTGTAAGAGAAATAATTTGATATTTAAATGAATTAAATTTTATGAATTAAATATTATTTAAGACAATATTTTCCTTTAACATATTTTCCGTTTTCATTTCAAGGACAGATATTATAAATGGAAATTTTAAAATATGTGTCCCTCCGAAATGCAGAAGCTGAAAAACAAAAGATGGATTCAAAGATGAAGGATGAGATGAAAACAGATGAAAAAGACGCGCATCATAATATCGGAGGTAAGCATAAAGAAAATAATTTTATATAGTAAAGTGAGGACAGACGCCGCGGTGAGACAGATGCAGCAGACATTGTATTGGCGACACTATCGCTCCCTAGGCCAAATTAAGAATTTCGTTGTGTGCCTAAATGCTGTCTGCTGTGTTGTATGCGTTTCCACCGCTTAATTGTCAGTATTTACATATTTATGTCCGTTTTTATGGTTCGATCCTGCATGGTAAGTTGCTAAAATTATTCTAATAAAGTTTTATAACATATTTTAAGCAAAATAAACAGAGATTTCATCCCAAAACCAATTGCAACTGTAGACTAGATCCTCGTAGAATACAAACATGTGCTGGTCTTTCTCTCGCGTCGCTCACATGACACAAAATGGCGGCACGGCATCTTACCCGCCACTTTGGGACAGATGCCGCACCGAGCTTGAGGGACAGATGCCGCAAAATATATTTTTGTTTTTCGGTTCAATAAATTCATCACTGCGATTTAAGTAGAACTTACATTTAAATGAACGTATATTAGCGCATTCTGCTACTTATCAAAATATTCTCAGCAACAGTGGTGGTTCACCAAGTATGAAAAAGGAAAACATAGGCAGTTTATAATTCTCACCATCTAAACTATTAAACAATAGTCAAAAGATCTATACAGCCAAGTAAGAGAAAACAAAAGGCTGAAAATATTACAAACACAGATTTTATAAACAAGAAAAAAGAAGAAGAAAATAAAAAGCAAAAGAAGCAAGAAAGCGTCAAAGAACGACAGCTTGGCGGAAGTAAAATGTGCAAAAAAAGGAAGGGAAAGATCAACTTGAAAACACCTCACTTGAGGAAGAAACTGAAATGTGAGTCATCTTCCGACAGTGACTAAAGTATTCCTCTTATGGATTCTGAAGGCAGTATTGGATTGGAATTTGATGACTCTGAATGCTCTGAGTGTCTGGAGTCATATCAAGAAACAAAGTCTAAAGCGGACTGGATTCAGTGCATAACATGCAATCGGTGGCTGCTTGAAACATGCTCACTTTACTCTTGGAATGGAAAGTGTGCTGATTGTGGGCGAATAGAAATACGAAATACAAAAATGAGAAGAAAAGCCAAAAATAAAAAGATTACGGCCTAAAATGAATGGAACTAGTACTTAGAGCAAACTACAACGGTCGCCTGGATATAAATAAGTGGTTTATATCTTTTTTTGTAATTATTTGTCTATTGTTTCCAGTTTTGGAGAGAGTGGCGCCGATGGGATACGAACCACGGATCTCATGATCAGGAGGCGAGAACGCTAACGAGCAAAAGGCCAAGCCAGTTACTCTAAGCTAGTAACTCGCTTTATACTCATCCTGTGAGGTGAGATCGCTACACACTCTCTCCCTAGTAAGAAAGACATCTTGTCGATGTCGGATTAGCGATATGCACTCGTGAGTCATGAGTGATGCGCAGCATGCCAGGCTTATGGCTGGAGATGATTTGTTTGGAGCTGCCATCTGTTGGTTATGAGGGGGGGTGATTGTTGTTGGAGGTTGCGTGTTTTCACCTTCACCGGGTCACCACTTTTGAGAGAGTGGCGCCGATGGGATGTAAACCACGGATCTCATGGTCAGGAGACGAGCACGCTAGCGTCGAGCAAAAGGCCAAGCCAGTCGCTTTATACTGATCATGTGAGATGAGATCGATACACAGTGAAATTTTTTTTTCTTTTTTTTTTTGCCTTAAGTTTTATTTTTTGAGCTTGCGCTTTTGCAATTTCGTTAAACTTTTCACAATTTAGTGATATATGTAATTTATGTAAGTTTACTGTTATTTATTTTCATTTTAAGTAGTTTGAGGAAATAAAAATGTGATTTACTTGGAAAAAAAAAATAAACAGCATAGCTTTTTTCTCCATGCGGCATCTGTACCACACCCCATGCGGCATCTTACCCAGCACATAAAAAATGATGTTAAAAAAGGACGTTTGGGAAAATAATTATGCCTGCTGTATTAAGAGGGCTTTAACTTGTTTAACATAGAAATTTGATTCTAAAGGGTTTGATTAATGATTTCTGATACTTAGTTTGTTGTTTTTTGCTTTATTGTACATTTTAAAAGAAGAAACGTAAAACTGCGGCATCTGTCCCCACTTTACTATATTTAAATGAATTAAATTTTACTTAAGGCAATATTTTTCTTTAACATATTTTCCTTTTACATTTCAGGGACATATATTAAAAGTGGACATTTTAAAATATGTGTCCCTCAGAAATACAGAAACAGAAAGACAAGAGGTGGAATCGAAGATGACGAACGAGATGAAGAAAGAAAAAGGAGAACAGCAAACGAATATAGGAGGTGAGTAAATAATTCGATATTTAAATGAAATTAATTTTATTTGAAATATTTTTTTTAACATATTGAAAGATTTTTATTTCAGGGACATATATTAAAAACAGAAATTTAATATATACATATTCCATATAGTTTCTAATATCGTGAATGTCCTTCCAAAATACAGAATCTGAAATCAAGAGATGGAGTCAAAGTCCAAGTATGATTTCAAGGAATAATAAAAAGAAGCACATCATAATATAGGAGGTAAGGGTAAAACAATTTTTTTAAATATTTAAATGATTTAAATTTTATTTAAGACAACATTTTCCTCCAACATATTTTGCTTTTTCGTTTCAGGGACAAATATTATAAATGGACATTTTAAAATATATGTCCCTCCGAAATGCAGAATCTAAAAAACAAGAGATGGAATCAAAGGTCAAATATGACATCAATAAAGAATAAAAAGAATATATTATAAATGGAAATTAAAAAATAAAAATATGTCCCTCTGAAATACAGAAGCGGTAAAACAAGAGATGGACTCAAAGATGAAAGATGACATGAAAAAAGTTGAAAAAGAAGCGCATCATAATATCGGAGGTATATATAAGAGAAATGATTTGATATATAAATGAATTAAATTTTATTTAAGACAATATTTTTCTGTAATATATTTTACCTTTTCATTTCAGGGATAGATATTATAAATGGAAAATTTAAAATATATATCCCTCCGAAATACAGAAACTGAAGCACAAGAGGTGGAGTAAAAGATTGTGGACGAGATCAAAAAAGAAGAAAAAAAAAGCACATTGTGATATCGGAGGTAAGTGTAAAGCCAATAATTTGATCTTAAATTAATTCATTTTTATTTAAAATAATATTTTTCTTTAACATATTGCTAAATTTTGATTTCAGGCACAAATATTGTAAATAGAAATTTAAAAAGTCCTTCCGGCCAGTGCCGGGAGGAAGAGGTAGCTTTCATATTCCTTATTTTAAAAAAACCAACTTATATTATTCAAACACACGAAGCTCAATTTAGTGGAAACCGAATATAGGAGATTCAATACTAATTTTTATCAATACTAAATCATTATGAATGAGAATTTCACGAAATTTGTCAGCTTTATCCAAGCTGCTTTTATTTAAAGTAACTTATATTTCGTTGCCAAATTCGGCGATTTCTTAAAGTGCCTGCCATTTTAAGACAACATGGTGGATAAGGCTAACCAGTGAACTTGGTCGAGACCTTAGTAATTGCTGTGCACATGCTCACTTACATCGGAATCGGTTGATATATACAAGTGCTGTCGCAAGCAAAAAAGTCCTTCCGGCCAGTGCCGGGAGGAAGAGGTAGCTTTCATAATCCTTATTTAAAAAAAGCCAACTTATATCATGCAAACACACGAAGCTCAATTTAGTGGAAACCGAATATAGGAGATTCAATACTAATTTTTATCAATATAATGAATGAGAATTTCGCGAAATTAGTCAGCTTTATCCAAGCTGCTTTTCTTTAAAGTAACTTATATTTGGCTGCCAAATTCGGCAATTTCTTAAAGTGCCTGTCATTTTAAGACAACATGGTGGATGTGGCTAAGCAGTGAACTTGGTCGAGACCTTAGTAATTGCTGTGCACATGCTCACTCACATCGGAATCGGTTAATATATAGGAGTGCTGTCGCATGCAAAAAATCAGATTTTTCAAAATGTCACCCACAATAGAAATTGAAACTGCTATATCTGAGCCCCTTTTTTTAATGTAAAAATAAACAAAAAATGCTCCTGAATACTTATATCAAGATCAAATACTTAAGAAAGAAACCTTTTTCAATTTCTAATATTTTTGCACCTCACTTTAAATATATATATATTTTAATTTAATGGCCGCCATTTTGAAACAAGATGGCTGATGAATCTGGCCAGCGAACTTGGTCGAGGTGTTGATGTATACTATCCACATGCCTTCTTACATCGAAATAGGCGAATACGTGTGTTATCGCGTGACAAATACAAGATCGTTTCAAAATGTTAGCCATGCTAGAAATTCAAAGTGCTAGAAATCAACCATTTTTTAAGATATCAACAAAAGAACAAATTTTCAGAAACAAAAACTGCTCCGGAATCTTTGTATCAAGGCCAAACACATAAAAAAAAATCTTTTTCATTTTCCAATTTTTTAATGCCTCATTTTGAATTTTAAATTTAATTTTTTTTAAATGGCAACCCTTTTGAAACAAGATGGCGAATGAAGCTGGCTAACGAACTCGGTCGAGACATTGGTATGTACTATGGACAGACCAAGTTACATCCAAATAGGTTCATAAATACGCCTGTTATCGCGTGACAAAAATCAGGTCGTTTTAAAATGTCAGCCACAAGAGAAATTCAAAATGCTGTTACTCAGCCATTTTTTTTTAGATATAGACGAAAGAAAAACTGTTCCGGAATCTTTGTGTTAAGGTCAAACACATACAAAAAAAATCTTTTTCATTTTCCAATTTTTTGGTATCTCATTTAATTTTTTTTATTTTTTTATTTTTTTAAATGGCCGCCATTTTGAAACAAGATGGCAGATGAAGCTGGCCAACGAATTCGGTCGAGATATTTGTATGTACTATGTACACACCAAGGTACATCCAAGTCGGTTCATAAATACGCCTGTTACTACGTGAGAAAAATCAGGACGTTTCAAAATGTCAGCCACGCTAGAAATTCAAAATGCTATAACTCAGCCATTTCTTAAGATATAGACGAAACAAAAACTGCTCCCGAATCTTTTTATCAAGGTCAAACACATAAGAAGAAAATATTTTTTCAATTTTCGGTACCACATTTCAAATTTAAATTTTTCTTAAAAATTTAAATTACCGCCATTTTGAAACAAAATGGCGGTTGAAGCTGGCCAACGAACCCGGTCGAGACATTGGTATGTACTATGTATAAACGAAGTTACATCCAAATCGGTTCATAAATACGCCTTTTATCGTGTGACAAAATTCAGGACGTTTTGAAAATGTCAGCCACGCTAGAAATTCAAAATGCTATAACTCAGCCATTTTTTAAGATATAGACGAAACAAAAACTGCTCCGAAATCTTTGTATAAAGGTCAAATACATAAGAAAAAAATATTTTTCCATTTTCAATTTTTTGGCACCACATTTCAAATTTTAAATTAAAAAAAAAAATTTAAATGGCCGCCATTTTGAAACAAAATGGCGGATGAAACTGGCCAACGAACTCGGTCGAGAGATTGGTATGTACTATGTACACACCGAATTACATCCAAATCGGTTCATAAATACGCCTTTTATCGCATGACAAAATTCAGGACGTTTCAAAATGTCAGCCACGCTAGAAATTCAAAATGCTATAACTCAGCCATTTTTTAAGATATAGACGAAACAAAAACTGCTCCGGAATCTTTGTATAAAGGTCAAATACATAAGAAAAAAATATTTTTCCATTTTTAATTTTTTGGTACCACATTTCAAGTTTTAAATTTTTTTAAAAATTTTAAATGGCCGCCATTTTGAAACAAAACGGCGGATGAAGCTGGCCAACGAACTCGGTCGAGACATTGGTATGTACTATGTACACACCGAATTACATCGAAATCGGTTCATAATTACGGGAGTTACAGTGTGACATAGGTCAGATATATATATATATATATATATATATATATATATATATCAATTTTGAACGGAGGGTGGTTTCGGGGTCTGGGGGTCATGATCGATGAAAATATACCAAAATTTTTTGAAATCGCTTTCCTCCGAACGGCTGCAATAGGTAGCTTTTTTGTAAAGAAAGCTACCTAAAAGTCCTTCCGGCCAGTGCCGGGAGGAAGAGGTAGCTTTCATATTCCTTATTTTAAAAAAACCAACTTATATTATTCAAACACACGAAGCTCAATTTAGTGGAAACCGAATATAGGAGATTCAATACTAATTTTTATCAATACTAAATCATTATGAATGAGAATTTCACGAAATTTGTCAGCTTTATCCAAGCTGCTTTTATTTAAAGTAACTTATATTTCGTTGCCAAATTCGGCGATTTCTTAAAGTGCCTGCCATTTTAAGACAACATGGTGGATAAGGCTAACCAGTGAACTTGGTCGAGACCTTAGTAATTGCTGTGCACATGCTCACTTACATCGGAATCGGTTGATATATACAAGTGCTGTCGCAAGCAAAAAAGTCCTTCCGGCCAGTGCCGGGAGGAAGAGGTAGCTTTCATAATCCTTATTTAAAAAAAGCCAACTTATATCATGCAAACACACGAAGCTCAATTTAGTGGAAACCGAATATAGGAGATTCAATACTAATTTTTATCAATATAATGAATGAGAATTTCGCGAAATTAGTCAGCTTTATCCAAGCTGCTTTTCTTTAAAGTAACTTATATTTGGCTGCCAAATTCGGCAATTTCTTAAAGTGCCTGTCATTTTAAGACAACATGGTGGATGTGGCTAAGCAGTGAACTTGGTCGAGACCTTAGTAATTGCTGTGCACATGCTCACTCACATCGGAATCGGTTAATATATAGGAGTGCTGTCGCATGCAAAAAATCAGATTTTTCAAAATGTCACCCACAATAGAAATTGAAACTGCTATATCTGAGCCCCTTTTTTTAATGTAAAAATAAACAAAAAATGCTCCTGAATACTTATATCAAGATCAAATACTTAAGAAAGAAACCTTTTTCAATTTCTAATATTTTTGCACCTCACTTTAAATATATATATATTTTAATTTAATGGCCGCCATTTTGAAACAAGATGGCTGATGAATCTGGCCAGCGAACTTGGTCGAGGTGTTGATGTATACTATCCACATGCCTTCTTACATCGAAATAGGCGAATACGTGTGTTATCGCGTGACAAATACAAGATCGTTTCAAAATGTTAGCCATGCTAGAAATTCAAAGTGCTAGAAATCAACCATTTTTTAAGATATCAACAAAAGAACAAATTTTCAGAAACAAAAACTGCTCCGGAATCTTTGTATCAAGGCCAAACACATAAAAAAAATCTTTTTCATTTTCCAATTTTTTAATACCTCATTTTGAATTTTAAATTTAATTTTTTTTAAATGGCAACCCTTTTGAAACAAGATGGCGAATGAAGCTGGCTAACGAACTCGGTCGAGACATTGGTATGTACTATGGACAGACCAAGTTACATCCAAATATGTTCATAAATACGCCTGTTATCGCGTGACAAAAATCAGGTCGTTTTAAAATGTCAGCCACAAGAGAAATTCAAAATGCTGTTACTCAGCCATTTTTTTTTAGATATAGACGAAAGAAAAACTGTTCCGGAATCTTTGTGTTAAGGTCAAACACATACAAAAAAAATCTTTTTCATTTTCCAATTTTTTGGTATCTCATTTAATTTTTTTTATTTTTTTATTTTTTTAAATGGCCGCCATTTTGAAACAAGATGGCAGATGAAGCTGGCCAACGAACTCGGTCGAGATATTTGTATGTACTATGTACACACCAAGGTACATCCAAGTCGGTTCATAAATACGCCTGTTACTACGTGAGAAAAATCAGGACGTTTCAAAATGTCAGCCACGCTAGAAATTCAAAATGCTATAACTCAGCCATTTCTTAAGATTTAGACGAAACAAAAACTGCTCCCGAATCTTTTTATCAAGGTCAAACACATAAGAAGAAAATATTTTTTCAATTTTCGGTACCACATTTCAAATTTAAATTTTTCTTAAAACTTTAAATTACCGCCATTTTGAAACAAAATGGCGGTTGAAGCTGGCCAACGAACCCGGTCGAGACATTGGTATGTACTATGTATAAACGAAGTTACATCCAAATCGGTTCATAAATACGCCTTTTATCGTGTGACAAAATTCAGGACGTTTTGAAAATGTCAGCCACGCTAGAAATTCAAAATGCTATAACTCAGCCATTTTTTAAGATATAGACGAAACAAAAACTGCTCCGAAATCTTTGTATAAAGGTCAAATACATAAGAAAAAAATATTTTTCCATTTTCAATTTTTTGGCACCACATTTCAAATTTTAAATTAAAAAAAAAATTTAAATGGCCGCCATTTTGAAACAAAATGGCGGATGAAACTGGCCAACGAACTCGGTCGAGAGATTGGTATGTACTATGTACACACCGAATTACATCCAAATCGGTTCATAAATACGCCTTTTATCGCATGACAAAATTCAGGACGTTTCAAAATGTCAGCCACGCTAGAAATTCAAAATGCTATAACTCAGCCATTTTTTAAGATATAGACGAAACAAAAACTGCTCCGGAATCTTTGTATAAAGGTCAAATACATAAGAAAAAAATATTTTTCCATTTTTAATTTTTTGGTACCACATTTCAAGTTTTAAATTTTTTTAAAAATTTTAAATGGCCGCCATTTTGAAACAAAACGGCGGATGAAGCTGGCCAACGAACTCGGTCGAGACATTGGTATGTACTATGTACACACCGAATTACATCGAAATCGGTTCATAATTACGGGAGTTACAGTGTGACATAGGTCAGATATATATATATATATATATATATATATATATATATATATATATATATATATATATATATATATATATATATATATATATATATATATATATATATATATCAATTTTGAACGGAGGGTGGTTTCGGGGTCTGGGGGTCATGATCGATGAAAATATACCAAAATTTTTTGAAATCGCTTTCCTCCGAACGGCTGCAATAGGTAGCTTTTTTGTAAAGAAAGCTACCTAAAATCAGTTTTTTCAAAATGTCACCCACATTAGAAATTGAAACTGCTATATCTGAGCCATTTTTTAAGATAAAGACAAACAAAAAATGCTCCTGAATCCTTATATCAAGGTCAAATAGTTAAGAAAGAAACCTTTTTCAATTTCTAATTTTTTTTGCACCTCACTTAAAACATAATTTTTTTTTAATTTAATGACCGCCATTTTGAAACAAGATGGCTGATGAATCTGACCAGCGAAATTGGTCGAGATATTGATATATACTATCCACATGCCTTCTTACATCGAAATAGGCGAATACGTGTGTTATCGCGTGACAAATAAAAGATCGTTTCAAAATGTTAGCCATGCTAGAAATTCAAAGTGCTATAATTCAGCCATCATTTTTAAGAAATAAACAAAAGAACAAATTTTCAGAAACAAAAACTGCTCCGGAATCTTTGTATCAAGGCCAAACACATAAAAAAATCTTTTTCATTTCCCAGTTTTTTAATACCAAATTTTAAATTTTAAATTAAATTTTTTTATTGGCAACTCTTTTGAAACAAGATGGCGAATGAAGCTGGCCAACGAACTTGGTCGAGACATTGGTATGTACTATGTACAGACCAAGTTACATCCAAATCGGTTCATAAATACGCCTGTTATCGCGTGACAAAAATCAGGTCGTTTTAAAATGTCAGCCACAATAGAAATTCGAAATGCTATAACTCAGCCATTTTTTTTAGATATAGACGAAACAAAAACGGTTCCGGAATCTTTGTATTAAGCTCAAACACATACAAAAATAAATATTTTTCATTTTTCAATTTTTTGGTATCTCATTTTAAATTTTAAATTTTTAAATTTTTTTAAATGGCCGCCATTTTGAAACAAGATGGCGGATGAAGCTGGCCAACGAACTCGGTCGAGATATTTGTATGTACTATGTACACACCAAGGTACATCCAAATCGGTTCATAAATACGCCTGTTATCAAGTGACAAAATTCCGGACGTTTCAAAATGTCAGCCACGCTAGAAATTCAAAATGCTACAACTCAGCCACTTTTTAAGATATAGACGAAACAAAAACTGTTCTCGAATCTTTTTATCAAGATCAAACACATAAGAAAAAAATATTTTTTCAATTTTCATTTTTTTGGTACCACATTTCAAATTTAAATTTTTCTTAAAAATTTAAATGGCCGCCATTTTTAAACAAGATGGCGGATGAAGCTGGCCAACGAACTCGGTCGAGACATTGGTATGTACTATGTTAAACGAAGTTGCATCCAAATTGGTTCATAAATACGCCTTTTATCGCGTGACAAAATTCAGGACGTTTTAAAATGTCAGCCACGCTAGAAATTCAAAATGCTATAACTGAGCCATTTTTTAAGATATAGACGAAACAAAAACTGCTCCGAAATCTTTGTTTAAAGGTCAAATACATAAGAAAAAAATATTTTTCCATTTTCAATTTTTTGGTACCACTTTTCAAATTTTAAATTTTTAAAAAATTTTTAAATGGCCGCCATTTTGAAACAAAATGGCGGATGAAGCTGGCCAACGAACTCGGTCGAGACATTGGTATGTACTATGTACATACCGAGTTACATCCAAATCGGTTCATAAATACGAGAGTTACAGTGTGACATAGGTCAGATATATATATATATATATATATATATATATATATATGGATATATATATATATATATATATATATATATATATATATATATATATATATATATATATATATATATATATATATATATATATATATATAT
This sequence comes from Maratus speciosus, assembly GCA_963932465.1. Taxonomy (NCBI): domain Eukaryota; kingdom Metazoa; phylum Arthropoda; class Arachnida; order Araneae; family Salticidae; genus Maratus; species Maratus speciosus. Next base: position 237,110,804 of record OZ010797.1, on the reverse strand, counting down.
ATATATATATATATATCAATTTTGAACGGAGGGTGGTTTCGGGGTCTGGGGGTCATGATCGATGAAAATATACCAAAATTTTTTGAAATCGCTTTCCTCCGAACGGCTACAATAGGTAGCTTTTTGTAATGAAAGCTACCTAAAAGATATGTCCCTCCAATATACAGTATCTGAAAAACAAGAGATGGTGTCAAAGGTTAAGTATGGCAGGAAAAAAAGAAGAAAAAGAAGCACATCATAAAATCGGAGGTAAGTTTAAAGCAAATAATTGGATATTAAATGAATGCAATTTGATTTAAAATGATATTTTTCTTTGAAATATTACTGAATTTTTATTTCAGAGACAGATAATATAAACAGAAATTTTAAAATATATGTCCCTCCGAAATACAGAATCTGAAAAAAAGGAGATGGAGTCAAAGATCAAGTATGGCATCAAGAAAAAATAAGAATAAGAGCATCAATTAACAGTCATATCGTAGAAAACACATTTTTGATTTTTTCAATATAACAAGCGTTACAGCATTGTAAATTTACTACTAAATGTTCATAAAAATATAGTTTAAGTGTTGTAGATAATTACCTTATTTTCTTTAATCCTAAATTACCATTTAATATCTTGAAGGACGGTAGTTCATTTTTGGATCAATTAATATTTATTCCTAAATGCCACATTGACACCAAAATTTTGAAATGAAAATTTTTCTATTATTAAGTACGTGCTTTTACCTAATTTAAAATAATTTTTTTCGTAAATTCTCGTGTAATTCAATCATTTCAGCATTTTACGAATAGAAATTCTTTTCTTCTGAAGGGTTTAATAAAATAGGGAAGGGGTTTATTACAGTGGGTTTTCATGAGACTTTATGCTGGATGCAAAACTCTTTGAAAATGTACTATGGACCAGGACTTAATTTGCGCCGGAGCTCAGCTCCGGTACTTCTCTGTTTTTAGTAAATATTTAAATATTTGTCTGCATTCACCGGAACTCATAAATACAGGGCTCCGGAGTCCAATGCAATAGCGATTCCGAAAAACCGAAGCCTAAAATTTTTCTTATAAATGTTTTTGCTAGTTGCTCATTCATTATATATATACACATCTGCGAACAATTCATTTTTTGTGTTAGCACTATTTCAGAATCAGAATCCTTACCTTATTTAATTGCAGAATTCTGCTATTAATTAAAATTATGCAAATGCGAATTGGGGTGATCGCGGGGGGGGGGGGGGACGCTACGTTTTTAGCAGAATATTAGGGCTCCGGTACTTTTTTAAAATTAGAAATTAAGCCCTGCTATGGACTCCTTTAGCGGTTCGCGGAATACAGTTTAAGAACAGCTGGATAGACTCGTCTGGATATCTATCAAAACCAAATCCTACAAGGTAAAAATCCCTTTTACGCTAATAAAATTAACAGTAACTAACCAAATCACAGAAGTTAAGTTTTACTGAAATGTAATTAATATGTTAGTTTCTGAAACCAAACGAATGTAGTCATTTCGCGTCCTTTGCATATGACAATAGTCGAAGGAAGAATTTTTGAAGACGTTTGGAAAATGTAGTATTACAACAGGATTTAACAGACATAAAAACATATTAGTATTTTTTATTGTTTATCACAAATTATTCATTCGGAAAAGTAGTCTCCTATTTAAGATTAAACCCTTTCAGCCCTGAATTTTTTCAAAAGGCCAAAAATATTAAAACTTTTGTCAACTTTTTTTTTTTTTTTACTATTTTAAAGCTAGATGGCGCTACTTGTCCACTAAAAACTCAAAATATAAAATGCACATATGTGATTATGAGGTTTTTACGTATCTGCAAGGCGTTATTTATAGTTTATAGCATTTTAAAAGTAAGGAACATATTCGTGACTGCCAGGGCCGAAAGTATTAATAAGGTGAAACACGATGTATAAGTAAATACTTTGGAAAACTCATAACACATTTAAAACCAAATTTAGCAATTCTCATCAATCGTCGAGATATTATTTTCTTTTGTGCAGCCCTGTATATATCCTATAGATTTTCATATATACTCCGAAATATGCTAAAATTTAGTCCGGTTAGGAAAAGCATAGCACAGTTAAAAATTTCCCTTTAACTATTTCCGTCAATAAACGGAAATGTACTCGATATATTTTTTAAAGCTTTGTATATGATTGACAGAAATTAAACACAAAAAGTAATATACAAACAATTATATTAAAACTCGTATCACAACTGAAAACGCACTTCCAGCACTTATTGTTCAAAGACAATACTATAACCTAATTATTTTGCGTGTCTCTGTAAATCAATAATAAATGCTATGTGTACCCTTTTCTGTAATTAGCATCTTGTTGTGCACTTTAGTCATATTTATTAATTTCAGTCTGTTTGAAACAGTGTAACATCATTAAAATAAACCGCAAATGATCTTTCCTCATATATCGTAATGAGCGGAAATCTTTCGAGTATAACTTTAAATGACGTAAAAGTGCTACATACTTCATTTTCAATACCGACCATGTCATCGTAAACCACAATAACATATATAAATTATATGGAAATCAGAGTATATTTATGGGAGTGAGAACATGGACAAACGGCAGACAGACAGACAAACCGAATTCATAAACACTTTTCTACTATATTGGAATGTGTTAACCTCTTCAGGGGCGATTTTTTTATGGTGAGAAAAAAAAAATGACTCAATTTTCCTTTTTTTTTCTCTTACGATTTATTCATTTTATATTAATAGGAACAATAATAAAAAAAATTAAAATGAGAAAATGAGAAAATCAATAAAAAATCACAAAATCTACACACACACAAATAATAATAATAACGTCCACATTTGTCGTCGCTGAGCGTTAACGTTATTTTATGAGTGAAATAATTTCTTATAAAAACTAAAAAATAACAGTAAATTTCTTGAAGTTAAACTTACACTGCGTGCAAAATTACTTAAAAGATGACACAGTATTTAAAAAATTATTTTAATACCTTAGAGCTTTCAACTATAAAAAACATAGTCTTCTTCAGAGGAATATAGGAAATACAACAGTTATTGACGCCTAATTTTCAAAATCACGTAGATGGTGACGAAAGGAGTGAAAGTGGAAGTTAATTTATAGATCCGGAAACATTGGTAAAAATAAAACATGGATATAGGGAAGTGGAAAATTACTCGTTTTATCATTCTTTAAGTAAACTGAGCCAAATTCTGGGTATGTTGTAGGATAAAACGTCATTACAAACAGTATTTTCTTTAGTAAAAATTTCTATTGATTCGCGGATAATTAAATCATGATAATTCTTTGAGGGATATATAATTTTTGCGTCCTCGAAATTAACTTGTATATTCTGCTTCTGGTTAAGTCTTGATGGGGCTGTTGTAGGTCGGCTATACTTTAAATCTCTCAAATGTTCTTTAATACGAACTTTAAGTTTACGCGAAGTCATGCCTATGTATTCGAGATAAATATCTTCTGTTTTTAGTGGAATTACATATACCCCAGAAACTTCATCCCTCGGGATCGGGTCCACTTTGGCACTAATCAGATCTTTCAGTTTTGCAGGCGGAGTGGCGACCAAGTTTACGCCAAAGCGAAAAAGTGCATGTCTGAGTTTTTCGAAAAGTCCTGGTATGTACTTCATTTTGCAATATCTCATATTACTCCGTGGAGTTTTTTGTATTTTCATATGGTTCTTCTGCGAGTTGATTAGCTTATCAATAATGCGTATTGAGAAACCATTCTCAACTGCAATGTTTCTAATGGTAAATAATTCATTTTCAAGGTGATTAATAGAGCAAACACTAAACGCTCGTCTTATACAAAAGTTGAACGGAGCCAGTTTGTAGTTAAAAGGTGATGTACTTTCAAAAGGAATGGTCCTGTTAGACTTATTTACTTTCCTGTAGACTGTGCGCTCAATTGTTAAGTTAGATAAATTTTTAATTAGCATTACGTCAAGAAATGACAGCTGGTTATTATTTTCTATTTCGATTATTGATAAGCTAATCAACTCGCAGAAGAACCATATGAAAATACAAAAAACTCCACGGAGTAATACGAGATATTGCAAAATGAAGTACATACCAGGACTTTTCGAAAAACTCAGACATGCACTTTTTCGCTTTGGCGTAAACTTGGTCGCCACTCCTCCTGCAAAACTGAAAGATCTGATTAGTGCCAAAGTGGACTCGATCCCGAGGGATGAAATTCAAATTATTCATTTCTACAAATTATTAAAACTCAATATATTTAATATATTTGATATTATTTTTTATAAAATATTAACGGTTTATTCAAATAATCCAATAAATTGACTGCCGAAAAATTAAATCGGAAAATAACATCGGAAATAATATTATCAGTGCAGCCAAACCACAACATTTTTACTTCTCTTGTTGAAGGATTCTGTAGTCAAAAAGTTATTATCAAATTTTTGTTCTTTTTATTATTGACAGTAATTATAATTATAAAAAAGCTAAACATCCACATATGTGGCCAAAGGCGTGAAGAGATTAATAAAAAGTGAAACATTTCCAAAATTAGTTCAGGGCTGTCTCATTAACATAATATTAGTTCCTACTGTATTCCTAATGTTAGTTCCTTGCAATTCACATTGCCTACTTACCTCCAACAGATATATATTGAAGCATTTTTCAATATTTTTGAGACACCCTGTATAGCTTCTATATATTGCTGATAAGGCTGAAAGACAGACTATGTATATTACTATCAACATTTGGCAAAGCATCGAGTTAACTAACATGAGGCGCATATTACATTTAGAAATAAGTAGGGTGACATCGAAAGACCAGTGATCGCGGAATTGAATTTTTTTTTATGTAAATTGATAGTAAAAAGTCATGCGAACAAAATGAGTTAGGTATGACTACGTTTGACAAGCCGAAAAGATGTTTAATTAAATTAATTATTATTAAAATGCTATGATGTTTTATCGTCATCGCGGATATTGATCACTCTCAGAGAATTTTATAGAAAATTTTGCGCTCATTCAGAAAAACTTGGTATGACAAACTTTATTTTTCCGGAAAAGTCTGTCATACCTATTTTAAGGAGGCGGCCGGTGATAAAATTTCTGCTTTGAATTTTTACCGGTGGCATTTTTATTTCGCGTCTGGACGCTGGTCAAGTGTTGGCAAAAGCATATAGGAACATTTGACGGACGCGTGGCAGCCTTCTCCGCATAATTCTGGCGGTGTTCTAATAACGCTTGTCATACCAAGCTTTTCTGAAAGAGCACAAAATTTTGTATAAAATGCTCTAAAAGTGACCAATATCTGTGATAACGGAGCTTTTTACCCGAATGAAAGAAGGGTTATGTGTTTCAGCGTATCTGTGTATGTGGATTTCTTTATACCCTCGAAACATCCCAACGGCTGGATGGATTTTAATGAATGAAGTCTCCATCAATTCGTCTTAACGGCCCGATGGTTATAGGCAAGGTTTTGTTTTTATAAATTCAAAATGGCGGCCGTAAAATACAAAATGGCGGTAGAGACGAAAAAAAATTACGCACCTTATTGAGTGGCATATCATTGGATTGGGTCTTTCAAAATGAAGACGATGTTTCATTGACTATTTTACAGTCAGAAGCTCCGTTAAAATATTATACAACATGGAAGTTGTGTAGGTAGGATCTCTAGCTTTACTGCAACTCTAACCATCATAGACATCTATAGATCTTGTCAAAACAGTGTTTATAGATAAGAACTAACAATTAAACACAATTTAAAAGTCACCAATACAAATAAATAAATAAAAAAATAGGTAAGTAATATAAACAAGTAATATAAAAAAATATTTTAAGTCAATTCCTATTTAGGTCAATAAGAGAATTTTTTTTCTCCCATTTTTCTTTCCTCATGAGTGGCGCTTAAAATGCCTTGATCAAGAAGAGGGCTCTCTCGGTCTTAAAATACCTTGATCAAGAAGAGGGATCTCTCGGTCTTAAAATACCTTGACCAAGAAGAAGGCTCTTTCGATTATTGAAAATTAATTAATTTAATTTAATTAATGAATTAATATTTGGGAAAAACTGGATTAACATCAAGTGTCATCCACTACAAGTTTAAAAAAAAAATTATTTGAGCTTGATTGGATGAATAATAAGTATTTTATAAACGATTGAAAATTGTAACAAGATATATATAGCGAGAGTGTGAGCTAATAGTAGGAATTAAAAAAAAATAGTTTCACATTGATGAGAAATAATTAATTAGTTCGCTTTTTTGATTAGTCGGGTTTTTTGATTTCTTAAATTTAATTGTTTATTAATAATAAGTAATTTAATTAAACATATTTTCGGCTTGTCAAACCTAGTCATACTCAACTCTTTTTGTTCGTATGACTTTTTTCTATCGATTTACCTAAAACATTTTCAATTCAGCGATGACGAGGCTTTCGATATCACCGGCTCCCGGAGTAAAAGCAAAAGCATCTTTAGTTTCCCTGCTTCTGAATGCTACTGAAGGTGAAAGTACTTTTACAGGCATTTACTATTAAAGCAATGCCTTCGGAACATAATTTTTTGAATATTTGTAAATTTTAAGTTTAAAATTACTAATTATTATTAAAAATGGTCATAAAAATGGAACGTAAAATTACAAATAATAAATTAAATAAAAAAAATTATTTAAAAAATATTATAAAATAAACCGAATAATTGTTATTTTCTTAAAACTACTTAAATTTAAAATTATTAAATTTAAATACATTTTATGAATTCCATAATAAATATATTAATACAGGAACTAGATTATTTTTATGACGATTTAGGAATCTTCAAAAAATTAATTTAATTTTTTTTTCAATTTTTTATTAAAAAAAGTATAAAATAAACCGAAAAATTTCTATTTTCTTAAAAGTATTTAAATTTAAAATTATTTATAAGTATATTTTATGAATTACATAATAAATATAATAATTATATACAGGAATTAGATTTAAAAAAAAATCAAGATTATGACATCTGTATGCCTTCGGAACAATTTTTTTGAATATTTGTAAATTTTAACTTTAAAATTGCTAATTATTATTAAAAATGGTCATAAAAATGGGACGTAAACTTACAAATAATTAATTAAATTAATATATATAGTATAAAATAAACCGAAAAAGTGCTATTTTCTTAAGACTATTTAAATTTAAAATAATTAAATATAAGTATATTTTATGAATTCCATAATAAATATAATGCTTATATACAGGAACTAGATTATTTTTATGACGATTTAGGCATATCAAATAATTAACTTATTTTTTTTTTAAACTATTAAAAAAAAAAGCATAAGATAAACCAAAAAATTGCTATTTTCTTAAAACTACTTACATTTAAAATTATTTAAAAGTATATTTTATGAATTACATAATAATTATAATAATTATATACAGGAACTATATATATATTTTTTAAAATCACGATTAAGACATCTGTATGCCTTCGGAACAATTTTTTTGAATATTTGTAAATTTTAAGTTTAAAATTGCGAATTATTATTAAAAATGCCATAAAATGGAACATAAACATACAGATAATTCATTAAAAAAATTTTTTATTAAAAAAAGAGAACAAACTATAACCCCCCCCCCCCCCCCGAAAAATTGCTATTTTCTTAAAACTGTTTTAATTTAAAACTATTAAATATAAATATATTTCATGAATCCTATAATAAGTAAAATAGTTAATACAGGAACTAGATTATTTTTTTGACGATTTTAAGGTATCTGTATGCCTTCGGAACAATTTTTTTGAAAATTTGTAAATTTTAAGTTTAAAATTGCTAGTTATTATTAAAAATGTCATAGAAATGTGACATAAACATACATACGAATGAATATTTTAATTTTTAAGCAATTTTTTCCCCTATAAAAAAGTAATATAAAATAAACTGAAAAATTAGCCATTTTCTTAAAATTATTTTAATTTAAAATTATTAAATATAAATATATTTAATGAATTCCATAATAAATATGATAATGCATACAGGAACTAGATTATTATTTTGACGATTAAAGTATCTGTATGCCTTCTGAACAAATTTTTTGAATATTTTTAAATTTTAAGTCTAAAATTGCTAATTATTATTAAAAATGTCATAAAAATATGACATAAACACACAAATGAGTAATTTAATTTATAAACAATTTCTTATTTTAAAAAGTAGTATAAAAAAAGTAGTAAATAAACCGAAAAATTAGCTATTTTCTTAATATTATTTAAATTTAAAATTATTAAATATAAATACATTTTATGAATTCCATAATCTAATATATAAAAACGAAAATTTGTTTTTCTGTCTGTAATTCTAAACAAATCAACAGTTTGTAAGCCAGAATTATGAAATATTACGTAAATATGTATTAAAATACGGCCGAGGCAACTAAAGTAATCCGGAATCGAAATAACTTATAGTTAATTTTTAAATAATAAAAAAACACCAATTTAAGGGTGTTCTCAAATCCAAAAGGGCAACTTTCTGACATAAGTTTTAATTTATTTTTGTTCGAAAATGCATGAAACTAGCTAGCGTTGTTGTCTCAAAAGCGGCGAAAAAAGGGTTTGTCATGTGATCGAAATGGCTTATAACTCAATAGGTAATTGATTGATCAAAAAATAGAAAAAACAGTTCTATTCCAAATCGCTTCCATAGCCAGGCTTTCCAATTTTATACCTTTCCGTCAGAAAATGAATTTGTAAATGTGTCAAGACGTTTTGCGTTTGTTGAGCAGAGCAGTTAAGAACAGCCTTAAAACTATTTAAATTTAAAATTATTAAATATAAATATATTTTATTTATGAATTCCATAATAAATATAATAATGACACACATGAACTAAATTATTTTTATGACGATAACATGAATATTTTAAAAGTTATGGGTGTAAAAAGACAAATAACATTGAAAATTACTGAAAAAAAACTATAAATTAAAACTGTGTAACTCTTAAATTTTTCAATAAATTTGCATGAGTAGTCTACTTCGTTTAAATATATTTTTTAATCAAAATTTTAAAATTTTGTGGTAATTGAATTATTATTTATTGAGTTGTGCCAATTTTTCCAGCACAATTTTAGAAAGAAAAGAAAACTTTTGAGAAAAATTATAAAACAACTTTCATTTTAGTTTTTTAAAGTTTGTAAGACATATAAATGTCTAAAAAGATCGAAAATACACAGAATAATTGAAATTGTATATTAATTTAATACATTTATAAATTTTTCATAAATTTGTTGCTAAAATCACTTTAAAATGTTGCAAGATGAACTGGAACATTACTTAAGAAAATTAAGCTAAAACTTTTTTGTATTTATTTGATAAAATGCAATCATAGTTACAAAATGAACAGGAAAAATACTAAAAAAAATTAAGCTAAAATATTTTTGTGTTTATTTGATAAAATGTAATCATACAAAATATCGGAATATGCATAATATTTGCAATAGTAAAATATGCATAATTATATGTTTTGTCTAAATTTATAAAAAACAATCTTTTAAATTGTACATCATATTATACTATAATTAGTATTTTTATGAACTACTAACAAAATATATTTACTTCTGTACAGAGACTGATAACATTATAAGTATTAATAATGATAAACTAAGAAAAATTGTATTTGGGGCTTAAAAACAATTTGTTTCATAATAATATCAAAAAGAACTTTACATAAATAACTGTCCCCTAAATGGCTAATACAAATATGCATAGCGCTCTATATTTTGTACGTTACAAAAATGCATAAAAAATAGGCTTGAGCGCATAATTTCACCAAAAGAAAGAAAGAAAAAAAAAACAAAAACGTATTTCAAAGAAGGATAAAAGATAAGATTTATTTGTATCCTTGGTAGAAAAAACACAAATAAACTTACTTTTTACATTTCGCCATCTTGAAAGATGAAAAATCTATTAACTCCGAATAAAGCCTTCATTTAAGCAAATAAATATCCATCTTATGCTGTCACCTTTCGGTAACAGATAAAGACCTTTATAGATAATTATTGCACACAATTTTCGTGTTATAAAGAAGAGAAAAAAAATATGCTATTTTATTAAAATTCGAAGCGTCCCCAAAATGGGACGCTAGGAATAAATGGGTTAAGAAACAGAGAACTGAATTTTGTCGAAATTTACATTTTAAGGCTGTTCTTAACTGCTCTGCTCAACGAGCGCAAAACGTTCTGACACATTTACAAATTCATTTTTTTAAAGGAAAGATATAAAATTGGAAAGCCTGACCATGGAAGCAATTTGGAATTGAACTGTTTTTTCCATTTTTTGATCAATCAATTATCCGTTGAGTTAATAGCAATTTCGATCACGTGACAAACCCGTTTTTCGCCCGCTCTTGAGTGATTTTTCTACTTTCGCGCGGAAATTCGGTTCAAAACGTCCATTTTGACACTATTTTCTGAAAGATCTATTGGGTTTGCAAAAACATGGAAAAATCAACTCCATGACATAGTTTCTGAACAACAACACCAGCTAGTTTCATGCATTTTCGAACAAAAATAAATGAAAACTTATGTCAGGAAGTTGCTCTTTTTGATTTGAGAACAGCCTTAAAGGCATGCAGATATCTTAAATGCCACAATAATAAGTAACAAATAAAATTCTTATGCTGTTACTATAATGTAACTTTCAGATTAAGCTGAGTAAAAAAAGTCTCGTAAAATAATAAAAAATATATTTAAGTTAAAAAAACTATAAATACAAAGTTAAAAAAAAAGAAAAAAAAAAACAAAAACAAAAAGGAAACTTGTTACTTTTCTTCAAAAACAGTACAACTAGTCTAGTCTTCTGAAATACTTCTATTATAAAAAAAGCAATAGTCGGAATTTCTAAAATGTCAATATTTGTTTCAAAAAACTCAAAGAAAAGAAACGTAACAATAAATATGCTGTTACCAACCGTACGTCAAAGAAACATAAAAAATGGGAAAAAGTAACATTATTTTAAAAATTATTTTTTATTGTTCAATACAATATTGTTCAATTTTAATTATTTTAAAGATATTTTTAATATTATTGTAAAGGTAATTTTTTATTGTTTAATGCAATAATAAGAATTTTTTAAATGAAAAGATAAATTATTATTATTATTATTATTATTATTATAAATCATCATAGTCCAGAAAACAGCCGATGCGTTATCCATAATTTTTATAAAATGGCCTGATCCTGAAGATGAATTAAAAAGGAAATGTATTACCCTGTATTATTTCGATTTTTTGTATTATTAACAGCATTAATCGAATTTATTTTGCAATTGCAGTCGTTCCCGTTTAAACGAATATTATCGGTTCCAGAAATAGTATTCGATTAAGTGGGGTATTTGATTAAACGGGGAATCATAACTGCAATATTTAATGCGTAATAAAAAAGCAAAATAACCATCTACGGTATATTTAATTAACAGCATAATAAATCGTTAATAAAATAACATAAACTAAAACGAATACAAATGCTAATATAAGGCGTATTAATTTAATGTTAGTACATACAGTTATATGGTTTACATCACACTTAATGCAGCTCGTTTGAATTGGGTCAAAACTTTGCTACTTCTTATTTACGTTACTTATACTGCCTAAAAAAAATCGTTTAAAGTGGTTTGTTTAAGTGGAATTTTAAAGCAGTAAATCTAAATATCGAGTTATTTTTCGAATGAGTGCAAAATATCACAACTACCATCTCGAGTCTCGAAATGACTGCACATTGCCATTGAAGCCTGGTTAACAGCAAGAAGTGATGGGGGGGAAATCATTTGACCTCTTCATTATACACCTGCCGGCCGAAATCATTGCAGAAAGAACTGAAAATTTGTTTTCAGCGTAAAGGAGCCGAAAATGACAAAAGGTAGAATGAAATTTCAGCTGAAAAGTGCTTTCCGCGCCTATTTTCAAACATGGGTCACACAGTTGTTATTCGATTAAGCGGGGACGTTCGTAAAAGGTATTTGGTTTAAGCGGGAAAAAATAACATAGAACCAATAGGAATAAATTCGGTTCCGGAGGATTCTATTCGAATAAGCGGGGTATTCGATTATCCGGGATCCGATTAAGTGGGGAGGACTGTACTTTCGTCGCCTCAGAGCAACAGTAGGACACCTAGTAATAATAAACTAGTATGTTGTGGCCATCACAAAACTTTCTTCTATATAAATCACATCAATTAAATCATTTAAATAGTACACGAAATAACAATGAATTAGCATCAATTCACATCAAAGTATATCTGAATTTGAAGTTGGATGAAAATTCGTGCATTAGTTCTTGAGATAGAGCTATAGCGGAAATTCTGAAGAAATGTAGCATAGCAGCGCCACGTGTTGAGCGATTTACACAAAAAGTAAACAGCACTAAACGATATCAAGGTATACCTGAATCTGAAGTTTTTTGAAAATCCAAGCATTAGTTCTTGAGATAAAGCTATTGTGGAAATCGCAAAAATACAGCATAGCAGCGCCACCTGTTGAGTGATTTACACCAAAAGTTAAACAGCACTAATTTATACGTCAATTCATGTCAAGGACTAACTAAATCTGAAGTTTGATGAAAATCCGTGCAATAGTTCTTGAGATACAGCTCTTGTGGAAATCGTGAAAAATGCAGCACAGCAGCGCCACCTGTTGGGCGATTTACATCAAAAATTAAACAGCACTCATTTATATCAGGGACTAACTGAATCTGAAGTTTGATGAAAATTCGTGCATTTTTTCTTAAGTTAGAGCTATTGCGTTAATCATGAACAATTCAGCATACCAGCGCCACCTGTTGGGCGATTTTCACAAAAAAGTTATCAGCACCAAACTATATCTTGGACTAACTGAATCTGAAGTTTTATGAAAATCCGTGCAGTAGTTCTTGAGATATAGCTATTGCAGAAGTTCTGAAAAAATGCCGCATAGCAGCGCCACCTGTTGGGCGATTTTCACCCAAAACTAATCAAGTCCAGTTTATATGAAGGTCTAATTAAATATGAAGTTTTGTGAAATTCCGTGCATTAGTTCTTGAGATAGAGCGCCCACAAAATTTTTGTCACATACAGACTCACAGAGTGACAGAGTGACAGACAGACTCACAGACAGACATTTTCTAAAAACCACCAAATCGTGTTCTGGGCATTCTAAAACGTATAAATCCGTCGAAAACAGGAAGTCGAATTTTTTCACGAATCCAATACTTTCTTCTTGTAAAGATAGAAGAAAGTAAAAATGAGATGTCTGACTTACTGATATGAATAACTGTGCTTGCTTCTAGTGGAACAACTTTCTGAAACACAAAGTTATGTTTAATACTATATCTCGGATGTGTTTTATGAAAATTCCGTACAGTTCCATTAGATGCAGGCACCGTTATTCATAGCAGTAAGTCAGATATCTCATTTTCGATTATTACTAGATGTCCTACTGTTGCTCTGAGGCGACGTTATAACAAGAGGATAAACCCGGGCTTCCAGGTTTACAGAATAGATGTCAATATTCTTTTGTCTCTGCATATACCGAAGGCACAGCGAAGAATGGACTATTTTTTGAAAGATTCTGCAAGCGGCTTTTAACGTAGTATACTTAAATATGGTTAAAATACGTTGTTTGATTAAAAAAAAAAACTAGAGAACAGGAATTCTGCTTTTTCAGAATTTAGTGTCGCCCCCGGCATTTCCATTACTTTATTTTCTTCTGATGGACTGGTGGTTTCTGTTATTATGAAACAGCCATTATAAATGAAGCATTAGGTGAAGATGAAAGAGCAGTCGTAGCATCGTCCCATTCTGACCAGAAAATCAGAGTTCTAATTTTTTCCGCTGCTCTTTCATCTTCACCTAACGCTTCATTTATAATGGCTGTTTCATAATAATAGAAGCCACCAGTCCATCAGAAGAAAATAACTCGGTTAAGCGGGACTAGGATAATCGAGACTCTACTGCAAAACATATTTCAATTTTATGACTTAAAGCACTCGATTTTATTTTAGGTAAAATGACGTCATTTACATTAATATAGAAACTTAAAATTAAATATAGTTTATAATAACTTCCTGTTTTATCATAAATCCTTCATTTATATTTTTCTCAAAGTAGCACGTATTTTATTTTTTTTTTCAATTTTTATGAGAAAATGGCAACAAGATATAATTGCTATTTTTAAACAATTTTTTCTTTACCTTCTATTATAAATGGAGTACTTGAGTTGCCAAAATGAAACAGATGTCGCTAAAAACTACAAAAAAATTAATGTTTCAAAAACAAATAGAGATACAGTTTTCAAACAAAATGCATTAAAAAGTACTTTTTTTCCCCAATACGATGGTATTAAAACTGAAAATATGCGATGTTTAGAAATTTTAAAAAATGCTATAGAGCATTTCATTGTACAATGATACATCTAATTTGTTTATTGCTAGCGTCTGTAAGCTAACGTTATTTTTTGGACACAAAATAAGCTGGGAGAAAGAAATAGCATACCGTACCGGAGGCTAAAAAAATGCAATTTAACAAATTACAACGACCATTTGGAAAATGATTTTTTCAAAGACTAAAATTTAAGACATAAAAAATCACACAGACTTGATCATACGTTACGTACGCCATGGATTAAACATTAATAGTGTTATTACACGTAAAAATTGCAAGCGACAGAAATCGCCTGCGACTCGTATGCATTATCCACCTGAAACTTACGTATTATCCAAGCATTTCATTGGCTGTTCGGGAAAAGGCTTTTCCATCGTCAGATTTCCAAGAAATCTGACGACCCATTTTAAATGAAATTTATTTCTTAAACTTTTAAACATCCCACAATATTACTTTTTATATCTCGTATAGAGAAAAAATGTACTTTTAAATGCAATTTGTTTGAAAGCTGTATCTCAATTTGTTTCTGAGTTATTAATTTTTTTTGTAGTTTTTATTACTTTTTTGTCATAGTGGTAACACTCTGTGGTCCATCTCTGTTGAAAGTAAAGGGAAATACAGATTACTGTATAGACCCATCAGAAAACGAATAGAATGATGATTAAATCAATAAAAACCTTCAGATATGCTTTTGATTTCCTACCCTGACGAGGACAATAACCATTTTTCCAAATGATTAAAAAAAGAAAAAAAAAATGCACATAATGAAAATTAATGAAAAAACATATCCAGGGTTCGATCCAGGTTTTTATTCTTTTGTGACTCATTTTGTTGAGGCTCATTTTGTGAAAAGTAAAAGTTATTTTTGTGAAAAATAACATTTTGTAACGAAAGTTGAAATCCAGTTACTGAAATTCGAACCAATAATGTATCAACAAAAACTTCTTTAAAACCCCCTGCTAAAGTATGTTCTCCGTGACCTAGTTTTATTTACAAATTACACATTTTAAAACAGTTTTTATGAAAAAGGATTTTACGAAGGGGCCCATCTTATTAAAAGGAATTTTGTGAAGGGGCCCATTTTATTGAATTAATTTTTGTGAAGGGGCTCATTTTATTGAATTTATTTTTGTGAAGGGGCCCATTTTATTGAATTTATTTTTGTGAAGGGGCCCATTTTATTGAATTTATTTTTGTGAAGGGGCCCATTTTATTAAATTTATTTTTGTGAAGGGGCCTATTTTATTGAATAGATTTTTGTGAAAGGGCTCTAAACAGGCCCCAAATTTTGTCTGGATTGACCCCTGATATCAAATCAGAAAATAATTTGCGGCGAGAAAGTCTCACACTGATCTACTGCTTTTCTTTTTTCTTTTCTTTCTTTATTTCTTTCTTTGTTAATTGATAACTGTAATAAATTTTTTCATGTTTAATATATTTTTAGATTTCTCACTAACAATACTAAAAATCATATTTATATGAAAAATAGCAATAATGTGCTCACATAAAAATTTGAAATTTCTTAAAATCGATACTTTCGTATTGGTCTCGAGCCAGAAGTTTGCAGCCGAAGAAATCGCCAAATATCACTATTTACAATCGACCTTTTTGATTCTGTTCAATTCAGTGGTTTAAGCACGTAGTTCGATTGAATGTCTTAAATTTGTGTTTTATTTCTATTTTATTGTTTTATTTATTGGTTTATGAATGTTTTAATTTCGTTATGGAATATAAGCTGGAATCAAATGCTGAGCTATTTATATTAATTTAAGTGAAAACGGATTTATCTTTTGTAATTGTTTACACACGATAGTGATAGATTAAAAAAAAACAATCATGATTAAAAGTTATTTTAAAAACAATAAAAATTGAGTAAATTGCGATACAGTTTTCAAACAAATTGCGGTACAGTTTTCAAATAAATTGTGATACAGATTTCAAACAAATTGAGATACAGTTTTAAAACAAATTGCATTTGAAAGTAGTACATTTTTTCCTATTTGACGGCGTAAAATTTTAAATGTACTATGTTTAGAAGTTTAAAAAATGCAGTATAAGTAAATTTAATCGTCTGGGGTGGCTGTCAAAGTGACGTCAGCTTTATGAACGGACACGTTTGTCATTTATAGTATAGATAGATACTGTATGTTAATGGTTCATTTCAATTTATAAATACTGTAAGATGTTAACACTGATATAATTTTTTTTTATGGCAGTGGTATTATTAATTTTAAACCAAGAAAAATTAAAATATCAGGTGTGAGACCGATAAGTGCCTTACCCATCGTCGTTTTTTTTATAACCCCCGACCCCTCAAACTTTTATTTTAATCGTCCGAAAGTTTAATTTCTTTCAATTTCCTTGCAGCATACATCTGAATCTAATAAGAAATTTTCATGTTCGTTTACTTTTCTTCATATAACTTTTGTTGAAGTATATCTGATTCCGAAGAAGAATTAAACTAGGAAACAGGAATTCTGCCTTTTCAGAATTAAGTGTCGTCCCTGATGACAAAAAAATATATGCATATAAATATATATAGTACAAAACATATTTCAGTTTTAAGGCTTAAAACACACGCTTTTATTTTATATAAAATGACGTCATTTGCATCCGCTGAAGAATTCTACATTTACCATATAGTCTTAAGCAACATCAACAGAAAAGTATGCATAGGACGTCACTATCGCAGAATAATACACAAAGCCAACAAAAAGCGATGACGTCATTCAAGAAACACGACAAAAAAATTGGCTATCTAACCATTCATATGCCTTCATTTGTTTATAACCTTAATATAGTTACTTAAAATTAAATATAGATTATAATAGCTCTATGTTTTATCAGAAAGCATTCATTTATATTTTTTCAAAATAGCACATATTTTAATTGCATTTCTTTTTTCAGTTGTTATAGGAAAACTGGCAACAAAAATATATAATAATCTACTATTTTTCCAACTATTTTTTCTTTACTTTCTACAGAAATGGAGTACTTCAGTTGCCAACATCAAAGAAATGACGTTAAAAACTACAAAAAATTAATAACTCAAAAATAAATTGAGATGCAGTTTTCAAACAAATTGCATTTAAATGTACCCCCCCTATACGACGGTATAAAAACTGAAAATGTGCGATGCTTAGAAGTTAAAAAAAATGCAGTAGAGATTCTTTGTATTGAACCGTACAGTGATGCATCTGCTTTGTTTTACGGCTGGCTTATATAACGGAACGTTATTTTTTAGAAATGACATTTTAATTTCTGCCCGAAAGAAATAGAATATCGAGGCTAATAAAATGTGCAATAGGAAGCTAGCCCCGTTTCATGCTTTGTATTAGATCAGGAGGTGGCAGCACCGACAATCACTTCATCGAGTTCACGTCTGAAATTCCAGAATTAGTTAAAACTCGATTCGCATATTCAAAGGTAATCGGTTTGCGAAGTCCTATCTTGGTAGAAAACACCTGAAAACCCAATTTTAGTGGTTCACTCGTATGTTTATCATTGTGTTTTCCTGCACCCAAAGTATAAAAACATGGAGGATTGGGAGCAGGAAAACACAATCGTAAACATAAGAGTCAACCGCTAAAATCGGGTTTCAGGTGTTTTCCACCAAGATAGGACTTCGCAAACCGATTACCTTTGAATATGCGAATCGAGTTTTAACTAATTCTGGAATTTCAGCCGTGAACTCGATGAAGTGATTGTCGGTGCTGCCGTCTTCCAGTCTATATTAACAACAGCATTTACCGCAAAAATTTTGCTTTTACTTATGACAAGGGGATAAACCCGGACTTCCTGGGTTACAGAAGATTGGTAAAAACCACTAATTTTTAATAGAAAAATCTAATAGATTTTTAAATTTAATATATTTTATTAGAACGGCCACTAACAATACCAAAAATAATTTTATATAAAAAAAATGGCAGTTATGCATTTAAATAAAGTTTTGAAATTTATGAAAAGCGATAATTTCGCATTAGAATCGTTCCAGGAGTTAACAGCCAAAGAATAAGAAGTCGCCTAAAATCGTTATTTACAATAGCCTCTTTTATTCTGATAAAGGATATTCTGATATCTGTTCTTATACTATTCACTCAAATCCGCAACCCTAAAATCCGCAAATGCCCAAAATCCGCACATCATCACAGAGGTAAACAATAAAACTTTCAGTTTAGATGTAGGGTGAATATTATAGGCTTTTTTTTTATTTTTATAGTATTCTGCGCGCATTTTAAACGTAATTCTCATTAAAATGACTGAACTTATGCCTTTTTATGAAGGTAGTATAAATTTATTTCTAAAAAAAATTCAAAACATTGCTGATATGTTTGGTAATCACACTCTTTTTACAAATATATTTATGTAATTAATCAAGAGTTTTTGGTTATTAAGTCTGACTAAACCTGAAATAAAACTTCCTTATTTTACGATTTTGGATGTGAATTAGTAGGATACCTTTATGAGGCAAGATGCATTGAAAAATTCAAGAAAAATATTTCTTTATGGTGCATATTTAATTATAAAGAAATTAAATCCTACCTTAAATCTCGAAAATATATTGGTTTTTGAGATGTATAAAATGCTTTTCATAATCGTGGGATCTCGGAAGAGGTTACCGTGTATTTCCGTAATTGATTATATTATATTTTTGTGGATTAAGAAACATTTGTAATTTTTTTTCAAAGTGTATGGCCCGAAAAATGCCAGATGCCCAAAAAATATCGACTCGGCCAGAGTCTAATGGAAGAACATTGGCCTCGGACTTCGGAGCAGGTCCGGCCCTGTGTGGGTATCTAGTTTGAGCCTAGTCCAAAGTTCCATGTCAGGTCAGACTATTGTAAATTACTACGGTAAAATATTACTGTAATTTAAACATTAGAATAAATTCAAACCTTACGTTAAAAGTAAATTTTTACGTAAGAAATAATTAGCTGCAAAAACTCTGCAAATAAGGATTTAATTGAAAATCAGGTTCGAAGATCAGGTTTTCATGGTTTGGATAATAAATATGTAATTAGCTATTTATGCATCGGGTTAATCAAAGGAAAATGCCTGCTATTTATTCAGGAATGAGAATTAATGAAATATTATATTTGCATTCCATAAAACATGCATGGTAATTTAAATTAATACAAATTGTGAAATTTGAAAGCAATGCACCATTTTACCTTGAATAATTTGTGAATTTCAGATTGCTGAAATTCAAGCTTTAAAAGAGTTGTCAACAACTAATGCATAAAGATGTCGTTTTGTGAGGTACTTTACGCGAAAGACGAACTTTTCGAAAGCAGTGGTGAATTTAATGGAAGTTAACTATTTAAACGATGCCCTTCTCAAGCTGAAATAAAGTAGCATTTTGTTTAAATAAAATGTGAGGAAACATTTAGATTTTTTTCTTTTGTTTTTTACACTGTCCAACATAGTTGAAAAGTGTTTATGAATTCGGTTTTTCTATTTGCCTGTCTGCCATCTGTTTGACTGCATTGTATGAGCTTTGGAACAAAAATGAATTAAAAATTGTGTGAGAAGGTAACCAGTTTAGATTTAAAAACACCTTTAAACCAAATTAAAGAATCCTTTAAACATATACATAATATAACTATTATATTTTACAAACAGAAAAAATAAAGATTGGTACAACACGTCTCGAAATGAATGAAGCAAGTCCAACCCAAGTATGGCGGAAAAAATGTAATATTGCAGTGTCTAATGGAAGGAAATTGCTTCGAACTTCGGGCCAGGTCCGGGATTGTGTATACATCCAGAGGCGGATTAACCACTACTCGGGCCCTAGGCTTGAATTTTTTGCGGGCCCCCTCCTCTTCTTCAAAGCGATATAGACCAAATGATTCAAAACACATGTCTGCTCCATTATCTCTTAAACCTCTGATGAAGGAAACGTACTCCCATTTACAAAAAGTATAGAAATTAAGGATCGTTTTTAGATATAGTATTTGTTTTACATAATAAACTTCTAAATTTAATTTTGATACAGTCCCTGGGTGTTATAGGTTACATTTAGAAAAATGTTTTTGTCAAACAAGGAGAGGACCAACCTTGTTAATCACAGATTTTGATTATTTTAATATATGTTGTAGGGTAGAGACCCCTTAGTGTCAGGTTCAACGGATTTTATCCAACGCTCCTTAGTTCTTGAGAAACCGGGGTGTCTAATAATAGTACACAACTTAAACACTTACTTTGCAACCGCACTGATAGGTTGGTCGTAGCTCAGTTGGCCAGCGTTGGCCTCATCAGCCAGCGTTTGCTGGCTGATGCCCGGGTTCGATACCTGAATGCGCTACATTTGTTTTTCTCATTTTTTGTTTTATAAATATACTTTTAAGTATAATTAATAATCTCATTGTCAATTAAAATTTATAATATTGTATATCAATTATAATTTTAACCTATTTAATTCTTTACTTTTAACTAAATAGTTGTATAAAACATCATAAAACTGTTAATTTTTTAAAAATCACTTTTAAAATGTATTTCATGTATTCTTTATCGATGCAATGATATTGAGCAATTGTGTCAATTCGTGATTTTAAAGAAACATCATTTACGAATTGCTTTAACAAAGGAAGTCAATGCGATAATACTATTATTCTGTTTTTAAAGTAACAAGCATAATTATATTAAAAATTAGCATAAGAATTAAATTACAACCGATTTTTTGCATATTAAATAGTTTTAAATTTGTAATACGTATGCTTGCGCTTTCAATTATTTTGCTTTCACCTTTATCTTCTTTCTGCTTTTATTTTTATTTTATTTGAATATTCATTTATTTTTATCATAACTAGATGGCACCACAACAGATTTTGTCACGATTTTGGAATTTTGATCATTCAATAATAGATCCAATTTCTTTTTAAACATCTTTAAAGGATGAGAAATAATAGTTTAAAAATAAAAAAATGATAAATTTAAGTTTGTTAACATTATAATTAATGTATGATATTAAAATTTGTAATTGAAATTATTAAATTATAATTACAAGTATATTTATAAAACAAAAAATGAGAAAAACAAAGTAGCCGCAGATCAGCCAGAGAACGCCGTACCACTGAGCTACGACCACCCTATCATGGCGGTTGCAATGTAAGTATTTAAGTTGTGTACTATTATTAGACCCCCCCCCCCCCCGGTTTCTCAAGAACTAAGGAGCGTTGGATAAAATCCGTTGAATCTGACACTAGGGGGTCTCTACAACATCTATTAAAATAATCAAAATCTGTGATTAACAAGGTTGGCCCTCTCCTTGTAAAAGGAACAACAACAACAACAACAACAACAATAATAATAATAATAATAAATAAATAAAATAATTTTTTACAACCAAAACTTACCAATTTATGAATTTTATGTAATTTCAGGGTTTTCTAGCACTATAAACGGAAAGAAGTATTATTTAGTATAGGTAAACGGCAAATATTGAAAATTTATAAAATTCAAAATATTATAATTTGGTGGAAGTTTTAGACGTAAAAGAATGCAATTTTTTCAAATGCTCTTTTTAGATGGAGGACAACATTCTTTTAGGACACAGGGACCCACAGGGGCCGTACATGTCTTGAAATTCCTAAAATTCCTGAAAAATGAAAAAACTTCCTAAAATGTCCTAAAATATGGTAACCTGTCCTGAAATTTCGCTAGTTTGTATTATAGCAATAACAGTCATGATTTTTCCGCGAATATATATATATATATATATATATATATATATATATTCCCGCTCAATCCCACGAATTATTTATTTTTGCAAAATTCCTCAAAATCAGTATTTTGGAATTAGTGCATAGGAGAGAAAAAAAAAAACATGAGCTAGAAAATAGTGAAACATTATGTCTTCAGATGATAAAAAACTGATAAATTTCGTCAAGTGGACACAGAAAAGAAACAGAAATTTGTCAGCCGGACAGGAAGGGAAATCATCGCGAATTTCGTTAATCGGTTGTTAAGCGATTTCCGCGGAGTCGAAGAAAAATCGTGTTGATGTGCGCCGCGTAAACGACGCAGAGTTTTGTCAAACGATCCATGAATAAAATCGCCAATTCCGGCCAATCATTCCATCAAAAAATCGTGACTTTCGCCAAACAACTGTGGAAAAACTCGCGAATTTCGTCAAGAGGTTGCGTAAAAAAGGCACGAATTTTATCAATCGGTCACGGAAAAAAAATCGCGAATTTTGGCAAACGATCGCGGAAAAAAATAGGGAATTTCGCAAACGGTCGCAGAAAACATTTGCGTTCAAAACATCATTTCTCTTTTGCCTTAAATGTTAGCTCAATGCGAAAAAAACCCCTCGGAAAAAAATCTTAGCACAAGGGCCCCATTCTTTCTGGCCCCTAGGCTTCAGCCTACTCAGCCTAATGGGTAATCCGCCTCTGTATACATCTACTTTGAGTTCAGTCCAAGGGGTTCCATTGCATGCCAGACTAATGTAAATTACTGCGGTAAATTACTATTGTAATTTATAAAGTAAAATAAATTGAAACCTGACTTTAGATTTAAATTTCTACATAAGAAATAAATCAACTGCAAAAATTCTGCATATAAAGATTTAATTGGAATCTCGAGAATTTCCATGATTTGCATAATTTTTGGAAAATAAATACGGAATTAGCCATTTATATATCGGGTTAATCAAAGGAATATGTTTACTATCTATTTATTCAGGAAGGAGAATTAATGAAATATCATATTTACATTCCATAAACATGCATGATAATTTAAATTAAAACAAGTTATGAAATTTGAAAACCATGCACCATTTTACCTTGAATAATTTGGGAATTTTAGATTGCTGAAATTCAAGCTTTAAAAGAGCTGTCAACAACTAATGCATAAAGATGTCGTTTTATGAGGTACTTACGCGATAGACGATATTTTCGAAAGCAGTGATGAATTTAATCAAAGTTAACTATTTAAACGATGCCCTCTCAAGCTGAAATACTCTAGTATTTTATTTAAATAAAGTGCGAGGAAACATTTAGAATTTTTCTTTTCTTTTTTACACTTTCCAACATACACTGGTTTCCAAAAATTAAGGAAAAATCACAAAAAGTGCAATAACTCGTTCAAAAATTAGCCTATTTGTATGAAATTTGGATATGTTGTTAACTAAAAGATGCAGATTAAAATTAAAAAATGCAAATTAGTGGCGCTGCAATCGGATTTCATCATCTGTGCGGAGCATAAAAATGCATGCTACAGAGTACGGCTGCTGGTTTCACTGTGATTATGAGATAAGAAAACTGAGATAGCCAATTCATCAGTATGACCTCGAGGTATCATTTGTCTGCAATATAGAGCTATTGGAAGATTGGATGTAGGCCAAAGTCAGACAGAGGTGGCCAGATGGCTAAATCTGAGTTCTTCTGTTGTTCATAGGCTTTGGAAATAATTTCAAACCACTGGTTCAACCCCCAGAAGGTTTATCCAAAGACGGGCAAGAGCTACGACAAGCAACGAAGACCGATATTTGTGGTTATGTGTACGAAGGAATAGAACAGCAACCCCCTCTCCTCTTACAACCTTCCTTTTTGCAGCCACTGGAAGATTGTTATCAACGTCTACTGTGCGAAGAAAGCTTGATGAAGGTGGTCTTTACGTGATGCGACCAGACATTTGTGGGCCGTTCAAATCATGTCACCGGAGGGAACGTTTAAGGTAGGCACGTCAACATGTCCACTGGACGGCTGACCAATGGAGGCGTGTTCTCTTCACAAATGAGTTCCAGTTCTCCTCCAAAGCGATTGTAGACACTGTTTGATTTGGAGATAACAGGGAACACGCTATCATCCATCAAATATTCGTAAAAGAGATTCGTATGGAGGAACCAGTGTCTGTGTTTGGGATGGTATCTCTTTGGGCGGACGTACATGCCTCCATGTCTTTCAAATTGGAACTGTGAATGCTCACGTCTATAGAGAAGACGTTCTTGATGACTATGTGCACCCTTTTACCGGTGCAATAGGTAATTATTTCCTGTTACAGGACAATAACACTAGACCGCATAGGGCTCCCATCGTAGAAGATTATCTTCAGCACCAAACAATTCAGCGCATGGAATGACCAGCGCGATCACTGGGCTTGAATCCCATCGTGCATCTTTGTGATGCTTTAGGAAGATGTGTTTCTGTTCTCAATCCCCCTCCCCAGACCCTTGCCACGCTTACAACTGCTTTACAAGAGCAATGGCTTGCACTTCCCAGCGAGCTTGTCGATCGCATAATTGACAGTATCACACATCGCTGTATGTGCTGTACTGCTTCTATGGGTAATCATACTCCATATTAAAGGTACTTTTCCTATACCAAACTGACACATTTATTTTGTTTATTTTATAATTAAATTAATTTCTGAAACACCACAATCGTAATTTCTTTTAATGTTATTTTATACCTTACTATGTGTTGTACTTTGTGTCTCAGTTTTATTTAAATCTACTTGTAACATTTTGAGTAATCTCTACTTTTGTTGTTTTTCCTTAATTTTTGGAAACCAGTGTAGTTGAAAAGTGTTTATGAATTCGGTTTGTCTCTTTCTCTGTCTGGCTGTATACGTTTTGGAACCAAAATGAATTAAAAATTGTGTCAGAAAGTAACCAGCTTGGATTTAAGAACATCTATAAACCAAAATAAAGACTCTGTTAAACCTTTATGTCCCAAATTATGAATTCATGAAAATTTCATCTTCTAAAGCATTTTTCGTGAATTTTTGAAACTACACTAGAAGATTTACACAACCATTTAATAAATTATAGAAGGGTTTTGTGAATTAAAACTAATTAAGTAAATCTGGATTTATAAGGATTTTATGCAATATCTATAACTTTACTCAAATCTTTTATTAAAAATCTTTTTAAAAGTATTTTATGGAATTAGGAAATGTACAAATATAATGCTCTTGCAATAGAAATATAGAAATATTTCCGGACTGAAACTTTTCCTCCGCAATCTTTCAAACACAAGAAAGCTAAAAAGATGCAGATGAAAAAGAAATCACCCTTTTAAAATTATTTTTGTTTTGTGCAACCAATAATGTTTTTGGAACAAGACAAAGTAAAGTATTAATAACTCATTCTAAAATGTATTACTACTAACCGACGAATTAAATGAATTTTATAACAAGTTATCGTAATGGTACTTTAAAGTTTAAAGTACCGTCCGGCATAAAGGGTTAAACATATACACAATACAACTACTACATTTTACAAAAAAAAAAAAAAAAAAAAAAAAAGGTCGGTACAATATGTCTCGAAAAGAAGGAAGCAAGCCCAGCCCAAGTATGCTGGAAAAAATGTCACCTGGGGTTATGTAGTGCCTTATGGAAGAAAAGTGCCTCGGACTTCGGGCCAGGTCCGGGCCTGTGTAGAAACCTAGTTTAAGTCTAGTCCAAGGTTCCATGTCAAGTCAGACTAATGTAAATTACTACGGTAAAATATTACTATAATTTATACACTGGAATAAGTTCAAACCTGACGTTAAATATAAATTTCTATGTAAGAAATAAATCAGCTGTAAAAATTCTGCAAATAAGGATTTAATTGGAATCTCGGGAATTTTCATGGTTTGCATAATTTTTGGAAAATAAATAGCGAAGAGCTATTTATACATCGAGTTAATCAAAAGAACATGTTTACTATCTATTTATTCAGGAATGAGAATTAATCAAATATCATATTTACATTCCATAAACATGCATGATAATTTAAATTAAAATAAGTTGTGAAATTTGAAAGCCATGCACCATTTTACCTTGAATAATTTGGGGATTTTAGATTGCTGAAATTCAAGCTTTAAAAGATCTTGTCAACAACTAATGCATAAAGATGTTGTTTTGTGATGTAGTTATACGAAAGACGATCTTTTCGAAAGCAGTGATGAATTTAATAAAAGTTAACTATTTAAATGATGCCCTCTCAAGCTGAAATAAAGTAGCATTTTGTTTAAATAAAATGTGAGGAAACATTTTGACTTTTCTTCTTTTGTTTTTTACACTTTCCAACATAGTTGAAAAGTATTTAAGAATTCGGTTTTTCTGTCTGACTGTATACGTTTTGGAACAAACACGAATTTAAGTTTGTGTCAGAAAGTAACCAGTTTGGATTTAAGAACGTCTATAAAACAAAATAAAGACTCTGTTAACCCTTTATGTCCTAAAGTATGAATTCATGAAAATTTCATCTTCTAAAGCATTTTTCATAAATTTTGAAACTACATTAGAATATTTACACAACCATTTAATAAATTTTAGAAAAATTTTGCCAATTAAAACTAATTAAGTAAATCTGATTTATAGGGATTTAGATTTATAGGGACTTTGTGCAATATTTATAACTTCAATCAAATCTTTTATTATTATTTTTTTTTTTTTAGTATTTTATAGAATTAGGAAATGTACAAATATAATGCTCTTACAATAGAAATATAGAAATATTTCCGGACTGAAACTTTTCCCCTGCAACCTTTCAACGTCAAGAAAGCCGAAAAGATGCAGATGGAAAAGAAACTACCCTTTTAAAAATATTTTTCTTTTATGCAACTAATGATGCTTTTAGAACAAGATAAAGTAAAGTATCTATAACTCATTCTAAACTGTATTACTACTAATCGATGCATTAAATGAATTTTATAACAAGTTATTTTAATGGTACTTTAAAGTGCCTTCGGGGCATAAAGGGTTAAACATATACACAATACAACTACTACATTTTACAAAGAGAAAAACAGCAGGTCGGTACAACATGTCTGGAAAAAAAGGAAGCAAGCCCAGACCAAGTATGCTGGAAAAAATGTAACCTTGGGCTCTGCAGTGCCTAATGGAAGAAAATTGCCTCGGACTTCGGGCCAATTTCGGGCCTGTGTAGACACCTAGTTTAAATCTAGTACAAGATACCAAGTCATGCCAGACTAATGTAAATTACTACGGTAAAGTATTACTTTAATTTATCTACTGGAATAAGTTCAAATCTGACGTTAAATATAAAATTCTACATAAGAAATAAATCAGCTGTAAAAATTCTGCAAATAAGGATTTAATTGGAATCTCGGGAATTTTCATGGTTTGCATAATTTTTGGAAAATAAATACCGAATTAGCTATTTATACACCGTGTTAACCGTTAACTGATGTTATCGGTCTCACAGACCGGTGCTTTTTTCAATTTTCATAGTTTAACTTGAAAATTTCAGTTTATTTACAAACACTACTGAAATTTTGTTTCGTTTGGAACTTTAGTACTAACACCAGAGACTGTTGAATAGGTGAATTTTAATTATAACACTCCTGCACAAAACTTTTAGTACAAAAACACCATTCTATGGGTCAATCGCGGTATTCATCTTTCGATGGAGTGGTCTCACAGACCGCTTCACACAAGTTATGTGACAATTTCTGTGACATCAGTTAAAGGTTAATCAAAAGAGCATGTTTACTATCTATTTATTCAGGAATGAGAATTAATGAAATATCATATTTACATTCCATAAACATGCATGATAATTTAAATTAAAATAAATTGTGAAAGTTGAAAGCCATACAGGATTTTACCTTGAATAATCTGGGAATTTTAGATTGCTGAAATTCAAGCTTTAAAAGAGCTGTCAACAACTAATGCATACAGATGTTGCTTCGTGAGGTACTTACACGAAAGACGATCTCTTCGAAAGCAGTGATGAATTTAATCAAAGTTAACTATTTAAATGCTGCTTTTTCAAGCCTTTTCTGCCTGTCCGTCTGTCCACGCTGTAACTCGCATAAATATACTCGGTTTTTCTTGAACTTGATATATGTTAAGGCAACAGTGGACGTTCAAAATCGCAAAAAACGTTTAAAAAATCAATTGTTTGTTTTTTGTAAAAGAATGTTCTGGCAACCTTCTACTTTCAAATAAAAAAATATTCAAATCCGATAATTTTTTGCAGAGATACAGCTGTATTTGTAATGTAAAGAATCATTAATCTACACTTAAAATATAACTTTAAAACCAGTTTTCTCAAATTGAGAATTTTCGCCGACTGAGTAAGTTCCAAATGCTCCATGGGTCTTAATTTTATTCCAATTTTCATAATACTTGGTAATATTGTTGTTGATATACTTTATTTCAAAACTTGCTATTAATATTTGTACATTATTTCATATAAAGATGAAAAAGTAATATTTTATCATTGAATTTTATCTGAAATTATCAATATTATATATTTATAATGTTTTTCTGCCAAGGTATTTAGTATAATTTTAAAATGTATACCAATTTTTGATATAGATATCATAAGGCTATCCTAAAAAAAACTACAGGTTTCTGAAACAAAATTTGATGCGCATGGAGCATTTTTAATTTGATTCACTAATTAGCATATTATTAATTAATTACTCATTTACATATTAATATTTTTTAATGAAATTAAGAAATTTTCTTAATTATTGCACAAATTATATGTGTATTAATTTTCAAAACAATTGAGCCAAAACTGTATAAAATGTTTTTGAACGTCCACTGTCGCCTTAATGACGTCTACAACGGCATGCTCGATATTGAATATGAAGTGTGTAGCATTAATATTTCATATACAGGGGCACTCAAAAGAATTCCGGTACATTATGGGCAAAAATCGTTTGAAGCGTATTTTAATGACATTACGCTGTTTCAAATGTATTGAAATTTACATAATTCACTGAATTTCACTACAATATGATTACTATATGATACGGCATTCATAGAATTTATCGTTCGTTTATAGGGGTACACAAAAGAAAGCAATAATTATTGGAAGTGCGTTTTCAATTTCAGTATGCGCTTTTAAATTGAACTAAGTTTTTGCATGTTATTCGTTTTGCATAAATTCCTTACCCCGTATGTAGGGCTGCAGAAAAGAATTAGCGTATCAATCTCCTTATACTAAGCGGAGATTGCTGAATGTGAATTTTCAACTATGCCGTATGTATTTTCTAACTGAACTAAATTTTTGTATGCATGTAGTTTATAGATACAAATCTGTATATCACATACATGCCTACTCAGAGAATTCGGATAATTTTCTTACTATAGATGGAAGTTCTGAAATTGGGTTTTCAAATGTATTATGCGTTTCCAAATGGTTCAGTTAGACATAATGTTTCAATAGAGTCAAAACACTGTATTAAAAACTAGTGTCGTGAAGGAGTTTTCACCTTGTTATTAATATAAACTGT
Source organism: Maratus speciosus (assembly GCA_963932465.1). Taxonomy (NCBI): domain Eukaryota; kingdom Metazoa; phylum Arthropoda; class Arachnida; order Araneae; family Salticidae; genus Maratus; species Maratus speciosus. Next base: position 237,081,225 of record OZ010797.1, on the reverse strand, counting down.
AAAACATACTTATAATTACTCTTAAAAGGTGACGTAAAACTATTATTTAATATAACCTTGAGATCTTTCAAACGTACGCGCGTTCATTTTCAAAGGGAAAAGTTGACTAACTAGAATAGAAACATATTTAAAAACGAAACAAAATACTATGCATGCGCAAGCGAAATTCAGTACATTGCTCTACAGAGGGGTGTAAAGATCAGTTACGCAAGCGAAGTTCAGTCCATTGCTCTACAGACGGGTGAAAAGATCAGTCAGTCCATTGCTTTACAAAGGTACAAACCAAGTACAGCTTTATACAGATTTCATCAAAAAGAAAATATTAAGATAAATTTCGAAAAAGCTAAAAATGATCATTTCAATATCTAACCATTACTCTTCAATAACCCGTGAATCCATTGAGATTTTATTTAGGAGTGATACTGTTTGTAACGATGTCCTTTCTTATAATATTCCCGCGATTGGGTATAACATCCTAAGTATTTCAAGAGCTCCTGAAAATATGAACTGATCTTTTCACCCCTCTGTTGAGCAATGGACTGAACTTCGCTTGCGCATGCGTAGTATTTTGTTTTGTTTTTAAATATGTTTTTTTTATTCTAGTCAGTCATCTTTTCCCTTTGAAAATGAACGCGTGTGCGTTTGACAGATCTCAGGGTTATATTAAATAATATCTTTATATGTTTGTGTCACCTTTTAAGTAATTATAAGTATGTTTTAAAGTTTATATAATGTTTCAAATTATTAAAAGGTGAAGTTTGGTTACATCATTCTGAATATGTCGGAAAGTGTGTCATAAGCTATGCTTGACGTATGGTTTTTCTTTCTTATTTACTCATAAAAATAAAAGAATATTTAGCTAATTAAATTTTAAAATCCAGGAAGGGGCTGTGGTCCTAGTCCTTGGCATCTATGCCTGGGGAAATCATGGTTAAGTGGAATTTCATCTATTGTTGACTTGTTGATTACTTGTAAATAACAGAAATGATGCATTTTATTTAATCAATGAAGAAAACTGAGTATTTGTACTGAATAAAAACAACTAAAGCTGAATATATAGGCTTCTGAATGCAAAAATTACGGGATACACTTTTGATTAACCGAATAATATATATTTTTTTCATGCTTTTTGAAATGAAACAGCATACTCGTTAAAAAAGAGGTATTATTACTGTTCTTTGATATTGTTCGTAAAGCTATTATTATCTTGATTTCATCTAAACGCCAAGTTTTGGCTAACTCGAATTTTGCATGATTCGAATAATTTATGCCTTTCTTTGAAGTTCTACTTGAAAGTTACCCATTATATAAAAAGAGTAATAATCGGTTTTGATTTACTAACGTTATTAAAGTACCATGATTTTTTTTTTTTTTAAATCTTGTACCTCCGTGACACACACATTTTATATAGACGAATTCACTTTTATTTTAGCTTTACCCAGGTAAATTTCATAATATCTCAAGACAAGATGTTTCTTTTTTAGACGCCTTTAGGAAAAATATACAAATGAATGTAACAGAGTGGTGCAAATAAAAGTTGCATGGACCACCCTGAAATTCAAAGCTGAACAGTTTTTTAATATCCCTATTGTCTGTTACATTCATATCTGGGTGAAACAGAAAAATTATGTCCTTTTCATGTCCACAATTAGAATATTTCTTTTCCTGCGTAAAATGGAAAGAACTATTTTTATTTTTTCTTTTCCATTAAAACAATCAGTAAGGACTTAATTAGTAAAAAAAAAAAGATATATTTTTTAATTTAAATTATCCATTTTTATTCATCTTGACTAACAAAACAGTCTTGTCCGGATAACTGTAGGCATAGTTTTCAATTTAGATTTTTAATTAATAATATTTGAAATTACATTTTTAATTGGTTTTATGTAATCATAAAACATAGTATTTTAACTAGTTAGATCCGAAACACTAAAATATTATTTATTGTTGTTATATTTTAAGATTAAATTTTGTATTTTGAAATTGTAACTTCTGTTACTGTAACTTTTCTTATCAAAGAAATGACTTCCATTGTCCCCTACAGACATTACTACTGCGCTTACTTGTAGGTTAAAATATTAGAAAAGATATGCTACAGCCATTTTGAATTTGTTCTGCACACATATGGTCAGTGAGCTGAAACATCTAAATTTCAGATTAGTGTGTTTTCTGTTTGTAACCTATGTTACATAAATTATAAATTTAAATGTCGTCATTTTAATTAAAATTTTACTTTCATTACATGAAATTAAGTTAACTTAATTTAAATAAATGTAAGATTTACATATTTTTTATAAAACTATAGAAAATACAAGTTTTTTCTTTGTTAAATGTAACATCTGCTACCTATAACTTCTGTTATACATATTTGTAACAGATGTAGATAAATTAACAAAAATCTAGTTTAAAATTCATATGCATTATAAAAATGCATCAAAGTGCTTCAGTAGTGTCATTGTTTTTAGATTAATGTAAATACACTTCTACTGTCTAATTTGTGTTGTTCAATGTAACTTCTGTTACAAAAATATAACCTCTGTTACTATATATAATTTCCGTTACTCGCACTTTTTTTCTATATTTTTCTTGTTGTTTATGAATAACTCTCAAAAAATGTTCCCAAAACATGAAAAGGCATCTGTTATTTCGATATACTAAAACCATTTCACCACTTACAAATGTATTGACTGCAGAGAATTGAAAATTTTGTCTGGAATGTTGAATACAAGTAACAGAGGTTACATATTGTTATATAAATTAATCCCTATTACTGTTTTCTTTTGAATATAAAACTACATATTAAAGTTCTAGTACACTAAACATGATATAATGTACTAGAAATAATATTTTGATAGGAATAAAAATGTTGTAAATTCGGTGGATGTTATCCAGTACAATAAACATCTTCAACCCTTTCAGGGGCAATGTACTTCTATCGTAAAATGCAGAAATGAATGAACGACACAAGAATTTGCAAACACATTTATTTCAAAATAAGCAAAAGCTTTTGTTCACGTACTTAATGAAAAGAATTTTTTTCATTCCAATATTCTGGTGCCTATGAGGCATTTAGGAATTAAAATTAAGTTAGGGGTTAAGGCATTTTCAGATGAGTGTACTTTTATCCTAACTATGAATTTAGCTATGCTGGAAATTATTTTATATAGGTTGTATACATATAAACACCGAAAAAATTATATTTGGTGAAAACTGAATACTTAAAAAAATATATATATATATATTGGGAAAAGGGCATATATATATTACTTATTTGCAATTTGCACTAATTTCCCATATTTATACTATGCTTAGATGGATGCATAATTATTTCTTTTGATCTAGGTATGATGCAATGTATTTTCTTGTTTGTCTGTTTACCGCATGTAACAGAGGTTTTGATCCAGAACATTTTTGTCTGAACATGCACCAAAGACGTATAAGAAGCCAGCAAAGTTAGAGGGGGCTGTGAAAATTTTTGGTGAGCTAATTCTGAGTGTTTTTACCCTTGGAACTACGAAAAAAGAGGAAATGACATACCGTCAAAATAGTGAAACTTCACTGTAACCGGTTTTTCAGTGGCTCATTACAGCCGGAGAAAGCTCCCGCGAGTAAATTTGAATAGAAACTGTCTCCTTATTTAAACGCCTGATTAATGCATAATTTCAGTCATAATTATGACCAAAAACAGATATTAATTTTTACTGGTGGAAGTTTACTTCTGCTGTAGTCAGGACCTGCGTTTCTACCATATTGTGACAACCTAAACAACCTCCTGTCAGTGTTACTGAAAGAGATTATAATACCCGGGCTAACTCCCACCACTAAAAACGAATAGAAATCTTTACCATATTTGCAGGAATAAGTCGCTGAACTAAGGCGAAATTTTCTATTCAAAATTTACTGGTGGAAATTTGATTCGGCGGTAGACAGAAACTGCTGTTCCGATGTAAAAAATCAGCCGCCATTTTGTGACAACCTACTCAGTTCCCAGCAAAAAGGAAATTGCTGTTCAGCAGCACGATAGGTGCTGGCAATGATGGAGAAGTGCTGGCTGATGGTGTACCACTGCATGACCACTGCTGGACAGCTTCAGTCAACTTTGCTGTTGGAAATCATCAGATAAAATTCTGGTGGGCATCCATTTTATCTCATGCGCTGGCCCACCGCTACGTGGAAGTGCACGAACTTTTGCAGTATTATTGCTGGGAACGCTTACGCTAGGTGGCGCTGCGAATATCGAAGACATTGAGTATTTAAACACAAATCTGAAATGAATATCTTAACACAATTTAAACTGTGAAGCTAATTTTTTTTGAAACTGTAAAAAATATAGCATCACTGCCACCAACAAAATAAATAAGTAAATGAATAAATGAATAAACTCTTTATTTCAACGCACTTTTTTTTCTCCTTAAATCTGGTTTTACTAGGTTACAAAGGATTTCGGTTTTCATAATTTACGCAGTTCAGAAACAATAATAATAAAAAAAGCGTATAAAATACATAGGATTTCTATACAATAGACTCTGAAATACAGGGTGGTCATAAAAAAACTTTGCCGATATATGGAACTCTAGCGGCCGTTCCGTTTAGCCGATCGAGATGAGATTTCAGATAAAGTTATTCAGAGGCATGAGCTCGGGATTCTGTGAACGGCAACAAATTAGCGCTTACGGTTACGGTTATAGGTACAGAAACTCTAAATTTTCGAATGGCAACGCCCATTTTTTTTCGTCGCAAAATGCTCAGCGCATGCGAAAACCCTAAATAGCGCTGGAACGGTACGTGTGTCGCAATAAACGGACGCGTTATGCAGGCACAAAAAACAGCTCAGCAAAAGACCAAAAACAACACGATCGGTGCGCACGGAGGAAATTTGCATATGACAGAGGCAAGACAACAGTCATAGAATGCAGTTCGACAGATAATCAGCGTAGAAAACGGATTCTTGCCTCTGTCATATGCAAATTTCCTCCGTGAGCCCCGTCCGTGTTGTTTTTGGCCGTTCGCTGAGCTGTTTTTTGTGCGTGCATAACGCTTCCGTTTATTGCGATAAACGTACTGTTCCAGAGCTATTTAGGGTTTTCGCATGCGCTCAGCATTTTGCGATGAAAAAAAATGGGCGTTGCCATTCGAAAATTTTGAGTTTCTGTACCTATAACCGTAACCGTGAGCTCCAATTTGTTGCCGTTAACGGAATCCCGAGCTCATACCCCTGAATAACTATATCTGAAATCTCATCTCGATCGGTTTAACGGAACGGCCGCTAGAGTTCCATATATCGGCAAAGTTTTTTTATGACCACCCTGTATAAGTCTCCGCCTCTTTATTCATGACTCCATTTTTTTTTTTTTTTTTTTTTTTTTTTTTTTTTTTTTACCTTGCTTAATAATAAAGCACTGCATTTAAAATATTTTTATTTTAGTTTTTGAGATTTTTAGTGTGTTTCTGGTATTTTGGCAGTTTTAAAGTGGGTTTGCAAAAAAGGGTTTTACAATTTTATTATTAAAATATCATGAGGGTTAGACGGGCTTAAATAGTTACTAGGAGGAGGGGGTGTATCAGCCTAACCCAACTCCATCTGGTTATGGCCTTGGCCTATACAGACAGATATTCGAACTACAGATTTTGTTGAGCCAAATCAAATACAAAATCAAGTTTAAGGCTGTTCTCAACTGCTCTGCTCAACAAGCGCAAAACGTTTTGACACATTTACAAATTCATTTTTTAACGGAAAGATATAAAATTGGAAAGCCTGACCGTGGAAGCGATTTGGAATCGAACTGTGTTTTCCACTTTTGGATCAATCAATTACCTATTGAGTTATAAGCGATTTTGGATCACGTGACACGGCATTTTTCTCCCCTTACTGACTGGATATTCTTCTTTCGTTCGGAAGTTCAGTTCAAAATGCCAACTTTGACAGTATTTTCTGAAAGATCAATTGCGTTTACAAGAAAACGGAAAAAAGAGCTCGATGACATAGTTTCTGAATAACAACACCTTCAAGTTTCATGCGTTTCCGAACAAAAATGAATTAAAACTTATGTCAGAAATTTGACCCTTTGGATTTGAGAACAGTCTTAAGTTCAGTCCGAGCAGTTTTCCTTTATGCCAAATTAAAAGTTGAACCCAACACAATTTTTTTATTTTATGGAAGAAATATATCAAGTAGAAAATAAGATTTTAATTGGTATCGTAAGAATTTTTATGTATCTGACTATTTTGGTAAATTTATGCGGAATTAATTACACTAGTCTGCAAAATTTAGGTTGAGTCATATTTTTAAAGCTTTTGATAATTGGTTCTTATGTATTTTGTAGCACTGATTCCGAAAATAACCTTCATTTTTAACCATCACATCAGGGTTTTTTGAAAGTCGTAAATTTCAAAGTTATAATGTAAAAAAAAAAAAAAAAAAGCAAAAATCTGATACTATAAAATAGATGTAATGGTTTGTGTTTTTTAGCTTTTGATAATGGCTTCTTATGTATTTTGTAGTGCTGAATCCGAAAATTACCTTCATTTTTTACCATCACGTCAGGATTTTTTGCAAATCGCAAATTTAAAAAATTTTAAAAAGTCGAAATATTGGAAAAATCTGATTCCATAAAATTGGTGTAAAACGTTTTCTTTTTATAATAATTTATCTATCTTTTGGCTTATACTATGCATTTTTACAATTAAATGTGTAAAATATTGTGTATTTAAAATACTTGCAATTTTATTCCATGTGTGGAAATTTCTTTGAACTGCTCGGGCTCTTCGCACTTTTTCTTTTATAATCTCTATTTGGTTCATCTCGATGTCCTCTTTTATTTTGGTGGTTGATAAGGCTGGAAATTTATCTCAGATGTATTTAAAACATTTACCTTTTTTTGGTAAGCCTTTGACAAATTGCTTTGACAGATTTTCGCTATGTTTTGACTTTTTAACTTTGAAATTTACGATTTGAGAAAAATCCTGACGCGATGGTTAACAAGAAAGAAAAATCATGCGTATGACATAGATTATGAAACACTTTCTAACACTCCCTGAAAGCTTTAACAAAACTTCGTTATTTAGGGAAATAAGATAACTAAATAAACATTTAAAAAATTGATTTCAGCAGTTACAACCCATAGCCAAATATGTATTACAATTCTTTTGAACAGCCGTGTATTTGATCTGTATGCTGATATATATATTATATAATGGAAAAATTTAGTTTAGCAAGAAAACGCATAACAGGTTGAAATCCATCTTTCAGCAACTTATACTAATAGATGGAAACATACTTGAATACTTTTATACAGCCCTGTAGTTTACCTAGTATCTTTATTACACGTCACTATTTAGTTAAAATTTAATTCAAACTAAAACACTCTTAAAACTACTGAAATCACATTTCCAGAAATTATCATCCACAGACGGCATGTATCCAATTCTTTGCGTGACCCTGTATATCATTTTGCCTATATTCTACAAACATTTCTTAATAAACTAAATGCAGTTCAGCGTAAAAATGCATAACTCATTTAAAAACCACTTTTAAGCAATTTGCGCTCATACCCAGTAACCCTTACGAATTCTTTTGTGTAGCCCTGTATATAAATTATAGCATTTGTACACACCATATAGTATGCACAAATATAGTGAAAATAAAAGCGCATATCATAATTGAAAATGCATTTCCAGCAATCACCGCTAATGTACAGTACTTCTGATATATTAGTATCTGAAATCTTTTGTGTGTTCCTGTAAGTGCTATGCACTTCGTATTATACATGAAATAACATATAGTAATCATCAGCGACGTATATCAAATTCATTATATATGAAATAGTTTATTATATATGAATTAGTTTAATATACTTAAAATACGCCACAAACAATCCCCCCCCCCCCTCTTATATCATTACGTAACAGAATTCTTTTGTGTGGCCCTGTAAACGAATAATAACTATTATTTGCACCGTATATTCTACAGAATGCATATTTTAATGCACTTCATAAATGTATATAACTTTTGTTATGTTTGGATGCGTGTAACATCATTAAAAATCATTTGAAACGATATTTTCCCATTGGCTGTAACGTAGCGGGATACTTTTGACTATCCCTGAAGATGAACTGAACATGCTAAAAACTTAATTTGAAATAGCAATGGTGTTATGGTAAACGTCAATAACATCCAAAAATTTCAAGGCAATTCGAGCATATTTAAGAGAGGTCGAGCGCGTACAGACGGCCAGACAAACCGAAATCATAAACGCTCTTCAACTTTGTTGGAAAGTGTTAATAAAAATGAAGGGATGATGTTCGGATTCAGCAAAAAAAAAAAAAAAAAAAAAAAAAAAAGCATACAAATCAATTATTAATGGTTAAAAAACACAGACATCACATCTATTTTATAGTATCAGATTTTCGCTATTTTTTGCCTTTTTATCTTTGAAATGTATGATTTGCAAAAAATCCTAACGTGATGGTTAAAAATGAAAGCCATTTTCGGATTCAGCGCTAAAAAATGCATAAAAAGCAATTATCAAAAGTTAAAAAACACAATCATCGCAGGCTTGTGCTATTTATACTACTTAGTAGTCAAATAAACATGCTTGCATTGTGAAATGATACAAATATGAAAATGTTATATTTACCATCCGTAAACATGATATTTGAAATTGAAATAAATGAGAAATTACTTGTTAGCACCAGTTTATCATGAATTACTCGACAGTTTCAGATGACTGAAATTTAAGATTAAAAGTACTGTCAGCAAGCTGAATTAATGAATGAAAATATCGTTTTTCGATGCATTTAGACAAAAGATTATCTCTTCTAAAACATTTGCAAATTTAATTAATGTTATGCATTTAAAAGAAATCATTCCAAAATTAAATACACTTGGTTAAATGAAACTCTAAGCCACGTTCATTTATTTATTAAATAATTTATAATAATAATAATAATAATAAAATAATAAATAAATAAATAATAAAATATAAATGATTTGTTATTGTTTTTGTCTCGTTATTTAAGAAAAAGAATTATTGCATCTTTGTAGCGTCGACGTTTCACATATAGTAATCAATGTTAGCCGTTTAAAATAAATCCTTTAGCATTTTAATTAAGAGCATACACTAGTCAGGGAAAGAAACTCTCAAGCTGGGAGCGTTCTTTTCAAATCTCTCGCTCGCATTTTAATATTTTTAAATGATTTTTCTTGCATAGTATCGATATCTATTATTGTGTGTTTATACTTTTTCGGCTTTAGTTACAGTTTTTTTTTATATGCGGGTACTTTCACTTTTGGAAGCGGTTGGAAGCGGTTTTGAAAGGGAAACAATAATCATATTAAAAAAAAAAAAAAAAAAAAAAAAAAAAAACTGTAACGAAAGCCGAAAAAGTACAAATGCACAAAAATAGATATCGACTTCAGATATCCTATGCAAAAATAATCATTTAAAAATATTAAAATACAAGCGAGAAATCTGTAAAGATTTCTCCAGTAGGTTTAACATTAGCGTTCGTGTTTCTTTGTCTGACTAGAGTAGGCTCTTAAGCCAAACACCAAGACATGTTTATTTCTTTATTAAGTAATTTATAAGTATCTAGTAGACCTAACCTTGCTCGGTAAGTTATTTCATCATTTTTTTTTTTTTTCAATAAACAAAGAAAGTTAAAGTTACTACAGTCGGACCTCTATTTAACGAACCTCTATTTTGCGAATTTCTCTATTTTGCGAACTTTGCCTTGGAACCAAGAACATTTTGCGAATTTCTTCTTAAAATAACCTCCAAATAACGAAGTGCATTCTCTATTTAACGAATTTTTTCTTGTGATCTAAATTTCTTTTTCTCCCCATTTCTCAAGATATTTCTGGGCATTTCGAACTTATTCTTTCTTTAAACACATTTCATGATGTTCAGTGGCCTTGAACTCATTTTACCAGCCACCTTCTTTGTCATTAGTGAGAAGAATTCGGTAAGTACGGAGGACGAAGACGATAATCCCTTACAGTAACTTAAAAAAATGTGGATACAAATGAGAAAAAAAGAAGAAATTAACCATGATGTGCTGATTGATGATTATATTTCACTTAATACTGAAATTAAGACCTCGGAAACACTATCCGAATTGGATATTTTCGACAGTGTGAAAAATAAAAACAATTCAGCAATGAATTGCGATGAAGACGAATATGATGATGATGGAAATGATCATGATGCAGGAATTAATAAAACTTCGTATGATGAGATGCTAAAATCATTTGAAACCATCCGACGCGGATTATAGTTAGAAGAAAATACGCATGAAGGGGTTTTTGGTGCATTGCAAAGATGCGAGACGTATTATGAGAGAAAGCACTTTTTAAAAGAAAAAACTCCGACAAAAAACGGAGTTTTTCAGAAACTAAATTTAAGGACTCATATGTTAATGTATGGTTAAAATTATTTGTTATAATAATAATAAATACGATAAGGTCATTAAAATTCGTTAATTTTAATGTAAAACTGATTTACTTTAAACAGAAAACGTTGTGTATACCCAGACAATGTTTTGTTTTCCTTGCAAATTTCAAAGATTTAAACACAAGAAAAAAATGAATTGACGATGGATATTGGTGGGTAAAATAAATAAAACAAACCGATTTAATTTATTTAAAAAAATGTGATTAATTATTTTTAGTAAAAATATTTGTTGTTTATGAATTTAAAATCTGTTTTATGTAGTTTAAAGTATTTTAAAAGGTGAATCTCTATTTAACGAATTTTCCATATAACGAACTTTTTTTCGGGAATTAGCGACTTCGTTAAATAGAGGTTCGACTGTATATGCAAAACACCAATAAGTCATGAAGAATATATTTATGACTACGGATCGTAGTCTTAGCATAGTCGAAAGCGAAAAGTCAGTGAAAATGATGAAATACTAGGTTAAACAAAAAGTTCTGGGAAATTTGTGAATGCTGCGTTATTATGTGCAAATTAACAGCAAAAGCAACAAGGACTAATCTTCAAAGTAAAGACCATCATAATCCACGACTTCCTGCCATCGTTCTGCCAGATTCCGGATTTTCTGGGAGTTTCATGGCGGCTCCTTGGAATCGAAAAACTCTTGACATGCTTCTTCAACTTCATTAAAGGATTCAAATCGACGGCTTTTGAAAAAGTGTTGCATTGATCGAAAAAGGCCATAATTGGATAGAGCCACGCCTGGACTCAACCTCTAGTACTCCTATATACGATACAAATTCTGATAACTATTAGATTAAAAATTTCCCAGAACTTTTTGCTCAACCTAATAGTAGTGCAAAAGTGTTTCAGTTTTAAATATAAAACTGCTTGTTTTCTTTTAATCTTTTAAGTGGTTTGCTTGTATTTTCCCGTTTCCTCAAAACAACTTAAATAGGCTGTAGAAAAAAAAAAATATTTTTAACAGAAATGAATTTTAAGATACATGTAAAATAAAGAAATATGAAGTGTAATTTAGAAACAAACAGCTAAAGAAAATTTAAATTAACATTAGTTTTATAAATACTCTTATAAAAATACAGGAAAACCCTTAGGTGCTCAGGGTGTTTTAAATATGATTTCACTGTTTTTCGGGGGAGAATGTAGAATTTAGATTTTTAATTCGGAAGCATTTATTCAAATACGTATGAAACATATTTTCTCTCTATTCTAAAAAAAAGTAACTACCGCTGTCACCGCCGCCGCCGGTTTTGATTTTTTTGTGACCGGAGGCATTTCTTCGTTAATATTAACAAAAATAATGCATACAAAAATATGAAAATCGGTGGTTTTATACAGAAATGTTTAATAAACACGCTGATGCAGACAGTTTTCAAATCGAAGAATTATTTTAAGAGTTATTTAATGCTAAAGTTGGACAAAATCGTTTCACTAAAAAAGTTTTATAGCAGCAAAAACTATACATGGCAGTGTAATCATTTTTAGATCATTTTATGCGTTAGAATTTGCCGGAGTGCAGATTGCATTAATTTTTTTATTTTGACTCATTTTTTCTGGTTTTATTTCTATTTTAAATTCAAATTTTCAGCATTTCTAGAGATATTTTTTACAGATTTCAGAAAATTGTACTAATTTAAACTGTTGCCAACTGTATAAAAAGCGCAAGCAATAATGTTTGCTTCAAATTAAAAATTTATTTACACGTGACTATTATAAACAGGAAAAAAACTTTCAAATTAGAATTAAATAATTACGTATAAAAAGCAGGAACTTATTAAAAATTACGTCATAAAAAGTATACACGTGAATTTTAAAAGAGAAAGGATATTGTAAAATAATAAATTCATTAACATGCGTTAGAAGTCTTAGGAGAAATTACGACACATTTACGTCACATTATAGTTATTACATAAAATGAACACAAAATAATATTGCAAAAAAGTTTAAATTTAGAAATTGCGCTAGACATTTATTTGATATTTTGAGAATTAATTTAAAATGTCTCATTTAAAAGAACTTTCTTTTCGCTTTGTTAAAAAATACCAGGAGACAAAGACTCTCTTTACTTAATTTCTTTTATATTAGCTTATTTTGAAATGTTGTTACACGTGTATACGTCATCAAGTTATTTTTATTTCGACGTTTTATTTGTGTTTTTATTAATGTTGTACGAATTTATTTGTTCTTTCGTTATTTAAAATAAAAATTATATCAATTTGTATAATTTGGCGAGTGGTTTGGCGATTTATATAATTTGGCGAAATTGGTCGACAGGATAATCAAGTAGTACCGCAGCGGATTTGGCGTTAAAATTCCCCAATCAAAGAGAAATGAATAGAAATTCGTTTATAGGGAGATCGCCACTGTTTTTTAAATTATAATTCAATCTTTCGAAATCTTTTTAAAGCCGATCAAATTAGCGTGCATTTAGAGTCTGCGGTGTCTGGACGGGGGTTGGCGAGCGTAGCTCGTAGGGGGCCGAGCCCCCTAGTATAGTAAAAAAAAAGAAAAAAGTAAAAAAAAATCTTTGTATATAGCATGAAATTTATATTGCCATTTATAAAAATAAACGATTTTTCTATGAATGCGATTATCTCAGGCGTATCCTGAGTGTGCTATTTTCCATGTTTTATAAAAATTTTAATGATTATTCTTCAACAATCGTTGTCGAAGTCAACAGTTGGCGGCTGCTAATTTTGCGCCAGGGTGTACCGTCATGGCATCAAACTATAGCGATGTTTATAACAATATTGTAGTAATTTTAAACATAGCAAAAGTATAAGCGCAGTTACCTATCAATAAATATTAGCATATTTACAGAATGTTTATGAAAATATTTAAATTCATTAAATCAACATTTGGTAAAATCAACTAATTTGTTTGTTATAGCCAGTTAAAACGAATTTTGCCGTATTGTTGACCTATATAGCCCACTATCTAGTGCTGATTTAGTATAGAAGGCAAGCAGTTAGTTACGCCTTCGAGATCACCCTTTATCGTATTGATGATAAACGTCTTGCGATAATTCCGATTACGGAAGATTAAATATAAAAAAAATGCTTAAATCTACAATTTTTTTTTTCGAAGTCGAGACTTAGTTGGATGATTTTCTCAAAGTCGAATAACGCATATTTAAAAAAAATCATCGGGATTGTTTTCGATTGATACCACCACTTTGAGAAATGAGATTGTCTTAACCATAGAAATGAGTTTTCTTGTATTAGAGACCTAGCTAGTAGTTTTCCCGTGTCCGAACGAGTATAGGAGCCAAGTTTTTTGAAAATCGTTAGAGCCGTTTTAGATGTAATAGCAGTATTTTTCCGAATAGATTTTTCCTTATAGACTACAATAATTTGACGGAATTCTTTTGTATGTCCCTATAAACGATCTATAAATTCTAGACACTTCATTTTCAATACCAAACTTCCTATAGTAAACATCAAGAGATATAAAAATTTCATGGCACTCAAAGTATATTTACAAAAGTTAGAGCACGGACAAACGGTGGAGGGCAGACAGACAAACCGAATTCATAAATACTGTTCAACTATATTGGGAAGTGTTAAAATCAATCAAAATGACAAAATATAGGTCCTAAATTCTATTATAACAGTCAAAACATTTTATAAAAAGTAGTTTATTTTACCCTAATTGACCGGGTTGAGGGGGTGGGGGGAAGAGGGTGAGTGCAAAAATCAATGCATGTCTAATCATCTCTTTTCAATTTCTGTGGAAGAAATAAATCATTCGTGAAAATTCTGTAACTAAGATTTTAAATTGAAACTTAGGAATTTTCATATGGTTTTCACGTTTCTGTTAAATAAATGCGGAATTATTTATTTATGTATACTAGTAGTCAAACCAATATGCTTGCATTTACTGATATATAAAAATATCGAATTTATAATCTGTAAACATGCTATTTGAAACTGAAATAAATGTGAAATTTATAGGCAGCACCAGTTTACTGTGAATTACTCGGCAGTTTCAGACTACTGAAATTTAAGATTAAAACGTCTGTCGACAAGCTGAATTAATGCATGAAGATGTCGTTTTACGACGCATTTAAACAAAAGACGATCTCTTCTTAACCATTTGCATATTTAATCCATGTTAGGCATTCGAAAGATTCCTTTCACATCTAAATACTTTAACATTTTGGTTAAACAAAGTATGAAGCATGCTTACTTATATTTATTTTTTAAATAATAAGTGAAAATTATATGTCATACATATCATTATAGGCATGTTTCCAAACATTACAGTTATTTACGCTAAGTAGACTCAGTAGCTCAAAAATTTGAAAATTTAAAAATATGCATTTATGATTTTTATTTTTGAGTAGTATATCTCCTTAAAGTACATCATAGCAAGATTACAGTAGCCTATACGTGAAAATATCCCATAAAAGTACCCTATAACTTTCAAAACAGTAGATATAGCTGTTTTTACAAACACTTGCCATCACTAATAAACGAAATATTTAGAAATAATAACTCTGTTTGAAAGTTATTATTATTATTATTATTATTATTTTTATTATTATTTCTTACTTTCAAAATACTTCGTGAAATTTTGTGAAATGTTTTTCTTTTTGTGGTTGAATGGTAAATCATGCACAATAAATTTATGGATTTGATTTAGAAGGTTTAGAAATATTTCTTTTTTTCAAAATTCTAATTTATTTACTTTCTCAAATAGTTGTGCTTTAACTTTTTTTCTCGAATGCTTTTGACATTAAATCAAATCTAAAACTTCCTGATTGTGTTACTGGTAATAAAAAACAAAATAAAGAAAAAAATATTAAAAAATAAATAGGAGTATTAGAGGTCGAATTTTAAAATCTTTGGTATACAATTGAATATCGATTTTTTTCCGAAAAAATAATTCACAAATTTAACATTTTTAAAACAGTAAGTTAATTTTTTAAATACCATTTAGTAATAACTAAAATAATTAAAAAAAAGTCTATATTTATTTTTTATATGCTAGTCTTTTACCACTTTTAAAGGAACACTTTTAAATGAATTAGCATAAATTAAAGGAATTAGCATCCTTTTTAACACTTTTAAAGGAATTAGATGCCGGACGAAAAATAAAACTGATGACCCACAACTCTAGAATACATCACTTCTGTATGCATAATCAAAAGTATAAAAAATAATTTTTTTGACCCTGCAGAAGGGGGGGGGGAGGGGGCTACAAAAATCCTTGCTTATATGCCCATCTCTTTTCAATATCTATGGAAGAAATAAATCACTTAATTCTGTAAGTGTGATTTTAATTTGAAATTCAAGCATCTCTATAGTTTTCACGATTCTGTTATATGGATACGGAATTGTTTATTCATGTATTCTAGTAGTCAAACCAATATGCTTGCATTTACTGATATATGAAAATGTCCTATTTATGATCTGTAAACATGCTATTTGAAAATGAAATAAATGTGAAATCTATAAGCAGCACCAGTTTACCGTGAATTACTCGGTAGTTTCAGAGTACTGAAATTTAATATTAAAACGGCTGTCAACAAGCTGAATTCATGCATGAAGATGTTGCTTTACAACGCATTTAGACAAAAGACGATCTCTTCTTAACCATTTGTAAATTTAATCAATGTTAAGTGTTTGAAAACTCCCTTTCACATTTAGAATTTTGGTTAAACGAAGTATGAAGCATGCTTATTTATATTTATTTTTAAAATAATAAATGAAAATTATATGTCATACATATTATTATAGGCATGTTTCCGAACATTACAAATATTTGCGCTAAAGTAGACTCAGTAGCTCAAAAATCTGAAATTTTAAAAATATATATTTTATGATTTTTATTTTTGAATATTATATCTCCTTAAAGTACATCCTAAATAGCAAGATTATAGTAGCCTATGCGTAAAAGTATCCCATAAAAGTCCCATATATCTTTTATAACAGTAGATATAGCTGTTTTTACAAACACTTGCTATCACTAATAAACGAAATATTTAAAAACAATATCTCTGTTTGAAAGTTATTATTATTATTATTATTATTATTATTATTATTATTATTATTATTATTATTATTATTATTATTTCTCACTTTCAAAATGCTTTGTGAAATATTTTTTTTTTCTCTAGTTGAATGTTAAATCCTTCACAAGAAATTTCAGAATTTGATCAAGAAAATCTAGAAATATTTTCTTTTTTCAAACTTCTAATGTATGATTATTCATGATTTATTTACTTTCGCAAATGGTTGTGCTTTAGCTTTTTTTCTCGAATACTTTCGTCATTAAATAAATTCTAAAACTTCTTGACTGTGTTACTAATAACAAAAAATATTAAAAAACAGTAGTAGCATTTTAAAATCGTTGGTATACATTTGAATTATTGAACTTTTTTCAAAAATTTTTTTTCAACAAATTGTCGTATCGGAATGGCGTTTGCCATATAAAAGTTTTCGCAGTGTCGAAATTTTTTTTGATAAGACAAAAAAAAAAAAAAAAAAAAAAAAAAAAAGTAAAATAATATAAAAAAGCAATTTAACCAATTACAACGACCATTTGGAAAATGATTTTTTCGAAGACTAAAATTTAAGACATTAAAAATCGCACGGAGTTGATCATACATTACGTACGCCATGAATTAAACATTAACATTCATGGACCCATCATGAACAAATTTTAAAAGAAATTTCAGTTTTACAATTTTCGGTACTGTCAATTTTTAAACTTCTACGGAGCTGGTCATACATTACGTACGCCATGGATTAAACATTAATATTCCTGGACGAATTTTAAATGAAATTTCATTCTTAAACTTATAAACATCCCACATTATTACTTTTTACAGCGTCGTATAGAGAAAAAAAATGTACTTTTAAATGCAATTTGTTTGAAAGCTGTATCTCAATTTGTTTCTGATTTATTAATTTTTTTTGTAGTTTTTATTACTTATTTGTCATAGTGGCAACAGAAGTATCCATCTCTGTTGAAAGTAAAGGGAACATACAGATTACTGTATAACCCATCAGAAAACGAATAAAATCTGGATTCAACTAATAAAAAGCTTCAGATATGTTTTTGATTTCCGACCCTGACCGAGGACAATAACCATTTTTCCAAATGGTTAAAAAAAAGTTTAAATTTTCTTAAAATTTTTTTTTGCTAAAAAATATTCCAACATTTTCCGAAACTTATGATGCAAACCGTACTGGAATGCGACAATTTATTAGTTTTTTTAAGGAATTTTTTAAATGTGAACGGAGGTAAAACTTTGAGCAGTTTTTTTTTTTTCTACGAAAAATTTTATATTTGACAACTTTTATGGTGCAAATTGTTTACGACAATTTGTTGTTTCATTATGAATTTTTGTAATTTGAATGCACTCTTTGAGTTGTTTCTTTTTTTTTCCTTTTGCTACGAAAATTTCCACTTTTGACGAGTCTTATCTTGCAAACCGCACTCCGATGACAACTTTTTACATTTTTATGAAGTTTTGAAATCTGAATTTACTTATGAGTCACTTTGAACTATATATTTTTTCTATTTCTTACAATAAATGCGATATTTTTCTAAATCTAGTAGTGGCCAATTCCCTTGTAACTGACGTAACACTTTATCATCGAATTTTGTTTTCAAAACTGTGTAGAAAATTTACTGATAAAGTTAGAGCAAATTTTTACAATTTAAAATATTTCTTACTAAGGAATTAATATCCAAATACCTGCAGATTATTTCAATCTCTCTTTTAGTCCCAAAAATTGCAATTCAAAATTCTGTAACTGACGTAACATCAGATATACAAACATATTTTCTGCCTTCATTGAAGTGTAAAAATTATCAAAATTATCCCGTTAAAAAAAGTGATATAATATTCGCAACAACACTAAGTAATGACAAATTATAACAGTAACTTGTTTAATTAATTTCTGAACAATAAAAAAGAAAAAAATGCATTCACACATGTAGCTGACGTAACTTCTATTGTGTAACTGACGTAACATTATGACTTTACAAACACAATAATGGTACTTAACTTAGTTTATAAACAGAATTTACAATGCCTTTTTATTAGGATTTTATTATAGAACATAAAAATATCAAGATTTCCAATCACACCCTTAAATTAAACTTATTATAAATTTTATTCCCCCACCCCCAAAATGATAATTTTCTGTGGAGTTGCTCTAGTGCAAATAGCACTCCGATATGGAAATTAGTTGATTTTTTATGAGTTTTTAAAATGTGAACCGACTTGTGGGACACCCTGTACACCGTTTTTTTATTCAACAATGATGATAGCCAGCAGACTGTAATGTATTCGCTTTCATTTTCTAACCCTGTAAAGAACTGAAACTCTTACCATTTTCAGAAGTTTACAGGGGCATTGTAATTCGATAGCGTTAATTAATTTCATGGTTATTCTTCTTCATTTAAAAAAGACTAGATCGAAAGTCAAAGAGACAGGTTGACAAACTGAAACTAGTATATTGTGGCCATCACAAAACTTTCTTCTATATAAATCACGTCAATTAAATCATTTAAATAGTACAAGAAATTACATCAATTTAGCACCCATTCATATCAAAGTATATCTGAATTCGAAGTTTGATGAATTAGTTCTTGAGATAGAGCTATAGCGGAAATTCTGAAAAATGTAGCATAGCAGCGCCACCTGTTGAGCGATTTACACCAAAACATAAACAGCACTAATTGATATCCAGGTATATCTGAATCTGAAGTTCGTTGAAAATTCGCGCATTAGTTCTTGAGATACAGCTATAGTGGAAATTCTGAAAAATGCAGCATAGCAGCGCCACCTGTTGAGCGATTTGCACTAAAACATAAACAGCACTAATTCATATCAAGGTATACCTGAATCTGAAATTCGTTGAAAATTCGTGCATTAGTTCTTGAGATACAGCTACAGTGGAAATCGTAAAAAATGCAGTATAGCAGAGCCACTTGTTGAGCGATTTACACCAAAATGTACAAAATTTCAATTCATGTCAAGGACTAACTGAATCTGAAGTTTGATGAAAATAACGTGCATTAGTTCTGGAGATTGAGCTATTATAGAAACCGTGAAAAATGCTGCATAGCAGCGCCACCTGTTGAGCGATTTATACCAAAAACTAAACAGCACCAATTTATATTAAATTCCGTGCATTACTTCTTGAGATAGAGCGCCCACAAAATTTGTGTCACATACAGACAGACAGACTTACAGACTCACAGGCAGACATTTTCTAAAAACATGTTTTTCGGAATCTCTGTAAAGAAATCTATGTAAAAATCTTCTTGTAAAGATAGAAGAAAGTAAAAAAATGAGATTGAGCAAAACTAAAGTTTGACGAATGTAATTTATAAACACACTTCAAGTAGTATACTAGAATTAGGGTATAAGAACAAAGTATATGTACTAGAACAAAGGTATAATCCTTCATTTGGCGCCCCTTCGTTCTGGCGCCCGGGGCACATGCCCCATCTGCCCCACTCCCTTAGTTTCGGCCCTGGTTTCCATCTGCTATAAAATGTAGTGCAGTAATAATTTTCCTAGTAGTTCTTTTCTGTTTCATTATTATTTTTTATCGGAAATCGAAAAAGTTGTGACACCGGCTTTATTTTGCTATGATAGAAATCTCATATGTAAATTCATATATTGCATATGTGGAGATGCGAGAGAACATGTTGTACCTGGAATATAGACGTCGCATAACTAAAGGACTGCTAACAAGATCGAAACCTAAAAAAAAAAAAAAGTTTTTTTTACCCTGTCAGGGGCAAAGCTTTTTCAATGTTAAAGTGTTGAAATAAATGATTGGCACCGGAATTTGCCAAAAAATGTATTTGTAAATACGAAAAAGGCTATATTTCCCTTACTTATTAAATCAAAAATATTTTACCACAATTCTGATGCCATTTGAAATACGTTGTGGGTTTTCTGTCACGATATTTTAGTCATAGTGTACTGATGGTACTTTAAAGTACCACTTTAATTAATTACCTCTAAGGAATTAAATTTCTCACGGGTGAGTATTTTTTTTACGTTTATCCTTTAATTTTCATTGTAGTAACTGAAAAAAAAAATACATGAAAAAAATTGCAGCAAATCATAATGCAGTAGATAAAGGATTAAAAGGTGGGTCGCATACGAATAAAGGTTGGGAACCGCTGGTGTAGGGTATAATAATTGGATTTCTTGGTTGTTTAAATGCATTTGTAAAAGTTATACTACTAATGAAAAAACAATAAACAGAATTTTGACCCACTAAATTCCAGATTTCAACAGAGATTGACAAAGTTACAAAGTTCAAGTAGCCTAATTTACAATAGAGCCCGAAATTTCTTCCTTAAGTAAACTCGAAATCCGATCCGAATCCGACACAAAAAAATTCTTCAACTCGAAAGCCGACTCGAACACGACACACTTCAACTCGAACACTAAATATCCAAACCCGAACTCGAAATAAAAGAAAATTAATTCATATTTTAGTACAACGATGGAAAAGTAGGCTACAATAACATCTCTAATATCGATTTTATCTTGTTTGTATAAAAACGAACATTCATTAATATTCAAATATATAGTTTTTTCACCTGTAAAATATTCAGGGTTTTTTTTTTTAAATATTTCGACCCGAAAGTGAAAAAAACCAATCCGAAAGCGACCCGAACCCGAAACTTTTAATGTCAACCCCATCTGAACTCGACCCGCAACCAAAAAAATAACGTCAAATCGACCCGACCCAAACCGCGGGTCCAGTCGGTTATTGTATGTTATCAACAATATTGGTAAATTTAAATTTCACCGATTGTTTGGAAACATCCCATACCCTAGCTAGGAGATAATTTTTTTGCCTAGGCCATTTTTTTGTGCGGGTCTATGTGAAATTGTTGTTTATCAGTGAGGTAATTGTGCTAAAATCCTAATTGCCGCTAGCCTTATTTGATCGAGCCTTTTGTTCCAATCCCTATTACAAAGTTTTAAATCTAGTATTGTATTCTTATTTTTATTTTTAAAAGTACATTTTAGAAATGCTTTTAAAAAATATTGTTAACAAAATTATTATTTTTTTTTATTACTAAAAATTTGCTTTTTTTTTTTTTTTTTTCATAAGTAGGATCAATAACTCCAGTAACTGACACCACCTCTATTTTGAAAAACCAGTAACTGGAACATAAGTTATAACAGTTAAGACAAATAAGTTTAGGCTGTTCTTAACTGCTCTGCTCAACAAGCGCAAAACGTTTTGACACATTTACAAATTCATTTTTTAACAGAAAGGTATAAAATTGGAAAGCCTGGCCATGGAAGCGATTTGGAATTGAACTTTTTCCATTTTTTGATCAATCAATTAGCCGTTGAGTTATAAGCCATTTTAATCATGTGACAAACCCGTTTTTCGCCCGCTCATGAGTGCTCTTTCTTCCTTCGCGCGGAAATTCGGTTCAAAACGTCCACTTTGACACTATTTTCTGAAACATCTATTGCGTTTGCAAAAAAATGGAAAAAACAGCTCGACGACATAGTTTCCGAACAACAACACCAGCTAGTTTGATGCATTTTCGAACAAAAATAAATTAAAACTCATGTCAGAAATTTGCCCTTTTCGATTTGAGAACAGCTTTAACCATAGAGGACATTACTTTTCAAAATCTATATATATATATTTCGCTATCGTACGTGGCACAGAAATCGCGATTATTTGTTAATTGTTTAATGGCAACGCCTGAATGAAACGCATCTCATTGGTTATTGAACAGCATTTAATGCATCTCCATGCCTATAAGGGGGTTACCATAGGGGGGACTCTGTTCTGCCAACAAATGCCGCCAAGTTTGTCGCTAACTTGGCGCTATCTCTAATATTTCTCCAAATTCCCATAGACTTCCATTGTAAACCAATAGGGTTTACTTATGATTACACAAAATCAACAAATTGAGATATTTTAATGCAACAAAAACTAATATTAGCTTAAGGGATTATACTCGTATTAATTATATGTCAGGGAGTACAAGTAAATCAAATTAGGAATAAAAGTAACATGATACAATACTTAGCATGCTTTCCCAAACATAAATTTTAAGGGAGACCGAACTGGTCGCCAAGGGCGGCTAGTTTTACAAGAAAATGCTTATTTGAGTTTGAGGTGTCAATTACTGGTTACGTGTCAATAACTAGAGTTTCCTCCTTTATTTTGTCGGGATTGCATCACAAATATTTTTTATTAATATTTTCCGTAGTTTGTATTCAAAATTGGCGTTGGCGACGATTGAGATAGTGACATCGCCAAATTCTGATTCGCGGTTCTTTCGTTGTTATTTTCTTCTATCTTTAGAAGAAGAAAGTGCTGGATTCGCGAAAATTTTCGAATTCCGGTTTCGACGGATTTTCACGTTTTAGAGGTCAGAGGTCCCGAAAAATATGTTTTTACAAAATGTCTGTTTGTGAGACTGTCTGTCTGTATGTGACACAAATTTTGCGGGCGCTCTATCTCAAGAACTAATGAAAAGAATTCAATAAAACTTTAGATTCAATCAGTCCCTGATATAAACTGTTGCTGAATACTTTTTGGTGTAAATCGCCCAACAGGTGGCGCTGCTATGCACCATTTTCCGCGATTACTGCAATAGCTCTATCTCAAGAACTAATGCACGGATTTTCATAAAAGTGCATATTTAGTTAGTGCTTAATATAATTTGGTGCTGATTATTTTTTGGTGTAAATCGCTCAACTGGTGGCGCTACTATGCTGCATTATTCATGATAATTCTAATAGCTGTATCTCAAGAACTAATGCATGAATTTTCATTCTGCTCTCGAAGCTGGTAGACGGGAGGTGCTGGGTTCGAACCCAATCGCACCCGTCGGCTAAATCGTTCTGAGTTTTCCGTGGTTTTCTTCGAACGTTGGATTTCCTTGCGTAAATACGGGTTAGGTTCCCTTAGAAAGACCCCCCCACGAAGTCCCCCCCCCCTAGGGCATATATCTCTAGTGTTGATAATTGGTCGCCATAAACACAACCAGCCAACCAACAACCGTTTGTCCCTGATATAAATTGGTCCTGATTAGTTTTTGGTATAAATCGCCTAATAGATGGCGCTGCTAGTCAGATTTTTGTCTTACGATTTCCGCAATAGCTCTATCTCAAAAACTAATGTACGGATTTTCATCAAACTTCAGATACAGTTAGAAGTTGACATAAGTTGATGCTGAATAGTTTTGGTGTAAATAACCTAACTGGTGACGCTGATCGAAGAAAGTTTTAGGGTTGCCCCATCCGACTAGTTTAGAGGTTGTTTTCGTTGTTGTATACATGGTTTTACACTATATGTGTTTTTCAGCATGGTGTCTTAAATATTCAAACGTATTAAAACCCCAGAAGAGTGTATTTTCCTTAATTTTAATACAAAGTTTAATAGTGAATATTTTTTACTTGATTAAAGTTTTCATCTGAGTAGATAAGTGTTGAAAATACTGTACAACACTTGAACAATACATTGAAATTTCAAATGACGTACTATATGAATATATGAATCTGCACCTAATTCAAAGCACCCTACAAATTACCACTTCAGAACACTTCACAAATCTGAAGAGGTAAAATCCAAATTTAATTGAAAACTTCAAAGAGCATTTATTCACCGAGTAAAAGTAATCATTTGATTGGAATACTTTTCATTAAAAAAAGGGCATACTTAATAAAAAAGTATTTTTAATTAAGTGTATTAATTAGTTATAGATTCAACCGAAACGTAGTTTAAAAACATAGCATTATGAAAGTGACTGATGTTAATTATGTTTTATGCATAATGCAAACATGAAAATTGTGATTTACTTTTAAGTAGCAAGTTTTAAAATGTATACTTTTTACTTGAAAAAAATTTTCAGCTTTGTAGAAAAGCGTTAAAAATACAGTAAAGCACTTGAATTACATATTGGAATTTAAAATACCGTGAAAAGAAGAATTTGCAATTAATTCAAATGACTCTACAAATTACCAACTTCGGAGCATTTCACAAATATGAAGATACGACATCAAAATTTAAATAAAAACTTCAAAGAGAAATATTTATTCATCGAGAGTCGAACTAATCCTTTTATTGAAATATCTTAAATAAAAAAATGACATACTTGATAAAATTATTTTTAATTAAAAATATTAATTAGTTATAGATTTAATTAAGACATGGTTTAAAAATATGGTAGTTTGAAAATAAGTATTCAAAGTGACTAATGTTAAATAGTTATCTTTTATATATGGTACGAATTTGAAGTTTGTAATTTATTAGTGGTATAATTTAAAATGAACGAAAAAGATTTTTTTTTTAAATTTTGGCTTTAATTGATAAATTAGTTAAACTATAACTAATAAAAAACATTCAAGTATAATTAGTGAAAAAAAAAACTTAAAAACTAAAACAATGAAGTCGGAAAAAAACTGACCCCCCCCCCCCCCTTTCAATATTTGCACATATTTATGTAGTTTATGATTTACATATGAATGTCTATATATGTGTAATATATATAGACTATAATATAACTATGTAGGTATGTGAAATAAATATGAGTGTGCACGTGTATGTGTAATTGTAAGCAAGTGTGTGTGTGACTATGTTGGATGCGGGCTCAAAAGTACTTCCACGCAATTGGAATCTGCTTTCTTTCTTTTAGTGGTTGCGCATACTTAAGCCTGAGAAAGAAAGTGTCTACTTTTTGACGAGAATGATTGAAATTATATATAAATTTTTATTCTATTAAAGAAGTTTGTGTATTGTATGCTGAATATTAGGGTTGTATATGCACTAACTATATACTCACACTGCAAACTGTATACTAGGCACATTATATACTAATAATTTCCAACCAACTTGCGTCTACTCTTTTAATGTTTGCCCGAAGATTTCATTGAAATTGAAATTTTAATGCGTTGATTTTTTTAAATGTACACTGTAAAAAAAAAAAAATAATAATAATGCCAGTTTTCCGGTAGGAATCGGAAAAATAGTTGCCCTTATCGTAGCGGAATAATTTCTAACCCAGCTTCGAATAAAATACGTAAAATCGGAATAAAATTCGTAAAATACCGTTTTACTGACTATTTTCTTATTTTTACGGATTTTATTCCAAGCTGGGTCGGAAATTATTCCGGTACGATAAGGGCAACTATTTATCCGATTCCTACCGGAAAACTGGCAGTATTTTTTTTTTTTTTTTACAGTGTAGTCTCAATATATATTTTAAAAAAAATTGCATATTACCTTCTATGCACTAGAATCAGCCATCTCTAACTCATCCGAGTCTGCAGTTTTGAATAACCCAAATGCCCATGAAACATAAAATAAATTGTATTAATAATACATAATTAAATAAAATAGATTTTATTATAAATAAATAGATAAAAAGAAAACAACATACATTAAGACAACAACACAATAACAGTTAAATACAACATATAATAAGAAAATAATAAATTATAAAATACAACATAAAATAACATAAAAGAACTGAACATAAATTTCTTTATTCGGAAAATTTTCAGTCTCTGGGATAGAGAGAATTCATTTTTGTTCTGGATGTATTGCTAACCTGGAAAAATTGAAACTTTTTATAAAAATTAAAGAGCTGGTTAGGAGTCTATAACGAACGAAATTAAGGTTCTGCTGGTCCAATTTTCATGAATATATCTTGGCCCGACCGGTTTAGCTTTTGCAATGCATAGCCAAACCTGAAAAATCAATGAAACCCGACACGACCTAACTGAAATCCCCCCCCCCCCCACTCCAACAAAAAATATATAAATAAATAAAATAAATGTCGATTTACAACAATTAAAATTCTTTTAAAGTAACATTCTATACATATCCATAAAAAAAAAAAAAAAAAAAAAAAATTAGAACAAGTAAAACTCCTTCCAGAGCTCTTAAAAATTTATAATATTAATAAAAACCCTTTATGTTAATATGAATAAGTGATGTGGGAAAAACAACATACAGAAAAGAATAAACACCCAAAACATTTTAGCATTGCAACTGTTTCAAGGCTTCATAGTAGCAGCCCTTTCTGTAGTGTAGTATAAATGGAAGAGAAAATGAGGAGCAATAGCAAAAAAAAAAAAAAAAAAAAAAAAAAAAAAGTGTGTGAATATTGTTTTTTCTCAATATCTTTCTTTTTTTTTTGCTCTGAAGATTGAAGGCAGAACATCTTTAACACCTTTGGGACGAGCGTCTTTTACAGAATTTTTAATCTTTTATCACCGGTTTTTCAAAATAGAAATTTTTGACTAGTTGAATCGGGAAAATGATCGGATTAAATAAACCAAAACTTACAATAAAAAATTATTGGTGAGAATAATCACGGATTCTGAGCACCTTACGCGGCACGTATACTGGTCGCTCGTCCACAAGGGATTAATGAAGACTTGAAACAGCTGAATGATAAATTTGATTTGTCTGGTTGTGATTTTCATTACATCGGTATTTACATATCATGTATTTACAAAAACTACTGTATGAATATCTAAAACAACGAAATTGTCCATTTTATGAGCAATAATTACTGCCCTTCCCCCTCCCCCCCCCCCCCAAGTTGTGTCTGCAGCCAGTTCTTTTGGGATTAACGGTACTTAAAAGTACAGGTCAATTTAAATTTGACTATTATTTTGTTTTAATAGTAATTATCATTATTATCTGCATGTAGTAATGATAGTGCCTGTCTATAAAAATGCTGTTACCATTTAAATTATACTTCTGCATTCAGCGATAAAACAAAATTTAAGGAATTGATTAATTATCTTTGCCCCGTTGGCGATTCTTTTATTTTAAATAAGGATCGATCGAAACCGAAACTCAAACCGAATTTCGGTAATTTTCCTATTTTCGGCCGAAAACGACTATGTCTATTTTTTAAAAAGTAATTAATACACTGGTGAACAAAACTTAAGGACGAGTCACAAAATGCCAATTTTCATTCACACGAATACTCAAAAGGAAGTAATATAATTCGAATAATTACTATTCCTGCAGAACAGGTAGTCCATATAACATCTCATTCAGGTCACACATGGTCACAAGAGTCAGAGTCACTACGGCGAAACAAAAAATAGGAAATCCCATACGTTTCTTTATAAATTTATATATTATCTATCTTATATTATTTAAAAATTTATATCCTGGAATTTGATAAATCACGGTTAAAACTATATCATACTCAAGATAATTTATCTCTCCAAATATAAGTAACTAACTAAATTATTTGAAAACCTGCTTCTGTATTAACTGCAACGATGGCAACACCGTCCCAATCGCCAGAAGGATGTGACATGAACTTAACAACCATATCAAGTATCTGTGGAATAAGTGAAAATATAAATGCCTTCTTTACATACGAGAGTATCAAGAAACTTATAATACTTCATAAAAAGAATCGAACACTTTGTTATAATCTATACAGGGATGAATTACTCAGACAGTTGGCGCACATCAAGGCGGTGGAAAATGAAAACTATGAAGAAAGTCCATATCATGAACTCCAGATGCACGATCATAATATACTAATTCATAGAGTCTTGCAGAGATTATATCACTATAAAAAGAAAAACAAAAAATGGCACAAAACAGTAAAATTCTTCCAACTACAATTAGAGCATGGAATTGCAATGGAAACGAGAAAGTACAATGAAAGTCCATATTATACAGCCCAGAACGAAAAAGTGTACAAATTACACAACAATATTACAAATCATAGAGCATCTAGACTACAAGATAAATTTAACTCCGTAGACGTAAACGATGACTCAAATTTCGCAATATACGACCATTTAAATTTGATTGTTGCATATCATGAAATAAAAGAAAGAATAGAAACAGGCAACTTTATCCGTCTTAAACAAGATGACAGTCTTAGTGAGGATGAATTTGAGAGAGACTTTCAGCAATACGGACATTACAGCTCATCGGAGTCTGACGAAGAAAAAGTTGAAGGGTCAGATGAAGAACCTAATACAGATGAAAGATATCTTTCCTCGAGTGAAGGGGATACTGACTGTGAGACCGTAGATAAAGAAAACAAATTCCTAGAAGAAGAAGAGAAAAGTGATTTTGACGAGCAGATGTGCATAATAAATGGTAAAAATAATCAGTCGGTTAACTTGGAAGATAAAATAACCTATGCAAATAATGAGAAAATATTACTAGAAAAAATAATAAGGGAAAAGCAAAATGAAATAAATGCTTACAAGGACATGTTAACTGAAAAAGAAGAAATACTTAATGAAGAAAAGATTAAACAACAAGAATTGGAAGAAAAAATGAATGTACTGCAAAATAGATATGAAAAAGAAAAAGAAACTAACTCTGTAATACTAGAAAAACTAATTAAATTAGAAGAAAAATTAACAGAAAAACAGAAAGAAATAACAAATAAATCTACAAAAATTGACAATCTACACAAAGAATTACAACAACTACAAAAAAATAAGACTAATAAGAAGCAGCTTCATAATAAAGAAACAATAACAAACCATCCAAAAATTAAAGAAAAATATACTCAAACAACCAAAAACTCAAAAGAAGACAAAATAAACGAGCAACTTAGTAATGAGACACATCTGCGAGAAGACAAGAATGCTGTAACCTCGGAACTCAGGGAAATACAGGATACAAAAAGTGAATATTACTCCCAGGAGGAGCAGCATAGTATAAGCCTAACAAAAGAAACAGAACTTACACGGATTGAAGAAAAGCTTTATAGATTGGAAAAACTGTTAGAAGAAACAACATTAAAAATAACCAATAGCTATAGAGAAGAAATAACAACAGATAATTCCATAAGGGAACAGGACAATTATACAGAAGCAGCAATTCTCATAAAGGGTCTTGAAGGATCAAAAATATCAGAAATCCAAGAAATAATTACTGCAAAATTATTGCAAGTAGAACATTTGCCATTATTCTATAGCAGAACATCTAAAAACAGAAAAGCTATAATTATAAAAACCCAACAAGAATCGCAGTTACTAGAAATATATCAACATATAGAAAAAATAGAAGATATAAAAAGTATCACGGAAATACAATACAGAAAACATAACACTAAAAGAATTATCATTATAGGTATTCCAAAATATACACAGGGAGAATATCTTATAAATCAAATAAAGCAACATCCAAACATAAAGAAAAGTTCATACATCCAGATTCAAAAAGTAATACAAAAAACTTCGTCAAGATATTATCAACTGCTCCTCGAGGTAGACAAGACAACTTCAGACACACTTTTGAGCATGAAACTTATAAATGTGGGATTACGAAACTGCAGGATTCATCCTTACAGGCCAATCATCAGGTGTGCGAACTGTCAATTGTACGGACACTCCGAAAGTAACTGCAAGAGAAATTCAATATGCGCATTCTGTGCGATGGGTCATCAGATCACTAGTTGCACGAATATAAACAAACAGGATCTCAGAAACGGAAGCAGGACGTTTCGGTCCCGACACTTCGGTCCCGCCATTTCGGTCCCGCCGTTTCGGTCCCGAGACATTTCGGTCCCGAGACATTTCGGTCCCAAGACATTTCGGTCCCGAGACAATTCGGTCCCAAGACATTTCGGTCCCGAGACATTTCGGTCCCAAGACATTTCGGTCCCGAGACAATTCGGTCCCAAGACATTTCGGTCCCGAGACATTTCGGTCCCGAGACAATTCGGTCCCGAGACATTTCGGTCCCGAGACAATTCGGTCCCAAGACATTTCGGTCCCGAGACAATTCGGTCCCAAGACATTTCGGTCCCGAGACATTTCGGTCCCGAGACAATTCGGTCCCAAGACATTTCGGTCCCGAGACATTTCGGTCCCGAGACAATTCAGTCCCAAGACATTTCGGTCCCGAGATATTTCGGTCCCTTCTCCAGCAAGCTGAAATTTTGTGCACTTGAAGTAGGTGACAATTTTATAGAGGACATTGTAGAGTTTTTTAAATAAAGGCCTTAAAATTTTAGTAAACACACACAAATTTCGTATGGTAATCATTTTAAAAAACAAGGGGGAGGGGGGGATTGACATTTTCTATATTTTAGTGTATAATAAGTATAAGGGTCTGATAAAGTAAGACATTTATAACTCGATCTATAATTATCGCAAAACACTCATATTTTGTATGGTAAACGTAATCTTTATAAAAGGAGGGACATTATCAAATTTTTTAACTGAACTCCCTAAATTTTAGTATAACTCGAATATAAGGACTCGAAAACGCAAACACTTATAACACAGATCAAAATTGTCGTAGCCCACACAAATTTCCTATGATAATCATAATCTTTTTATAAGGCAGGGGGGGGGGGGGGGCTCTGTTGACTTTTTATACATTTTAGTGTATCTTAAGTATAAGGTCCTGATAAATTAAAACATTTATAACTCTCTCTGTAATTATCGTAATCACACTCATATTTTGTACGGTAAACGTAATCTTTAAAAAAAGAGGTACATTATAAGATTTTTTAACTGAACCCTTGAAGTTTTAGTATAACCGAATATAAGGGCCCGAAAACCGCAAACACTTATAACTCGCAATCAAATTGTAGCACCCCATGCAGATTTTATATGGTAGAAGTAATCGTTTTCAGGAGTGGGGGAAGAGAGAGTTCTGTGGATTCTTTATAGAAGCTCCTCATATTTTAGTCTATCATAAATATAAAGTCCAGACAATTTAAAAATATTTATAAGTCGAGCTTTAATTTTCATATGCAAATGCCCATGCCAAAATGCACATATTCAATTGTATATAATTTGCACACTATGTGATTAATAATGAAAAAATCTGCAAATATTTTTACAAATCTTTATTTTATCCTATTATTTAACGGCGCATCAATTTTAAATGTATTGCATTTTACATATTTTTTAAAAAGGGGGTTCTTAACATGGAATTGTGATAAAGACACATTATTTTTTAAATTCTGCACCGGAACAGACTAGAACTTTCTATTTTATTTTAATAATTATTTTAATTTACTATTTTTTGAAAAACTATTTAAAAGTTTGCATTAATCTTTTTACATGTAACAATAATATTACTGCTATTTCTACCGGAATCGAATGCGAAGTTTAAAAATATTTTTAATTTTGAACCACTTCACCGTTTGCCCCGAGATAACTCGGGGATAAAAGCACTTTTTCCCCATACCTGTCGACGGTGAAGTGGTTTGCACAATTACAAATCCTTTTTAATATATTTAAGACTTTTATATGCTTATTACATTCAAAAACTACGAGCACAATAAACATAAATCAAAAATTTAAAATTTCTATTGTCATAAAATATTCTTTTCGTATTTAAAATTAATTCTGTATTTCAAATATTTCTTTGTTATTTATTTGACTTATATACTTAGAATTAAAGCAGCCTACATGTTTTAATATGACAAATAAAAAATAAAAATGAAAATACAAAAAAATAACATAAAATCTCAAAATAGTAATGTATAGTGAATCACTTTTACGTAAAATTTCATTTTAAATTAAGAAATTTTATAAATATATCACAATGAAGAAATTTGGAAATTTAGAAAACATGTTTGGCTTTTCTTGATATCTATATGTTATTCATTCAAAAGAATATTATACATGTATATATATATGTCAAGTGTAGATGTCTTGGCTTCCCCCATTTGATTATGCTAAATAAAGATCCAGATAGAAGAATTATTCTACTCGCGCTCTCTTTATTCTAGTCAGCCGGCGCTTTTTTGTGGCCACACTGCATTTTTCAACTTTAATGGCTTAAAAAAACCGGGACGACATGCAGTGGCGTAGCCAGGATTTCGTTTCGGGGGGTGGGAGGGTCCAGAATTTTCCCTTCATGTTATATATATAGTAACACCTGTCAAGATGAAATTGTAAATATTGGTGAAAAATTCCGTTTTACACAGGTTTCCGTGTTATTTGGTGTATTTGTATAGTATTCTTTTCCGTAGCACTATGGAACATTTATGTTTAAGACAGAACTCCGTTATAGGCAGGTTCCATTTTTAAAAGTTTTGTGTATTTATATAAATATACTTATATATATCATATTAATAGAATAAAACTTGTCAAAATAGTAATTGTCTATAACAGAATCCTGTCTTTAACGTAAGCGTTACATGGTCTTAATATGAATTGCGATACAATTAAATTTGCTGAAAACCTGTCTGAAAAGGGGATTTTCACCCTTCTTTAGTGAAGCATAGTGAAACCTGTGAAAGCGGAATCTTTCTATAACGGAATCCTGTCTCAAAAGGAAGAGTTTCAGAATCCCTGCGAAACGAACAATAGATCTTATTGAGGTAGTGTATCTTAGAGGTATAATTAATTACACTTCTTTACATGGAAGCCTGTCTAAAATGGAGTTTTTTACCAGTGCTTGGAATCTTGTCTTGACTGTGTATATATGATAGAAGTATTTCGAGTAACTTTAAGAATTTAGGTATATCCTTATTTAATTTCTTAATTTTTAAAAAAAGCATGAATAAAAAATATAAGGCCAATCTCTATAACTGCAACTAATAATACATCCAAGTTACATTAATATTTACCAGTGAAAAAGATTCACTTATGATGTAAAAAGCTGAGCGCATACTGAAGAGTTAAATTTAATTAACCCATTCGCTGTCATTCACGAGTATACTCGTGGCTTTAATTTATTGATTACTTTGTCACCACTATTTTAGAATTAAAAAAAAAAAAGCCTCATTTATTGGCAGAAATTTCGCTGTATTAGTAAAGCGAAATTTATCTTTCTGAATTTGTGCTGGCAAACGACCTTCAACAAAAAATTTGAAAATTCTTAGTTTGGGCAGCGAATGGGTTAAATCAAGTTTCATATTACATAACATTTGCCTGCAATAAAGTTAGGGCCAAGTGGTTAAGTGTAAAACAGCAATTTTCATGTTTAATTTCTTGCCATTGAATTAAGAATTTGTGCTGTAACAGATATTGGATAATGATTTCACATAAGTGTCAATCGCATGAGCCGTTCATGCGATCCGCCGCGCTCCCCATGGAAATTTTTGAGGTAACCCAGATAGCATGAACATTAGCAGAAAGTTTGATTTTTTCTGATATTATCTTGCCGTGACAAATTTGAATTGAGAAATTCGCAGCAAATGTTCCGCATGCAAGGTATACCATCACCCACTTGCATGAGTAACTACTCATGACTGATGATGTGAAACTGATGGCAAGACTGTCTTTAATTCACGAAAGTGACGAAAGCAAAAAATCTCTCTGTTGAGAGACTCAACAACAATGAGAATCAGCACATACGCAGAAATTGCAGAAATTTTATTCGGTAGGCACCGTTTTTTCTAAACGCTATACTTATTAAACGCCAAAAAATGCTCGAAATGAAAAGTACAAATATTACCTAAACTTGTTTATGGTGATAAAACCTATGCATGCGCCTTCTGACGGCGCTTTCGCATCAATAGACCTGATCAGGTCTATTGACCCCTTCAAAGGGGTTAAACTTATAGTGTGATATGGAAAGATTACTACTTTGCAGTAAGTTTGCAGTATTTTTGATTACTTGTTTGCCGTTAGTTTGCAATAAATTTGATACAGCATGAATTTAACTTGCACGACAAGTTGAAAACACTCATAGTTATATTGTTAAGTAAAAAAAAAAATTCAAAAATTAAATTGTTTTTATTAAACGTATTTATCAATTCAAAATTATTTTAATTATTAATTGTTTAGATAACTAATTTATCAATTGCTTGTTTAAAAACTATTACATGAACTATATAATAGTTTTTATAGGGTAAATACAAATATATATTTTTTTAATTTTCGGTTATTATAACGTTATTAACTTCATTAGGATGTATAAAAGTGATAAGGGTTCTGAAGATAAACATGTTGTTTATTCATTTATTAGTTAGCTTATAATATTATTTTTGCTCTTTAATTATAATTAATTAATAATTTCTTACTTTTTGCGAATTGTAAATTATAACTGTACTTAAAAAATTAAAATCTGCATAATATCACCTAACACTGTTAAGAGGTATTTTTACGTATTTGTACAATGTTGCATTATTATTATTATTATTATTATTATTATTATTATTATTATTATTATGTTTAATTAATTAATTAATTAATACTTAGACTTTATGTTTTTGGCTGATTTTTCAAAAAATTCCTATATTATTTTTTGGAAATTATAAATTAAAACTTTTGAATAAAAAACTTTAACTGCTATTAATAATTGCTACTAATAATTGCTATTAATTAATTCTCAAAAAAGTTAGGAATTTTAGTATAAAAATTAAATTAATATTTTATTAAATATATTTTTTATTTAATGTATCCTTAATTTATTAAAATAATAACATTATTAATATACATTACATTTTTTTACTTTAAAATAAACTCAATACATAATACATTTTATATTCAATTTATCATATAGTAGTTATAAACTGAAATTTATCTTTTACATGTTTATTTATTTTATATTTAAAGTCACCTAAATTTAAAACTATTAATATAATTAATAATAAAACTAAAATAAAAAATTGTTAATTTTTTTTTCTGGGAAAGTGGGAGGAAAAGGGTAATATTAAAAATCAATAAATAAATGACAAATACAAACAAGTTGGAAATTGCTCGTCAAACGTGGCAAATGAGGTGCGTTCGTACTATAACTAATTTTATAATTATTTTTTGCACCCCATATTGTACTGAATGTATATATATTTTTTTGCACTTCATGAGTGCATAGCCTGTGACATCATTAAAATGCACTTGCAATATTTTTTTCCCATTCCCCGTAATGTAACGCAAAAGTTTTGACTGTCTCTGTAATTAAACTATACACCGATTTTTATAAAATTCCAAATGGCTCGACAAAATTTTGTAACAATTATATATTTAAAATTTCAGACCACTCGGAAGGCTGTAACATCATTAAAATGCACTTGCAATAATTTTTTCCCATTGGCCGTAATGTAACGGAAAATTTTTGACTGTCCCTGTAATTAAATTATACATCCGATTTTCATAAAATTTGAAATGGCTCGACAAAATTTTGTAACAATTATATATTTAAAATTTCAGACCATTCGGAAGGCTCTAACATCATTAAAATGTACTTGCAATAATTTTTCCCATTGGCCGCAATGTAAAGAAAAAATTTGACAGTCCCTGTAATTAAACTATGCATCCGATATCCATAAAATTTGAAATGGCTCGACAAAATTATGCAACAATCATATATTTAAAATTTCAGACCATTCGGTTGAGTTGTTTTTGCTCTGTTATATGCGGACAGGCAGGCGAGCAGACGGACGGATTGAACGACGACTATAGGTGCTACGTATTTATATAATTACGAACGCACCTAAAAACCTTAGTTTTGTCAGTTAAAAATTGAAAATAAAATTAATTAAAATAATACTTGTTAAAAATGCAACCAATAATTATTTTTAAAAAAATGAAGCGGTGGGTGGAGTTTTTTGACAACAAAATATTTTTCCTGGCACACCTAATTACCAAATCACTATTGTTTTCCCAATGTTTATAATGGTAAAGTAACTTATGAAAACAAAATTATAACTTTGTATTATAAAAGTAATAAGAAAAATTAAATATTTTTGCTTCAATAAATATATCTCATTTCTGAATTATTAAAGGAGAGGATGTAGAAGAATGATTTGAGGAAATATTTACCTACAATAGCTTATAAGTGTCCAATTGAATTATTGAAGACATTTATTATTAATCTAATTGTAAGAAGGAGAAAAAATAAGAACAGTTTTTTAAATTATTTAATTAATGATGATAATTTAAAGGTTCTAAAAAACGTATGAAAACAACCAAAAAATCATCTATGGCAGTTTATAGTATATATAAAATACCTAATATTAATAACAAATAATAAAGCTTAAAAAATCCATTTTGTTAAATAATAATAATAATAATAAGACAATGTCCCCTGTAAAATTATATCACATTGTTCAATCAAACAAATTTTCAGCTCGCTGTGATTTCATTATCACGAGTTATAAAAGTTTAAATTTATCGGATTGTTATATTTAACTTTTTTTTTAATTTGGGGGATGTTAAAAAAATTTAAAAAGGTCCCAAATAATGTTTAAATTACAGCGTTTGGCGGCCCACGACAATTAGAATACGAGTTATAAGGTGGTGGGCACCGAAATGACAAGGGACCGAAATGGCTAAGGACCGAAATGGCCAGGGACCGAAATGGCTGGGGACCGAAATGGCCAGGGACCGAAATGTCTCGGGACCGAAATGACCAGGGACCGAAATGTCTCGGGACCGAAATGACCAGGGACCGAAATGTCTCGGGACCGAAACGGCGGGACCGAAATGGCGGGACCGAAATGTCGTGTACCCCTCAGAAACTGTGCAAATTGTATAAACTTACCAAATTATTATAAACACACAGCGAATTCAACACAATGCCCCACCTTTATGAATCAGATTAAATACAGGAATGACATTTCCAGTCTAGGCACTAGTGGTCTTGGTGGTGGTGGCTGGTTTTGATGGGACTAGTTATAACTACAAGGTGTATGAACTTATACATGAACTTATATGAACACTTAACTTTAAAAAGTTGTGGGTAATCTATAAACCCTCGTTTGTACATAACAATATTTAGAATAGTTATAATTAATCTTAAAACTTATTTGTTTTCAAAGGGACTTTTCAGGTAGTAAAACTTTTTCCTACCCTGGGCTTGGGTGTTACACCCAACCATAAGCCAAAAACGGGTTCCCAGGGTGGGTGCTTACTTACTTACTTACGTCTCTTTCATGAGTCTCAAATGACTACTATATGTGACTCCACTGCCAGGTCACTGTGACTGCTGCTTTGTGGCGAGTCACCAGGTGACTTTACAATGTCGTTTCATTGAGACTCTTGTGTGACTCTCATCTGGAGACTCAATTTCAAAGTCA
This sequence comes from Maratus speciosus, assembly GCA_963932465.1. Classification (NCBI taxonomy): domain Eukaryota; kingdom Metazoa; phylum Arthropoda; class Arachnida; order Araneae; family Salticidae; genus Maratus; species Maratus speciosus. The sequence goes on along the minus strand of OZ010797.1, from coordinate 237,043,813 downwards.
TTGGGAACGTTCCATTATGATAAATCACCAAATAATGTCACATTAAAGTCACATGCTGACTTTCTGTCACATGACTTTGTCAAATGGTGACAGAGACCCTACTGTGAAGTCACTTCTGTGAAAAGTCACCATGTGACTTTATTTGGTCATTTATCATAATGCAACGTTCACAATGACTTTGAAATTGAGTCTCCAGCTGAGAGCCACACAAGAATCTCAATGAAGCGACATTGTAAAGTCACCTGGTGACTCGCACAAAGCAGCAGTCACAGTGACCTGTCAATGGAGTCACATATAGTAGTCATCTGAGGCTCATAAAAGAGACGTATGGAATTTTCTATTTTTTGTTTCGCCGTAGTGACTGCGACTCTTGTGACCATGTGTGACCTGAATGAGATGTTATATGGACTAGCTATTCTGCAGGGATAGTAATTATTCGAATTATATTACTTCCTTTTGAGTATTCGTGTGAATGAAAATTGGGATTTTGTGACTCGTCCTTAAGTTTTGTCCACAGTGTACATACATAAATACAGTGAATTATTAATTAATTATACGTGTGCCTCAAGTTGGGTCTCTGTGCCTCTGACCAAAACTTTTTATTTTCATGCAAAGCAAAATGTAATTAATCCTTCTAAGACACAGAGTGATTTTCTAATTATACGAATTTCATCTCATTAAAAATGGTTTTACTTATAGATACCTCGATTTATCTTTTATAATGATTTATGTAAGTGATCACCTGTTATACTAGAACTTTCTCAAAGAGTATATTCGAAACACTTCTGCGGTTTCAAACTAGAAATTTTCTATTACTGTTAAGTCTACAGCTTTTAATAAGCACGTGAAAAACCGTCTTGAAAGTTTAGTTCTACATGCATTGCTTGCTTTATAATTTGCACTCACGTCTCGAGTCAATCATGAATGACAATTATAAACAGTGAAGTTCATAGCAATAAATAAAGAGTGTTTCATTTGAATCGATACAGCTCAAATCAATGAATAATGCTGAGAATTTCCGAAGGAAAATACGAGATTTTTGGAATACAGATAATTTCGGTTCAGTTTCGGTCTGACCGAATTTTTGGCAGCATTTAAAATATAGGCTAGTTTTCCTAAGCAACAAGTTATGATAAAAAAAAAAAAAAAAAAAAAAAAAAAAAAACACTGGAAAGTTGATAAGGTTATTTAATTCTGATGTAATACGACATTTTCCAATCGTCTTCAAAAAATCTTCCTTAGCCTATATTCATATTAACAGCACTAAAATTAACTATAATCGTTGAATTACATTAAATGATATTATCATTAAATTTCAGCAGACCTTTAATTTTTGTGATTTGGATAGTTACTTTACCCTTTTCTAACCTAAAAATATTTTCCCACAAAAATTAAGAAAAAAAGAATCTTTCCCGAAAGAGTTAATTAGTTTTGAAAGGCTAGAGCTTTCAAAATGATAAACAAAAATATAATTTATTGAAATTTTGATCATTTATTAAATGTAGGTACTGAAACCTATAACCCCTCCCTCCTCATTCTTGTGCATTGCTCTCATAGACAGGGCCCGACTTGGGCTATGGGGGCCCCGGGGCAAGAACCATTCTGGGGGTCCTCCTCCTATCTATCTACAGATTTTTTTTTAATGTGAATAATGTGAGTGGCTAGTACTAAACTTCATGCATATTGTATTATATGTATAATTTTGTAGCCGCACTGCTCACATCTGTATACAGAGTGTCACAACTTTAAGAAAATATACTAGTAGGATAGTAGTAGAAAAAAAATATAGATTGGTTGATGCGAGTATTTATTTGCAAACTTTTACTTTGCTTATCTACGTACGTTATAAGATGTCTAAAAGAAAATACCACAAATTGGTCATAATTAATGGTTTTAATTTGCCACATTACGAGGCTAATAAAGAGTTTCTTTTGAAACAAATAGAATAGTAAGTTTTCATCATAAAATATTAATCATTAGTTTTCTAATGATATAGCTTGTTTTTGCATCGGGGAAGAGGGTACTGGAAGCAGAGAGGAGAAGGGGCTCTGTACTCCTTTCCTAAATGTTTGAAAATATATGAATTTTTGGTCACTTTTGGCTAATTTAGGTCATTTGGCATCTTTTAATAAAAATCCTGAATACTCTCATGGGAGTCCCCTAAAAAGCGGGGGCTCGGGGCAGCTGCCCCGCATGCCCCTGCTTAAGTCGGACCCTGCTCATAGACATTTGTTGTGCACGCCTGATATTTTTGTCATTTTTTAATAACTTATTAAAAAATGGTTCAGTTTATTTTTTATTTCCAAAATAATTTGATAGAATAAAACCACTAAAAAGAAATTATAATTAAAAAAGAACTGGTACATCTCACAAACCCCATATTCGGTTATAAAACCGGCCGCTTGGAACGCTGATGTTCCCACTACCAGGCCTTACGGGGGAGCTCATCTCGCACGGAAATCCACTCGTCCGCCATGTTCAGCCGTAGTAGACAGCTGGCTGGGGAAGCTCGCTTTTCACCCTAATAATAACTCTTCATAAACCGGATATATTTCCCACAAATATCACTTGCAATCACTATTGTCTTCGCTAGCAGAAGAGCAACCCAGTTTTGCGTACAATGTGTGAATCCACAGTGCGTGTCGGCGTACTGCTTTGAGTAGCAGCATTTCGGCCGCCCGCAGGCGCTACTCACACGGCGGCGGCTAGGTGTTAGCGGACCGACCCGGCAATTTATTTCTTACACTGAACTCTCTCATCTCCTTAGCGCTTCTCTGTCTCAATCTCTGTGTGTATGCGTGTGCTCTGTGTAAATTATGCTGTCGGATTTCCCTTCTCGTGGATCCTATAACCATCATCTGCCGATCATTCTTGGATTATCATCTGTAGAATTAGTTTGTGCCGCGAATGTAGCGCGTACACAGCAACAAACACCGTACCTTTCCAGCTAAGCCTAACTCGTACCCAAGTTTAAATGCCGACCCGTGTTTACTGTTGACAGCTTGGGTATTGGTTTCACTTTCGCGGTGTTTTAAGTGTGTGTTGTGTTTTCTTGACATATTAGTTATCTCTCCGTTATTTCTGGTGTGAATATAAAGAATTTTCCCCTCGAAAGATGAAAAAATCTTCCTCGATCGATTTTTATAGCGAAACTGATTCCGATAATTGTGTGTATTTTTGTTGTGATATATGCTGAGGATACCCACTGATCTGGTCCCAATTATGTCTGGATTTTCGCCAGAAGAACGTATAAGAGAACTGGAACAGATGTTTTTGGGAGGTCCTATTATTGCTAATGGGAAAAGCTTCAGTATAGAGACGTTGCTGGACATCTTATTGGTGTTGTACGATGAATGTTGCAACTCCACACTGCGACGTGAAAAAACTGTCTCCAGTTTCATCGAAAACGGTAAGTACATTTTTTTCCAATTAAAATATGTGATTTTACGAAAATTATTTTTCTAGTTGGGGAAAAAAGTATATTTTAATAATATTATATTATTATTTATATATTTTAATAATATTATATTATTATTTATATATTTTAAAATATTATATTATTATTTATATATTTTAATAATATTGTATTATATATTTTAATAAAATTCGATATTTTAATAATATTTACCCGAATTTGAAATAAATAAATGAAATATATTGTAAATAAAATAAAGTTAAAAGCAATAATAAAATAAAAATCGTATTATAGTCTCATTTAATAAAGATGATTATATTTTATAATAAATCCAGATTTCGTATAAATAAATTAAATACTTCGTAAATATAATAAATGAAATTACTAAAATTACTTTCTCTAGTTTGAAAATATCACATATTTTAAATAATAATACCCATCTGAACTTGAAACAAATATTTTATAAATAAAATAACGGTAAAAGCAATTAAAAAATATCATATTATAGTTTTATTTAATAAAGATTATTATATTTTATAATAAACGCAGATTTAAAATAAAGATTTTAAATACATAGTAAATGAAATAAATAAATGAAATGAAATTACTAAAATTACTTTTTCTAGTTAGAAAATATTATATATTTAGAATAATAATAACCATATTTGAAATAAATAAATGAAATATATTATAAATCAAATAAAAGTAAAAGCAGAAAAAAAGTATTATAGTTTCATTTAATGTAAACAAGTCTATTTTATAATAAAAACTGATTTCAAATAAAGAAATTAAATACACAGTAAAGAAAATGATAGAAATGAAATATTTGTTTTTGTTTTTAAAATTTTATATTTTAAAAATAATAATGCACCCCATCCAAAATTCAAATACATTATGAATAAAGTAAGCAAATAAAGTGAAACTGAAAAGAGTTTTTCACGATATAGTATTGTAATTTTATTTAGCAAAATTATTATTTTTATAATCCCACACAGGGCCGAAACTAGCCTTTCTTGCGCCCGGGGCAAACATGGATTTTGGCGCCCCCCCCCCCCCCCCTTCTTCCTCAAAGTATATTTACAAAGAGAATTTTACTAATTTTCTAATGGCCGACTTATTTTAAAATTTAAAATATGTAATACTGAACTACGTAAATTGAATGTGGCGTTTGTTGCAATTATAGTTCGTTCACATAAAAGAATTCGTATGTATTACCGGCTATTTACAGTGTTTGCTTATACAGTAGAGTTCCGATTATCCGAGTCCCGCTTAACCGAGTTTCCGCTTTAACCGAGTTATTTTCTTCTGATGGCCTGATGGCTTTCATTATTATGAAGTAGCCATTATAAATGAAGTGTTAGGTGAAGATGAAAGAGCAGCCGTAAAAAGTTTGAACTCTGATTTTCTGGTCAGAGTGGGGGGAAAAAATGGCCATTTTTTTTTTTTTTTTTTTTTTTTTTGCAAAGAAAAAAAAAATATGGCCATTCCCCCCCCCCCCCCCCATTCTTTCAAAAAATCAGAGTTCAAACTTTTTACGGCTGCTCTTTTATCTTCACCTAACACTTCATTTATAATGTCTGCTTCATAATAATGAAAGCCATCAGGCCATCAGAAGAAAATGATAGATTCCAAAGGTATAATCTTTCATTTGGCGCGGCACATGCCCCCTCTGCCCCCCCCCCCCTCTTAGTTTCGGCCCTGATCTCTTTAAATAATTAAATTAAGTACATTATACATTAAATGAATAAGTAAAAAAAGTTACTAAAATTATTTGTTTCTAACTGAAAAAGTGTTAATTTAAAAAATAATATTGCACTTTTTAAAATTTTAAATAAATAAATATATTACAAATAAAAGAAGTAAATAAAATCAAGTTGAAAAGAGCTTTTCACGATATCAAATTAAAACATTTATTTGCAAAAATAATTATAATTATAATGCCACAAATTTTAAATAATTAAAATACGATATAAGTAAAACAAAATTGCGAAAATTGTTTGTTTCTAGTTGAAAAAAAATTATATATTTTAGCTAATAATATAGCCTGCAAATTTCAACTAAATAAATTAAATACGCTATTAATAAAATAAATAAATAAGATGAAATATACAGTTTCTAAAGATATATTATGATTTCATTTAAAGAAACCAGTATTATTTATAATCACTTAAATTTGAAACAATTAACTCAAATTTATTGAAAATAAAATAAGTAAAATGAAGGTGCTAAAATTAATGTTTCTAGTTTCAAATTTTTATATTTTTAAAATAACTTTGCACCCCTCCAAATAATAAAAAAATAATAATTAGATTATAAATAAATAAAACGAAACTAAAAACAGTTTTTTAAGTTATTGTACTACAATTTTGTTTAATTGTTTAGAATATTGAAAAACACAAAATTTCCGGGTGAAAATAAAAAATTAAATTAAATTATAAACAGGTGTTTCTTAAATAAATAAAAAACTTTAATAAATTAATTAAAACTTTGCTTAAAGAAATCTTATCTAATCTTCTTAAAAATTATTTCATATAATATATATATGTATACGTTCTTTCATGTTACTTTATATGTTGTTATTAATTTTGTAAAAGTAATTTTGTTATTTATTTATTTTGAACGATAGTAAAACTTAATATTTTTCTAAAATTATTTTTTTTTGTAATAAAAAAAAATAAAATGTAAACATAAATAATTATTTAAAATAATACTTTTTAAAATAAATATATAGAACTATATTATATGCATCATTTCATTTTAAATATTTTTCAATATAAATATTATTTACATTATTATTAAAAGTATAAAATAATTCTCTTTAATGAACCTAATTATTTACTAAATTTTATTATAAACAAAACGAATAAACTCATTATAATTTATTAAAATTATCATTCATGATTAAAGATGAGAATGTGATGATTTTAATAAAATTATTTAACGTAAATATAGTTTATAAAATATGAACCCCCCCCTCTCTCTCATATATAAATAAAATTTAAAAATATAAAGAAAGAAAATTAAAATAAAGTGGAATTGTTTTTTAGAGATAAAAATATATGTTTCATTTTTCTTCTAATACTTTAACAGATATTTAAATGTGAATCGTGAATATATTATTTATTTTCTAAAAGTCATTTTTAACACTGATTGTATTTTTACATTTATTTCGTTATGTCATTTTACTAGAATATAACTTTTAGGACTTTTATTAAAATTATTTATTTCTAGTTGTTTTAAATAAGGAACTAAATTAAATTTCAAAAAATAAATAATTACAGAAAGTGAAATCAAAGAAAATTTTTAAAGATTAAAATTGATATACTTTATTATTCTGCTTGAATATTTAATATTGTAAATGTTATTTATATAAATATATTTTATTTAACCCTAATAAATAATAGGACTAAATAGACTCATTTATTTATTAAATGTTAACAAATCTATTATTATTTATTAAAATGAAAGATTTTACTGAAATTATTTATTGTTTCGAAATAAATGTAATTTTAAAATAATGATAAACTTATAATTTCGGAAAATAGATAAATAAATAACTAAATATAAACACATAAACAAATAAAATAACTTAAAAATAGCATAAATTTTCAAAAATAGAATAAATAAATAAGATGAATTTAAAGACAGCTTTTTAAAGATAAAAATGTCACATACTTTATCTTTACTCTTGAACGTTTCACATTGCGCATGTAGTTTATATAAATATATTATTTTTAGTTTAAACCTAATAAATAATTGGATTAATAAAACTAATTATTTGATCTACCAATTAAATCTATTTTTGTTTGTAGAATTATTATAAATCTTTTATTATAACTAAATATAAACACATAAACAAATAAAATAACTTAAAAATCGCACAAATTTTCAAAAAATAAAATAAATAGATAATATGAATTTAAGGACAGCTTTTTAAAGATAAAAATGCCACATACTTTATCTTTATTCTTGAACGTTTCGCATTGTGAATGTCGTTTGTATATATATATATATATATATATATATAATTTTTAATTTAAGCCTGATAAATAATATTAGATCAATAAAACTAATTATTTGATCCACCGATTAAATCTATTATTATTTATTAAAGTGATAAATAAGATGAATTTAAAGAATGCTTTTTAAAGATAAAAATCTCACATACTTTATCTTTATTCTGGAACGTTTCACATTGTGCATGTGGTTTGTATATGCACTATTTTTAATTTAAACCTAATAAATAATTGGATCAATAAAACTAATTATTTGATCTACCAATTAAATATATTATTATTGATTAAAGCGGAAGAATTTTCTAAAATTATCTGCTTTTAGTTGGGAATAAAAATATATTTAAAATAATGAAAAATTCATAATTTTGGTGACAAATAAATAAATAAGTTAAAATGAAAAAATAAACAGATAAAATAATAATAATAAAAAAATAGCATAATATTTAAGGAATAAAATTAATAAATGGAATGAATCTAAAGACAGATTTTATTCTGCATTAAAGATAAAAATGTCGCATACTGTATCACTTTTTTTTAATGTTTCACATTTTAAATGCAATTTTTATATGTATCATTTTTCAATTTAAACGTAGTAAATAACTGGATTCAATAAAACTAATTATTTAATTTACCTATTAAATCTATTATTATTTATTAAAAGGAAATTTTTTTTTAATTATTTGTCTTTAGTTGGAAATAAAGATATTTTTAAAATAATGACAAATTCACAATATCAGTCGCAGATAAATAAATAATAATAATAAAAAAAATAAATAAACAGATAAAATAATTACAAAATTCATAATTTCAGAGACAAATAAATAAATAAGGAAAAATTAAAAAATAAACAGATAAAATAATTAAAAATTACACAACATTTCAGAAATAAAATAATAAAAAATCGCACAACATTTCAAAAATAACATAAATAATAATAAAAAAAATTAACTAAAAATTAAAGACAGCTTTTTAAAGATAAAAATGTCATATACTTTATTGTTCTCCTTGACCGTTTTATAAAGTTTTGTATGTATTATTTTTTAATTTAAATCTAATAAATAATTGGATTCAATAAAACTAATTATTTAAGAATCCCTTATTATTTATTGAAACTGTATAAATCTACTATTATTTATTAAACTGAAACATTTTACAAAAATTATATGTTTTTGTAATTGGAAACAAACATATTTTTCAAATAATGATAAATTCATAATTTCAGCGACAAATAAATAAATAAGGGAAAAAAATAAATAAAAAGATAAAATAAAATAATCAAATATTGTACAACATTTCAGAAATAAAATAATAAAAATCGAGCAATATTTCAAAAATTAAATTAATTTAAAGACAGCTTTTTTAAAGATAAAAAAGTCAAGCTCTTTGTTATTCTTCTTAATCGTTTTATCTTATAAATGTCATTTTTATGCGTATTATTGTTAATTTAAGCCCAATAAATAACTGGAACCAATAAACGAAATTATTTAGTAGACCTGTATTATTCATTGAAACTTCAGAAATCTATTATTATTTAATAAAGTGAAAGATTTTTCTAAAATTGTTTGTTTTAGTTGGTAATAGAAATATTTTTAAGATAGTGAAATATGTATAATTTTGGTAACAAATAAATAAATGAATAAATAACATTAAAAAAAATTAAAAAAATTGCACATTAAAAAAACAAACAAACCACACAACATTTCCTAAATAAATAAAAAAGAAAACTAATTTAAAGACCCCTTTTTTTAAAGATAAAAATGTCATATATTTTATTATTTTCCTTAAACGTTTGGAATTATAAATGTCATTTTTGTGTGTATTATTGTTAATTTAAACCCAATAAATATTGATTCAATAAACGTAATTATTTAATAGCCCCTTATTAATTATAAAGCAAAATATTTTTTTAAAAGTTATTTGTGTTTGGTTGGAAATAAACATATCTTTGAAATAATAAAAAACTCATAATTTCAGAAAACAAATAGATAAATAAGTAAAAAAAGAAAGAAAAAAAAGTTGAAATAGAATGTCTGATCGAACCATTTGGAAACGCATAACACATTTGAAACATGAATTTCAGCAATTCCCATCTACAGTTGGAAAATGACCACAATTCTTTGAGCAGCCCTGTATACGATGTATAGATTTGTATCGATAAACTACATGTATTGCAAAATTTTAGTTCAGTTAGGAAATGCATAGCGCAGTTAAATTTAAAAGCGCTTACCGAAATTGTAAACGCACTTCCAGCAATATTTTCTCAAAGACAGTACTGTAACCGATTTCTTTTGCGTGTCCCTGTAAACGAACGATAAATACTATGAATGTCTTATTCTATAATAATCATCTTTTAGTGAAATCCAGTGATTTATAACAATTTCAATACATTAAAAATAGCGTAATGTCATTAAAATACACTACAAGCGATTTTACGCCATTGATCATAATGTAACGGAATTCTTTTTAGTGTCCCTGTAAATGAACTATTAATTCTACAAGCTTTATATGCAATACCGAACTTGCCATGCTTATCAACATTAACATATATCAGTTTCATGGAACTCCGAGTATATTTACGCGAGTTGGAGCGTGGACAGATAGATAGACGGCCAGACAAACCGAATTCATAAACACTTTTCTACTATGTTGGAAAGTGTTAAAAATGCACGATGAACTAATTTATAGCTATGTAACAAAATAAATAAATAAATAAATAAGTATTACGCTACCGCGCAATACTTAAATAGTGTTATTACACGTAAAAATTGCAAGCCAAAAATATCGCCTGCGACCCGTCAGATTTCATGAAACTTAAGTATTAACCACTTGAAACTCACGTAAATATCCAAGCATTTCATTGGCTGTTCGGGAAAAGGCTTTTCCATCGTCAGATTTCCAAGAAATCTGACGGCCAATTTTAAATGAAATTTCATTCTTAAACTTCTAAACATCCGACACTATTACTTTTTACACCGTCGGATACAGAAAAAAATGCACTTTTAAATGCAATTTGTTTGAAAGATGCATCTCAATTTGTTTCTGAGTTATTAATTTTTTTTGTAGTTTTTATTACTTTTTTGTCATAGTGGCAACAGAAAGTATCCATCGTTGTTGAAATTAAAGGGAAATACAGATTACTGTATAGACCAATCAGAAAACGAATAAATTGCGGATTAAACCAATGAAAACCTTCAGATATGCTTTTCATTTCCCATCCTGACGAGAACAATAACCATTTTCCCAAATGGTTAAAAAATGTTTTTAAAATAATAAAAAATCGCACAAAATTTCAAAAATGAAATGACATAAATAAACAAGTAAATAAAATTAAATTAAAGACAGTTTTTGTTAAAAAAAATATCATTACTTTATTTTTAGCTTTGAACGTTTCACATTACTAATTCTATTTATAGATGTATTATTATTATTATTATTATTATCTAATATAACACTTAATTGAATTTAATAAACCCAATTATTAAATAAACGTTATTGTTTAATAAAAATTATTAAATGTATTACTATTTATTAAAGGCGGAATAGAAATACAAAATGCTCTATTACTTGTGAAAATTTGATAAATTTGATCTGTCCTTTTACCAGAACTATGGTGAAATATGGCATGGAAATATCTTCTTTAGCTTTATTTTACGTATTGACACTAAATTTCATAAAATACGCAAGGAAGGTAAATAATAATGATAATAATAATAATAATATTAATAATAAAACAACAACAAGTAAATTGAGAAATGTGTTGATGTTTTAACGTTTTGAACATATTCATATATTGAAAAAATACAAAATAAAAAAGATGAATTTACAGACTGTAACTCTGAACGATTTGAATGGAAATGTATACAGTAGAAAGCTTTTTTTCCCAAATTTATAATTATTGGAATTTTATATAAGCTCGCCACAATATATTAAGGATGTCTAAATAAATTTTAAGCATAAAAAAAAGAGAAAAATGATACTTTTATTTTCGTTCTCAAATGATGACTAATGAGTAAAGGCGTGCGCGGGACGGATTTAACCCGATCTGAACCCGAAAATTTCATTTCATGTCAACCTGACACCCGAACCGAACCCGGCATACTTCAACCCGAAATGGAAAGAAATTAAACTACGTTTTAATACAATTATGGAAAAATACGCTACAATTATATATTTAATAATCAATTTTATCTTTTATGCGTAAAAACGAACATATATATATATATGAGGACGTGAGTTTCAAAATTCGCCCTATCCGAAATTTAAAAAATCGTGTTTTCTCTACCAATCTATTCTATAGGCATGCAAACCTGCACCGAAAAAAAAAAAAAACAAAAAAAAAAAAAAAACGCTTCAATCTGAAAAAAAAGAAAAAGAAAAAAAAACTAGTTTCATTCTTTATTTCTGGTATTGTAAAATCTAGGTTTAAAATGAAAACCAATGTACGCAATTACAGGTTTTTCGCGATTTCCCCAGATTTGATTTTCTGGATAAGGTGAATTTTGAAACTCACGTCCTCATTACTCATTACATCATATATACTCATTGATATCCGAATATCAGTACCCCAGAAGCTAAGGGGTATAAGTGACAAAATTTATAAAACTGAAAATAAGCTATTTATTTGCAGAGAAAGAAATATAAGTAATTTTCTTGTGCTACGTTCTAGAGGTCAACTGATCAATTACTTAAGCTCTTCAAACTACTTAAGCCTTTATGTACTGAATTATGAATTCATGAAAATTTTATCTTCTAAAGCATTTCTTGTGAATTGTTTAAACTACGTTAGAAGATTTATATAATCATTTAATAAATTTTAGAAGGATTGAAGGATTAGGAAGAGTTAATTAAATTTGAATTTATAGGGATTTTGTGCAATATTTATAACCACTCTCAACTCTTTTATTTTAAATATTTTCTTAGTATTTTGTAGAATTAGGAAATGCACAAATATAATGTTCTTACAATAGAAATATAGAAATATTTCTGAATTGATTTCTCCCCCCCCCCCTCCCCAACGCCAAGAAAGCTGAAAAGATGCAAAGGCAAAAGAAATTATCCTTTTAAAAATATTTTTGTTTTGTGTAACCAATAATGCTTTTGGAACAAGATGAAGTTGTATCTATAACTCATTCTAAACTGTGTTACAACTAATCGATGTATTAAAGGAATTTTATAACAAGTTATTTTAATGGTACTTATAAGTACCGTCAGTAGCTAAAGGATTAACTACTTAACTCTTTAATCTCTAATTAAATGAAAGAAAAATATTGTACTTCAGTTTTCTTTAACAGTTCTTGAAATAAGAGTTCAAAAATCGCTGTGAAATAAACAACAGTTTCATATTTTAATTCAGTCAATTACTATTGATATTCCAATTTTTAACTCAATTTACTACAAATCTAAAAATTGTCTCTTGTATCCCTTGGCTTCTGGTTGTCTCATATATAGTTTTGTTCATCGGGGAAAAAAAATCTAGGATTTTGGATCTGAGAATAAGATTTTAGACCTGAGAATTCGACTGAACCCGAACGCGACCCACAAGAGTCAAATCCCAACCCGAAACCGACTCAGCGCCGAAACAGGATCAACCAGAACCGAACACGACCCGCAGCCAAAAAGAAAAAAAAAAGTATCAACCTGACCTGATACAGGATTCTTGTAACGAGTCTCCTTAGAAATAAATTATTCTCAATTTCCGTAATCTAAAGTTTAATACAGTAGTACTCCAACTTACATCCCCCCAACTTACGTCAACCCGCATTTACGTCGTCAGGCCTTAAAAAAAAAAATTCCTTAACGAAGACGGACTTACTTTTAGGTAGCTTTCTTTACAAAAAAGCTACCTATTGCAGACGTTCGGAGGAAAGCGATTTCAAAAAATTTTGGTATATTTTCATCGATCATGACCCCCAGACCCCGAAACCACCCTCCGTTCAAAATTGATATATATCTATATATATATATATATATATATATATATATATATATCTATATATATATATATATATATATATATCTGACCTATGTCACACTGTAACTCCCGTAATTATGAACCGATTTCGATATAATTCGGTGTGTACATAGTACATACCAATGTCTCGACCGAGTTCGTTGGCCAGCTTCATCCGCCGTTTTGTTTCAAAATGGCGGCCATTTAAAATTTTTAAAAAAATTTAAAACTTGAAATGTGGTACCAAAAAATTAAAAAAGGAAAAATATTTTTTTCTTATGTATTTGACCTTTATACAAAGATTCCGGAGCAGTTTTTGTTTCGTCTATATCTTAAAAAATGGCTGAGTTATAGCATTTTGAATTTCTAGCGTGGCTGACATTTTGAAACGTCCTGAATTTTGTCACGCGATAAAAGGCGTATTTATGAACCGATTTGGATGTAATTCGGTGTTTACATAGTACATACCAATCTCTCAACCGAGTTCGTTGGCCAGCTTCATCCGCCATTTTGTTTCAAAATGGCGGCCATTTAACTTTTTTTTTTTTAATTTAAAATTTGAAATGTGGTACCAAAAAATTGAAAATGGAAAAATATTTTTTTCTTATGTATTTGACCTTTATACAAAGATTTCGGAGCAGTTTTTGTTTCGTCTATATCTTAAAAAATGGCTGAGTTATAGCATTTTGAATGTCTAGCGTGGCTGACATTTTGAAACGTCCTGAATTTTGTCACGCGATAAAAGGCGTATTTATGAACCGATTTGGGTGTAACTTCGTTTATACATAGTACATACTAATGTCTCGACCGGGTTCGTTGGCCAGCTTCACTCGCCATCTTGTTTAAAAATGGCGGCCATTTAAATTTTTAAGAAAAATTTAAATTTGAAATGTGGTACCAAAAATTGAAAATTGAAAAAATATTTTTCTTCTTATGTGTTTGACCTTGATAAAAAGATTCGGGAGCAGTTTTTGTTTCGTCTATATCTTAAGAAATGGCTGAGTTATAGCATTTTGAATTTCTAGCGTGACTGACATTTTGAAACGTCCTGATTTTTCTCACGTAATAACAGGCGTATTTATGAACCGACTTGGATGTACCTTGGTGTGTACATAGTACATACAAATATCTCGACCGAGTTCGTTGGCCAGCTTCATCCGCCATCTTGTTTCCAAAATGGCGGCCATTTAAAAAAATTAAAAAATAAAAACATTTATATGAGATACCAAAAAATTGGAAAATGAAAAAGATTTTTTTTGTATGTGTTTGACCTTAATACAAAGATTCCGGAACAGTTTTTCTTTCGTCTATATCTAAAAAAAAATGACTGAGTAATAGCATTTTGAATTTCTCCTGTGGCTGACATTTTAAAACGATCTGATTTTTGTCACGCGATAACAGGCGTATTTATGAACCTATTTGGATGTAACTTGGTCTGTACATAGTACATACCAATGTCTCGACCGAGTTCGTTGGCCAGCTTCTTTCGCCATCTTGTTTCAAAAGGGTTGCCATTTAAAAAAAATTAAATTTAAAATTCAAAATGAGGTATTTAAAAACTGGAAAATGAAAAAGATTTTTTTTATGTGTTTGGCCTTGATACAAAGATTCCGGAGCAGTTTTTGTTTCTGAAAATTTGTTCTTTTGTTGATATCTTAAAAAATGCTTGATTTATAGCACTTTGAATTTCTAGCATGGCTAACATTTTGAAACGATCTTGTATTTTTCACGCGATAACACACGTATTCGCCTATTTCGATGTAAGAAGGCATGTGGATAGTATACATCAACACCTCGACCAAGTTCGCTGGTCAGATTCATCAGCCATCTTGTTTCAAAATGGCGGCCATTAAATTAAAAAAATATATATATATTTAAAGTGAGGTGCAAAAAAATTAGAAATTGAAAAAGGTTTCTTTCTTAAGTATTTGATCTTGATATAAGGATTCAGGAGCATTTTTTGTTTGTCTTTACCTTAAAAAATGGCTCAGATATAGCAGTTTCAATTTCTATTGTGGGTGACATTTTGAAAAATCTGATTTTTTGCATGCGACAGCACTCCTATATATTAACCGATTCCGATGTGTGTGAGCATGTGCACAGCAATTACTATGGTCTCGACCAAGTTCACTGCTTAGCCTCATCCACCATGTTGTCTTAAAATGACAGGCACTTTAAGAAATTGCCGAATTTGGCAGCCAAATATAAGTTACTTTAAAGAAAAGCAGCTTGGATAAAGCTGACTAATTTTGCGAAATTCTCATTCATTATATTGATAAAAATTAGTATTGAATCTCCTATATTCGGTTTCCACTAAATTGAGCTTCGTGTGTTTGCATGATATAAATTGGCTTTTTTTAAATAAGGATTATGAAAGCTACCTCTTCCTCCCGGCACTGGCCGGAAGGACTTTTTTGACGACTATCGGTTCTAAGAAGAGAAAATCCCCCCCACCCCCCGATAGTCACGTGATAGTAATTATCAAATAAGAAAAGTCGCTAGAAAAAGCTTAGAAAGCTCACTCTGCAGTTACAAACAGCTTCTAAGAGAAACAAATAAGAAAAATTTGTTGGTTCAAACTTCATTGCAAGATATTTTTACATCCTCAAAGACTCGAAGGACAATAAATTGTAAGTTAACAACTTATTGATTTATTCCAAATTCTTGTATTGCAAACACATCTATTGCTAATGTTAAATGTATGTAAACATAATCCTTAAATACTATAGAATATGTTCACTAGATTTTGGAGAATTTTTATTACTTATCCCTTTTTTGTTATTTAAATCTACCTCGACTTACGCCGCTAGTCTAGGAACGAATTTCTGACGTAAGTCGAGGTAGTACTGTACTATATCCTATTGGTGCATAATTGCAAAACTTTTGGATATCTCTCGCTATAAAACTTCGAGGTTCGCATTGTGTCATTATATGGAGGGAAGAAGAAGCGGAAGTTCGTTGATCCGTACTCAAAGAGGGTAATACAGAGGGAAAGAGAGACACGGTACCTATCACCATTGCCTTTGTTCTGGTTACGAAACCGGAAAAAAATATTTACATAAAGTGTTATTATCAGTGTTGCATAGAGATCTGCACGGGCCGGAATTAACAGGCCCGACCCGATGCAAAAATTAGAAGTTCGGCGCGGGACCGGCCCGTACTAAAATAAGTGAAAACAGGCCCGGTTCGGCCCGGCCCGTGGAAAAATCAATTAAATCAGGCCCGGCTCAATTTCTACAAAAAAATTCAGATTTTTCGTAACATACAATTAAGATTCTTTTAAAGAATAATGCACATATCTTTATGGGGTAATTTTACAGTATATATTTTAAAATTACGATCTGTTCGCAAGACAGAAAATACACAATAGCAACACTAATGATTACTTAGAGTCTTAGACGTTTCAATATCAACTTTCAAATAAGGATTCATTAAAAAATTAATATAGTTTAGATTAAAAAAGAAAAAGCAAGGTTAAAAACATGATAATTTTTGAAGCTATATAATAAAAAGTAGATTTGTGAAAATATTTTTCTCTTATTTTTTAAGGCTTTTCTCAAGTCCAAAGGAGTTAACTTTCTGACACATTTCTGTATTCATTTCTTTTCGGAAACACGTAAGATTTACAGGTGTTCTTATTCAGAAACTATGTAATCGAATGGCGTTATCCATTTTTTGATAAAAGCAATATATCTTTGAGAAAATACTATCAAAGTCAGCGTTTCGAATGGAATTTCCTGAAGCGATAGTACGGGAAAGGAGAAAAACCTGCAGTCACGTAACTAGAATATCCTATATGTCGATAAGTAATTTATCAAAAATGGGAAACGCTATCCTATTCCAAATCCCTTCAATAGTCAGGCCCAGGCCTTTCTACAGCCTAATCTCGGCCCTGCACGAGCCTTCTGAAAAAATTAAGCACGGGATCAGATACCATGTAACTGTTCGATGCCGATCTCTACGCTGGACATGTTACATTTTTGTATTGATGTTGTCAAACTCTCATCGGCTCGTGACGCACATTTATACTAATTCTCGCGAAGTCACATTCCTTGAAAATGGCCCATATTTTATTGGCTTCGTTGAAATTTTTATATCGGGCGGGCAGGCCCGATTATTATTATTTTTTTTCAACCCGGTCCGTTGAAAAAATTGTCTTAATTCTGCCAGTCCGGCCTTCGGACCACGCCAGGTACGGCCTCGGGCCAGGCCCCGTGCAGACCTCTAGTGTTGCACAAACTCACCAAAAAAAGGGAGCTAAATTCACCTTCAGGAAAATGAGTTAAGTTCGCGCTCAAATTTAAAATTTATAAAACGAATGCTCTCAATTCAAACGCATCTATATTACAAAACAAAAACTTGTACGCGAATAACGCTGACGTCGTCATATTAGCGGTGGTAACACCTGACTAATGAATTTCGTTTGTACCGCAATTTTTAAAAACTTTTAAACATCGTACAATATCATTTTTTACATCTTCGAATAGGAAATAAAAAAGTTATTTCAAATAACATTTATTTGAAAACTGTTTTTTGTTTTTTTTTGTTTATGATTTTTAAAATAATTTTTAAGCCTGGTTAAAAAAAAAAAAAAAAAATTCTGTTTGTATCGCGTGAAGCCCTATCAGGAAACCCCGTTAGCGCTTAAAACAATATAAATAGTTCAGCATTTGTTTACGGCTAATATTTCATAATGAAGTTACAACTTCATGAATAAACAAATAAAATAATATAAGTAGAACAGGTAATCGAGCTACGTGCTTGAAACACAGAAATTATCAGGATTAAAAAGGTTGCTATAAGTAGCGAAATCTTTGGCAATTTCTTCGGATATTAACTCTTGACATGTAGCTAATATGAAAGTACCCGCTTTTAATAAATTTCAAAAATTTATTTACCCATTTTCAACAGGAAGCTGACGTCCATAGTCAAAAACATCGTAAGAAGTTCAGTTCAATTCTTTCCATAACTTCATTGCACTTTCCGATGTTACAAAAGAAAAATCGCACAAAAATCGCTATCACAGCGTCCCATACCGGAGAAAAATACTAAATTTCAACTGGGACCTGGCGGTCATACTCAAAAACATAAATACGAAGTTTGGTTCAACTCTATGCATAATTTCTTACACTTTTCAATGATACAATAAGGAAAATGGCGCACAAATCGCTATAGCAGCGTCTAATTCCGGGGGAAAATACCAAATTTCAACTGGAACCTGGCGGTCATGCTCAAAAACATAAATACGAAGTTTGGTTCAACTCTATGCATAACTTCGTACACTTTTCAATGATACAATAAGGAAAATGGCGCACAAATCGCTATAGCAGCGTTTAATTCCGGGAGAATAATCCCAGTTTTAACTGGGACCTGCTGGCCATAACCAAAAACATATATTTGAAGTTTGGTTTAATTCTATACATAACTTCATACACTTTTCGATGACACAAAGAGGACACACGGACAGACAGACATTTTATACAAATTTGTTTCTCGTGATCTTCGACCTCTAAAACATGCAAATCCACCGAAAACCGGAAGTCGAAAAAAAAAAAAATTCGATTACAATACATTCTTCTATTATAGCTAGAAAAAGTAAGAACGAATTAAGAAAAGAGAAAAAGTAAAAACGAAAATCAGAAGTAACGCACTAAAAGTGTAATCGTAATACAGCATTTTTTATTCATTTCTGTATTTATTACTGGTATTAAATAATTGTTAAAATTTTAATTTTCATTTAATAAACGAAGATTCTTAATTACCATTTATTCAGTGAATAAATAATGTGTATTTATTTTTTTTTTTTTTTTTTTATCAAATAATTTAAAAAAAAATGAAAATTTTTATGAAATTACACTAAACGAATTCTTTTTCCCAATTCTTATTTCCATTATTTAATAATAATAAAATAATATAATAAATAATAAATAATAATAATAAAAAGATACAATTTATTCCAACCAATTGACAGTAATATTTTACTAAATTCTTTTTAATTTTTAACAAAATAAATTCGTTGAAAATTTTTTTTATAATATATAAATATACCATAATTATAATAAATAATCCAATAAGTTTTCTCAAACGATTTTCATTAAATAGTTTGAATATACATACACACACACATACACACACACACACATATATATATAATTACAAAGCTTTATAAACGACAATTTTTTAAATAAATTTTTATTTAAAAAATCAAGAATTTTCCATAAAATAAATTCAGTGATTATTTTAAAATGAATTTTCTATGATTTGAACTAGAAAGAACTTTTGTTGAAAAGTTTCAATAAAATATTTTAGGAAAGTGTTTAACAGTCGTGTAATGTCCAAAACGACTTTATTGTATAACTTTCCGTATGCTGGTGCCTTTTCAATCAATTTTTTTGGCTTTCGAGTTAAAAAAAATAATTCGATGTGTGTTTCCATTTTATACCGTTAAAAAAAAAGATAAAAAAAAGTATTTAGGACTCAAATTTGAATTTGAGGAACATTTTCCTATATGTGATAGAGTAAACCTATGAAAGGTCATTCTTATTCAAAATCTGTGTGTATTTGTCAAACATTGCCTCATTCTGCTTTTGATATGGATGACAGCAATCGTGGGGGAAGATATCTATCGACCCATATTAGGCCCACTGTGTCCTTTCCATTTTCATTCTATCAATGAATGGGAGAGCTTCTCAATTGTAGAAAATGACGTCATGGCTTCAACTAGGAACCTTAGCTTCAGCATAGGTTGAATCTTCATTCATAAAAGTAAATATTTTTTTTACAGTTCACTTGCCAGGGAAGCACCGTGGAGTTGGAATTGGTAATAAGAGTATCTAATAACTTTTTACGTTTATTTTACGAAAATGTCGATATTATTAGATGAATGTTATTCTATACCCTAACACAGACTCATATTCCAGTATAAATAAAAATCTCTTATACGTTGGAAAAATTTGTATCTATTATATTAAAATCTGATTGTCTGTTTGTATTTCAGAACTATTTCTCCTAAAATATGGAACGTTCGGCTAGGAAATTAACACTCTTGGCACGGATAATAACTCTCATAATTATAAAATTTGAATCAGTTTCCGATATATTATTTTTTTCGTATTATTTAATGACATTTCTGTAAAGATGGCAACAAATATTTTCTATTTTTTGAAAAAGAAAAATAAATAATGGGATATCGTCTGCTTTCCGAACTGGACGACAAATATCTTTGTTTTGCTTTGTAAATCGACTTAATGATTTTTAATTTACTTTTTCCTTTAAAAATGTGTAAAGCATATTCATATATGATTCACTTTCACATTTACTAAAATTATTGCGAAAAAGAGGAAAAAATTTGTATTGATTTACTATTGATCCGTATGAAATAACACTTTTCGAATTTATTTAAAATTATTATTTTAGATGTAAATGAAGTGAATGTGATAGAACATGGAGTTTCAGCATGGATTCTGAACATAAACACAAGACGTATCCTAATATTAAAAATTTTTGTCCAAACCATAACAACCACTCTTTGTCCCAAATTCTCTCGACCAATGAATTTTTATTGTCTGTATATTGGCATTTCTTTATAAAGGCATTTTACTTTAAATGAATCAAAATCACGTAACGTGGTAAATGTAATTTTCAGTTAAATTTTTTGTAAATGTGATCTCTTGCTCATAATGAGAAATTTAATAAAATGAATATGATAAATCTTTTTAGATGTAAAACAAAATTAGATTTCTTTTCCCCCAAAAATCGAACGATCTCATAATGCAAATGCAACACATGTGGATGTTATGGCAGCTATTTATATTTAATTTATGGTAGTGACTAGAGGTCTGCACGGGCCCGGTCTTGGCCCGAGGCCCGTACCCGGCCCGGCGGAATGGAGGAGAATTTTCAAACGGGCCGGGCCGGGCCGGGCCGGGCCGGGCCGGCAGAATTAGGACAATTTTTTCAACGGGCCGGGCCGGCAAAAAAATTGAACGGGCCTGAAGCGCCGGGCCCGGCCGATAAAATAAATTAATCGGGCCTATCGGCCCGATATAAGAATTTGAGAGGAGCAGATAAAATACGAGGTCATTTCCAATGAATATGACTTTTTCGAGAAGTATAAATGTGCGTTACGAGCCGATGCGAGTTTAACAACATCAATACAGAAATGTAACATGTCCATCGTAGAGATCGGCATCGTACAGTTACATGATGCCTGATCCCGGGTTTAATTTTTTTCGGCAGACTTGTGCCGGGACGGAACTGGTCTTAATCGTTCTCAGGATGTGTAGGACAGGCATTATGTTTTGTAAAAGTATTAATAGCGATAATGAACTTCTGTTAACAGTATCTTTGGAAATATACCTTAAGGTGGTTCTCATATTTACTGCTCAACAATGCGAAACTCTCAGACACATTTTCTGTCTCATTTTTAACTATAAAGGCATAAAAATGACAGGCTGAGTATTGAAGGCAATTGGGATCAAATAGCGTTTCCATTTTTCATAAATTACATACAGAGATAACAGAGACTCTTGTCACGTGACTGTACGTTTTCTCCTTTCCTGTGCTATCGCTTCCGGAAATTCGATTCAAAACGCTAACTTTGGCAGTATTTTCTGAAAGATATATTACTTTTATCTAAAAAAAAAACGGCATTTACATGGTTTCTGAATAAGAATACCTGCCAATCTCATGCGTTTCCGAAAAGAAATGAATTCATAAATGTATCAAAATGTAGCTCCTTTGGATTTGAGAAAAGCCTTAAAAATGGCAGAAATATTTTCACAAATCTACCTTTTATTATAAGCTTCAAAAGTTATCATGTTTTTTAACCCTTTATTCTAAACTACAATAATCTTTTAATGAACCCTTATTTAAATTTTGAAACGTCTGTAGAGACGTTGACTAAAACACTGTAAGTAATCGTTAACTTTTACTATTGTGTGTTTTCTATTTTGCGAACACATAGTAATTTAAAATATACTGTAAAATGTTCCCATAAATATGCATGTAGTATTCATTAAAAGAATCTTAATTGTATGTCGAGAAAAAACGGAATTTTTTGTAGACATTTAGTCGGGCCGGGCCGGGCCGGGCCTGTTTTCACTGATTTTTGTACGGGCCGGGCCGAGAACGTTAAAAATGTAAACGGGCCGGGCCGGGCTCGGGCCGAACTTTCAATTTTTACACCGGGCCGGGCCGGGCCAAAATAGCTTTCCTTCGGGCCGGGCCGGGCCCGGGCCTGGAAATTCCGGCCCGTGCAGACCTCTAGTAGTGACTGATTGAAATTTTTCTATAAAATTTTTCATTATAAATCGCTATACCATTGTAACAGTTTTTAAATCTCACTATAGCGACCTTTAAAACCATTTTACTATGAAAGAAAAGTACTATTAGAATGAATCCTTGGAAAGCTAAACTATTTATTTATTTATTTTTTTTTTTGGGGGGGGGAGGGGGGGGGGAGGGGAAGGGAATTTTGTGCCTCTGCTTACTTTAACAAATGAAAATCTTTTTTAATTTTATTTTCAGTCATGCTTTTGGGGGCTTGGTGCACTTTGAAGTTTATTTTTAATTTTACTATTTTGCAATATATTGAAATATATTATCAAGTTGTTTTATGAAGGAAATAGAGCTTATCAAGAAATTTGACAATTCTGTTGGGACAAATTGAAATATTAATATTTTTTTTTTTTTAAAGCAATTTAACAAATTAGAACGACCATTTGGAAAATGATTTTTTCGAAGACTAAAATTTAAGACATAAAAAATCGCACGGAGTTGATCCTACATTACGTACGCCATGAATTAAACATTAATAGTGTTATTACACGTAGAAATTGCAAACGACAAAAATCGCCAGCGACCCGTCAGATTTCTTAAAACTTACGTATTATCCACCTGAAACTTACGTATTATCCAAGCATTTCATTGGCTGTTCGGGAAAAGGCTTTTCCATCGTCCAAGAAATCTGACGACCCATTTTAAATGAAATTTCATTCTTAAACTTCTAAACATCCCACAATATTACTTTTCACACCGTCGTATAGAGAAAAAAATGCACTTTTAAATGCAATTTGTTTGAAAGCTGTATCTCAATTTGTTTCTGAGTTATTAATTTTTTTTGTAGTTTTTATTACTTTTTTGTGATAGTGGCAACATAAGTAATCCATCTCTGTAAGAAAGTAAAGGGAAATACCGATTACTGTATAGACCAATCAGAACACGAATAAAATGCGGATTAAACCAATAAAAACCCTCAGATATGCTTTTGATTTCCTACCCTGACGAGGACAATAGCCATTTTTCCAAATGGTTAATAAAATAAAAGAAATTTAATAACAGTCTTTAGTTACAGATATTAATCATCTGTAGTGATTTAATTAAACAGTGTTCTTAAAAGATTTATCTGCTGTTTATAACTTTAATGATACGATTTCGAAAAGGTTTATTATTATGAGAGAAAAATGTAAAATGTCATGGTTAGAGATTAATTCAGGAGGTGGTTCGGGCCGGATTCATCCCCCAAGAGTATCAAAATGCCCCATCTGTGAAGACTTGAGAATTTGTATTAGTGATAATATATTAAAAGGAAAAATTGTCTGTAAAACATGTTTATTGAACATTAAAATTTTTGCTTAAGAATTGGTAATATCTAACCTATATTTTGTGTTTAGAAAACGGACTAATTCATTATCAAAACTGCTCGGAAACGTTTCCGAAAATCAGTGGCAGCGAAAAAAACTTTGTTCTTGTAAATGCTTCGTTAAATCTCGAAGATATATTGGTTTCTGAGGTTTATGAAGATAAAGTACGGTTTTGCGAATCGTTGGTAATTCCGAAAAGCTTACTGCACATTTCCGTTCGTGGTTATATTATGTTTTGATACATTAAGAAACATTTGTGTTTTCTTACAATGTAGAGGAGAACTGAATAAATGGTTTGGAAATATACGTTATCAGATAACATTAAAAGGTTGTATTAAGTACGCACTATCTTAAAATAAGAAAATATAGCCTTAGAGACAAATGATTGTGGTAAGAGACAAATGATTGTGGTACACATTTATATATAAATGCACTCCTAATGACTCGCATATTTCTTATCTACTGCAGTATGATCTACTGCAATTTTTTTCATGTAATATATATATTTTTTTCAGTTACTGCATGAAAATTAAAGGACAAACATGAAAAAAAATACTCACCCGTGAGAAATTTAATTATTTAGAGGCAATTAATTAACACATTGTATGCGGGAAACGTAAAAATACGTTTTTGTGGGTTGGAGGCTGACACAAAAAGGGCGGCTGTCGTACGCGGAATTTTTTCGGTGTTTTACAGTCCTTTGAAAATGAATACCAATAATTTCTTAAAGTTTTCTCCGCCTTATTTTTGTGAGACTCAATAAGTTGAAGAAAACTTTTAGAAAACACTGGTGCGTATATTCAGGGGACACCAGAAAAGCTTAAAACCGCCATTTTTGTTTCAGCACTCCGGACTATAATTCATTTGGGCGGTGGTTGGGGGGTAGAAAATATTCTGTTTCCGGAAATTTTGAATCGATGAAAAGAGAAGGTATAATCCAAGCATACTTGTTGCGGATTGGTTGTGAGTGGGCTTTTCTTTATAGTGGCATTTGTAAACGTAAATTCTGGGCTCAATTTCGAAAAATGCCCCGCATACAATGTGTTGAAGTCGTACTTTAAAGTACCGTCAGTACACTATGACTAAAATATCGTAACAGAAAACTCACAAGGTATTTCAAATGACACCAGAAAATATTTTCGATTTAATAAGTATCTGAAATATAGCCCTTTTCTTAGTTATAAATAAATCTTTTGGCAAATTCCTGTGCCAATCATTTATTTCAACACTTTAGAATTGAAAAGGCTTTGCCCCTGAAAGGGTAAAGAAAAAACTATTTATTTTTAGGTTTCGATCTTGTTAGCAGTCCTTTAGTTATGCGACATCTATATTCCAGGGACAACATGTTCACTCGCATCTCCACATATGCAATATATGAATTTACATATGCCAGTTCTATAGCATAGCAAAAACGAGCCGGTGCCACAACTTTTTCAATTTCCTATAAAAACTAACAATGAAACAGAAAAGAAATAACAGGGAAATTACATTTTAGTAATTACATTTTAAAGCAGATGAAAACGGTGGATAACTACACAGACGAAAAGAAAACAAGAAGTTTTTCTCCAACACCCAGTGTACTGATGGTACTTCTAAGTACCACCAAGTAATTCAACTGTTAAATCAAATACATACACCGTTCACCTAGAATAGCTAGTCAAATTGTATTCTAAGATCATAATGAACACATTAAAAAAAAAAAAAAATCCAACACTTATCTTATATCCTTTATTGTGTTTGCAGCTATAAAAAGACGAAACGTGACAATCTGTACAAAATGTCGGCACAAAACCCATCATATGTGTCAAAGATAGTCTCCTCCCTCGCTAAAATAACAAACCTAGAACTACTGCTGCCATGTATCCGGATGAAGTGGAGTTAAAATTTTTTTTTGCTAAGTACCATTAGAATATTAGTAATATTCACTGTGGGATGAAAGTTTAAAGGGAGTGGTACTTATGAGTACCATCAGTAGATAACCGGTTAAGGTTGCCTGAACTCCAAAATAAGCTTTAGTGTACATTAGAGTAGTTCCTGTCTCTCACACGCATTCCGATTTTCACGAAGCATTTTTTATTTTTAAAAATTCCGATAAACTTGTTAGTGATCTCTCCTTACTCTTTTTCTCTCTTCAGCTTGGAAATTACTTTCGTAATTCTTTCTTCTCTTTTATTGTCTCTTTTCATTTTATTATTAGAAAAAAAATCTTTTATTTATTACGTTTTTCTTGCGTTTTCTCTTTTAGTTTTATTTTTTAATTTACTTCTTTTATTTTATTTATTTATTCATTTTTTGTTTTAATTTGTTTAATTCTTTTTTTTTTCTTTTGCTCTTTTCTTTTCTGTAAATTTTTTCTATCATTTTGGCAACACTTTCCTCTTCTGCATGTTCTCCTCTGTGGTTGGTGTTTACATTTGATCTGACCCATTCTTTGTAAGCTATCCTCTCTGCACTTACTGTTCATTTGTGACCTTGTCCCCTTAGGCACCTTTTAGAAAGGATAAGTGCCCCCCCCCCCCTCATTCTAAAGCAAAAAAGCCTTTCTTTTCCAACCCCATTTGTAGTTTTTAACAAAAGGACGGGAGGTTCAACAATGGATTCAACAATAAAAAGGAGATAAGAAGATTAGATAGAACTTGAAGGAAACTGTTCCCTCCTGCAGGATGTCCCCCAGTTTCCTTGCAAATCCATTAAAGATGGAAAACACCGCGTGACCACAAAAAATCGCCGCCTGACCCGAAGAAAGCGACCATGAGTAGAATTATGCGTCTATCTGGAGCTTTACGGACACGTGTTTACATTGGCTGACGACGGGCTGTTAAAATTTCCAGTCCGAAACGTGTCTGTGTGTTTTTTTGTTTTATGGTGATTCATACCAAGTTTTATTATTTAAATGTAATTTATCGCCAGATTTTTTTGTGCTGTTTCATCTTCAGATTATACTATTTAAAGCTACAAGCTCTATTTAAATTACATCTATATATGCCAAAGTGTCAGATATTCTTGTTGTTATAGCACATTCTATTTATTACTAACGTATTCTACTTATTATATGTATATCATATAAATATTGCAATTAATGTATTCCTGTACAGTTTATTTCGACTTTTTCTGGTTTTAATACTATACCCATGTTGTGAAATCCGCTTTAATGCATTAAATATGTATTAAAAAAGCCGATAATACAATAGTTTTACTTTTACCGTTGTAAATTTCTTAGGCTGAAGTTTTCATTGTAAAACATGTTTCCTAATCACGCTGTACGCTGTCACGAAACGAAGTTCACGTGTTCATATTTATATATATATCAGCATTAAATATACTATATTTAAAAAACAGACAATATAAAAGTTTTATATTTGTTTTCTACAAATTTCTTCGACTGGAATTTTTATAAAGCGTGTTTGCGAATCACGCAGTATTTTATCACGAAACGAAGTTTTTAAAAGTGATGTATTTCTTGATTGTAATAAAAAGAAATCCCAAAAATCAAACGTTACGCTGTGATCATAATAAAAATGTCAATATATTTATGAGTTACCGAACTTATTGTTTTTATCTTCATACTCAGGATTGCTACTATGGAGAAAGTGGAAAACCTGGAATACACACGGAATTAAAAAAATCTTCTTACAAACAGGAAAAATGCAGGGAATTTTGATTTTTTCTTTTTAATTTGGAAAATACAGGAAAATTTTTTTAAAATTTTTTTACATCGAAGGAATATCGATTAATACTCGTAAGGAGAAAATTACTGCAGCTGTAAGTGTTTTTCTGATCTTGGGGCATATTCTAGATGCATATACATAAAAAGCATACACATTGAGCCTTTTTCCAGATTTAAACAACCCTGTTCAACTAGGAAAAAAAAATTAATATGGTATGTTTCAAAATATAATGGGCACGGCTACCAAATAGTATTAATCATGGTTTAAACTAACAGTTTATGCTTAGAAGAAAAAAAAAAGATTCTAGATCTTATTTTTATGTTTTCAGGCCAAAAATTAGCATATCTTTGTGACTATTTCATACTTTAAAGCAACCTTTGCGTTATCATGGGCGCATTTGAATATTTTAAATATCATCGAAGGCGTAACCTTCTGAATCTCCATATTTATTTATATGTGCATATGGATGGCAATTTCAGCATAAGTATACACTAACCAAAAGTGAATGAATATAGATGTATACTTGAACAAAAAAAAAAAAAAAAAAAAAAAAAAAAAACTCAAAAGGTAACTAAATTTTTGCACTATTTATGATATAAAAAATAAAACGATTCTAATTAACCCTGATTATTTGAGTGCCAATGTATTTTTTAATATTTTTTCCGAGCTCATATCATAAAAAATGCTGTACAGATACAGAACTTTTTTTGTTCACTTTCAAAATAACATTTTCTTTCTGTGAGTTTAAAATATGTTATACATATAATTTATGGAAGCTTCGTGGGTACAATAAAAGTTGCCGGTGGGGTCAAATGCGCACTCGAGTGCGTGGTAGACCTGCTCTGAAAAATTACGTTAAATCACAGCCAACAAGGATTTTTGCTGCCGATTGCCATTGCGCCAAAACACAACAAAATGTTTCATTTGGCAAGAGAACTAACGATTAAAATCGCCAAATTGCGAGAGTTGCAATTTTATTATTATTATTATTATTTCAGCGACACTATACCTTGTGTTATTCCAGGATTATTATTATTTTCTTTTTGGTAGGTTATTTGTATCGGGAAATTTTCAGAAGTTATATATATATATAATATAATAAAATATACTAACAATATAATATATGCATATGCATATAATATAACATATACATGTGTATATAGTATGATATATACATAATAATATAATACATATATATATATATAGAATATACACATATATATAATATAATATATACATAATAATATGATATATACATAAATAAAACTTTTTTGAAATTAATATAACTATTAAATCACAAGGATAATCGACACAACACAAAGTAATCAATAATTAGATTGCGATAGAAATATATATCCGAAAATGCCAAATTCACTGATTAAATAAAAGGCGGAGGAAAAAAAAAATTCAACATCATAGGGGTACAACGAGAAACTTAAAAGCATGAAACAGCTAACAATGTAAGGCAATAGCCAAAATTACGAAAGTTCAAATGTTTCATTCAATAGTAAACATGACATGCGTGTGAAAAAAGCAGCAATTGTACACGAAAAAAAAAATGATTGAAGTAATAAAATCAGTGAAAAATAAATACAGTAAACTCTCTGTAAGGCGGACTCTGTGTAAGACGGAAATCTGTCTAACTCGGAAAGATTTTCAAGTCCCTGCGAATCCATACAGATAGAGTAAAATTTGTCTAAGTCGGAATATTATCTACTAAGGAAAATTTTCTCGGTCCCGATAGATTCCGCCTTAGACAGAGTTTACTGTGTACAACTAAAATTGCAGCAGTGAAATTATGTACTGAAATTATGTATTTTAAACTTAATTAACTTAAATTGTATTGCCAAAATATGGGCTTCATATAGATGATTGAAAAGTGTATCAAAATGACATTATTACCAAACAGTCTTCTCTCTTATCTATTTAATCTAACGGCAAAAGATATTGACTTTGAGTTATCACTGCAAAGAAAATATATCAAAGAAATCATTGGCATATGAGAATGCAGCTTCTTATGTTGAGATTAGTGTAAGAAGTTCATATAACCGTAAAGTGATAACTCAATCAAAAAGGTGATATTAAAAAGTTCAGTGAACTAATTCTCACGACAGAAAATTACTACAGCCAATGTAAAATAAACTTTATATTCACGTAAGATTGTATAATGAAAATTACGCAACATATTTGATATAAAAACAAGTAAGAAAAATCATGCGTTAAGCATAGATTATGAAACACTTTCCAACATTTCCCGAATGCTTTAACAAAACTTCGTTATTTTGGGAAATAAGGTATATAAGTGAACTAAGTAAACATTTTAGAAAACACATAAAACATTTGAAAAACTGATTTTAGCAGTTAGTGTCCATAGCAAATATCTATTCCAGTTTTTTGAACAGCTCTGTATTTGATCTTTAGGTTGATATATATATACTACATAATGGGAAAATTTAGTTTAGCAAGAAAACGAACAACAGGTTGAAATTTCTCTTTCAGCAATTTATACTAATAGATGGAAACATACTTGTATACTTTTGTACAACCCTGTAGTTAACCTAGCACATTTATTACACGCACTATTTAGCTAAAGTTTAATTCAAAGTAAAACACTCTTAAAACTACTGGAATCACATTTCCGGAAATTATCATTTATAGACGGCCATGTATCCAATTCTTTGCGTGACCCTGTATATCATTTTTTCTATGTTCTACAAACATTTCTTAGTAAACTAAATGGAGTTCAGCGTAAAAATGCATAACTCATTTTAAAAACACCTTTAAGCAATTTACAATCATACCCAGTAACCATTACGAATTCTTTTGTGTAGCCCTGTATATGAATTACAGCCTTTGTACACACCACATACAATGCATAAATATAGTGAAACATAAAAGCACATAACATAATTAAAAATGGATTTCCAGCAATCATCGCTATACCGTACAGTACTTCGGATACAATATAGTATCTGAAATCTTTTGTGTGTCCCTGTAAATGCTATGCACTCCGTATTATACATGAAATAAATTATAGTAAACTTCAGTGATGTTTATCAATTTCATTATACATGAAATAATTTAACATAATTAAAATACGCCGGAAAAAAATTCCCTCCACCCCTATATCATTATGTAACTTTTGTGTGGCCCTGTAAATGAATAATAATTATTCTTTGCACCGCATATTCTACGGGATGCATATTTTAGTGCACTTGATAAATGCATATCAATTTTATTATGTTTGAAAGCATGTAACATCATTAAAAATCATTTTAAAGATTTTTTTCCCATAGGCCGTAATGTAACGGGAAACTTTTGACTGTCCCTGTAAATGAACTAAACATGCTACAATCTTCATTTGAAAAAAGCTTTGTGCTATGGTAGAGGTCACTAACATCCAAAAATTTCAGAACGATCTGAGTATATTTACGGGAGTTAGAGCGCGTACAGACGGCCAGACAAACCGAATGCATAAACACTTTTCAACTTTGTTTGAAAGTGTTAAAAAGCTTTAAAACTAGCTTGTCCTTTTACAATTTAATATTCAAATTCTGTTGAATGAATGCAACCTTTTTAACTAAAGCATACTTGTAGCTATGTAACAAAGTCGAAATTGGACACCTTGAAATAAAATTAGAAGACGGAACGCAACATTTCACCTTGAACCAAACGTAAAATACACAATATAAACTTTAAAAAGCTCACTGTTTTACTTAACCCTTAAATGCCGGTTGTTGCTTTTCGGCAACGTACCTAATTTAGGCTCTAAAATACTATTAGAATAATATTGGAGCTACAAGGCCTAATGTTGTCAATAAAATATATTCTGAAAATATTATTAAATCGATTTTCAACATGTAGATGGCAACACTTGTGCTGTTTAAGAATAAAAATAGATTTATTTTTTCAATTGTTGCTACTTGTTCTTTTTGTTTTGTTTGGAAGCTTGCGAAATACCCTATTTTGTTCTGCAGTGAGCAAGTAAAATTTGTTTCTTATTATAGTTCCTAAAATTCTTGTGTGTTTAATATTATAGAATTTTATCAAGGAAAATTATTTTTTCAATTAAAGACCCAGTATTGCCGATTAGTAACAAACTGTTTTTTAGCCGTAAACCACACTTAAAACAAAATATGATTTTTTAAAGTATTTTTCCCATGATTTATTTAAAAAAATGAAAACCGAAAAACATTATTATTATTATTGTTTTAAAAATCAGGCATTTAAAGGTTAAAAAGCGACTAAAACAAGAAAAGAGATGTTACAAGTTAAAAATATGCATTTTATTTAAAACTTCTTAGTACTTTCGGGTTGTATTTCCCAAGCCTATCATCAGAGAATATTTTAGTAACTAAATGCTGTTTATTTATACAAATACGTCATTTCGATTTGAAATGAGAGAGCCAATAATTATTAGAGTTAAAAGTAGAAGAAGCAGTCCCTTGGATTGAACTTAAGATAATATTTATTTATTAAACTGCAGTTAATATTTATTTTTCCTACTTAAGTTCAATCCAAGGGACTGCTATTTCTACTTTCAACTCTAATAACTACTGGCCCTCTCATTTCAAAACGAAGTGACGTATTTGTATAAATAAACAGCAATTAGTTATTAAAATATCCTCTGATGACGGGCTTGGGAAATGTAGTCCGAAAGTACTAAGAAGTTTAAAACAAAATGGATATTTTTAACTTGTAACATCTCTTTTATTATTTTAGTCGACTTTTAAGTAAAACAGCGAGCTTTTTAAAGTTCACGTATATTTTATGGACATCTTTAATCACACAGGAAAAGGAGAAAATCAAGATGTGTATTTTTTTAAAACATCAAGATGTACTAATAATAATAATAAAAAAAAAAAAACTAGAGAACAGGAAATCTGCTTTTTCAGAATTTTGTGTTGCCCCCGGCATTTCCATTACTTCATTTTCTTCTGATGGACAGATGGCTTCTATTATTATGAAACAGCCATTATAAATGAAAAAAAATTGCCCCCCCCCCCCGCAGTTCTGACCAGAAAATCACAGTTTTCTAACTTTTTACGGATGCGTTTTCATCTTCACCTAACACTTCATTTATAATGGCTGTTTCATAACAATAGAAGCCACCAGTCCATCAGAAGAAAATAACTCGATTAAGCGGGACTCTACTGCAGTACAAAACATAGTTCAATTTTAAGACTTAAAGCACACGTTTTATCTTATGTAAAATGACGTCATTCGCATCCGCTTAAGAATTACGCATTTACGATCTACTCTTAAACATCTACAGTAAAGCATGCATAGCACATCACTATCGCGAAACAATGCACAAATGCAGCAAAAAGATGCCGTCATTCAAGAAAATCGACAAAAAAAAAATGGCTATCTAATGATTCATAGATACTTAAAATTAAATATAGTTTATAATAGCTCCATTGTTTTAACAGAAATCATTGGTTTATATTTTTTTCAAAATAGCCCGTATTTTAATTACATTTTCTTTCGGTTGTTATGAGAAAATGGCAACAAAAGTATATAATTACTATTTTAGAACTATTTTTCCTTTACTTTCTACAGAAATGGAGTACTTCCGTTGCCAATATTAAGCAAATGGCTCTAAAAACTACAAAAAAGGAAATAATATTTCAAAAATAAATGAAGATACAGTTTTCAAACAAAATGCATTTAAAAGAACTTTTTTTTCCCAATACGACGGCATAAAAATCGAAAATGTGCGATGCTTAGAAGTTTAAAAAATTGCTATAGAGTACTTAATCGTACTGCTTTGTTTTACGGCTGGCTTCTGCAAGGTAACGTTATTTTTTGGAATACACAAAATAAGCTGGCAGAAAGAAATAGCATACCGTACCGGGGGCTAATAAAAGAAAAGAAAGGAAGGAAAAGAGAAGGACAATGTACAAAATTTTAAAGTTATGAAACTGTAGAAAAAATGTAAAATTTACACTATTTATTCCTAATTTTTTAATTTAAAATGCAAGCTTTATAATAGTTTAAATTTTGTTATAGTTCTGTAAAAAAAGTACATATTAAAACACAATTATGAAAATAATCCATTGGCTATGTTTGATGTCTGTTTAAATTTCTAAAGCATAATATAATTCTACACACAATTTACATTTACATGATTTTCACAATTACATGGTAGGCATGGTATTACATGATGTTATTCTACACATAAAAGACAATAAGGAAAATAATCCGTTGGCTATGTTTGATGTCTGTTTAAGCTTCTAAGGCATGATATTATTCTACACACAATTTACACGATACACAATCTACAAAATTTACATGATATTATACTACACAAAACAATAATCACACAAATAATCCGTTGGCTATTCTGGATGTCTGTTTAAGCTTCCAAGGCATGATATTATTCTAAACACAATTTACACGATACACAATCTACAAAATTTACATGATATTATTCTACACAAAACAATAATCACACAAATAATCCGTTGGCTATGCTGGATGTCTCTTTAAGCCTCTAAGGCATGATATTATTCTACACACAATTTATATGATGCACAATCTACAAAATTTACATGATATTATTCTACACAAAACAATAATCACACAAATAATCCGTTGGCTATGCTGGATGTCTGTTTAAGCTTCCAAGGCATGATATTATTCTACACACAATTTACACGATACACAATCTGCAAAATTTACATGATATTATTCTACACAAAACAATAATCACACAAATAATCCGTTGGCTATGCTGGATGTCTGTTTAAGCTTCCAAGGCATGATATTAATCTACACACAATCTACAAAATTTACATGATATTATTCTACACAAAACAATAATCACACAAATAATCCGTTGGCTATGCTGGATGTCTCTTTAAGCCTCTAAGGCATGATATTATTCTACACACAATTTATATGATGCACAATCTACAAAATTTACATGATATTATTCTACACAAAACAATAATCACACAAATAATCCGTTGGCTATGCTGGATGTCTGTTTAAGCTTCCAAGGCATGATATTATTCTACACACAATTTACACGATACACAATCTACAAAATTTACATGATATTATTCTATACAAAACAATAATCACACAAATAATCCGTTGGCTATGCTGGATGTCTGTTTAAGCTTCCAAGGCATGATATTATTCTACACACAATTTACACGATACACCACAATCTACAAAATTTACATGATATTATGCTACTCAAAACAATAATCACACAAATAATCCGTTGGCTATGCTGGATGTCTGTTTAAGCCTCTAAGGCATGATATTATTCTACACACAATTTATATGATACACAATCTACACAATTCACATGATATTATTCTACACAAAACAACAATCACACAAATAATCTGTTGGCTATGTTGGATGTCTGTTTAAACCTCTAAGGCATGATTTTATCTTACTTACAATTTACATGATATACATAATCTACACAGTTTACATGATAGTGTAGGGGAGTACACAGTTAGACATGGTACACAGTGGGACAGCAGCCATTTTGACATATAGTTGTAACTTTTTCTTCAAGTTGGCACACACACATAACGACCTCATCTTAAGCAACACGTGGATGTAGTTTCCGCCCTTCAGTTACTCGTCCGACAAAATAGTAAATAATTCCTTATTTTATAGTGGTTAAAGTTACATAAACGTCTATTT
This sequence comes from Maratus speciosus, assembly GCA_963932465.1. Taxonomy (NCBI): domain Eukaryota; kingdom Metazoa; phylum Arthropoda; class Arachnida; order Araneae; family Salticidae; genus Maratus; species Maratus speciosus. Next base: position 237,008,450 of record OZ010797.1, on the reverse strand, counting down.
TAGAGTTTATTTCCTTCAATATGACATATATTTACTTAACCAAACCTAGCTATATCTAATAATAGACTATTTCGACAAAACGACATAAACTTTTTAAAGTGATGAAATTGATGCAACAGATGTGGCATCCATTTTCTTACAACGTAACGAAAGTACACAGTGAGACACACAGTTGTAGTACACAGTGAGACGTGTCTAATTGTGTACCTACTATCTGGTTCTGATGTTAAAAAAGTTATGTATTAATAAAAGAAGGTTTTTTTCTCTCTCTCTCTTTCTCTCTGTGTGTGTGTGGGCGTGCGATGGCTAGGGAAATTTACTAAACGTAAGAGGCTGAAAATTTGCATGAAGGTAGCCCAAGGTCTGCCATTGTCCACCCGAGGCTCATATGTTTAATATTTTGAAAATCTAGAAATAATAATTAGAAATCATAAACTGCAGAAAATTATTGACAGAGTGTAAAAATATATGATTTATGAAAATATGTACTTTGTCTCACTGTGCACTACTTGTGGTACACAGTGAGACAATTTTCGATACTCCGTTATGCTGCTTCTATGCTTTTATAAATAACTTTTTAAAATCATTTATACATTAATGTGTAGCGCATTTGTGTAGCTTAAAGATGTAGCAAAATTTTTTTCAAAAGAATAAAAATCGTCGCCATTTGTTAAGTAATAATAATTTTCGTCTCACTGTGTACTACCCTCCCCTATTATTCTGCACAAAAAATAATCACACAAATAATCCGTTGGCTATGTTACATGTCTGTTTAAACCTCTAAGGCATGATATTATTCTACACACAATTTACATTTGTATTTAGATGATTTACATAATATACAATTTACACATTTTACATGCTGCTATTTTACTCACAGTATTTTGTACACAAAACGCAAATATTAAAGTAATCCGTTGGCTTTGTTGTATGCCTGTTTAAGCCTCTAAGGCATGATATTATTCTATAAACAACTTACATTTACATGATTTAGCAATTGATACGATACACAATTTACACGATATTATTCTACCCACAAAACACAACAAAGAAAATAATCCGTTGACTTAGTCTGATGTTTGTTTAAGTCTCTAAGGTCTAAGGCATGATATTATTCTATGAAACAAATAATAGTTGCAAATATTTCAAGATCAATAATTTCAGAAGAGCCTGAAAAGGTTAATAGGAGATAATAATAATTTACATTTCGGCTTGTTTTACCATCATTCCTAGTTATTTGGGAGGAGAAGCTCTCAGTGGACAATAAAAAGGACTTTCCGAACAGCTAAATGCCAACTCATTCCAGATATTTCGTATGAAAGAAATTCGTAGATACTTTTATTATGTGCGTTCGTAATTACATAAATACGAAGCACCTATAGTTGTTCTCTTGTCCGTCCGTCTGTCCGCATGTAACAGCGTAAAAACTATCCATCCGAATGGTTTGAAATTTAATTTATATAATCGTTTCAGAATTTCGTTGAGTCATTTCAACTTTTATGAAAATCGAATCAAAACTTACAAAGGTATCAATAAAAGTTTTCTTAATTCTTTTAAATCCTATCATACGTGATTAATTCAGTGATATCCTATGATAAGTAGTGATTTTAGGTTGCTATGGGGATTATTCAATTAAATCCTATCATACGTAAGTAATTGAGTGATATTCCATGATAGCTAATGATTCTAAGTTGCCATGGCGATTACATCCTATTTAAGATGGAATCTTATTATTTCCGTATTACTGAATTTAATATATATAATCGTAATAAACTTTGTATTCATGCATTTTTGTATAAAAGTGCAACAGCTATGGCACCAAGATCTGAATATTTGTAAAACTAGTACCTAGTATGAACGCACCTCATTTGCCACGTTTGACGTACGATTTCCGAGTATTGTTTATTCAGTACTGTGACAGTAGAATCAGTCATTCGAAAAAAAAAACCAAAAAAAAAAACATGATGATACAATACATTACATTAAAGAAGTTACAGGAATATTTATTATTTTGAGAATTGAAAGATTTTGATAAAGAGATTCAAGATAAGTTTCGACTCCACGTAATAACTTTTTTCTTTGAACATAAGACATTATCTGTTACTAATGTTTAAATTCATTCATTAGCATCATTTCAATTTTCTGCAAAACTGATTATAATCATTTATCCCAATTTAAAGTATAATTATCAAAAAATAGTAATTATTATTAACAAATGTGCAAATACATATAATGAGAAATTATATAAAAATATGGTTCATTTCCCGCCCCCTCCTTTCCCCTTCCCTAAACGGGAGAAAGGAAACGGTGCACTAGTTTACAGTTTAAAACCAAACTTTCTTCTTTGAAAAAAGGCATTATTTTTTTTTTTTAAAGGTCTATGTATAATTTTTTTTAAGTGAAAAATTATGCGTTTGTTATTTATGATAAATTTAAAGCATTGTGATCTTGCTACAGCAGTTCCTTGTTATATCCCTTTTGCCGGGAAATAATAAAATAGCGCGATATAGCCGAGGGCCTAGGGCATTAAAAATAATTAAGAAAAATGATAACCTACCAGTAAGGGTTTTATATTGGTATTCAAAACATTTTTTATAGGCATATTACGATTTTGGTTCTTTTCCAATATTTCGTTTGGATTTCGACATTTTTAAATATTTTTATTTCATTAAATAGCTGAGGTTGATCGCTAAGTTCGCCCTTTTCTACTTTTTCGATTTTGGTTGCAATTTTTTTTTTTTTTTTTTTTTTTTATAAAGTAAACTTTAGGAAACGAAAACTGCAACCAAAACCGAAAAAGTGAGAAAGGAGAGAATTTAGGTATCAACCTCAGCCATCCAATTTAAAAAAAAAAAAAGAAAAAAAAAATCGAAATGCGAATGAGGTATGGAAAAGAACCTACACTGTTAAAAATTTGCAGCATTCTGACAGGTCATTTGACCGTTTTTTCCGAAAACGGTTACACAACCGTAATTTTAACACATTATTGGCCATTTTATGGTCAGAATATAGTTAAATTATGGTTATGAAACCGTTTTTTCAAAAAACGGTCGAATGACCTGCCAGAATGCTGCAAAATTTTTAACAGTGTACCATAAGTTTAATATTAGTTCGCGAGAGTCTTCGCTTGACGGGATGGGAAACCTAACATATCTAATTGTCAAATCGGTGATTATTACACGCAATAAGCGAAAATATAAGGTTCCTTTTAACTTCTGCGTATTTAATCTGCAGATGTCAAACAATTTTACATCTGTGACATTTTCGATCCAGTTAGTTCAGTGCAAAAAATCTTACTTTGCCTGTAAATGAAGTTTTTTCACAATAACAGTGTAATTGCGGGAATCCCAATATACTAGTATATGGCGCCATTTTCTTTATCTTTTCTTTCGTATTTTCTTCAGTTTATATTAATGAGAAAAGTCATACGATATATAGCTTTGCTGTCATGTTTTTGGATTTAGTCCATTGAATATGTAAGTTAAATTTCTTTTAACTATTCATTTTAAGAATATTTTAATTCTTTATGACCCACCATTATGTATTAACGAAAATTTCTCTCTTCGAAAGCACTTTTCTTAAATTTTTCAAAACACGTTGTGACACTATTACACGTGGTGTCAAAGGTGCCTCTACTCTCGGGCGACACAATGTTAACCCATGGCTTCAAAAGAAGTTGCTCAAAATAAGCAACCTTTTATTGTTAAACCCCATTCAAATTAGGGCATTTAAGTGATTTAATTAACATTTTTGAAGCGGGTGACCCGGAACGAGGCTGGACTTCTTCATGTATTGCTACGGTGTTTGAGAACGTTCATTTAAGTCACTTAGAGTTAAGAGGCTTAAATCCTCTAGTCTGAACTTAGTATTAGAGAAATTTTGTCACAAGCGTCTCTCCCGACCGTCTAACTTTGGAATCGGCATCATGTCAGAGATTTGAGAATCATTGTAGCTGCTGCTGCTAAAATTTTTTATTTTTTATATGATTTTTTTTTTGGAATTTTATTTTTACGGATTTTCCGTTATCTGTTCCGTCGGTTCTTCCCCCTCATCAGTATAAAAAATATGGATCTCTAAAAGTATTGAAATTAGCCGCTATAGTTAAAGCATGTGTATGAGCGCTTCGCGCTCCTGAAAACAAAACAAAATCATCAATAAATTCAGCTAATTCATTGCATTGTGATCTCTAAAAATATTATGCTTTTTATAACCTCTAAATCCATAACACTTGTATGAGAGCTTTTGAAAAGCTCTTTTTGAGAAGTTTTTGAAAATTAGTGGCAAGACCATTTATCTGCATAATTTTATTTCCTAAACTTTTTTTGAACACTTTACCAATTTACGTTGCTTCCGTATCTCCAACAGATAAAAAATTAAAGCGCGTTTGATTCTTTTTTGGGGCATAATGTATAATACTAACGTAAACTTTAGTTTAATTTTTAAAATGCTAGTGTAATAGAAATTGATCAATCCTAGTTTCAATTTTTAGCTGCGTTCGTAATTATATAAATACGTAGCACCTGTAGTTGTCGTCTGTTCTGTCCGTCTGTCCGCATATAACAGAGAAAAAACTACCCAACCGAATGGTTTGAAATTTAATATATATAACACTGGTCAACAAATTTGAACTTTTGCTCTGTCCTAAAACAGAAATTAGTTGTTTTTTATGCGGTTTTTTGTGCTGATTCCGAATCTAGTTTTAGATTTACTCCAGCACGTCCAGTTTGAGAGAAATTTGCATATTTCAATGTATGCAAATTTAGTAAATTTTATACAATTATTTGCAAATTTAAGGTATAAAGCAATATCAGACAGGTTTTTTTTATGTTATGATTACTACCTAATTTACTTCGCAAAAACGTTGTTTCTGAGATGATACTGACATGTGACTGTGAAATATTGTGCCTAATTTGCATATTTTTCATGTTTTTCTAATAATGTTTCTTGACGTTCAAATATTTCTGCCGCACGAGTACGCTAATATGTTTCTAAACCAGTTTTGTGCGCTGATTTCAAATCTGGTATCTGCTTTCTTCTATCACGTTTAGTTTTTGAAAAAAAAATGAAATTTTAGTTTTTGATCAAAAAAGCCAGAAATAGCTTTTTATGATACTTTGTATGATAAACTTCAACTAGTTACGATAGATTCTACTACTTATTTTTTTTTTTCGATTATATAAATTTTTGTTTACGTGTCTGATATGAATCTGACCCTGTTCACCTTCTTGTCAATGAATTACACACTCCTAAAAAATATCTTATATCAAACCTGTGTTAATGCCGTGCAAAAGCAGAAATTCATCTTACTCAAAAACTAGACGTGATATAAGGAAACAGATTGCAGATTTAAAATAAAAATAAAAATATAGTCTACAAAAATATTACGTCAATTCTGTGGCAACTATTTTAAAGTTGATAGTGATGTAAACATTACACCATTGAAAAATATGCAAATTAGGCTTAATAACTGATAAATAAATGTTAAGAATATGCAAATCGTGACATTTATCTGAAGCAAATAGTCAAGTAGTCATTATCTAGAAAACGTAATTAGATGTGACATATATTGTATCTGCATAAAATAGCACAAAAAAGCTTAAATTTGCATAAATTTAAATATGCAAATTTCTCAAAACCTGGACAACCTAGAGAAAAACGGAAAGCATATTCGGAATCAGCGCCAAAAACTGATCTAGAATCAACTAATTTTAGTTCTAGGACAAAACCACTGTTGTACAGTGTAATTTTTGCAGAATTTTGTCATTTCAAGTTTTATGATAATCGAATCAAAACTTAAAAATATATTAATAAAAGTTTTCTTCATTCTATTGAATCCTATCATACGTAATTAAATCAATGATATCCCATGATAGGCAATGATTCTAGTTTGCCATGGTAATAACGCCCTGTTTAAGATGGAGTACTATTATTTCAGAATTACTGAATTTAATATATATATAATAGTAATAAATTTCGTATTCATGCATTTTTGCACAAGAGTGCAACAGCCATTGCACCAAGATCTGAATACATACGAACTTCCCTTTAGTGAAGTCCCTATGTAAGGAAGTGTTCTTAAGGCTGTTCTCAACTGCTCTGCTCAACAAGCGCAAAACGTTTTGACACATTTACAAATTCATTTTTTAACGGAAAGATATAAAACTGAAATGCCTGACCATGGAAGCGATTTGGAATCGAACTGTTTTTTTTCCGTTTTTTGGTCCATCAATTACCTATTGAGTTATAAGCGATTTTGATCACGTGACACGGCATTTTTCCCCTCTTATTGACTGGATTTTCTTCTTTCGTTCGGAAGTTCGGTTCAAAATGCCAAATTTGACAGTATTTTCTGAAAGATTTATTGCGTTTACAAAAATAAAATAAAATAAAATAAACCGGAAAAAACAGTTCGATGACATAGTTTCTGAATAACAACACCTTCTAGTTTCATGCGTTTCCGAACAAAAATGAATTAAAACTTATGTCAGAAAGTTGACCCTTTGGATTTGAGAACAGCCTTAACGAAATTTTCTGCTGAACCTTGACTTTGAACACCATTAACATGCAAATTAATCTCCATATTACGAAAAATATATTCTATATAACGAAGTTTTTTCCACTTTCGTGCGCGTAAAACATCCAAACGAAGAGATTGCAATTGAGATGAATGTATGAATTTATTTCAGCGGATTGTAAGAAAATAAAATAATTTATTTATTTAATCATTCCCATTCAAAATAAGAAATGATAAAAACTTTCGATACAATAAAAAGGGGATTCTAGTTTCACAAAAATGTTACAGGTGAATTGTTCGGGTACTTACAAAAGTGTGAAAATTTTTATGAACAATGTATTTTTTATAAGAAACCTGAACAAAGTAATATTGCAGACTTCTTTAAAGTTAAGGAATTTGAATACTGAGAAAAAAGAAAAAAAAGAAAAGATACGCTACGCTTGAGTTTTGTTTGCCTCACTTTATTATGTATTTTTTTAGACATTATTCTAATTAAATTTTACTCATATGTCTACATTGCATAAAAAAAAGTTGCTGCCCGAATTAAAATACATTTCCCAATATTTCCATTTTATGTGTATTTTTCATATTATGCATGTGTATTTTATTATAAAAATTTCATGAATTTGAGTTGATTTCTATTTAACGAATTTTCTTCATAACGAAGTGCTTAAGGGGTCTCAGGATTCTTAAAATTCGAAAAAAAAAAAAAAAAAAAAAAAAAAAAACCAGACCATTTTTAACGCTTAATATCTTAAAATGTATATGAGTTTAAAAGACAATTTTTATTGGGATGAAAGATATAAGTATGTTCTTTCATTTCATGTACTTAAAATATCGCATAATGCAGAATTAGTATTTACAGGGGGCTCCAAACTGTCAGACATTTGTCGAGCAGAAAATTGGTATAACAGCTTACGCGCAAGATTACAAAATAAATATTTCAACTAGAATGAAATTTTCTGTGTCTAATTATACTTCTGATTGTAATAATTACCCTGAACCTAAGTAAATTTGTATTTAGAGCATTTTTATATTTTTAATATGATGTTGTATTTAGCTAATACAAAATTTTTAAAATTTCAACAGTATAATCACCTAAAAAAATATTTTTGAGCAATAAAAAGGAAATGTTAGGTTCAGTTTATACAGACCAACATGAAACAGGTGTTATGAAAATTTCTTTAAAAAATATTCAGAAGTTTTTGAGATATCCTGCGCGTTATGCCCAAAAACGTCATTTGGAGAAAAATGACTTCAAAGTTTCGATAATGCCGTTTCAGCTATTCAGCGGTTATAATTCAGAAAGCCATAACTTCAGTCTTAATGGGAATTTCAAGGAAACAATTATATCAAAATGTTCAGAAAAGACAGGAATTTAAAATCCAAAAAATCTAAAATTTCTAAAATTTTGAAAATTAAGAGTCCTGAGACCCCCTTAAGTGTAACGATGAGACTTCGTTAAATGGAAGTTTTACTGTATTTATAAAACTATAGTTATAACTATAGTTATAGTACAAACGCACCTCATTTGCCACGTTTGGCGTACAATTTCCAACTTGTTTTAATTCACAATGTTTTATCATTATACTTCTAATGCGGCAAGTCTTTTGCCTAAAGCTAGCCATATAAATTATTGTGGTGACAGACTGCCTTTCATAAAGAGAAAGCAAAAAATATTTAACCTCACATTCAGCAAATATTACTTTGATGAAGATACTTGAGGTTTTTTAATCCCTCGATAAAAAAGCAAAACGATATGTTACGAAAAAACACAATGGCGGTAGCTAAAGCGGCTCGAACGACAATATTTTATCATATCGCGTCGGTTTCAACGTATGAAAATGGAGAAAGAAAAAAAGAAAAAAACACTTTAGCTCTATCTTAGTGTCCTACTTCCAGAAAAATGTCCAAACTTGGTTCATTTCTTATCACACGGTTATATGAGAAGTTATTTCTTTTAACCGTCACTTTACCCGCAGGAATTTTACACGAAAAAGGCGCCATAAATCCACCGAGGACAAGAAACCCTGTCTTTTTGATGTATGGGTTATCTGGAGAAGTACATTTTAGTATACGGAATAACGTGATGTTTGATATAAATTATCGTAGGAAAAAAAATTACATTAATTCTTGAAAGAATATTCGTTAAGAAAGGAGTTTTCCGTTTGATGATGTTATTTCACACTCTTTTATAAGTATTTAATTTTTATTTTAAATATTATGCCTATCTTTCTATATTGTAAAGGACAAACCTGTCCCTGCGCAAACGTCATTTGGCGAATGGCAACATTTCACGATGAAATTTCAATTTTACCGTTTTCATTGCTGCAATTTTTAATCTTCTAAACATCGCACGTTCTCAATTTTTATCCATCGTACAAGAAAAAAATCTACTTTCAGATGAAATTTGTGTGAAAAATGTATCTCAATTGACTCATTTATTAAGGCATTTAAAATAATTTTCAAGCATAATTATTTAATTTTTTTAAAAAAATCTTTATCACGTGTCGATTCCATTATGGAATAATAATAAGAAATTTGCACATAAAACTATAATTATTGTTCAGAATTTGTTTCCGACTAATTTTCCATAACGAAATTAAAGTTTCATCAATAAATAAGTAAAAGAATATTTAAAAAACGCAAATGTAACATGTATCTTAGTGTCCTATTTTCATAAAAATGGCCAAACTCGGTCCATTTCTTATCTCACGGTTATATGAGAAGTTATTTCTTTTAACCGTCACTTTACCCGCAGGAATTTTACACGAAAAAGGCGCCATAAATCCACAGAGGACTAGAAACCCTGTCCTGTGTTGTTCCAAAAAATAACCATTATAATACGTTAATTTGGCCTGAGCTCCGATTACCGAAAATTCACCGCTTTGATTTACGCTTCGTAGAACTTGTGAATTTATTTAAAAATATATAATTTTTGATCTGTTTATTTTTTAAGATATAAAAACAGGAAAGAAAAAAAAAGTGCCCAGTTAAACTGATGGCATTGTGTTCACAGGCTATTCACACTAATGATATATTATACTCTTATGTAAGTCTATTAGTCATAAAATAGAACTCTTTTTGAGCAAAACGGTACATAAATTAAGAGGGGGAAAGTTAGCCCGCTGCCCCCCTTTATACTTAACCAATGAACTTCCAAATCTAATCAGAGGCGCGCCTTATCAGAATGAATCAGTATACCAAATTTGAAGCAAATTGGATAATTGTACATGAAAAAAAACATTTATCTAAATTAAGGGGGGGGGTTACCCCCTAGTCCCCCCCCCTTTATACTTAACCAATCAACCTCCAAATATAATCAGGGAAGTCCCTTATCAGAATAAACCGGTATAGAAAATTTGAAACAAATCGGATAATTCTGCATGAAAAACCCATTTATCTAAATTAAGGGGGGAAAGCCTATCGTTCCCCTTTTATACTTAACCAATGAACCCCCAAAACTAATCAGGGAAGCGCCTTATCAAAAAGAACCTATTTACAAAATTTGATGCAGATCATATATTTCTATCAAGAGTTATCGCGTTACGTACATCAAATACGTACAAAATCAAATACGTACGTACAGTAGTGGAAAAAAAAAGTAAACACCCCTACTAACTCTGCAAGTGATTATGATAGAAGAAAGTTACTGGTACCAATAGATTGGAAATAAAGTCTACTTTTAAATAATTTATATAAAATTTGCTTAGGGGGCCATCTACAAATAAAAAACAGACAGAACTTTGTTTTTTTCAATAGCAACACCCAATTTTGACAATATGTTTTAACTCCTCGGTTTAAACTATGCCTAGAAACGAATTTTAAGTCATTTGCATGATAAGTTTTTGAATTATAAACATTCAAAATGTAGAGCTTCTAATGTTAAATCGCATTTTCATATTTTTATTAATATCTCCTGAAATTATAAGCCTAATGTGATAATTTTTTTGTTTGGTTATAATACTAAAAAACCCAAAAGTAAATACCTTGAATTTGTAACTTAAAAATTTTTATAATATGAATTACGAAATTAATATGCGAAAAAAAAATATGAATTGCAACCTACAATTTTTTTGATAGATTTATATTTATTATGGACTTTTGCCGAACTCTCAATTTCAAATTTTTCTTCCAAGTAGTTTTCGAATTATGAGTAAAAAACGTCAAAATGATGGTTTAAGGGGTCGTCTGTGACGTGCAGTAATCATAATTTGAAAAAATATATATTTTGCTCATTTTATTGAAACATATTAGGCTGGCAATAGTAACATATAGGTGGCAATAGAAACATATTAGGCGAGTGAAATGGTCCTATTGGCAAGAGATAATACATTAATAGAAGTGACATAGTCATGATGTAGCATTTCAACAATCAAATACCGAACTTGAATTTAGATACAAGCCCTAAAACATGCTCATTTAAAAATAATTAATTTCTCGAAAACTAATCACTAAAAGCGTAATATTTAAGCAATTTAGAGAAGTGAGACATTAAATTAAAGGGAATTTAACAGAGTTAACGATAGAGATTATTTAAGAATAAGGATTTAGTGAATATAAAGTAGTAATTTAGAATAAGATAAGGAAATCGCGGAATTAGATCTAATAATGTAACACACACACACACACACACATATATATATAATGTTCCAGTCTTTATTTTTTATTTATGTTTTATTTTTTACTTTTTAGGGTTTAAAGTACAGAGTGTCCCTAATTAAACGACCCTGTTTTAAAGTTGTCTATAGGCGAATCTATTGTTCAGAATTTTGTGAAATTTTGTGGAGGACATAATAAAGGTATGAAAATGTCTTTGAGCGAAAAAAAGTTCAAAATTTCGCCCCCAGATTGCGTTGGCGTTGTTAAACGAATTACACATTTAGCGTACATTTACGATTGCTTACAAATTTTGCTACAACTAAACATGTTCCCATGAGAATCATCATTTTCAGATGCCATTTCGAATCATAAGATAGCATGTTCCACAGTCGACAGCGGTGTGCTCTAGGAAATGCTAAGAACATGTCGTGAAATGCTGTCTTTAAGTTCGGGTAAAATTAATAAATAAAATTTCTAAAGTATTGTAAATATATGTTAAATGTGTAATTCATTAAAAAACGCTCTCTGGTGGCAAAATTTTGAACTACTTTTTTCGTTTAAACAAATTTCCATCCCTTTATTATGTCTTTCACAACTTTATGAACGATAGTTTCGTCTGTCGACAACTTTAGAGTTGGGAAGCTTAATTATGAACAAATTATGAACGTTTAATTATGATATGTGTTTCATTGTTGCAGTTTCACAGTCAGTTGGAATGTTTCAGCGAGCGTGGTGCATCATTAACTCAGTTGTTGTAATTCGTATTAGTGATGCAACGAATAGTGGTTTGGTCGAATAACCGAATACCAAATATTCGGCGAAGTTACAGCCGAATATTCGGCCTATTCGGCCGCCGAATAATGAATTTATTTTTGCCTAAAAACAAAATATAGTATGCATTATATGAACAATTCTTGTATATTTCACAATTAAAATGCATTGTTTTCTTTTAAAAAATTATTTATATACAAATTTTTAATTTTTAAAGCATTATTTTACTCTGAAAAAATATTCGGCTATGTTCGGCCTAAAAATTGCCTCAATAATATAATTCAGCCCCCCCTCCCCCTCCCCCCCCCAAAAAAAAAATCTTAGCAAAAGTTCCTCATCAAGTACTGTCTAGTTACATTTTAATAGACATTATGTGTGTTGTTGATGCATTTTAAAATAATGACAAAATTTTAAAAGTACTAGGAAACATAAGTTTCAACTTTCAGATGAAATAAAATAAAAAATAAGAAATCTTAATATCTTAAGAAAAACCACTGATAGAAAGGATGAAATGAATATCCTCTAAAATGGTAGAAAGAAATCATTGTAGATTTTATAAAGCTCACAATTAACAATTTAAAAAAAAAAAAATCTTTATTATTATTATTTTTTTCTTTGCTGTCAGCAGAGAAGCCTCTATAGAAAGTGCCCCTCAATGTGAAGAAGTAAAAGAAATTAGTAATTATCTTTCCCAGCCACTACTAGAAAGACAACAGTGTCCTTTGAAGTGGTGGGCGAAAAATTCGGAAGACTTTCCAAACCTTTCACAATTAGCCAAAAACTACCTATCTGCACCAGGAAGTACCATATATAGTGAGAGATTATTTTCAGAAGCAGGTAACATTTACAAAAAAAAGAAGAAAAAAAAAAAAAAAAAAAAAAAAAAAAAAAAAAAAAAGAAAGAAATAGACTATCATCTGAGAATGTTGAATTATTATTATTTCTGCATCACAATCTACATTTATTGAAAACATTTTAACTGTTTTTTAAGGCAAATATAAACATTACAATGCTATTCTTGAAAAAAATATCTAAAACATAAATGCATTACTAATTAAAAGAATTTAGTATTTACATTTCTTTTATTATTTAATAAGAAATAGTAACACGCTTAAAAAAATCACTTAAATTATATTTAACTTTTAAACGTATCTTACTAAAAAAAATCCCTTAAGTATTGCAACATATACGACTTAAATATCTTATACATATAATACATCTATATCTAATCAATCATATATTTATGTTCTTTATAGGTATAATTCAAAATATTATTGAAAGAAATATTTTTTATGTAACAAGGGATAAATGTTAAACTTCTCATTATGATAAAAAAAAAAAAAAAATTGAATTATCTTGTACAGCTGTATTAAAACAATTTTGAATAGATTAATTTTAAATTTAACAGATTATGTTAGCTAATTACAGATACTTTTTGTACTTACTGATATAGCATAAATTTTTTTTAACATGATTCCTAAATTAGCCTCTTATATAAAAATGGGTAGATAAAACCCATTCGGAGTATGAAAGTTAATGGAAAAAAAAGTGTTAGTTAATTTCAAATAAAATTTTCATTATACTTGAAGAATATAAATTGTCAAATTAAAAAGTTATACTGTGTAAATGTAAAAACATTTATTACAGTATTATTCGGCCAAGGCCGAATAATGGACTTGATATTCGGCCGAAACCGAATATTCGGCAGACAGGCCGAATGGGCCGAATATTCGGCTTCGGCCGAATATTCGTTGCATCTCTAATTCGTATGTAGTTGTTGTAACCATAAGGGATATTTGGCGATTTATCACCTACGTCTCGATAACAAAAATAGTTGGATGTGCCAGTCCCAAAACTTTCTTCTATCTCATGTATATTAATATTTCAAAATGTTGTTACAAATACCAATAATTCATTTTTATTAGTTTTATTAATATTTTTATTAGAATTATGCATAACTTCGTTCACTTTTCGATGGTACAATATGGAAAATTGCACAAAAATCGCTATTGCAGCGCCCCCTTCCGGTGGAATTTTTCCAAATTCAGTGAGGACCTACTTGCCATGGCTAAAAACATATACAAAAAATTGGTTCAATTTTATGCATAACTTCATACTCTTTTCGATGGTACAATATTCAAAATGCACAAAAATTGCTATTACAGTGCCCCTTACCGGCAGAATTTTTCCAAATTCAGGGAGGACCTTCTTACTATGGCCAAAAGCATACACAAAAATTTTGGTTCAATTCTATGCATAACTTCATACATTTTTCGATGGTACAATATTCAAAATGCATAAAAATCGCACAAAACTCGCTATTACAGCGCCCCCTACTGGCAGAATTTTTCCAAATTCAGAGAGGGCCTTCTTGCTATGGCCAAAAACATACACAAAAAATTTAGTTCAATTCTATGCACAACTTCATACACTTTTCGATGGTACAATATTAAAATGTACAAAAATCGGTATTACAGCGTCCCCTACCGGCGGATTTTTTCCAAATTAATGGAAAACCTGCCTGCCATAGCCAAAAACTTAAAAAAAAAATGGGGTTCAGTTCTATGCATAACTTCATACAATTTTTGATGGTACAATGGCGACATACGGACACACGGACATACGGACAGACAGACAGACATTTTCTATAAACATGTTTTTTCAGGATCTCTGACCCCTAAAACGTGTAAATCCGTCGAAAGCCGGAAGTCGAAAAAAATTTCGATTACAAAACTTTCTTCTATTGAAGATAGAAGAAAGTAAAAATATACTTAAAATTAATTAATTAATATATAGTTAAGTTCTAAAAATGTTAACATGTTGTATTGTCGTCGGAAACTGATCAAGTACATAATTTTTGTAATTCTAGCATATCAGTGAACGGTTGAAAAATCGATTATGAGGTTCCAACTTTACATTCATGAACCAAGTGAAATAAGAGACTGTAAAAATGAAAAAATGTCATGCATACTGTGCTATAACATGAGGAACATTAATTCGTCAAACTGATAAGCTGTAAGAAAATAATATTAATAAGTCAACATTCAATAGTACTGACTTAATGTTTTTCGAGGACATTATTTATTAAATACATACATAGCGGCATCATAAAAAAACCCACCAAAAAAAGAAAAAAAAAAACAAGAGCTTTGGGGACCTGGAAACGTACAGAAATTCTAATATACACGCATACATCGGCACATACATAAGAAAATGATTGTAAAATTAGTGAAAACTGATTCACGAAACGCCAAAATGTAAAAATATACCAATATCTCGGATTGCATATAGTTTCCAGACCTCCAAAATTTTTTGTTACATTTTTTCGAATAGAAATTAGTCGCTTTATTTAAAGACATAATTTTGAGAATTAATATGACGATCATTTCCATTCGTAAATTATGTTACTTAAAAATCGGAAAGTCCGGCAAGTATGATTGTAAGTGTATTTTAATTTTGCGTATTAATAATAAGTGCTTTTTTTTATGTTATTTTATATGCTCACTGCGAAAACATCTTCGAAAATATATCTGCTTTAACTCTTTTATCGCCTTTAATTTTTTCATTGTTGGCACTCTTTTTTTTTTCAATATTTTATTTTACATGCAATCAAATTTATCACAGTGGAAAATTGAAAATGCATTTATGAATCACGGTTCAACAACACAGTCTTCAGATGTTGTATATTCGCTTCAAGTGATTTGTTTACGTTCAACAAGAAAACATAATTGACATTTTCAAAATATTTTTTGTTAATATTATTATTTACAAAATGTTTTATGGAAGTAAAGTATGCTACGCGGCAAACAGATTAAAAAAAAAAAGAAGATCATAGTATCAAAAATGAATGGAGTTAACTTCTGTGATAATACTTTTTATTGACTTACCGAGAAAGCTAACCTTTACATTTTAAAATTCTTTTCATTTTTTAAATTAATTTATAAACGCACAGATTTTTCTCCCCGTAAATGACTTTAGGCCTTCATCTTTCATCTTATCTCAGGCTGGACGGCTGCCAGATGTCAAATGATGTCTGCATTCAAGGCAGCGCTGTGTTCTAAAATCTATATTTCGAATGCTATCGATTCAGAAATGCATTCTAAAGCAGTAGTTCCAGGTTTTCTTTCTTTCTGTTTTTAATACCTTAAGTCATTTTTTAAAACTTCTTTTCTTTTTCTTCCTTTCTTTCTATCTCTCTTTTTCAAAGCTATTTATTTTTCGCTGAATCAGTAGAAATTTGACTGTGCTGGCAAAGAAATGAATTAATCAGGTGGACTGCGAAATTTCATTTATCGTCTGAGGAGTTACTAAGCTGTGTGGAAATAACCTGACCCGTAGAATCGTATTATGCAAAATGCAAGGCAAGTTGGGTCATAGATTCAGTGAAAAACACGTTTGGGTTTTTATGGGTAATTCCACTTGAATAAAAATTCTTCTGGGCAATTTCTATGAAATAAGTTTTGCGATATGAAATATTTTTTCCCATATAGTATTATCTAGAACGTAAAATACCCATAAAAACACAAGTTAATTAAATAATTAATTAAATCAAACCACTTGATCTTACTGTTTTATTTTTGAATGTATAGATAAAAAGCTGTTTTTTTTCCTTCATTTATTTAGAAAGTTATTAAGATAATTTTTTAGAGTAATTCTAGGATAGGATTATAATACTTTCTTTCTGTAAAAACCTGAAATAACTCAAAAAAGAAAAAAAAAAAAAAAAAGAATGTATTTTGATAAAATAATTTTCATTAAAAAAATAATGAAATTTTACTATTTTCCGTAGGTAGTTGATGATACTTAAATATAAATTTTTAATATTTGAAATTCAGTTTAATATGTGTGCATATAATTAGAAGAAATTTTATAAATATATATTTAAGAAAAAAATCAAAGTATGCTTGTAATTTATGAACGAGATGCTCATATATGTTTTGTAAAACAAAACTGGGTTTTAACAACGTGCATAATAATCAGTTATAAACAGATTAAGCTAAATAATGCTATAAAAAGTGATAAAATATCTTTATTTAGATTGACGAACGTTTCATCGCACAAACGGAGACATTTTCAAAATCATTCATGATAAAAATATTTTCAATTTTTTTTTTTAATTTTGTGAAAATATTTCTATTATGAATAAAAATGCGATGAAACGTTCGTCAATCTAAATACAGATATTTTATCACTTTTTATTTAACTGGGTTTTAGTATCGCTATTTTCAACACTTTGCTGAGATGAGAATTTTGAACTGGGACTGCTAAATTACAAACACGGTAAAACAACTTTAATTTTCGGGAACTCATCGGATGTTCATTTCTAATGCCAAAATGAAGTTCTTCCCAAATTTTCGTGAATGGCCATAAGTTGTTGCCGTAGAAACCTATTTTACCTGTACTGAAGTATAACTTTCGACTTTGTATTCATAAAATCTACCGTAACTTTGCAACAAATGATTGTATCAACTTGTGGATGGTGTCATTCGATATCGGATTGAAAAATACATTATAAACTATACCCTACTTGACCTACTTAATTTTTTTTGTTCTCCCCCCCCCCCCAAAAAAAAAACATGGTAAAAAAACTTTGTTAGGGGGACTCACCGGATCGTCATTTCTAGTGCCAAAACAAAGTTCTTCCCAAATTTTTGTGAATGCTCGTGAATGGCCATCAGTTGTTGTACTTTACACAATTTTTGGTATATTTTATCTGTACTAATTACAAATAAATGTATGTTAGGCAAAGAATTATCGAAATATAATAAAAATAGTGTAATGTGATCAGAATGCTTTTATACTCGAATTAATTGTTCGCATTATTTTGCATCCGGCCGCATATGAGAACTTTCACCGGATGTATCACGCAGAAATCGAACGGTCACGCAGAAATCGAACGGTTCTTAGCTGGTTGACCATTACAGTATTATGAAAGGTATGTTATATATTATATTATGTATACATGTTTAAATATTGCTTTTATTATTCAAGCGGTACTCTGATAATTGGTTGTAATATATTGAGGTTTCTGGATGTAGTCTCCAAAAGCTTTTAAAAATATGCACAATATGAATGTTTAGCGTTTTTTCGGGTTTCGAGGGGATTTTTTGACATTCATAAAAGGAATTCTGTTTCAAACTTTTAGTCTTATATAGTAAATTTTATCTTCCTCTGATATTTGAATTTAACCCTCAAATGCGCGATTTTTTATTTTGTTTCGAAAAAAATTGTATATGATTCTCTGAAAGGTTTATTACACAGAAAAAATAATGAAAAAAATTAGAAATACATTTTTTCATATAATACGTCAATCTTTTCTTCTTTTGCACATCTGCAATACTAGTAAAAACTAAAGTCGTGTGGCTGTTTTAAGCTAAAATAATGCAAATTAGTAAATATTTTAATAAGTATGTCTCGAAATACCTTATTTTATATTATTATTTATTTTATAAAACTTAACATTTAACCCTTTAATTCCCATGATAGAATACGTTCTAGTAATTAGGTAGTTTAGAGAATCCGACTTTACACCAGAAAGTTTCAATGGTTAATTTCGCTTTATTTAAAAAACGGAATGGCTGTTATTAATTAAAGCATATATTGCTATTATAATTTTCTGGTGTGAATTAGGCACATACGAATTAAAAAAATCTATTAAATTCAAAACACTGTTGTTTGCATATATGCAAAGCTGCGCACTAAAGGGTTAAGCAATTTTTATTACGTTTTCAATGCGATTTTTAGCTATTCTTTCACGTTTCGGGTCGATTTTTTGACATTCGTGAATGAATTCCAGTTGCACTAATTTAGGCCGTTTGCAGTATGTTTTGTCTTTTGCGATTTTTGAATTTTCGCGATTTTTAAATTATTAGCGATATTTGAATTTTTGCGTTTTTGAATTTTTAGCGATATTTTATTTTTGTTTCTATTCGTGACGATTTCTTCATATTAGTAAAAGTATATAGGTTTTATTTTTTTCATCCCAATGTTAAATTCCGTCCTCTTTTCAATAAAGTTTATTTGGAATTCGTACAGCAATTTTTGAATTTATGGAAATTTTTTTAATGTGATTTTCAGAGATTTTTCGCGTTTCGCAGAGATTTTTCGATAATGTTAAAAAATCCTGTTTGAAGCTTTTAGTATAGTAAATTTTGCAACCTGCAATTTTTGAAATTTTAGCGTTTTTTTTTCGCGATTCGCTGCGATTTTACAACATTAGTAAAAATAATCCGGTTTCAGTCTTCTAGTCCAATATAGTAGTAAATTTTATTCTGTTTTAATAAAGTTTATTCGGAATTCGTGCAGTGGTTTTTAAATTTTTCGTGATTTTTTATCCTGATCTAGAATTTTTTCGAGTTTAATGCTATTTTTTTGATGGGTTCGGGCAACGCCAGGCGGGTCAGCTAGTAGACAAATAAGCCATAAACGCATTCTAAAAACTAACACGGAGGCATCTGGAAAATTAGCCTTTACAAAAAATGAACAAAAAAATGTATAAAAGCAATATTACTGTCTGCATGTCAGACTTATACACACAGACATTCACAGAATATACACAAATACAGGTCTAAATTAAGTACTTCCCCTTTTCTCTTGAAATGGGTTAAAAATAAAGCTCTTTCGTTGCATATTTACTATTTTTACAAAAAAAAAAAAAAAAAAAAAAAAAAAAAGCACGAATTTAGTAAGTTGTGTTTTCAGGGTTAAGAGACATGCCATTATTAATTCATATCGTTTTTCTCTCCCCTATATGTACATGCTCGCGTACACACGTGGGTGGATGCATATGTAAAAGGAGTATTTGTAATTTGTATATTTATGTTGAGCGCGAGAGATCGGAAGTCAGAATTTGAGAATTCCTCCTTTTTAAAACCATTTTTCATCTTTCGTCTTTCAGTATTGCAGTCGAAATTACTAAAATTTTCCAGCACGTGCTGCTTGATTACTCCATGCAAAACACAGATTGGAAGCAGATGTTACCGCTGACTGCATTAACCGGAAGAAGCATGTCGCTTATTTATCTGCTTACTTCTTTTTTCGTCACGGTTGTCTTTTAACGGGTTATTAAATCTTTTTTTTTTTACTTACCCCTTTCTTTATAAATGTAGTATGTGACTTCAAAGTCACGTGCTTGTTTTTTTTTTTCTCGAGTGATAATAAGAGATAGGGACCCGTAAAATAAGTAATTTAGTGGATAGTTAGGATTCATTTCGGGTATATTTTAATGTCATTTGAGTCTCTGAGTATGGATGCACCTGCTTACCTGTATCAGGCATCTCATTATATAACGATACTCTTTAAAGCATCTGCATACAGTTTTCATCACTTTCCAACATAGCTGAAAAGCGTTTATGACTTTTATTCATTTATCTGACCGTGCTCTAACTTTCGTAAATATACATAAATTGTCATCCACACAAGTTATTGAAGTTTACTATAATTAAAGGTTAATAATAACATAATCACCATTTATGCATGTCGTATATGACTTAGAGGTTTCCATATGCCGGTCTAGGCCTGGTGAAAAAGTCTGTGCCCGGCCCGATTCGTTTATAATTTTGTACTTCACGGCACGGCACGTGCAAAAATCAATCAAATCAGGCCCGGCACGACCCCACTCAATTTCTACAAAAAAGTCCGATTTTTCTTAATATGCAATTAAGTTTCTTTTAATGAATACTGCATATACATATTTATGTGGAAATTTTGCAGCATATCTTAGATTACTATATGTTCGCAAGCCATAGAATACATAATAGCAACATTAATGGTCACTTAGACTTTTAGACTGCAACATTAAAAAAAGAAT
Organism: Maratus speciosus; assembly: GCA_963932465.1. NCBI lineage: Eukaryota > Metazoa > Arthropoda > Arachnida > Araneae > Salticidae > Maratus > Maratus speciosus. Next base: position 236,987,754 of record OZ010797.1, on the reverse strand, counting down.
AGGTGCATTGAAAAAAATTATGCAGCTTAGAATAAAAGAAAAAGTATGTTTAAAAGCATCGCATAACTGTTAAGCTGTATAATAAATAAAGTAGAATTTTGAAAATATTTCTTTATAATTTATTAAGGTATATTTGCAAACTATCCAGCTTACAGAAGTTTGTTATCGCTATTGCTATTTTTTAAAACAAATGGTTTGCCTGGCACATCCTGAGAACAATTAAGTCCAGTTCCAGCCCGGCCAGAATAGGTAGAATAAAATGTAAGCCTAATTCCGGTCTGTCTCGACTATGCTTTAAAAAAATATGCCCGCGGGCTCAGACATGATGTAACAGTCCGATGCCGATCTCTAAGCTGGATATGTTATAATGCCAGTACCTTGGGTCAGATACGGGCCTGGGCAGACTTTTAAATGACTTGACAGGGATAAAGATTAGGAAGGCAAGTAACTTTTAATGGATACTTAAGGCTGTTCCCAAATCCAAAGGGGAACGTTATGACATACATTTTAATTTATTTTTGTTCAGAAACGCATAAAACTGGCAAATGTTATTCAGAAACTATGCCACCGAAGCACGTTTTCCGTTTTTTTGTAAAGCAATATATCTTTCAGAAAATACTATCAAAGTGGGCGTTTTGAACCTTATTTCCAGGCGAAAAGAGAAAAAAGAGTCAAAGAAGGGAGAAAAACGTCTTGTTACGTGATCGAAATTGCTTATAACTCGATAAGTAATTCATTGATCAAAAAATGGAAAATTCATTTCGATTCCAAATCACTCCCATAGTCAGGTCTGCTAATTTTATACTTTACATTTTAAAACGAGTCCGTCATTGTGTCAGAAAGTTCCGCGCTTGTTGAGCAGTGAACTCGAGAACACCCTTAAGGTTGCTAGTCACTCAGCTTCTGAGTTCCCCTCGATAATGTTAAGTCTAAGGCCGTTTGATACATTTTTATATTCAAAATATCTCCTCAGAAAACTAATATTTTTAACTTCTTCTTTCAGTGTTCTCTTCTTAAAAGAAGTCACTTTTTTTCTTAGTTCTCCAAATATTTCTAAAATCTATGCTTAATTAAATATTTTATGTTTTAAAAACTGACGAACTGAGAGTAAAATTTTAACACTTCATATAAAATTAAGCATAGATTTTAGAAATATTTTAAAAACTAAGAAAAAAAGAGCCATCCTTTAAGAAGAGTACACAGAAAAAGAAGTTAAAAATATTAATTTCCTGAGGAGATATTTTGAATATAAAAATGCATCAAACGCCCATAGACTTAACATTACCGAGGGGAATTCGGAAGCTGAGAGACTAGCAGCCTTAAGACTCATTTAGCGTGTGTACGAGTATGTCCCTCTACCCCTTAAGCCTCCGCTGCACTGAAAATCCCGATCGCGAAGTCCCATGTTAGCCTATGGAAAAACCTTGAAGCACGATTACTCATTACTTAAGGCTGTTCTCAACTGCTCTGCTCAACAAGCGCAAAATGTTTTGATACATTTACTGATTCATTTTTTAACGGAAAGATATAAAATTGGAAGGCCTGACTAGGGAAGCGATTTGGAATCGAACTGTGTTTTCAATTTTTTGATCAATCAATTACCCATTGAGTTATAAGCGATTTTGATAACGTGACAAAGAAGGTTTTTTTCCCTTCGTTGACTGGGTTTTTCTGCTTTCTTCGGGAGCTTCGATTCAAAACGCTCAACCTGACACTATTTTCTGAAAGATCTATTGCGTTTGCAAAAAAACGGGAAAAACAGCTCGATTACATAGTTTCTGAAGAACAAACACCACCTGCTAGTTTCATGCATTTCCGACTCAAAATAAATTTTAAACTTATGTCATAAAGTTGCCCTTTTGGATTTGAGAACAGCCTTAATATAATTAGTAAAATACCGTTTTCACCATCAGAAAGTAGACTTCAGATGCCGATGATGTGCGTTTTCAAAAATTATCTCCGTAAATTTTTAGTACGTAAAAAATCCCTATAAACTTTTAAATTTACATTTGATTAAATTTTATCATCTTCTTTAAAATACTGAAAATTTACCTGGACAAATTTTAAAAACGCACATCATCGGCATCTGATGTCTACTTTCTGATGGCGAAAACGGTATTTTAATAATTATATTAGGTAATGAGCAATCGCGCTTCAAAATTTTCCCATAGGTTAACATGGGATTTCGCGATCGGGAAGTTTCAATGCAGCGGCCCTTTAGGGGGTCCGGGACACAAAAATCTTCAAATTTTGCAAAAACATTTTATTTCATGAAAATTTTCTCTATTTTTCCCTGATTTAAATGACTTAAATCATGTTTCTATCTGAATTAGAACAAAAAATATTTGGTTTGTTTTCAAAATCTAGCTTTCAAGTAATGGCTGTCATGGAAACAACTTCTTGTAAAAATGCGTTTTTCTTCATGATAGGTTTTTTCAACAATCCTCGTATTTAAATTCTTATAACTCGAGAACCGTTAAAGATAAACGGTTCAAACATGGAACATATCTTTTTCAATTGTTTTACTTTAATTTTGATTTAGCATATTTAAAAAAAATATTTACTTTTGAAAATATGATTTTTTTTAAAACGTTGCACCACTTTTTTTAAAATTTTTTCGTTAAATATTTTTAATTATTTTATAAATTAATATTTTTAAAAATGCTGAATCAAAATTAAAACTTATATATTTTTGTTTATTTAAATGAAAAAAAAATTTAATTCTATAAATAATATTCCGAGTTATAACGATTTTAAATTACCCCACTTTTTAAATAAATTTTAAATTTTAAATTAAAAAAAAATTATGAGAAATTTTATCATGTGATTTTGTTTACAAATGATAAGGTTAACCGTCACAAAAAAATTCAGAATTTTAGCTCAATAAATAAAAATTATTTTAAAATGTGTCCCGGACACCCTTAAAGGATAAAAAGCATCTGCTTTAGGTTTCTTTTGGTGTTTTGTTCAGTAATCATCGGCAATAATCACTGTTTCCTTTTATTACATTTTTATTCAACTCAACTTGATTTTTGTATGAAAAGATGGAGTTTTGTAATCGATTTTTACCCGACTGAAAAGAAGGGTTATGTGTTTCACGCGTATCTGTGTATGTGGATTTCTTTATACCCTCGAAACATCCCAACGGCTGGATGGATTTTAATGAATGAGGTCTCTATCAATTCGTCTTAACGGCCCAATGGTTATAGGCTAGGTTTTGTTTTTATACATTCAAAATGGCGGTGGAGACGAAAAAAAAAATTATGCACCCTATTGAGTGGCATATCATTAGATAGGTCTTTCAAAATGAAGACGATGTCTCATTGACTATTTTACAGTCAGAAGCTCCGTTAAAATACTATACAACCTGGAAGTCATGTATGTATTGTGGATCTCTAGCTTAACAGCCACTCTAACCATCATAGACATTTATAGACCTCGTCAAAACAGTGTTTATAGATAGGAACTAACAGTTAAACACAACTTAAACGTCATCAATACAAGTAAATAAATAAAAAAAAATAGGTAAGTAATATAAACAAGTAATATAAAAAATATATTTTAAGTCAATTCCTACTGAGGTCAATAAGAGAATTTTTTTTCTTCCATTCTTCTTTCCACTTGAGTGGCGCTTAAAATGCCTTGATCAAGAAGAGGGCTCTCTCGGTCTTAAAATACCTTGATCAAGAAGGGGGCTCTCTCGATTATTGAAAATTAATTAATTAAATTTAATTAATGAATTAATATTTGAAAAAACTGGATTAACACCAAGAGTCATCCACTACAAGTTTAAAAAAATTTATTTGAGCTTGATTGGATGAATAATAAGTATTTATTAACGATTGAAAATTTGAACAAGATACATATAGCGACAGTGTGAGCTAGTAGTGGGAATTGAAAAAAAAATTGTTTCACATTGATGAGAAATAATTAATTAATTCGCTTTTTATGCAGTCGGGTTTTTTGATTTTTTAAATTTAATTGTTCATTCACTTACTTCTTCACATGCTAGAATTATAAAAACTATGTTCAAAGGTGTGTTCCCGATGACAATACAACATCTTAATAATTTTAGAACTTAATTAGGGTGACCGAGCCAGTAGGTGATCAAATAAGGTCAGTGCTACGGGGTTTTGTATTATACAGTAAAACCTCCCTGAACCGACCACCCATTCCAATAAAAATTGGTCGCTCCGAGAGGTGGTCTCTTATTGGAGGTCATGTTTAAATATAGATTTTAATTGTTGAAAAAAGGTAACAATTAATGTTACTAAAATTTATTTTTCGCATTTGGAATAAATATTAAAATTTAAGTATCAAAACAAAAGTTAACTACATAAGTTAATTACTGCAAAGTTAAAAAAATGAATACATTAACGTGTGCTTTGATTTTACGGTTTTATCTTCTATAACTTTTATTTCCAAGTCCTTTCGAAGTTCAGTAAATAAATGAAATTTTTTTTTTTTGACGGGAATAAATTATGACGATTTCATTAATTTACCTACATATTTCTTTGAGAGTTTCTTGACAGAATAGGGCAGGGGAGTTTATTGACCGTCATCCTTAATTTGTCATCAGAGTTAAGTTCATTGCCTAAAAAGATACAAAGGGGTTTAACACTTAAAAGTTACCGGAATAAATAAAAATTCTAAACTTAGATTAGATGTTTGATGAATAATGCGCTCTATGGAATTATTATTATAATAAAACCTTCTTCAAACGACCAGGAAAAAACGGAATTTGTTTCATTTTCTTCAAAGAAATGGGTCGCTCATGGAGGGAGTTCAACTGGGGTGGTCTCTGAATAGAGGTAAAATTAGTATTGAGCCTATGGGAATAAATTTCGTTCCATGAAAAAATGGTCGCTCAGGGAGGTGGTCGCACAGGAAGGCTTCATTGTATTTCCTTCTTTTTAAGTTTTAGAAGTAAACTAACATGATTGCTACAACCCTTAATGAATGCCCTACAGAGGGCAAAAATAAAATCTGCTGAAATTAAATAGCAAAAAAATTATAAATAAATAGTTTCTTTAACTGCCATTTTCCCAGTAGTTGATCAATCGAAGAAATCAGTCAAAAATTCAAAAAATAATCTTTAAGGGTATATTCGAAAAATATTTTTCCGCCCCCAACAGTTCAAAATTTTCCGAGACATTTTCAGACTCATTTTTAAAAGGAAAAGCATGAAACCTGAAGAGGTGATTCTTGAAGAGATGTATAAGAGGCCATGTGATTTCATTTTTCACTCATTTAATTAGAATTTGATTTTTAGACAATTATTTTCTCAGTATGATATTTTTTTTTCATTCCCAGATCTCCGGCTTCGGAAAATTCGGTTCAAAACGCCAACTTTGACAGCATTTTTTGCAATATTTTCTGCATTTATCAAAAAATCGACAAGCACGGCACATTATGTAGTTTCTAAATAAGAGAATTTGCCAGTTTGATGCGTTTGAGAGAAAAAATGAATTTAGAAATAAATCGGAAAATACGCAGTTTGGATTGGAATACACCCTTAAAATATCATGCTTGAGCTGTGATTAACAATAATTCATATAAAACGATTATTTGTGATAAGCAAGATGGAAATGGATTATTTTAACTTACCGTAATTGTCTCCAACTAATCAAAAACAAAATTTTTACTTTTTCTAATTAAAAAAAAAAAAAAAAATCATAAAATGGTTTTTCTAACAGCAAGCAGCTGAAAATAATGTGACAACAAGTGCTCCTACGTTCAAACAAAGATATTATGTCTAGTACCACATATAAAACGCATTTCCACCTGAAATGGAGCAATATTTAAAACATTTGATCAACTACTAGAACGGTATCAACTACTGGCGTGCTCACACTATCTGTTAATAAATTAATTTTAAGGCATTTTCCATTTATCTGGTCAAAGGTGTTAAATCACCAAATATTCTTTACGGTTACAATTGTATACGAGTTACAACTTACAGCAATGGATTTAATTATGCGCCAAATCATACTCGCCAAAAAAATAAATAAATAAATAAAAAATAAAATAAAAAATAAAAATAAAAATACCGGCTAGGGTCCAAATACCGGCTACTAGGTGTTCTGAGAACTGAGCGCAGCGCAGCCTAGCGGGGATAGGCAGAGTTTGTAACTTTAATTGAGAGAAGAAAGTTACGACTAGAAAACAGGAATTCTGCTTTTTCAGAATTTAGTGTCGCCCCCGATGAAAAAAAATATATGTATATATAAATAGTGCAAAACATATTTCAATTTTAAGACTTAAAACACACACTTTTATTTTATTTAAAATAACGTCATTCGCATCAACTTAAAAATTCTACATTTACGATCCACTCTTAAACATCTACAGTAAAGCATGCATAGGATATCACTATCGTAAAATAATACACAAATGTAGCAAACAGATGCCCTCATTAAAGAAACTCGACAAAAAACGGCTATCTAATGATTCATAGGCCTTCATTTGTTTGTAACATTAATATAGACGATTTCAGTCGTGACGTCAGTCATGACGACTCCAAAGAAACGGTTGCTATGTTGTATTTTCTATTTTGTTTGTGTGTTGCAGCTATATCTTATAACTATATCTCACATCTAAGTGTTTTAATACTTAATATGTACTGCTAACATTTTCCACAGTTTATATTTAAAAAGAAATGACGCATAGCAACCGTTTGTTTGGAGTCAGTTTCCAACCAAAACGTCATGACTGACGTCACACTGAAAGCGTCTACAGATACTTAAAATTAAATATAGTTTATAATAGCTCCATGTTTTAATGGAAATTCTTCGTTTAATATTTTTTCAAAATAGCACGTATGTTAATTACATTTTCTTTCGGTTGTTATGAGAAAATGGCAACAAAAAGATGTAATTGCTATTTTGCAATTATTTTTCCTTTACTTTCTATATAAATGTAGTACTTAAGTTGCCAAAATTAAACAGATGGCGCTAAAAACTACAAAAAAAATTAATATTTCAAAAATAAATGGAGATACAGTTTTCAAACAAATTGCATTTAAAAGTGCTTTTTTTTTTTTTTCAATACGACGGTATAAAAATTGAAAATGTGCGATGATTAGAAATTTAAAAAAATGCTATAGAGCTTAATCGTACAATGATACATCTGCTTTGTTTATCGCTAGCTTCTGTAAGGTAACGTTATTTTTTGGAGACAAAATAAGCTGGGAGAAAGAAATAGCATACCGTGTCGGGGGCTAAAAAGGCCAACTGGCTTTGAAATTGCAATAGAAAAATATTTATTTAAACACTAAAAAGTAGAAAAATAAAATAAAATAAAGAATCTAGAAGTTCTTTTAATTTTTTTTTTTTTTTTTTTTTTTTTTTTTTTTTACGTTGGAAAATGTTAAAAATTAATTAAGAAATGTGTCAGAAAGTAGCCTGTGTAAATTTTGAGAACAAAATGTAAAATCAGAAGACAGTAAGTAGGGAAGGTTCGGACTCATACAATAGCTCCAGTTATATTCATTCTGCAAAAATTGAGCAAAAAATTAGATGTACAAAAATAATAAATCCAAAAGTGTCCCAAGATGTCCTCCAACCCTCCCTAGGACAAAATGCATGTCTACAGGTGACAACAGAAGAATTAAAATTTAAAATACGAACGGAAAAATCGAAATAAAAAATTGTCACAAAATATCTTTCAACCAAAATGAATCTTACATTTAAAATCTGGACAAAAATAATTAATCCAGGAGCTTCCAAGGTGCACCTTCAATCCTCCATATTCCAAAATGCATATCTCAGGTGAGAACAGAAGAGTTAAAATTTAAAATATGAACAGAAAAATCGAGCATTGTTACAAAATACCTTTCAGCCACAAAATGGATGTGTATTTAAAATCTGGACAAAAATAAATCCAAAAGCGTCCCAAGATGCACCTTCAACCCCCCCCCCCCCCTAACCCCAAAATGCATCGTTACAAATGATACCAGAAGAATTAAAATTTAAAATATGAACGTAAAAATCGAAAATAGTCACAAAATATCTATCAGCCAAAATGAAGTGTATTTAAAATGTAGATAAAAATAATTAATCGAAGAGCGTCCCAAGATACGCCTTCAACCCTCCTATTGCAAAATGCATGTTTACAGGTAATGTCGGAAGAAATAAAAATTAAAATTTGAGCAGACGGATCGAAAATTGTTACCAAATATCTATCACCCAAAATGAAGTACAGTAGAACTTCGATTATCCGAAGTAATTGGGGAAAACCCTCTTTCAGAAAACCGAAATTTTCGGATAATCGAGAAAGCTTCCATTTTAAGATTCAAGAAAAATATATGCGCTATTTCTTATTATGGTAGCAAGTGCTTAATAAAAATAAAGCAATAGCAAAATAGAAACAATAATAAATTACCTGAATTTTAATTTTGAAATTAAGTACCTTTTGCATATATCACAAGGGTTTGAAAAAATGTTTTGTTTGTCGCAGTTTCGACTGCCTTTACTTCGAAGCTCTATCACGGAGTTTTTAAATATTATTAGTTCACCAGTGTCTCAGTCTTTCAGCTTACTTCAGCCATGTTAAACCTTTTGCAAAACATCCAACAGCTTCAGAACTACTAATTTGTTGATTTTCTTCGTTGCACTACGCAGCTTACAGGAGCTCAAGTTAAATTCAAAGGAACTCTAAGAAAAGGGGTCAGAAATATTTATATGTACTCATAGTTCAGAAAGGACCGCTAGCACACAAGGAATATGATAGTTAAAAAAAAAAAAAGTTATCAAAATGGATTTTGCACACAAGGAATGTGACAGTACAAAAGAAAAAAGAAAAAAAACAACTTAAAAATAGATTTCGTTTAACCGAGAGTTTCGGTTAAAAGAGTTTCGGATAAAAGAGGTTTTACTGTATAATTAAAATCTAGCCGCACAACTAAAATCGAGAAAAAGCTATTTTTTATTGTTTTTCATTTTTTGGTACTTTATAAACAAAAATGATACAGAGATTTGAAAAACGAGCAATTTAGTGAATATGATTTATCGGGATTCAGCTACTGGAACACATGTTACTTTTTATGTCACGCAAAGAAAGTGAAATACATCTGCTTTCACTAAATTTGGTTCTTTAGAAACTCGTTTTGAAAGCGACCGCTTTTAAAAAAGCATCTGCAATCTGCACGATGAGCCAATTCGTGTAAAAAGAAATAATCTCCTGTCCCTCCCCTCCATAATTAGTTTTCGATTAATGCTCAGGTATAAGGTAGCTGTTTAGTTTCGATAGCTTATAAATTACGTAAAGTAATTAATTGAGGAAAGTTAGTAACAGATCATATAAAAAAAGGTACTGTATACCAGGGTCGATTAAATGTAATATGAGAGAAGCTTTAAATGATCTTTCCTAATTATCGAGAATCACGATCATAAAAATACATAGAAAACAAAGAAAAATTTAGTGTTGTGGTATTTATGAATATAAAAATTAATTTGAAACTACATTATGTCAAACATATTCTGGATTTATTTGCGATTATTTAGGGCAGTGCACCCCTTTTACTTTTCAATTGTATAACGTTTATTTTTTTATGTGAGAGAGGTTTTAAATGATCTTTCCCAATTATCGAAAATCACAATCATAAAAAATTATAGAAAACAATGAAAAATTTAGTGTTGTGAATTTATGAATATAAAAATTAATTTGAAACTCCATTATGCCAAACATATTAAAGTTTTATTTGCGATTTTTTAAAATATTTGTGCAGTGCATCCCTTTTATTTTTTAATATAACATTTATTTTTTATATGAGAGAAGCGTTAAATGATATTTCCTAATTGTCGAAAATCACAATCATAAAAAATTATAGAAAACAACCAAAAATGGGGTATTGTGAATTTATGAATATAAAAATTTATTTCAAACTTCATTATGTCGAACATATTTAAGTTTTATTTGGGATTATTTAAAATATTTGTGCAGTGCATCCCTTTTATTCTTCAATATAACGTTTATTTTTTTATATGAGAGAAGCGTTAAATGATATTTCCTAATTGTCGAAAATCACAATCATAAAAAATTATGGAAAACAACCAAAAATGGGGTATTGTGAATTTATGAATATAAAAATTTATTTCAAACTTCATTATGTCGAACATATTTAAGTTTTATTTGCGATTATTTAAAATATTTGTGCAGTGCATCCCTTTTATTCTTCAATATAACGTTTATTTCCCAATACTACTCAAAATATATTCAGTTATGGTACTGAAAATACTGTTGAATAATTTTTCGATAAATATATTTATATGTTTCATATTCGATACATATTCTGCTCAGTTATAAAAATTTCAATGTAATACAAAATTAGAAAATCAGAACATAGCATTATAAATTCCTCAACATTTCGATTCAAAATTTCAGTTTAATTGAATACGAGGGTGTATCAATAAGTTTTGCTTTCACATAGGAATAATTGGGTGAATTTTATGAAATTGCTACATTGTATGAGTCCTCTTCTATATAGTCAGTGTGCACAATAACACATTTGTGCAACCGGTATTTCAAAGAGAGGGGGGAGGATGTATTCTAAGAGGCACTGTAGTAGACCCAAAGGAAGGCATTTTCCTAACTTTTACCGACCTCCACACGTGACATATTGTTAGAAAGGCCTGTGACCACTTATTCATGTTATGCACCTCCCTATCCCCCCCCCCCCCCAAATTTACCCTCCAGCACTTTTCTAAATTTTGCCCTCCGGCACTTTTCTAAATTTTGCGGGCCTCATTCATAGCCCCCAGGGGGCAAATTTGGGGGGGGGGGGATTGGGAAGTGCATAGCATGAATAAGTGGTCACAGGCCTTTCCAACAATATGTCACATGTGGGGGTCAGCAAAAGTTAGGAAAATACCCCCTTTGGGTCTACTATCGCGCCTCCTTGAATATATTCTCCCCCCGTCTCTTTGAAATACCGTTTGCAAAAATGTGTTACTGTGCACGGTGACTATATAGAAAAAGAACTAATACAATGTAGCAATTTCATAAATTTCACTCAATTATTTCTATGTAAGGGCAAAAGCCTACTGATATACCCTCATAAAGTGTAGGAAAAAACAAAGAAATAAAATAAATAAATAAATAATTTTAATATGAATAATAACAATAACGCAAGTTACAACTCTATTTCTAAAAGTTTCAGAATAAAGTTGTTTATACCAAAGTTACTTGTTTATGTTTCCTACTTTTCTAATACATTTTTTAGCCTTAAGGCGTTTTTTAAATAATTAGTTTTGTTCGAACTTTCAACAAACTTTCGAATTTAAAAAAATTTCAGCACGAACTGAATATTTTTTCATTCTTTCGTTTTATTTTTAAAATGTTTTATTTAACTTAAATATAAATTTTCATTTTTCTAACTTTAAAAACGTGTTCAAAATAAGCTAAGGTATGTTTGGAGACTGTGTCAGTATTGAAAAACGTATTTTGAAAGTTGAATGAAAAACTTGATGTAACTAACAGCCAATTAATTGTACGAGAACATCTATAAATCGTTCTTGATTTAAAAAAACTATTTTTATCCTGTTTATGAACAAACAGCTTGAGTTTCATTACGATTATTTAAAAAGGATTTTTCCTCTGATTATTGCACTATTATTAATCGAAACGAATACATTCCAAAGTTGATTGTTACAAGTTTTTTTTTCTTTTAACGTGCTAGAGAAAAATAATTTAAGATCTAATAGTGTCTATTCTAAATATTGTTACTAGGTGTACCGATTTTCAGGGGATCCAAGACCCATTGCGCGGATTTCCCAATCGTTCATAATGTATGAATTCGTCTAAACTATTTTTAGTACCATGCTATCCGTCAGTCTGAACCAAATTAAACAAGCAGGGGAGACCGAGCTACGCTCTGTTAAAATTACCTTTGTATTAAAACCCTATATTAGAAATTGGTTGAATCATGTATCTCGGCTCCTGTTGGGAATTTCCAGAAAATTCCTTTAGATTCTGAATGGCAATTTTCCCGCCAAATATAGCCAAATTTGGCGACATTCTTTCATTTAGCGTCAAGATTGTGTTTTGGCATTGGTGATATTGAAAGTCGAATTTCCCACACACATTTCGCCAATGTCACCAAAATTGTGCCAACTATTGCCATATATCACCAAACATCACTAAATTTGTCGAAATGTTGTCAACTTCGTTTATTACTAACTGTTCAGCAATTTAATAACTATTTCAACCTGCATTCCTATTTAAATACACTGACCCGTAATGACCCCCAAATGGCTTACTAATCGAATTTTCTCGTACATGTGACCTAGTCCAATGACCTTCTCGTACCCCAAAACGGTAGGATACAAAATTTAGTCAAAATCGTTAGATCCGTTTTTTAGATAAAGTTTACATACACGCACACATAGACACATACAAGATTTGCTCGTATTATAGTATATGGATTCTGTATAACGGAATTTTTTTATAATAAAAAAAAATACCGTACAAATCTACTTGCTAAGAAGGGAACTTGTGTAAGATGAAATATTTTTCCTGTCCATATTGACTTTGTTTTTAACGGTTTTATTGTACTTTGTTTAGTAAAGTCTGTGAAAAACGGAACTTGTTCATAATGGAATCCTATCTTAAAATTAAAAATTTCATTGTCCCTTGGCAAGGAATACCATATAATTAAAATAACAATACATTAACAATACTATACAATACAGGGTGATCCCGAATTCATAGTACAAACTTTAAGGGTTAGTATAGAGCACTGTAACAATCATTTATTGTACACGTGCGCAAGTTACGTGTTGAGGCACAAACTCAGGGAAGAGATGTGAAAGGAATGTTTTTTGAGAGATCATTACAAATGCTATGTTTACAATAAGTGTGTTCAAAATTGTGTTAACCAACAGTAATACATGCCTGGTAGAGTCAACGAAGCTATTGGCTTACAGCGATGGCAGGTATTTCCTGCACATGTGTACCAGCAACAGATATTCAATCGGCGAGATTGTCAACAGAGTCAAACTGGAGTAGTATATACAAGACTCTTCAGATGTTCCCATAAGAGTTAATCGAGGATCAATAAATTGGAAGATCGGGATGACCAAGCCAGCACACCAAGACAGGCAGTTACTACACTGAGAAAAAAGTATGGTTCTGGCATCTAGAATCTAAATTGTGACTCAAGAAAAAATAGTTCCATGTCATTCCTATAAATTCTAGTTCCCTTTATCTAGAGAGTTCTAGATTCTCCTTCTCATGGTTCGTATGGATACCATTATTTCTCCAGGAAAACTACCAGTATCTTTTTATAGAAAAAGAAATCTAGGTTAAACGCGCAAAAATTCCTTTTCTTTACAGAAGAGATTTTCTATAAGATAATACTGGTGCTGAAAAAATTTCTGGTCTGCAAAATTCACTGAGGCATACGAACCATGCTACTAGAATTCAAGAGCGTTTTCCTATATTCTCGTGGTAAAACTTATTTAACCCGTGAGGCGTCGCGTGGGGTGTGACATACCCAGGGTTTATACGGTTTTTACAAATGCCACCACTATTCTTCGAAAAGTAATCATCAACTTACTTTAAGGCATAATTTGTAACAATCGTCTCCGGCTAATTTCATGAAAACGTTTCATGTCTGTCACACAGCTGAAAATCGCTATTATTGTTGGCTACCAGCATTTTAGAACGGAAAAATGTGACTTATTTTATCGGAGATATCTCATCAATTGAATAAGGCGAAGCAAACTTTTCAAAAATAACGGTGGCCAACAAGCATAGCGATTTTCAGCTGTGTGACAGACATGACAAGTTTTCATGGAATTAGCCCTCCCACTAAATAAGGTGACGATTATTATTTGCATTCATTGGTGACAAACTGAAAACTGATCATACCCGGTTTTTGCGCGACTTCCTTCGGGTTAAAAATCTCTGCAAATAGATGCGAACACAAGAGGTTAGTTTTAGTAACTGTAATTCTAGTTTTTGAAACCATTCCCGAAATCAAGCGATCATTTCTCGCTACTGAAACCATTCATTATCTTTTCGTCACCTAGAAAACAAGAGACTAGAAGTTCTAGATCATTTCGTCTATTCAGCTTAGTTGTTTACACTAGTCGCATAGCTCGGAAATCTATATTTCTAGTTTAGGGACTCAGAAAATGACTACCTATTCATTCTAGGTGAAGGCGGTATTTGTTTTTTCTCAGTGTATCGCATTATTTTGATAGAGCTTTTACCAGAACTAATTCAAGACACCATTCGTAAGCGGCTGTGGTTTCAGCATGATGGGGTGCCAGCCCATTTCAGCACTATTGTGTACAATTACCTGAATGTCAATTTTGGTGCGCGATGGATTAAGGTTGAATATTTATGCGACTCTAGGAGGATCTCGTTGCTCGAATATCCATAGCTGCTGCATGTGTGCATGAAATACCTGGCATCTTTGGAAGTGTACGCCAATCGCTCCACCCACCAACGCTGCCAAGCCTGTATCACTTTATGCTTTACAAAACTGAAACCAACTCCTATGTTTTTTATACTTTGAAGTAAATCCAATCCTAATGTATACTTGTGGAAGATATTTGGATGAATTATCAGGATAAAACGCTAGTTATTTATTTATCCCCACTAAAAAAAATCTTTAGAAAATCTGTAGGTAATTGCCCCAAAAATCTGTAGATAATTGCCCCAAAAATCTGTAGATAATTGGCCCAAAAATCTATTGGTAATTGGCCCATTTCTGCAGATATTGTAAAGAATATCTTAAAAAATTCTGCAGATATTTTTAAGGTAAATCTAAATCTTCAGAATCTCTGCAGATTTCTGTAGAATTTCTGGAGAAAGTGGAGATTTCTTCAGATAATCTTCAGATTATTTTTAGTGGGGATCTTATATCATTTACATTATATTTTTATTTTTTGGGTATTTCTTATTCTTTTATTATCTGAAGTATTTCTGTTTAATGCTCTGACTACGGGACCGGATATGACTATATGACCTAGTTGACTTTTTTTTTTTTCGTACCACTTTTTAAAAAGTAATCCAAGCCATACACTTATATTAGGATCTTTTGAACGGAAATCTGTCGTAAAGAAAAAAAAAATTGCAAATTGTGATACAACTGAATGTAAAAATACTCGACAGTCCTAACCCGTTATCAATGGGTTAATCATCGAACTATGTCATTTGCTCTTTATTCTAGTTAACAAGAGGTATGTTTATTGTTTTATTTTCTTGAATTTAGGAACGTCTAATTATGCTCGATTGATTAATGCATTTCACGTAATTTTTCTTTTTACATTTAATTATGCTATTCACTTTAAAGCACTTGTGCGATCTTAAATAACTTACCAAGTTTGCTTCACCCGCATAACAATTGCGGGGTTTTCAAGTGCGGTTTTGATGCTTGGTGTAATTAACTGATATAGAAATGCAATTAACGAAAAGTATGACATTCTCTTCTCAGAGGAACTTCAGAAGATATTCCAGTAATGTTCCATTGAAATCAAAAGCTATATGATAAATTAGGTCATTAGTAAGAATAAATGCAAAAATGGAAGCAAATCCATCAAAATTATTTGGTGTTGGAAATGTTGATGGGGTAAATGCTGAAAGGCTTTATAATTTTTGCGTCAAGTAAACATGGGATTTAAATAAAGTAAGTGGCAGAGTTTATGTTTATTCAGTTCAGTGCAGGGACTATGCTTTGTTCAGTGAAACAGAAAATTTGAATAGAAATTTTAAGGAATTTATAACATTAGGCTGGGTTTTTTTTAATTCTGTATTATACTGAAATTTTTATAACTGAGCGGAATATATATCGAATCTAAATATATACTTAAAATAAGCAAAAAAAAAAAAAAAAAAAAAAAAAAAAAAAAAAAAAAAAATTATGAATTCAGAAAGAAGTTTATATTAAAAAATCTCTTAATAATTAACTATAAACTCTGAAAACATTCAAATTTAAACTACATAAACAAAATACTAATCTGTTTCTCTTCAATGGGTGGATAAACAGACCTAACTCCACCCCCTAACCCCACTATAAAAATCTTGTAGGTTTTGAAACACAAGTCCATCCTGCACTCAAAGACAATGTAAAAATTGAAATATTTTTTAAAAAATATGACTTTAAGATGTAAATTGACATGTAAATATTGTAACTTAAGTCATATTAAAATGTACATAAAACATAAAAAATGTTATATAAACAGAACAAAGTTATGTTAAATTCAAGGCATAATTATATTGCAGTATATAGTATGAATACACAACGACTAGCGTCCATCTATACTTACAAGAAAAATATATAAAATGAAAAAAAATATCTGTTTTGTTGCATTTCATATGAGCTGCTTTTACGCCTAGTTATGCAATAACTTTCATTAATCATAACTGAAATATATAAATGTAGTAATAGTGAAATTAATGAACAGTATTTTGAGTATCATAATGGAATATATTTTGAGTTCTACATTGAAAAAAAAAAAAAGAAAACAAAGTGCACAGATATTTAAAATAAAACTTGAATATGTCGACATAATGAAGTTTTTAATCGATTTTTAAACAACGTTAAGTTCTGCTTTGTTTTCAATGATTTTTTATGGTCGCAATTCTCGATAATTAGGAAAGATCATTTAAAGCTTCTCTCATATTACCTTTAATCGGCACTAATATAAAATTACTCTTTTTATATGATCTAGTTACAAACTTTCTTTAATTAATTACTTTGCGTAAATTATAAACTATCGAGACTGAATAGCTACCGTGTAGGTGAATATTAATCGAAAATTAATTATTTAGAGAAGGGAGGAGAGATGCTTCTTTTTAAACGAATTGACTCAACGTGCAGATACTGAAATAAGTAAAAAGAAGTGGGTAAGAGTTATCGAATATCGTACAGAGAATTTCATTAAATGTTCCTTTCAAAATACAGGGCTGTTACAAATGATAGACCCGACTTAAAAAAAATTATATTTTCGAAATTACTGCACATATTACAATAAGTCATACATTAATTTAAAGAGAAATATACCAAGTTTTTTTCAGTTACAAATGTTCGATGTGTGACCTACTTGTTACATGGCATACGTCCAATCTGTAACCCAGTTCGTCCCAAACATTTTGCAGCATCACTTTGTCTATGGTTCTGAATTCTGCACAAATCCGTTCTTTAAGTTATGACACTGTCAAAGACATTGTTTATGTACCACCAATGCCGAAAACAAAGTGTTCAGAACTTAAAGAACGCATTTGTGCAGAATTCAGAACCATTGACAGAGTGATGCTGCAAAATGTTTGGGACGAACTGGATTACAGTTTGGGCGTATGCCATGTAACAAGAAGGTCACACATCGAACATTTGTAACTGAAAAAAACTTGGTACATCTCCCTTTAAATTCATGTATCACTTATTGTTTATTATATTGTTAGCAATATTTAATCTTTGCTATCAGAAATGGCGTGATGTTCGTTCTTATCCTCAAAAATTAATTATCTATTTCTCAATATAAAAAACATAGGTAAGATAAATTGGGCTTACCTTATATTTATGTATATCCGTTTATCATTTGGTAATTTTCGTCCGGAAAGGGTAAATCGATCTACGTATTCTTCTTGTATTTCTGTTTTAATCCGCAGGTGATGATGGTGTGAACTTCATGTGGTTTAAAAGGACACATATTTTTGTGTGACTTGTGAACTTAAATTTGTGCCGAAACTTATAAATAGAAAGTTAAATAAATTTTTAATAAGAGCTTTAAGACATACATCTCTCAGTTTGAGAGTCTGAGTTACAACTGAAAGTAGAGAAAAAATACATGTATAAAATATTACTAACAATAAAGAACAGGAAATTAATGCCATAAATCAGCATAACAAATAATTTGTATCAATATTTATATTTATGGTATTTTAAAATTAGAGTTTATAAATGTCTTATAGTTCTTGAGTATTGCGAAATGTTTATAATAAAATGTCTCTTTACGATTGTGCAATCACTTTTCAATTTCACTTCCTTCTTTCAGATCATAAACACTTTTGATAATTACTTTTGTAAATCACATTTGACACATGAAAAACAATTTACTTCGCTTAATTATTTTAATGTCCTTGTTTGGAGATTATATTTCACAATATCTGCCAACATATATCTATGTGCAGTAGTTTCGAAAATATGATTTTTTAAAACTGGGTCCACCATTTGTTATAGCCTTGTACTTCATCCTTTAATTAATAAATATAAATCGTTAATTTCTAATTATTAAATCCTTAACCTTTTAAGTAGATTTGTATGAAATACTACCTTTGGGATTTCACCTATTTTGGAATTTCGGAATTTTTTTTTACATATTTACACCGATCATGACCCCTAGATATTTCTATCTATCTATTTATCTAAAGATATACCACTTTTTTAGAGACACGATAATTTCCATAATCCTGCACAAATCTTTTCCAAACTGATACATAAAATCAAGGGGCATAAAATCTCAGTCAAGTTCGTTAATGAGCAAAATCGGACCAAGGGGGTGGTAATAGGGAGGGGTTTTGTGAAAAACGAAAAACCCCATAACTTCTTAATTATAGTACATATCGACTCAGTTTAAAGGTATTATTACTTCTAAGAAAAATGGGCCAAAAATTTATGTATGACAGATTTTTGATAAAACTAAAACTGGGCTCGGGTTTTGGGGAGAAAAAAATTCATAACTTCGTCAATTCTCAAAATATCAAATCCAATTAAATTTATTATAAATTGTCTTAATATTTTCTACAACTTTTATACTGACAAGTTTTTGATAGCACCAATTTCTACTGAAAAAAAAATAAAAACGAAAACAAAAAGTGGGGGTTGAAGAAGAAAAAAATCCATAACTTCGTCAATTCACAAGATATCAAATCCGCATGAATTTATTATATATCTTCTTAATATTATCTACAACTTTTATATTGACAAGTTTTTGATAGGACTAATTCTTACAGCAAAAACAAATTAAAAATACATATAGGTTGAAGAAAAAAATATTGTATTAAGGATGTACTCAAATCCAAACTGCTTATTTTATGACTTATTTTTTAATTCATTTTTGCTTTCAAAAGCATCCAATTAGTAGATTCTCTTATTCAGAAACTATATAATGTGCCGTAACGGTCAATTTATTGATAGAGGCAGAATATATTTTAAAAAATGATGTCAAAGTGGGCGGCATTTTGAACCGAATTTCTGGAAGCGATTGTATTGGAAACGAAAAATATGGTCCTACTGAGAAAATAATTGTTTATAAATCAAGTTCTAATTAATTGAACAAAAAGTAAAAACATAGGTCGCTTATAAATCTCCTAAAAAAATCACGTCAGCAAATGTCATGTTTTTTCTTTTAAAAATGAATCTGAAGATGTGTCAGAAAATTTCGAGTTGTTGAGCATGGAAAAGTATTTCTTGAATACTGCCTTAACATGGGTCTGATAAAACCAGCTCTTACATAAAAATGAAATGAAAAACTCGTCAAAAGCGGCCAGATAAAATTGTTAAAGTGGGTTTATCTCTAGTCATGATTTAGTTTTTGTTGGTGAAATTAGCACTTAGCTTCAAAATCTACCTGCGCCTGTAGCCCGAGCCGGCAGGGATTTTTTTTTTTTTTCAATAAAGAACATAGTTTGCAGAACCAATAAATTTAATTTTAAAATTATCGCAATTGAAAGATATTTTTTTTATTCAAATTAAAAATATTCAAGAACTGCTTTTCAGGCAATTGTAACAGCATGTGTTTGTATATTACTACATGATTTAATTTTAGCTTACAAAAAAAAAAAAAAAAAAAAAGAAAAGAAAAGAAAAAGAAAAGAAAAAAAAGAAAAAAAAACACTTAAAATGGCAAAAAATACGAAAGTTACTTTAATTAAATCCATGTAGTCAATTTAAAATTTTGCAATTTCTCAAAAAAAGAAAAAAAAAAGAATTTTTGAATTTAAAAAAATGATTGATAAAATATTTTACAACTTTTGGCCTTAAAATTTCAAAAATTCTGTAAAATTGAATCTATTACACAGTGCAATCTATTCCGGAAAAAAAAATTAAATTCCGACGCCGAGTATTGTACCGGGAAGCTTTTGATTAGCAGGCAAACGGCAAACACGCTAGTACGGAGCTATCTAGCCCTCGCGAAATACACTAATTAAGGTTCAGCTTTGAAATCTAAATCGTAAAAATGGTCGGATGTCATTATTCATTTAATTAAAATAGTGTAAGACTTCTTCAAAATTTGATGATTTCTCGTACGATCGGAGGTATTTGGCCATCAGTATGTAAAATTTCAAGTCTCTAACTTATACAGTTTCTGAAAACGAACTCTGTGAAGGAAAGACGGATGAGCAAGACGAATAGGGTTTCATCAGATCAACGGAGCACCAAAATAAATAAATAAATAAATAAATAAATAAATAAAATAAAATAAATACAAAGTTGGTTTTTTACAAATCTGCATCCGTGTGCCCATATACTGCATGAAGAAAAAATTATTTTGAGATAAATGCGCTGAAAAATTTCATTCAATGCGAAAAACATCTGTAGTATTCGTTGTAGCAGAAGTATAGCTGAAGTTTATCGTGGTATATTGGTGTACGAACTGTTTTAGTATACAAATCTAAAAATACATATTTTCGTCAAATTTAGAAATTTCTGAAGTACTACGTATATAAGGGCTCACACTGTATTAAAAAAAAAAGGACTAAAATACGAAAATACTACTGGCAATCACGCCAGTACTATTTTCGTACTTTAACAAAAGTTTTTCACCGTAATAAAAAAAAAAAAAAAGGAATATTTTCTGTAATTTATCGGGAAAAAATTCCGCTAAAATACGGAAATAGTACTGATGTCTCGATTGCCAGTAGTATTTCCGTGTTTTAGTCCGTTTTTTTTTTTTTTTTTTTTTTTTTTACAGTGTCACAACCATAGTCAACCAAGTCTATTTTTTTTTTTTTTTTTTTTTTTTTTTTAAATGAGATAGTCCATTTAGAAAGTGCATAAAATCTGTTTTATCCACTGCCACGGTGAACCAAGTCTGTAAACAGATGACATATACCGGGTGTCCTAAAAAGGACTGACTGATTTTAAAATTCAATAACTTGCAAACGGTGACAGATATTTAAAAAATTCTTGCAGGAGGGTTATGCATAAGGTCAAAAGTTTTTTTTTTTTTTCCAGTGATTTTCGATTTTAGTTCGAATTAAAAACAATATATGGCGCTGTAAGCAATAGGCGCTAAATACAGGCTCGATTTTTTTTACCTTTCTCTTCTTCCATGCGGAAAAAGGAGGTTAAAATGTATTGAGTGGGTCCCGAAGTACCAAACATCGAGCTTGAATTTAGCGTCTATTGATCGCAGCGCTATCTATTGTTTTTAATTCGAACTAAAATCGAAAATCACTGTAAAAAAACTTTTGACCTTATGCATAACCCTCCTGCAAGAATTTTTTAAATATCTGTCACCGTTTGCAAGTTATTGAATTTTAAAACCAGTTAGTCCTTTTTAGGACACCCGGTATGATAAAGCATGTGAAAACAGACTTGGTTCACTGTAGGAGTGGATAAAATAGATTTTATGCACTTTGTAAATGGACTATCTCATTTTTTGTCAAAATAAACTTGGTCTACAACGGTTGTGAGCCCCTCATATCCCCTAGGGGTGATTATGTTCCGAATTTTCCGGAAATTCCGAAAAATTAAGGCAGTCATTTCCGAAAATTAAAAAAAGTCGGTGATAAATCCGAAAATTCGGACATAAAATTTCAACAAGTGGTCACCGAAAAAAATCAATTTCGTCAATCGTTCGAAGAACGCCAAGATCGCCAATTTAGATTCGTAATTAAGACTTATTACTTATACTTACATTTGTATTCTTGAACTGTGTACTTTTCTCTTTATTTTGTTTAATAAAGGTTATATTTACGTTTTTACATCGTTTTGATTTTAGAAATATTCAATTATTCTGTATTGTATAAATGCACCACGTGTAATTTTTCATCTTTACATTTAATGAGGCTGTACATATTTTAGTACTTATAAAATTTTAAATAGCTTACTTAGTTTGTTTCACCCTCATAATAATTACGGGTTTTAAAGTGCAGTTTTAATGTTTGGTATAATTAGCGCATCGAGAGATGCAATTAACGAAAAGTCTGACATCGTCTGTCTGAGGGACTTTAGAAGGTATTGCAGTAATGCTAGACTGAAATCCAAAGCTGTTTGATAAATTAGTCCATTAGTAAAAATAAATGCAAAAATGGAAGCAAATCCATCAAAATTATCTGATGTTTGAAATGTTTACGGGATAAGCATTGAAAGCTTTTATTATTTTTGAAGTATACCAGAAATTAAAGTCAAGCAGAAATTTATAGCCCAGAATCTATGTTTATTTTGCTTGTATAAAACTATATTCGCAAATTCATATACTGTTAAAAAAGAAGAAGAAATAAATAAACTGCTTTCTCCCAACACCGTCTTAAACTCGTTAAAGGTTTCATTCTATATTAAAAAAAACGTTGTAGACGTGTTATTAATAAGTGTATGATCCGTAAGCGAAATATTTCACTGTGATGTGCTTTAAAGTACGTGAATTGTGTTAGTATACAAATCTAAAAATCCATATTTTCATCATTTTCAACATTTTTGAAGTACTAAATCCTTTGAAACTGGGAAATCCGTTATCATAAAAGCTTGGACA
The DNA here is from genome assembly GCA_963932465.1 of Maratus speciosus. NCBI lineage: Eukaryota > Metazoa > Arthropoda > Arachnida > Araneae > Salticidae > Maratus > Maratus speciosus. The sequence goes on along the minus strand of OZ010797.1, from coordinate 236,965,051 downwards.
TTCCCTTAAAATATTTTAAAATATATCACTATAAAATTATGTGTCAGAACTAGAGCAAACCTTGAACCTTTCTGTTAACTTTTACTCTTTAACATACGTTTGTCTTTGTGTTTGCTGCCAATTATTTGCATGAGATGGAGGTCTGCTCGGGTCCCCGGACTTGGTCGGGTCGGCAAAATGAAGGCAAGTTTACAAACTGGCCGGGCCGAGAAAAAATAAACGGGCCGGGATGATAAAAAAAATTGAACGGGTCAGCCAGGCCGTTTAAAAAGTAAGGCAGGCCGACTGGCCCGATATTACAAGTTTGGCAGCAACCGATAGCCAATAAAATATGAAAATTTTTTAATGGACATACTGAGGCGAGAATAAGTATAAATGTGCTGTACTAGCAAATGATAGCTTGACGACATCAATTCAGAAATATGCAACAAGTCCAGCCTAGAGATCGGCATCGGACAGTTACATCTCGTCACGGAGCTTGGGATTAATTTTTGCAGCAGGCTCGGGTAGAGGTCTGCACGGGCCCGGGCTTACCCCGAGGCCCGTACCCGGTCCGGCGGAATGAAGGCGAATTTTCAAACGGACCGGGCCGGCAAAAAAATTAATCGGGCCTGTCGACCCGATATAAGAATTCAAGCGAAGCAGATAAAATACGAGCCATTTTCAATGAATATGATTTTCTCGAGAAGTATAAATGTGTGTCAGGAGCCGATGCGAGTTTAACAACATCAATACAGAAATGTAACATGCCCATCGTAGAGATCGGCATCGTACAGTTACAAGATGTCTGATTCCGAGTTTAATTTTTTTCAGCAGACTCGTGCCGGGACGGAACTGGTCTTAATCGATCTTAGGATGTGTAGGACAATCATTGTGTTTTGTAGTATTAACAGTGATAATGAACTTCTCTTAAGAGTATCTTTGGAAATATACCTTAAGGTGGTTCTCATATTCACTGCTCAACAGTGCGAAACTTTCAGACACATTTTCTGACACATTTTTAACTATAAAGGCATAAATTTGACAGGCCTGCCTATCGAAGGCATTTGAAAACGAATAGTTTTTTCCATAGATAAATTACTTACAGAGATAACAGAGATTCTTGTCACGTGACTGTACGTTTTTCTCCTTTCCTGTGTTATCGCTTCCTGAAATTCGATTCAAAACGCTACCTTTGACAGTATTTTCAAAAAGATATATTGCTTTTATCTATGAAAAAAAAGACATTTACATAACTTCTGAGTAAGAATACCTGCCAATCTTACGCGTTTCCGAAAAGAAATGAATTCGTGTCGAAATGTAGCTCCTTTGGATTTGAGAAAAGCCTTAAAAATGAGAGAAGTATTTTCACAAATCTACTTTTTATTATACAGCTTCAAACATTATCAGGTTTTTAATCCTTTATTCTGAACTACATTAATCTTTTAATGAATCCTTATTTCCATTTTGAAATGTCTGTAGACACGGTGACTAAAACACTGTAAGTAATCGTTAATGTTTACTATTGTGTGTTTTCTGTTTTGCGAACATCATAGTAATGTAAAATATACTGTAAAATGTTCCCATAAATATATATGTAGTATTCATTAAAAGAATCTTAATTGTATGTTGAAAATAAAAAAAAGGTTTTTTTTTTTTTTTTTTTTTTTTTTTTTTTTTTAATTTTATTTTGGTAGAAATTGTGTCGGACCGGGCCTGTTTTCACGGATTTTTGTACGGGCCGGGCCCGGGTCTGGAAATTCCGGCCCATGCAGACCTCTAGGCTCGGGTCAAGCAGCGGTCAGGCTTACATTTAATTCAACTTACGTCAACTTACTTTACTTATTCAACTCGGACCTGGCAGGAATTGGATTTACTTGTGCCCAGTACCCGTGAGGCAAGCACTTTGTTTTGAAGAAATAGTAATAGGGATGTTAATCTTCTGTTAATGGAATCTTTGGAAATGTACTTTAATAAATGACAGAGAAATATTTTAAAAAGTCTACTTTTCTTTTTATTATATAGCTTCAAAAGTTATGATGTTTTTAACCATCTTTTTTCTTTTATTCTAAACTGCATTACTTTTTTTTTATTTATTTAATGAATCTTTATTTGAATGTCATAGTCTAAGATTTTACGTAATCATTGATTTTGCTATTCTATATTCTATGACTTACGAACATATAGTAATCTAAAATATACCGAACATCTAGTAATTTAAAATATACCGAACAAATTATTCTTTAAAATAATATATGTTAAAAAAAAATCGATTTTTTTTTGTAGTAATTGAGCTGGTTTGGACCGACCGGGACTGTATTCAATAATTTTTGAACGACCCAGTCCCGGGCCTGGAAATCTCGGCCCGTGCAGACCTCTAGACTTGTAGTATGAGCTCTCCTAAAATCTTCCTCGCTTCGCAAGTGATATTTCTAACCTTTTTATGAACTAACAAACGAAGTTTCTTTACTTTGATGATTGCAATTGCAATAAATTGCATGAAAAATGAACTACAAGAGTTTAAAAATAGAAGTTTCACTTTTAATGTGCTATAGATATACATACTGGCACAGAATTTAGGAACTAAGAATGTCTTTTTTAATTCAAAAGTTAGATCGGAACATTGATTAAAATACATTCAATTTAAAATTTTCTCTGAGCTTTGGATAAAAATAATTTCTCTTTCATCGTTGAACTATTTAATTTTCTCCTTATTGCTACTCCACAGAATATATATGTTCGTTGTTATATCGTTATTATATTATTAAATTAATTTTTGCTGTATATGGGTTTTTATTAAACGTACACTGTAAAAAAATCCGTTAAAATACGGAAATTGTACTGGCCATCGAGATGGCAGTACTATTTCCGTATTTTAACGGAAAAAAATTTCCGTATATTCCAGAAAATTTTCCGTTTTTTCGTAAAATTTTTCCTTTTTTTCATATTTCCGTATTTAAAAATTTCCATTTCAAAGACAAAATATAATTTTTCAAGGAGAAACTTACATGTTTATGAATTTCATTCTTCATTTTTTAAGGACATGTTTACATCAAGGTTAGAACATCTCAATTTAATTCAAGCCACAATTAAGAAACATCACTTACGTTAACGTTAACGTTTGCAAATATTGTAACTTATTTCCGATGCATTTTATGAAGCAAGGGCTAGGTGTTAAACAAGGAATGTATTTTCGTAGAGATAATATTTTTCAATTGAGTATACAATTCTGAATGTTTTACACAGTTTTTCCATAATTTTGAATATTTAGCTTTTCGACTTCATGTTTATAAAAGGTAAATTTTAGTCTTTAAAATATTACATGCATGAAAGAATGTATTAAGGGTTTCTTAATACAGAGTTTCTTAATAATTTAGAGTTTCTTAAGACTGCTTCTTTTTTGGAAGATTTTTAAAGTTTTATTTTAATATTATTTTTATTTATTTATTCATATACTTTTGCAAGAATACCAACATATATTTTTTTTCAAACATGTACTTTTTCAAATTATTTGTGTGATGATATACTGTAACTCAAATAAAGATAATTATTACATGGTATTAACCCATTTATGCCTAGCGCCCCATTTTCGGGACGTTTCAAATTTGAATGCATTTGTATAATTTTCTTCTTCTTTATAACATGAAAATTGCATGAAATCATTATTTATAAATGTCTTTATCTATAACCGAGAGATGACAGCACAAGGTGGATATTTATTTGCTTAAATTAAGGCCTTTTTTCGGTGTTTATAGATTTTTAATTTTTCAAGAGGGCGAAATATAAAAAATAAGTTTATTTGTATTCTTTCTATCATGGACCCAAAATCGCAAATTATAATCTTAGCTTGTGGAATTTTTTGAAATACGTATTTTTTTAAACTGCGAAATTAAATGTTCCTATTTTTTATGCATTTTTGTAAAATACAAAATATAGGGTTCTAGACAGAAATGGGCACATATTTTTGTTAGAAATTTAGGAGACAGTTATTTATGCAATCTCCTTTTGAAGATATTTATGAAATAAATTGTTATTAAGCCTGCAATACGATTATTCTTATTTATATTATTAATAATAGTTATAACGTTATTAGTCTCTGCAAAGAAATAAATATATATATATATATTTGTAGTTCATTAAAATACTAATTATAGTACATAATATACAATTTTAAAACATTTTAAATATAAATATAGGCAAAATATATAATTATGAATATTATTCTACTAGAAATACTCATATTTAGTTCTTTTACATTTTATCAAATAAATACAAAAAAAAAAAAAAAAAAAATTAAGCTTAATTTTTTTTAGTATTTTTCCAGTTCATTTTGCAACATTTTAAAGTGATTTTACCAAAAAATTTGAGAAAACAAAAATTCAGGCACAAATGGGTTAAAATAAATTTCCTTTATTGCTTATTATAACGTCAATTTTATAATAATTTCATTATTTTATTTCAGATATGTTTTAAGTGCGAATCTGTTAAAGTGAATGGATTAAAAAATATTTAAATTAAAACTAGATTTTTTTTAAAAACATCCTACAGAGAATTAAAAAAAAATAATAGCTTGCAATAAATAAGTCAATCATTATTTTTAAATCATAATGAAAAATTTCTAACATTTCTTTTTCAATGGTCTCAAACTTAAAAAGAATTAATAAGATTTAAAATTTTTTTAACATCGTAAAAATACGTTAGCTTTTTATTAAAAAAAAGAAAAGAAAAGAAAGAATGAAAAATATTACAGCAAGTTGTTTAAAAATACATACTACAGATGGCTCCATAACCTTTATCGGTTTACTTGAAAACCCATGAAAACCAGCACAGTTTAGTGAATATTGAGGAATCATTGGATATATTTTCAATATTGAGCCACATTTAGCCAATAATGAGGTTTTATTGAAAATAATACCACTGTTGTAAGACAAGTATGTACAACAATTAATTACTTCGCTTTCCAAACACAGCAATTATTTCTAAACGTCATTTACGGAACTTGTATTGTTTTGAAAGCAATATAAAAATATTCCGTAAAATTTATGGAAAACTTACTGGATTTATACGGATTTATAATCTCAAAATGTCAATTACGGAAATTTTACTGTTTTCTTAGAAAAATGAAACTATTCCGTAAAATTTTACGGAAAAATTCGTGTATACTGACGGATTTTTTTTACAGTGTATGATCTTTAAATGCGAAATATTTCACTGTGATGTGCTTTAAAGTATGTGAACTGTTTTAATATACAAATATAAAAATCTGTATTTTCGTCAATTTTGAAATTTTTGAAATATTAAATCCATTTAAACTAAAAGTTCCTTTTTCTTAAAAAACTTTGCCATTCCTTTAAAATATTTAAAAATATATCAGTGTAAAATTATGTGCGTGTACCATAGCGAGCCTTGCACCTTACTGTGAACTTTTACTCTTCAACCATGCGTTTGCGTTTGTGTTTTCTGACAATTATTTATATGATATCATCCAAATTCTTTCTCGCTTTGTAAATGATACTAGCAAGGATGACCGAGCTAAGCTCGGTCAAAATTAGCCTTGTGTTCAATTCGATATTTTATCCTCACTGTATCATTCTTTCTCTATAGATACAATTGGCATGATCCTGAGACATAGTGACCCAAAAGGACCCACTGACCGAATTTTTTCAAAAATGCGACTTAACCAATTCTCTTCTCGAACCCGAAAACGATAGAATTGTAAATTTAGTCAAAATCGTTAAAGTCGTTTTATAAAAGAAATTAGTTTGAACCAAGGTAACCCAAAAGGGGCTCACTAATCTCTAAATTTAAAGAACGTGACCTATCCCAATGGTCTTCTCGTGATGGGAAACGATGTAATAAAAATCTTTGCCAAAATCGTTTGAGCCGTTTTTTAGATACAATCAGCTTGACCCACAGTGACCCAAAATGACCCACTAATCGATTTTTTTCGAACATGTGACTTAGCCCAATGGTCATTTCTTGCCATAAGCGGTATATTGCAAAATTTTGTCAAAATGTTTTGAGGCTTTTTTTAGATTCAATTAGCTTGACACCTGACCCATTGGGACCCAAAATGACCCAGTAATCGAATTTCTTTGAACATGCGACCCATCACAATGGTATTCTCGTGTCCGAAAACGGTAAAAAGCAAAATTTTGTCAAAATCGTTAGAGCCGTTTTTTAGGTAAAATTAGCTTGACCCGAAGTAACCCCAAAATGACCCAATAATTGAAATTTCTCGAACATGTGACCTAGCCCAATAGTTTTATCGTAGTTAAAAACGGTTGAATATAAAATTTAGTCAAAATCGATTGAGCCGTTTTTTAGATATTATTAGCTTGACCCTGACCCATTACGACCCAAAATGATCCACTAATCGAATTTTCTCGAACACATGACCTAGCACAATGGTATTCTCATGCCCGAAAATGGTAAAATACAAAATTTAATCAAAATCGTTGGAGCCGTTTTTAAGATAAAATTTACATACACACACAATTTTTGCTCGTATTATAATATAAGATTTCTAACCTCCTTATGAGCAAACAGACAAAGTTTCATTACAATTACTTGAAAATGATTTTTTGTAAATTGCATTAGTATTAGTCGAAAAAAACAAACAAACTTTAAAGCTGCAAGATACAAGTTTCTCTGTTAATGTGCTGTAGATATACAGAATTTTAGGAACTAAGAATGTCTATTTTTAATTCAAAAGGGAGATCTTAACATTGATTAAAATACATTCAATTGAAAATTTTCTCTGCGCTCTCTGACTTTGGATAAAATAATTTCTCTTTCATCTTTGAGCCGTCTAATTTCCTCTTTATTTTACTTCGTAGAAAATATGTTAGTTGTTATATCGTTCTGAATTCAGAAATATTTAATTTCGTCGTATGAATGAATGTATTGCGCGTATTTTTTCTCGTCTTCGCGTTTGACGATGCTGTTCATTTTAAGCACTCAAGTGATCTTAAATAGCTTACTAAGTTTGCTTCACTCACATAAGAATTAGGTGTTTTAAAGTGCGATTTTGATGTTTAGTGTAATTAACAGATCGAAAGATGCAATTACCGAAGAGTTTGACACTGTCTGTCGGAGAGATTTAGAAAGGTATTGGAGTAATGTTCAGTTCAATTCAAAAGATGTTTGATAAATTTACCTCATTAGTAAAAATGATTGTAGAAATCGAAGTCAATATATCTGAATTTTCGGATATTTGGAAATGTTAACGGGTTAAATATTGAAAGCCTCTGTCGTTTTCGCATAAAATAAAGCTGGAATTAATTTCAAGTGCAGTTTTTTCTCGATTAATTCTGTTTCGGCGATATTGCCTCACTAATCGAAACATACAGGATGGTCATAAAAAAACTTCCCCGATATATGAACCCCTAGCGGCCTAACCGCTCAACCAATCAAAAAGAGGTTTTAGACATACTTATTTGAAGGTATGCGCTCGATATCGTGATGATTTAAAACAATAGAGCTCTCACGGTTACGGTTACAGTGAAAAATTTTCGAAATTTTCAAATAGCAACACCCATTTTTTTCATGCGCAAATTCATCAGCGCATTAAAAAACCATAAATGGCGTTGGAATGATACACGTACGATGAAAATTGCTGGCGTAAAACACTTGCTAATAAATTTAAAACATCAAAAAACCCGACTGCGTAAAAAGCAAACTAATTAATTATTTCTCATCAATGTGAAACTATTTTTTATATTACTTACCTATTTTTTTTTATTTACTTATATTGATGACTTTTAAGTTGTTTAATTATTGGTTCCTATCTATAAACACTGTTTTGATGAGTCCAATAGATGTCTATGATGTTTAGAGTTGTAGTAAAGCTAGGGATCCTACCTACACAACTTCCAGGTTGTGTAATATTTAAACGGAGCTTCTGACTGTGAAATAGTCAATGAAACATCGTTTTCGTTTTGAAAGACCTATCCAATGATATGCCACTCAATAGGGTGAGCAAAAAAATTTTTTCGTGTCTACCGCTATTTTGTATTTAACGGCCGTCATTTTAAATTTATAAAAACAACATTTAGCCTATAACCATCGGACGGTTAAGACGAATCGATAGAGACCTCATTCATTAAAATACATCCAGCCGTTGGGATGTTTCGACGGTATAAAGAAATCCACATACCTAGAAACGCGTGAAACACATAGCCCTTCTTGGCAGTCGGGTAAAAAGACCATTGCGAGGAACGAAGGAGTGGCTATAAGGCATGTTTTTCAGTAGCCGATTTTTTTTTCACTTGTGAAGCGAGCAATGTTGTAAGATTTGTTTTAAAATGTGTTTTTGAGTTGGGTTTGTGCACACATAGTGAAAATAAAAATGTAATCATTTGTTTTGGTATGCTGAATACTACGTTACATAGGAACTGATTAGGATTGAGTACCACGATATTACACAGGCAATTTTAGTCATACGTGTGTCGTTCCAACACCATTTACTGTTTTTCAATGCGCTGATGAATTTGCGCAGGAAAAAAAAGGGTGTTGCCATTCGAAATTTTCGAACTTTTTTCACTGTAACCGTAACCGCGAGAGCTCTATTGTTTTAAATCATCATGATCCCGAGCGCATACCTTCAAATAATTAAATCTGAAATTTCCTTTCGATTGGTTGAGCTGTTAGGTCACTAGGGGTATATATATCGGGGAAGTTTTTTTTTATGACCACCCTGTATATTGAAAGGGAAAATTTACAATGAATCCACAACCAACATTCTCAAAAACCTACATACATAAACAGGAAATGTAATAATGTACAGTCGTGGGAAAAAAAAAGTAAACACCCCCTACTAACTCCTCAACAAATTATCGTAGAAGAAAGTTACTGGTATCGAACGATTGGAAATAAAGTCTACTTTTAAATGATGTATATAAAATTTGCTCAGGAGGCCATCTACATATTTAAACGAACCCAAACTTCATTTTTTTCAAAGGCAATACTCAGTTTTGACAGCATAAATGAACTCTACACCCTTCAATTAGCCGCAAAACAAATTTTTATGCAATTCGTACCATAAGTTTCAGAGAAATTAATTATTTTGAAACGAGTGTATTTTAAGGGCTGTATCCAAATTGAAATTCGGTACTGGATTGTTAACCGAGAGAGCCCCGTTCTTGATCAAGGCACCTTAAGCCCTACTCAAGCAGTCAATGAAGCCTGCTAGATTACAGGAGAGCAGAAGAAATTTCAAAATATCTAGTCACTTCTATCATAGATGGTCCCTTAAACCATCATTTTGCCGTTTTTTTTAAGCATAATTTGAAAACTACTTGGAAGAAAAATGTAAAATTTTGGATTTCCATAAAGCAGGACTTAATAAATCTCAATCCATCAAAAAAATTGTAGGTTGCAATTTATAATTTTTTCGAATATTAATTTCATATTTCATAATTCATATCATAAAATTATAAAAAATAGCAAATTCAGCGTATTTATGTTTGGGTATACTAGTATTATTGCTACACAAAATATTAGCACATTAGGAGCATAATTTTAGGAGATATAAATAAAAATATGAAAATGTAATTTAACATTAGAAGCACTCAATTTTGAATGTTTATAATTCAAAAACTTATCATTCAAATGACTTGAAATATGGTGTCTAGGCATAGTTTGAACCGAAGTTTTGAAATATCTCGTTAAAATTGATTATTGCCATTGAAAAAAAATGAAATTTGGATTCGTTTCAATATGTAGATGGCCCCCTAAGCAAATTTTATATACATAATTTAAAAGTAGACTTTATTTCCAATCGTTCGATACCAGTATCTTTCGTCTCTGATAATTTGTTGAGGAGTTAGTAGGGGGTGTTTACTTTTTTTTTCCACGACTGTACTATGATATTGTTCTGGATGCATTATTGTTAGAAAATACAAAAGCTTGATTTGAAAGTTTATGAAAGGTAAATCTAATTTTTATGAATTTCCATCAATGCCATGGGAGTTAAATTAATAAGTAACTCTCAAAAAACATTGAAAAGTCAATTTTAATATTAATTCTGCATTATTACATTTCTTTAAGTTATTGATGTTAGTTTATTTACCATTAGGTTAATTAAAAAAAAATACATAATTTTATTTAAAATGTATTGTTATAAAAATTGATCGCTTTAAACTCACACATATTTTAATTTACTAAAGCAAAAAATCTCCATTTGCCAACTGTACAGTTCTTTTTGTAATACATTCTGCGGTAAAACAAAATTTTATTTAATGGATATCTGTAGATTTTTTCAGTCCAAGCTGTCTACTTAATTTGTCCATGCGAATATAATTTTGTATACCCCATGTAATTATGTGCTTTTCCACCTAATTATGTATTTTGAATCTTAATGATCCTTAAGTGAACAAGACTTCAATTTCAAATTTTCGTAATGCATAGTATAGTATTAGACAGAGGAAACACAGAGTTTAAACAGGATAACATTTTATTTTCTAATTTACGGTGCATTTACATAATTCCACTGATGTCTGGGCCTATATTTATCAAATGTTGTATCAGAAATTTTAGCTTTCGAAAAGTTTCTTAGAGTTCTTTATTTCTTTTTCCGGCATTTTCCGCAAATTTTATTTTTAAACTAGCTGTTTAACCCGTTCTACGCACGGGGATTCATGAATTTAATTCTAAAACCAAAATTAAAAATAACTATTCGATTTAGAAAAATATTTTTCTACTACTGTGCTGTGCATTTTGTTTAATGAAATTCAATTTATCATGTTGCTGTGGCGGCAGATGATAAAACGATATCGTTGGAATAAGGGAATAAATAGAATAAAAAACTTTTGTTGATGTTTGTGATAAAATGTTTTTCTTTATTTTTTAAAAAAGGTAATAATTAACCGTATTTTACTAATGATATCGTAATATTGTCCTTGAAAACGAGTTACGAATCATTAGTTCTATTTTTATCCGCATTTTTATTCATGACGGTTCTCCCTTTTTGCATTCATTTTGTGGTTTTTCTTGTCGAGTTAATGTATATTATATGTATATAAACTTATATATAGTATAAACTTATATATATATATATGTATATATATAAGTTTACTTATGGCCGTTGGAGAATTAACTATGTTAGGTATAATATAGTCACATTTTGGGAAGTAGGTAGTCTTTGATATCCTGCATTTCGTGCGGTGAATTTGTTGGTGCTGACAATATTCGTTTTTTCTGGTCTTTTTTCATTGGTTGAGTTGTTATTGTTACACAAGGCTTGACAGGGTATTTCAAATGTATGGGATTTCCTACATATTTATCGTTATTTATTTATTTAGTGAAGTGAAAACTTCTTTAGGCGCGTTGAGCTTTTTTTGAGATGGGGAAAAACCACTGATTTCGAGACACTGTAACGTAACCGACATGCTAGCATAGACTTCTAATATAACGCATTTTGACACATAGACACTAGCGCGCCAAGCGGTGAATGACAGGAACTTTTCCCTCTTCAGCTCAATCCGCAAAAGAAGAAGGAAGCTAAAACTCACTTTTTCTCCCGGCGTATTGCTAAAACAAATTATTATTTTGTTTTTCGTCAGTTAAAATGAATTATACCGTATCCGTGACTTCCTATTTCGTGTAACTAAAAACCGATAACGCTGTATTTTATAGTGTTGATGGTCTGGTCAATGACCAACAGTATTGGCGGGAATTTCGATTACGGAAGATAAAATACGGGGCACAGATGTCAGATACGCACTTGGGTACCTAATTGACAGCAAAATGGCGTTACTTTATTTTACAAGGTAACCCGGCTACTGTTGCTTATTTATTAATAAATTGTTCATTTGCTTTTATTTTATTTTTTTAAATTGCACAATTGTTTTGTTCTATAGTTATTAATGAAATTACCGTTTATTTGTTGTTGTGTACTTTTTAAAACAATAGAAAATAATTTAAAAATATATATTGTAACTGTTATTGGAAAACGGGCTTTCGCCAAATTGACGTTAAAAAATCGCGCCAACCTGGTTCGTATATCACATCTCTGCCAAATTCTCGGTTTTTTGATTTTTCGACTTTTTATCCAAATTTTCCGGATTTTTAAAATTTTCCTTTTCATTGTATCCCAAACACTACCTTCATACCAAATTTCAAGATTCTAGGGATACAGGACGTACCTCTGAGTTTTGATGATCGGTGAATCAGTGTCGAAAAGGCGAAAGTTTAAGTTCATATATCTTCTGAAATAAAAAAGATAGAAACGTGAAATTTCAGCATTTAGTTCCATTTCCACATTACTTTAGATTTACGAAGTTTCAAGTTTCTGGGAATCACTAACACAAAGATATTGGGGGGGGGGGGTCAAAAGTACCCTGAGTTGCTTCCAGAAAAAGTGCTTTCAAGACTTGGCAAGGGCATTGCCGTGTCCCCAGATGCTTTCATTAGTGCTGCTACACAATTCAACGTATAAAACATTTCCTGACGATTAAAAAAACACACACGTAATTGTTGAAGTTTTCACTTCTATTGGCACTCCCGGAGTGCCACTGTTTTTTTTTTTTTTTTTTTTTTTTTTTTTTAATGCATTCACCTTCCTGTTAATAATTAACTTTCGAATATTTTAAATGTTATGATTTTTTAATACTTCATTTATAGGTGATTGGATCTAGTTATTATAAAATTATTTAGTGATTAGTTAATTTAATAATTGTTGATACAATTTAATATGTATAATGTCTATATCATGTCTTGATACTCAATTTATAAATTTCATTTTAAAATGATGATGTTTTGTAATATTCTATAATGGTTATATATATATATATATATATATATAAATTAAAACTTCTAACTAAAATCATTTTCGATTGTGTTGTGAATGTGTTGCGAATGTGGTGTGCCAAATAAAAAGATTGTGTAAAAAGTGTTGTTAAAAACTACAAGAGGAGAAAATGTGTTTTCAAAACATTCATTTTTAAAATTGTGTTAAAAATGTTTAATAAATAGTATGTTTTAAGTGTGTATGTGTGTTATTTTAAAGACACCATGTAGAAAGTGCTTTGAAAGTGCTTCAAATGTGTTGTTTTATAGTGTTCTAAATTGTGTGGTATTTGCAATGTGTTGTTAATTTGGTGGCAAAGTGTTGTGCAGCACTATTGTAAGAAAACATTTTCATCAATATTATTTACAACACGATTTCAACAGAATTAACAACACTATTTTTAGAACACATTTTTAGATAGCAACACTTTTTCAACATATTAGGAACACATTTCTAGATAGCAACACTTTTGCAACGTATTAAGAACACAATCATAATACAAAAAATATTTTGTATATGAAGTTTTCTTATTCACAACAAATTAATGTGTTGTTAATTTGGTGACAAAATGTGTTGTAAAATGTGTTTATTTTTGTGTTTGAGAATTTGCAGTGTATATATATATATATATATATATATAACTTTACTTATGGCCGTTGGAGAATTAAATATAGCAGGTATAATGTATTCACCTTTTGGGAAGTAATCCGTCTTTTTGCATCTATGCTTAACGCTCCAATAAAATAACAGCTATGCAATGCAAACTGGTACTTGAATACCTTACATGTTTTTATATCTTAGTTAGTAAAAATCAACCTAAATTAAGAAAAAAAAATATACACTTGATTAATTTACCTACGGGTCATTCCACGTAAAATGAGCAAAAATTAAAAAAAAAAGTCGTGGCCACATACTAACCAATTTTAATAAAATTCGATGACAGGTTCAATTCATATTTAATTAATGCTTTACAAAATATCTTGACAAAAAATAAATTTTTTTAGCAGTTTTGGATATTTAAAAAACTTGTGATATAGAATGGCATGAGCGCAATCGTCCAAAGTTGCAAGTTTGAAGTTCTGTATCTTGAAAACTATTTAACAAAAAGGAATTTTTTTTAAATTTTTAAACTCTGAAAAATTATCTTCTTATTTACTGAGTAATAATAATCTAGTAACACCATGATTATTTATAAATTAGTTGTAAAAATTGAATTTTTGTGAATTTTGAGAAAATTAGAAACGTTATAAAAATCAAAGGAGTTAAAAAAAACATCTGTGAAATTAATGCCTGATCTAGTATGACATTTGGAGATCGAATTCCCCAAGTTTGAAAGTCGCCATTTATTTCCTTCATCTTAAAAAAAAAAATTAGAAACTTAAAAAAAAATTACAAAATCATGATTTTTCCTTTTCTGTATGAGCAAAAAATAAATAAAGGACAGGCCCGACTTAACAATATTGCACAGACATAAAGATTAATAAGTCCATGATATGCTGAAAACAATTTCAAGATTGCCTTTTCATTCCTAACATAACAAAAATGGGTTCAAAATAGTAATGTTTTCTACATTCCATTCGCTATACCTCTTTGAATTCGCCCGCGTTTCTTAAAATATTACACGATTTCATGGGAAAACAAATTTAGTGCTGCTATCTGGTTTTTTTATTTGTATTTAGAATTAATATACAGTTTTTTGTTTAACTCGGTCATTTCTTTCTACTCTAATTTAAAATTCTCTTGAGGCAAAAATAAACTGAAAGCAACAATAAAAGTTTCTATATTTAAAATATACACTTTTATCTATAATATCAAATAATTTAAAAGTTTAATAAAGCTTTCCTTCACTTAAAAAGAAGTGATAGAAATATTGCATTTTACCCTCAACATTTTTTACTATTTATTTTCTTTCTCATTAAGGAATAAAAATGCAAGAATGAAACTTTCGATATTTCAAATATATACTTTTAGCACTAAGGTCAAGCAATTTTAAACTTGTCAGAGATGTCCTTCGTGTGTAAAGGAGGAATAGAAATATTGCTTTTTCCCTAAAAAATTTTCAAAAATAATTTCTTTTCTCGATACGGAATAAAAATACAATTACTAACTCACGCCAGTCTGTTAATTTTTATTCATTCCGAATTATAAATAATTTTTAATATAGTCTTTCCATTCCTAAGGCTAATAATCAAAATTGAAATTTTAAGCACGTAGACAAAACCTCGATTTTGCATCCACTTTTAATGTAAATTTTAATACTTAAATAAACAGTCCTGAAATCTATTATTTTGCATTTACTCATAAATAGATATGATCTACTTATAGACTGATTTTCATTAAAATCTGTGACGTGTCTGCCACATCTGATTTGCTCATTTTGCATGGAATGACCCCTACATGACCGAAAAAGACTGGTAAAACGCGTATAGGTTATGGTTTTTGTACTCCTATTTTAAGTATGAAATAAAAATTAATATTACACTCACAATTATTTTATTCAAATTATCGTAGTTAGATATGAATTAAGTGTCTCGATGGTTTCGAGTAATAATTGTTCTTCGAGCGCTTAATCTTTGATGTATTTTGTAATCAATCATTACTATCTCGATGCCACTCTGTTAAAAATTTCTGTAGGATCATTGTTTAAAATATGATATGACGATATTTCCTGCCTCTAATTAATCAAACATTTCAAGGTCCAATAAATTTGAATTATGTCATTGTTATCATATTAGTTAATGTTCGATTGTTAATCAACTGGAAAATATTTTTTAAAATAAGATATAAAAGCGCTTATCTTTATGGACAGATTAACTATAATAATCACTATTAACATTTTATTTAAAAACTAGGTAAAACTCCGTCAAATGTGACAGGTAATTTTTTTTTTAAATATTAAACACATTTCAGTAAGTAATTTTTCTGAGGAAAGACTTCAAAAGTGTAATCCGCAATTAATATTATATAGAGAAAAATCATAATTTATTAGTAATTTATATAATTATGTAAACTAGTAAATATATAAGAAATCAAAACACCCAGAGATAATATACTTCCTTAATTGGTAAAAGGTGTTAACTGAAAACAATATAAACAGTAGAAAAGTTTTTATATATAAACTGTGTACATGTTTCGGATTCTCCGATGCCTTTTTCAAGACAATTGAGAATTTTTTACAGTTACATGATCTATAATGCAATTATTTGAAACACTATCCTTCACGTTTTTCACGTTTTCTCTTAGATTACTCACGTTTATACTCCCTGATATGCTATTTCTTTCAAGCAACAATTGAAGTGTCGTCTTTAAAAAATAATGTTACGTTACATAAGCCAGCCGTTAAATGAAGCTGATGTATCATTGTACTGTTAAATACTGATAATATATACTGCAATTTTTTTAACTTCTAAGCATCTCACATTTTCAATTTTTACGCAGTCGATAGGGGAAAAAAGTACTTTTAAATGCAATTTGTTTGAAAACTGCATCTCAATTTATTTTTGAGACATTAATTTTTTTGTAGTTTTAATATTTCTGTAATGGCGGCAAGTGAAGAACTCCATTTCTGTAGAAAGAAAAGGGAAAATAGTTGGAAAATAGTACATTACTGTAACTTTTTGTTGCCATTATCTCATATCAACTGAATTAAAAAAAAAATTAAAATATGCGCTATTTTGAAAAAAAAAATATATATACATATGAATGATTTCTGATAAAACGTGGAGCTATTATAAACTATATTTAATTTTAAGTATCCATATTAATTTTACAAACAAATGAAGGCATATGAATAATTAGATAGCCGATTTTTTTTGTCTAGTTTACGACATAGCTTTTTGCTGGGTTTGTGTATTATTCCGCTCTTGTTATGGCCATGCCAAGGAGTAAGAATTTTTCTGGTCACCATTTTGGAAAAGTTCAGAACCTTTTTTATTTGATTAACCTCCGCATGATAATGGAGTTTCATAAAAAATATTTCATTTCCCATGAAAATTATTCCCATGATACTGGTCCGAAAAAACGAAATTCCAAAAGTCTATCTAGTGGTTATGTTAGGAACATGTGCACGTAATTATGGCCACTATTGTAAAACAAAAACGAACAAAAAAGTGAAATCATTCTAGAGAAAAGTACAAGTGAGTAGAAAAAAAATAAAAGTGAAGTTAATTTGATATGGCTACCTGGGTGGCCATATCAAAAGCAGACCAGCTTTTTTGAAATTGTTTGATTAACGAAAATTGTTTGATTATAGACAACTCGTAAAATATACGCCATCAACGACAAGCATTAAACATCTATATATATATATTACGCTATCGTACGTGGCACAGAAATCGCGATTATTTGTTAATAGTTTAATGGCAACGCCCGAATGAAACGTATCTCATTGGAACAGCATTTAATGTATATCCATACATATAAGGGATTACTATAGGGGGAAACCCTGTTCTGTCGCCAAATGTTTCCAAGTTTATCGCCAACTTGGCGATATATCGCCAAATTTAGCGACAAAAATGAATCGCCAAAAGTGACGCCAACTCGGTGATATCTCTAATATTTCGTCAATTCCCATAAACTTTTACTGTAAACCAATAGGGTTTACTTGCTTACAGAAAATCAACAAATTGAGATTTCTTAATGCAACAAAAGTAATATTAGCTTAAGGGATTATATTAATTATATTTAAGGGAGCCCAAGTAAATAAAATTATGAACAAAAGTAACGATACGATGCTTAGCATACTTTCCCAAACATAAATTTTAAGGGAGACCAAACTGGTCGCCAAGGGCGGTAAGTTGAATAAAGTATGATAGAATTCGCGAGAAAAAAAAAAAATAATAATGCATAAAAAAGGGATGACTTACCAAATAAAAACGAAAAGCTATCGCATGAAAAACACAAAACAAGTAACTGGCGTCATAATGCACAACCAGGCTGGATGAAAAATTATGACATGATATACTAGGAAACCCCTTTATTGTATGCTGATGTCATCAAGCGGATTTTTTGGTTAGCTAACTCACAGTAGGGGGGGGGGGGGGCATATCAGGAACATGACCATAGCAGGGGAACCTACTTTATAAATAATAACAACAGCAACACCAATAATAATAATAATAACAATTATTTATCCCGATTATATCTAAGACAATCACATTAAGCGTTATTTTTTGCAGAAAAGAATAAAAATATTTTTTTTTGTTAAAGATGTATTTTCTAAAAATTCAAAAACTAGATAAGAAAAAAGCTATAATTAAACAAATAAGGTTGTTAATGAAATTTTCCTTCCCCAAAAGAAATAGAGAAAAATAGCCAAATGTTCTTTACCTTGCTGTTTTTCATTGTTTTATGAATTGTATCACAAATATTAATAAAAAAGGATATGAATAATAATTACAAATAATTAATAACAATAACTGTTATTACAATCATGGACATTTTATCATAAAACGGAGAGAAATGTATATTAAAATTCCTTAAAAGATAAACATAAAAAAAAAAGATTGCAAACGTTCAGCTTGTTTTTTCACTATTTCTTTGAGATTTTTAATCTTCGTAAAGTTTTCTTTATGAAAATTATTTACTCATTTCATCATGTCAAAAGAATCTCTAAAGAGTTTTCTTTTCTTTCTTTTCTTTCTTTCTTTCTTTCTTTTTTTTTTTTTCTTTTTAAAGGATGCCGAATCTCTTTTTAAAAAAATTTCTACTTTCGAAACAATTTTTTTTTCTGTGATCTCATCATCTTTGTTGCATATAATACCTTTTTAGAAAAAGAGCTTCATATTTAACACAGCACATGTAATCATTAAGATTTAAATTAGAGGTTCTGTATTGATGCGGCGGCAGATATATTCTGTTACGATGTTCTACTAAAGATGATATAATTGTTTGAAAAGTTCGATTCATATAAGGGACTAATTCGATAATACCTTGTAATGAATTGAACTTTTTTGTTAGAAAACATAAAACTATCCATAAAAACTATTTATTGTGTTAATCAGTGATTTTTATTAGTGGTATCTATTGGAAAATAAAAATACAAGATAATTTTTCTTTCTTATGAATAGTAGACATTAAAAAATTTTAATTATTATACACATGACTTAATTTCCAACAAAAGAAAATTTTTAATTTATTTTCATTATATCTGTATGCATATATATATATATATATATAAATCAATAAATCAAATTTAACACTGTGCAGCCCGCAAACAGTGTTGTCAAATCGTCTAAATTTGTAACCTATAAATTTTTTAACAGAAATTAATTTCTAGAAGCTTTCTAGAACTTTACACAAAACTTTAGAGAACTTTTAGAAAACTTCATCAAGAGAGTTTTGTGTTATGCTTAAGGGGTCTCAGGACTCTTAAAGATTTAAAATTTTCAAAATTTTAATTTTTTTAGTTGTTAAACTCTTACTATTTCTGAACGTTTTGTTATAATTGTTTCCTTAAAATTACCGTTAGAACAGAAGTTATGACTTTTAGAATTATACCCGCTCAATTGCTGAAGCGGCGTTTCTGAAACTTTGAAGTCATTTTTCTCCAAATGACGTTTTTTGGCCATAACGCGCACGATATCGCCAGAACTTCCGAATATTTTTTATGAAGTTTTCGAAACATATGTTGCATATTAGTCTGTATAAACTGAATCTAAAATTTTCTTTTTATTGTTCAAAAAAATATTTTTTTAGGCAATTATACTGTTGAAATTTTCTAAATTTTGCATTAGCTAAATACAACTTTGTATTAAAAATATAAAAATGCTTTAAATATAAATTTATTTAGGTTCAGGTAATTATTACAATCTGAAGTATAAGTAGGCACCAAAATTTTCATTCTAGTTGCAATACAGTAGCCTCCCTCTTAACCGGCCTCCTCTTAGCTGAAACTCCGCTTTAACCGGCCGACTTCTTTTCCCCAATATCAGTCAAAACTCAAGGATGAGGGAACTCAGCTTACGTTTTCGAGTTGAAGTGCAATCCCGAGGGGAGGAGGCAAAATTCAGAAAGAAGAACGCCGGTTCTAAATGGACACATTCTAGGACCTTCACCAGTGTTGAATTCAGGATGTGGCCCGGAAGAAACCCCCCCCCCCCCCTTCCCCAGGAACAATGAGATGTCCCACCGGAAAATTTGAGATTTTGTATTTTTAATGGTCAAAAGTGCAATCTCCCCCCCCCCCCCCACCTGGAACTGTATAATGTCTGATCTGTAATCCTGCGCGTAATCTGTTTTGTCAATTTTCTGCTCGTCAAATGTCTGACTGTTTGGAGCCCCCTGTAAATGCTAATTCTGCATCTTGCAATTTTTTAAATACATGAAATGGAAGAACATACATCTTTCAATTCCAATGAAAATTGTGTCTCGAAATCAAATACATTTTAAGATTTTAAATTTTGAATAATGTTTAAAATGCTGTTGTCTTTTTATTCAATTTTTTTCTTCCAATTTTAAGTGTCCTGAGACCACTTAAAAAACTACCAGCATGGCAATCTGTTTTACAATGATTACAAATGAATTTAAAAAAACCTGCATAATTTCTAAGCTACTTAAATGAATTACTTCCCGTTCGGTATTCGAAGGTAAACTGCACCAAAATTCCAAATATGCTGTAAAAATTAGATGTTAATATTGAAAATATTGAAGTTTGTTACACTTACAATATGTAACAACCCCTAAGCAAAATTTAAGTATAGTATAATTAATTAGATGTTATTACTAATAGATTGGTATCAGCCACATTTTTCATTTTTTTACGATGATTTGAAGCTAAATTAGTAGGGAATGGTGTTTTTTTTTTCTTTTATGCAATTTTTAGGAAAAAAATAGTTTATTGAAAATGTTTAGAAGAAAAAAAAAATATATATTTAAAAAAGGGTATATTAAAAACTTTTTAGCTTGTGTTTTCATTTTTTATTGGGATTTTTAATCTTTGTAAAGTTTTCGTTGTGATTATTTTATCTTAATACAATCATTGCCGAAACGTCAGTGAAGGCTTACTCTGGAGACACGAAAAGTTTTGATTTCCGTTTGTCTGTCTGTCCGTCTGTCTGTCTGTCTGTCTGTCTGTTCCGCGATAACTGTCGCAAAAAGCACCCGATCAGCTTGAAATTAATTGGGCATATTCGTGAGATACCCGGACGTAGCTGTATAGTTTTTGGTTAAATTTGGTTCATTCGTTCGGAAAATATGGAAGATTTTATTTTTCTTTATAATGCTTTTCTACGGCAAGTCAGACGATTTTCAAATTTCGATTAGTTGAAAGAAAATGGCACGTTTGATTAATGGATTTAAATGTCAAATTATGGATACTAAAATTCCAAATAAGGGTTTTAAATTATTCCTATTATATTGAAGTTTTATCAATATATCTATCAGATTTTTTTATTTACGTGTATAATGTTTTGAGGACATTTATACATGTATTCCAATAATATAAAGAATTTTTAAATTAATTTTCTTGTTTTACATGATACATATTTCTTTTTTTTTTCCTTTTCTTCGTTGCCTAGCGACTGTTATTCGTAGCCTATCATTGCGTCAAATATGAATGAAGTTAGTAAATTACGTTAATTTTGTTGCAGGTACTATTAAAAGGCTATCACAAAAAATATTTTATCGCGCCAAATCGATGCAATTTATGCAATTAACAGTGGACACGATAATGAATTATTTTCCAGTAGATTTATAGATCTCCAGATATGCATATTTTGGGGGGCTTTTAATATGTTATTGCTATCGCATGGATTAGGATGTTTAAACTAATGTTTAACCATGCTGAAAAAAAAAGTACAGTTAAAGGCATGTAAATCCTTTTTGACACTTTCCAACATGGATGAAAAGTATTTATGACTTCAGTTTTTCTATCTGTCGCCTGCCGTGTTTCTCTACGTGCTCTAACTCGCGTAAATATAGTCGGGATTACATGTAATTGATATACGTTATCGAGGTTTGCCAAAGTATGTTTGGTATTAAAAATGAAGAGTGTAGCATTCATAGCTTAATTACAGGGGCACTCAAAACTATTCCGTTACATTATAGTCTTTGGGAAAAATCGTCTGCGGTGTATTTTAATAATGTTACACAATTTTAAACGTAATGAAATTTATATACTTTATTAAGGTGCACGAGAACCTGGTTACTATAAAATATGTTATGTGTAGCACTTACAGCATGCGTACAGGGAACTCAAAAGTATTCATAATATTACAATCTTTGAAGAAAATCCTTTTGTGACGTTTTTTAATGATGTTACTCTGTTACAAAATAATAAAATTGATATGTATTTTTGAAACATTTTTGTAGTATATGGGGTGCAAAGCATATGTTTTTTTCAGGGTCACACAAAAGTGGTCAATTAAAATGTGGTCTACGGGGGAAAAAAAACTCTTCACAGCTTATTTTAACACATTAGCGACGGGAAACGAGAATTCTCGTTTTTATTCAGAATACATCATTGGCTAAGGGAGTGACTTCTACCTTACAGAAAAGACATTTATATTGTGTTGTCCATATTTTTTATAGATTGTAAGACATTATGTATTACATCCGTACATTGAAAGATATTTACTGCTGCATAAACATGAAAAACATATCCCAGAAACCAATTTCCGAGACACTTTTAGAAGAGGGAGGAGCTTCTACTGTTATTAAACCCAGATTTAATTAAATTGCCTGTCGTCAGTGTGTTAATTGTGTTGCACTAATTCAAACATTATGAAATTAAATTACACTACTGTGGTTGACTACAAGAAGCTTGAATATGATTTGTATCGTATTTATCGTTCATTTATAGGGTCACATAAAAAATTTCGGATACAGTTCTGGTCTATTAGGGATGTTTGCTGAAGAGCATTTTCGATTATGGTGTGCGTTTTAACGTTAAGTAAATTTGTGCTTAATAAGTAGTGCTTAAATATTGTATAGACCATGTACAGGGATACACAAATGAATTCGTAAGTATAAATGAAAATGAGCGCAAATTGCTTCAGTGTGATTTTTTTTTTTTTTTTTTTTTTTTTTTTTTTTTTGAGTTATGTATTTCCTAGCCCAATTACATTTAGTATACTAACAAATGTTTGCAGAATTTAAATAGAACCATATACAGGACTCCGCAGAAACTGGATATATGGTGCACACTATGCACACTAATCCCCGGAAATGTGATATGAGCAGTTTTAAGAGGGTTTTTTGTCTGCATTAAATTTAAATGTTATAGACGATGCGTAAAAATCTTCACGTAATATACAGGGCTGTAGAAAAGAATTCATGTACGTTTCCGTCTATTGGTAGAATTTACTAAAGGACATTAACACAATTAATTGATAATTACAAATGTAAATTAAATTACACTACGAAGGGGTTCAGGGGGGCAGAGCCCCCCTGAAGAAATCTACTTTATTATCTAAAAATTACCAGAATAAGTAGCTCATGAGATTTTCAGAATACCATTACATAACAAGGGGTTTAATTTAACGTTTCTAATGTCAGAAACCTTCGAAATATTTTTTCGTTTTATAAATGTTTATGTAATTTCAAAACTTTAAATTTCGTTTTTTGTAGAAAGATTAATATTACTCAAAGGGTGCTAAACACAATGAATTGTAGAGCTGACGTTGAGGCTCCTGATCTGCAGATTTACTAGTTTTATAATATCAAAAGCGGAGGAAGAAAATCTCTAATGAGTTCCTTTTTTTTAAAGACCCCAAAGTCTCTTGAAAGAGATTTTCTTCTATAGAAACAATATTTTTTTCAATGATCTCACCGTTTTTATGGAATATATATAACATTTTTAAATAAAAGAACTTCGTACATAATATGGTACATATACAGTATCCGCGCGATAAATTGACCAATAGTTTTGCATCTCCTTATTTCACGTGTGTCTTATAAATTTTTGAAAATTTATATTTCTAAGGTTATGATTTTATGATTTTTTTTTATAGCACTCTTTTATTTTTAACTTATCTTTTTTTTTGCATGTAAAGATGGAAATTCGTAATTGATTTTTCACACCCTCCAAAATTTTACGCACAGCCGTAGACATACATGTGTTAATCTACGTTTACAAATATTGAGATGCGCGTAAAAGGTATTTAATATCTTCACTATTGTTTCATATATCTTTATGGGAAGGCAAAATATACCCTGTTGTTTAAATTTCCTAAGTTTATCTCTTTTTTTTTCTATTTATTAAAATATCGTAAATTTTGTTTGCTTCGGCAAACCATTAATCCATATTTATAAAATTTTGAGATACCCGTAAAAGTTATTTAATATCTTTATTATTGTTCTGTATATTTTCACGGAAAGGCAAAATCGGCCCTGTTATTTAAATTTCCTAAGTTTATTTCTGTTTTTTTTTTTTCTTTATTAAAATATCTTAAAAGTCATTTGCTTCGACAAACCATTAAACTATATTTATAAAATATTGTAGATGCCCATAAAAGGTATTTAATATCTTCACTATTGTTCTACATATTTTTATGGGAAGTCGAAATCTGCCCTGTCATTTAAATTTCCTACGTTTATTTCTGTTTTTTTTTTCTATTTATTAAAATATCTTAAATGTCATTTGCTTCAGCAAAAGTTTTTTTCTTTTTCACATACAGTACTATTTGTGTTACAGTGGCACATATTTTTTAATCTTCAAAATTTATTAAACATTATTTAAAATTAACTAAATTTCCTGCATATATTTTTAACACTTTCCAACATAGTTTAACACTTAAATGCCGGGTGTTGCTTTTCGGCAATATACCCAATTTAGGCTCTAAAATACTATTAGAATAACATTGAAGCTATAATGCCTAATGTTGCCAATAAAATACATTCTGAAAATATTATTAAATCGATTTTCAACATGTAGATGGCAATACTTGTGCTGTTTAACCCGGGAGAACTCGCTAGTGAGAATGCCCAATTGCTTTTCTTTTACTTTATACATTCATATAATATCAACTTTTTTTGGTTGGCTTAGTACTTTTATTCACAAAAGAGGTAAAATAATTGAAATAACATTTTGAAATTTTAATTAAAATGAAAAATGGTTTAAATAAGAGTATTAAAAAAGTACGACGGTGAGAGAAAATCTCATGCAGCGAGTTCTCCCGGGTTAAGAATAAAGATAGATTTATTTTTTCAATTGTTGCTACTTATTCTTTTTGTTTTGTTTGGAAGCTTGCGAAATACCCTATTTTGTTCTGCAGTGAACAAGTAAAATTTATTTCTTATTATAGTTCCTAAAATTCTTGTGTGTTTAGTATTATAGAATTTTATGAAGGAAAATTATTTTTTCAATTAAAGACCAGTATTGACGATTAGTAACAAACTGTTTTTTAGCCGTAAACCATACTTAAAACACAATATGATTTTTTAAAGTATTTTTCCCATGATTTATTTAAAAAATGAAAGCCGAAAAACATTATTACAATGATTTTTGAAAAATCAGGCATTTAAGGGTTAAGAGTGCTTATGAATTGGGTTTGTCTGGCCATGTCCTAAATCACGCAAATATAGTCAGATTCCAGTGTATTGATACATGTTATTGAGGTATACCATGCCCCCTGTTCGGTATAGACAATGCAGTGTGTAACATTTATCGTTCTTTTACAGGGACATGTAAAATAACGCGGTTATAGTACTGTCTATGGGCAATAATTTCTGGAAGCACATTTTCAGTTGTGATATGCGTTTATAAATGTAATTAAATTTTTGAATATTACTTGGTCTGTATAAATTCTAAAGATAAATACATGGCTACACAAAAGAATTCGAATAATTTTCCGCTTATTGACAGGAATGGCTTCAACTGTGTAATGCGTTTTCGAACTGAACTAAATTTGTGTATACTATGCAATGCAGTATATGTACAAATCGATAGATAATATACAGGATTGCACTAAAGAATCCGGAGATTTTTCCAGATATAGATGGTAATAGCTTATATCGAGTTTACCGATGTGTTATGTATTTTTCGATTTACTTAGACTTTCACCTTATAAAATTGTGAAATTTTTTCAGTATTCTGTATGTGTGGGAAAGTATTTCATAATCTATGCTTGACTTGATTTTTCTTTCTTCTTACATTTTAAAGCGAAAAAAAAATTTTGCATGTTCAAAATTCTGTAAATTCCTGATTTCTTTTCTTTAGAACTTCGAAATTCTGTATTACTGTATATTATTACATGCTACATTTATTATATTAATTCTGATTATTATATTATCTACCCTATATATATAAAATCTTAATGAAACGAATTTATGAAACGGATATATGAAACGACTGAAATGCAACGAATTTATGAAACGATTCTATGAAGCGATTGATTAAACAACTGATTATGTTTCGCGGCGATTTCTCCTAAAATATGGAATATTTTGCGATGAAATTAACACAAAAAATCGGTATTGATCCGCAGATCTCAAAACTGGCATTAGAATTTTTTTACTTCGAATTAGTTTTCGAAAAATTAATTTTTTTACAATTTTAAATACTTTTTTCTAATGATGGCAACTCAAATTTTAATCATAACAGATATTTTTTTTTCAGATTTTAGAAAAGGTTAATACTTTAAACTAATTTGGCGAGAAGTTTGGCCTCCCTTAAATGCATGCTAAGAAATATATCATGTAACATCAATTATAATTCAATTTGTATTTCATTATCATTTTATTTAATACAAACTGAAACATTTAAAATAAATGGCTTTCACTTCTTTATTTTTTTTAAGCGAAATGAAAGGAAAAATATTAGGCGCAGATGTCCTATACGCACCGGGATACCGAAATGGCGCCAAAATGGCGTTATTTTGCCTGACATGGTAACCCGGCTATTGTTGCTTATTTATTAATAAATGTTTATTTACATTTATTTTCTTTTTATTTAAAAATGTGTTATAAATTGTTTTGTTTTATAGTTATTAATTAATTTTTTTTATTGTTATTTCATTTTAAGAATAATAGAAAATAATTTTAAAATATATATGTAACTGGTGTTCGAAAACGAGGTTTTCGCCAAATTGTCGTAAAAAAAATCAAGCCAAACCAGATTAAATAATGCAACAAATCCTGACATTTAATTTCAAATTCAAAGCAATGTTTTAATGGTACTACTTAGTTATCCTGCCGACCAATTTCGCCAAATTATATAAATCGCCAAACTACTCACCAAATTATACATATTGACATAATTTTTATTTTAAACTAGGGGGCTCTGCTTCCTGCAAGCTACGCTCGCCAACCCCCGTTCAGACACCGCAGAATCTAAAAACACGCTAATCTGATCGGTTTAAAAAATATTATAGAAGATTGAATTATACTGAAAAAAGCTGTGCAGATCTCCCTGTAAACGGGTTTTCATTGAATTTCCTTTGATTTAAAAAATTTAAGGCCGAATCAGTTGCTGTTAAGACATCCAATGGTTGTTTTCGTGTTTGATTAAAGAGGATCAGTTAAACGTTTGAAAAGAAGCTAAAATAAAATGAATTAAGTGTACAGAGTCTTTGTCTCCCGGTATTTTAAAACAGTTTCTATAACAATAGCCTAAGTCATGTGACTATCATCAACAGTTCCGGGCGAACCACTTCGCTTTTTATATTCCTGGTGCCATTTTGGTACTTTAATGTTAGCCAGGTACAGGTGATAAGCCGCCAAATATTATTCTATCGCCATCATTTCATCTATATTATAATAGTTCAAGTCATGTAACTGCCATAAATAAATATGCTCTGATCCCTTCGCTTTTCATATGAAAGTTTGATCCAGATATCATATACGGCCCCATATTGGCGCGATTTTTTTCCGACGCTAATTTCGGGAAAACATCAACGGCACAAACAACAACATCCGGCTTATCAAATCAAGCAAAATAACGATACTATGGCGCCAGTTAAGTACCCGTTGCGTATATGACATTGGTGTCAGAAAAAAATCGCGCCAATATGGGTCCGTATATGACATCTGTGCCGAAAGTTTTCCCCTTTGATTAAAAAATCAAATTTCTTTTTCGAATAAAACTACATAAAAGTTTCCATGGTCGCAAAGAATTCTTGGTACTGTTACGCTAGCCGGGTGCAAATCTCGCCAATAGCTATTTTTCAACTCGCCAGTTAGCATTTTTTTTTTCGAGTGGTAAATTAACACTAGAACGGCGGCGAGGGGTCATTTTGACCCTTTCTGAATGAATACATGTCGATTCGAACCAGAAATTTCTTTGTAATATAAGATTAATATATGCTGCGCAAAAATAACTTAATTAAATAAGTTAAATAGTTTTAAGTAAAAATTCTGATGTGAAATATTTTTTTAAAAACTTGAGTAAAAATTCCCGCCGTTCTAGTGTTAAAACATTGCTTTGAAGTTGAAATTAAATGTCATCGTTTGTTACATCATTTAATATGTGGCCAGATGCCACATACGCACCGGGTTTGGCGTGATTTTTTTTTTACGAAAATTTGGTGAAAACCTCGTTTTCGAATACCAGTTACATATGTATTTTTGGTACTACTTAGTTATCCCGTCGACCAAAAATCTATCACGAAACTATAAGATTAAATGCCAATAATGGTTGATCGTAAATGTCACATTCACTTGACTTTACGCAAGTTACACGTCTTTACGTCATCAAGTGATTTTTATTTCGACGTTTTATTTGTATATTTATTAATGTTATACTATTTTCTTTGTTCTTTCGTTATTTAAAATAAAAATTATGTCAATTTTTATAATTTGGCGAAATGGGTCGATGGAATAACTAAGTAGTACCGTATTTTTTAATTATTTTCTATTATTTTTTATTTTTAAATGAAAATAACCAAAAAAATAATTAACTATAGAACAAAACAATTTATGTAATTAAAAAAAAAGAAAATAAAGTAAATACACATTTATTATTAAATAAGACAACAATAGCCGGGTTACCATGTCAACCAAAATAATGCCATTTTGGCGCCAATTAGGTACCCGGGTGCGTATATGACATCTGTGCCTAATATTTTTCTTTTCATTTCGCTTAAAAAAAATAAAGAAGTGAAAGCCATTTATTTTAAATGTTTCAGTTTGTATTAAATAAAATGATAATGAAATACAAATTGAATTATAATTAAAAGTAACATGATACATTTCTTAGCATGCATTTAAGGGAGGCCAAACTTCTCGCCAAATTAGTTTAAAATATTAACCTTTTCTAAAATCTGAAAAAAAAAATATCTGTTATGATTAAAATTTGAGTTGCCATCATTAGAGAAAAGTATATAAAATTAGAAAAAAAATAATATTTCGAAAACTAATTCGAATTTAAAAATTCTAATACCAGTTTTGAGATCTGCAGATCAATACGGATTTTTGGTGTTAATTTCAGCGCAAAGTATTCCCTATTTTAGGAGAAATCGCCGTGAAGCATAATCAGTTGTTTAATCAGTCGTTTCATAGAATCGTTACATAAATTCTTTTCATAATATCCGTTTCATTAGGATTTTATATATAGGGTAGATAACGAAAGAACAAATAAATTATTTAACGTTAATAAAAATAAAAATAAAACGTCAAAATAAAAATCACTTGATGGCGTAAACACGTGTAACTTCCATACAGTCAAGTGAATGTGACAGTTACGATCAACCCTTATTGGCATTTAATCTTATAGTCTGGCGATAGATTTTTGGTCGATGGATTAACCAAGTAGTACCGTTTTAATTTACCACTCGAAAAATAAAAAAATGCTAACTGGCGAGTTAAAAAAAAAGCTATTGGCGAGATTTGCACCCGGCTAACATAAAAGTACTTAGAATTCTTTGCGATCATGGAAACTTTTATGTAGTTTTATTCGAAAAAAATAACGAAATGGACCCTGTCTTATGAAAAGCGAAGGATTGTAATTGTTTTTTGCAGTAACATGATTTGGATTATTATAATATAAGTGAAATGATGGCGATAGAATAATATTTGGCGACTTATCGCCTGTGGCTGGCTAACATTAAAGTACCAAAATGGTCGCCTGGAATATAAAAAGCGAAGGGATCCGCCCTGAATTGTTGATAATAGTCACATGACTTAGACTATTATTATAGAGATTGTTTTCAATTCTAAAAACAGCGCAAAGAAAAATATTTCCTAATGATTAAAAATTTATTTACACGTGACTATTAAAAACAGAAAAAAAAAAAAAAAACTTTAAAATTACTATTAAATGAGTAAGTGTTAAAAGCAGGAAAATATTAAAAATTTTGTCTTAAAAATTGTATTTACACGTGAATATTAAAAGAGAAAGGAAACTTCAAAATAATAAATACATTAATATGCGTTTAACCCTTTCAGGGGCAAGGTACTTCTATTCGTAAAATGTTAAAATCAGTGAATTGCACCAGAATTTACAAACAAATTTCGAAATACGAAAATGCTTTTTTTTCACTTACTTTATAAAAGGAAAATTTTCATTCCAATATTCTGGTGCCAATGTGGCATTTAAGATTTAAAATTAAGTGGTCCAAAAATAAACCACCGCCCTTGAAGGGGTTAAAGCAGTAAATTGTAGTAAATTGTATTATGTTAGTCGTTTTATAACGCTGTTAAAAAATACCAGGAGGCAAAGACTCTATTTACTTAATTCATTTTATTTTAGCTTCCTTTCAAATGTTTAACTGGTCTTCTTTAATCAAACACGAAAACTACCATTGGATGTCTTAACAACAACTGATTCGGCCTTAAATTTTCGCAATCAAAGGAAATTGAATAGAAACCCGTTTACAGGGAGATCACTATAGGTTTTTTCATTATAATACAATCTTCTCTAATCTTTTTAATACAGATCAAATTAGCGTGCTTTTAGATTCTGCGGTGTCTGAACGGGGGTTGGCGAGCGTAGCTTGCAGGGGGCAGAGCCTCCTAGTATTTATATATTTTTACTTTCTTCTATCGTTACATTTTACAAGAAAGTATTGGATTCGTGAAAAATTTCGACTTCCGGTTTTCGATGGATTTATACGTTTTAGAAGGCCCTGAATAAAATTTGATGGTTTTTAGAAAATGTCTGTCTGAAAGTTTGCCGGTCACTCTGTCAGTCTGTTTGTATGTGACAAACATTTTGTGGGCGCTTGTATCTGATGAATTAATGTGCGTAATTTCACAAAACTTTAGATTCAGTTAGACTTTGATATAAACTGGTGCTGATTAGTTTTTGGTGCATATCGCCCAACAGGTAGGTGCTATGCTGTATTTTTCTTGATTTTTGCAATAGCTCTGTTTCAAGAACTAATGCACGGAGTTTCACCAAACTTCAGATTCAATTAGACATTGATGTTAAGCTGTTACTCATTAGGTTTTGATGTAAATCGCACAACAGGTGGCGCTGCTATGCTGAATTTTTCACAATTTTCGCAAAAGCTATATCTAAAAAATAATGCACGCAATTTAATCAAACTTAATATTCTGTTCCATTTTCCTTTTTAGACTTGGATGCAGATTGAACAATAGGTGTTAATTTTATGCTCTTTGGGTTGGAAATTTTGGTTGTGGACATCTAAGAGGGTGGTTTCCGAAATTCAATGATTTGTTTGAAACAATGCGATACTTATATCTCCTTGCTAAATGCGTCCATTTCAACGAACCCAATATATCTTTACAATCCTCATGATGGGCATAGATTGATATTTAATTTTGGCACTGTGATAACGAATTTTGAATTATTAACATGTATGAGATAGAAGAAAGTTTTAGGATTAGCACATCCGACTAGTTTATATTACTTTTGTTATTTTACTATTTTAATGAACTTTCTTTTCCTTTTTCTTTTTATGTAAATATATACTTTTTATATAACCGGTTTTCGGTCCGCGTGCAAAAAAGTTCGAATACAGCTGCTCTAAATTCCAAGATTTAAATTAGAAGTTATGGATTAATGCGACCGATATATTATTGTATGACAAATACATTTTATTAGAAAATAATTAATTGTTTGAAGGGTTTTATGTTAAATTAAACCTCTATTTCAAATACACCACTGTCGGATACATCCACAGTCAGTCACTGATTGATGAATCTAAGATTTATGGTTTCTTCTCAATCGCATTTGTTTTGTTAAAGTGACTGACTTTATTAACCAGTGACGTGTTAATGATACCTACTGCAAAGTAAAACTACTTGAATCATTTTCTTATGAATTCTGGTAATTGATCTAAGATAATATGTAGCTCACTGCTGTGACAATTTTAAAAGCACAACAACAAGAGTAAAAAATGTTGCTATTTCATTGTTATGGTTCCTTCTATGCGTAGAATAATATCATTTATGAATATTTTCGCAAAAATAATTTTATTAATATTAATTACAACAACAACAACAAAATTAATAATAACAGCAATTACTGCGGTGGTAAAACCGTATTAATTTCTATTATCAAAATTAATATATTAGCTAATACTATATTCTGCTAAAAAATGCGTTTTTTCGTACTACAAAAATTCAATAGTAAATTTTTTGCTTATTAAATGCGGCTGAAAACTGCGATTGAATAAAAGAAAATTTACTATTAAATTTTAGTGGTAACAAAAAATGTGTAAAAATTATCCGCTATGTAAATGTCTGATTAAAAGAATAACAATTAAAAAATATAGAAAAAAATATTTTTGTTGTTACATAGGGGAGCTGGAGGAGGAATGGGACAAGGGATGGATGGGACATTCTCAATATCTCATTCATATATGGCCCTACCATAGTGTGCTTTAGAACAAAAAGCAAAACCACATGGCTCTTTTCATTTTTTTTACAAAGTTGCATTTTTTGAAACTCTGCTTAAAAGTAACTTTTTTTTTAAATTTGAAGTTGTCAAATATTTTATACAATGTAAACAAATAAGATATGTTGTAGTTATTTATTTGAATGTTCAATATTGGTAATTAAAATGAGTGCATATTAACCAATGTGACAAAATAATTTCTGAGGCAAAATAGCGGACAACTGAATCTATGTATCATAGGGATGATTGGGACAATTTAAATGGGGATGAATGGGACAGTCTTTTTCATCCCTAGAGATGTTAAAACATTTATTTATTATCTAAAAATATTATATAGGTTTATAAATTAATGATTTATGTTAATTATTAGCACTAAATTGTACTCGTATTATATAGGTTGTTTATTATTAAAAATTATATTGAATCTTAATTATTGTATTGTAATAAAGGTTAAATAGTTTATCAAAATTATTGCTATTGAAACATTATCAAAATAGATAAAATTGTTAAAAGTAGTGTATGTTTATTGATCAGATGGGGTAAATTATATTGAATTTGAAACTTGTGCTTAAATAAATTCCCACTCGCACCTCCCCTAACATAATTTCATCGGCAGGGGTCGTACGCTTAAGGGATTTTTTCAGGGCATATATCACTATTTGTTTATAGAAAAATAAATCTAGGTTAAATGCGCGAAATTTCGCCTTACTTAAGAAGAGATTTTTCCGTAAGAAAGTACTGGCACCGAAAAATTTCCCGGTCGTGAAATTTCAGGACAAGTACGAGCCCCTGCATTTGTGCATGATATCTAAGATACATTGAATTAATATTTATTAATAAGTTGTGAATGCAAAATATTGGCTATGCTGTGTTTGAAAGACATTTTTCACTTTCATTTCATATCTAAAATGTCTCGTAAGTGGGAAAGGGGAACAGATAGACAGTCAAAGTTTACATTACAAGTTAAAACTGCAGTAAAAAAAGTGATTAGCAACGCTGAGATATAATAGCCATATTATAAGATTATACAACACAAATATAAATACATATAAGTTTATAATTATACATTTTAACTAGGTAAACTTAAATACAGGGAGAAAAATATTGGTGTCCCATCCATCCCTATTAGTGCCCCATTCATGATGATTGGGACAGAGAGTAACGTTTTTTAAATTTTATAATATTTTACTGTATAACAATAATCTAGACTAAATATGGCGCATAGTTGTAGTCAAATACCTAATGTATGAAATGCGATATATAATAGAGGAAAAGGTCCAAATACCGGCTACCACTTTTGTTTTTAATCTAGATAATACAATTTTCAAAATTAATAAAATAAAAAGTGACAGCAGGGTACCTTGACATGTCTTACACCTGTTTAGAGAAAAAAAAATCAGTTTGAAAGGCGTTTTCTGTTTATAAGAAGCAAAATTCCGAAAGTCTTCAAATTTTGAGTTTTTAAAATGGGGTCTAAATACCGGCTACCTAAGTTTTTTTTCCAAAAGATCACACAAATAGAGCTAATGACAAATATTAAGCAATAAGAATATTATTTTAATAAATTGTATTGATTAATAACATTTCTTATGCACAGAAAAAATACGCAATTTTTAATAAATAAGCATTATTGTCAAATTTCTAAAATTCTTTACGACTATCTCTCACAGTCTTCTTCTCATTATGTTTCTAATTTTGTTTTTTAACGTGTAAAACAACAAAAAAAAAAAAAGCTTGCTGATTGAAATGAGAATTATTTTATCTGAAAAAAAATCAAAAGCATAATATCACTCTCTGTGTCGGTATAGTCCCTATCAACCCACATATCGCATTCTTAACATTGAACCCAGAATCCCCTCCCTCATCCTTGTCCACAGAGAAAGCACCCATGCAGAAGACACAAATTTATCATCTTCCTCTGTTGGATATTTTCACTTTTTTAGCCCACTCGCTGCGTAATTGTCTTATCAAATTAGCTTCAAAAATTGCGTATTTAACCCCTTTGCAACGAGCGTCTTTTAAGAATTTTTATTCTGTTGTCACCGGTTTTGCAAAACAAAAGTTTTTGTCTAAATTAACCGGGAAAATGCTCCGATTAAATAAGGCATAATTTACAATAAAATAATAACTGGTGGGAATAATCAAGGAGGGTTAATTAGACGGAAAAAATGCATCCCCGAGGAAATCTAGGGTTGCGCAAATTTTGCTACTTTTACGATGCCCAAGGAAATCTCGGGTTGCGCAGCGAGAGGGTTAAAATCAAATTTCTCCTCTTTCGCCTGGTTTACTTCGTCATTTTTTTTTCTTTCTCTTCACATTTATTACAGACAATTTTGTAGTGTCCAACAGCTCTTTTTGGAAAGTGATCCGGTAACCAGTGTTTGTCCTGAAGAATTACGGTCATGGTTGCTTTTTCATATTGCGAAATGGGACGGGGACTATTTCTGAACCATTTAAATTAATTTATTAATTATGGAACTATTTAAATTAATTTATTTTCCTCCCCTTCAAGCAGAGCAACCGAGAGAGGTCCAAATACCGGCTAGCCGGTATTTAGACCACTCTAGGTAGCCGGTATTCAGACCACTGCTATGTTTAAGTTAAAACCGGTATTACTCATTCATATAATAAAATACCAATACTGTGCGCGTGGCAATTGAGAGCTAAATTTGTCTAGAAAATAACTTAATCAACAATTCTTGGACCCTAGCCGGTATTTGGACCTTCTCCTCTATTGGTAATAACTTTAAAAAAGTATTAAAAATGAACATTTTTTTAAAAATGTCCCATTC
The DNA here is from genome assembly GCA_963932465.1 of Maratus speciosus. Lineage (NCBI taxonomy): Eukaryota > Metazoa > Arthropoda > Arachnida > Araneae > Salticidae > Maratus > Maratus speciosus. The sequence continues at coordinate 236,929,755 of OZ010797.1, read as the reverse complement.
ATCCCTCACCTCCCCTACTCTCTACAGAAAGACTATAAAACGCAAAGATGCTAAAAACCTTTCGAATATTTTTTTTCTGATTTTATTTGCGATTTTTAATCTCCGTAAAGTCTTCTTTGTGAAAATCATTTACTCAATACAATCATTTCAAAATAACAAAAGCATTGGAGGAAACATTTCTAAAGCGTTACTGCTTCTTCCAAAAGATGCCGAATCTCTTCAAAGAGATTTTCTTCTCTTAAAACAAGATTTTTTCCCTTGTGATCTCACCGTCATTGTTAAACGTAGTAAGTTTTAAATAAAATCCCTTCGTATTTTGTATGGTGTATGTAAATTCTAAGATTTAAATAAGAGGTTGATGCAATCGATATATTCCTCAATGACGGATTAATTCTATTAAGGGGTCTCAGGACTCTTAAAATTGGAAAAAATGAAAAAAAGGAGATCATTTTGAACATTTAATATCTTAAAATGTGTTTGATTTTGAGATACAATTTTAATTGGAATAAAACATATAAGTATCTTCTTTCATTTCATGTATTTAAAAAATTATAAGATGCAAAATTAGCATTTACAGGGGGCTCCAAACTGTTAGACATTTTTCAAGCAAAAAATCGGCATAACAGCCTACGCGCACGATTACAAAATAAGTGTTGCAACTAGAATGAAAATTTTTGTACCTACTTATACTTCAGATTGTAATAATTACCCTGAACCTAAATAAATTTGTATTTAAAGCCTTTTTATATTTTTAATACAAAGTTGTATTTAGCTAATGCAAAATTAAGAAACTTTCAACAGTATAATCATCTAAAAAAAATATTGTTTTGAACAATAAAAAGGAAATTTTAGGTTCAGTTTATACAAACTAACATGAAACATATGTTTTGAAACTTTCATGAAAAATTCATAACTTTTTGGGATATCGTGCGCGTTATGCCCAAAAACGTCATTTGGAGAAAAATGGTTTCAAAGTTTGCAAAACGCCGCTTCAGCTATTGAACGTGTATAAATGTAAAAGCCATAACTTCAGTTCTAGTAGGAATTTCAAGGAAACAGTAATATGAAAAGGGAGAATTTGAATAATTGGTCCTTTACTTATAGTTACCTCAAAGTAATAAAAAGGACAGAAAATTATAATTTAAATGTAAGGAATTAAAAAAAAAATGAATGTGTACACTAAAGGTTAATCCTGATTTTTTATCTTTCATTCTATTTCTTTCCTTTTCTTTTTTATGGTAAATTATTTATTTGTTATTTAAAAATCAACAGATAGAGCAAAACAGTAAACTTTACGCACTGTTATGGATAAGCGAAGGGATAGTTAACATTTCAGACACAATTTTAACTAATCTTTTCTGCAAGGCAACAATGAATTTTAAATGGTCAAAAAATAGTGTGCTGGAGGAGAGGGGGGGGGGGGGGAGAAGAGAAAATTCGGAATGCGGGTTGCCTCAGACTATTGATCGTTATTTTATTGCCACTTCAACTTAATAAATAGTGCAATATGTGTGCAGAATGACGAAAAATGGAGTGTGTGTGGGGGGGAGAGGGGATTTCATTCCAGGGAAGAATTATATGATTTATTCACATATGACGAATTACTATTTTAAAATAACAAATAAAACAACTAGGACGAAATAACATTAAAAAATATGTCAAAAATTTTAAAATAAAAATATTGAAGAATTTTAAAGATTTTTAATTTTGTGCACTAGAGGCAGACCAAAGTTTTTTTTTTCATAAAAACTCAAATAATGATAAAGATGTGACAGCATTAAAATGTAATTGCAATTGATTTAATTGCATGCATCAACTTGCAATTATTTTAATTGATTGATTTAATAGCAGGATACAGCTAAATAATTTATGATTTATCGTTCAATCTAATTATAATCGAATTAGTTTTAGCTTCAACTTCGTATTAACTTCTAATCGCAATTAAATAAAAAACAATTAATTTTTAATGAATTATTTCAGTTAAAATATGTTTTATTTGTGCAATCTGCACGTCACACAATTATGCTGCTTAATTAAAAAAAAAAACTAAATTAATTTAGTAGTAATGTTAATAAAACTAAGTTCAATTGTGTCATAAAAACATGATCAATAGAATTATATTTATTACAAGAAAATCATTACGTCTGTTTTTCATTTTCCTAAAAAATAAAATACGTTCTCAATTTCTTCGAACATAGCAAATTAATGAAATAAAAGAACATTATTGAACTGAAAAAAATAACTCATGTTTGAATTATATATACTGTGAAATTAAAAGAATTTTAATCCGAAAAAGCTCATTGTTTCAAGCAATGTTTTAATTGTAAACCACGGTGAAATAACATTTCGTCATACTTAGGAATGGGGTTGCTGTTCGCTACGCTTATGACGTCAGGAACAAGAAAGGGTGCGTATCGTTGAATTCATCCCCGCGCCAACCGTTGCTCTGGCGATAAAGTGCTCAAAACGTGAGCCTTCTTCAAAAAGCTACCGGGTGTCCTAAAAAGGACTGACTGATTTTAAAATTCAATAACTTGCAAATGGTGACAGATATTTAAAAAAAATTTGCAAGAGGGTTATGCATAAGGTCAAAAGTTTTTGTAGAGTGATTTTCGATTTTAGTTCGAATTACAAACAATAGATGGCGCTGCGATCAATAGACGCTAAATTCAGGCTCGATTTTTGGAACTTCGGGACTCCCTCAATACATTTTAACCTCCTTTTTTTCGCATGGAAGAAGAGAAATGCTAAAAAATCGAGCCTGTATTTAGCGCCCATTGCTTACAGCGCCATCTATTGTTTGTAATTCGAACTAAAATCGAAAATCTTTGTAAAAAAAAAAAAAAAACTTTTGACCCTATGCATAACCCTCCTGCAATTTTTTAAAAATATCTGTCATTGTTTGCACGTTATTGAATTTTAAAATGAGTCAGTCCTTTTTAGGACAACCGGTGTCTATGCATAATACTAGCAAAATCCATGCTTTGTTTGGATTCGCGAAGCATTATTTATTAAGATAAATATTTGAAAGTAACATTATTTTTTTTATATCATTCTTGCATCTTTATTAAGCAAAAATGTTATTTTATGTTTTGGCGCATTTTAATTTTAGAAATGTAAATTCATTCAAATAACTAAGAATTTCCTCGGAATTTTTTATTTATGATATAAGACTGGTATAAATAAAAATATTTTCGAATCAAAATTTTACAAAATGTTTATATAACGAATTTAAGAATTAATTTTATTTGTTTACAATTCTTTTGTTGCCACTTCACAAAAAGAAAAAAAATCATAATATAATTTTCTTAAAATGCGTAAGTATCGTCTGCGTAATTGATTTCACATAATAAGAATAAATTGTGTATTTGAATTCTTAATACTGAAAAATACTTTTATAATTGAATGTAAATAATTGAATTTTCACAAATTTTAATTCATTAAAATTGTGCTATGATTTTCATAACAAAAGGTATTTTAAAAATTTCATAAAAGAAATCGTAACTCCATGATTTATTTTTTTTTTTCTGAAAGTATACGTGTTTAATTTTTTATTTGCAAAAATGCGTTCGCAATGGAAAAAGATGTAAAATAAATTAATTAAAATAATAAATTTTTTAACATTATTCTGTAAAAAAAAATAATATTGTGCAAATCTACAGATCATAATTTATTTTTATGTTTAATTTCAAGTCAAAATACTGAATAGTTTTTTTGTAAAGTGTACGACAATATGTAGTTTGTGTAGCCTAGTAGAGGATTCGCTTCGCTCATCCTAATTATATAATATAACCTATACATAATCATCTATACATAATAGATGAAAGCTCGTTTTCTTGAAAATTTGAATAATTTTATCTGGCATCTTATCTGACGTACAACCTTTAAATTTAAATTATAATGTTTTCTTCTGGACAATTCTCGAATAAGCGCAAAGAAAATAATAACAATATTTAAATCCTACTGATGGACGGCCTTGTAATAGTTGAAAAAGTTCTGGGTTTTTCAAATGTATTTCGAGATATTTTTAATTTGTATTTTAAATATCTTTATATTATATTTATATACACCTGAAATTAATCTTTGTACAATTATTTGTGCTTTTATACGTATTTTAATTATTTAACTCAAGGTAAACATAGCACTAGAATTTTAACTTTCATTTATATTTTCTTCTCAATCCGTTTATTCATAAATGCGGCTGATTATATAACCGAGTGATTTTTAGCTCACAGGCTGTCAAAGCCTGAAAGCTAATGTGCCCTCAGGTTCTCTATGTACAGTCGTGGAAAAAAAAAAAAAAGTAAACACCCCCTACTAACTCCTCAACAAATTATCGTAGATGAAAGTTACTGGTACCGAACGATTGGAAATAAAGTCTACTTTTAAATGATGTATATAAAATTTGCTTAGGGGGCCATCTACATATTAAAACGAACCATAACTTTGTTTTTTTTTTTTTCAATAGAAGTACACAATTCTGACAGCATAAATGAACTCTACACCCTTCAATTAGCCTAAAAACAAATTTTTATGTAATTCGTACCATAAGTTTCCGAGAAATTATTTATTTTAAAACGGGCGTATTTTAAGGGCTGTATCCCTTCTTGATCAAGGCACCTGAAGCACCACTCAAGGAGTCAATGAAGCCTGTTAGATAACAGGACAGCAGAATAAATTTGAAAATATCTACTCACTCCTATCACAGATGGCCCCTTAAACCATCATTTTGCCGTTTTTTAAGCATAATTTGAAAACTACTTGGAAGAAAAATGTGAAATTTTGGATTTCCATAAAGAAAGATTTAATAAATCTAAATCCATCAAAAAAAATGTAGGTTGCAATTCATAATTTTTTCGAATATTAATTTCATAATTCATAATTCATATCATAAAATTATAAAATTGCAAATTTAGCGTATTTATGTTTGGGTATATTTGTATTATTGCTGCACAAAATAATTAGCCCATTAGGAGCGTAATTTCAGGAGACATAAATAAAAATATGAAAATGTAATTTAACATTACAAGCACTAATTTTTATGTTTATAATTCAAAAACTTATCATTCAAATGACTTGAAATTTGGTGTCTAGGCATAGTTTGAAGCGAAGATTTGAAATATCTCGTTAAAATTGGGTATTGCCATTGAAAAAAAATGAAGTTTGGATTCGTTTTAATTTGTATGGTTCCCTAAGAAAATTTTATATACATCATTTAAAAGTAGACTTTATTTCCAATCGTTCGGTACCGGTAACTTTCGTCTACGATAATTTGTTGAGGAGTTAGTAGGGGGTGTTTACTTTTTTTTTTCCTACGACTGTACGTGTATGTACGTACGTAACGCGATAACTCTTGATAGAAATATCCGATTTGCTTAAAAAGTTTTTCTAGGTTCTTTCTGATAAGACGCTTCCCTGATTAGTTTTGGGTGTTCATTGGTTAAGTGTAAAGGGTGATATGGAAGGCTAACCCCTCCTTAACTTAGATAAATGGGTTTTTCATGCAGAATTGTATGATTTGCTTCAAATTTGGTATACCAGTTTATTCTGATAAGGCGATTCCCTGATTAGATTTGGAGGTTTATTGTTTAAGTGTAAAGGGGAACGGGCGCTAATATTCTCCTTAATTTAGATAACTGGGTTTTTCTTCCCTGTTTGCTTCAAATTTAATATACTGGTTTATTCTGATAAGACGCTTCCCTGATGAGATTTGGAGGCTCATTGGTTAAGTATAAATATATGAAACAAGGGGGAGGGGCTATTCCCCCTTTAATTTGTTTTTTAAGGGGCATTAATCTTTAAAATATGATTATAATATATAATTAGTGTGAATAGCCTGTGAGCTCAATGCCATCAGTTTAACTGTGCACTTTTCTTTTTATTGTTAATAATTAGCAGGCTTCTACTGTTACGCTGGTCCTATTTCTCCAAACGAAATTTGAAAAAAAAAATACTGGTGAATACGATATTGTGTTTTAAAGCAATATGGACATTTATCTTGAATGTCCTTCCTCATTGTTGAAAACGACACGGACGCCATTGCGCTATTATATTTTCTAATGTGTCAGACAAAATTTGGGCTGCTATGGACCAGCTATTTTAGTTGATTATTTAGAGTAGGATTTGATAAAAATCGATAGATTGATATTTAAGATATTAAAAAATTCCCTGAAAAATTATCTAACTATCAGTGCAGGTCTCATCAATGTCCGCACAGTAGAACTTTTCTAAGAAGGTTAATCTTTAATACTCGGGTTCATCTTAAGATAGAATTTGCCCCCATATTTCTATAACTAAGCAACTTAGAACGATATGCTATATATAGGGCATTCTCACAATCTTTTGACTTTTCAGGAATAAAAATCTGGTGAAATTAAACTTAATAAAATAACATTTTAAACTTATAGACGAATGCTTTAACGATTCCAAATAAATAAAAAATGGTCAGCAGCGAAAATTTTATTATTTAGTTTTAGAGGTTTAAGTTAAACTTGCGAATTTAATTTTACTTACCATTTTAACGCTTTAAATCCTTGAGGGGCAAGCAATTGTGTTTCTGTTGTGTCAAATTCACACCGGAATCTGCAAAATGATTTATTGTAAAATAAGGAAAAGCAATTTTACGACCTTTTTCCCACCAAAGTTAGAAAAGTAAAATTTAATAAAATTTTTCTGGTGCAAATCTTCATTAATCGTAGGTGGGATAAAATATATCCCACCGCCTCTCAAAGGGATAACTTTTTATTTTCTTCTAAATTTTTGCTTATGAGGAATTTGCATAGTATTCACTGTATATTCAAATAAGAAATAATAACAATGTAATATTTTTAATACAAACTTTTTGGTATGACATTGTCTTAAAGGGGTGTTAAAGAAGGGACGGCAAGGAAAAAAAAAGGGGGAAGGTATAAGAAAAAAGGGACGGAAAGGGGGAAAAAAAGGGATGGTAAGAATGGGACGGTAAGGAAAATTACCACCTATTTTTAGGCAAATCATGTTAAGACTAAGTGATAGCCACAGTGTTCATTGTTTTTTAGAAACAGTTATTTACATTAGATTAAAAAAAAATAATTTACTTCGAAAAGTGCAGGAATAAACCTTGGGGGCGGTAAGACTATCAATAAAGCCACGATGCTTGAAATTGATATTTAAATGCTGATTTAAATTTTGCAGTAAATTTCCTGTCAAAAAAATTTAGCCATTCTTTCTCTGGCATACTTCTGCAAGAGAAAAAAGTTGAAAAAAATTCTGTGGTTGCATCTGAAGTGATTTTCTGTATAAGTTTAGCAAGAGGGACGGTAAGGAATCTAAAACCCAGGGACGGAGTTCAAAAAATAATAACGACCCCAAAAATGTGTGCAGGTTAATTTTTTGCTACATATTTATGTAAAACAATAGTCCCAGTTTCGGAAAAAAATTACATCGAATTACTTTCTTGAAACAATTTTATACAGATAGCTCCAAACTTAAAAATCAGTATCAGGTACACTGGACGGTATAGGCATATCGTGGTATATTTGAACCACCAGTATCGCCCAAAACTTATTTATCTAGTTAATATTGTTATGCAGTCATGTAATGGGATGTTTTCCAGTATAAGAAATACCCCCCCCCCCCCCCCCCAAGAATATGTACTAAAATAAAAATTATTATTCAGGGACAGAAAAATATAGAAAAGTCAAAAGATTGTGAGAATGCCCCATGTACTAAAACTTTCCCTGGAAAACTATCTATCTGTGAAAGTGCCGTCAAAATCATTTCAACAGAACTCAAGTTATAAATAGCCGGAACGAAATTCTTATTTCCATTTTAGCTGTTTAATAGATACCTAATGCAAAATAAAATTGCTCGAATATATTTTTCTTTATGGCATTGGAGATTTACTTTCTATCGTTTTGACATGTATTATCGCAGCTGATTGGGGAATTTGCAATAGCAATTTCTATTTAATATGCAGTCTATTTCAAACAGAAATCATTGTAACTTTCTTATTTTGTGGAATATTGCCTTTCTAATGTTTAGATAAGGTCCAATCTTCTTACTATATTGTTCTTTCCTTCTGTTTTTGTATTTTTAATTTACAGTGAATTTAGCTCTTTTGCAATGAAGTTATTGTATAACATTTTCTGACACTTGGTCAATTTTTCTAGTATCGATTTAATCTTATAATTTAATAGGCATTTTATTTACAAGCAGTTTTATTATATATATGAGAAGACGAGCGGCATCTAAATGTTACATCACAACTCACTGAATTATAAATTTGTTCCATCTATAAGATTCACGATTGATAAGCTTTTACTAGGATGAATTATCATTCTTAAGATTTTAGATTCTTATTATATGTTCTTAAGATTTTAGCCGTTTTTCTTGTATTACATGTTCATAAACAATTTTGTTGTGTTACATGTCCATAAGGTAATGTCTAATAAATAGGTGACACATAAAATTCAGCGCAATGAAAAGCCCTAAAGAACCCTAATGGATTTAGTATTTGTTTGTATAAACATTTCATAAAAGAGCATTCCTTCAATCTTCAGTTAAAAAAGGAGAAAAAAAAAGTGAGAAAAAGTAGTACCAGTACAAGTAATATACGTACTAACTTTGCTGCTATATTGCTCCTGTTTTTTTTTTTTTTTTTTTTTTTTTTTTAATTTTGTATTGAAATAGAGGCTCATGTTTTCCGTTACTTTGTTTTTTACATATTATATTTTAATCTTAACGTAAGTGCTTTCGTTATGCATCTTATCAGTTTTTAAATGTTTTGGTAGGTGTTTTAACTATGAAATACCCTCATCCCCCTCTTTGCAGTGCCATTGTATACACACACACACATAATCGAGATCACTGAAGTAAAATAATTATTTTATATCTCTTTCCAGCGACAATTAAAAAGAAGCAAAATAATCATTGTTGCGGCTCTTGATTAATGTCAGCAGCAATTCATTTTATTTTGTTTATGTGGTTTTAACTTCATATAATAAAATTAATTGTATGAATCACGGTATTATTCGAGAAAAATTATCATGATAAGACTTATTACAGTAACAACAATGAGGACAATAACTACAACTTTTATTATTTTTATAGATTACTGTTTTTGTTATCCATTTCTTCTTATAAAACTTACTTTTTATACCATAATTAATACGCGATTCATTGTCTGCAAAACTGATCACAACAGTGACAAATATCGATGTTGTTAGGGTTTCGTTCATCTGACGAAACCCTATTCGTCTCGCTCCACTGTCTGTCTGTCCGTCACAGAGCCAGTTCTCAAAAACTATATATGTTAGAGACTTGAAATTTTGCATACTTATAGCTGAACACCTCACATCAAACGACAAATCCTAAAATTTCAAAAAAATCTTATATTTAACCCTATGGGTTCTAACTTGCGTATTTTAAGCTTTTCTTTCTAACTCAGCCACTAATTAAGTTGAAGACTTGAAATTTTGCAAATTTATAGCTAAACACTTGCGATCAAACGACAAATCATAAAATTTGGAAAAAATCTTATATTTAACACTCTGGGCTCTAACTTGTGTATTTTAAGCTTTTTTTTTTTCTAACTCAGTCCCTAATTAAGTTGAAGATTTAAAATTTTGCATAATTATCACTAAACACTTCCGATCACACGACAAATCATAAAATTTCGAAAAAATCTTATATTTAATCCTCTGAGCTCTAATTTGTGTATTTGAAACTTGTTTTTCTTACTCAGCCCCTAATTAGGTTGAAGACTTGAAATTTTGCATAATTATAGCTAAACACTTGCGATCAAACGACAAATCATAAAATTTCGAAAAAAATCTTATATTTAATCCTCTGGGCTCTAACTTGTGTATTTTAAGCTTTTTTTTCTAACTCAGTCCCTAATTAAGTTGAAGACTTAAAATTTTGCATAATTATCGCTTAACACTTGCGATCACACGACAAATAATAAAAAATTCAAACAGTCTTATATTTACCCCTCCGGTCTCTAACTTGTGTATTTAAAGTAATTTTTCTAACTTAGGCTCTAATTAAGTTGGAGACATGAAATTTTGCATACTTATAGCAGAACACTTGCGATCACATGAAAAATCATAAAATTTTCAAAAAGTCTCATATTATTTACACCTCCGGGCTCTAACTTGCGTAATTTAAGCAATTTTTCGAACTCAGCCCCTAATTACGTTTGAGACTTGAAATTTTGCATACTTATATCAGAACACTTGCGATCATGAAAAATAATAAAATTTTCAAAAAGTCTTATATTATCTATCCCTATGTGCTCTAACTTGTGTATTTTAAGCAATTTTTTATCCTCCGCCCTTTTCACACGGGGAACACTTTTTAAACTTTTGCCGACACCCCTTTGACCACTCTTTCATATTATGCACCATAGACTTACATATTTTATTCCATTTTTACCGGCATGGAGCGCCTACCTATCTCGGATGCTATAGTCCCGATTGCCTCGACTAATATATGCATGGATAGGTTGTAAAACGGAGTTTCATTCGGATAGAGGTTTGTGTAGAATAGAGTGCGCCCCTGGTTGCGAAATGTGGAACTAACAGATTTTGAAAAAGGATAAAGTGCTTTGAAAGGACTATTAAACGAAACCCTCTGTGCGATCTGTGATCACACTTACCCACTTGTTTTTTATTATCGTTTATTTTTCCTGTGGTATAGCTTACTGTATAAATCATGAATGTTTTTGTAAAATTATCGTTAGTTATAGGTTCAATTTAACAACAGAAGAAGAAGGACTAGAAAACAGGTATTCTACTTTTTCAGAATTTAGTGTCGTTTCCCGATGAAATATATATATATATATATATATACACACACACACATATATATATATATATATATATATATATATATATGTAGAGAGAGAGAGAGCACAAAACATATTTCAGTTTTAAGACTTACAATACACGCTTTCATTTTATATAAAATGACGTCATTTATATCCACTGAAAAACTCCACATTTACGATCCAGATTACTGCATCTATAGAAAAGTATGCGTAGGGCGTCACTATCGCGAAATAATACAAAACCCTAGCAAAAAGCGATGTCGTCATTCATGAAACTCGACAAAAAAAAAAAAAAAAAAAAAAAAAAAAAATCGAGCATCTAATGATTCATAAGCCTTCATTTGTTTGTAACATTAATATGGATACTAAAATTTAAATATAGTTATTAATAGCTCCATGTTTTGTCAGAAATCATTCATTTATATTTTTTCAAAATTCGGAAAATGTTATTACACACGCATTAATAAAATTGCATTCTTTCAGCTTTTTGATGGGAATTAAGTCAATGCGGAGAGAAAAATCACAGATCTATACTTTGAAATACATTTTTATAGCAGACGATATTCTTGGTATAGCACGTATTATAATTTTTTTTTTCAGTTTCCATGAGAAAATGGCAACAAAAAGATACAGCAATCTTCTATCTCCCCTTTACTTTCTATAGAAACGGAGTACTTCGTTTGCCAGTCAAAAATAAATTGAGATGCAGTTTTCAAACAAATTGCATTTAAAAGTGCTTTTTTTCCCTTTACGAGTTGTAAAAATTGAAAATATGCGATATTTAGAAGTTAAAAAATTCCAGTAGATATTATCAGTATTTAACCGTACAATAATACATCTGCTTCATTTTTTACGGCTGGCTTATGTAACGGAATGTTATTTTTTAGGGACGACATTTTAATTGTTGCCCGAAAGTAATAGCATATCAGAGGCTAAAAAAAGTAGTTACTGTCATCTATATTTTATTTTAAAATTAATTCAAAAATATTAAAAATCTTTAAAAGAAAGATAAATAAATAAATAAAAAACACATTAAAAACATTATAAGTTAATATTTTTCTGTACGTGAGAGTTTTAATTTACATCAAGTTTCCTTTGAGAAAAATTTTCACTCAATACAATCATTTCATAATATCGAAAGTGAAGGAGGAGAAATCTGTAGTGTTTCTTTTTCCAAAGGAATCTCTTCAAAGAAATTTTCATCGCCGGAAACAAGTTTTTTTTCATTTGATCTCACCGTCATTGTTGAAAATAATAATTTAAAATCACTTCATATTTATAATGGACGGCATTCTCAGACTTAAATTAAAAAAATCTAGATGGCAATAAAATACTTATATTTAATGCTTTCCCTATGTTCTTTATGATGATCTAATTACATTAAAAATAAATAACATAACAAAACTCAATGAATGTATTAATACATATAGATAAACTCTTATGATAAAATAAACCGTATACCTGAAAAGGAAAAGAAAGAAATTAAGATATAACGTATAGTAAACATCTTTAAAATATGATTTTGGAGTATTTTTGGGTGTTATTTCAAAATAAAATATGCTTCACATTTTTTGGTGCTACCATCTTTTGGCAAAAAGGTTAGCGTGTAGTAAACATTATATTTGAAGAGACATTGTTTAATTAAATATAATGGTGCTGCCATTTATGTAAGATTTTAACCCTTGACATTTTTTGGTGCTATCATCTTTTGGCAAAAAGGTTAGCGTGTAGTAAACATTATATTTCAAGAGACATTGTTTTATTAAATATAATGGTGCTGCCATTTATGTAAGATTTTAATAATTATAAATGAGCAATTTTGATTTATTAGTTTAAGGATAAAGTGTTTTAAAAAACATATTAAACGAAACATTCTGTGCGATGTGCTATCACACTTACTCATTTGTTACTTTTTTTTTTCAGTTTTTTTATGAGGAGATTTTCGCTTATCGAAAAAGTAAAAAAGTACACGATTAGAGAGATCAACCTCAGCTATCCTATTAAAAAAATATTCAAATGCAAACAAGAAATTGGAAAAGTACGTTGCCGTTGGTTTAACGCTAACTTGCGATTGTCTTTGTGTGTCTAGTGTAAGCTTTTAAGAGCCATTTCAGTCACGGGAAAAAAGGAAAACGCTAATGCTATGGGAGTGTTATTTTCAAATATCTCGCTCAAATTTTAATATTTTTGAATGATTTTTTTTTGCATAGGGTAGCTGAGGACGATCTACAACAGGGCTAGTTTTTACTTTTTCGATTTCGGTTTCAGATTCTTTTTAAAAAAATAGAACCGGTTCCGAAATTGAAACTATCCTATTGTAAAAAAAACCATAACCAAAATCGAAAAAGAAAAAACTAGCGCGGTTGTAGATCGTCCTCAGCTATTCTATGCAAAAGAAAAAAAAAATCATTCAAAAACATTAAAATATGAGCGAGAAATTTGAAAATAACGCTCCCACAGACTTACCATTAGCGTTCGACTTTTTCCGAGTGACTAGTGTGGACTCTTAGCTAAAAGAATAAAAAATAAAATACATTGTGAAATTAGGTTCAGCATACTAATACGTAACTGCAAAATATCAGTATTTAACTTAAGAAATAAGGGATTCTCTGCCGAAGACTGGAAAAACCGTTAATTTTCCTTATTCATTTATTTTTCCTTACCCATCAGCAGAAGCCAGTTTAGAGGATTTTCGGAAAATCTGCTGTTAACTCAGCATTCTTGTTTTCTATTTGAGGCTAATTTTAAAAGAGAGAGATTCGCAGAAAAAAATGCCCTCAAGTAGAGGCAAAATTAAACAAATGAATGAATCCACGCGTCTATTTTGGGAGTATTTGCTTTTACATAGAAAACAGCTTCAAATGATGCAATCGATAAAACACAACCGGAAACTTCTGGTTATTTTTTCAAGCTTTTGCATGTTAAAAACTGCGAAAAGAATGTATTCGCGAGGAATATACGTAGAACTGTTGAAAGTTAATTTTGAGTTTTAGGCAGAAAATAGAATATTCAAAGGGAGTATTTATGATAGCTGCCAAATTTCCGAATACCAATTTTCTTATAATTTAACCGCAGTCTTCGTGTGACAGTTATAGGCTCTTAACTAAAACAATAAAAAATAAAATACATTGTGAAATTAGCTTCAGCATACTAAATAAATATAAATCTGCACAATTAACTTATAATAAATAACTGCCAAATATCAGTATTTAATTTAAGGAGTCTTAGGACTCTAAGGCTAATGTCAGACAAACGTCTTTTTGCACGCTTTTTTTACTTTTACAGCCTTCCTACAGATTCTAACGAAGGGATAGGGAGACTGTAAAACCGAAAAAAGCGTGCAAAAAGACGTTTGTCTGACATTAGCCTTAATGCTTCAAAATTTTCGAAATTTTAATTTGTTTTAGATTAAACGCCTGTCTTTTCCGAATATTCGAATTGTTTCCGTGAAATTCCTATTAGAACAGAAGTTATGGCTTTTAGAATTATACTCGCTCAGTAGCTGAAGCGGCGTTTCTGAAACTTTGAAATCAGTTTTCCCCAAATGGCGTTTTTAGACATAAAGCGCAGGATATCTCAAAAACTTCTGAATATTTTTTCATGAAATTTTCAAAATATATATTTCATGTTAGTCTGCATAAACTGAACCTAAAATTTAATTTTTATTGTTAAAAAAAATATATAATTTTAATCCGATTACACTGTTGAAAATTTCAAAATTTTGTATTAAATACAACTTTGTATTAAATACAACCTTGTATTAAATATATAAAAATGCTTTAAATACAAATTAATTTGGGTTCAGGGTAATTACTACAGTTTGAAGTATAATTAAGCACAAACAAATTCATTCTAATTGCAAGATTTATTTTGTAATCCTGCACGTAAGCTGTTACACCAATTTTCTGCTCGACAAATATCTGACAGTTTGGAACGCCCTTTCTGCATCTTGCAATTTTTTAAATATATGAAATGAAAGAACATACTTATATCTTTCATCCCAATAAAATTTTTGTTTTTTAAACATATGCATTTTAAGATATTAACCCATTTGTGCCTGAATTTTTGTTTTCTCAAATTTTTTGGTAAAATCACTTTAAAATGTTGCAAAATGAACTGGAAAAATAATTAAAAAAATTAAGCTTAATTTTTTTTGTATTTATTTGATAAAATGTAAAAGAACTAAATATAAGTATTTCTAATAGAATAATATGCATAATTATATATTTTACCTACATTTATATTTAAAATGTTTTTAAATTGTATAGCATTATGTACTATAATTAGTATTTTTATTAACTAAAAAAAATATAATTATTTCTTTGCAGGGACTAATAACGTTATAACTATTATTAATATTAAAATAAGAATAATCGTATTGCAGACTTAAAAACAATTTATTTCATAAATATCTTCGAAAGAAGATTACATAAATAACTGTCTCCTAAATTTCTAACAAAAATATATGCCCATTTGTGCCTAGAACCGTATATTTTGGACATTACAAAAATGCATAAAAAATAGGCTTGAACATTTAATTTCGCAATTTAAAAAAAATACATATTTCAAAAACGTCTACAAGCTAAGATTATAACTTGCGATTTTGCATCCTTGATAGAAAAAAATGCAAATAAACTTACTTATTACATTTTGCCATCTTGAAAAATTAAAAATCTATAAACACCGAAAAAAGCCTTAATTTAAGCAAATAAATATCCACCTTATGCTGTCATCTCTCGGTTACAGATAAAGACATTTATAAATAAAGATTTCATGCAATTTTCATGTTATAAAGGAGAAGAAAATTATACAAATTCATTAAAATTTGAAACATCCCAAGAATGGGACGTTAGGCATAAATGGGTTAAATGTCGAAAATAGTCTTTCTTTTTCCTTTTTTTCCAATTTTAAGAGTCCTGAGACCCCTTAATAAATAAGGGATCATCTGCCAAAGACTGGAAAAATCGCTATTTTTTCTTATTCCTTTATTTTTCCTTACCCATCAACAGATGCCAGTTTAGAGAATTTTCGGAAAATCTGCTGTTAGCTCAGCATTCTCGTTTCTATTTGAGGCTAATTTTAAAAGAGAGAGATTCGCAGAAAAAATGCCTTCAAGTAGAGGCAAAATTAAACAAATGAATGAATCCACGCATCTATTTTGGAAGTATTTGCTTTTACATAGAAAACAGCTTCAAATGATGCAATCGATAAAACACAACCGGAAACTTCTGGTTATTTTTTGAAGCTTTTACATGTTAAAAACTACAAAAATAATTTATTCGTGAGGAACACATATGAATATTGCTTGTTAATTTTGACCTATCTTTCTTTTTTTGGATGTACGTTTTAGGCAGAAAATACTGTTTGTAAAGCGAATATTTATCGTAGCTGCTAAACTTGCGAATTTTTCAATACCACTATTTCCGAATAGTAAATTTGTCTTGTTTATTTGCAAAATTTTCCTAATAACCTAATATTTCTTTTCGGAAATAATAGTAAAGCATGAAAGTTTGAGTTCGGTGATTTATGCTCGCAATTTAAAATATATTATTGATGCAGTAAAACCTGTGAAAAGGGAATTCGTATATAATGGTAAACGTAAATGAAAAAGAAAATCATGGTCTTGGTGAAAAGAATAGAATGGACTTGTACCCAACGGTGTACCTGCTAAGATAAAAGCATTTCTAAAACGAAAAATTGTTACCGATTTCGCCTTAGCAGTTTACTGTACTAATATCAATTTTTCATATGTTAAATACAGTAACACCTGTTGAAACGTAATAGATAAAGACAGAAGGGAAATTCCTTTTTAGACAGTTTTTTGTTTTAGTGTATATACTGTAGTTTACAATTGCATTGTCATTCGGACCATGAAATTTTTCTGTTAAAGCTAGGATTACGTTATAGACAGGTTCCATTATGACAAGTTTTGTTGTGTATTAAAAGAAACATCCCTATTGGAAGATTTCATTTACAAGACAAAAAGGAAATGATTCTAAATACACAAAATTAAATGCGAATTAATATATTCAGGTGGCCTTAAGGGAAAAAAAATGTTTATATATGAACACCTAGCGGCTGCATCGTTCGTGGAAACAGGATGCCTGATATGCAGGTATTTTAAGGTATGTGCACAATAATAAGATGAAGAACAATAACCCTTTCAAAATTACGGTTACAGTGGTTAAATTTCAAAATTTTCAAGTAGCTACATCCACAATTTTTTTTTCGCAAACTGATGCCAGGAACCATAAATGGTGGTTGAAACAAATGCAAAGAAGCGCACGTATCAGTTCACCACCGTATGCTGAAAGAACAACTTGGTGACATTGTCATCTACCTCCATCTCGCATTTTCGTGATCGTCTTGTTCAGCCGAATACGCCCCAATAAGTTTCTGCCTACAGGGATGTTTAATTGTTAAAATATGTAATCGGATTTAAGAAAAACGCTAACACACACAGATTCTGCATTGTCTTCACGCCATGATTTAGTTGCTACCTCAATCACTCGTATACGGTGCTTCAACGTTTGTGGTCTGTGAATGCGGACTCGTGAAAATTTTGTAATTCGTTTAAAACTTGTTTTTTGTCCCCAGAAAGGGCTCCTTTGTTACCATCATTGCTCTTCTTTGCGTTATAGTGCTACAGGTACCGTTTCGAAGCCAGTTATGATTTTTTATTCTGAAGATCATTTTGCTATTAAAAAATAGTTGGCGTTGTCATTTGAAAATTTCGAAGTTTTGCCACTGTAACTGTAACTGTGAGAGCTCGATTATTGATCTACACCTCATTCTTCAGCCAAGAACTTAACGTACCACCATTCCAAATGGCATCCTGTTTCTTTGAATTTTACAATAGCTAAGTGCTCGTATATAGGTAAAGTTTTTTGTCCTCCCTGTATACATACTATATATTCAACATTAAGAATCAGCACTGGTTAAATGCAAAGTTTATTAACTGTAAAAAGAAAATGAAACTTCCGTCTTGTTCATAAAAGAAAAAAAATCCCTTTAGTATTTTTCCGACATAAATATGGAAAATCCAATTTAAACATTTTATTCATAAAAACAATCTAATATAAACCCAATACAACCCAAATACAATTTAAGATAATAAAAGAATTCAATATTTTAACCAATTTCAGGACATCGTGTCTTTTTAAATATTTATTTTTCTCCTTCAACAGTTCTATTATTCGGGAAAATGAAAGGTTCTTCATTTACCAATTGTTCAAATATTTTCGAAAACGACTTTCTTTTATACTATCAATTTACTGTAGTTTTGAGGATAATAGCGTAACAATTCCTAAAAAGAATGAAATATTTCTTATCCACGAGAAATTTTTTATCAAAAGATTTTACAAGATTTAATGCCTTCTATTCCATAGGGATATTATTAAAAATTTCTAATACGAGAATTTATTTCATCCTTCTTTTGTAAATACAGTGCGTTAAGAAATTATAAGACCACTAACGAATTGGTGCACTTCTGAAGAAGAAGACACAACATGCAAATTTTTAGCGTGTGTATTTAAAATTGATCGTAGAATGTTTTCTGTTATAATTGCTACTTTAAAATTTAAGTTAACATTTTATTAAAATTAATACTAAAATTAATATTAAAATTAAAACTATATCTTTTAAACGTAGATAAGGTGACTGTTAAGAAATTAAAAGACCACCTGAGGAAATTAGCACTTTTAGCACATTATACATCATATCAGAATCATTATAAAACTTATGCGTTTGGATATCGTGAAAGTATACCCGAGAAGCAAAGGTGCAGGTTTAGATAGTGTTATTTATAACATATTTGAAGATGCCGCGGGGTAAAGAGTTGTCTGCGACCGAAGTAAGAAAAATCTGGTTTTATAAGGGTGCTAGTAAATCCGAACGAGAAATAGCTCAGTTAATGAAGTGCTCTAAAACTTCAATTCACAATGAAATAATTAGAAAAAATGATTCAAATAAAATTAAACGATCTGGAAGAAAAAGGATTTTGACAGCACGGGATGATCGACAAATATTTCGATTTTCAACTCAAAAAGGTCTTTCAACTCGGGAAATTTCGAACTGTTTCAGCAGAAGAACCTCAAACGTAACAGTTCGGAAGAGTCTGAAATAAAATAGTAAAGCAAAATGTATGAAACTGTTGGAAAAACCGAGGTTAATGAAGCATCATAAAGAAAAAAGACTGAAATTGGATAAAAATGTCACGTCATGAGACAAGAAATAGAAGCAAGTGATATTTTCAAAAGAAAAAAAAATTAATCTTGACGATCCGGATGGTTATAAACACTATTGGCATGATTTGAGGAAGGAACTGAAACAATGCTTCAGTCGAAAAATGGGAAGAGGATCAGTAATAGTTTGAGGAGCTTTTAGTCATGATAAATTGTGCGGTTTAACCCGAATTTCGGGACGTATGAACTCTGCGCAATATCAGGCTATGTTATATGATCATTTAATATCATTTGGACCTTTTTTAGGTGTGCTAACTGGATGTTTCAGCAGGACAATGCTTCTTGCCATGCGTCTAAATCCACCCATCAATGGTTTAAATAATAAAAAATTCATGTTTTGTCATGGCCAACTCGAAGTCCAGACTTGAATCCTATGGAAAATCTTTGGGGAGTATTAAGTCGCAAAGTTTATGCTAATAATAAACAATTTTTATCTGCCAATGAACTAGAAGTAGCCATCGTAAAAGAATGGCACAATATTTCTGAATCTGTACTTAATCACCTGGTCACTTGTATGAAAAACAGAGTATTTGAGGTTATAAGGAAAAATGGAGGACCAATATCGTATTAATTTACATATTATTTTTCTTGTTAGACAAGTGGTCTTATAATTTCTTAACAGTGCAATTTTTAACCCAGTTTCTGATAGGCTAGAATTATAACAAGAAAGAAAAATCATGCGTAAGCATAGATTATGAAACACTTTCCAACGCTTACTGAATGCTTTAACAAAACTTTGTTATTTAGGGAAATAAGGTAAGATAACTAAGTTAAACATTTTAGAAAACGCATAAAACATTTGAAAAACCAATTTCAGCAGTTACCGTCCATAGCAAAATATGTATTCCAATTCTTTTGAACAGCTCTGTATTTGATCTGTAGGTTGATATATATACTATATAATGGGAAAATTTAGTTTAACAACAAAACGCATAACAGGTTGAATTTTCTCTTTCAGTAAGTTATACTAATAGATGGAAACATATTTGAATACTTTTGTACAACCCTGTAGTTTACCTAGAACCTTTATTACACGCCACTATTTAGCTAAAATTAATTCAAACTAAATCACTCTTAAAACTACTGAAATCATATTTCTAGAATTTATCGTCTATAGACGGCCATGTATCTAATTCTTTGCGTGACCCTATATATCATTTTATCTATAATTTTACAAACAATTCTTAGTAAACTAAATGCAGCTCAGCGTAAAAATGCATAACTCATTTAAAAAACACTTTTAAGCGCTCGTCCCCAGTAACTCTTACGAATTCTTTTGTGTAGACCTGTATGAGAATTACAGAATTTATCTCCACATAGTGCGCATAAATATAGTGAAACATAAAAGTGCACATCATAATTAAAAATGCATTTCCAGCAATCATCGCTAATGTACAGTACTTCGGATACAATATAGAATCTGAAAACTTTTGTGTATCCCTATAAATGCTATGCACTTCATATTATACATGAAATAAATTATAGTAAACCTCAGCGACGTATATCAATATGAAATACTTTAACATAATTAAAATACGTCGCAAACAATTCCCTTCACCCCTATATCCTTATGCAACAAAATTATTTTGTGTGGCCCTGTAAATGAATAATAACTATTTTTTGCACCGCATATTCCACAGAATGAATATTTTAGCGCAATTCATAAATGCATATCCATTTTATTAAGTTTGAAAGCGTGTAATATAATTAAAAATCATTTGAAACGATTTTTTCCCATTGGCCGTAATGTAACGGAATACTTTTGACTGTCCCTGTAAATGAACTAAGCATGCTGCAAACTTCATTTGAAATAGGGAACGTGCTATGGTAAATGTCAATAACATCCAAAAATTTCAGAGCAATCCGAGTATATTTACGAGAACGATAAACGCTTTTCATCTTTGTTGGAAAGTGTTAAAAAGTAGCTTCACAGGTGTGTTTCCGTTGACAATACAACATTTTAATATTTTTAGAGATTCATTATAAATTAATACAGTAATCTTCATGCATTTTTTCGTTAGCACGTCGGAGGTGAAAAATCACCCAATATTTTCTGTAACACATACAATTGTATACGAGTTGAAATTACAGTGGATTTAACTATGCCCCAATAAAATCTTGCCAAAATAAGCCAAATGATTGTGAAACTGCAACAAAGAAACATTTTAAAGGCTAATAAATAAAAAATGAAGAATTTACTCATAAAAAAAAAAAACGCTTTTATCAATTGAAGAGCTGAGTGGATGAACATGCTATGCTACATTTTCTAAAAATGTTTTCTATCTTTTGTATGAAAGCGTTATGAGGTATCCTATCGCATGCTGAAGCTAAAATACTAAGATTCTATTTAGTCTTGAAGATTTAGGACATTATTCATTAATATTTAATACTTTAATATTTAATAATGTCAATAATATTAATAACATTTAATATCTGAAAATTAAATATGAATAAGTTATTCTGAGAGAGTTTAGTACCATACCTGTTAATATTTTAAACACATGGTATCAAACAGGAAATAAATCATTAAAATTTACAGCAAAAACTTTCACTTCAAATTTCTTCAAATGTAATTTTTGTTATTTAACATGTTCTTCCACTTAGCTCTTCAATTATCAGTATAATATTAATTACTCTACGATTATACGTTAAGGAATCAATTTAGAAATCTTTAAAAGATAGTTTAAATAATGTTTCACTCTTCTTTCCTGTTGCCCTATCTTAAAAAAGTAACAGAGCAAAAGTTAAATATTTGTGAAAATAAATTCACTTGTTTGAGATTTTTAAAAAGCGTAAAAAAAAGCAGTAAATTTTTCATAATTGAGTTCGGTGCCCACGCGAAATTAAGGTATTGTAACGGAAATTTTTAGCAAAAAACGTGAAATGCAGTCAAAACATTAGGCATCATTTTCAAAATGAACATTGAATGCTTATAAAAGAAAGTTTTTTAAAAACTATTTTTAACTTTGATACTTATTTTGCAACATAAAGATAACTGAATCACAAACACAATTTGGGTTGATAAAACATATTCTATATTTGGATTACTTTTAGAGACCTCTTAAATATTTTCCTTCTTCTCTAAACATTTTACTTGAAAAACAGACCTTCTTCCATTTAAGGAATTTTTCAATATTTGCATAGGTCTTTGAAAACGATTTTCTCTAATACTGCCAATTTACCGTGGTTTTGACGGCGATAGCATTTGAATTCCCCAAAAAGACCGAAATATTCTATTATCCATGGGAGTGACATTATACAGAGATTTTACTGGATTTCACGTCGTTCAGTCTGTAGAGAACCTACAAAAATGCAGGATTGTTTAGAGAAACGGGAAAATCAGTTTCAATTCTTAAGAAGGGAATGTAAGGTCTTAAACCGATATTGCAGTTTATTCCTGAGTCTTAAAATACATATATACAGGGTGATTAAAAAAGATTGGACAATTTTTAAGAAATGGTAAGGAATTCCGATATTTTTGTAAATCTTTCACGTTGCACAATTTACTACATGTTTTAGGATTATTTATCTAAAATACCTGTAAAATGCAACGCAAATTTTTGATTTTCATGAATTGCCTCTGGTGTCTAAAGTTTTGCGCAGAAAAAAATGCATGTTTTATGAAAATTGTATTTTAAAATCATACTATTAGCATTTTGTACTAAATCTTTCAGCTACAGATTTAGTACAAAATTTCTGCTAAGTGCAAAAATAGGCATATTCCAGGAAAATATTTTAAAGTTCTTGGTTTAACATCTGTCTGTTCAAATTCAATTCTATTTACTGTCAATTCCATATGAAATTTTTTTCGGATATAGTTGAAAAAGTACTTAAAATTCCTGTTTTGTATGCAAACTTCAGAGCAATTTTATACGATGAAAACTGGAAAAAAACGAAGATAATCCAGTTTAAGTATTTTATACATAAAGATAACTCAATCACAAATACAATTTGGACTGTGATAAAACATATTCTGTATTTGAATTACGTTTAGAAACCTCTTAAATATTTTCCTTCTTTTCTAAACATTTTATTTGAAAAACAGACGTTTCTCCATTTACGGAATTTTTCAATATTTGCAGAGGTCTTCTAAAACGATTTTCTCTAATACTGCCAATTTTCTGTGGTTTTGACGACGATAGCATTTGAATTCCCCCAAAAGACCGAAATATTCTATTATCCATGGGAGTGACATTATACAAGGATGTTACTGGATTTCACGTCGTTCAATCTGTTGAGAACCAGAAAAAATCCCGGATTGTTTAGAGAAACGGTAAAATCAGTTTCAGATCTTCAGAAGAGATTGTAAGGTTTTAAACCGATAATGGAGTTTACTTCTGATTCTTACAATGCATATATACAGGGTGATTAAAAAAGATTGGACAAACTTTATGAAATCACATAAGGAATTCGTTGCGATATTTTTGTAAATCTTTCACGTTGCACAATTTACTACATGTTTTAGGATTATTTATCTAAAATACCTGTAAAATGCAACGCAAATTTTTGATTTTCATGAATTGCCTCTGTGCCTAAAGTTTTGCGCAGGACTGGAGAAAAAAATGCATGTTTTATAAAAATTGTATTTTAAAATCATACTATTAGCATTTTGTACTAAATCTTTCAGCTACAGATTTAGTACAAAATTTCTGCTAAGTGCAAAAATAGGCATATTCCAGGAAAATATTTTAAAGTTCTTGGTTTAACATCTGTCTGTTCAAATTCAATTCTATTTACTGTCAATTCCATATGAAGTTTTTTTCGGATATAGTTGAAAAAGTACTTAAAATTCCTGTTTTGTATGCAAACTTCAGAGCAATATTATACGATGAAAACTGAAAAAAAACGAAGATAATCCAGTTTAAGTATTTTATACATAAAAATAACTCAATCACAAATACAATTTGGACTGTGATAAAACATATTCTGTATTTGAATTACGTTTAGAAACCTTTTAAATATTTTCCTTCTTCTCTAAACATTTTATTTGAAAAACAGACGTTTCTCCATTTACGGAATTTTTCAATATTTGCAGAGGTCTTCTAAAACGATTTTCTCTAATACTGCCAATTTTCTGTGGTTTTTACAACGATAGCATTTGAATTCCTCAAAAAGACCGAAATATTCTAATATTATCCATTGGAATGACATTATACAAAGATGTTACTGGATTTCACGTCGTTCAATCTATTGAGAACCAGAAAAAAATCCCGGATTGTTTAGAGAAACGGGAAAATCAGTTTCAGATCTTCAGAAGAGATTGTAAGGTTTTAAACCGATAATGGGGTTTACTCCTGATTCTTACAATACATATATACAGGGTGATTAAAAAAGGTTGGACAAACTTTATGAAATCACATAAGGAATTCGTTGCGATATTTTTGTAAATCGTTCATGTTGCACAATTTACTACACGTTTTAGGATGATTTATCTAAAATACCTGTAAAATGCACCGAAAATTTTTGATTTTCATGAATTGCCCCTGTGTCTAAAGTTTTGCGCAGGACTGGAGAAAAAAATGCATGTTTTATGAAAATTGTATTTTAAAATCATACTATTAGCATTTTGCACAAAATCTTTCAGCTACAGATTTAGTACAAAATTTCTGCTAAGTGCAAAAATAGGCATATTCCAGGAAAATAGATACATTCTTTTATACGGTTTTGATATCATGCAAGCCTTTTCAGTGGTTTTTGTAGCTAATTAAGATGAAAATATTTTAAAGTTCTTGGTTTAACATCTGTCTGTTCAAATTCAATTCTATTTACTGTCAATTCCATATGAAGTTTTTTTCGGATATAGTTGAAAAAGTACTTAAAATTCCTGTTTTGTATGCAAACTTCAGAGCAATTTTATACGACGAAAACTGGAAAAAAACGAAGATAATCCAGTTTAAGTATTTTATACATAAAAATAACTCAATCACAAATACAATTTGGACTGTGATAAAACATATTCTGTATTTGAATTACGTTTAGAAACCTCTTAAATATTTTCCTTCTTCTCTAAACATTTTATTTGAAAAACAGACGTTTCTCCATTTACGGAATTTTTCAATATTTGCAGAGGTCTTCTAAAACGATTTTCTCTAATACTGCCAATTTTCTGTGGTTTTGACGACGATAGCATTTGAATTCCCCCAAAAGACCGAAATATTCTATTATCCATGGGAGTGACATTATACAAGGATGTTACTGGATTTCACGTCGTTCAATCTGTTGAGAACCAGAAAAAATCCCGGATTGTTTAGAGAAACGGTAAAATCAGTTTCAGATCTTCAGAAGAGATTGTAAGGTTTTAAACCGATAATGGAGTTTACTTCTGATTCTTACAATGCATATATACAGGGTGATTAAAAAAGATTGGACAAACTTTATGAAATCACATAAGGAATTCGTTGCGATATTTTTGTAAATCTTTCACGTTGCACAATTTACTACATGTTTTAGGATTATTTATCTAAAATACCTGTAAAATGCAACGCAAATTTTTGATTTTCATGAATTGCCTCTGTGCCTAAAGTTTTGCGCAGGACTGGAGAAAAAAATGCATGTTTTATAAAAATTGTATTTTAAAATCATACTATTAGCATTTTGTACTAAATCTTTCAGCTACAGATTTAGTACAAAATTTCTGCTAAGTGCAAAAATAGGCATATTCCAGGAAAATATTTTAAAGTTCTTGGTTTAACATCTGTCTGTTCAAATTCAATTCTATTTACTGTCAATTCCATATGAAGTTTTTTTCGGATATAGTTGAAAAAGTACTTAAAATTCCTGTTTTGTATGCAAACTTCAGAGCAATATTATACGATGAAAACTGAAAAAAAACGAAGATAATCCAGTTTAAGTATTTTATACATAAAAATAACTCAATCACAAATACAATTTGGACTGTGATAAAACATATTCTGTATTTGAATTACGTTTAGAAACCTTTTAAATATTTTCCTTCTTCTCTAAACATTTTATTTGAAAAACAGACGTTTCTCCATTTACGGAATTTTTCAATATTTGCAGAGGTCTTCTAAAACGATTTTCTCTAATACTGCCAATTTTCTGTGGTTTTTACAACGATAGCATTTGAATTCCTCAAAAAGACCGAAATATTCTAATATTATCCATTGGAATGACATTATACAAAGATGTTACTGGATTTCACGTCGTTCAATCTATTGAGAACCAGAAAAAAATCCCGGATTGTTTAGAGAAACGGGAAAATCAGTTTCAGATCTTCAGAAGAGATTGTAAGGTTTTAAACCGATAATGGAGTTTACTCCTGATTCTTACAATACATATATACAGGGTGATTAAAAAAGGTTGGACAAACTTTATGAAATCACATAAGGAATTCGTTGCGATATTTTTGTAAATCGTTCATGTTGCACAATTTACTACACGTTTTAGGATGATTTATCTAAAATACCTGTAAAATGCACCGAAAATTTTTGATTTTCATGAATTGCCTCTGTGTCTAAAGTTTTGCGCAGGACTGGAGAAAAAAATGCATGTTTTATGAAAATTGTATTTTAAAATCATACTATTAGCATTTTGTACAAAATCTTTCAGCTACAGATTTAGTACAAAATTTCTGCTAAGTGCAAAAATAGGCATATTCCAGGAAAATAGATACATTCTTTTATACGGTTTTGATATCATGCAAGCCTTTTCAGTGGTTTTTGTAGCTAATCAAGATGAAAATATTTTAAAGTTCTTGGTTTAACATCTGTCTGTTCAAATTCAATTCTATTTACTGTCAATTCCATATGTAGTTTTTTTCGGATATAGTTGAAAAAGTACTTAAAATTCCTGTTTTGTATGCAAACTTCGGAGCAATTTTATACGACGAAAACTGGAAAAAATGGAGACAATCCAGTTTAAGTATTTTATACATAAAAGTAACTCAATCATAAATACAATTTGGACTATGATAAAACTTATTCTGTACTTGGATTACGTTTAGAAACCTCTTAAATATTTTCCTTCTACTCTAAACATTTTATTTGAAAAACAGGTCTTTCTCCATTTACGGAATTTTTCAATATTTGCAGAGGTCTTCTAAAACGATTTTCTCTAATACTAACAATTTACTGTGGTTTTTACCGCGATAACATTTGAATTCCTCAAAAAGACCGAAATATTTTATATTATTCATGGGAATGACATTATACAAAGATGTTACTGGATTTCACGTCGTTCAACCTGTAGAGAACCAGAAAAAATAAAGGATTGTTTAGAGAACGGAAAATCAGTTTCAATTCTTAAAAAGTAAGAAAAAATCATGCGTCAAGCATATATTATGAAACGCTTTCCAACATATTCAGAATAATACAACAAAACTGCACCGTTTAAAAAATTAAAACATTACGTGTAATTCAACTATATGGAAACGCATAATACATTTCAAAACCCAATTTCAGCTGTTCCCATACACAATTGGAAAATTATACGAGTTTTTTCAGCAGCCCTGTATATGATATATTGATTTGAATCTATTAACTACATGCATGCCAAAATTTAGTTCACTTAAGAGATATATATACTTCAGTTGAAAATTTACCTTCAGCAATTTCCTCTAACAAGGAGAATACGTGAATACTTTTGTGCAGCCCTGTATTTGAGGTATAGAATTTATATATAACGAGTAAGATGCAAAAAATTAATTACATTTAAAAGTGCATACCGAATTTTAAACCGTATACTCCATTAATTGTTACTCAAAGACAGTACTGTACTGTAACCGATTTCTTTTGTATGTCCCTGTAAATGAATAAAAAATGGTATGAATGCCCTGTTCTAACGTGATCGTAGTGAAATTCAGTGATTTATATCAGTTTCAATGCATTTGAAATAGCATAATGTCATTAAAATACTCTGCAAACGATTTTTCCCCCTATACCATAATGCAATGGAATACTTTTGAGTGCCCCTGTAAATTAATGATTAATCCTACATACTTCATATACAATACCAAACATGCTTCGGTGATCCTAAATAACCTTTATCAATTTCATGAAAATCCAAGTATATTTACGGGAGTTAGAGCGTGGACAGACGGCCAGAAAAAACCGAATGCATAAACACTTTTCAACTGCAACTTTGTTGGAAAGTGCTAAAAAGGGATTGTGTAAAATTTTAAACCGAAAATGGATTTTATTCCCATTTCTTAAAAAGCACAAAATCAGTTTAATTCAATTTGAATCATAAGCACCTATAAATAACATGTATTGTTTTTAAAATATTTCTCATTATATTTTTAAACTAAATTGATTACAGTAGGTACTCTTAATAATAATAATAAAAAAATTTTGTCCCCCCCCCCAAAAAAAAAAAAACAAACAAAACAAACAAACAACCCAAACAAACGAAAATCAAAACTAAACTAAATCAACAAAGATATTTATGCTACTGGCAATTGTGTTTTCTTTCCATTTATTTTTAAAAAGATAGATTTAGTGTGGGTCGTCTCCATAGTGAAATTATTCCAAACTACCAGCTTTTAAACACGAATACCCAATCTTGATGTCATATTTGACTTTTCGGTAACTTTTACCATAGGCTACTAAGTCATTCGGTCAAGTACTTTAGGAACTAAAAATGTTTACAATTTGGAACTCTTAATGTCAAATTCATTTGTAATCGTTTCAAAACAGCCTGTAATGCAGGTAACTTTTTAAATATAACTCAAAAACTACTTTGCAGAATGAACTGTAATTTTAGATTCGCATTGAAGCTTCAAAAACTCGATTTATATTAAATATATTTCTTTACCTCAGAGCAAAACTATCGTAAATCGCATTTCATTTATTTTTTAGGAGAAGTAAAAGAAGCATTACCTTGCAAGACAAAGCAATTTTCACAAATTGATATCAGATTTATCTTATAATGCAAGTATATAGTACTAGTATAGCGACAGTTTGCTCGAAAGAAAACAGTTTCTTTAGTATAAAAAGCTATTAATATAAAATTAAACATTTTTGGACTTACGATAGTTTGGTTCTCAGGTACAGATACACATATATTATAGTTTACGATTCCTATTCGTTTCGAAAATTTATTTCGAACATAGACTTTTTCTAATTAATTTTTGAAAAAAATTATATGAATTAGAACCTAAGAATTATTTTAACAGAAATCATTTTTTAGAAGCTTTAAATATGCGAATTCAAAATTGCACTTCATTCCGCTAATAGGTTTTGAGGTATGATTGGAAAACTACCCGCATTGCAGTCGGTTTTGCAATGACTACAAAAGAATTTAAGGGGAGATTTGCCTGTAGTAGGCAGAAAAAAAGGTGTTTATTAGCATTTTTTTCTGGAATAGGAATGAAGATTTTAGCTCCGGGTTTCTTGCATGTTATTTATTATCATCTGAAGAACATTTCCAAAAAATTTTTAATCAAAAATTGATCACATGGCTTGAATTGCGTGGCTGGATGTCTTAGCAATGCGCGCGGTGCACTTCCAATTGGACCGGATCCGATAGACCGCCAGAGTCGTCTGCAATCAAGTTTCATTAAGGATTATGAAAGTAGTTAAAATCATCTGGATCTTCAAGCACTTTAACCCTTTATCTACTGACGATACTTATAAGTACCATTAAAATGACTAGTTATAAAATTTATTTAATTCATCGATTAGTTGTAATACAGTTTACAATGAGTTATGGACACATTACTTTATATCGCTCCGAAAGCATTATCGGTTACACAAAACAAAACAATTTTTAAAAGGATTATTTCTTTTGCTTTGATTCTTTTCAGTTTTCTTGGCGTTGGGGGGGGGGGGGGGGGGGATTTTCAATTCGGAAATATTTCTATATTTCTATTGTAAGAATTATATTTTACATTGCCTAATTCTACAAAATACTAAGAAAAATATTTAAAATAAAAATTTGAATGGGGTTATAAATATTGCACAAAATCCCTATAAATTCAAATTTAATGAATCCTTCTAAATCCTCCAATCCTTCTAAAATCCTTCTAAAATTTATTAAATGATTATGTAAATCTTCTAATGTAATTTAAACAATGCACGAAAAATGCTTTAGAAGATTAAATTTTCATGAATTCATAATTCAGTAGATAAAGGGTTAAAGTCAAAAAATCCCGAAAAAATTGAAAGCAAAAATGAATTTAAAAATGAGTAAGAAAATAGACAGTTTGGATTTGAATGCACCCTTAATAAGTTGATTTTTTTTCTTCAACAGCAATGTATTTTTAATTTGTTTTTGCTGTAAGAACTGGCCCTATCAAAAACTTGTCTATATAAATGTTGAAGACAATATTAAGAAGATATGATAAATTCATGGAGATTTTATATCTTGTGAATTGACGGAGTTATGAAAATTTTTCTTCTTCAACCCCCTTCCCCCCTTTTTTTGTTTTCGTTTTTAATTTTTTTTTTTTTTGCGGTACGAATTGAT
Source organism: Maratus speciosus (assembly GCA_963932465.1). Lineage (NCBI taxonomy): Eukaryota > Metazoa > Arthropoda > Arachnida > Araneae > Salticidae > Maratus > Maratus speciosus. The sequence goes on along the minus strand of OZ010797.1, from coordinate 236,899,278 downwards.
CCTATCAAAAACTTGTGAATATAAAAGTTGTAGATAATATTAAGGAGATGTATAATAAAATTAATTGGATTTGATATCTTGAGAATTGACGAAGTAAGGAATTTTTTTCTCCCCAAAACCCTATTTTTTGCGCCCCTTGAGCCTATTTTAAATTTTATCAAAAATCTGTGATGCATGAATTTTTCGCGCTATTTTTAGAAGTAATAAAAACTTTAAACTGATTTGATATGTACAAAAATTAAGAAGTTATGGGGTTTTTTCGGTTTTCACAAAACCCCTCCCTATTTCTATCCCCTTTGTCCGCTTTTACCCATTAACGAACTTGACCAAGATTTTATGTCCCTAGATTTTATGTATCAATTTGGAAGAGATTTGTGCAGAATTGCGGAAGTTATCGTGTCCAGAAGAAAGTGATAACACAATTGCTTCGGGAAATTCCGTTCAAAATGCCCCCTTTGAGATCATTTTTTGAAATATATTCTGCCTCTATCAAAAAATTGATCATTGCGGTACATTATATAGTTTCTGAGTAAGCGAATCTACCAATTAAATGCGTTTGAGAGCAAAAATGAATTTAAAAATGAGTCAGAAAATAAGCAGTTTGGATTTGAGTGCATCCTTAATGCAATGATTTTTCCAACACAATCCGCTTCGGGAAATTCGGTTCAAAATGCCCACTTTAACAGCATTTTTAAAAATATATTCTGCCTCTATGAAAAAATCGACCGTTACGGTACATTATATAGTTTCTGAGTAAGAAAACGTACCAATTGGAAGCCTTTGAGAGCAAAAATGAATTGTAAAATGAGTTAGAAAATAAGCAGTTTGGATTTGAATACACCCTTACTTAGATGATATTTTTTCTTCAACCGCTATGTATTTTTAATTTGTTTTTGCTGTAAGAATTGGTCCTATCCAAAACTTGTCTATCTAGATGTTGTAGACAATATTAAGAAGATATATGATAAATTCATGGGGATTTTATATTTTTTGAATTGACGGAGTTATGGATTTTTTTACTTCTTCAAACCCTCTTTTTGTTTTCGTTTTTAATTTTTTTTGCGGTACGAATTGATGCTATCAAAAACTTGTGAATATAAAAGTTGTAGATAATATTAAGGAGATTTATAATAAAATTAATTGGAATTGATATCTTGAGAATTGACGAAGTTATGAATTTTTTTCTCCCAAAAACCCTATTTTTTGCGCCCCTTGAGCCCATTTTTAACTTTATTAAAAATCTGTGATACATAAAATTTTGGCCCTATTTTTAGAAGTAATCAAAACTTTAAACTGATTTGATATGTACAAAAATTAAGAAGTTATGGGGGATTATCGGTTTTCACAAAACCCCTCCCTATTTCCATCCCCTTGATCCGATTTTGCCCATTAACGAACTTGAACGAGATTTTATGCCCATTGATTTTATGTATCAGTTTGGAAGAGATTGGTGCAGAATTACGAAAGTTATCGTGTCCAGAAGAAAGTGATATATATAGATAGACAAATAGATAGATAGATAGATAGATAGATATATAGATATATATATATATAAAGTTTTTTACTGAGGGTGGTTTTGGGTTCTAGGGGTCATAATCGGTGTAGATCTGCAAAAATTTTTCAGAAATTCCAACATAGGAACGATCCCAAATAGGTAGTATTTCATACGAAATCTACCTAAAATTTGAAAATCAACAAAGTGACAGACAGCTATTTGAAAAAAAAGGTCCATTTCAGATCCCCTTTTTCGCACTTTGGCGTACTTTAAAAAAAAAAAAATGTTTATTTTTCATAAAAATGGCTGAAAGTAGTCCAAGCTCCAATAAATTATGTTACCTTTAATTAAAAAAAAAAAATAGCAAGATCGGCTTAATAGTTTTTGTGTTCTGATACCGTCCTGTTTGAAAAAAGTCATTTTACGTAAAATGCTTTTATATAGTTCTCCAAAACGGTTTAACCCTTTATGTACTGAATTATGAATTAATGAAAATTTTCATCTCTATACATTTAAGTGCTAACCCTTTGTATCACAGCGTTGCATATCTGTAACATGCCCAGAAATCAATGATACTTATACAGCAGGGTTTAACCCTTTATGTACTGAAATATGAATTCATGAAAATTTTATCTTCTAAAGCTCTTTTCATGAATTATTTAAACTACATTAAAATATTTACATAATCATTTAATAAATTTTAGAAGGATTGAAGGATATAGAAGGGTTAATTAAATTTGAATTTATAGAGATTTTGTGCAATATTTTTAACACCGCTCAAATCTTTTATTTTAAATATTTTTCTTAGTATTTTGTAGAATTAGGAAATGTACAAATATAACGTTCTTACAACAGAAATATAGAAATATTTTTTATTGAAAAATCCCCCCCCCTTCCCCAACGCCCAGAAAGCTGAAAAGATACAAAAGCAAAAGAAATCATCCTTTTAAAAATATTTTTGTTTTGTGTAACTCATAATGCTTTTGGAACAAGATAAAGTAATGTATCTATAATTCATTTTAAACTGTATTACAAGTAATCGATGTATTAAATGAATTTTATAAGAAGTTATTTTAATGGTACATATAAGTACCGTCAGTAGATAAAGGGTTAAGCCTGTGGATGCGTTGCGCCAAAGGAATAAATAACTGCAAAAGGACTTCGAATTTGAGCGAATCGTTTTTCCAGGGATAATCTAGAGACTATAGAAAATAGAAAAATGTTAAAAAAAAAGGAGTTTCAAACTTTTCCTAATTACATGACCGTATGACCCATTTGGTATACTAAAGTAGAATTAAACGAAAAAGTCAAATATGATGTTGAAGCTAGTTTTTTGCCTTGAAAAATTTATATTTTGGTACAATTGCACTACCAACACGACCCCTAAGCTTATTTTGTTAACATAAATTGAAAATAGACAATTTCCAGTGGTATGGCTATTTCTGTTTTTAGGTGCGTTCGTAATTATATAAATACGTAGCACCTATGGTCGTCGTTCGGTCCGTCTGTCTGTCTGTCTGTCCGCATATAACAGAGCAAAAACTACCCAACCGAATGGTCTGAAATTTTAAATATATGATTGTTGCAAAATTTTGTTGAGACATTTCAAATTTTATGAAAATCGGATGTATACTTTAATGACAGGGACAGTCAAAAGTTTTGCGTTACATTACGGCCAATGGAAAAAATTATTGCAAGTGAATTTTGATGATGTTACAGCCTTCCGAATGGCCTGAAATTTTAAATATATAATTTTTGCAAAATTTTGTCGAGCTATTTCCAGTTTTATGAAAATCGGATGTATAGTTTAATGACAGGGACAGTCGAAATTTTTCCGTTACATTACGGAGAATAGAAAAAAAATATTGCAAGTGAATTTTATTGATGTTGCAGACTATGCACTTATGAAGTGACAAAAAATATACATTCAGTACAATATGGGGTGCAAAAAATAATTATAAAACTAGTTATAGTACGAACGCACCTCATTTGCCACGTTTGACGAGCAATTTCCAACTTGTTTCCCCCTGTGAAAGTTTGGCGATTAAAATGTATGGGGTGTTTTATTTATTTATTTATTTATTTTTTGTTTTCTTTTGTCGACTGTATTTTTCATGCTCTCAGGGATAGAGAAGCCAAATTTGAAAATAATTTTATTCTACGGTAGAGAAATTAAGGAAAGATGATTAAATTCCAGAAGAATATGTGAATTTAATAATTTTTAACAAAGAAAATGTGCTAGGAATTATGTTAAATTTCAATTTACGAAATATAGCACAACTTATGTATTTTACGTATTAGAAATATAGGAAAACAAGTTAACCCATGGCGGGCCACTTTTGGCCCGCGGGCCAGGTTGTGCATTACTACCGTATAGGATCAGGGACTATCATTCTTGATTCGCAACCAATAACTTCTGTAATCGGTTTATTATTACCTGAGATTCCATAGAAATCGTAATTTAGGACTCTTTTAGAATGCTTTTCGCTCCTTCCCTTCGCTTCACCCCTTTTTAATTTCGAATTTATTTTCGACTTTTCTTAGAGGACATTTATATTTTATAAGTAACTACCGTGCTATATTTAAAGTTTCTAGCCTCTTCAGTACTGCAGAAATCGCAATTTAGAAAGTTTTTTGCCCCTGCAACCCTCGACATTTAATATAGCTTATATTTGAGCAGGTTCTATCACCATCAATTTCCAACCATTACGTTTGAAATCGGTTTTGTATTTCATACAATTGCATAAAAATCGTAATTTAGAACGCTTATAGAATGCTTTTCGCTCACTTCATCCTTTTAAATTTGGAATTTTCTTTCGACAATTTTTAGAAAGCTTTTGCATCTTTGAAGTAATTACCATTCCAAATTTAAAATGTTAGACCCCCTCAGTAACACAAAAACGCAATTTAGAACATTTTTTTGCTCCTGTAACCCCCAGGTGGTAGTGACAAGAACGTAAAATATAGGCTATGTTTGAGCGGGGACTGTCACCATCAATTTGAAACCGTTACTTATGAAATTGGTTTATATTTCCTGAGAATGCGTAGAAATCGCTATTTAGAACGTTTTTATAACGCTTTTTGTTCATTTTCATCCCTTTTAAATTTCAAATTTTTAAGGAACTCTTCTCAGAGAGTATTTACATCTAATAAGTAATTACCAATTTCAAGTTTCTAGCCCCTTCAGTATCACAAAAATCTCAATTTAGAGCGTTTTTTGAAATGCAACTGCAAGATGGTAGTGACGCCGACATGAAATAGATCCTATATTGGAGCAAGGGCTGTCATCATCAATTTCCAACCATTACTTTTGAAATCGGTTGGATACTTTCTGAGATTGCGTAGAAATCGCAATTTAGAACGTTTTTCGTCCATTTTCTCCACTTTTAAATTTCGAATTATGTAGGAGATGTTCTTAGAGATCATTTATATATCATAACTAACTAAACTACCATGCCTAGTTTCAAGTTGCTAGCCCCTGCAGTAGTACAAAAAATACAATTTAGATCGTTTTTTGCTCCTTCACCCCCTTTGGGGTAGTGGCACCGACATGAAACACAGCCTGGAGCGAGAACTGTCACTATCGTTTTCACACTATTAGTTTTTAAATAGGCTCGGTACTTCCTGAGATTGCGTAGAAATCGCAATTTAAAAAGTTTTTTAGAACGCTTTTCACTCATTTTCACCCTTTTTAAATTTCGATTTTTTAGAAAATGTTCTTAGAGATCATTTGCATCTTATAAGTAACTTCCCTGCCTAATTTCAGGATTCTAGGCCCCTCAGTAGCACAAAAACCGCAATTTAGAACATTTTTTGCTTCTGCAACCCCTAGGTCAGGGTCGGCGAACCTATGGTACGCGGGACATTATTTTTGGCACGGCATAGACTCATGTTATAAATAAAAATATTTTAAGGACTCCTGTGTAAAACAAAAAATTATTATGATTGCATCCTGTAAAACAGCTGATTTGTTTAGAATGGAAAGTTCTGCTAACTTATGTGCAACATTTTTTGCTTTATAGATTTGATTTTATTAGATTTTTGCACAAGCACTTTTCATTTTGTAAATTCAGATGTAAAAATTATTGAGTAAGTATAATGTATATTGAGTAAAATCTCTATGCTTTTAAAAAGTTGTTAAACAATTTTACTCAAGAAATCAATCAGAAAAAGTTTTAAAAATGTTAATTGCCATGTTTTACAACCCTAGTCTTTCATACGGTAAAAATGCACAAATTGCACTATTTTTAATTTAGACTTGGTGAGTTTTTCTAAATTAGGTTGGTTGTCTCTGTCATACAGATTTATTAAACTGAAAAGCAACTTTATAAATCCCATTCTAGCGTAATATTGACTCAAAAATTTTTGTGATTAGCCGAAAATTAAGAGGTTGTCGGAAAATAATGATCTTAAGCAAAATTGCTGATGATTAAATTATAATAACTTGGAATTTCGAAAACAATTCCAAAAAGAACTTTTTCAAAGAAGCCATTTTCATATTTTTTCGGAAAAGAAAAGTATAAGAAACCCAAGTAGAAATCTGTTGTGAAATGGCTCCATTTCAACTCTTGAATTATTTGGCATCTAAGATGCAACAAGAGAAATAGTATTTTTTTTTTTAAATACTAAAGTATATTACAAAATGTTACTCATATAATTTAAAACATTATTTTAATTTTGCTACTTTGATTGTTTGATTTGCTAAATTTGTTGGCACGTCATGATCATGTACGGTATTTTTTGGAAAAAATTGGCACACGGATGTTGAAAGGTTCGCCTACCCTGCCCTAGGTGGTAGTGACACTGACATGAAATAGAGCCTATGTTGGAGGAATAGCTGTCATCATCAATTTCCAACCATTACTTTTGAAATAGGTTGGGTACTTTCTGTGATTGCGTAGAAATTGCCATTTAGAACGTTTTTTAGAACACCTTTCGCGCATTTTCACCGCTTTTAAATTTCGAATTTTTTAAGAACTGTTCTTAGAGATACTTTATATACAATAACTAACTACCATGCAAAATGCCATGTATCTGGACTCTTCAGTAACACAAAAATCGCAATTTCGAACGTTTTTTTGCTCCTGCACCCCCTTTAGGAGTAGTGGCACGACATATAATGTAACCTATGTTCGAGCAAGGATTGTCACCATCATTTTGATACCATTATTTTTTAAATCGGTTTGGTACTTCCTGAAATTGCGTAAAAATCGCTATTTAGAATGTTTTTTAGAACGCTTTTTGCACCTTTTCACCCCTTTTAAATTTCGAATTTTTAAAAAAATGTGCTTAGAGATCATTTATATCTAATAAGTAACTACCATGCAAAATTTCATGTTTCTAGACCCTTCAGTAACACAAAAATCGCAATTTCGAACGTTTTTTTGCTCCTGCACCCTCTTTAGGAGTAGTGGTACGACATATAATGTAACCTATGTTGGAGCAAGTGTTGTCACCATCATTTTGATACCATTATTTTTTAAATCGGTTTGGTACTTCCTGAAATTGCGTAAAAATCGCCATTTAGAACGTTTTTTAGAACGCTTTTCGCGCATTTTCACCCCTTTTTAATTTCGATTTTTTTAAGAAATGTCCTTAGAGATCATTAGTATCTTACAAGTAACTACCATTCCAAATTTCATGTTTTTAGGCCCTTCAGTAACACAAAAATCGCATTTTTAGAACGTTTTTTGCTCCTGCACCCCCTTTTGGCCAGTGTCAGGGACATAAGATATAGCCTATGTTCTAAGTTGGACTAACACCATCATTTTGATACCATTACTTTTGGAATCGGTTTGGTAGTTCCAGAGCTTACCTCCTACAAATAAACAATTTTTACCTCTTTATAATATTAGTATAGATGAAGTTAATTAATTAAAAAAATAAGGAAATGAAGGTAATTAATTAAGCTCAAAATTAAAAAAAAAACAGAATTAACTTTTATAATTTCAAAGTTATTATATATACATTTTAGTCTCAAATTTAGCGTATCTATTTTAGTTTCAAATTTAGTACACACATATTTTTAAGTGTTTTACCGAATAATAACACATTCTTTACATTTTTGTACAGTCGTGGAAAAAAAAAAGTAAACACCCCCTACTAACTCCTCAACAAATTATCATAGACGAAAGTTACTAGTACCGAACGGTTGGAAATAAAGTCTTACTTTTAAATGATGTATATAAAATTTGTTTAGGGGACCATCTACATATTAAAACGAATCCAAAATTCATTTTTTTCAATGGCAATACCCAATTTTAACGTGATATTTCAAATCTTCGGTTCAAACTATGCCTAGGCACCAAATGTCAAGTCATTTAAATGATAAGTTTTTGAATTATAAACATTGAAAATTTAGTGCTTCTAATGTTAAATTACATTTTCATATTTTTATTTATATCTCCTGAAATTATGCTCCTAATGTGCTAATTTTTTGTGTAGCAATAATACTAATATACCCAAACATAAATACGTTGAATTTGCAATTTTTATAATTTTAAGATATGAATTATGAATTATGAAAATAATATTCGAAAAAAATATGAATTGCAACTAAGATTTTTTTGATGGATTTAGATTTATTAAGTCCTGCTTTATGGAAATCCAAAATTTCACATTTTTCTTCCAAGTACTTTTCAAATTATGCTTAAAAACGGCAAAATGATGGTTTAAGGGGCCGTCTATGATAGAAGTGACTAGATATTTTGAAATTTTTTATGCTATGCTGTAATCTAGCAGACTTTATTGACTGCTTGAGTGATTCTTAAGGTGCCTTAATCAAGAAGGGGGCTCTCTCGGTTAACAATTCAGTACTCTAGCTTCAATTTGGATACAGCCTTTAAAATAAGCTCGTTTTAAAATCGTTAATTTCTCGGAAACTTATGGTACGAATTGCATAAAAATTTGTTTTTAGGATAATTAAATGGTGTAGAATTCATTTATGCTGTCAGAATTGTGTATTGCTATTGAAAAAAAAACAAAGTTATGGTTCGTTTTAATATGTAGATGGCCCCCTAAGCAAATTTTATATACATCATTTAAAAGTAGACTTTATTTCCAATTGTTCGGTACCAGTAACTTTCTTCTACGGTAATTTGTTGAGGATTTAGTAGGGGGTGTTTACTTTTTTTCCCACGACTGTACATAAAGTCTTTTTGCTGTATAGGGTGATTAAAAAAAACGTTCACATGGCAAATCAGGCATACAACAAGGATAAAAAATCACATAGGAACATAGGATCGTTGATTTAGTCACTAATACAGGATGTTTCATACTAACTCAGTTTAGGTTGACGGTAATAACTTTCAGAAAACTGAAGTATATTATAATAAAACATATAACGGACATTCTCACCTTTGCTGTAAATGTGATAACACCAAACATAAGTGGTAAAAGTTTGCATTATACGCGCCAGCAGTATGGTATTTGACGTTCCACATTTTGGACTGTGATTATATCAATTCATACGGTATAATCGATTGCTTGAGCAACATGTTTTTCCAGATCTTTTCGTGATGTTATCACATTTCCCACAAAACAAGGTACAGTCGTGAAAAAAAAAAAAAAAAAAAAAGTAATCACCCCCTACTAACTCCTCAACAAATTATCGTAGAAGAAAGTTACTGCGGTACCGAGCGATTGGAAATAAAATCTACTTTTAAATGATGTATAAAATTTGCTTAGGGGACCATCTGCATATTAAAACGAACCCAAACTTCACTTTCTTCAATAGCAATACCTAATTTTAGCAAAATTTTTCAGATTTTCCGTTCAAACTATGCCTAGACACCAAATTTCAAGTCATTTGAATGGTAAGTTTTTGAATTACAAACATTCACAATTTAGTGCTTCTAATGCTAAATTGCATTTTCATATTTTCATTAATATCTCCTGAAATTATACTCCTAATGTGCTAATTTTTTGTGTAGTAATAATACTAAAATACCCAAACATAAATACGTTGAATTTGCAATTTCTATAACTTTATGATATGAATTATGAACTATGAAATTAATATTCGAAAAAAATATGAATTGCAACTTAGAATTTTTTGATGGATTTAGATTTATTAAGTCCTGCTTTATGAAATCCAAAATTTCAGATTTTTCTTCCAAGCAGTTTTCAAATTATGCTTAAAAGACAGCAAAATTATGGTAGAAAGGTCCCCGTATGATAGACGTGACTATATATTTTGAAATTTCTTATGCTATCCTGTAATGTAGCAGTCTTCAAGACTGCTTGAGTGGCGCTTAAGAGGCCTTGATGAAGAAGGGGGCTCTCTCGGTCAACAATCGAGTACCGAACTTCAATTTGGATAGAGCCCCTAAAATACGCTCGTTTTAAAATAATTAATTTATTAGAAACTTATCGTACGAATTGCGTAAAAATTAGTTTTTAGGCTAATTGAAGAGTGTAGAGTTCATTTATGCTGTCAGAATTGTGTCCTGTTATTGAAAAAATAAAAAAAAGTTATGGTAGATGAACCCCTAAGCAAATTTTATATGCATCATTTAAAAGTAGACTTTATTACCAATCGTGTGGTACCAGTAACTTTCTTCTATGATAATATTTTGCACAGATAGTTAGGGGTGTTTACTTTTCTTTCCCACGACTGTACATATCGTTGTATTTTCATTACATGTTTTTATCTTTCTTGAAATTATTACCGTCAACCCAGGTTTAGTTAAGATAAAACACCCTATATTTGTGACTAAATAAGTAGTTTGTGACCCTATGTTCCTAAACGTGATGTGCCTATGTGATTTTTTACCCTTGTTGTATTCTGATTTGCCATCTGATTTTGTAAACGTTTTTTTGAATCACCTTGTATAAATAAAATCTGTATGTTTAACTTAATTTTAGCTTTCCGTCGAGTTTCATTCTTCTGTCTTTCTGTATCTTTCTTGTAACTTTCTTCGGCAGAATATATTGTACTCCATTTGTCTGATATTTCAATGTTTGTAAAATTCTTCGAAAACTATTTCCTCTAATACTGCCAAATTGCTATGGTTTTATAGAACGTTGGAATAAGAATTCCTAAAAATAGCCTTTCATCCATGGGAGGAAAGTCATTGTACAGAGATTTTAGTCGATTTTATTCCTTCCATTCCTTAGAGAAACTGGAAAATCGGTTTGGAATCTTAAGCAGAGATTTTAAGGTTTTGTACCGATGATGGATTTAATTCCCGATTCTAATGATTTGAATTCACCTGAGTTCAAATTCAATTCAAATTCAAATAAAATAAGCGATTCAATCCGTACGTCTCAGGTTACAGAATATAGGTGAAAACCACTTTTTTATTGAAGATTCTAATAGCGTTTTTACATTTGATATACTTTTTTAGATTGCCGTTAATAGCACCAAAAAGCATTTTTATGTGAGAAATATCAATTATGTATTTAAATAAAGTTTTGAAATGTATTTAAAGCGTTATTTTCATATTACTCGCTCGCCAGGAGTTAACAGACGAAGAAATTGTCAAAGATATTTCACTACTATACATCAACCTGTTTGAGATTTTTTGATAATTTCAGTAGCTTACATGCGTAGTTCACTGTAAAAAAAGAATTCCGTTAAAAAACGGAAATAGTACTGGCAATCCAGACGCCAGTACTATTTCCGTTTTTTAACGGACATTTTTCCCCCCCGTAAATTCCAGAAAATTTTCCGTTTTTTCACAAAATTTTTCCTTTTTTTTTTCATATATCCGTATTTAAAATTTTTTGTTTCAAAGGCAAAAAAAAAAAAAAAAAAAATCATATAACTTTTCGAGAAACTTACACCTTTATCAATTTCAACGGACCCGTTTATCAAGGTAGCGTATCTCTAATTTATTCAAATAACAGTATTGAAACAACACTTACCTTGGGTGGAATCGAACTGGGGAACCGGCCTTTACCACATTAGCGCTCTTATCCACCATGCCATTGGGGACTCGAGTTACGTTTACAAATATCGTTACTTATTTCAGATGCTTTTTATGAAGTAAAGACACGATATTAAACAAGGAACGTATTATCGTTGGAGATATTTTTCAATTGAGTGTACAATTGAAATTCTGAATATTTCCATAATATTGAAAATTTAGCTTTTTAATTTCATGCTTTATAAAAAGAAAAAAATTAGTCTTTAAAATATTACGTTCATGAAAGAATGTATTATAAGTAATAATTGCTCCTTTTTGAAAGATTTAAAAAATTTTATTGTACTATTATTTTTATTTATTTATTTGTATATACATGTATAATTTCGTTATTATGTTTCAGATATGTTTTAAGTTTTATGTGCGAATCCGTTAAAGTGAATAGATTAAAAAATATTAAAATTAAAAATAGAGTTTTTCAATTAAAAAAAATAATAATAAGTATTATTTTAAAATCATTATGAAAAATAAACTGTAACATTCCCTTCTCAACTGTCTGAAACTTAAAAAGAATTAATAAAATTTATTTAAATATCAGATTATTTATTTTAAATATTGTAAAAAAAATTTAAAAAATTTTTTATTTAAAAAGAAAGAAAGAAAGAAAATTACTGCAGTGCTAAAATACTATATAGTTTAAATGTACATGCATAGATGGCGCCAAAACCTTTAGCGATTTTACTTGAAAACCCACGTAAAACCGACACATTGGGAAATCATTGGATATATTTTCAATATAGAACCACATTTAGCCAATATTGGAGTTTCATTGAAAATAATATCACTGTAAGACAAGTACATACAACCAGTGGCGGATCCAAGGGTCATGACCGCCCCCCCCCCACCCCAATCCCCGTTCAACAATCTGAATCTCTCCGGCTCTTTAAAGCTCTACTCAAATCAAAATTAGGTAATTTCTGATACATCCGTGAAAATATTCTTAATCTCAAGAAATTTGCAAGTGCACTTATTCTGAAACTATGTGATTAAAAAGTGTTTTCTATTTTTCAATAAAAGCAAAGGATCTTTTCAAAAATTCCATAAAATTTGGCATTTTAAACAAAATTTACGGACGCGAATGCTAATTGCTCCCTCATGACGACATTTCTCTGGCTCTCAAATCCTAAAAATTGGCTTAAAATGCTAACTTGACAACATTTCTGAATCATTCTTCGCATTTATAAGAAAATGGGAAATGCTTCGATTTCTTGGTATCTGAATGAAATATATATATGCATATATATATATTTACTAATACTAATGCAATTTTTTTGTATTTATGAATGAAAATGAATTCACGAAAGTATCAGAAAAATCGCCAGTTTTAATTTGGGAATAGCCTTCAATAAAAAAATTGATCATGAAATGGTGTGACCCCCACCCTTCCCCCCCCCAAAAAGAGGCATACCCCCCCCCCCTCTAAATTAAGGGCTGGATCCGTCCTTGCATACAACAATTAATTCCTTCACTTTCCAAACATGTCAGTTATTTCTAAACATCATTTACGGAAATTGTATTTTTTTGAAAGCCATACAGAAACATTCCGTAAAATTTACGGAAGACTTACTGTATTTACACGGATTTATAATCTCATAATGTCAATTACGGAAATTGTAGTGTTTTCTTCGAAAGATGAAACTATTCCGTAAAATTTTACGGAAAAGTTTGTGTAATTGACGGATTTTTTTTTACAGCGTTTGGTTACGTCTATTTAATTCGTGTTTTATTTGTATTATTTTATTTATCGTTTTATAAAGTTTTAATTTCGTTATGGAATATTAGACGAAAACAAATGCTCATCTATTTATATGGTTTAATGCAATCGGGATAATCTTTCGTAATCGGGATCTCACGCGATGAAGATAGAATAAAAAAAAATTCATGTTTGAAAATTATTTTAAAACCTTAAAAAACCCCATGTAAATTGAAATACTGTTTAAAAAAATGCATTTAAATTACATTCCCCTGCTCGCGCCCGCTACCCCTATTTGATGATATAAAAATTGAAATTGTGCGATGTTTAGAAGTTTAAAAAAAAATTGCAGTAAAATTGACATTGATTAGTTGTTGTCACCGCCAATATGAAATCAGCTTTACTCACGGACATGTTTTTCTTTATAACATAGATCATCATTTGAATTCAACCAAATCGTTACCATTCATTGATGTATTTCCAATTTAACCCTTTCGGTGATAAATCTAACACTTTTTTTTATTTAGTCTAAATAAAATTAGTCTAAAAATTTTAGTCTAAATTTTATTTAGTTACAATGCAATAATTATAATATTTAACTATTTTTCTGTGTAAATGTGAAGGGACAGTAAAACACGACACTTTTTGAAAATCACCCAAATGCGGAATTTCCACAGTCAAAATCAAACTTTTGAAATTCTGTGAACAAAGGAATTGAAAACAGTCCATAAAAATACGCAAATTCAATACTTTTTTCAATAAGAAGAAATTTCTCTAAGGAATTTCCATTTAAAATTTAAATTCAAACATTTATATTTCAATTTAGATTCTCTGAACAGAAAATGTTCCTCTATTTCCTTTGCCAAAAATCCTCGAAATTCCATGAAAACAATTTCGCTTTTGATAGGATGATATTCCAAGAATTTCTAAAAGAAATTAAATATTCTTTTGTCTAGAAAAGTAATATTATACATAAAATTTATTCGATTTCTTGTCGTTTGCTTCACGCCAGTGTTTCGTACAAGTCAGATCATATACCCGACCGATGCACAAAAATTTTATTCGAAATCAGCTCGAAACCCGATCCAAAAGCGAATCGAAACGCTTAAGGAATTAAATGTAATCTCTTTCTTTTGAAACACAATTTTAGAAAAATAGTCTATAGCTTTATCTCTATAATCTGTTTTAACTTTTATGTAGAAAAATGAACATATACGGGTCAATAGCACAAAATACGAAAATTGCAGTCCGCACAATATTTAATTTTATTTAACAGTCTAATAAAAAAATATTCTTAAAAGTATTTTCAAGAGATATTATATTCATAATAACATAGAAATAAAGCAATTAAAAGACTTGAAATTTTAGATTGTCATTTCCTGGCATGTCACACTGTGATGTGTGCAAAGTGTGTGTTTCTGCTACCATGTACAAATATCTTTTTCTAGATTTTTTAATTTCTAATTAATAATTATACCTTATGTAACACACATATATATGGAAGGTAACAAGTTCTGTATTTTACAAATAATTTTCCATAATTAAAATATAATTGTTTCTGAAAGTGAATGTCATTGTCCTGGCCTACTCATATTATGAGGTATGAAGATGGCGCTGCAGAGTAATTCTTCTTGTTCTTGACATAGTTCAAGTCAGTAGTAGTAAAATCATTGCAACCAGCAGGATCTTTTAGATAGTTCTTTGAAAATAATGCGTTTAAAGGTTTTGTAAAAACTGAGTAGCTTTTATTGTGTCATTTTCCTGGCTTCTATAAATTACAAATAAAATTGACAATTTCACTGAATTTGAGGTACTATAGAAGAAACATGTTCCTTTAAACAAAATTAAAATGTTAGATCTTAAAAAAAAAAAAAAAAAAAAAAAAAAAAAAAAAAAAAAACAAGAATGTGAAAAAGGTTTTAGAATGAAATTGTCATTATCCTGGCATACAAGCTCATTATCCTTGCTGTTATACTCAAGCTGTCATTATCCTGGCATCCCAAGAAAATGACATATAATTATAATTACATAAAAATGAACTTAAGCTCTTCAAACTTTAACAATTTTACATATAAATTCCTTTATTCAGCTGTTCCACCAACATTTTAAAAAAAGTCAGAAGCTTTGAGACGATTTAAATTAAAAAAAATTTTGTTTCCAAAATCTCACATTTTGTGATATTCACCGATACAGTGGAGCACCGTTTATACGACGCCGAAGGGACTCGTCTTATAAACGGTAACGTCGTATAATTGATTTTCACTTCATAAGCTAGAATTAATTTTGTTTTTCCTTAATTTTAATGTTTAGCGTGTTGATTTCCATAAATTTATAACTTAAACAAGCCAAAACAAACAAATAACCAAAAAACGAGAAAAAATACAGTAACCAATTTAAATGTATGTACCTTTATTTTTTCTTTTGATTATTTTACGTAGTATTACAGAAAAAATTGTCTATGGTTGTTTGACGTGGTGACTGACACGATCTGTACTGTTAGTACATTAATAAGTAAAGAATGTGCCGCTTTGGTCATAGCTTTTTTCATAGCTGGCAAATTCGGCCCGTTCTCAAAATACACAAGAAAAATAAACAAAGATAAACTTGTACAAAATCGATAAAAAGGACGTATAAACGATATTGTGCGTCGTATAAAGAATACATTTTTACATTAAAACAAATAGGAATGAATTGGGACCACACTAAAACGTCGTATAAATGTAAACGTCGTATAAACGATGCTTTACTGTATATGTTATTAATTCTTCCATCAAAAGATTGTATTTAATAGCAGATGTTGAAGTGGTGTCATTTAATTGCAGGATTTATAATATTTTTCTTCAATTAATCCATTGTATCAACGCGTTGAATTGCTACAACATAGCCAAAAGTAAATGTTACTTATACAGTAAGTCTTTAAAAAACGATTTTATTTATTGTTGCTATCTCCCAATACAACACTTAATATAAACTGTCCATAGACTCCTCAACAGACGGCGATACTGAGTTGATTTTTCATGCTAAAATGTAATTTATCAGTTGAGCAGTTTTGGATCGTTATTGCTAAAAAGAATTTCGTAAATTTTGTAAAATTAAAAGGTTTCCAAGAATAGATTTTTTTTACAAAATTACGCTCGTATACTTTACAATTTTGTATTTGAATATTGACAGTATTTATGAGAAGTATGTAATATTGGGTTTATTACAGATGTGAAAAATAATACCTTTTAGTCAATAATTTTTTATTTTATGTTCTTTTTTTTTTTTTTTTTTTTTTTTTTTTTTTTTTTTTTTTTTGCTCGCTTAAAATGATGTGTTTTAACATCTGAGTAAATAATTTTTCAGTACGTTCGTATACTTTAACAATTTTGCATTTGAATATTGACAGTATTTATGAGAAGTATGTAATATTGAGTTTATTGCAGATGTGAAAAACAGTACCTTTTAGTCAATAATTTTTTATTTTATGTTCTATTTTTATTTATTTATTTATTTTTTTGCAAGCTATTTTAACATCTGAGTAAATAATTTTTCAGTAAGTTCGTATACTTTAACAATTTTGTATGACAGTATTTATGAGAAGTATGTAATATTGAGTTTATTGCAGATGTGAAAAACAGCACCTTTTAGTCAATAATTTTTTATTTTATGTTCTATTTTTATTTATTTATTTATTTATTTTTTGCAAGCTATTTTAACATCTGAGTAAATAATTTTTCAGTAAGTTCGTATACTTTAACAATTTTGTATTTGAATATTGACAGTATTTATGAGAAGTATGTAATACTGAGTTTATTGCAGATGTGAAAAACAGTACCTTTTAGTCAATAAGTTTTTATTTTATGTTATATATATATATATATATATATATGTATATATATATATATATATATATTTTTTTTTTTTTTTGCAAGCTATTTTAACATCTGAGTAAATAATTTTTCAGTACGTTCGTATACTTTAACAATTTTGTATTTGAATATTGATAGTATTTATGAGAAGTATGTAATATTGAGTTTATTGCAGATGTGAAAAATAGTACCTTTTAATCAATAATTTTTTATTTTATGTTCTAAAATTTTTATTATTATTATTTTTTGCACGCTTAAAATGATGTATTTTAACATCTGAGAAAATAATTTTTCAGTACGTTCGTATACTTTACAATTTTATATTTGAATATTAACAGTATTTATGAAAAGTATGTAATATTGGCTTTATTGCAGATGTGAAAAATAGTGCCTTTTAGTCAATAATTTTTTACTTTATGTTCTAATTTTTTTATTATTATTTTTTACACGTTTAAAATGATGTATTTTAACATCTAAGTAAATAATTTTTCAGTACGTTCGCATACTTTACAATTTGTATTTGAATATTGACAGCATTTATGAGAAGTACACTGTAAAAAATATACGACCAGTTTTCCTGTAGGAATCGGAAAAATAGTTGCCCTTATCGTACCGGAAAAATTTCCGACCCAGCTTGGAATAAAATCCGTAAAATCGGAATAAAATCCGTAAAATACCGTTTTATTGACTATTTCCTTATTTTAATGGATTTCATTCCGAGCTGGGTCGGAAAATTTTCTGGTACGATAAGGGCAACTATTTCTCCGATTCCTACAGGAAAACTGGTCTGACTTTTTTCTTTTTTACAGTGTATGTAATATTCAGTTTGTTGCAGATGTGAAAAAAATTACCTTTTAGTTAATAATTTTTTATTGTATATTCTAATTTTTTTAATTATTTTTTCCACGCTTAAAATGATGCATTTTAACATCTGAGCAAATAGTTTTTCAAATTTTTTAATAACAAAGTGTTAAAGTTATTTCGAACTTAAAGACCGAACGTAATGAACGCCGGACCGAGAAACAAACTTACCAGGGGCAAAAACATTTTGAGTATTAGATTAAAAAATAAGAAGATAGAAACTGGAATTTCAATTTTAAATTTATAAGTTTAATTTTCATTTTGAATTTTAATAAGGTTTTTTTTTCTTATCTTTCATATATGTAGAGCGTGATAGAAGTAGTAAGGCATGCATGTAGCTATAAATAAAAAAAGTAGCACATTCAGCATTTTTATAGTTATATAAAAGAACTTCTAAGGGGCAAAATGATTTTGAGTATTAGATTAAAAAATAGGAAAATAAAAACTGGGAATTTTAATTTTAAGTTTCTAATTTAATTTCGAATTTTAAATATATAATTTAAATTTTAAATTTATAATTTGAATTTGAATTTTGAATTTTAAAATTATAATTTTAATTTCAAATTTTAATAAGGTTTTTCTTTTTTATCTTTCATATATGTAGAGCGTGATAGAGGTATTAAGGCGTACATGTAGCTGTAAAAAAAAAAAAAATATCCCATTCAGCATTTTTATAGTTATATTGATGTTAAGAGTATTGAGTTTATTACTTATCAAATATTTTTATATCGGAAGTATTCACTTCATTGATATTAGCTGTGCAGTGTATATGCATTGAGACCTAACTTATCAACCTTTTGAAACTCTGTACAAAAAATTACTGAAATGCAAATTGTAGTCCATAAAAAATATGCAAATTCAATACTTTTTTCAATAAAACGAAATTTCTCGGAGGGATTTCAGTTCCATTTGAAATTTAAATTCAAACATTTATATTTCAATTTAGATTCGCTGACAGAGTATAAAATGTTCCTCCATTCTCTTCTCTAAAAATTTTTAGAAATTCCATGAAAACAATTTATTCTTTTGCTGAGATGATATCCTTGGAATTCCTAAAAGAACTTAAATATTCTTTTGAATAGGCAAGGTAACAGTATACAGAACTTTCACTTGATTTCGTGTCGCGTTCTCTATGTACTAGATTAGGTGAGTACAACTGTAAAAAAAAGGACAATGTTTTTTAATGTAGGAAAATGTAATATAGTCGGACCTCGTTATCCCGACATCCGGTTTTCACGTCACTCCAATTATCACGTCAGTTTTTCAAAGTCCCGATTTTCTGTATATGATTTTAATGTAAATAAACTCTGGATTTTACGTCGATGAATAATTTTCAACTCCGGATATCTCGACGGTTTAGGAAAATTGTCCTTTTTCCATAATCCATCTCATAAGCACGGAAATTAAGCGGTAAGAAATGCCTTAGCCAAACTTTTCACAAAAGTGTCTAAAATATCCATTGAGATAAATGAGAAATTTTACTTCAATCTTTTATTTGAATAAATAAACCCCCACACACCCACTATGAATGACCCACTGAAGATCCAGATAGACGTGTCAGTCCACTCGCGGTCTTTTTGTTTTGGTCAAGCGGCGCTTTATTGTAGTTACACGGTGTTTTTCATCCGACTAAAATCGAAGCATTGTAATTGCATTGAAACGATCAGAAATTATCTAGCATCCATTTTTGAAACAACGAATATTGATTAGAATTCATCGTATAATATTGAAAAAAAAAAAACAATTGTAGGAAGCACATCTAGGGATAAGCAAACCTTAATTCATCAATATTTCATGTAACAGTAAAAAATCAAGTCATCATAAATCTGATTTTTATTCTTTTCGATTTTGTTTTTGTGTTTATTTTGTTTAATAATAATGTTTTATTGCTTAAAACTGCAAGAACAATTATGAATTTAAAATTTTCTTAAATTAATAAAAAAATACAGTTTTTTATAAACATTATTCTCCAACTCTGGTTACCGCGACACACCGCTTACGAAGACACATTTTTCTGGTCATTAGAGTGTCGGGATAACGAGGTTTGACTGTATAAGGTAGACCGGGAATGTTGGCCTATTTTATTTCAATATTTTTTATTTTTTTATTCTATTAAAATTTTGTATATTTATTTTAGTTTGTACAATCAGCGCGTCTTAAAGTTTAACCATATTTATGAGAAAATTTGAAAAATATTCATTAATAGTTATGATAGCTCAAAAGCTCAGCTATATGAAGCTCAGAAAGACATCAAGTCACAGGGCGGAGTTGGGCGAATTTGTAATCTCAATTATCCGCAAAGTGATTACCAGTTAATCGCGTGTAATTGATTATAGTTACTAACATTCAAAAACTAAAAATTCGTCAAATAATGGAAATGGGGCGGTTTCGGCTACAGTGCTGCAAGAATTTTTTACGGCATGTGGTTTTAATTTTACAAGCAGGGATGGCTCGGTCAAAATTAGCTTTGTGTTAAACACGATATAATGTTTTCATTGTATCATTCTCTCTGTATTACTGCTATAAAGCATGTTATTTTTTAACAGTATTATTTACAAAAACAATCAGCAGGAAAAGTATGTACGTACTGTTTCTAAATTTTACATTATTTACACATTTACAACGAAAGAACATGAATCCAAATTACATTTTGTCCTCGACTCTGATTGGTTTAAACATGTATCTCGTCTCCTATTAAGAATTTCTAAAAAAATTCTTCACATTCTGAAAGACTATTTTTTCGCCAAATATAATCAAATTTGGCGACATTCTTTCATTTGGCACCAAGTATGTATTTTTGGCATTCGTGATCTTAAATGTCGATTTTTTTACCAGTTGTCGCCAATATTTTGCCAAATATTGCCAAATTCACGGCTTCGTGAACTTGACCCGTAGTGACCCACTATTCCTGCTCGAACATGCGACTTAGCTTAATGGACTTCTGGTAATCAAGAAGGGTAGGATACAAAATTGATTCAAAATCGTTTAAGCCGTTTTATAGATAAAATTAGCTTGACCCGCAGTGACCCAAAAAGACTCACTAATCTAATTCTCTCGAACATGCGACCCAGCCCAATGATATTATCAAGACCGAAAACGATAGAATACAAAATTTTGTCAGTATCGTTTGAGCCGTTTTTTAGATACAATTACCTGGACCCGGACAAGTAGTGACCCAAATTGACCCGCTAATCGAATTTTCTGGAACATGCCACCTAACCCAATGGTCTTCTCGAGCCCGAAAATAATAGGATACAAAATTTAATCAAAATTGTTAGAGCCGTTTTCTATGTAAAATTAGCTTCCCCAGTAGTGACCCAAAAATGACACATTAATCGAAATTTCTCGAATATGTGACCTAGCCCAATGATCTTCTCGTGCCCGGAAACGGTATAATACAAAATTTTGTTAAAATTATTTGAGAAGATTTTCAGATACAATTAACTTTACTCTGACCCACTGTGACCCTAAAATGACCCGCTAATTTAATTTTCTTGAACATGCGATCTAGCCCAATAGTCTTCTCGAGCCTGAAAACGATAGAATACATAATTTATTCAAAATCGTTAGAGCAATTTTATACATAAAATTAGCTTGATCCACAGTGACCCAAAAATGACCCATTAACCTAATTCTCTGAAACATATGACCCAGCCCAGTGGTGTTCTCAAGACCCAAACTGTAGAATACAAAATTCAGTCAAAATCGTTAGAGCCGTTTTTTAAATAAATTTAGCTTGATCCGTAGTGACCCCAAAATGACCCAATAATCGAAATTTCTCGAACATGTGATCTAGCCAAATTATCTTCTCGTGCCCAAAACTATACAATACAAAATTTTGTCAATATCGTTTGAGACTTTTTTTAGACATAATTAGCTTGACCCGGACTCATAGTGACCCAAAATGACCCACTAATAAAATTTTCTCGAACATGCGACCTAACCCAATGGCCTTCTTAATCCCGAGAACGATAAGAAACTAAATTTATTCAAAATCGTTAAAGCCATTTTCTAGATAATATTAGGTTGACCCACTAATCAAAATTCTTGAACATGTGATTTAGTCCAATGATCTTCTCGTGCCCGGAAACGGTATAATACAAAATTTTGTCAAAATCGTTTGCGCCCTTTTTTAGATGCAATTAGCTTGACCCTGACCCATTGTGACCCAAAATGATCGGCTAATCGAATTTTCTTGAACATGCGACCTAGCCAAAATGGTCTTCTCGAGCCTTAAAACGATAGAATATAAAATTTAGTCAAAATCGTTAGAGCCATTTTCCAGATAAAATTATCTTGACACGTTGTGACCCAAAAATGACCCACTAATCGAAATTTCTCGAAAGTGTGACTTAGTCCAATGATCTTCTCGTGCCCGGAACCGGTATAGTACAAAATTTTGTCAAAACCGTTTGAGCCGTTTTTTAGATGCAATTAGCTTGACCCTGACCCATTGTGACCCAAAATGACCCGCTAATCGAATTTTCTTGAACATGCGACCTAGCCCAATGGTCTTTTTGAGCCTGAAAACGGTAGATTACAAAATTTAGTCAAAATCGTTAGAGCCGTTTTCCAGATAAAATGATCTTGACCCACAGTACCCAAAAATGAGCCATTAATTCAATTTTCTCTAACATGTGACTGAGCCCAATGGTCTTCTGGTAATCCAAAACGATAAAAAACAAAATTTAGTCAAAATCGTTTGAGCCGTTTTATAGATAAAAGTGGCTTGACCCATAGTGACCCAAAAATGATCGATCCACTAATTGAAATTTCTCGAACATCTGACCTAGCTCAACAGTCTTCTAGTGCCCGAAAACGGTTGGATACAAAATTGAACCAAAATCGATTGACCCATTTCTTAGATATAATTAGCTTGACCCCGACCCATTATGATCCAAAATGACTCACTAATCGAATTTTTTTGAACATTTGATCTATCGCGATGGTCTTTTCGTGCACGAAAATGGTAAATTACGAAATTTAGTCAAAATCGTTAGAGCCGTTTTCAAGATAAAATTTACATACATACACACACACATACACACACACATACACACACAATTTTTGCTCGTATTATAATATAGGATAAATTACACACAATTAAACTGTAATTACATTGCAGATAATTGCAATTACAAATTTTCCCAACTCTGTCACTGGGTCAATCTGCTCCATCGAACAGGGTGTGTTGGTCTTCTAAATTGATTTCATTTTCGGATTACTAACGGAAATGAAAAAACACATAAAATATCAAATGTAATTTTAATTTGGTATATAAAAGGTACCAAGAAAGTATAAGAAAATATATTTTATTTAACCTAACTACTGCCTTCAACAAAATCTTTCTCATCATCACAATGAATATAAAGTGACGCATGATTCGTGTGCCCAACCTTTGTACCTGATACACTGAAACCACTCTTGTCTCATTTGCCTTTTAGTTAATATCGCCCTGCCCAGTAGCACACATAAATCTGCAATGTTATTGACTTTTATAGGCTTATGAATGTAGAAAACAAACTCTTGGCCAGCGGGCCAACATCCCCCGGATTAAATGGGCCAACTTGCCCCATATCGCCATTTTCTTTTTTGATAGTCGTATGAAAATATTCTGTTCATATTTTTAAAAATCGGTAGGTAGAAAATGAGCTCTGAACAACGGTCTTTTATATTGCTTTTCCCCAATGTGAAACTTTAATTTAGAAACAAATCAGAAACAATTATTTATAGGTGAAAAAAAATAAAAAAAAAATAAAAAATAAAAATTGCAATTTAACAAATTACAACGACCATTTGGAAAATGATTTTTTCGAAGACTAAAATTTAAGACATAAAAAATCGCACGGAGTAGATTCATACATTACACTGTAAAAAAAAAATGGACTAAAAAACGGAAATACTACTGGCAATCTAGACGCCAGTACTATTTCCGTTTTTTTTTATGGGAATTTTTACCCCTAAATTACAGAAAATTTTCCGTTTTTCTCATTAAAAATATGGAAAATATTAAATAAATGTTAAAAATATTAATAAAATTAAAAATATGGGGTAGTATATGTACGCCATGGATTACACTTTTCGGTACTGTAAATTTTTAAACTTCTGGAGATGGTCATACATTACGTACGCCATGGATTAAACATTAATATTCCTGGACCAATTTTAAATGAAATTTCATTTTTAAACTTCTAAACATCCCACAATATTACTTTTTACACCGTCGTATAGAGAAAAAAAACGTACTTTCAAATGCAATTTGTTTGAAAGCTGTATCTCAATTTGTTTCTGAGTTATATTTTTTTTTTTTTGTAGTTTTTATTACTTTTTTGTCATGGTGACAACAGAAGTATCCATCTGTGTTGAAAGTAAAGCGAAAATACAGATTACTGTATAGACCAATCAGAACACGAATAAAATGCGGATTCAACCAATAAAACGCTTCAGGTATGTTTTTGATTTCCTACCCTGACAGAGGACAATAACCATTTTTCCAAATGGTTAAAAAAACTTACCTGAGTGAAAATTTGAAGTGGCGATCGTTTGATTGCTTTTCCGTTGCTGACGTTGTTATTGGTGAAAGAAAATGTGATAAGATGCACGTCGCTCAGCCAGTAACGCTACAAACTGGACAGTTTGAAAAATATCGAAGATGGGCCAAAGTGCACCTATGGTCAATATGCCCCAGTTTACCCTAACGACGAACGAAAATATACAACATCCTACTCCTAGTTACCCATGATTCCGAAAAGCGTTTTTTTACATTTAAAAACTCAGAAACTAATATTTTCTTGAGATTTAAAGAACGCTAATACAGTTGGACCTCCTTTTCCCGACACCCGGTTTTCACGTCACTCCTCTTATCACGTCAGTTTTTCAAAGTCCCGATTTTCTGTATATGATTTTAATGTAAATAAACTCCGGATTTTACGTCGTTGAATAATTTTCGACTCCGGATATCCCGAAGGTTTAGGGAAATTCTCCATTTTTCATAATCCATCTTATAAGCACGGCAATTAAGCGGTAAGAAATGTCTTAGCCAAACTTTTCACTAAAGTGTCTAAATTACCCATTGAGATAAATGAGAAATTTTACTTCAATACTTTATCTGAATAAATAAATCCACACACTATGATGACCCATTAAGCTCCAAATAGACGCATAATCTACTCTCGGGCTTTCTGTTCTGGTCAGGCGGCGCTTTCTTGTGGCTTCACGGCATTTTCCCCCGACTAAAACCGAAGCATTGCATTGCAGCGAAACGATCAGAAATTATCTAACATTCATTTCTGAAACAACGAACATTGATTACAATTCATTGCATAATATTGAAAACATAATTGTAGAAAACACATCTAGGGATAAGCAAACCTTAATTAATTAATATTTCATGTGACAATAAAAAAACCAGTCATCATAAATCTGATTTTTATTCTTTTCAATTTTGTTTTTGTGTTTATTTTGTTTAATAATAATGTTTTATTGCTTAAATCTGCAAGAACAGTTAGGATCTTTAAAAGTGTCTTAAATTAATTAAAAATACAGCTTTTTATAAATATATTTTTCTCCAACTCCGGTTACCGCGACACTCCGTTTATGACGACACTTTTTTTCTGGACATTAGAGTGTCGGGATAAGGATGTTTGGCTGTATTCCATCTATCCACACCTTTAATAAAAATGAATTCAGACGTTAATTTATGTTTGTGCTTTAATATATTTTATGGATAGATGAAATATTAATTTATTCCTCGTATTTCCCGTCATCCTGCGCTGGCTGATTGCCGGCCGGTGACGTTCCCCAACATGATTTATTAGTGAGAAGTTGCCGGGTTGGGACGTCGGTCAGGGTAACTTAGTGGTTAAAGCAACAGCACGGTACGCTGTGGACGCCAGGTTCGGGTCCTGGTCCCTGCTAATGTTTCACTCCTGTTGGGTTATTGCATTAATTGTGTTCATGTCTGTCTTAATATATGTACAGTCGTGGAAAAAAAAAGTAAACACCCCCTACTAACTCCTCAACAAATTATCGCAGAAGAAAGTGACTGGTACCAAACGATTGGAAATAAAGTCTACTTTTAAATGATGCATATAAAATTTGCTTAAGGGGCCATCTACATATTAAAGCGAACCCAAACTTCATTTTTTTCAATGGCAATGCCCAATTTTAACAATATATTTCAAATCTTCTGTTCAAACTATGCCTAGACAACAAATTTAAAGTCATCTGAATGATAAGTTTTTGAATTATAAACATTCAAAATTTAATGCTTCTAATGTTAAATTACATTTTCATATTTTTATTAATATCTCCTGAAATTATACTCCTAATGTGCTAATTTTTTGTGTATAGATAATACTAAAATACCCAAACATAAATACGTTGAATTTGCATTCTTTATAGTTTTATGATTACGAATTATGAATTATGAAATTAATATTCGAAAAAATTATGAATTGCAACCTACAATTTTTTTTGATGGATTTAGATTTATTAAGTCCTGCTTTATGGAAATCCAAAATTTTACATTTTTCTTCCAAGTAGTTTTCAAATTATGCTTAAAAAACGGCAAAATGATGGTTTAAGGGGCCGTCTATGATGGAAATGAGTAGACATTTTGAAATTTATTCTGCCGTACTGTAATCTAACACGCTTCATTGACTCCTTGAGTGGCGCTTAAGGTGCCTTGATCAAGGAAGCGGCTCTCTCGGTTAACAATCCAGTACGGAACTTCAATTTGGATACAGCCCTTAAAATATGCTCGTTTTAAAATAATTAATTTCTCGAAAACTTATGGTACGAATTGCATAAAAATTTGTTTTTACGCTAAGGGTGTAGAGTTCATTTATGCTGCCAGAATTGTGTACTGGCATTGAAAAAAACAAAGTTATGGTTACTTTTAATATGTAGACGGCCCCCTAAGCAAATTTTATATGTATCATTTAAAAGTAGACTTTATTTCCAATAATGTGGTATCAGTAACTTTCTTCTACGATAATTTTTTGCAGAGTTAGTAGGGGGTGTTTATTTTTTTTTCCACGACTTATACCTTTAATAAAAATGAATTCAGATGTGCTTTATGCTTTAATGAACTTTTGTTTGTCGGGTTTGGGTCTCCTTTAAGCAGAAACTTCGGGTTCGTGTCGGGTCCCACCCGACCCCTGCATTATCAAACCCTACAACGTAGGCCACGTTTTTCTAAAATGGAATATAGACATAAAATGAGCTAAACTAAGAATTTTTTGCCTGACTTCTCGTGGAAGAAAATTTTTAAACATTTCAACATACAAAGCAACACAAAAATTTAACAAAGAAGAAATATTAAAGATTCAAAATTATTATAGTTGTACTTAAAATAAGAATAAGGATTGAAAACGTCTTTCCTTATCTTTTCGTCCACTGTTTAAAATAAATTTTACATATATGAACTTAAGAAAGAAAACAAAACTACAAATTATCTGCAACGGACTGAGGGGGAGGGGGGGGGGGGAGCGACAGAGAAGCAGAGTCCTTCTGACGATGAATCTTTAATTCCTGTTTTGCCTTCAAATGTGTTTAAGTCACTCGGAAAGAATAATTTTTTTCAAGATCTGCTGTAAGGATTGTTAATTAAAATTGAAAATCCAGAGAGTAACAATAACACTCCCCCCTGTCAACACCTGTCTTGCAGAAACCAGAAATTTCACTGGATTTCGTGACGTTTGCTCCACGCAGATCTTATTTAATACAGTGGGCCAATATCAGATCTAATTATTTGTGTCTTTGCAGTTCATTTTGTTCATGGAAATCGTGTGGGAAGAGAACTTCTAGGATTGTAATGACGCCCACTTGAGGCGAAAAAGTAGGCCTAAAAATAGAAAACTCTTATAAGATAGACAGAGAGAGGTATTCTAGTTTAAATAGGATTCCTTGAACTTCCTGCTTTTCCATCGTATGCTGTTTTATTTATTAGTCTTTCTTTTTATGCAATTGTATTGTATTTCAGGAGAAAATAAAACCAATAGCTGTTATTTGCAAAATCTTTCTTACTGTTACCTGTAGGTGTAAGGTGAAATTATAGTGATTAAATATTTTGATAACCTTAGGCGCGCTTTTTTCGGTGATGTTTTCATAGGACAGATATCATGTCATTTGAGATATGTGTTAAGTGGAGATAAGTGAAAAATGCGTAAATTGCATAGGTTATTATAGTTAATTACAGAGAGGTTTAAATGTCAATGTATATGTTACTGGTATATTTATTTAGTATCAAGTAAATTAAATACATCCAAAGGCTTATTTCTATCTTGGCAAATATACTTTAAGGATAATGAATCTTTACCGATGACATCTCGTCCGAACAGTATATGGGGCATTCTCACAATCTTTTGACTTTCATGTCCCTGAATAATAATTTTTATTTTAATACACTTTTTCATGTTTTTTTTTTATTTCATATACTGGGGAACATCCCATTGCACGATTGCACAACAATATTAACGAGATAAATAAGTTTTGGACGATGTTGGGGGTCCAAACACCTGGAAAACTCCTATACCGTCCCGTGTCCCTGATGCTGATTTTTAAGTTTGGAGCTGTCTGGATAAAATTGTTTCTGTAAAAATAATTCGATGTAATTTTTTTCTGAAACTGGAACTATTGTTTTATATAAATATGTAGCTAAAAATTAACCTGCACACATTTTTAGGGTTGTTATTATTTTTTTAAACTCTGTCCCTGGGTTTTAGATTCCTTACCATCCCTCTTCTAAAATTATACAGAAAATCATTTCAGATGCACCCACAACATTTTTTTCAAGTTTTTTCTCATGCAGAAGTATGCTAGAGAAATAATGTCTAAACATTTTTTGGCAGGAAATTTACTGTAGAATTTAAATCAGCATTTAAATATCAATTTCAAGCATCGTGGCTTTATTGGTAGTCTCACCGTTCCCAGATTTATTCCTCCACTTTTCGAGGTAAATTAAAAAAAAAAAAATAATAATTTAATCCAATGTTAACAACTGTTTCTAAAAATCAATGAACATTGTGGCTATCACTTAGTCTGAACATGATTTTCCTAAAAAATAGGTGGTAATTTTCCTTACCGTTCCATCCTTACCGTCCCTTTTTTTACCATTTCGTCCCTTTTTTCCAATACCATCCCCTTTTTTTTACCTTATCGTCCCTTCTTTAACACCCCTTTAAGACAATGTTATACAAAAATTCTGTATTAAAAGTACTACATTGTTATTATTTCTTATTTGAATGTCCTGTGGGTACTATGCAAATTCATAATAAGTAAAAATTTAGAAGAAAATAAAAAGTTATAGAGATAAAATGGTAAGGAAAATTAAACTCGCAAGTTTAACTTAAACCCCAGTTATAGGCTGCTCGACGTTATAGCACTGGTCTACTGTTCAGGGGTCCCTGGTTCAATCCCAGTCACCGCTCTGCACATCCTATAGTGGTGACCCGGACTAAATAAAACACGCAACCTCACAATCCTCTCCTTTCTGGACCAACAGCGAGGCTAACGAGAAAGACAGGCTACCGCGGTGTATTCCACGTATCATTTTATACAGACCACTGGAATCACGTGATGCTCGAATGTAAAATGAAGGTGTGCGAAAAGAGCATCACGTTACTCTAGTGGTCTGTAAAAAAGACACGTGGGATGATCTTTTTCGTTAGCCTCGACCAACAGGTAGCAGCACACACACAAAAAAACATCACCAGTACGCAAAACCTGTCACGCCGCGCATCATATATATGCGCTCGCGTCAAACCAGAAATCTTCCTATTCCTCACTAGGACTGGAGTATGTCGCACAAAGTTGAAGTATATAAATAATTTCTAGCACAGAGCATCATAAATAGCCATTTGCTCGACGCTATAGCGCTCGTCTACTGTTCATTGTTTCCTAGTTAGATCCCACACCGCTCTGCACATTCTACCTATACTTTAAAGACCTTATTTCATATGCACATTATTTATATCAGCTTGGAGCAGAAATTGTTACTCAATGTTTAATGCATCAGATGATGATAAACTACTGTTACGATGAACCTCACCGATAGCCTAGCATTGACAAATTGATGTTCGAATTTGGAAGTGTTAGCTATGCTACAGGGTAAGAAGGAAAGAAGTTGGTTAATATGACGCAGATAATCAAGAGGCTTTACATAATTCAAAATAAAGTACTACTTGATATCTTATTCAATGAATGACCTCGTCTAAAGTCAATTGGGTCAAAAAGTCAATTAATCGAAGTCGAATAGTACGAATATAAAAAATAGATTAGTGTAGAAAATCAGAATATGCGGAAATTTTACTACCAGTGATTGATACTCATCGGTCGGTAAGGTCAGTTCTACCTTAAAGGTGAATTTTAAGCCCATGCAGAGTCTTGCATCGGGTCGCGTCGGGTTGGCGCTAATTTTTTTCGTTGCAGTGCGGTTTTGGTTGGGTTGATTTCTATTTTTCGGCTGTAGGTGGGGTTGACTTTAAATGTTTCGAATTCAGATCGGTTTCGGGGCGGGTTTTGACTTTTGCGGGTCGGATTCGATGCGCTTTTTTAAAATAAATTTCCGAATATTTTGTCTGGAGAAAAAACTATATCCTTGAATTTGAATATTAATAAGTATATATATATATGTCCCTTTTTTTGTATAAAAGATAATGCTGATATTATGGATATAATTAGAGACTAATATGACATAAAAGCAAGAAACAAATTATTAATTTTCTAATACTTCGGGTTTGGGTCGGTAACCGAGCCGATGAAATTTTTTTTGTCTTGTTGTGCCTGGTTTCTAGTCAACAAAGTTATTTTTTTTGTCGGGTTGACTTAAAATAGAATTTTCGGCTTTGTGTCGAGTATAACCCGATCCGTACTTATGGTAGTTTAACAGGCGACTATTCGAAACAAGTGATATCCGAAGAATTCAATAATATTTTAATTGTAATGTACGTTAATGTATGCAACTATGTTGATTTCTGTGTGTAGACATGCATTGAGAAGATAAAATAATTGTTCGCTACTTGGGAAAGGAAATATATTTTATTACTGTTATTTTTTGTGCATACATTTTTTGTACATAGTGGGATTAATAGATAACTATAATAACTTAATGAAAAAATACTTGAATTGACTACTCTGGATTTAGAACAGTCACACACATTTAATTAACCTTTAACTGATGTTAACGGTCTCACAGACCGGTGCTTTTTTAAATTTTCATAGTTTAACTTGCAAATTTCAGTTTATCTACAAACACTACTGAAATTTTGTTTCGTTTGGAACTTTAGTACTATCACCAGACACTTTTGAATAGGTGAATTTTAATTATAACACTCCTGTACAAAAAGTTTAGTACAAAAACAACATGATATGAGTTAAACGCGGCTTTTATTCATCTTCCGATGGAGCGGTCTCACAGATCGCTTCACACTAGTTATGTGACATTTTCTGTGACATCAGTTAAAGGTTAATAATAACTTGATGAAAAAATACTCGAATTGACTACTCTCGATTCAGAACTGTCACAAACATTTAATTAATAATAACTTGATGAAAAAATACTTGAATTGACTACTCTGGATTCAGAACAGTCATAAGCATTTAATTAAACACGAAGTATAGAAACAAATATGTAGCGGAGTGTTAGACAAGGAATTACATTTTTCAAAATGGACGTTTGGCAAATTTATAATGCTGACATATCAGAGAAGTAGTTATACATTATCCATTATAGCATAACCAAGAGACATCCACCAAAACGTTTCCTAAAAAAGAATCCAGTTTTCCTCTTGACATCATTCTTTTTCATCAACTGTAACGTACTCAAAAATCAAACGCAGCATTTGCACATCGTTCTTTAGACCAATGTCAGACTGGCGTCTTTTTTGCTGCTTTTATGCTTAAGTATTATCCATTCACAATGCTATATAGCACTGTGAATGGATAATACTTAAGCAAAAAAGCAGCAAAAAAGACGCCCGTCTGACATTGGTCTTAGTCTTATTAAGTATGCCGCTGATTCACTGGTCGACACCAAAATCTTCCCTGCAAAAATAATAGTTGATTCCTATAGATTTCACTCTGCGAAATAAAAATATAGTAATGAAATTGTTGTGTCACGTACCATTCTTTTGGTCGGAGGGTTTGCTTTTAAAATTAAAGTATTTTATATCTTGCTAAAACATAAGTGGAAATTTTGTAAACCATAAAAAGTAGATAATAATATGTAAATTACTTGTAAATAAATGTTTAAATATCTTTACCCGAGTTACAGCGGCATAAAGAAGGAAAATATATTAGTGGATAGCAAATAGTACATTCGGACACGAAAATTGGAGGCGGGCGACATAAAAAGAAAAATGCATTTTACAAGTATCAACAAACTTGATTTTCATGCTATATTTTATCAATTTGATATCTAAGACAGTGAAAGTACTTTTTTCATGATTTCAATTTTATCTAGCATTGCAAATTAATATAATAATCGTTCACTATTCGTTATTATTATAAAACTGTTTCTCGGAAAAATGGTACGTGTTTGAGCAATTTGGATAACATATTTAGAATTAGGACAGTGGCGTGGCGTCCGGTCATCGCTGGA
This sequence comes from Maratus speciosus, assembly GCA_963932465.1. Lineage (NCBI taxonomy): Eukaryota > Metazoa > Arthropoda > Arachnida > Araneae > Salticidae > Maratus > Maratus speciosus. The sequence goes on along the minus strand of OZ010797.1, from coordinate 236,866,850 downwards.
TGCGGCGATGACCAAGCAATATTTTAAAACTCTTAATAAGCTTTTAAAACTCTACGATCCAGTATTAGCAGAACATTTGGAGTTCATGTATAAGTGAAGGTAAGATTCAAAGTTTCTTTTTTGAACATTCAACCATTGAATTTTAGAGTTAATAATTTTTCACCACAAACTTAAATAATTGCGATGACCACCGAAAATTTTCACGCCACGCCACTGAATTAGGAATATTATATCTGTACACTTTACATATTTAGTTTGCAGGGAGGAATTTTTTTTGCCGGATAGTGTATGATATCAATAAATGTTTTATCATACAAATCACACATTAGAGATCTGCACGGGTCGGCCCGTGGCCGCGGGCCGGGCTCGGGCCGATTTTCCTTCACGGCACTCGGGCCGATTTTCATTCACGGCACTCGGGCCGGGCCATACTTTTTTCTGAAGGCTCGGGCCGGGCCTAACTTAATTTTTCTGTACAGAGGCGGGCCTGGTTTCATTCCTAGTTTTCACGGCCCAAAATTTTCAGTCCTAGTTTTGAGCCAGCCCGTATGAAAATCATTATTTCAGCGTGGCCTGGTCCATTTAAAGGTCAGTTAAATTAAGCCTGGCCCAAAAGTTTTTGCAAAAAAAGCATACATTTTTGAATCGCCATTATTCTACACTTAAACATTAAAATTTATTATTTTTAAAGAATAGTAGATTTCTACGCATATTAAAATATAACTAAATTAAAATACAATAAAATGTGTGAAAAGGATCCTGCCTATGACTGAACCCTATTTTAAACTGAAAAACGTGTTGATCCATGCAAAATAAATATACTTATAAGTAAGAAAAGAATATATAATACATTTACACTTGCTAAGAAGGGAACTTGTCTATAACGCATTTTTTTTTCTTTTCTATGCAATTCCATCTTAGAAGATTTTACTGTATAGCATTTTCCCGATTTTTAACACTTCTATACATGGAATATGGATTAACAATATTAATGATAACTGAAACATTTACATACAAGAAATAGAGATTCATTAAAAAAATAAATATCGCAGCCTGCTGCACTTCTATAAAAATAAAGATTATAAACATGAAAAAAAAAATTTAGATAAATGTTTTTGTTCAGAACTCCTCGTACGAGACAAATTTTTAACCAATTCGACGAAAAAATCAATGTTTTGTAGAAGTTCACTCGGGCCGGGCCGGGCTCGGGCCGAACTTTTAATTTTTTTTATCGGGCCGGGCCAATATTATTTTTTCTACAGACCGGGCCGGGCCCGGGCTGAAAATTTAATTTTTGTATCGGGCCGGGCCGATTTTTTTTCTATGAGTCGACCGGGCCCGGGCCTGGAAATGTCGGTCCGTGTAGACCTCTATCACACATACAGAATATTGAATATGGAGGCGAAAATTGCGGGAAATAATAAACTTTGTGATCATTTTAATTTGATCTTAGAAGTAATATTTTCATGAAATATTCTTTTAAGAATCAATCAGAAACACTTGTAGATTTTTAAATTAATTTAGCTTAAAAAGTAATCAAACTTCAGTTCCCACAAATTTGAAGAATTGTAAATAATGGTTATAATTGTTTATGAAACATTTAATAAAAACTCACTGCATTTTTAGGGTTTCGTAGTTAAAAAGTAAAAACGGAACCATTGTAAGATCACTCCTGTGTCTGTCACAGCCATTTTACTGGTAAACTATGGAACATGGAAAGTTCAAATTGGTTGAAGTAATAAAGGCTATTGAGCCCCATATTTATAGATTATTAACCATTCACAAATATATTTAGGAAAAATGTAGAGGGCTAATTAAGTTACTTGAAAAAAAAAAAAAATCTTTTCTATGTATATTGTGTGTAATGCTATGTCCAGTAGTAATATAAAAGGAATAAATTTTAAATCACACTAATTTAAGTACAATTAATTACATAATTACTATGGGATCTGCGACTAGTTTGCATTAAGTGGCTCTCTCAATACGCCACCCGTGTCTTTAAAGATTAATTAAAAAACTATCTGGAAAAATGCTGCTCGGACCAAGGCGGAGTTACAACCTTGCGACCTCCTTTGGAAGTGCGCTTAGCACAATGCCAAGTTTAAACTTTGACAAAGGGTTTTGCTTTAGGTACAGAACAAAAAGAAAAGATTACTACTATACTGAATTTGGGTTTATGAAATGCCAAATGAAGTTTAAATGTGCACTACTTTTATTTTCAGCACCGAATTCATTATAATCAGATTAGAAGATTAAAAAAAAGGAGTTATACCGAATAGCAATATTTGATACTATTTAGGCTTCATATCTTTCGAACTTTGATGGTATATCCATCTATGCTTTTCTAGCATATACAGCTATACCCAACCCTACGTTAAATAGTTTTTTTTTTTTTTAAATAAAAGTCTTATTATTTTTTTAGCAACGATTTTTTTTTTTTTGTAATAATGCAATTACTAATTAATATACTTACTGTACGGAATCCTCTATGCGCGAATAATACTTGCACTTGGCTGTTTTTTTTTAAGTAAAACCCATAATCTTACTCATACAGAGGGTTCTTCATATTGACGCCCCCTATCCAAATTACGTTAGTTATTTCGACAGAGCATGGTTTAAAATTAGTATCTTTCTGTCAACTTAAATCTCTAAGTTAATTACAAATCCTTTCTATTCAATTCCAATTTTAATTTTAAGTGGGTGTAGAATCATTTATTTCAGGTAAACAACTTCGGTTCGTTTTACAGAGATAGCGCGGGTAAAAATTTAATTTTTGTTTGATTGCTTAATTTTATTTTTTAATTGAATTTTGCAGTTTAAAAAGGCTTAATTGATTTTTAGATGCGGTGAAATTGACGAAATACTATTAAAATGTTTTATAAAACACTAAATAAAAAGTGTTCGGAATCTCCCGCATTTTGAAATGAGAAACTAATAATATAAAAATAAAGCTTTAAATAAAAATAAGAATTGTATTTCAAATTGCTTTAACCCAATTCAGTCGGGATGAGATTTTAAGGAGAAAAGGTAGCCTAAAAATGGTCAATGAATTTATTTATTTATTTTGTTATTATTAAGCATTAGGGTTGCTTATAGCTTCCCATGGCTAGAATAACACCGTGTTATTTATAATAAAAGCACCCGATTATGGAAAGAAACCATTGTTGTACTATAGAGATGACTGCATTTTTCATCTTCTGCTTTATATATAAAATGCAAACGGGAATTTCGTTCCGGCTGCTTATATAACTTGAATTTTGCTCAGTGGATTTTAATGGGATTTTCACTTTTAATTAGATAATTTTTGAAGAAAGGTACATTGCTTAGTTATAGAATTATGGAAGAAAATTCTATAATCAGATGAATTCTTTTAAGAAAAATTAGCCTTTTTTAAAAGTTCCTGCTAAATGGATTTCAATGGAACTTGCACTGTTAGTTAGATTTTAGAATATTGATCGAAGTTAGCACAGAAGGTTTCGTTTAATATTCCTTTAATACTTTATTCTTTATCAATAAGAACGTAGTTCGCAGCATCATTAAATTTAATTTTAAAATGATTAAGAACTATATTTTAATCCAATTAAAAATTCAAGAACTGCTTTACAGACAATTGTAATAGCACATTTTTGTATATCTGAAAAGTATATTTAATTAGACGATTTGAGGGGTCAGATGCCCTTTAAAGAATCCAAAAATCGATTTAAAAAATAGCTTATAATTAAATACGATTCTTTAAGAACATTTAAAAGTAAACCTCATAGAAAAAATTCACATTAGAAGAGAAGTTATGTCTATAACACTTTGAGATTTTTCTATATAATAAAAGGGTGATTTAGCCTTTAATGTCAATTTCCTCAAAACAGCGATTTTGATCATTGCGCGCACGATTTCTGAAAAAGGGTTTCCTAGAATTTTACGAAAATTTCGGTTAATGTAGAAAACATATAGAGGCACAAAATGACCTACTATTATGTTTCTCAAGTAAGAAGTTTAGAATCCACGACTACTATTGTATTAAAAAAAACTCGATATTTCGAATTTTTTTACAAAATATTTTTTTCTCGGTAATCTACAAGTTTTATTTTTTTCATTGTAGGTCATTTTGAAAACATATTATATCTGTACTCATAAAAAAAAAAATATATCTTAGTTTGTTTTGGCCATTCACATGCGAAAAATCATGCGCGCAATGCATGAAGAATATTTTTTTCGTAAAAATTGTATAATCTATAAAAATAAATAAAAAAAACTTTATATATGTATACACTTTTTTTTAACAATTTTAATTGATAAAATAAATCTTTCATAATATGTTTTTTCAGTTTTATAATTAAAAGTCTATTAGTTATAGAGTTACGGGAATTCTTATAGAAGTCACTTTTTCATGTATTTTGTTAGTTCAAAGGTTACCTTACCCCTTAATGTCAGCCAAAGAAGAAAAAAAAATGGAAACTCTTAAAATGGCAAAAAAATACGAAAGTTCTTTTAATTTAAACCATCGGATAATAAAATGTAGTCCGTGGGAAAATTTTGCCTTAAAATGGCAAAAGAAATTACAAAAATTCTGTAAAATGGAATCTATTGGCTAATAAAATCTATTCTATGAAAAATTTTCATATTTCGACGTGGAGCTTCGAATTAGAAACCTTTTGAATAGCCTGTAAATGCGCTACCACAGAGCTATCTAGCCTACGTGAAAATGACTGAAATTAAGGTTCTGTTTTGAAATCTGAATCTCAGAAAAGGTCGGATGTCATTAATTAATTCATTTAATTAAAATAATATAAAACTTTTTCAAAATTTTATAATTTGTTTTGTGATAGGAGGTATTCAGCGATAATTATGCAAAATTTCAAGTCTCTAATTTATACGGTTTCCGAGATGAACTCTGTGACAGACAAATAGATTCAGAAGTGTGACGAATAGGGATGTCTTTTACGCTTGTGAAAATATATAAAAATAACTAACACTTTAACATAAGAAAAACTTACCCTTATCGCAAATAAAGGATGTCATTTTCCTTATAGCATTCAATAAAAATTAGTATTTTGAAAAAAAAAAAAATAATTGTATGCTTACTCATAAAGATATATTCATTATGGCTACGTCCATTATTCAAATTACATGAGTTAAAATATGATATGAGTATGATTTAAAATTAGTCTCTTTCTGTCAAATGAAATCGCTAAGTTAATTACAAATCCTTTTTATCTAATCCCAGTTTTCACTTAAAGTGGGTGTAAAGTCATTTATTTCAGGTAAACAACTTCGGATCGCTTTGCGGATATCGCGTGGATGGAAATTTAATCTTTGTTGATTGCTTAATTTTATTTTTGAAGTGAATTTAGTAGGTTTAAAAAGACTTAATTAATTTTTAGATGTAGTGAATTTAGGGAAATAGAATAATAATGTAACAGAAAAATCTGGATTAAAATGCTCTCAAAATATCTTTTAATTTAAAATTATAAAAGTTTAAAAGGTAATGAAAATATAAAAAAATAAAATAAGAATATTTTAAATTATTTTATTCAATTCAGTATTAATGAATTTAAAAGGAATCATATATAATTTTTTCGAAACAAAATAAAAAATCGTGCATTTAAGGGTTAAATATGCACTACTTTATTGTCAGTGCCGAATTAAGTGCATCTAAACAGATTAGGATAAGATGTAAATAAGAGTTATACAGAATAGCAATATTTGATATTATTTAGGGTTCACATCTCTTTGAACTTTTACGGTATACCCAATTCATACTTTTCTAGTACATACAGCTCTATCCAACCCTACGCTGTATAGTTTTTACAAAGTCTTATAATTCTTTTAGCAAGGATTATTTTAAATAATACAGTTAATAATTCATACATTTATTGTACGGAACCCTCTGAAAGCGAGTAATACTCCCACTTGACCGTTTTTTTGCTTTTCGTTTTAGGTTCATAAGTAGGTTCATAAGACAGCTGTGGATTTAAAGCTATACCAGTCAGCTGTATACCAACACGATAAATCAGTGTAACTTAAAAACCTCTCGTTAGAGCTGTGTCGGTCTTCTACAAGTGATATATGGACAAAATGGAATTTCTTCCAGTAACTAGCTCTTATCACAGAATACATTAAAATAGTCAATGCACAGTATAACGCAGATTAACGATATTCATTTTAATGCATATAAGTTCATTTGCCTGAATTAAACGATAAATTTTAATGGTTCGGATTCATCTATACAGTAATCCCTTAACATTCGCGGGTTTTGAAATAGAAAATGCAGAACATTTCAATCTTCGCACTACTAAAAAAAAAAAAAAAAAAAAAAAAAAAAAAAAACCTTTTATATTACCCGTTGACAACATTTGCAAGAAAAGTATAATGCAAAATGTATTTTTTTTTAAATAGTGGTGCGAACAGAATATAAAAATAGCAGTTTTGCGGTCGCAGTTTTGACATTCGCGGAATCTAACCCTCGCGAATGTTAAGGGGATTACTGTATTTAGCTTTATATTTTATGAATCCCAATTTTAACAACATTTTCTCTCAATTTAACGATAATTATAATGAATTTTAAAAACTTAAAAACTCTGTTTCAGTAAGTAGAAACCATAATTTTTTTCTCTATAATGTTTACCTATTGAACGAAAGGAAAATGCAATACACTGGTTAGAGAATTATAGTATAATCAGTGGGCACTTGGTACACCGTATCGGTTCGCTTTGTGGAGATCGCGTGCATGAAAATTTAATCTTTGTTCATTGCTTAAAGTTATTTTTGAATTGAATTTTGGAGTTTTAAAAAGAATTAATTTTTAGATGTAGTGAATCTTATGAAATAGAATAGTAATGTAGTATAAAAATCTGGATTAATATGTTCTCAAATATATTTTAATTTCAAATTGGAGAAGAACAAAAGAAAAAGGAAATTTAAAAATAAAAATAAGAATAATTTCAAATTGTTTTATCCAATTCAGTAAGAATGAATTTTTATGAAGGCACAATAGATTAAAATAGTCAATATACAGTATAACTTCGATTTAACGGTACTCAATTTAACCATAACGATAAATCTTAATGGTCCGGATTCAACTATATTTGTTTCTTTGTTTTATGAACACTATTTTAACGATAATTTTAATGAATTTTAAACATTTTATCAGCAAGCAGAAACGGCAATTTTTTTTTTCAACTAAATAACTTCGGTTCATTTTGTGGAAATCGCGTGGATGGAAATTTAATCGTTGTTGGTTGCTTAATTTTATTTTTGAATTGAATTTAATAGTTTTAAATAGATTTAATGAATTTTTAGATGAAGTGAATTTAATGAAATAGAATAATAATGTAATATAAAAGTTTGGATTGAAAATTTCTCAAATCTCTTTTAATTTAAAATGAGAGAAGATTAAAAGAAAAAAAAAGAAAAATTTAAAGTAAAACTAAGAATATTTCAAGTTGTTTTATCTTATTCACGAAGAATGAATTTTTAAGATGATTAAAATAGTCAATATACAGTGCAACGCAAATTAACGATATTCATTTTAATGATCGCCTCAATTAAACGATAAATTTTGATGATTCGGATTCATTTATATTTAGTCGTACGTTTTATGAATTCAATTTTAACAACACTTTTCCTCAATTTAACGATAATTATAATGAATTTTAAAAATTTCAAACGCTGTTTCAGTAATCAGAAACGGCAATTTTTTTCTCTATATTGTTTATCTATTGAAAGAACGAAAGGTACGATAAGCCGGTTAAATATATATAATATAGAAATATAGTTAGAGAATTATAGTGGGTATTTGATACATCGTAACAGTTAGCTTTGTGCAGATCGCGTGGAAGAAAATTTAATCTTTGTTGATTGCTTAATGTTATTTCTGAATTGAATATTTTACTCAAAAGAATTAATTTTTAGAAGTAGTCAATTGAATGAAATAGAATAATAATAATGCAATATAGAAATCTGGATTAAAATACTCTCAAATACCTTTTCATCTAAAATGAGAGAAGAATAAAAGGAAAAGAAAATAATAAAAATAATAGAAATAAGGATATTTCGAATTATTTTTATTCAATTCAGTATGATCGAATTTTTAATTAAGTACATTAAAATAGTCAATATACAGTGTAACGCAGATTTAACGATAAATTTTAATGTTTTGGATTCATCTGTATTTAGTTGTATGTTTTATGAATCGCATTTTAACATTACTTTTCTTCAGGTTAACGATAAGTATAATGAATTAAAAAAAATTTTAAAACATTGTTTCAATAATAGAAACAGTAAATTTTTTTTATCTATATTGTTTATCTACTGAACGAACGAAAAGTATGATAAGCTGGTTAGCGAATTATAGTATAATCTGGGGGTATTTCATACATCATAACACGGTTCGCTTTGTGGAGATCGCGCGGAGGAAAATTTAATCTTTATTGATTGCTTAATTTTATTTTTGAATTAAATGTTGTAGTTTTAAAAAGACTTAATTAATTTTTAGATGCGGTGAATTTAATGAAATAGAATAATAATGTAATATGAAAATCTGGATTAAAATGCTCTCAAATATCTTTTAATTTAAAATGAGAAAAGATTAAAAGGAAATGGAAAAAAAAAGAGAATTTTTCAAATTATTTTATTCAATTCAGTATGAATTAATTTTTAAGATGGTACAACACATTAAAATAGTCAATATACAGTATGACGTAGATTTAACGATATTCTTTTTAACGATTGCCTCAATTAAGGATAAATTTTAATGGCTCGGATTCATCTATGTTTAGTTATATGTTTTATAAATGACATTTTAGCAACACTTTTCCAGAATTTAACGATAGTTATAATGGATTTTAAATACTTTAAACGCTGTTTCAGTAAGTAAAAACGGTAATTTTCTCTCTATATATTGTTTATCTATTGAACGAACGAAAAATATGATAAGCTGGATAGAGAATTATAGTATAATCAGTGGATATTTGATACATCGTTGTAGTTTGCTTTGTGGAGATCGCGTGGATGAAAATTTAATCTTTATTGATTGCTTAATTTTATTTTTGAATTAAATGTTGTAGTTTTAAAAAGACTTAATTAATTTTTAGATGCGGTGAATTTAATGAAAAAGAATAATAATGTAATATGAAAATCTGGATTAAAATGCTTTCAAATATCTTTTAATTTAAATGAGAAAAGATTAAAAGGAAATGAAAAAAAAAGAATATTTCAAATTATTTTATTCAATTCAGTATGAATTAATTTTTAAAATCGTACAGCACATTAAAATAGTCAATATACAGTATAATGCAGGTTTAACGATAAATTTTAATAGTTCGAAATTCGTTTAGTTTTATGTTTTATGAATCCCATTTTAACAACAATTTTTTCAATTTAGCGATAATTTTAAGGAAATTTAAGTATTTTAAATACTGTTTTAGTATCCCACCCCCTTCTTTATTGTTTATCTATTGAACGAACGAAAAATCCGATAAGCTGGTTAGAGGATTATAATACACTGTGAAAAAAAATAAATGTTTCTTAATGTATGGAAATATCGTATAACCATGAACAAAAACATACATTAACCCTTTAATGCCCAGGGTAGAATGTGTTCCAGAAATTGTATAATTCAGCGAATCGGAATTCATAACAGAAAAATCTAAATAGAAAATTTCGGTTATTTTAATAACGAAATGTTATTGAATGTTATTGTTATTGAATGTTATTGTTATTGAATGTTTTTGTTAATGAAACGAATTCAATAAATCAAAAATTTCCATTTTAAATTTTTGGTATGAATGCAGAATATGTGAATAAAAAAATCCACTGAATCGGGAGCACTGATGGTATCATAAATGATACCATGAGCATTTAAGAGTTAAAGCTGTTCTCAAATTCACTGCTCAACAACCGCGAAACTTTCTGACACAATGACGTACACATTTTTAAACGTAAAGGTATAAATTGGTAGACCTGACTATGGAAGCGATTTTCAAATACTTTCGTTGACTGGTTTTTCTGTTTTCGTCAGGAAATTCGGTTCAAAATGCCCACTTTGCGAGTATTTTATGAAAAATCTATCGTGTTTACAAAAAAAGGAAAACGTTTTTCGATGACATAGTTTCTGAATAACAACACCTGCCAGTTTCGTGCGTTTCCGAACAGAAAGGAATTAAAACTTATGTCATAAAGTTACCCCTTTGAATTCCTCTTCCAAGTTGCCCATGATTTCGAAATGCCATCTTTATTTGTTGAAGCTTCAGAAATGAATATATTTTTAAGATTTGAAGAAGCATTTATAAAAACAAAGTTTTTTTGCTTCCACTGATTTTCGCAAACGTTACCGAGTACTTTTTAGGGTTCCGTACTTAAATAGTAAAAACGGAACCATTATGAGATCACTCATGTGTCGTTTTTCAGTCTCTCAGAGCCCTTTTTCTGGTTAACTACGTAACGTGTAAAGTTCAAAACTGGCAGTAGTAATAAAGGCTATTGACCCACATATTTATAGATTGTTAATTATTCACAAAAATATTTAGTAAAAATATAGGAGGGCTAATTAAGTTACTAGAAAATAAAAATCAAAGTTTTGTGGAATACTCATTGTTAGACATCAAGTTTGAAATCGTTTATGGAAATTTTGAATTACTATCTTTAAATTTTCAATTGAAAGCATTAGAAATCTGCTCATCTTTAGACTGTATTTACATAAAATAAAAATTAATTTATTTTCTAATTCGAACGATAAAAAAAAAATAAAATAAAAAAAAAAATAAATAAATAAATCAAAAATCAAAAAGTGAATACCCGACTTTTCTAACTAGTTAAAAAAAAAAAAACAACAACACACACACACTTGAAATTATGTAAAATCTGTTGTAGTGTCAAATTTTATTTACTCGAAACAGTCACATAGAAAAAAAAAAAGGTAACATTTTGATTTCTGTGTAATTTTTAATTTTCCATTTTAATCTTAGCCATTCTAGCACGCACATAAACTTGCCTATATATAAATTTTAATATAGACGATGAAATTGTGCAAAAACTCAATTCTGTCTTTTAAAAATCAGTTAAGCATGGAAGTATCAGAGCTTCAATATATATATATATATATATATATATATATATATATATGTGTGTGTGTGTGTGTGTCTGTCTGTGTGTCTGTGTGTATATATGCGCGTTATCTTTTAGTATATTTCAGAAATCCTATGTGTGAAATTTGGATAAAAAATATAGATATTTTTATACAAATAGAAATATTTTATTTTATAAATTTTAATTCTGCAAATTTAAATTTGATGAAACATAATGAAAGATATATATATATATATATATATATATATACATATAAAGGTTTCATTTTCATATTTTTGTAATCATTTTTCGGCTCGTGTTTATGAAAGTTTTTGATTATAGTTTATGTACTGGTTTATTGAGATTGTAGTATATCGGTTCTTCTACCTGTCAGTTATATGGACTCAAAAGAAGAAAAAAGAATACATGCATCTTTCTTAGGAAAAAAGTTTCGATTAATCTATAATTTAATCTATAATAGGTTAGTCAAACTCAGATTTTGAAAAGCTTCATTTCTAATACAATTCAACAATTCTGTACTAGATTTGTTATTAACACAATGATGAAAATATAAAAAGGTTGTTAAAACATCTGCTGAATCTCATAAAAATTTGAAAGATTAAAATGCAACAAATTGCTTTATATCTTTCTATTTCATTTTTAAAAGTTTGCTTTTATATCTCAATTTGTATAAGTCGCTACATCCGATTTCTAATAGAACTATGTCAATTATTTATGAATTCACTACCACTCGTATGAAATGTTTAAACACCTAGATGGAATTATAATATCATTATTTTATCGTGTAGAAAATTGTTCAAATAAATTAAATATATCAGATAAAATTATCCATTACTTTATTGACAAATAATTAGCATAAAATATGTAAAAGTAATATTTTGTATAAATGATCACAGAATATTCTTTAAAATGCATTCATTTTTTAGATAATACTAATGTAAATTTCTTTTTCTTTGCAGGTAAGTTCTGAAATAAAAAGTCGTTTAAGAATTCATATTGATTTAGGTATGTTTTCTTTGAAATCATTTTTGAGGTTTTTAAATTTTATTCATTATTTATATGACAATTATAATAATAATTTCACTTCTACATTTTGTTAGTTAAAAGATATTGTTGTTAGTAATAAAATTTTATATAGTGTACATTTTATCTATAATATGACAATAATAACCAGATAAAAGATCATGTGTTGACCATAAAACATGGCATACTTTCTAACTTCTTGAACTTATTGTATTTACATCATTTTCTTATTTGTTATCAATAAACTATTTTAACTATATTTTAATCAACACGCGCTTGCTCGATATTAAAAAAATTGTTCAAATTTTGATTACCAGAGTGAAATTGTAACTATTAGTCGAAAAACAGGAATACAAATGCAACTTTTCGAAAATAATAATTTATTAATCGAGTAACCGTTCCAGGTTTTCGTGCGTAATTTGCTTATAGCTGAAACCATTAAACACACGTAGTTTGGATTAGTGCCGACGAATTTCATCCTGAAGGTCAAAATTTGAACTATTTTTCAAAAATTTACGCTTTCCGCTGAAACCATCTAGCTGAAACGAATGAAACACATGTAGCTTGGAGTTGTAGGGATGAATTTAATCCTGATAGTCGAAATTCGAACAATAATAATAATAAAAAAATACCAGTCTTTTTCCCACTGAAACCACCTAGCTGAAACCAGCGAAACACATGTAGATTGGAATAGTAGCAACGAATTTCATCCTGATAGTCGGAATTCGAACTATTTTTCAAACATTTAACCACTTTTCCACTGAAACCAGCGAAACACATGTAGCTTGGAATAACCGTGATAAATTTCATCTTGATAGTCAAAGTTCGAACTACTTTTTAAAAATTTACCAGTCGCTTTTCCACTGAAACCACCTATAGCTGAAATTATTGAAACATATGTAGCATGGAATAGTAGCGGCGAATTTCATCCTGAGTCGAAATTCGAACTATGTTTCAAAAATTTACCAGTTGCTTTTCCACTGAAACCACCTAGCTGAAACGAGTGAAACACATGTAGCTTGGAGTAGTAGCGATGAATTTTCATCCTAATAGTCAAAATTTGCTCTTTTTTTTTAAAGCACCAGTCGCTTCTACGTTATGCATTTCAAGCAGATATCTGGTTTCACTGTGATATCTTGACTACAAATTAAGTTGAACCATAGGATCACTTATTCATGGAATCATTTTGATTTGTAATGGGATAAATTTTCATATTTTTATAATACAAAGGAATGGAATGGCGTTTTCCAATTTCGCTATAAAAGCAAAAGTGTTTTTTCACTATGGTGTCATAGTTTGCGCTTTAGTTATTTTCGGCATTAGAAGGCAATCGGTTATAATTTAAGATAGCTACCATTTACGATAAAATGCCAAACACTGTTTAATTCTTAGGCACTTAAATAGAAATGCATTATAATTTCGTGTATTTACGTGCAGGAACGAGTTCGTGACTATGTCAAAATGTTTTGTGTTGTTGAGCAAGGAACGAAAAAAGAACAGTCTTATTAACGATTCTGTATAATTATTCATGGATATAGATTGAAAATATACATACAGAAAATCATTTCATGAAACAATTAAAAAATACATTCAGGAATCTCTTATAAAACTGTTGCATGCCCGGAAATAGTCGATTCTAGAGAAATGATCGCTAACTTCGGAGGACTGCTTAACCCCTTGGGGACGAGCGACACGTATACGTGCCACATGAACCGGTCAGAATCCTTGTTTTTCCTCACCAGTAAAATTTTACTGTAAAATTAGCCTTGTTTAATCAGCGCAATATCTCGATTCAAGAAGATACAAATTTCTGTTTTTAAAAAACGGTGACAAAAGATTAAGAATTTCGTAAAAGGCTCCCGTCCCGAAGGGGTTAATGTAACATTGTTTTTTTTTCTATCTTTTCCGGGATTTATGTTGATTGCCTCTTTTTTCTGGACGGTTTAATATCTATCTCATCAGCAGACCAAATGCGATATAGATTGTTCATCGGTATCACTTCTGTGAATATTACTCGAGTTATTATTGGTAAAAAACAATAATACTCGAATGCAGCCTTTACTATATGAATGTAACTTTTAATAATGGCATGCGCTCAGATTATCGTTAGGCGATCTATATATGCAAGTTGCGTGTGTGTCTATTTTGAAAAGCAAGTCGAGTTTCGTCTTAACTATTTAATCACATACCGAGCCATCGTAAATGATTTAGGTTTATTAGAATGTAGTGAACAGATAAGCAAGAAGTGTACAATTAAAGTCTAACAAATGTTACACGGCGCTCTTCAGTACCCAAATAAGGTTGTCTAAGGGCCCAAGCTTATCGCACTTTTTTAACTCCCTCCTCAAATTAAAATAGCAACTGTAGAATTTTGGAATGGGTGCGCAATTCCAGCATGAAGAATGCACAGTAGGTAGAAAGTGAGATTGTTTACATTTGTGCATTTTACCTATGATTTTTATCATATTACGATTTGATTGCAGTTAACCAAACCCCTTTTTACCCGACTGCCATGAAGGGTTATGTGTTTCACGCGTATCTGGGTATGTGGATTTCTTTATACCCTCGAAACATTCCAAAGACTGGATGGATTTTAATGAATGATGTCTCTATCGATTTGTCTTAACCGTCCGATAATTATAGGCTAGATTTTGTTTTTTATAAATTCAAAATAGTGGCCGTAAAATACAAAATGGCAGTAGAGACGAAAAAAAAATTACGCACCTTATTGAGTGGCATACCATTGGATAGGTCTTTCAAAATGAAGACGATGTTTCATTGACTATTTTGCAGCCAGAAGCTCCGTTTAAATATTACACAACCTGGAAATTGTGTAGGTAGGATCTCTAGCTTTACTGCAACTCTAACCTTCATAGACATCTATAGGCTTCATCAAAACAGTGTTTATAGATAGGAACTAACAATTAAACACAACTTAAAAGTCATCAATACAAGTAAATAAAAAAAATAGGTAAGTAATCTAAAAAATAGCTTCTTATTGATGAGAAATAATTAATTAGTCGGGTTTTTTGATTTTTTTAAAAAATTAATTAATGTTTTTGGACAAATCATTGCAGTAAACTATATTTTTAAAAAAATTTTTCGAAATCATTTTTTTTTTCATTTTGGGGATCCAGTCCTCGGTGGGCCTAAAGGCCGTTACCTAGTCGGCTTGTGCAGTAATCAGGTTCTGGGACTCTTTGGAGCATGTCTGACTGAGACAAACAGGTATCTGCCCAATCCCCCCCTCTCCTCACCTTACGTTTGCTACAAAGAAATAAGGTGGTTAATACCATATGGATAAGATGCATTATTTTATAAAAACTTACACTATGGCCACAACATGAAGGCACTACGGTAAAAAAATCGGTATTGAAGAAGATGAATTGTTTAATGGAAAAAGTTTCGACTTGTCATTTTAATTGGCGAATTGACACATCTACAGTTGGTTAGTGTATCAGTTTTGGACTTATCTTATTTACAGTTTGCATCATTCAAATGCCAACTAATGGAGATTGTATATTATGCTCTACTTCTTATCTTACATAACAATGTATTCGTTTTAAAGTTGGATAGCTCACATGCGAACTACTCAATGTTAAATGGTACAGTCGTGGAAAAAAAAAGTAAACACCCCCTACTAACTCCCCAACAAATTATCGTAAAAGAAAGTTACTGGTACCGAACGAATGGAAATAAAGTCAACTTTAAAATGATGTATATAAAATTTGCTTAGGGGGAGCATCTACATATTAAAACGAACCATAACTTTGTTTTTTTTCAAAGGCAATACCCAATTTTGACAGCATAAATGAACTCTACACCCTTCAATTAGCCTAAAAACGAATTTTTATGCAATTCGTACCATAAGTTTCTGAGAAATTAATTATTTTAAAACGAGCGTATTTTAAGGGCTGTATCCAAATTGAAGTTCCGTACTCGATTGTTAACCGAGAGAGCCCCTTTCTTGATCAAGGCACCTTAAGAGCCACTCAAGGAGTCAATGAAACCTGTTAGATTACAGTACAGCAGAAATTTCAAAATGTCTACTCACTTCCATCATAGACGGCCCCTTAAACCATCATTTTGCAGTTTTTTAAGCATAATTTGAAAACTACTTGAAAGAAAAATGTGAAATTTTGGTTTTACATAAAGCAGGACTTAATAAATCTAAATCCATCAAAAAAATTGTAGGTTGCAATTCATAATTTTTTCGATTATTAATTTCATAATTCATATCATAAAATTATAAAAATTGCAAATCCAGCGTATTTATGTTTGGGTAAATTAGTATTATTGCTACAAAAAAAAAAAAAAAAAAAAAAAAAAAAAAAAATAGCACATTAGGAGCATAGTTTCAAGAGATATAAATAAAAATATGAAAATGTAATTTAACATTAGAAGCACTAAATTTTGAATGTTTATAATTCAAAATCTTATGATTCAAATGAATTGAAATTTGGTGTCTAGGCATAGTTTGAACCGCAGATTTGAAATATCTCGTTAAAATTGGGTGTTGCTACTGAAAAAAATAAAGTTTGGATTCGTTTTAATATGTAGATGACCCCCTAAGCAAATTTTATATACATCATTTAAAAGTAGACTTTATTTCCATTCCTTCGGTACCAGAAACTTTCGTCTACAATGACTTGTTGAGGAGTTAGTAGGGGTGTTTACTTTTTTTTTTTTTCCACGTCTGTACATTTTAAAGTAAACAACAGAAAAAAATTAAAATCTCTGAACCATGTATACATATTCACAAATATAGATTGAGATATATAATGCAGAATATCAATTCATAAAAACGATTAAAAAGTACATTTCGAGAATCTCTTATAAAAACTGTTGAATGTTAGGAAATTGTCGATTCTATCTAAATGCTCGCTAACTCCGGAATACTGCGTTCTGTATCATTGCAATTTTCCCATCTTTTCCCGAATTCATGTTCTTTTTCCGGCCGATTTAATCTCTCATCTGTAGACCACAGGAGGAGATGAGGGATAGATTGTTCGTCTGTCTGAGTGGAATCAATGAACCGTTCATTTTGCTCGTACGGTCAGTTACATCGCTTTCCGCATTGAAATATTGATCGATCATATTTCTCCACGCTTATCTCCTATCAGGCATTTTTTCCTCCCACGGAAATTTTAGAAAAATGCTTCCAGCAGTTCAGAACAGGATGAATTGAATGATGAGTTTAAAAGGTTACACAATTTCCAACAAAGTAGTAATTTGCGCGTGAGATATTTTAATCTCTTACCTGCTACACGGGATAATCATTGTTTTATAGTTCTTTTATTTAGATTGGTTTCTCGCTTACTTTCATAAAAATGGTAGTTTAGTGTTATAACCGACAGATGATTTCAGAAAGTTCTATAGTGTCGAAAATTTTAAGACTATATACAGAGGGTCCACTTTTATTGCTGCTCGATAGCTACTTGCTAAAGCGGTAGTTTTAGAGGTATACTTCCAGTTAAAAATAAGCTTTAAATGTTGTTATCTAATCATATTAAAAGCCATTTATGGTAATAAACTTATTATTATTTGTTTTTTATATAAAATTTATTAATTTCTTTGCTTCTCCCGAGCCCTAGTAGTTTAATTTTTTATGATTCTTCTGGGTTCTGTTAATTTAAATTTTTATTCTTCTCCTGGGTCCTATTAATTTAAATTTTTATTCTTCTCCTGGGTCCTATTAATTTAAATTTTTATATATCCCTTGGGTCCTATTAGTAATATCAGCGTTCCCCAAAGTGTGGCACGCGTAAACCTTGGGGTACTCGATGAGGTTATTGGGGGTACGCGATGAGTCTGTGCCAACAACAAACAAGGCATGAGCCTATGAAAATGTTTTTCATCGCAGTGATTGTTTTGATAACAAAATATAACAACAC
This sequence comes from Maratus speciosus, assembly GCA_963932465.1. NCBI lineage: Eukaryota > Metazoa > Arthropoda > Arachnida > Araneae > Salticidae > Maratus > Maratus speciosus. The sequence continues at coordinate 236,848,851 of OZ010797.1, read as the reverse complement.
ATTAAATGTTGAAGATCACTTATGACTGTACCCGTACCTTAGCATATTAACACGGAAAATTTAAGAAATACAAAAGGGCAAACCAACGCACCCTGCACATTTCAAAACTTTAAACCTTACATTAAAAGGAAAATTAAATGTTTATCTGTATCTATTCTTTTCTTCTACTTTTCTGTTCATGACTTTCAGTAGTTTAAAAAGTAGCGGGTACGCCATATACATGTAATGCTGAAAGGAGTACGGAAGGCAAAAATGTTTGGGAACCACCTGGTCGTATCAAGGAAAACATTCTCCATGCTCTAGCAAATAAAACGAACGAAAAAAAGAATAATTTTTGTAAACAAAACTTACCTAATTATGATATTTTGCATTTCAGTTTATGAATTTTCACTGCTTCTGATAATAAAAACGGAAAGACGCGTCTTGTTTTTTTCTTTTCTTTTGTGCGAAAACGCAGGAAATTCGTAAATTTCAGTGCATAATAACTCGGTAAATTTTTGTCGTAGAGGGATGAGATTTTGCTATTTAACTTGTTACTATGTTGACATGGAATCTTTTTTTCTAAATATAATTTATAGGAAAATTAAATATTTTTAAATTAGTGACTTAAAAAAAAAATAATTGCTTTGACCTAAGTGTCTTCGTACGACGCCACTGTGATGGCTCGTGACAAGGACTGCCTTATTATGCACAAGTATCTGTATAGCAACGCATTCGAAAATGCACGGTAGAAAGAGATAGATGGAGATGCAGTATGCCGCAAAAAAGCATTGAAATATGAAACCGTTTATCGCTCAAATTTAAACGTCCACAGAAGGCCCAAACAAAACAAGCACCTGGAACAGTGACCGAATTCTTTGACACCACTCGTGTATTTTTTTTCTCTAAATGAAAGTGAGCTGCTTATTTTTAAGCATTCTATAGCAGCATTCCATTGTATTATGAATTGCAAAGTATATTATTAAAAGTTTTCACCTTTTTCCGTGAAAGAACGTGCTTGTGTTTGGGCCTACTGTAGCGGATTTTAAGGTTACTTCTTTGGCGTCACTCCCAGCCACCTTACTGCATCACCGTCTATCTCTTTCCTCCATGTCGAAAATTAGAATCATTCTTCACTAAATGGCGTATCAAAATTAACTCTACTAAATCACAGACAGTAGTTTTCACCCGTAATCACTCCTCTACTTCTCTATCTTGATGGCTCTTTTGTTAGCTTTGGACGAGAAGTTAAATACCATGTGGTTTTTCTGGACAGTACTCTCAGTTGGCGAAAGCACATCGAATATAGCATCCAAAAGTTCCACAAAGGAAAACGCGATCTTGCCCACCTCCTGTATAGTGATGAGATGGGTATGGGAAAATAAAATACTGTTATATTAGACACAGTGCTTTGTCCCATAATTCTATTCTGTGCGCAGATTTGGGGCCCTACGGCTAAAACCAAGCTTAAAAAAATCCAGATTCTGCAAAATAAGACTCTTCGAGGCACTGTCCATACACCATGGTACAAAAGAAATACTACGATTCATCACGATATCAATATTTCACCGATCAGATCTGCTATCAAAAACAAAGTTACCAAGTTCTTCAACAGCATACCTAATATTCCTGATCCTGCTTTACATAATATTTATGTTTATGATGAACGTGCCCGATGGCGTAGACCTCGTGCAACGCTTCATTTTCCTGAAAATATCGACCCTGGTTAGCCTACACTTCCTGTTACTTTGATTCACTATATAACTTTTTTGTAAATTTTGTATATTTTTTCTCTTTAATCTCTATTATTAATTCTCTTTATACATTTTTATTTACTATATTATATTGTACTTACTTATAATGTATGGTCCTTTAAATGGCCTTTTTTTATAATTGGGATCGGCTTTTCCCCTTTACGCGTTTCCAGTTGTCTGGACATTGATTATGGTTTTGAATGTTTCTGTCGACAGTAAACCGCCAGTCATATCTTGGTGGAAAACACCTGAAAACCCGCTTTTACCGGTTTACTCGTAGGTTTATCATTGTGTTTTCCTGCACCCAAAAGTATGAAAACAAGGAGGACTGGGAGTGCTAAGACATGGATAGAAAACATCGAGATGCGGAGTCTCTGATTCCTGGTACTCTTCTCCAGATCTCGTCCAAGTCCAAGTGACTTCTTGTAGGATGAATAAGAATAACACTTTAACCCTTTATGTACTGAATTATGAATTCATGAAAATTTTATCTTCTAAAGCATTTTTCGTGAATTATTGAAATTATATTAAAAGATTTACCTAATCATTTAATAAATTTGGGAAGGATATAAGGATTTTTGAAGGATGAATTAAATTTGAATTTATAGGGATTTTGTGCACTATTTATAACCCCACTCAAATCTTTCATTTTAAATATTTTTCTTAGTATCTTGTAGAACGAGGAAATATACAAATAATATGTTCTTACAATAGAAATATAGAAATATTTCTGAATTGAAAATCTCCCCCCCCCCCCTCCAACGCCAAGAAAGCTGAAAAGATGCAAAGACAAAAGAAATTATCCTTTTAAAAATATTTTTGTTTTGTGTAACCCATAATGCTTTTGAAACAAGATAAAGTAATGCATCTATAACTTATTCTAAACTGTATTACTACTAATCGATGTATTAAATGAATTTTATAACAAGTTGTTTTAATGGTATTTATAAGTATCGTCAGTAGGTAAAGGGTTAAACGTTTTTGTAATCGGAAGTATACCTTTAAAATTAATGGTTTAGGAATTAACTATTGGGCTCTAATTAGAAGAAACTCCCTGCGTACCACATGAACGACAAAATTATAAGAATGCTGGGTTTTTTTTATTTAATTTTTCATGATCACCTGAATATGATAATAATATGGATATAATACCATGATCACTCATGATCACCAAGATATATAGGAAGTAAAATGATATTCTATAGACTAATGCTAAATCATTACTTTAATTTTACTTTGTCATTATGCTTCTTTTCACGATTCGAAAATTATTTTCAATTTTTTCAATAGTTGGATTGGATTCAAGTATCAAGGGGAAAACAAAACAAAACATTTTGCGCATCTCTTATGTCTAGAATCAATTTGCAATTCAGATGTTCTCCATCACGTGAAGCGAAAATGCAGTCAGCCGGTTATTTTGTTTTGTAACTGTAATCATATCGGTAATCGATGTTTAATAGCTTCACGATCCGTCGATCCGTGTTTTTATAATGCACTGGACCATTTGATGTACTTTTCCGTGTTTATCTTTTCAGTTTTTTGTTTTTATTTGTGTAAATCTGTGTCATTATAAAAGGCAGATTTGATACATCAAATTGTAGACGTCTAAATATGACAGAAATTTAGTAAAGCAGAATTCATGAAAAGCCTTTTTTATCATTTATTAACATATTCGGGACGAGCATCTTTTACAGAATTTTTAATTTTTTGTCACCGGTTTTTCAAAACAGAAATTTTTGCCTAATTGAATCTTGAAAAAACTCGGATTAAATAAGGCCAAATTTACAATTAAAATTTACTGGTGAGAATAATCACGGATTTTGAGCACCTTACGCGACACGTATACCGATCGCTCGTCCTCAAAGAGTTAACCCCTTGAGGGGCGGTGTGATATAATATAATCTGGGTGTTGAGATAATATTTCGCGAAAAGTTGGAAGAAATCAAGAGTTGGCTCAAAAATTGCTCGAAAGAATATATATTATATATCCCACCTAATTTTAAGTAAGATTTGCACCAAAAACTTTTAATAAAGTTTTACTTTTATAACTTAGGTGAAAAAAGCTGAAAAATTGCTTTTCGTTATTTTGAAATAATTTTTTCAGAAATTTCCGGTGGGAATTCAACATTACAGAAACACAGTTGCTTGCCCGTCAGAGTGCTAAGTAACTTTTCTTAGAGAAAAAACCCAAAGTGGGTATATGTGTGATCGAAGAGTGCACATTTAATTGGGTTTCGTTTAATATTTCTTTCGTAGATGGAAGCACTAGTAATTAACGCGAACTAATCTAATTAAAGTAATATAAGACTTTTAAAATTTCCCTATTTTTCGCGTGATGGGAGGTATTCAGCTATAAGTATACAAAATTTCAATTCTCTAACTTATAGAGTTTCTGAGAACGATCTCTGTGACAGACGGACAGATAAGTGAGACGAATAGGGTATCGTCAGATAAATGAAACACTGAAAAGTGGTGAAATGCAATAGACTCTGAAATTTCAGGTTTTCGATACACTGATACTGATACAACGAACGATTTCGAACAACTGATATTGACCTACGTTTTCCCAGAAACTACTGATGTAATTTCAATAATTATTTTATAACAGTGTTGGCATTAGCTAAACTCTAAACTGATCGTATGGAAGGATATAAAAATAAGAAATGCAATAGTTAATTTATAATTCTAAAATCTATATCTCATAATAATAATAATAGTTATTATTAAAAAATAATGTAATCACTTTAGTAGTTTCCAAGAAAAAAGGCAATAGAAATGAGACTGATACAGAGCTCGAATTTTATACCAGTCTTCGGGTTCGGGCTCAAAGTGAAAACTATATTAAATCACAAATAAAATTTAAATTAAATTAAATGAAATGTTGGCACCCATGCATGCAGCGCCTTAACGTGTGGCCAATCACGAGCTGCCACTGCTTTTGTAATAGTTTTCTATGATTAAATGCGTAAGATTGCTATTCGGATATAGAGGTACGGAGAAGTAAGGTCCGTGTGTATCTTGGAAGGTCTTAAGTGAATAAGTATTACATAGCTGCCAATCTTCTGTTTTTTTTTTTTTTTTTTGGAAGTTAAAAACACATATTGAACATGAAAATTTATTTAATGAAATTATTTAACAATGTATATACCGGGTGTCCTAAAAAGGACTGACTGATTTTAAAATTCAATAACTTGAAAACGGTGACAGATATTTAAAAAATTGTTGCAGGAGGGTTATGCATGAGGTCAAAAGTTTTTTTACAGTGATTTTCGATTTTAGTTCGAATTACAAACAATAGATGGCGCTGTAAGTAATAAGCGCTAAATACAGGCTCGATTTTTTGGCCTTTCTCTTCTTCCATGCGGAAAAAGGAGATTAAAATGCATTGAGTGGGTCCCGAAGTACCGAAAATCGAGCCTGAATTTAGCGTCTATTGATCGCAGCGCCATCTATTGTTTGTAATACGAACTAAAATCGAAAATCACTGTCAAAAAGCTTTTGAACTCATGCATAACCCTCCTGCAAGAATTTTTTAAAATATCTGTCACCGTTTGCAAATTATTGAATTTTAAAATCAGTCAGTCCTTTTTAGGACACGCAGGAGATACTATAAGATGCTTTTTTGTTTCATTTATTAATTAAAATATGTTTATTTGACTTAATAAAACCGGAAGATGGTATTATTTTCAAACATAGTTCATAACCTATTTTATTTTGTTGGTAGAATTATTTTCTTTCTTAAAAAATAAAATGGTTATTTTTTTTTAAACAAACCCTTTCTAAATGGATTAATGTTATTTTTTGAAAAGTTGATTTAAATTCTGAAAAGTTTTACAATCGGCAAAAAATCAAACTGTTGCAGATTTGTGAAAGTCTGCTGTACTTTGTTTTAAAACAGGGAATTGTCATTTAGACATTGGCGCCCTATCTGTTGGAAACGTTGATCAATTTAATATGGATGCATCTTGTAACGCTCACTACATCATTTGGATACTGCATTATGTGTTACGTCTATTCTTAGAACTAATCTGCAAATGGTCTGCTCTGTCTACAAGCGCCTATTGTACTAATAATTATAATAGTTTATTTGAGGTAGGTTTATTTGGTTACTTATAAGTACCATTAAAATAACTTGTTATAAAATTCATTAAATACATCGATTAGTTGTAATATAGTTTAGAATGAGTTATCGATACATTACTTTATCTTGTTCCAAAAGGATTATTGGTTACACAAAAGAAAAATATTTTTAAAAGGATGATTTATTTTTCCTTTGCATCTTTTCAGCTTTCTTGGCGTTTGGGGGGGCGGGGATTTTTCCATTCGGAAATATTTCTATATTTCTATTGTAAGAACATTATATTTGTACATTTCCTAATTCTACAAAATAGTAAGAAAAATATTTAAAATAAAAGATTTGAGTGGATTTATAAATATTGCACAAAATCCCTATAAATTCAAGTTTAATGAAGCCTTCTAAATCCGTCAATCTTTCTAAAATCCTTCTAAAATTTATTAAATGATTATGTAAATCTTCTAATGTAGTTTCAAAAATTCACCAAAAATGCTTCTAGACGATAAAACTTTCATGAATTCATAATTTTGTACATAAAGGGTTAATGCGTCCCTTTTGCAGTCGTCTGAATGTGGAATAGACTTAGAAAAGCTGCGGTTTTCAAAGCAAATTTTTTCTATTAGTAAATAAACTAATAAAATATATACCGGGGGATGCAAAATTCAGGAACAGCTTTAACAAGAACGAAAAATCATGCGTACGCCATAGATTATGAAACACTTTCTAGCACATTCAGAGCACTGTAACAAAACTTTACAATTTATTAAGATGAAAGATGCTTAAATGAACAATTTACAAAATACATAACGCATTTGAAAACTCACTTTCTGCGATTATCATGAATAGTAGGGAAAATATCCGATTTGTTTTTGTGCAGCCCTGTATGTGATCTATAGATTCATATGTCTATTGTATAGTATGCTAAAAGTCAGTTCAATTAAACGCACAGAACAGTTGAAATTTTCCATTCAGCAATTTCCGTCAATAAACGGAATTGCACTTGAGATCTTTTGTGTGGCTCTGTATATGATCTATAGAATTTATACACGCCAATTAATATGCAAAAACTTAGTTAAATTTTAAAACGCGTATTACAACTGAAAACGCATTTCCATCAATTATTCTTCATAGGTAGTACTGTAGCCAAATACTTTTCTATGTCCATGTAAATCAGCGATTCCCAACCTGGGATACGCGCACCCCTGGGGATAAGTGGCGGGCATGTTGGGGGTACGTGAAAATAATGTCGGTAATGACCAGGGTTGCCGGCTTTTAGCCAGGCCAAAAAGAAGCCGGCCGGCTTTTTTTGGTTTTAACCACTTAATAAAAGCCGGGTTTTATTATTTTTTTTTAAGTTGGTTTACAGTTAATTCATTTTAAATTTGGTTCGATTAATTTTTAATACACTTACAAATATTTTCTACTAAACAAATTATAGATTTCTATTAAATTTTGTCAAATAAATAAGCCTTTATAACTTCTAGAAAACAACTGTGAAGGCATTATGTCTGAAAAAAAAATGTATATATAAACATTGAAAAGAATTAAGTTAGGCTCCAAATTGATGTTTTGAAATTCTATATTACATAGCTCCATGTATACTACACATTTTAAAGATTATATTTGATTAATGACAAAATGTAGCTCATCAAAATGGAAACATTCTTATGTGTCCACATGGAGAGATTAAGTTATAAATGTTAAAAGATTAATTAGAAAGGATATAATATTTGAGGAGAGTGGTACATAAGTGTATAAAAAAATAGAGCATTTAAACAAGAAAAAAAAAAAAAAAAACATAAAAATTCTCTAAATAAAATTTTGAAAAGCTTGTTGCTAAGCATGTTCATGCATATGCTATTCATAATGTTTTTAATAGTGAGAAAAAGAAATTGTGTTTTTGTTAATATGACTATGTATAATTTTAAATGTGTATTAGAAATAAAATAAGACTTGTATATTAATAACTCTTAAAATTAATTAAGCAGTAAAACATGTAACTAAGTAACCATTGTCCTCTTTAATTTTATAAAGCAGTAAAAATGAAAAAAAATTGGCAGTTGGTATGGCCCTTTTAAAATTTAGCTGACATATTTTCAATTCTGACTACAAATCACTAGCAAAACCATGTAAGTTTTATTCCAGTATTAATGTCCTCATTATTGAGAAATTGGGTTACTTATTAAACTCTAAATCAATTAAATTTCATTAAAACTAATTAAAAACACTTTAAAATGTGTAGCTTATAATTACAAAGCTTCATTGTATAAAAACCAATTATGGCAAAAAAAGGCCAATTTTGGTAAAAAAAAAAAAAAAAAAAAAGCCGGTTAAAAAAAATAAAAGCCACCGGCCTGGCTTTTTTAAATGTTAGCCGACTTTTTTGCAACCCTGGTAATGACGGAAATCACAAAAATGGTTAATAAAATCACAAAAATGTTAGAAATGACAATGTAATTTGTATCGATTTATTATGTTGTTTGTGATAACATGATTACCAATGAAAAAAAAAAAAAAAGAAGCATGTTTTCGTTATCTAGTTAAAAGGAAGGGGGTGGGGCGGCGTGTTAATGAGAAATGAGGGTACTCCGAAATGAAAAGCTTAAGAAAGGGGTACGTGCAAGAAAAAAGAATGGGAAGCGCTGCTGTAAATGAACGTAAAATTATATGCAGACCAGATTTTATAGTAATCTTTTATAGTAGACCTCAGTGATATATACAAATTTCATTATATTTAAAATAGCGTGATATGATTAAAATGTACCGAAAACGATTTTTCCCCATAGGCGGAATTCTTTTGAGAGTCCCTGTAAACAGGGCCTGATTAACCTCTGAAACTAGAGGAAGCACAGTATCATTTTTAGGCCTCCTGTCATTCGACGAAATTTTTCTAATTTCTACAAGCATAGAAAATCAGCAATTCTAGGAATCTTATCCCCAGTAGTGATTAGCCGAGTTCACAATACATATTTCATTAAACAGCTTTTTAGCTCACAGGCTATCAAAGCCTGAGAGCTAATGTGCCCGCCCGTTCTGTGTATGTATGTATGTATGTACGTACGTACGTATGTACGTAACGCGATAACTCTTGATAGAAACATCCGATTTGCTTCAAAATTTTTTTCTAGGTTCACTGTGATAAGGCGCTTCCCTGATTAGTTTTGGGAGTTCATTGGTTAAGGATAAGGGGGAAAAACGGGGTTAGTCCACACACTACCCCCTTAATTCAGTTAAATGGGTTTTTCATGCAGAATGATTCGATTTGCTCCGAATTTGGTATACCGGTTTATTATGTTAAGGAACTTCCCTGATTAGTTTTGGGAGTTCATTGGTTAAGGATAAAGAGGGGAAAACGGGGTTAGTCCACCGCCCTTAATTCCGATAAATGTGTTTTTCATGCAGAATGATTCGATTTGCTCCGAATTTGGTATAGCGGTTTATTATGTTAAGGAACTTCCCTGATTAGTTTTGGGGGTTCATTGGTTAAGGGTAAAGGGGGGAAAACGGGGTTAGTCCACCCCCCTTAATTCAGATAAATGGGTTTTTCATGCAGAATCATTCAATTTGCTCCGAATTTGGTATACCGGTTTATTATGTTAAGGAACTTCCCTGATTAGTTTTGGGGGTTCATTGGTTAAGGATAAAGGGGGGAAAAGGGGGGTTAGTCCACCCCCTTAATTCAGATAAACGGGTTTTTCATGCAGAATCATTCGATTTGCTCCGAATTTGGTATACCGGTTTATTATGTTAAGGAACTTCCCTGATTAGTTTTGGGAGTTCATTGGTTAAGGATAAAGGGGGAAAAACGGGGTTAGTCTACTCCCCCTTAATTCAGATAAATGGGTTTTTCATGCAGAATGATTCGATTTGCTCCGAATTTGGTATACCGGTTTATTATGTTAAGGAACTTCCCTGATTAGTTTTGGGAGTTCATTGGTTAAGGATAAAGGGGAAAAAACGGGGTTAATCCACCCCCCTTAATTCAGATAAATGTGTTTTTCATGCAGAATGATTCGATTTGCTCCGAATTTGGTATACCGGTTTATTAAGTTAAGGAACTTCCCTGATTAGTTTTGGGGGTTCATTGGTTAAGGATAAAAGGGGAAAAACGGGGTTAGTCCACCCCCCCTTAATTCAGATAAATGTGTTTTTCATGCAGAATGATTCGATTTGCTCCGAATTTGGTATACCGGTTTATTATGTTAAGGAACTTCCCTGATTAGTTTTGGGGGTTCATTGGTTAAGGATAAAGGGGGGAAAACAGGGTTAGTCCACCCGCCTTAATTCAGATAAATGTGTTTTTCATGCAGAATGATTCGATTTGCTCCGAATTTGGTATACCGGTTTATTATGTTAAGGAACTTCCCTGATTAGTTTTGGGGTTCATTGGTTAAGGGTAAAGGGGGAAAAGGGAGGTTAGCCGCCCCTCTTAATTTAGATAAATGGGTTTTTCATGCAGAATGATTCGATTTGCTCCGAAGTTGGTATACCGGTTTATTATGTTAAGGAGCTTCCCTGATTCGTTTTGGCGATTCATTGGTTAAGGATAAAGGGTTAGTCCACCACCTTAATTTAGATAAATGTTGTTTTTTTTTTTGCAAGATTATTCGATTTGCTCCAAATTTGGTATACCGGTTTATTATGATAAGGAGCTTTCCTGATTAGATTTGGAGGTTCACTGGTTAAGTATAAAGGGGGAACGGGGGTTAATTCCCCTTCACTTATTTTTTTGAGTGGCATTATTCTTTAAAATAAGAGTATAATATACAATTAGTGTGAATAGTCTGTGAGCTCAATGCCATCAGTTTAGATGGGCACTTTTCTTTTTTATTTTTAATGCTTCCGGTATGTACTTTAGATAAAGTACGTATACTTATGGTACAGGTAATTCTTGGATGTTCATTTATGTAGGTGGTTTCTATACTCAGCATATCAGGATGCCATAAGATTGGTTAAAAGCCTATCGATCACATTCAGATTTCCCGGTTAGATAAGTTTCTTGAAAGCAGTGTGAATATTCTCTTGCATTAAAAAACTTTCTCCCCCCCCCCCCCTAAAAAAAAAAAAAAAAAAAAAAAAATTAAAAGCAATTTAGAAAAAAAAAATAAGAATTGGAGGGCACAATTTAAAGTCATTTTTGGACCCCTTTTAAATTTTGCAGGGGAAGCACGTGTTTCATGTGCCTTTTGGGTAGGTCCTGCCTCTAAATGAACCGTTAGTGCTACATACTTCATTTTAAATACCGAACATGCCACCGTAAACACCAATAACATAGTATATCAATTTCATGGCAATCTGATTATGTTCGAGTTTTGAGCACGGATACAGACAGATAAGCCGAATTCAAACACTTTTCAACTGTATTGGAAAGTGTTATTTATTAATAATTCCTAAACGAATAAAGATTAAAAGATGCGATTTACATCGAACGGATGGGGGAAAAAAAACGGATTTTTATAGCGAAAGCAAAAAAGAATGCTTGAATAAATGCAAATGCTTGAGCAAAAAAGAATGCTTGAATAAATGCAAATGCTTAAGCAAAAAAACTATCAAAGCCTGAGAGCTAATGTGCCCGCCCGTTCTGTATGTATGTATGTATGTATGTATGTATGTACGTACGTACGTATGTACGTAACGCGATAACTCTTGATAGAAACATCCGATTTGCTTCAAAATTTTTTCCTAGGTTCACTGTGATAAGGCGCTTCCCTGATTAGTTTTGAGAGTTCATTGGTTAAGGATAAAGGGGGAAAAACGGGGTTAGTCCACACACTACCCCCTTAATTCAGTTAAATGGGTTTTTCATGCAGAATGATCCGATTTGCTCCGAATTTGGTATATCGGTTTATTATGTTAAGGAACTTCCCTGATTAGTTTTGGGAGTTCATTGGTTAAGGATAAAGAGGGAAAAACGGGGTTAGTCCACCCCCCTTAATTCCGATAAATGTGTTTTTCATGCAGAATGATTCGATTTGCTCCGAATTTGGTATAGCGGTTTATTATGTTAAGGAACTTCCCTGATTAGTTTTGGGGGTTCATTGGTTAAGGGTAAAGGGGGAAAAACGGGGTTAGTCCACCCCCCTTAATTCAGATAAATGGGTTTTTCATGCAGAATCATTCAATTTGCTCCGAATTTGGTATACCGGTTTATTAAGTTAAGGAACTTCCCTGATTAGTTTTGGGGGTTCATTGGTTAAGGATAAAGGGGGAAAAGGGGGGTTAGTCCACCCCCTTAATTCAGATAAATGGGTTTTTCATGCAGAATCATTCGATTTGCTCCGAATTTGGTATACCGGTTTATTATGTTAAGGAACTTCCCTGATTAGTTTTGGGAGTTCATTGGTTAAGGATAAAGGGGGAAAAGGGGGGTTAGTCCACCCCCTTAATTCAGATAAATGGGTTTTTCATGTAGAATCATTCGATTTGCTCCGAATTTGGCATACCGGTTTATTAAGTTAAGGAACTTCCCTGATTAGTTTTGGGGGTTCATTGGTTAAGGATAAAAGGGGAAAAACGGGGTTAGTCCACCCCCCTTAATTCAGATAAATGTGTTTTTCATGCAGAATGATTCGATTTGCTCCGAATTTGGTATAGCGGTTTATTATGTTAAGGAACTTCCCTGATTAGTTTTGGGGGTTCATTGGTTAAGGGTAAAGGGGGAAAAACGGGGTTAGTCCACCCCCCTTAATTCAGATAAATGGGTTTTTCATGCAGAATCATTCAATTTGCTCCGAATTTGGTATACCGGTTTATTAAGTTAAGGAACTTCCCTGATTAGTTTTGGGGGTTCATTGGTTAAGGATAAAGGGGGAAAAGGGGGGTTAGTCCACCCCCTTAATTCAGATAAATGTGTTTTTCATGCAGAATGATTCGATTTGCTCCGAATTTGGTATAGCGGTTTATTATGTTAAGGAACTTCCCTGATTAGTTTTGGGGGTTCATTGGTTAAGGGTAAAGGGGGAAAAACGGGGTTAGTCCACCCCCCTTAATTCAGATAAATGGGTTTTTCATGCAGAATCATTCAATTTGCTCCGAATTTGGTATACCGGTTTATTAAGTTAAGGAACTTCCCTGATTAGTTTTGGGGGTTCATTGGTTAAGGATAAAGGGGGAAAAGGGGGGTTAGTCCACCCCCTTAATTCAGATAAATGGGTTTTTCATGCAGAATCATTCGATTTGCTCCGAATTTGGTATACCGGTTTATTATGTTAAGGAACTTCCCTGATTAGTTTTGGGAGTTCATTGGTTAAGGATAAAGGGGGAAAAGGGGGGTTAGTCCACCCCCTTAATTCAGATAAATGGGTTTTTCATGTAGAATCATTCGATTTGCTCCGAATTTGGCATACCGGTTTATTAAGTTAAGGAACTTCCCTGATTAGTTTTGGGGGTTCATTGGTTAAGGATAAAAGGGGAAAAACGGGGTTAGTCCACCCCCCTTAATTCAGATAAATGTGTTTTTCATGCAGAATGATTCGATTTGCTCCGAATTTGGTATACCGGTTTATTATATTAAGGAACTTCCCTGATTAGTTTTGGGGTTCATTGGTTAAGGGTAAAGGGGGAAAAGGGAGATTAGCCCGCCCCTCTTAATTTAGATAAATGGGTTTTTCATGCAGAATGATTCGATTTGCTCCGAAGTTGGTATACCGGTTTATTATGTTAAGGAGCTTCCCTGATTCGTTTTGGCGATTCATTGGTTAATGATAAAGGGTTAGTCCACCACCTTAATTTAAATAAATGTTTTTTTTTTTTTTTTTTTTTTTTTTTTTGCAAGATTATTCGATTTGCTCCAAATTTGGTATACCGGTTTATTATGATAAGGAGCTTTCCTGATTAGATTTGGAGGTTCACTGGTTAAGTATAAAGGGGGAACGGGGGTTAATTCCCCTTCACTTATTTTTTTGAGTGGCATTATTCTTTAAAAGAAGAGTATAATATACAATTAGTGTGAATAGTCTGTGAGCTCAATGCCATCAGTTTAGCTGGGCACTTTTCTTTTTTATTTTTAATGCTTCCGGTATGTACTTTAGATAAAGTACGTATACTTATGGTACAGGTAATTCTTGGATGTTCATTTATGTAGGTGGTTTCTATAATCAGCATATCAGGATGCCATAAGATTGGTTAAAAGCCTATCGATCACATTCAGATTTCCCGGTTAGATAAGTTTCTTGAAAGCAGTGTGAATATTCTCTTGCATTAAAAAACTTCCCCCCCCCCCCCCCCCCAAAAAAAAAAAAAAAAAAAAAAAATATTAAAAGCAATTTAGAAAAAAAAAATAAGAATTGGAGGGCACAATTTAAAGTCATTTTTGGGCCCCTTTTAAATTTTGCAGGGCAAGCACGTGTTTCATGTGCCTTTTGGGTAGGTCCTGCCTGTAAATGAACCGTTAGTGCTACATACTTCATTTTAAATACCGAACATGCCACCGTAAACACCAATAACATAGTATATCAATTTCATGGCAATCTGATTATGTTCGAGTTTTGAGCACGGATACAGACAGATAAACCGAATTCAAACACTTTTCAACTGTATTGGAAAGTGTTATTAATTAATAATTCCTAAACGAATAAAGATTAAAAGATGCGATTTACATCGAACGGATGGGGGGAAAAAAACGGATTTTTATAGCGAAAGCAAAAAAAAAAAAAAAAAAAAAAAAAAAATGCTTGAATAAATGCAAATGCTTGAGCAAAAAAGAATGCTTGAATAAATGCAAATGCTTGAGCAAAAAAAGAATGATATTGAAACTGCCATATTCGAAAAATCGTCAAAAGACGTAAAACGTACAGGACATTAAATTGCCGGAACACATGTGATTGGAAGAGATTTTTCTGTTATTTGAAAAAATTACTCTCTTTTGACTGAAGAATAAATAAACAATTAAATTTAAAAAATCAAAAAACCCGAACTAATTAATTATTTCTTATCAATGTGAAACTATTTTTTCAATTCCTACTATTAGTTCACACTCTCCCTATATTTATTTATTTATATATCTTGTGCAAATTTTCAATCGTTAATAAAATATTTATTATTCATCCTATCAATTTGAAATATTTTTTTAAAACTTGTACTGGATGACAATTGATGTTAATACAGATTTTTCAAATATTAATTCATTAAATTTTAATTAATTAATTTTAATTAAATTATTAATTTATATAATTTTTATAATTTAAATAATTAATTAATTTTAATTAAATTATTAATTTATATAATTTTTATAATTTAAATAATTAATTAATAAATTTTAACTAAATTATTAATTTTTATAATTTTTATAATTTAAATAATTAATTAATAAATTTTAATTAAATTTTAATTAATTAATTTTAGTTTTATATGGGAGACAAAATGGCGGCCATTGGTTATTGAACAGTATTTAATGCATCTTCATATCTATAAGGGGGGTTACCATAGGGGGGGGGGACCCTGTTCTGTCGCCAAATACCGCCAAGTTTATCGCCAACTTGGCAATATATCGCCAAATTTGGCAACCAAAATGAGTCGCCAACTTGGCGATATCTCTAATATTTCGTCAAATTCCGATAGACTTTTATTGTAAACCTAGTTGCTTATAGAAAATCGACAAATTGAGATATTTTAATGCAACAAAAACTAATATTAGCTTAAGGGTGTTTTCAAATCCAAAAGGGCAACTTTTAATTTATTTTTGTTCGAAAATGCACGAAACTAGCTGGTGTTGTTGTTCAGAAACTATGTAATTGAGCTGTTTTTCCCATTTTTTTGCAAACGCAATAGATTTTTCAGAAAATAGTGTCAAAATGGGCGTTTTGAACCGAATTTCTGCGCGAAGGAAGAAAGAGACTCAAGAGCGGGCGAAAAACGGGTTTGTCTCGTGAACAAAATTCCTTATAACTCAATAGGTAATTCATGGATCAAAAAATGGAAAAAACAGTTCAATTCTGAATCGCCACATTGGTCAGGCTTTCCAATTTTGTACATTTCCGTTAAAAAATGAATTTGTAAATGTGTCAAAACGTTTTTCGCTTGTTGAGCAGAGCAGTTAAGAACAGCCTTAAGGGATTATATTAAATTTTTCTTTGATGACCTAAGTAGGAATTGACTTTAAAAACAAAATTTTTATATTACTTGTTTTTCAATTCCTACTATTAGCTCACACTCTCGTTATATATATCTTGTTTAAATTTTAAATCGTTAATAAAATACTTATTATTCATCCAATCAAGCTCAAATAAATTTTTAAAAACTTGTAGTGGATGACACTTGATGTTTATCCAGTTTTTTTCAGATATTAATTAATTAATTAAATTAAATTAATTAATTTTCAATAATCGAGAGAGCCTTTTTCTTGATCAAGGTATTTTAAGCGCCACTCAAGAGGAAAGAAGAATGGGAGAAAAAAAATTCTCTTATTGACCTAACAAGGAAGGCTATACGGGCATATTCAGAAAAATCTGAAAAAATTACGGAGTGTTCTTCTCATGTGGATATATATGCTTATAAAAAAATTTTTTGGCGGAACCGCGATAGAACGTTCGTAAAAAAATAATGAAAATTACGTTTATTTGACGATTTATCATCGGTTGGCGATGAAATGAAATTTCGAAAAATGCTGTGTTATGTCGAATACTATTTAAGATAAAAATGTTTCATATTGAACTTGTTTAAATACATTTAATGTAAATAACTTTAGTTTTGTCAGTTTTAGTTTGATTTAAATATAGTTTTGTCATGTATATATATATGTATATATATATTTATAATGAAAGTTAAATATCAAATTTTATGAATTAAAACAAAATTAAAATAAATTAAAATTGTTTCAATATCTCAAAATTAAGTCCAATTGAGCACTGTCGAGTCGATTCAATTTTGTTGATATGAAAACGACAAATTCTTTGATATTGAAATGAATAACTGGTAAATGAATCTTGCCTTTATTTTGGAATATGCTTAAATATATGACAGTATTTTTTATATATGGAATTGTTTTTAAAGTAATAAAATTAAATAACAAACAACCTAAATATGTAATACGGAAAAATGCGTTTATTAAACTCTCTCATTGTTTATGTTTAAATTCATTAAATACTTTTTACACGCATTTTAAAAATCAATTAACAAAGAATTTTCAGGTGCATTAAAATCGTTTGCTTTTGTCGAGGAAAAGTACTGCTCGCCAAATCGCGTGACGCTTTCGTCTTTTCGCGCCAAATACTCGAAAGTATTTTATTTTTTTTACAGACTTTCTACTGTAATTCCGCCGCTAAATTTCACTGATCCTTAATTACATACATAAGTAGTTTAATTGGTATTTTTTTCAAAATATTCTGAGTATGCCCGCTAAGGAGACTTTCCTTGTAAGTAGGAATTGACTTAAAATATTTTTTTATATTACTTGTTTATATTACTTACCTATATTTTTATTTACTTGTTTTGATGACTTTTAAGTTGTGTTTAATTGTTAGTTCTTATCTATAAACACTGTTTTGATGAGGTCTATAGATGTCTATGATTGTTTGAGTTGCAGTTAAGCTAGATATCCTACATGTGTAACTTCCAGGTTGTATAACATTTTAATGGAGCTTCTGACTGTAAAATAGTCAATGAAACATCGTCTTCATTTTGAAAGACCTATCCAATGATATGCCTCTCAATAGGGTGCGTAAATTTTTTTTTCGTATCTACCGCCATTTTGTATTTTATGGCCGCCATTTTGAATTTATCAAAACAAAACCTAGGCTGTAAACATCGGGCCGTTAAGACGAATTGATAGAGACCTCATTCATTAAAATCCATCCAGCCGTTGGGATGTTTCGAGGGTATAAAGAAATCCACGTACACAGATACGCGTGAATCACATAACCCTTCTTTTCAGTGGGGTAAAAAAAAAAAGAATTTGGTCTTCGGTTGGCAATTTTTTCGTGTTTTGGTGTGAAAAGGACATACATAAAAAATTCCGTTTCTAATACGAAAATTAACACGCAGGTAAAATCGCCGTGTTTCGACGAAAATACAGCTTTAGATAAAAGAAAATTCAGGCAATTTTTATGTTAGAATGTTCAATTTTCTTTAATTTGGAAAGAAAATAGGCAAAACAACGTTAAAATGCTTCAAATTTTAACGGAGGAAAAAAAATAAAAAACACTTCAATTTTTTAAAATAATGCACATATATTTCAAGCTTTTATTAGTTTAATTGGGAGCATATTATAAGGTTCACTGCATCAATGTGGTCGTACATTATGCATTAGGTCAGTCTCAAATCTTAACAGTTAATGGGGAAATCTGTTCCGAGCATCTCATGTAATAGTTATGATAGTTTATCTGATGCATTACTTCGCAGACGAGTGAATACAAAACAAACATAGAAGAGTAAAGATTATCAAAGTCATATATACTTTGTAACGGTAAAAAAATTTCCTATAAAAAAAGGAATGAGTTTAATTACAGGGCGGGCCAGAAGTCGTTAACACAATTTAAAATTCAATTAAAAGTCAAATAATTGGCGTACGAGAGTGTCAGGATGAAAATGCTTCTCGCGATCTAAAGTTTTGTTTAATCAAATAAAAAAATAGTTCAAACATTTGCTTATAGGTGGCGCTATATGTTTAAAAGCTGCAAAATAGCTCCAAAAAAACCTAACGCTTGCAGCTGCAGGTCATTTTTTTTGTACAATCTACTTATCACATTTTAACGTGTGGTATGGAACTGATGGCAGTTTGGAAGTGGTTCCCGCTGCAAAACACGCACCTATTTTAAAATATGGCAGACAGCAGATTGTACAAAATAAATGGCCTGTAACTTCTTTATCTTGAGTTTTTCACGCTTCTTTATTTTGCAACATCGAAGATGCAACGCCATCTAGGGGTAATTTTTGAACAATTTTTTTTTTATTTGCTTAACTCTTTGCTTGTGACGCCCGAACTCGGTTCGAGTTCGGGCAATGCAAATGCGCCAATTTTGGAATGCCCGACCTGAGTTTAGGCAAGAGGAAAATCGGTGCTTCAATTACGTGAAGCCCGAACTCAATTCGTCCAATGCATAATATGTAATTTACCATTTTCCGAATAAATGGTGATACTTTCCAGCGAAAAGTTCGGCAGTTTCGCGCCATTTGTCAGATTTTTATAATTTTGTAATTGCAAACAAAATTAAAGAGAAAAAAAAAATTCCCTTTTTGGCACGATTTTCTCAAATATATTCCACAGGCATGGGGTTAAACAAAATCTTTGGTCATCAGAAACAATTTTCGACCAAACTACCACTCTGTTCTCCAGTTAGCAGATTTTTGCATTGAATTTTGAAATGTGACAAGATTATTTTGGGCCACCATGCACTTTGTTTCAAGGGGCAACTGTCGTTTAGACATTAGTACACAAATATCAATATATATGATTTTATACGCAATTTTAACTGTTTTTTCATTTAATTCTAAAGATTAGAATTGGAGCCTCTATTGAACTATTTCAGAAATTGAATGTTGAGTAAAAATATATCCATCATCTGTATTTGAGAAATCATTTGTAATTTTTAAATGTACTTTTCTACAATAAAAATCTTTCAAAAATAAAATCTTCATGTTGTTTATTTGGATGAAGTTTTGTGAAAATGAAACGCAGATCAACATTCCTTCACTTTTCATCTTACAAGGATAGGTAATCACAGATTTTGATTATTTTAGTATATATTGTAGGGTAGAGGTCCCTTAGTCTCAGATTCAACGGATTTTATACAACGCCCCTTTGTTCTCGAGAAACAGAAAGGGTCTAATATTATAACAGAAGTTAAATACTTACTTTGTAACTAGATGACTGCATTGGTTGTAGCTCAGTTGGTACTGCTTTTGCTCGTTGATTCGCGGCTCGGATTCGATACATTTGTTTTTCTCATTTTTTGTTTTATGAATACACTTGTAATTATAATTTAATAATCTCATTGTCAATAAAAAATTATAATACTGTATATCAACTGTAACTTTAAGCTATTTATTTTTTTATTTGCGACTAAATAGTTAAACAAAACATCATAAAACAGTCATTTTTGAAAAAATAACTTTTAAAATGTAATTCATATATTCTTTATCGATGCAATGATATTGAACAATTGTGTCAATTTGTGATTTTAAAGAAACATCATTTATGTATTGCCTTAACAAGGGAAGCCAATACGATGATAATATTACTATCTTTTTAAAGTAATAATCATAGTTTTATTAAAAATTAGCATAAAAATTAAATTTCAACCTATGTTTTTGCATATTAAAGATTTTTAAATTTGTAAAACGTATGCTTGCGCTTTGAATTATTTTGCTATCCCATTTATCTTCTTTCTGTATTTATTTTTATATTATTTGAATATGTTCTATTTCATCCTAACTAGAGGATGCCACAACAAATTTTGTAACGATTTTGGAATTTTTATTAGTCAATAATAGATCCAAAATTTTTTAAATCCTTTTAAATGATGAGAAAGGTTTAATAACGGTTTAAAAATAAAAAAAATGCTAAATTAAAATTTAAATATGTTACATTATTATTAATGTATGATATTAAAATTTGTAATTGAGGTTATTAAATTATAATTACAAGTATTTTTATAAAACAAAAAAGGAGAAAAACAAATGTAGCGCGTTCAGTTATCGAACCGCTGCCATCGAAATACTCAAGACCAGGGGACACGAGTTGTGACGTCATCACTAATCGACCGACTTCTCACTAGTGTTGGAATTCACACCGGAAAATTTTGAATAGCAACTTTCTTTTAATTTATTTTTCTTTTTTTGTGTAATATCTATCATCTTATAAAAGCTATAATAACTATTTAAACTTACTGGTGAGAATTCGGAATCCCCAAATAAAAATTCAGCCAGATGCTGAATGCCACAGTGTTGCCGAATCTGGCTGATTTTTTATTGGAGGATTCCAAATTATCACCAGTAAGTTTAAATAGTTATTATTGTTTTATAAGATGATAGATATTCCACAAATAAAATAAAAAAAGAATTGCTATTCAGAATTTTCAGGTTTGAATTCCAACACTAATGAGAATTCGGTCGATTAGTGATGATGTCACACTCGTGTCCTCTGTCCTTGAGTATTTCGATGGCAGTGATCGAACCGGAGCCTGCAGAATAACGAGAAAACGCCGTATCAACTGCGCTACGACCAATGTAGCCTTCGTGTTACAAAGTAAGTATTTAACATGTGTTATAATATTAGACACCCCTGATTCTTGAGAACTAAGGAGCGGTATGTAAAATCCGTTGAACCTGAGACTAAGGAGCCTCTACCCTACAACATATATTAAAATAATCAAAATTTATGATAACCAGGGTTAGCCCTCTCCTTATTAGTCATATATAGTTTCCTGCCAAATTATAAATATTTCTCAACCAGTTCCCACTCCTTATTAGAAAATAAACTTTGCGTTGAAAAGCAGAGTTAGTGCCTGTTTTGACAAATTCCTTACATTATTATTTAATGACTAAATTTCTGCCTGCGAATAATCTTTGAACTTAAGAGCGCGACTGTGTTGTAAGCAGAAAATGAAACAAAAGATGCAAAATCCCTGCTTTTAAACTTCATAAACGCCATCTACTCCTACAAGATCAATATTTCATTGAACATTTTATCATTAAAAATGTATGAAATTAGGTATTATCGCAGACCTTGGATATTTTCTGATCTTGCATGTAATTAAACACGCAATTTTCACGCACGACGAAAGATATTATATTTCTTTTTCTCTATACGAAATTAGGAGTGCGTAAGAGATGATAGAGTAACATATACGGGAGGGAAAACTTTAACTTTTCGTTGTTTAAACCTGGTTAATATGCGAAGCTAATAGCATAAATTTTATTACGTAATGAAAGAAAAAGACACATGAGTGCTGAACTATTCATGTTTCTAAACTCATTTTTTTCAGATAGTTACTACTGCAGGTATTTTGAGGAAATTTTTACATTCTATGTAGCCTTACGTATATTTAACACTTCGCAACATTGTTGAAAAGTGTATATGAACTTGGTTTATCTACCAATCTAATTCATATATGTTACTGAAATTTACCATGACATGTTCGGAATTAAAAATGAAGTGTGTAGCATATATAGTACGTTAAAAGGGGCACTCAAAATAATTCCGTTACATTATGGTCTGGGGAAAATCATTTGCAATGTATTTTTACGCTGTTACACTATTCAAATTGATATGCATCAACTAGTGAGCATTTTATCATTAAAAATGTATGAAATTAGGCATTATCGCAGACCCTGGACATTTTCTGATCTTGCATGTAATTAACCCCTTGAAGGGTGGTGGTTCATTTTTGGACCACTTAATTTTAATTCCGAAATGCCACATTGGCACCTGAATTTTTAAATGAAAATTTTCCTTTTTTCAAGTACACGAAGAAAAGATTTTACTTATGATACTTTTATTAAATTTGCTTTCAAATTCCGATGTCATTCAATGATTCCAGCATTTTATTCATAGCAGTGCTTTGCCCCTGAAAGGGTTAAACACACAATTTTCACGCACGACGAAAGTTGTTATATTTCTTTTTCTCTCTGTAAAATTAGGAATGCGTAAGAGACTATAGAGTAACATATACGGGAGGGGAAACTTTAACTTTTGGTTGTTAAAATCAGATTAATATGTGAAGCTAATAGACTAAAATGTATTACGTAATAAAATAAAGAGAATTTTGCAGTCTATGTAATCTATAATCTATATTTAACACTTCGCAGCATAGTTAAAAGTGTATATGAACTCGGATTGTCTGCCAATCTAATTGATATATGTTACTGAAATTTACCATGAAGTGTGTATCATTTATAGTCCGTTAAAAGGGGCACTTAAAATAATTCCGCTATATCATGGTCTTTGGGGGAAAATCGTTTTCAATGTATTTTAACGCTGTTACACTATTCAAACTAATGTACGCCCCATCAGTGGCCGAGAGGTTCTGCTCTCGAAGCTGGTAGACGGGAGGTGCTGGGTTCGATCCTAATCGCGCCCGTCGGCCTCGTTCGGAGTTTTCGTGGTTTTCTTCGAACCTTGGTTCTCCAAGCGTTAATACGGGTTAGGTTCCCTTAGAAAGACCTCCACGGAAGGCACCCCCCCCCCTTTAGGGCCTATATCTCACGTGCAGATAATTGGCCGACATAAATACAACCAACCAACCATCAAACTAATGTACATCAATTGATGAACATTTTATCATAAAAAAAGTATAAAATTAGGCATTATCGCAGACCCTGGATATTTTCTGTTCTTGCATGTAATTAAGCACGCAATTTTCACGCACGACGAAATATGCTATATATTTTTTCCTCTGTACGAAATTAGGAGTGCGTAAGAGACGACAGAGTAACATATAATGTAGGGAGAACTTTGACTTTTGGTTGTTCAAACCTGATTTATGTGAAACTAGTAGCATAAAATATATTACGTAATAAAAGAAAGAGGCACATCAGTGTTGAACTATTCATGTTTGTGAAACTCCATTTTTTTCAGCTCGTTGCAATTTCTGGTTTTTAGTTGAAAATTTTACAGTCAATGTAATCTATAGGGTGGTCTATCTGTTGGTTATTTTTTGTTATAGAAGAAAACGCATTTTTTATGAGTGAAAATCTAAATTCTTTATTGAACATGGAAGATGGTTGTATGCCCTTTATGTATGGAATACAATATCGCGCATGTGGCCACCGCAGCTCCGCTTACATGCCATTATCCGAACATCAAAACTTTCGATGGCTTTTCCCAGAATGAACGGATCCATGGCCAAAATTTCAGCCCGGATGTTACGTTTGAGGTCTTGGATTGTGTGGAGGGCATTGGCGTACACTTTTCTTTTCAGAAACTCCCATAGAAAATAATCCATTGGGGTTAAATCGCCCGATCTTGGAGGCCAATTCACATCAGAATTTCTTGAAATTACACGATCTGGAAATTTCTCGTTCGATAAGTTGGTGGTTTGGCGAGCAGTGCGTGCCATTGCACCGTTGTGCTGTCAACGAGTCCCTAATTACAAATGCCATACATTTGACAGTGCATACATGCATGACACATGACAGCTGACCACAAATAACCTGTGAAATATTCATAGTTCAAAAAAGAACCAACAGATGGACCACCCTATATGATCTATGTTTAATACTTTACAGAATTTATAAGTTAAATTAATTTCAATAGTTTTTCTTTAAATTTTGTGTATTAATTTCAGTAGTTTTCCTTTAAATTTTGTTTATTAATGTCAGTAGTCCCTTGTATTTATAGACTTACAGCAAATTACTTAATTTGTAAATATCTTTTATTAGATAATTATATTTAAGTAGAAAGTTATATTATCCAACCTTCCAGAACTGTTTTGTAAAATGTGCTTTAATTTGAACCAGATTAAACACTTTCAAAACAGTTTTTTTTTAAAAAAATTAATAAGTTTCTAGTAGAAACATGAAATTAAATAAATAAAGAAATGTCAAATAAATTTTTTTGGTTCGAAACTTGTTTAACCTCGGTCATATTAAACCACATTTTACGGAAGAATAATTAGAGTTTGGCAAGTACATAAAGTTACAAATACGCATTGTGGTTCAAAGTTTCACAAACGAACCGAATAAATCTGAAAAAATTAGTAGTGTATCAACATTTTATTCATATGCATACTAATTAAAGAAGAGAGTTTGTCTGTGTGTGCGTGTATGTGTCTGTCTGTGTGCGATAGCTAGCAAAATCTACCGAACGTAGAAGTCTGAAAATTTCAGTTATGATAGTCCAAGAGGGTCTGATGCACCTGAGGCTCAGATTTTCCCTTTTTTCATAATTAGTGGAGATATTAATTAAAAAATCGCATCAACAGTTGTATTTATAGTTGGAAACAGTTATATTTATAACTGATAAGACAACATATTTCTTTACAGCTGGATATCAATATTTCTTCACGAAATTTTTATACGGTCTGCAAAACCTTTATATATATAACCGATAAAAATTCTAAAAACAAGACCATTTTTTTTAATGCTATGAAACGACTCTACGTGAAAAAACACGAAAATATCTTCTTACGAGAACTTTTACCACTAAATATCAATGTTTTTTCGTGAATTTTTCGTTTAAAAATGTAAATTCATACTAAATTGGGTTAAAAATATAAAATCATACAAATTTGAGTTTTCTTTAAGGTTATTGACACGCGTCCAGGCAACTAGTAGTAGTATAAATTTTCATGATTGAAAACTGTGGAAATTTAATTATTAAAGTAATTTAATATAGGAAAATAATTTTCTCATTTTATTTTTTAAATTTAACGTTGAAAATATCTTAAAGATAATGAAATCACTGACGCAATAAAATCGTATAATGTTGATTTCTGTTAAAAAGGATTTTTTACAGATATAGTATTGTCTAAAAGTCAAATTTCACCCAGGAAATGAATTTCTCACTATAGAGCATGGCTAATTTTGTGATAAAAATAATTCAATATTATAAATTTTCCAATTTAAATTTTCACAAATATGTCGAATCAACCTCGAAAAATTTTACTGGATCACTATTTTATTCATATGGCAATAAAAATTTCACCATTAAAAACTTGAATTTCATGATTAAAATAACTGAAGAGAGGATAGGATTTTTTTATTTTAAAATACTCATGCTGAAAATTATAAAATTGGTTATGCAATAAAATCCTCGTATACTAATGTCAGTTTCCATGCAAACGAATTTTTTGTATGTATTCTCTAAAAACGAAATTTCATTTAACAAATTAACTGTACACTAAAGAGCATTCTTAAATTTTCTGTTAAAAATAAGACAGTTTCAGATTGTCTAATTTAAATTTTCCCAAACGAACCGAATCATTTTGGACTGAATCAATACTGGATTAATCAGCTAAAATCAATACTGGATCAATACAGGATTCGTTCGTATGGCAGTTCAAATTTTCAAAATGTTATCGTCGAAAAAAGTATTAAATTTAGCATTATCTCCTTCATTAGCATTTTCTGATTTTGCATGGAATTAAATATGCAATTTACTGACGACAAAGGCTCATCCTATTTTTTTCCTCCTTACAGAAATCGAAGAGCGAAAAAATATAACAGTAATAAATACGAAGGAAGAATCCAATGATTTTCGTTGTACGATCTCTAAGATATATAGAATTAGCTCTTAACGAAGTTGAAATAAGCATGATTTTTTGTTTCATTATATTACATAGACTTCATTATTATCCATCTCCTTATGCTTTTAATAATTTTATACAGAAATTAATGCATAAATTTGTTACCAAGGTTATATATATAATCTATACTAATATAATACAGGGATGCAACTTTTCGCCTTTTGGCAGATTTCCGCTTTTCTTGTTTTTTTTTTTTTTTTCTTTTAATCGATCAGAGATTTCCGTGGAATTGTTAAAAAAAAGAAAGAAAAAAAGTGCTTTGATGTGCGCCACCAAAAAAAACCCCGAGAATTTCGTCAAACCTTCCATGCATAAAATCGCAAATTTCGGTCAATCATTCAAGCAAAAAATCGCGAATATTGTCGATATGTCGCGTAAAAAAGTCGCGAATTTCGTCGGTCGGTCAAGAAAAACCCGCCATAAATTTCCTCAATCGACCGCGAAAAAAAGGGGGGGGGGAATTTCATCAAACAATTGTTGAAAAAATCGTGTATTTCGTCAATCGCTCGAGAAAGAGTAGTAAATTTCGTCAGTCGCTAGAGAAAGAGTAGTAAATTTCGTCAGTCACTCGTGAAAAACATCGTAAATTTCATCAATCATTTGTGGAAAAAAAAATCGAGAATTTCGTCGAACGATCGCGGAATAAAATCGTGAATTTTTTCGAAAGATGTCGGAATAAAATCGCGAATTTCATCGAAAGATCGCGTAAAAAATTCGCAAGTTTCATCAAACAATTGCAGAAATTGTTAGCGAATTTCGTCGAACGATCGCAGAATAAAATCGGTAATTTTGTTGAACTATCATGGAATAAGATCGCGAATTTCGTCGGAGGATTGCGTAAAAAATTCGCAAATTTTGTCATACAATTGCAGAAATTAATCACGCAATAAAATCACAAATTTCGTCAATTGGGCGAAAAAAATCTTGAATTTCGTCAAACAATTGCAGAAATTAATCACGAACTTTGTCAATCGATGGCGGAGGGGGGGATCGCGAATTGTGCCAAACGGTTGCAGAAAGAAATAGTGAAATTTGTCAAGAGGTCGTGTAAAAAAGGTCGCAAATTTCGTCAAACAAATGCAGAAATTTATCGCGAATTTCGCTAAAGGCTTGCGGAATAAAATAGCTAATTTCGTCGAATGATCGCAAAAAATTGAGAATTTCGTCAAATGATCGCAGAAAAAATCGTGAATTTCATCAAGAAGTTGCATAAAAAAATCAAAATTTTCATAGTCGATCACAGAAAAGATTGTAAATTTGAACCAAGTTATGATTTTTTGCTCATAAAAAGAAATTATAGTTAGCTATTTAATATTCACGTTATTTGCTTCTGATGAGAATACGTGAAAACCAAACTTTACATTTGATTGAAAGAATGTCAATGTATTACAAAACTGTACATGTTGACAGGCAGTCGTTTTCTTCAATTCAACTATGAAAATGTAATATATATATATATATATTACAGAAAATACTATAAAACAATTTAAAATAAGAAAATTTTCAATGTATTTGTCAGGTTCTGATGAACATATACTATTTAGAACTATTGTTATATATTATTTTCTTGCTTATGTATTGTCTGTGTACTGGGAATTTTAAAGTAATATTCTTTTCTTATCTGGAATTTAATCTGAGCTAGTGAGTTAGATAGTATTAGTTGAAGAAATGTAGTTTATCCGTTGAATGGATGTTTCTCTTGTCATTCAAAGTGCATACCTGTAGATAAGTCAGACAAAAGGGTTGTCACTCACGATCTAGGGAGATGTGTCTATCACGGAATGTGACATTGGTGGGGGGAAGTCCTTGTGGGCAGATAGGGATCCCACAGATGGCTCTCTGGGGCGTGATACCTGGGATAGAGGTCAGTTGATGTTTGGAGCTCAAGGTGTGAGTTATTCCAGAGAGGAGGCTCTTGGATAGAGCATGATTAGGCGGTGTGAAGCTCTTGAAGTAAAGAGCTAATGTGTTGTGAGATTAATAGTGATCTCGGATAATTCTAATTTAACTAGCGTAGGGTGATAGGAATATAGAGTAGTTTAATAGTACACAGAAGGTATTTACTGTATTTAATTTAATGTTGGACCGGATCACCTATATCCGAGTTCTTAATTGTAAATATTCTCTTGTTATCTGTACATAATGTGTAAATAAATTGTTAGTTAAGTTTAATTGAAAGAGCTGGTATTCTTCTCAACAGTCCTTTCACATCGTGACCCATATCACGTAATCACATTGGTGGTGGCAGCATATAAAAAGTAAAGGATTTCTTCAAAGTTGTGTGGACTTAGAGGAAAACCCGACAGTATTTAATTTATATTCAATACAATATAGTCCACAAAATTTACGCATGTTGTGAAAAATCTTGTAAATTTAACTTTCACGCGTACTTTCGTCATTTTTGTTATTTTGTGTGTAGCATCGTTGATAATAATGAGGGAACTCCGGACTGACTGTGGCTGACTGACTCATCAACGCAGAGCTGAAACAACTACAGTCAGGATCACGAAATTTGGACAGTAGATTGCTGTTATGGACAGTAACTGTCCATATGTCCCCATGTCCTGCTGTTGGACAGTAGTTTGCTGCTAGGCAAGCAACAAGAAAGGAATTTTGAAAATCTTTAGGTTTTAGATAATTTTGCCCTGTCTCAGCTCCAGTTTTAGGTAGGAGCGTAAAATTCAACATAACAAATCTCAGCGTTTTTAGAAATTAAGGCTACGTTATTGTGATCGTCATACGATTGCATTTTTAACTGCTTTCGCAATTATATCAATACGTAGTACCTATAGTCGTTGTCTGGACCGTCTGTCTGTCCACATATAACAGAGCAAAAACTACCGAATCGAATGGTTTGAAATTTAATATATATAATCATTGCAGAATTTTGTCGCGTCATTTCAAATTTTATGAAAAACGAATCAAAACTTAAAAAGATACTAATAAAAGTTGTCTTCATTCTATTAGATCCTATCATACGTAATTAATTCAGTGATTTTCCACAATAAGTAATGATTCTAGGTTGCCATGGTGATGACATCCTATTTAAGATGGAGTCCTATTATTTCCATATTACTGAATTTAATATATACAATCGTAATAAATTTTGTATTCATGCATTTTTGCATAAGAATGCAATATCTATTGCACCAAGATCTGAATATTTATAAACTAGTTATAGGTTATAGTACGAACGCACCTCATTTTCCACGTGTGACGTACAATTTCCAACTTGTTATTTATTTTAACTGTAAGGCCCTTATGGTTAACTTGGACAAAGCCAGATTATTCTGCTAGTCGTACATAAAGTTGGCAAAAAAAAAAACGAAAATAAGAATACGCTATTCTTTTTTATCGCAAAACTGTAACAGAAAAAAAAAAATAGCCATTCATTTGTGTCTTCAAATTTACATAAAAAAAAAAAAAAAATCTTGCTCCATATTTAAGTAGTAACAAACTTTAAAATTTTAAATGCTAACATCCAAATTTAACACCATATTTAGATTCTATAGTAAAAATTAAAATTTTGATACCAAACAAGAAGTCATTCGTCAAGAAGTTTAGAAATTATGAGTACAAAGAAGTAACGTTTGAACTTATCTTTTTTGGCGAATTGTACAATGTTAAATAATATAGGGTATATTAATAAAAGAATGTCCCAGTTATAAATTTTAATAATATCAACTGTAAGCGTTGTAGAGCTGTAACTGCTTTGTTATCTACTCGCTTGCAGTGCCACATACGCAAAATGGCGACACCTGAGCGCCTGAAAGAATGGCTATTTTCCCAATTAGTCAAGGGTGAACCTGTAAATTTTATTTGGTTACAGGATGGAGCCCCTCTCCACTGGAATCTGTTTGTACGAGAGTAGTTGAACGTCGAAATCCCTGAGCGTTGGATTGGTCGTAATGGTTGAGACGACAGAGCTCTTTTTCGCTGGCCTCCACTTTCATCTGTCCTAACGCCATGCAATTTTTTTTCCTTTGAGGCTTTATAAAAGATAGTGTCTACTTTCCGCCGCTACCTAATGATTTGCCGAAATTGAGACACAGAATTGATGAGGCTACACTGCATATTCCAAATACACATTGACACACTTGGAACACTTTGATTAAAAAAAAGTGTTCCAGTTACCTTAATGTGTACTGAAATGTGTTCCGAATATGCTCCGCTATAAAGAAAGTGTTCTGCTGAGAATATTTATTAAATCTAAACTTTGGAACAGATTTAGAATACATTTTGGCACACTTGTGAAATCGCGCGTTCCCAAAAGTGTTCAAAAAGAGCTGTAGAAGTGTGCTGAAAAAAAATGAGTGTACTCAGAAATATTCTAAAAACTGTACCAAAAGGTGCGCTTCAAAGCGCTAAAAAAGGTGACAAAATAAGAGTTCTAAAAAGTGCTCTGAAAAGTGTATAAAGATTTGCAGTGTATTGCTTCTATTATTCCGGATTTGTTAATCGAAGTGTGAGAAGAATTGGTCTTTAGGTTGCATGTGTGCCGTATAACAAAACGCAGATAGCATAAACATTAGCAGCAAGTTTGATTTTTTCTGACTTTATCTTGCCGTAACAAGTTTGAATTGAGAAGTTTGCAGCAAATTTCCCGCAAGGTATACCATCCCCCACTTGCATGAGTAGTTTGTTGTGAAACTGATGGCAAGATGTCTTTAATTCACGAAAGTGACGAAAGCAAAAAATCTCTCTGTTGAGAGAATAGACAATCAGCACATACGCAGAAATTGCAGAAATTTTATTCGGTTGGCACCGCTATTTCTAAACGCTATACTTATCAAATACAAAAAATGCTCACATTGAAAAAAGTAGAAATATTACCTTAACTTGTTTATAGTGATGAAAACGAGGTATGCACCTTCTGACGGAGTGTTCGCATCAATAGGTCTTATAATATAACAGTTGTAAACTGATAGTGGGGCGTGGAAAGATTAGTACTTTGCAGTATTTTTGATTACTTGTTTGCCGTTAATTTGAAATAAATTTGATACAGCATGAATTAATTTAACTTGCACGACAAGTTAGCCGAAAGTTCAAAGTGTGGTGACTTCGGCGTTTGTGTTATCTTGCTGCAATCTTGTTATGAACTTTCAGTCTCGTCATGCTGAGATTGCTGCAACTTTGCAGGCTTTCAAAGCAAGACTGTTGCAAATTTTCTGAAAATTAAAAATGCTATATCGGAAGGTGCACACATTGAACATTTTAAAATAAAACTAAGTTAGCTTATCTTCAATTTGACATATGATTTGTTGTAAATAGTCTAAATAAAACTGTTACCATTGAAACTGGGAAATTATTTTACCGACAGCCTGTATATGACAAAAGAAAATCTATTTAAACTTCATAATGATAAATGCGCTGGGACTTACTGATTTAATATTTCTTCAGTAGAACGTTAAAATTTCAACATTTTATCACTAAAAATGTGCTGAATTACGTGTTATCTGATACAGTCAACAATTTCTAATTTGTTATGCAATTAATCAAGTCATTGACGGACGACGAAAGATAGTATGCTGCTTTTTTTCCCAACACGAAATTCAGAGAGCGAAAGAGATGTAACAGTGATAAATAGGAGAGGGCAAACTTCTATTTTCGGATGATGGTACTTAGCTAATACGTGAAGCTATCAGCGTAAAAGGTTAGATATTGACAATATTGCATAATAAAAAAAGGCGCCATTCGGATATTAAGTGATCATGCTTGTAAAACTTTCTATATTCCGTTCTTAAATACGATACTTTTTTTTTTTAAATCAAAACATGTTTTCGTTAGTTAAGTTCATTATGTTACTCCCTCCTTCCTTTTTTTTTTTTTGTGCGTGTCTGTGTTAACACTTTAAACAAAATTGTTTTTTTTTTTTTTTATATATATATATACAGTTTTGTTGATATGGTATTTCACAAGCATTTTTTAGCGAAATCACAGTGAAAAAATTAATGACTATGAAATAATGTTATGAATATTTTCATAGGTATGTAACATCATATCTACTATTTATATTAAATGAAAATGAGAATTTCGTTCCGACTGCTTATAGCGAGAGTCCTTCTGAATGAATTTGATGAGATTTGCACTTTTAGTTAGATAATTCTTCAGGGAAGATTTTAATATATAATATATCGTTCCATGTTGCTTAGTTATAGAGCTATGAGGGAGGGGATTTACATAATCAGGTGAACCCGATTATGAAAGATTAGCCTTTTTAAAAAGTACTACGAGACGAATTTTGAAGAGACGTGCATTGTTATGCAGATGATTTTTCAGGTATGGTTTTACTATATTGCATATC
Source organism: Maratus speciosus (assembly GCA_963932465.1). Taxonomy (NCBI): domain Eukaryota; kingdom Metazoa; phylum Arthropoda; class Arachnida; order Araneae; family Salticidae; genus Maratus; species Maratus speciosus. Next base: position 236,816,559 of record OZ010797.1, on the reverse strand, counting down.
TTTCTACGTTGTTTAGTTAAATAATTATGGGGGGTAAAGATCGCTATAATCAGGTTAACCCAATTATGAAAGATTAGCCTTTCTAAAAAGTTCTACAGAACGGATTTTGATGGGAATTGCATTGTTAGTTAGGTAATTTTTAGGGATGGTTTTAATATATTACATATATCGTTCTTTACGAAGTCTTACTATAAATAATCAACCAAATGTGTCAAATTTTATCAAATTTTGGAGACACATTAGAAAATATAACAGCGCAACGGTGTTCGTATCGTTTTCGGCAATGCGGAAGGACTATCCGGGTAAAGGTCCACATTGCTTTAAAACACAAGTTCAAATTCAGCGATATATTTCGTTTGATTCAAGGTTCGTTTTAAGAAACCGAATAGCGTAGTGGGTAAAGTATATAAATGTAATGCAAATGGCAATTACGTTCCGGCTGATTATAACCTGAGTTCTCCTAAATGGATTTTGATTGGATTTGCACTTTATAGTTAGATAATTTGCCAGGAAAGGTTTTAGTATGTAACATATCGTTCTATGTTGCTTATTTATAGCATTAAGGGGAGAAATTCTATAATCAGATGAATCCGATTATGGAAACTTAACCTATTTAACCCTTCCAGGAGCAAGGTACTTGTATTTATAAAATGTTGAAATAATTTATTGACACCAGTATTTACAAGAGAATTTATTTGTAAACAAGTAAAAGCATATTTTCGCATATTTAAGAAAGGTGAAATTTTCATTATAAAATTCCTGTGCCAATGTGGCAATTAGGGATTAAAATTATGTGATGCCGTGACGGCATTACCGCCCTTCAAGGGGTTAAAAACATTCTGCTGAATGGGCTTTGATGGAACTTCGTAATAATTTTTCAGGAACAGTCTTTATCAAGGTATTTCAGGATCTGCATTAAAAAATATTTTGTTTCTTAACTACTATTGCAATGTCCTTGTGTATGTTTATATATTTTTTAAAATCAAAGCACCACGCCTATCTATAACTTTTTCTGGTTTATAAACATTAAATAAACCTTACAATTGAATCATTATTAAATCATTCAATGTTGATCGGTCGAAAGTTAAAATATGCTGGTCGCTAATGGCGACCGCATTTGTTGAGCTCTGATCATATTCATCATAAAGAATGATCATTTTAAAAATATTTTTATTCTAAATGGTCATTTCGTAGCTTACAGTCTATATGACTTAGCGTAAAAAAGATAGTGATGTTCCATGAAATTTTAACAACCGTTGTAGTAAATCAGTGAACATGAAATAATGAAAATTTTTGAATTTTCAATTGATATTTCATAAAATGTGCCTATTGTATATATATTTTTAAAACTTTCGACTTTTATGATATATTTATATTTTATTATTGAAAGAATAAAAGTTTTGTCCAATAGTAGGTCCTGTTAAATAGACGTTGTTTGTCTATATGTAATAATAAAAAAAAAATTATTTCACACGACTGGGTTATATGAGTATTTATCTGCGCTTAGTGCATTAAATATGCATGTATTTATGATCTAAAATTAAATATATTTTATTTCTTAAAACGAAAATTTCAAGTGAGTAGGTTTCTTTCCTTTAATATTTTGTACAAGTGTTTTGTACGAGTTTGCTGCAAACTTGTGTTATGATTATTAGTTCCTGAGTACAAACCCCTTTCTCCTATAGTTCTACAGATAAACTCTTACTTGAAAATACATATATTGACTATGCAGATTTGTTACGTATAATCAAGAAGTTAAACATGTTGCTTAATATACTGAAGTAGTAATTTCCAATGCTAAAAAGTGTAAATTAAAACTTTAAAACTAGTAAAAATACGTTTATTTCGACTGTTGACATGTTTCGACTCACCCCGAGTCATTTTCAAAACAAATAAGTAAAACTATTCCAAATTTGCACGGTCTATTAAACGCCATCATTCAGTTTTCCACGTATTCTTTCATACTATGCACGTTATTTTTTATTTTACTTGGATGTTTATTTTATTTTTATTTTCATTACCTTCGAGTAGCTCGAGCCATATTTTTGGTAAGTGAAACAATGCTGCATCGTTATATATTGATTTTTTGCGCGTTGCAATCTCTATATATTCTCTTATAATGGATGGATATTATAGGCTGGAGGGGAAAATTATTTTACTTTTATTGAAATTTATTCGGATTTTTTTTTCATGATAAAATCTTGCTAGGGCTGTGGTTTTTCTATTATAATTAATATCAGCTATATGCTCCTTTTTTCTATACTTAAATTTCCTGCTAGTCATACAAATATAGCAATTCTTTGATCCGTCTGCTCTAATAAATGGTATTTCATACACCCCTGAATAATTCTCAAAATTAATTGAGTTTACCCAATAATTGGGATTAATTAAGATACCCAATTAATTTTGGGAATTACTCACGGGTGTATGAAATACCATTTATTAGAGCAGACTGATCAAAGAATTACTATATTGGTATGACTAGCAGGAAATTTAAATATGGAAAAAAAGGAGCAAATAGCTGATATTAAATATAATAGAAAAACCACACCCAATTAATTTTGAGAATTACTCAGGGGTGTATGAAATACCCTTTATTAAAGCAGACGGATCAAAGTATTACTATATTGGTATGACTAGCAGGAAATTTAAATATTTAAAAAAGGAGCAAATAGCTGATATTAAATATAATAGAAAAACCACACCCAATTAATTTTGAGAATTACTCAGGGGTGTATGAAATACCATTTATGAGAGCAGACGGATCAAAGAATTACTATATTGGTATGACTAGCAGGAAATTTAAGTATAGAAAAAAGGAGCATATGGCTGATATAATAGAAAAACCACAGCCCCAGTAAGATTTTATCAAAAAGAAACCATCCAAATAAATTTCAAAGAAACCATAGAGATTGTAATGCGCAAAAAATCAATATGTAACGATACAGCATGATTTCGCTTACCAAAAATATGGCACGAGCTATTCGATGTTTATGAAAATAAAATAAAATAAACATCTAAGTAAAATAAACAATAACGTGCATAGTGTGAAAGAATACATGGAAAACTGGATGATGGCGTTTAACAGACCGCGCAAATTTGAAATAGTTTTATTTATTTGTTTTGAAAATGACTCGGGGTGAGTCGAAACATGTCAACAGTAGAAATAAACGTATTTTTACTGGTTTTAAAGTTTTAATTTACACCTTTTAGCATTGGAAATTAGTATATTATTACAAGGTGTTAATTTGCTACATATTTATATAATGAAGTGTTATTATCCTAAATCGGTTTTTGCCAATAATTGCAACACTTAAAAGCTTAAATTCTTATTAACAGAAATTAAAAAGTTTCACGTTTCACCTGTTTTTACTCGGTCAAGAATCTTAACTAGTCATAGCACTCACATAAAACAGTATATCCATTAGCAATCTTTTTAAAAAGAGTGTTTTGACTCTCTGTGAAAAGGCGTAAGCTGAAACTAGATTTTCGGTTTAAGTTTAACAATAATTTAACGGCAACGAATAAAAATGATTTAATTAATAATAACTTCGAAATATTGTAACTGTATTTTCTACAACTTTATATTGTATTGTGTGAAAAAGTGACGCTGCCACAAAAAATATTGGATTTGTTCACCATCTGTCTCCAAATCACACTGAATTGTGTGTTCCATAACGTCGCTGACAATAATTGTGGCATCAGTGAGCGAATTTTCATGCATCTGCAGCATCACCACATTCTACTCGTAGCAAAGCAAATATTTTGAAAATATCGTTACAACATCTTCATTATTGTTAAAGTTATAACAGAAAATCCGGGTGCTTCTTGGAAAGAGACACACTGTATTTTTGGATAGATTAACTGAGTTGTGACACAGGTTCTGTGGAAAATATTATTTTTCTTACTAAGTACAATCAGCTCTCTTTTTTTCTAGTTTCAAAGTGACCCTTCTCTTATAGTATAGCAAGTCCATGGAAAGTCACAATCGTCACAAATGGCGACAATCACAACAGTGACCAAAAGCTTGAACCTTTGTTCCGTCACATTATGACTCTTAGGTAAAGATAACTTCGTGACGTCACTGTGAAGTCACAATGGCCGATTTTCGAGTCATTTGCAGCTCGTAACAAAATGGAGCATGCCGACTTCATAGTGACGTGGATACGACTTATTTTCCACACCACGTGACGACAATGTGGACAGGAAGACTTAAATTTCGGTCATGGTGCTTTCGCATTCGTCTGCCGAAACTATTAGGGGTGCAGGTACCCTACCCTGTGCATGTACTTTGAGTACCCGAATTATAAAATTTATGCAGTTTGCCCTTTCTTATCATTGACCAATAGCTAATTCTTAAACTGTTAGTTTTTGGAATATATTTTCAATTGCAAAATTGCAAAAATGTTTCAAATTATGTTCTTCATCATATGAAAATCCATTTATTTTAATTTATTTATTTATTTTTTTTTTAAAGTACAAAATTATTATTTTTTTTACAGTCTTATAAGTTATATGTAGACAAACTTTTCTCATCAAGTAAAACAATAAAATTTCCATTCTACGACCAAACTTGCCGAGTTATGATGCTTCGAATTTTATGAATTTTTACCCTTTACTGTCACTAAAAATGAAAATACGAATCTATAGTACAAGAAAACAGCAAATGTTTGCTATCAAAATTATTTAAATAGTTCGCATTGGATATTGCATCTTGCCACCCTTAAATTGTCCACCCTTAAATTCGATTCCTTGCAGATTGCATTATTATTTAAAACAACTGTGAAACTAAAAGTTCCCTACTACTGTTTAAAATTAAGTTTATCTTTATTGTTTAAAACTAAGTTTCACTCGAAAATTAAATTTTCTCTGAAGAGCGTGACTATACATCTTGCAACGAAAGTATTAGAAGCAACTTGATTAGTTTTCTTACTTTAACTCTCTATAAATTCACCGAGTCTTACTGGATCAATGTTTCGTTCATGTACACCTTAAAATTACAACATTTTATCATTAAAAATATATTAAATTCATCATTATCTACTTCACCGAACATTTTTCCCGACCTTGCATGTAATTAAACACGCAATTTACGGGCGACGATGGTTTATTATATTTTTTTCTTATAAAATTAGAAGAATGAAAAGATATTAGAGTATTAAATATGAAAGGTGAAACTATAAATTTTCCTTAAACTATCTCTGGTAATACCAACAGTTGTTTATACACTGGTTATCAAAAATTAAGGAAAAGTCACAAAATGCTAATTTTCAAGTGCGCGAAAACTCAAAAGGAAATAATATAATTCGAGTAATTACTATCTCTACAACACAGCTAGCCTATATAACATCCCATTCATGTCACACATGGTCACAAGTGTCACAGTCACTACGGTGAAGAAAAAAAAATAGGAAATTCCATACATCTCATTATGAGTTTCAAATGATCACTATATGTGACTCCACTGAGAAGTCACTGTGACTGCTGCTTTGTGACGAGTCACCAGGTGACTTTACAATGTAGTTAAATTGTGACTATCATGTGACTGTCATTTTTAGACTCAATTTCATAGTCATCATAAACGTTGCATTATGATAAGTCACCAAATAATATCATATTATAGTCACATAGAGACTTTTCCCAAAATAGCACAATGGTGACTTCGCAGTAGTCCCTCTGTCACCTGAAAGTCATCATGTGACTTTAATGTGACATTATTTGGTAACTTATCACAATGCAGCGTTCACGATGACTTTGAAATTGAGTCTACAAATGACAGTCACATGAGAGTCACAACGTAACTACACTGTAAAGTTACATGGTGACTCGTCACAAAGCAGCAGTCACAGTGACGTCTCAGTGGAGTCACATATAGTGATCATTTGAGACTCATAATGAGATGTATGGAATTTCCTATTTTTTTGCTTCACTGAAGTGACTGTGACGCTTGTGACCATGTGTGACATGAATGAGATGTTATATGGACTAGCTGTGTTGTAGAGATAGTAATTACTCGAATTATATTATTTCCTTTTGAGTGTTCGCGTATTTGAAAATTAGCATTTTGTGACTTTTCCTTAATTTTTGCACACCAGTGTATTAAATGTTGATAATTTTCATTTTCACAAATTTTAATACAATAAGAACAAAAACAAAAACAAAACCATACATCTGGCATAGATTATGAATGAATTTCTAAAGAATACAGGGTTATTCAAATGATCTACGGTATTTTAAAATACTACATCTTAAAATGTGCACTTGCGAGTGAACGTGTTTAAAATGAAGGTTGGTTGGTTGTATTTATGACGGCCAATTATCAACACGTGGGATATAGGCCCTAAGAGGGGGAGTGCCCTTCGTGGGGATCTTTCTAAGGGAACCTAACCCGTATTTACGCTTGGAAAACCAAGGTTCGACGAAAACCAAGAAAACTCCGAACAATTAGGCCGACGGGCGCGATTGGTATCGAACCCAGCACCTCCCGTCTACCAGCTTCGAGAGCAGAACCTCTCGGCCACTGGTGGGGCCTATTTAAAATGAAGGAACACACAAACATTTTCACATTCCTCTTTAGACCGGGAGGCTTCTGCACAAACCATCACCTCATTGAGTTGACGGATGAAATGCCAGGATTATTTAAAACTCGATTCACATATTAAAATGCAATTGGTCTGCCAAGTCATATCTTGGTGGAAAACACCTACAAATCCTATTTTAGTGATTGACTGATAGGTTTACCATTGTGTTTTCCTACTCCCACTCCTCCATGTTTTCATTACTTTGGATACAGGAAAACGTAATGATTTCCGATCAACCAATAAAATCAGGTCCGCAGGTGGTTTCCACCAAGATATAATTTAACAAACCAGTTGAATTTTAAAATGCTAATCGAGTTCTGTCTGATTCTAGAATTTCAGTTGCCAACTCGATGAGGTGATAGTCTGTGTAGCCGCTTCCCGGTCTTGGTAGCATTGCCATCGGTATAACCTAAAATGACGTCTCAACAATAAAATGCGTTTTGCGTTCTGCAGTATGCGAAAATGGAATCTGTAATTTTAGTCCAACTTGCGTTTCGTAGACGTTTTGGAAAAGATAGTCCTACTGACAAAAGCATTCGTAAGTGGTATCACCAATTTGATGAAACAGGCTGTCCTTGAAACCATGTGACTTTCTCTTGGGTCTTTGCAACCAGAACATCATGTGACTTTTTCCTGTGCCTTTGCAACCATCACACCGTGGGACTTTTCTTGTGCAGCTTTGTGAAAGACAATGTTGTATGTTGTACCTCTACCACACAACTTGGGCGACCTAAAAAGACGAATATGAATTTAATAACATCAGACAAGCTTAAGAGCCTACATTAGTCACGCAAAGATACATTCCAGCTAATGTTAATCCTATGGCAGCATTGTTTACAGATTTTTCGCTCGCATTTTTAAATGATTTTTTTGCATAGGGTACCTGAGATCGACAACTTTTAATGTGCGGTTGTACTTTTTCGGTTTTTATTACAGTTTTTTGTTATATGACTATAAAATGAATGTATCCTAGTGTAGGCTAGCGTTCTTAAGGGGCACACTAGTCACTCAAAAAGACCTGGATGATAATGTTAATCTTATTGGGAAGTTATTTTCAAATATCTCGCTTAAATTTTGATATTTTCGAATGATTTTTTTTGCACAGGATAGCTGGGGACGATCTACATCCGGGCTAGTTTTTACTTTTTTGATTTTGGTTTCAGATTAAAAAAAAAAAAATCTTTTCGGAACCGGTTTGAACCGGTTCCGAAAGTTAAAGTAATTTTTTAAAAAAATCTGAAACTAAAATCGAAAAAGTAAAAAGTAGCCCGGATGTAGATCGTTCTCAACTATCCTGTGCAAAAAAAAAAAAAAAAAAAAAAAAAAAAAAAATCATTCGAAAATGTCAAAATTTAAGCGAGATATTTCAAAATAACTTCCCCATAGGATTAACATTATCATCCGGGACTTTTTGAGTGACTAGTATGGCTTCTTAAGAGGCCACACTAGGTTTTTTTTTTTATTATTCATATATTGTTTTGGCGTACCATACTCAAAATTGATGTGTAATGTTATACGTTTGTACTTTTTCGATTTTGGTTATTTTTCGTTTTCTTATGTTTTGTTTAATGCAGACACTTTCTTTTTAGAGCCGGTTGGCTGTACGGCTGGGTGATGTCTAGAATTAAATATCACGATAAATCGGCGTATTTATATCATGGTATTCCGATATATCTTTTTAGGAAAGTGCCCCCCCCAGGGGGGAAGTGGTGGGTGGAGCACCGGAAGTGCACAAAATAATTAAGCGGTCACGGGCCTTTGCAACGATATGTCATGTCACATGAAGGGTGAAGGCAAAATTTCCCGCGTGGGGGGGGGGGGGTCTAGTGGGGAGAGGGACACCGAAGGTGCATAGCATGAATAAGCGGTCACAGGCCATCCCAACGATATTTCACATGACAGTTGTGGGCAATTTTAGGAAAGTACCAACCTGGGATGGCAAAGTGGTGGGCTGAGCACCGGAAGTGAATAAAATGATTAAGCAGCACAGGCTTTTCCAATGTTATGTCACATGACGGGTGTCGGCAAAATTTGGGAAAGAGCCCCCGGGGGAGGGGAAAAGTGGTGGGCGGAATACCGGAAGGCCGTAAAATGATTAAGTGGTCACAGGCTTTTGAAACGATATGGTGACGGCACGACGGGGTGACGGCTAAATTTAGATGAAGGCTCTCCCCCGGGGATGGGGTGGGGGTTCGGAGAGGGACGCCGAAGGTGCATAACATGAATAAGTGGTCACAGGCCTTTCCAACGATATGTCACATGACGGGTGTCGGCAGAATTTAGTAAAGTTTCTTCCTGGGGAGGCAAAGGGATGGGCGGAGCACCGTAATTGCATAAAATGATTAAGCGGTCACAGGCCTTTGCAACGATGCGTCACATGAGGGGTGACGGCAAAATTTTGAAAAAGGCCCTCCCGTGGGGGGGAAGTGAGGAGAGGGACACCGAACGTTCATAACATGAATAAGCGGCCACAGGGCTTTCCACCGATATGTCACATGACGGATGTCGGCAAAATTTAGAAAAGTGCCCCCCCCCTAATGTGGTAGGGGGGGAGGGTCACCGGAGGTGCATAAAATGAATAAGTGGTTACAAGCTTTTCCAACGATATGCCACATGAGGGGTCTCGGCCAAAGTTAGAAAAGTGGCCATGGGGACCTGACCATATAATTATTATTTCATTTGTCTAATTAAATCCACTGTTGCAAATAAAATGTTACATTTCATTTCTTTATCGCCCTGATTCACACATTGTTCAATAACATAGAGCAAATATTCATCAACACCGCTGAAATCTAAATACCATAATGAAATGAAAACCGTGGTGTCTGTAGCATACAACGCATACGCTCAGAGTTTCAGCTTACACCGTCAATGCCGTAAAATATATATATATATATATATATATATATATACATACAGTGAAACATCCCTGTGCGACCACCTCCCCGAACGACCATTTTTTCATGAAACGAAATTTATTCCCATAGGCTCAATACTAATTTTACCTCCATTCAGAGACCATCCCAGTTGAACCCCCTCCATGAGCAACCCATTTCTTTGAAGAAAATGAAACAAATTCCGTTTTTCCTGGTGGCTTGAAGAAGGTTTTATCAGAAAAATAATTTCGGAGAGCGCATTATTCACCAAACTTTTAAACCAAGTTAGATTTTTTTTTTTATTCCGGTAACTTTTAAGTGCCCCTTGTGCCTTTTTTAGGCAATGAATTTAACTCTGATGACAAATTAAGAATGACGGTCAATAAACTCCCCTGTTCTACTCTGTCAGGAAACTCTAAAAAAATGGATAAATTAATGAAATCGTCATTATTTGTTCCCGTCCAAAAAAAATTGCATTTATTTACTGAACTTTGAAAGGACTTGGAAATATAAGTTATAAAAGGTAAAACCATAAAATCAAAGCAAACGTCAATGTATTCTTTTTTTAAACTCTGCAGTAATTAACCAACTATGTAATTAACTTTTGTTTTGATACTTAAATTTTTATATTTTTTCCTAATGCGAAAAATAAATTTTAGTAACATTAATTGTTACCTTTTTGAAACAATTAAAATCTAGATTTAAACATAACCTCCATTAAGAGACCACCTCTCGGAGCGACCCATTTTTATTGGAACGGAATGTGGTCACTTTAGGGAGGTTTTACTGTATATATATATATCATCTGCTGTCAGCGATCGCATCGAAAACTGCATGTATGATATTTATCACCCATCGAAACGAAATCACATACCATTAGTATCATGAACACTGAAACGAGGAGTCGGTATTTAATATCATGATTTAGGCTGGGAGGAGTCGCACCGTTAACATGAAGAATACCGAAACCGAGGAATCGGTATTTTTAATAGCACGGTTTAGACTTGAGAGAAGTCACTCAGTTAGTATCATAAAAATCGGAACAGACAATTCGGTATTCAATACCACGGTTTAGACCTGGGGAAATCTAGAGAACTCGAAGCCGAAGACCATGATAATCGCGGTTTAGATCACGATTATGATATTCATGATATACCGTTTTGTAGGGTTTTTTAATATCGTTATCAGGAGTTGCATTTTATATCGATTTTATAGGTTTTATTGATATATCGCCCAGCCCTAGTTGGCTGTACTTTTTCAATTTTGGTCGAGGGTTTTTTTTTTTTTTTTTTTTTTTTATAAGAAGACTTTCACTTTCCGAGCCGGTTCGAAAAGCAAAAGTATCCTCATTAAAAGAAAAAAAAACTGCAACCAAAATTAAAAATCAGAAAAGAGCCCGTTTAGATTTCATCCTAAAACGTTTAAAAATATTCAAAACACCTTCCTTATGGACGTAACGTTAGTTTACAAAAATTTTCGCGTGACTAGTGTACGCTCGTAATGCGGAAATTGAATTTAGATCACAACATTGTCTAGTAACCCTTTTTTATGAACTTAGAATTTATCACCTTTTCAATTATTTGTATCACCACGTTTCATATCTGCAACATACCCAAAAATCAATGTTATTTATACAACAACTTTAAAAGACGATTTTATTTATTGCTGCTATCTTCCAACACAGAAGTTAATGTAAATTGTTAATAGAATTTTCAAATGATAACGATACTGAGTTAATTTTTCATGCCAAATCATTTGAGAAGTTTCGCAGCGTTATTGCTAAATTAAACTTCGAAAATTTCGTAAAATTAAAAAGAATGGAAACGTCCAAAAACAAATTTTTTAAAAAGCTAAGTTTGTCTACTTTACAATTTTGTATTGAAAAATTGACACTATTTTTGAGAAGTACGTAATTTTCTGTTTATTGCAGCAGTGAAAAAACTAACTTTTGGTCAATTATTTATTTATTTTTATGTTCTAAAAATTTTTAATTATTTTTTTATTGAGTTATAAAGGGTTAAAATGTAGTAATAAACAAATAAATAAATAAATTTGCGGAAAATACAGTCTCCAAATGTGAAGACGTCCTCTTATCTTGGGGACGTTTCGCCCACTTTGTTTCCACATTACTTTACTTAAAACTAAGTTTCACTTTATTCTTTAAAATTAAGCTTAGATTTATTGTTTAAACTTAAGTTACTTTTGACAAAGGGAAATTTCTGTAAAGAGCGTAACAGCGTCTTTCTAGGAAAACACTAAAACTTTATGCGTTTCTTAGTTAACTCCGTAAACTCGCCGAGTCTTACTGGATCAATATTTCGCTCAAGTGCACTTTAAAATTTCATCATTTTGTTAGTAACAAGAGGGAAGAATTACACATCAGACATATATTATGAACACATATATTATCCCAGTGGTTAGGGAGTTGAATTCGGAAATAATTAAGGGAAAGCTGTAAATTATTTTAACCCCTTCAGTTTAGGTCTAGAATGAATATGCTACGTTTTCCTCCTCGTACTAGGTGAGCGTTGGGAATTAACATTGATTTATAGTCGAAAAACACGTTTTTTTTTTTTAAATACCATAACACTATCTCGAAATCACTAACTTTTTCGAAAACATTGCCAATACAAATGTTGTAGAGCTTAAAATTCTGAATAAAATGAGTACCTATACTTAATACTTTTGTTGAATATTAAGGTCACAATTTCACTTTAAAGTTTTAGCCACGTGGTCAGAGGGTTGAACTCAGAATCAATTAGGGGAAAACTGGAAATCGTTTTAATCCCTTCAGATTAGGTCTAAAATGAATATTCTATGTTTTCCCCCTCGTACCAAGTGAGCGTTAGGAAATATGTACGTATTTACATTCGAAAAACACGTTTTTCCTTAATATTTTTAACAATATCTCAAAATAGATAATTCTATCAAAAACATTGTCAATGCAAATGTTGTAGAACTTAAAATTCTGAATAAAATGAGCACCCACATTAGTATTTTTGTTCAAAATTAAGGTCGTAATTCTAATTTAAAAAATTTGCCTTAATCGCTAATCATGAGGAGAAAACATAGAATATTCATTTTAGACCTAATCTGAAGGGATTAAAACGATTTCCAGTTTTTCCCTAATTGATTCCGAGTTCAGCTCTCTGACCACGGGGCTAAAACTTTAAAGTATAATTGTGACCTTAATATTCATCAAAAGTATTAAGTGTAGGTACTCATTTTAATCTCTACAACATTTGTATTGACAATGTTTTTGAAAAAATTAGTGGTTTCGAGATAGTGTTATGGTATTTTTTTTAAAAAAGCGTGTTTTTTTTTACTATAAATCAATGTAAAATTCCTAACGCTCACCTAGTACGAGGGGGGAAACGTAGCATATTCATTTTAGACATAAACTGAAGGGATTAAAATAATTTCCAGCGTTCCCCTAATTATTTCCGAATTCGGTCTTTTTTTGCTCCCCTACCACTAGGCTATATATGTTGTATCTCGCAACGAAAAATTACTCTAATACACGTGGCAACAATACGAGGAAAAAAACTACAAAAAGAAACAGACGATAATGTTTATTCGAATGGCTGAGTGTTAAATTAGTTCGAAGTCGTATTTATTCTTTCTGTGTTTATTAACATTGTGTCCGCGTCAATTCTAGATTTCTTCTACACTCTTCTTTCGTTCTTCCATGCACAATAATATCATCGAAATACTTTAAGGTTTTTGGTAAATCTCTGAGGAATTGATCTAGAATTCGATTGAACTCTCTAACAACAGTCTTTATTCCAAACGACAATCTATGCATGTGATAAGCTCCTCGATGTGTGGTTATAGTCTAAATAATGCTGCTTTCTTCATCAACTGGAATGTGGAGATAAGCTTTAAACATATCTAGTCCACAAAAATACTTTGAATTTCTGAGACTGTTAAAAATTTCGTCTATTCATTGAATTTGATAATTAGCACGTACAAGTCTTTCATTTACACCAACGATGTAATCGACGCAGTGTTGCACACTTCCATCAGCTTTTGATATTATTAAAAAAGGCGATCCCCAATCGCTCGTAGAGATTATTCCGAGATTATTTCTTGAGATTCAAGTGAATCTAATTCCTTCTCAACTTTTTCACGAAAACCATACGGATTTATCTTTCCTTATGGTAAACTGGCTTACTATTTTCACGGAGTTTTAATGGCCCTTTGACACCTGGAATACATCCTACTTTTGTTCGAAAATGTCTGGATACTTAGAAATAACGTCTTCGAGGCTTATATAGTTTTTACTTGTGAGGTATTCAAGTTTTCTGGCTCTTCTGACTCAATCGTTTGAAGGCTAATTCCCAAAACGTCGAATCCAGACACATCCTAGCCGGAATTTAGAGCATGGAACTTTTTTGGGACGATATAAAGTTCTTCACGTGAGGATCTTCCCTGGTATTCTACATTTACTGTAAATTTTCCATCTGGAAGAAAAATATCACCAGTGTATGATTGGAAAGCAAATAGTTGAATCTTGAAGTTGAACTCGAATTTTCATTTTGTAGAATTTATCTTGGGGAATAAGAGTAAATTTTGCACCTGAATCCACTTCAAACGGTACCTTATGGCCCTCAATGCTCACTGTAGCAAAATATTTATTGAGATTTTCAGCTTTATCCTTTTTATTTTGAAAAAATCTATCCTTTTATTCACGCCGTATAACTGAGAAAATATTTCCTTTTCCGTTATATAGTTTGCTGTATTTACTTTATCTGTGTTTGTTTTTCCTTTTCTGCCTAAGAATGTGCGAATGCACACTTTTGCAAAATGACCTGTTGTTTTACATGCACTGCATTTAAGAGAATTGCGATTCAACCTGCATGTTTTATTAACCCTTAAATGCCTGATTTTTCAAAAATCATTGTAATAATGTTTTTCGGCTTTCATTTTTTAAATAAATCATGGGAAAAATACTTTTAAAAAATCATATTTTGTTTTAAGTATGGCTTACGGCTAAAAAACAGTTTGTTACTAATCGGCAATACTTGTCTTTAATTGAAAAGATAATTTTCCTTGACAAAATTCTATAATATTAAACACACAAGAATTTTAGGAACTATATTAAGAAATAAATTTTACGTGCTCACTGCAGAACAAAATAGGGTATGTCGCAAGCTTCCTAACAAAACAAAAAGAACAAGTAGCAACAATTGAAAAAATAAATCTACCTTTATTCTTAAACAGCACAAGTGTTGCCATGTACATGTTGAAAATCGATTTAATAATATTTTCAGAATGTATTTTATTGGCAACATCCGGCATTATAGCTTCAATATTATTCTAATAGTATTTTAGAGCCTAAATTGGGTATATTGCCGAAAAGCAACACCCAGCATTTAAGGGTTAATGTTCTGCATTCTGTGTTTATTAATACTGTGCCCGCGTCTTAAATAAATAGTGCTTGTGCATCAAATCTTCAAATGTTTTTTCTGCCTCCTCATAAATCCAGTCATAACACTTTCCAACACGAACAGAATGCTATTTAGAAATTTCCTTTTTTCATTCAATGAAATGGTATATGAAATGATATATGTACAAATTGAAAAAACATAACTCAGTAAAAATCCATTTTCAGTTATTGCTTTCCATATCCGGCAATGCTTCTGAATTGTTCTGTGTACTCCTGCATATAATGTACAGACTTTAAACGCAGCATGTAACACACAAAAAATTAGACAAGTTTAAAAATGCATACCACAGCAGGAAAACCAACTTTAAGTAGTTATCGATCGTAATCAATGTGCGATATTCCAAGCGGACTGTATAGTATACTAAATTTAAAAATAAATTAAAGAAACCATTTTTAACTACAGTAGCGCTCAAAAGTATTTTGACAACCTTATATTCTCTCTTATTTTATTTAATATAAAAATGTAAAAGAAAATATATTCCCTATAATTGAGAACACTATGACTGCAGTTATTCAAATGTATCAAGTTTCAATTTCTTTGTTTACATTCGGCGCCACCGAAGAAATATAACTCCTCCTTAGCTCAAAAGTATTTTGACAATTAGTTTGCATTTAATTGTTGAAGGCGTCAGTGGAGCTATAGCTTCGATTAGTGTTTATATCGACTTATTGTGATTATTTTTAAATGCCGAAATGTAAAAAATATTGAAGTGATTCTAGAAAAACCGCTGTAAATGCACTTAAGAAAGATAGACTGCAAGCAGAATTAGCTCGTTCTTTTAACGTGTCTCGGCAATTTGTTATTACATGGAATAAGGTTTTTAATAAACAGAAATACATCGAAAATAAGCCTCAAAGTGGCCATCCGAAAAAAAAACAACTTGCAATGTTCACTGTATTATAAAAATGATATCTACAAGTGATTGTCGTAAATCCGTTGTAATAATAAAAAATGAATTGAAAGAAAATTACAGCATAGACATACACGTTTCATCAGTCAAACGACGCCTAAACCTCTATGGTTTACATGGCAAAAGACCAGCAAAAACACGTTTGTTATCTACTAAGAATAGGAAGGCTAGAGTTGCATTTGTAAAACAGCATAACCCTTTCAGGGGCAAAGCAATTCCATTGCTAAAGTGTTGAAATTAATGATTGACACCAGAATATTGGTTAAAAAAAATTCGGTTTATTATGGGTGTGAAATAGAGCTTTTTCTAATTTACAAATTAATTTGTTTTCAAATTCCGGTGTCAGTCATTAATTTCAACACTTTAGCAATGGAATTGCTTTGCCCCTGAAAGGGTTACGCCGTTTTACAAATGCGACTCTAGCCTTCCTATTCTTAGTAGATAACAAACGTGTTTTTGCTGGTCTTCTGCCAAGTAAACCATAGAGGTTTAGGCGTCGTTTGACAGATGAAACGTGTATGTCTATGCCGTAATTTTCTTTCAATTCATTTTTTATTATTACAGCGGACTTACGACAATCACTTGTAGATATCATTTTTATAATACAGTGAACATTGCAAGTTGTTTTTTTCGGATGGCCACTTTGAGGCTTATTTTTGATGTATTTCTGTTTATTAAAAACTTTATTTCATGTAATAACAAATTGCCGAGACACGTTAAAAGAACGAGCTAATTCTGCTTGCAGTCTACCTTTCTTAAGTGCATTTACAGCGGTTTTTCTAGAATCACTTCAATATTTTTTACATTTCGGCATTTAAAAATAATCACAATAAGTCGATATAAACACTAATCGAAGCTATAGCGCCACTGATACCTTCAACAATTAAATGCAAACTAATTGTCAAAATACTTTTGAGCTAAGGAGGAGTCATATTTCTTCGGTGGCGCCGAATGTAAACAAAGAAGTTGAAACTTGATACATTTGAATAATTGCAGTCATAGTGTTCTCAATTATAGGGAATATATTTCCTTTTACATTTTTATATTATATAAAATAAGGGAGAATATAAGGTTGTCAAAATACTTTTGAGCGCTACTGTATATTAAACTTTATATACATATTTACAGTAATTAAATATTTTAACAAATTAATTTCATTTGACTAACCATATAGCCAGAATTGCTATGCGGAGCTTATAAAAAAATGCGTTCTATTCTATACGAAAACAAACAACGAAAAACTGCTGCCATATTGTGTACCCAACAGGTTCATTTTGTGCGATATTCCAAGAGGACTATAGACTAAATTTAAAACTAAATCTAAAGAAACTATTTTTAACTATATTAAACTTTATATACATATTTATAGTAATTAAATATTATAACAAATTAGTTTCGTTTGCCTAATCATATAGCCAGAGTTGTTATGCGAGCGAATACCCAGCTTACAAAAAAATGCCTTCGATTCTATACGAAAACAAACAACGAACGACTGTTGCCATATGTTGTACCCACCAGGTTCATTTTGTGTGATATTCCAAGCGGATCGTAGCCTAAATTTAAAACTAAAATTAAAGAAACTATTTTTAACTACATTAAACTTTATATACATATTTACAATAATTAAATATTATAACAAATTAGTTTCGTTTGGCTAACCATATAGCCAGAATTGCTATGCGGGCGAATACCAAATCTTATAAAAAAATGCGTTCTACTCTATACGAAAACAAACAACGAACGACTGTTGCCATACAATCAAATCAAAGTTCTAATAAATGAGCGTGCCAATGCTGGCGTGTTGCTATGTTTTCCAAGGTAAGCCATAACAGTCAGTCCTTTAACTGAATTCTTTTGAGCGTCTTTGTAAATGAACCACAAATGCTACACACTCCATAATCTACAGAAAGCATGCTGCAATGCACCTTGGAGATCCTTTTTAATTTCATTATGTTTGAAGTATATTAACATCATTAAAATGTACTATAAGAGTTTTTTTATCACATTATCATCATCGTTTTTCATAATGTAATGGAATTCTTTTGTTCGTCCCTTAAAGGGCAAAACTGAGAAATTTCATTAGTGAGTAGTTCCAGTTTCATACGTGACCACTTTCTTGAAACTAGCGGCCACTTTTTTTTTAAATTTAAAAGTGCTAAACAGTAAAATTTCTATTAGTAGTAATCTAAAATTGAATAGCTCAAATAAATATGTTAATATAAACATATTGCAACCAGAAAATGTAGAATCCATGACGCAATGCAAAAAAATTTCACATTCGCCTTACAGGAAAGTGGCCATAAGGGGGCGATGACGAACAATTTTTTATTAGCCACATTTTCCCCTTTAGTGGCCTTCTGGCCAGTGTTTAGTGCTAATTTTGCCCATTATCGTCGTTGTAAACAAACTGTAACTACTGCTTATTCTAAATTCCTGAGAAAGGATGTTTTGATGTACTGAATGATGCATATGAACTTCATTATGTTTGAAATATCGTAAGGGGCTGTACATATATAACATTATCAACATTTTGGTAATTTTAGGCCCTCTCCCCCATTATGATATCACACGTTTCATTCCTCGAACCCCCCTCCCCCTTAATGATATCGTTATCAGTGTTTAAAAATTCTTTTTCTTTTTCTTTTCTTTATCTTTCGTTTCATTTTCATACGATTGCACTGACATACAGATATGGTTATACATTTATTATTTGCATACTTTACTGATTTAAACGAAGAGAAGAAGTTAATAAAATATCACTATGAAATAACACCATATCAAATAACACTTAAAAGAAATATTTACTATTTAAAAGTATTTTATAATAGCTTCTTGTTATATAATGCATTCAACAGTAATATTCTCTTCTTCCATTTGCAGCATGCACGGTGGTAAGCAGAACTTCTTAGAAACAAAATAGGTGGACAACATTCTTCATTTTTTACTACACTGCTGGCCATTAAAATTGCAACACCATGGAAGATTGAAAATACAAAAAAGATATTTATTGTACGTAAACAGTATGCCATGACAACTAAATGATTAAATTTGTAAACAGTTTGGGGCTTTACAGGGGTGCGAAATTGGTAGAAACAGTTGCTTTCCCTGGTAGCTAAAACGGCCTTTACCCGGTTAGACATGGAATCGAACAGGACTTGGAGGACAGAAAAGGGTAACTTATTACATGCTGCTTCAAGTCTATGCCACACTTCATCAACCGTATTAGCTGGAGAAGAGAGGTGGGCCAGTCTCTAAGAAATTCATGACCAGATGGTTTCAATGGGTGACAGATCTGGAGACCGTGCAGGCCGGAGCAACAATCGAATACCCTGTGTATCGAGGAAAATCAGAACACGACGGGCAACATGTGGTCTTGCATTATCTTGCTAGAAGATGGCATTTGGCAGGTCTCGAAGACAAGACACATCCACTGAACGTGATATGTCAAAAATGTACCGATCTGCTTTCAAATTGCCGTCGATTCGTACTAGAGGTGTGCACGTCGTGTACCCAATGTCTGTTCAAGCCATCACACCAGTTGCAGAGCTCCTATATCGATATCGAATGCAAGCAGGTGACAGGCGTTCTCCTCGGAGCCTCCAGACACATATACGGCCATCAAAATACTGCAGGCAGGACCAGGACTCGTCTGAAAAGACAAAATTGAGCCAGTCCTGTATCCAGCTTTGTCGTTCGGCACACCAGAGTCGCCGACTCACTCTATGCTTCATTGTCAAGGGAAGCCGCAGTACTGATCGCCATGCTGACAGTCCACACTCCTGCAAACATCGTCGCACCGAACGAGCGGATACTGGGCGCGCTGCAAACATGCTTCTTCATGCTTCTTCATGATGTAAATATCTTCAGAACATGCAATTTAGAAGGGGGGGGTGTCATTTTCGGTTGTGGCTCTTCGAAGACTCATGCAAAGCGCCTCAGGTACTACAAAATATTATGAAATTATATAGTTGGTTTTGCTTATCTTTATTGCATATGTCTGCAGAATTTACATCTGTTATTACTCAGTCCTCACAGGATGGACAAATAAAAACTTCTTCATCATGGGCGGTAAGTTCCACATAGTCCTCATGGATATATATGCCGCATTTGACGCATAACCGCATGTCTGCAACAGCATCAATACTGCATAAAAAGCAGTACCAGCTCTCCTTTGTTGAGGAAGTCATACCGCTGATACCTACGATTTCGCCAACAGATACACCATACTGAGGGGAGGCTTCTTTCTATTTTTCTGCCAGGACTTTTTGGAGGATTTTTTTCTTGGAGGAGGTTTCATGGAGGATTGGAGGATACAGCAAATGAATCTGCAGATTCACTTGCTGTATTTTCAATGCGGACATAAGGTGTCCATATTGGGAATCGGGCATAGTTTTACTAAATCTTGTAATAAATAAACAAAGAAAACATTTTTAAGCAATATACGCAATAGCAATCGAAAATATGTTTTATCAGTTTTCTAAAACACTCCACTTTTCAATATTTAAAGTAATTTTACCATATCTAATAAGAATTTAAACTTACCTGTAATTACTATCAACACACCACGAAACAACAAGTTTCCTTCCAAATGGCGAACAGCGCGCTTTTTTGCACTTTCCAGGCTTAATTATCTTTTAAACTGCTTTTCTTCACGGACATGTAGCGCCATCTCTTTATCAAAATTTTTACTTTTAAAGATATTAGGGGTGTCCATATTGAGAGCACTGTCCCTATTGGGTACAAATACCTTATACGTATGTATGGTAGGAGAATAAGAATGGCGGATGTTGGGTTATTCCATGTTTTTGAATGAAATGATTTTATAATCAGTTAATCGTTTTAATAATAACTTTGTATTTTCATAAAAATTAAGTAACAGACTAAAAAAGAGAAATCAGGCTATACTGATATAAAGAAACAAAAAAAGAAAATTTTGGTTGGATCAAAAATGATAACGCTATAAAAGAACAACAACCCCTCCCCCTAGAGATATCTTACGATATAAAGTGCCAGGTCCCTCTTCTAACCTAAACTGATAACGTTATATATGTGTAACCCCTAACACCCGTAAAATGTTCCGCATACGATTTTTTTTATCATAGACTATAATATAGCGGAATTATTTTGTGTGTCTTGTAAAAAAACTATAAATGCTACATACTTCAATTTCAGTACCGAACACCCTATTAAGTAAATCCAATACTGTGTAAACACTACATGGCAATACGAGTGTATTTATGAGAGTTACCAGAAGCTCATACAAACAAATAGAAGTCATAAACACTTTTCAATTATGTTGCAAAGGTTTAAAAATGCGTTAAATTCAGCAATGTTAAAAAGGGGTTCAATGCAACATTATCTCCTTCCCCAAACAGTTTCTAATCTGGCATTGTAAAGCAAATCACGGACGACGAAGATTTATTAGATTTTCTTTCCTTATACATTTAGGAGCGAGAGAAAAAATATTTAGACAAATAAGATCAGGGGACCCGTCCGGCTGTCCTGCGCTCTCACCTTCCATTATCCCCTCTCGTCTCCGTCTTCCATTCCTGCGTTCCCCCCAATTTTTTATTTAAGTAAAATTTCAAACAAACAAAGTATTTTAATGAAAATTCAGAATGCAATATCAGATGTGAGCAGAAAAAGCATATCCAATGGTACCTCATTCATCGTTGTACGCTAAATATAAGTTAAATTCAGTATGCGATGTCAGATGTGGAAAAAAATCTTATCTAATAATACCTCATTCATCGTTGTACGTTAAATATTAGTTGAGAAAAATGTATGTTGACAACAGAAATAGTATATATCATAAATGAATAATAAAGTGAGAGCTGAAACTACTGATTTTTATTGAGCGATGTCTTGTTAATATATGACGTTGTTAGCGTTTCTAATAATACAATGCAGTTAAAACATTTGAGTGTTGCCTGGTACACAAAACTTTCATGAAAGAGCAAAAAGAATAATTAATATCTTTCTTTTACATATGACATCATTCTTTAAAATTGAGTTTCACATTATTATTTCAAATTGCTGAAAATTTTTACTCAACAAACTGAAGTTTCTCTAAGGAGTGTATCTACGCCTTAGAAGGAAAATATTAAAACATTATGCATTTTCTCCTTAAAAGCCGCACAAACGCCAAGTCTTACTGGATCAATATTTCGATCATGTACACTTTAAAATTTCAACCTTTTATTATTAAAAATGTGTTAAATTCAGCATTATCTCCTTCACTAAACATTTTCTATTCTTGAAAGTAATTAACACTTTATCTACTGACGGTACTTATAAGTACCATCAAAATAACTTTATACAAAATTCATTTAACACATCGATTAGTTGTAATACAGTTTAGAATGAGTTATAGATACATTACTGTTTCTTGTTCCAAAAGCATTATTGGTTACACAAAACAAAAATATTTTTAAAAGGATGATTTCTTTTGCCTTTGCATCTTTTCAGCTTTCTTGGGGGGGGGGGGGGATTTTTCAATTCGGAAATATTTCTATATTTCTATTGTAAGAAAATTATATTTGTACATTTCCTAATTCTGCAAAATACTAAGAAAAATATTTAAAATATAAGATTTAAGTGGGGTTATAAATATTGCCCAAAATCCCTATAAATTCAAATTTAATTAATCCTTCTAAATCCTTCAGTCATTCTAAAGTCCCTCTAAAATTTATTAATTATGTAAATCTTCTAATGTATATTAATAAATTCAGAAAAATGCTATAGACGATAAAATTTTCACGAATTCATAATTCCGTACATAAATGGTTAAATATGCAAATCAAGTATGTCTAAGGTTTATTACATTTATTTCCCTAATGAAGTTAGGCGAGCGAAAAGATATTAAATCGAAAGGTGAAATTACTGATTTTTGTTGAGCGACGTCTTGATAATGTATGAAGCTGTTAGCGTAAAATGTTAAATTCTGATAAGCTAATGCAGTTTAAAGATCTGATTCTTGTCTGGTATACAGAACTTTCATGTAAAAAAAAAAAAAAAAATCAAAACCAATAATTAATTTATTTCTTTTTCCATGATTATTTAAAACTAAGTTGCACATTGTAATTTAAAATAGCTTAACATTTTCACTTGGCAAAAACAAAATGAAATTTTCTCTAAAGAGAGTGTCTATTTATTTATAGGAAAATATTAAAACTTTGTAAATTTCCTAGTTAAAATTTCTATAAACGCGCCAAGTCTTACCGGATCAATATTTCGTCCATGTTCACATTAAAATTTAACTCTTTTATTATTAAAAATGTGTTCAAATAGCATTATCTCCTTCAGTAAACATTTTCTATTCTTGCACGTAATTAAAAACGCATATCAATGATGTCGGTTGTTTATTATATTTATTTACCTTATGAAGTTAGGCGAGCGAGAAGATACTAGAGTAATGCATGCGGAAGGTAAAACTACTGATTTTCGTTGAACGATGCCTTTTAATATATGACATTTTTATCGTTTCTAATAATATAATGCAGTTAAAAGATTTGAGTGTTGCCTGGTATACAGGACTTTCATGAAAGAGTAAAAACCAATAATTAATGTCTTCCTTTTACATATGACATAATTATTTAAAACTAAGTTGCACATTATTATTTAAAATAGCTTAATATTTTCATTCGACAAATTGAAGTTTTCTTTAAGAAGCATGACTACATCTTTGTAGGAAAATATTAAAACTTTATGCTTTTTATCGTTAAGAGCTCCATAAAGGCGTCGAATTTTACTGGATCAATATTTCGATCGTGTGTACTTTAAAATTTCAACCTGTTATTCTTAAAAATGTGTAAAATTCAGCATTATCCCCTTCACTAAATATTTTCTATTCTTGCATGTAATTAAACTCTCAAATCAAGAATGTCGATGGTTTATTGTATTTATTTCCTTTACAAAGTTAGGAGAGCGAAAAGATATTAAAGAAATAAATAACGAAATGTGAAATTACTGATTTTCGTTGAGCGATGAATTGACAATGCATGAAGTTGTTAGCGTAAATTGTAAGATTTTGATAATCAAATGCAGTTTAAAGATAATTGTCGTCTGGTATACAGAAATTTTATGTAAAAAAATCAAGAAACGAAACCAACAATTAATATCTTCCTTTCATCATTATTTAAAATTAAGTTGCATATTATTATTTAAAATTGCTTAAAATTTTCACTCGACAAAATGAAGATTTCTCTAAAGAGAGTATATTATTATAAATACTTAGAGAGTATTTTATAAAGAGTACTTCTCTTTATAGGAAAATATTAAAACTTTGTGAATTTTCTAGTTTAAAGCTCCATAAACGCGCCGAGTTTTACCGGTTCAATATTTCGTCCATATATACTTTAAAATTTCAACCTTTTATTATTAAAAATATATTCCATTCAGCATTATCCCCTCACCAAACATTTTCTGTTCTTGTATGTAATTAAACACGCAAATCAAGTACGACGATGGTTTATTATATTTCCCTTATAAAGTTAGGCGAGCGAAAAGATGTTAGAGTAATAAATAAGAGTGGTGAAATTATTGGTTCTTGTTGAGCGATGACTTGATGATGATTCAAGTTGTTAGCGTAAATTGTTAGATTTTGATAATCTAATGCAGTTTAAAAATCTGATTGTTGTATGGTACACAGAACTTTCATGTAAAAAACCAAAAACCAAAACTGATAATTTATTTATTCCTTATACATATGACATCATTATTTAAAACAAAGTTGCATATTTTTATTTAAAATTGCTTAAAATTTTCACTTGACAAAATGAAATTTTCTCTAAAGAGAGCGACTATTTCTTTCTAAGAAAATATTAAAACTTTGTGAATTTCCTACTTAAAAGGGAAAATCATAAACTCGCCGAGTTTTGCTGGATCAATATTTCGTTCATGTAGACTTTAAAATTTCAACATGTTATAGTTAAAAATATGTTCAGTTCAGCATTATCTCCTTCCCCAAACACTTTTTTTTTTTTTTTTTTTTTTTTTTTGTATGAAATTAAATACACAAATCAAGGACGAAGAATGATTATTATATTTTCTTCCTTTATAAAGTTAGGAGAGCGAAAAGATATTAGAGTACGGCAAGTGAAATTACTGATTTTTGTTGAGTTATTATGACTTGATTATGGATGAAGTTGTTAGCGTAGTTAGATTTTGATAATCTAATCGAGTTTAAAAATCTGATTGTTGTCTGGTATACAGAACTTTCATATAAAAAATCAAAAAATCAAACAATAATTAATTAATTTTGTTTTTACATATGTCAGCATTACTTAAAACTATGTTGCACATTATTATTTCAAATTGCTTAAAAAATTCACTTGACAAAATAAAGTTTTCTCTAAAGAGAGCGACTATTTCTTTGTAAGAAAAGATTAAAACTTTCTGAATTTCCTAGTTAAAAGGGAAAATCATAAACTCGCCCAGTCTTGCTGGATCAATATTTCGTCCCTGTACATTTTAAAATTTCAACCTTTTATTATTAAAAATATATTCCATTCAGCATTATCCCCTCACCAAACATTTTCTGTTCTTCTATGTAATTAAACACGCAAATCAAGTACGACGATGATTTATTATATTTCTCTTATAAAGTTAGGCGAGCGAAAATATGCTAGAGTAATAAATAAGAGTGGTGAAATTATTGGTTCTTGTTGAGCGGTGACTTGATGATGATTCAAGTTGTTAGCGTAAATTGTTAGATTTTGATAATCTAATGCAGTTTAAAAATCTGATTGTTGTATGGTACACAGAACTTTCATGTAAGAAACCAAAAACCAAAACTGATAATTTATTTATTCCTTATACATATGACATCATTATTTAAAACAAAGTTGCATATTTTTATTTAAAATTGCTTAAAATTTTCACTTGACAAAATGAAATTTTCTGTATAGAGAGCGGCTATTTCTTTCTAAGAAAATATTAAAACTTTGTGAATTTCCTACTTAAAAGGGAAAATCATAAACTCGCCGAGTCTTGCTAGATCAATATTT
Organism: Maratus speciosus; assembly: GCA_963932465.1. Lineage (NCBI taxonomy): Eukaryota > Metazoa > Arthropoda > Arachnida > Araneae > Salticidae > Maratus > Maratus speciosus. Next base: position 236,790,735 of record OZ010797.1, on the reverse strand, counting down.
CGTTCATGTAGACTTTAATATTTCAACATGTTATTATTAAAAATATGTTCAGTTCAGCATTATCTCCTTCCCCAAACATTTTCTTTTTTTTTTTTTGTATGAAATTAAACACACAAATCAAAGACGACGAATGATTATTGTATTTTCTTCCTTTATAAAGTTAGGAGAGAGAAAAGATATTAGAGTACGGCAAGTGAAATTACTGATTTTTGTTGAGTTATTATGACTTGATTATGGATGAAGTTGTTAGCGTAGTTAGATTTTGATAATCTAATCGAGTTTAAAAATCTGATTGTTGTCTGGTATACAGAACTTTCATGTAAAAAATCAAAAAATCAAACCAATAATTAATTAATTTTGTTTTTACATATGACAGCATTACTTAAAACTATGTTGCACATTATTATTTCAAATTGCTTAAATAATTCACTTGACTAAATAAAGTTTTCTCCAAAGAGAGCGACTATTTCTTTGTAAGAAAAGATTAAAACTTTTTGAATTTCCTAGTTAAAAGGGAAAATCATAAACTAGCCCAGTCTTGCTGGATCAATATTTCGTCCATGTACACTTTAAAATTTCAACATGTTATTATTAAAAATATGCTCAGTTCAGCATTATCTCCTTCCCCAAACATTTTCTTTTTTTTTTTTCGTGTGAAATTAAATACACAAATAAAGGACGACGAATGATTATTATATATTCTTCCTTTATAAAGTTAGGAGAGGGAAAAGATATTAGAGTACGACAAGTGAAATTACTGATTTTTGTTGAGCAATGACTTGATTATGAATGAAGTTGTGAGCGTAGTTAGATTTTGGTAATCTAATCCAGTTTAAAAATCTGATTGTTGTCTGGTATACAGAACTTTCATGTAAAAAATCAAAAAATAAAACTAATAATTAATTAATTTTGTTTTTACATATGACAGCATTACTTAAAACTATGTTGCACATTATTATTTCAAATTGCTTAAAAAATTCACTTGACAAAATAAAGTTTTCTCCAAAGAGAGCGACTATTTCTTTGTAAGAAAAGATTAAAACTTTTTGAATTTCTTAGTTAAAAGGGAAAATCATAAACTCGCCGAGTCTTGCTGTATCAATATTTCGTCCATGTACACTTTAAAATTTCAACATGTTATTATTAAAAATATGTTCAGTTCAGCATTATCTCTTTCATCAAACATTTTCTTTTTTTTGTATGTAATTAAACACGTTAATCAAGGAAGACGATGGATTTTTATATTTTCTTCCTTTATAAAGTTAGGAGAGAGAAAAGATTTAGAGTACGACAAGTGAAATTACTGATTTTTGTTGAGCGATGACTTGATTATGAATGAAGTTGTCAGCGTAGTTACATTTTGATAATGTAATCCAGTTTAAAAATCTGATTGTTGTCTGGTATACAGAACTTTCATGTAAAAAATCAAAAAACAAAACCAATAATTAATTAATTTTGCTTTTACATATGACATTATTACTTAAGACTATGTTGCACATTATTATTTCAAATTGCTTAAATAATTCACTTGACTAAATAAAGTTTTCTCCAAAGAGTGCGACTATTTCTTTGTAAGAAAAGATTAAAACTTTCAGTATTTCCTAAGGGAAAATAATAAACTCGCCCAGTCTTGCTGGATCAATATTTCGTCCATGTACACTTTAAAATTTCAACATGTTATTATTAAAAATATGCTCAGTTCAGCATTATCTCCTTCCCCAAACATTTTCTTTTTTTTTTTCGTATGAAATTAAACACACAAATAAAGGACGACGAATGATTATTATATTTTCTTCCTTTATAAAGTTAGGAGAAAGAAGAGATGTTAGAGTACGGCATGTGAAATTACTGATTTTTGTTGAGTTATTATGACTTGATTATGAATGAAGTTGTTAGCGTAGTTAGATTTTGATAATCTAATCCAGTTTAAAAATCTGATTGTTGTCTGGTATACAGAACTTTCATGTAAAAAATCAAAAAACAAAACCAATAATTAATTAATTTTGTTTTTACATATAACATCATTATTTAAAACTATGTTGCACATTATTATTTCAAATTGCTTAAAAAATTCACTTGACAAAATAAAGTTTTCTCCAAAGAGAGCGACTATTTCTTTGTAAGAAAAGATTAAAACTTTCTGAATTTCCAAGTTAAAAGGGAAAATCATAAACTGGCCGAGTCTTGCTGGATCAATATTTCGTCCATGTACACTCTAAAATTTCAACATGTTATTATTAAAAATATGTTCAGTTCAGCTTTATCTCTTTCATCAAACATTTTTTTTTTTGTATGTAATTAAACACGCTAATCAAGGAAGACGATGGATTATTATATTTTCTTCCCTTATAAAGTTAGGAGAGTGAAAAGAATTTAGAGTGATAAGTACTGAAGGTGAAACTACTAATTTTTGTTGAGCGATGTTTTGGAAATATATGAAGTTGTTAGTGAAAAGTTACATTCTAATAATTTGATGCAGCTAATAGATCTACGAGTATGTGTTGCCAGGAACACACAATTTTCATGAAAAAATCAAGCACAGAAACAATAATTGATTTATTCTTTTTTGCATAATTACTTAAAACTAAGTTAAAAATTATTATTTAAAATAGCTTAAAATTTTCACTTGACAAGAAGAAATTTTCTCTAAAGAGAGCGACTATTTCTTTGTAGGAAAATATTAAAACTTTGTGAATTTTCTAGTTAAAAGCCCTATAAACTCGCCAAGTATTACTGGATCAATATTTCGTCCATGTATACATTAAAATTTAACCCTTTTTTTAAAAAATAAAAATGTGTTCAATTCAGTATTATCTCCTTCATTACACTTGTTCACTACTCTTGCATGTAATTAAACACGCAAATCTATGATCTCGGTGGCTTATTATATTTATTTACCTTATGAAGTTAGGCGAGCGAGAAGATACTAGAAACTAGAGTAATAAATGCGGAAGGTGAAACTACTGATTTTCGTTGAGCGATAGCGATGCCTTTTAATATGTATTACATTTTTATCGTAATACATATTACATTTTTATCGTTTCTAATAATATAATGCAGTTAAAAGATATGAGTATTGCCTTGTATACAGGACTTTCATGAAAGAGTAAAAAGCAATAAGTAATGTCTTCCTTTTACATATGACATAATTATTTAAAACTAAGTTTCACATTATTATTTACAATAGCTTAATAATTTTACTCGACAAAATGAAATTTTCTCTAAAGAGAACAACTATTTCTTTGTAGGAAAATATTAAAATTTGTGAATTTCCTAGTTAAAAGGGAAAAATCATAAACTCGCCGAGTCTTGTTGGATAAATATTTCATCCACGTGCACTTTAAAATTTCAATATGTTACTATTAAAAATATGCTTAATTCAACATTATCTCCTTCACCAAACATTTTCTATTCTTGCATGTAATTACACATGCAATTCAAGGATGTCGATGGTTTATTACATTTAATTCCCTTATAAAATTAGGCGAGCGAAAAGATACTAGAGTAATAAATACGAAAGATGAAATTACTGATTTTCGTTGAGTGATGACTTGATGATGTATGAAGTTGTGAGCGTAAATTGTTAAACTTTTATAATCTAATGCAGTTTAAATATCTGATTGTTGTCTGGTATACAGAACTTTCATGTATAAAAACTAAAACAAAAATAATAATTAACTTATTCCTTTCACATATAACATTATTTAAAACTAGGTTGTATATTATTATTAACCATTTGGAAAAATGGTTATTGTCCTCTATCAGGGTAGGAAATCAAAAATATATCTGAAGTGTTTTATTGGTTGAATCCGCATTTTATTCGTTTTCTGATTGGTCTATACAGTGATCTGTATTTTCCCTTTATTTTCAACAGAGATAGATACTTCTGTTGCCACTATGACAAAAAAGTAATAAAAACTACAAAAAAAAAAAAGTTAATAACTCAGAAATAAATTGAGATACAGCTTTGAAACAAATTGCATTTAAAAGTACATTTTTTCCTCTATACGACGGTGTAAAAAGTAGTGGGATGTTTAGAAGTTTAAGCATGAAATTTCATTTAAAATTGGTCCAGGAATATTAATGTTTAATACATGGCGTACGTAATGAATGACCAGCTCCGTAGAAGTTTAAAAATTTATAGTACCGAAAATTGAAATCCATGGTGTACGTAATGTATGATCAATTCCGTGCGATTTTTTATGTCTTAAATTTTAGTCTTTGAAAAAATCATTTTCCAAATGGTCGTTGTAATTTGTTAAATTACATTTTTTTTTTTTTTTTTTTTTTTTTAATGCCTAAAATTTTTACTCGACAAAATGAAATTTTCTCTAAAGAGAGTGACCATTTCTTTGTAGGAAAATATTAAAACTTTGTTAATTTGCTAGTTGAAAGCGTCATAAATCCGCCGAGCCTGAAGTGATATTTCGATCATGTACACTGTATAATTTAATCCTTTTATTATTAAAAATGTGTTAAATTCAGCATTATCTCCTTCACTAAACATTTTCTATTCTTTCATGTAATTAAACACGCAAATCAAGGATGTCGATGGTTTATTATATTTATTTCCCTTATAAAGGTAGACGAGCGGAAAGGTACTAGAGTAATAAATACGAGTGAAATTACTTATTTTCGTTGAGCGATGCCTTGTTAATATATGACATTTTTATCGTTTCTAATAATATAATGCAATTAAAAGATTTACACATTGCCTGGTATACCAGGCTTTCATGGAAGAGTAAAAACACTAATTAATATCTTCCTTTTACATATGTTATAATTATTAAACACGAAAATCGAGGACGGCGATGGATTATTACACTTTCTTTCCTTATGAAGTTTGGAGAGTGAAAAGGTGTTAGAGTATAAGTGAAACTACTGTTTTTTTTTTTTTTTTTTTTTTTTTTTTTTTTTTTTTTTTTTTTTTTTTAATTGCCTAAACTTTTTACTCGACAAAATGAAATTTTCTCTAAAGAGAGTGACCATTTCTTTGTAGGAAAATATTAAAACTTTGTTAATTTGCTAGTTGAAAGCGTCATAAACCCGCCGAGTCTTACTGAAGTGATATTTCGATCATGTACACTGTATAATTTAATCCTTTTATTATTAAAAATATGTTAAATTCAGCATTATCTCCTTCACTAAACATTTTCTGTTTTTGCATGTAATTAAACACGCAAATAAAGGATGTCGATGGTTTATTATATTTATTTTCCTTATAAAGTTAGACGAGCGAAAAGATACTAGAGTAATAAACCTTCACAAGTGAAATTACTGATTTTCCTTGAGCGGTGCCTTGTTGATATGGCATTTTTATCGTTTCTAATAATATAATGCAATTAAAAGATTTACGCATTGCCTGGTATACAGGGCTTTCATGGAAGAGTAAAAACACTAATTAATATCTTCCTTTTACATATGTTATAATTATTAAACACGAAAATCGAGGACGACGATGGATTATTACACATTCTTTCCTTATAAAGTTTGGAGAGTAAAAATATATTAGTGAAACTACTGTTTTTTTTTTTTTTTTTTTTTTTTTTTTTTTTGAGCGACGTTTTGGAAATATATGAAGTTGTTAGTGAAAAGTTAAATTCTAATAATGTGATGCAGCTAACACAGATTTATGCGTTGCCAGATACACAGAACTTTCGGGTATAAAACAAAAACAGAAACGATAATTAATTAATTAATTTTTTTCTTTTTTTTACGTATAACAACTTTATTTAAAACTAAGTTTCACATTATTATTTAAAACTGCTTAAAATTTTCACCTGACAAAATGAATTTTTTTTTATGGAGAGCGATTATTTCTTCGTAGGAAAATATTAAAATTTTGTGAATTTCCTAGTTAAAAGCTCCATAAACGCGCCGAGTCCTTCTGAACAAATATTTGTTCATGTACACTTTAAAATTTCAACATTTTATTATTAAAAATATGCTCAATTCAGCATTACTTATTTGAGCAAACATTTTCTATTCTAGTAGTATATAGTTTTACATATGACATCATTGAAGAAAAAAGTATTCGTTTTACATATGACATCATTATTTTAAACTAAATTTCTCATTATTATTGAAAATTTCTAAAACATTTCACTTGGAAAATTGAAGTAAAGAATGCGACTACATCTTTGTAGGAAAAATATTAACTTTATGAGTTTTTAATTAAAAGCTCCATAATTTTTCTGGATCAATATTTCGCTTATGTATACTTTAAAATTTCAGCATTTTATTATTAAAAATGTGTTAAATTCAGCATTATTTTTTTCACTGATCATTTTCTATTCTTTGCATGTTATTAAATACGCAAATAAAGATCGACTATGGTTTATTGTATTTTCTAATCTTATAAAGTCAGGAGAGCGAATTAGAGAAATAAATACGGACTGTATTGTTAATGTATGATGTTGTTAGAATAAAAAGCTAAATTCTGATAATGTAAATGCAGTTTAAAGATTCGATTGTTATCTGATATACAGAACTTTCATGTAAAAGAAAAACAAAAAAAACAAAACAAAAAAACAAAAAAAATCAATATAAAATTATGCCTTTTACATATGAAAAAGCATTATTTAAAACTAAGTTTCCACATTATTATTTAAAATTACTTAAAATTTTCACTCAACAAAGTGAAGTTTTCTCTAAAGAGAGTGACCACTTCTTTGTAGGAAAATACTAAATCTTTCTGAATTTTCTAGTTCCATAAACGCTCTGAGTTTTACAGGATCAATATTTTGCTCATGTACACTTTAGAATTTTGTTATTAAGAAGTTGGAAATTGCACTTCAAACGTGGCAAATGAGGTGCGTTCGTACTGTAACTAGTTTTATAAATATTTTTTGCACCGCATATTTGCTGAATGTATATTTTAGTACACTTCATAAGTGCATATCCATTTCATTCTGTTCGAAAGGCTGTAACATCATTAAAATGAACTTGAAATAATTTTTGCCCATTGGTCGTAATGTAACAGAAAAGAATTGACTGCCCCTGTAATTAAACTATACATCCGATTTTAATAAAATTTGAAATTTCCCCAATTATATTTTGCATCAATTGTATATTTAAAATTTCAGATTATTCGGTTGGATAGTTTTTGCTTTGTTATATGCGGACGGACGGACAGACAGACGACCGAAAGACGACTATAGGTGCTACGTATTTATATAATTACGAACGCGCCTAAAAATGTGTTTATTTGATCTTTATCTCCTTCACCAAACATTCCCTATTCTTGCATGTTATTAAACACAGAAGAACGGAAAGATATTAGAGTAATAAATATGGGAGGTGAAACTACTGATTTTTTGTTGAGCGATGTTTTGGAAATATACGTTGTTTGCGTAAAAAGTTAAATTCTGATAATCTAATGCTGTTAAGGTGTGTGCCTACCTTCGGGGCTTTTTTTTGAAAATATGAAATTATTATCAAACACATGTGTTTTTAGTTAAAACAGGGAATAAAACTATGAACTCAAATAAATTTTTAATGGAATTTTAATTAACTTTCAAATTTAGGCAATGTTACTCTAATTGTAGTAAAGAGTTGCATTTATGTCGAACCTTCTATAACGAAATCTGTTCAATATATTTTACTCTTTTTTTAACACTATACAGTAGCCTCCCTCTTAACCGGCCTCCTCTTAACCGGAACACCGCTTTAACCGGGTGACTTTTTTTCCCAACTACAGGGAAAATTCAGGAATGACGGCCTCGCGAACTCATCTTACACTTTTGAGTTGAAGTGATATCCCGAGGGGAAAGAGGCAAAATTCCGAAAGGAGAACGTCGGTAATAAATGGATACGCGTTGACCTTAACCAGTGTTGAATTCCGGGTGTGGCCAGGGGGAATTATTGCACCACAGGAATAATTAGATGTCCCCTCGGAAGATTTTAGATTTTGTGTTTTTAATGGTCAAAAGTGCAAACTCGCCCCCTCTACCGGGACTCTATAATGTCTGATCTATCTGTAAACTGTTTTTTACAAACATTTAAAAAGCTTGAGGGATGCGAACAGATCACCGCAGTAGATCTACTAGAGTTGTTTGAGTCTGATAAAGATCTAAAGAAAGAAACATTATTTGAAGAGGATATAATTAGGACTGTAACTAATGTTGTTCAATACGAAGACGATCCTGATGATGATCCATTTGAAGTTGACTTTCCTAAAATTCCTCATACGGAAGGGCTAAAAGCATTAGAGTTATCGCTACCAATGTTTAGCAGCGGCTAACAGCTTCTTGAATTAAACTTGTGATGTTAAACAGACGGAGAGATTATGGTGCAAAATGTCAGGCATCTTGCCTTCAAGAGAAGAAGGTCACTGATTACTTTATGGTTTATTAACTTAAATATACATAATGTAGAACAACTTAAACTTCTTATAAAAGTGTGTGTCACGATTTTCAACAATTTAATTTGCGTTAAATATGTTTCATTATTTGTTATCAGTGATAATTTCTTTCTATTCAGTTAATTATTAGTATTCATTTCACAAAATATAGAAAATATGTACTTTTTAAAAACTACACGAATTGGAAAACTAAATGCATCGTACGGGTTTAATTAATTAAATTACGCAGTTACTTTTTTTTTTTTTTATTTCTCCGCTTTAGCCGGTTTTTCTCTTAACCGGTTAACCCTCGGTCCCGTTTAGGCCGGTTAAGCGGGAGGCTACTGTATTAGCAAACCACTTACCTGTGTTATGAGGCAAAAGATTTGCAATACCTCTTAAATTTACTAACATATACCAAATTCTGTATACAAGCAGACACCGCTTCCACCATTTTAAAATAATTTATGACAATAAACAATTAAATTTAAAAAATCAAAAAACCCGACTACGTAAAAAGCGAACTAATTAATTATTTCTCATCAATGTGAAACTATTTTTTTTTTCAATTCCTACTATTAGCCCACACTCTTGCTATATATATCTTGTTCAAATTTTCAATCATTAATAAAATACTTATTATTCATCCAATCAACCTCAAATAATTTTTTTTCAACTTGTAGTGGATGACACTTGATGTTAATCCAGTTTTTTTCAAATCTTAATTCATTAATTAAATTAAATTAATTAATTTTCAATAATCGAGAGAGCCCTCTTCTTGATCAAGTTCTTTTAAGACCAAGAGACCCCTTTTACCACCACTTTTACCACCACCACTTTTAAGACCACTCTTCTTGATCAAGGCATTTTAAGCGCCACTCAAGAGGAAATAAGAATGGGAGAAAAAAATTCTCTTATTGACCTAAGTAGGAATTGACTTAAAATATTTTTTTTTTATTACTTGTTTATATTACTTACCTATTTTTTGTTATTTAATTGTATTGATGACTTTTAAGTTGTGTTTAATTGTTAGTTCCTATCTATAAACACTGTTTTGATGAGGTCTATAGATGTCTATGATGGTTTGAGTTGCATTAAAGCTAGAGATCCTACATACACAACTTTCAGGTTGTATAATATTTTCACAGAGCTTCTGACTGTAAAATAGTCAATGAAACATCGTCTTCATTTTGAAAGACCTATCCAATGATATGCCACTCAATAGGGTGCGTAATTTTTTTTTGTGTCTACCACCATTTTGTATTTTACCGCCGTTTTGAATTTATAAAAACAAAACCTAGCCTATAACTATTGGACGGTTAAGGCGAATCGATAGAGATCTCATTCATTAAAATCCATCCAGCCTTTCGGATGTTTCGAGGGTATAAATAAATCCACATACCCAGATGCGCGTGAAACACATAACTCTTCTTGGCAGTCGGGTAAAAAGAAGCTTCAATTTATGTTACAATGGAATAATACAGTTAAAAAATATGAGAAAATGGCTGGTAATTAAGAACGATGAGATCGCACTTTAGATAGTAAACAAAATGATTATGTCCCAAACTTTGCCAATCTGTAACTCAAAAGTAAGTAAAGAAACAGTTGTGAAACATTTATAAAACTATAAAAAAAACTATAAAAATAAAATAGAGGAAACTTAGTGCTATATTAAAATCGAAAAATATGAGCATTAATCTTGCTTAACACGTTGAGTGCCACCATACAGTTTTGCCAGTTTGGCCTCCATTTTTTTCCAGAAATTTAGTGTTCATATCAGAAATAAAGAATAGTATCTTACGCTTTATTTAATAAAAGATATTTAGCGATAACATAAAGTAAAATATTTTCTTTCGAAATTTCCGGTATCAATTTAAAATTTCTGATCACTTTCGCTGCCGATCCCGCGCGCGTGTTTTAAGATAAAGAATTTTGTGAAGGGACATGCTTTAAGGCGAAAATTTATTATTAAAATCTTGTTTTAAGATAAAACATTTTGTGAATGAAGCTGCTTTAAGATGAAAATATTTGTAAAGGGTCCTTTACCCTTTCATCGCGGCAATGGCGTGCCTTTGTCCTACCCTTTGCGCTAAGAGCCTGAGCCGCTCCTCGCAGCGCTAAAATTGAAACAAAACACAAATTCATTTAAAACTTGTTTATTTTACTTTGAAAAATAATAATCAATAACATTTCTCACTCTAATGTCTAATTTGTTTGTCCTTACCAACATAAAAAAAAATAATAAAATGTCGTTCTTGATGATTTTCCGTTTGGGAAAATCAATTCGAACCGGAAAATTCTGCCCGGTAATTATTAGACATTACATATCGGAATCAATGTCTAATTATTAAATTACAGAATTTCCGGTACGAATTGATTTTCTTTGATTGATAGCTAATATTCCTGGAAGACGAGTTATCTCGCCCCTCGCGAAGAAAGTGTGTAGCCGCTTCCCGGTCTTGGTAGCACTGCCATCGGTATAACCTAAAATCGCGTCTCAACAATAAAATGCGTTTTGCGTTCTGCAGTATGCGAAAATGGAATCTGTAGTTTTAGTCCAACTTGCGTTTCGTAGACGTTTTGGAAAAGATAGTCCTACTGACAAAAGCATTCGTAAGTGGTATCACCAATTTGATGAAACAGGCTGTCCTTGAAACCATGTGACTTTCTCTTGTGTCTTTGCAACCAGAACATCATGTGACTTTTTCCTGTGCCTTTGCAACTATCACACCGTGGGACTTTTCTTGTGCAGCTTTGTGAAAGACAATGTTATATGTTGTACCGCTACCACACAACTTGGACGACCTAAAAAGACGAATATGAATTTAATAACATCAGACAAGCTTAAGAGTCTACATTAGTCACCCAAAGATACATTCCAGCTAATGTTTATCCTATGGCAGCATTGTTTACAGATTTCGCGCTCGCATTTTTAAATGATTTTTTTGCATAGGGTACCTGAGATCGATAACTTTTAATGTGCGGTTGTACTTTTTCGGTTTTTATTACAGTTTTTTGTTATATGACTATAAAATGAATGTATCCTAGTGTAGGCTAGCGTTCTTAAGGGGCACACTAGTCACTGAAAAAGACCTGGATGATAATGTTAATCTTATTGGGAAGTTATTTTCAAATATCTCGCTTAAATTTTGATATTTTCGAATGATTTTTTTTTTTTTTTGCACAGGATAGCTGGGGACTATCTACATCCGGGCTAGTTTTTACTTTTTTGATTTTGGATTCAGATTTAAAAAAAAAATCTTTTCGGGAAAAAGAGCTGCTATCTTCCAACCTGCTTTTGCTGCTATCTTCCAACACAGAAGTTAATGTAAATTGTTAATAGAATTTTCAAATGATAACGATACTGAGTTAATTTTTCATGCCAAATCATTTGAGAAGTTTCGCAGCGTTATTGCTAAATTAAACTTCGAAAATTTCGTAAAATTAAAAAGAATGGAAACGTCCAAAAACAAATTTTTTAAAAAGCTAAGTTTGTCTACTTTACAATTTTGTATTGAAAAATTGACACTATTTTTGAGAAGTACGTAATTTTCTGTTTATTGCAGCAGTGAAAAAACTAACTTTTGGTCAATTATTTATTTATTTTTGTGTTCTAAAAATTTTTAATTATTTTTTTATTGAGTTATAAAGGGTTAAAATGTAGTAATAAACGAATAAATAAATAAATTTGCGGAAAATACAGTCTCCAAATGTGAAGACGTCCTCTTATCTTGGGGACGTTTCGCCCACTTTGTTTCCACATTACTTTACTTAAAACTAAGTTTCACTTTATTCTTTAAAATTAAGCTTAGATTTATTGTTTAAACTTAAGTTTGTTTTGACAAAGGGAAATTTCTCTAAAGAGCGTGACAGCGTCTTTCTAGGAAAACACTAAAACTTTATGCGTTTCTTAGTTAACTCCGTAAACTCGCCGAGTCTTACTGGATCAATATTTCGCTCAAGTGCACTTTAAAATTTCATCATTTTGTTATTAACAAGAGGGAAGAATTACACATCAGACATATATTATGGAACACATATATTAGCCCAGTGGTTAGGGAGTTGAATTCGGAAATAATTAGGGGAAAGCTGTAAATTATTTTAACCCCTTCAGTTTAGGTCTAGAATGAATATGCTAAGTTTTCCTCCTCGTACTAGGTGAGCGTTAGGAATTAACATTGATTTATAGTCGAAAAACACGTTTTTTTTAAATACCATAACACTATCTCGAAATCACTAACTTTGTCGAAAACATTGCCAGTACAAATGTTGTAGAGCTTAAAATTCTGAATAAAATGAGTACCTACACTTAATACTTTTGTTGAATATTAAGGTCACAATTTTACTTTAAAGTTTTAGCCCCGTGGTTAGAGGGTTGAACTCAGAATCAATTAGGGGAAAACTGGAAATCGTTTTAATCCCTTCAGATTAGGTCTAAAATGAATATTCTATGTTTTCCCTCTCGTACCAAGTGAGCGTTAGGAAATATGTACGTATTTACATTCGAAAAACATGTTTTTCCTTAATATTTTTAACAATATCTCAAAATAGATAATTCTATCAAAAACATTGTCAATGCAAATGTTGTAGAACTTAAAATTCTGAATAAAATGAGCACCCACATTAGTATTTTTGTTCACAATTAAGGTCGCAATTCTAATTTAAAAAATTTGCCTTAATCGCTAATCAAGAGGGGAAAACATAGAATATTCATTTTAGACCTAATCTGAAGGGATTAAAACGATTTCCAGTTTTCCCCTAATTAATTCCGAGTTCAGCTCTCTGACCACGGGGCTAAAACTTTAAAGTATAATTGTGACCTTAATATTCATCAAAAGTATTAAGTGTAGGTACTCATTTTAATCTCTACAACATTTGTATTGACAATGTTTTTGAAAAAATTAGTGGTTTCGAGATAGTGTTATGGTATTTTTTTTTTTTAAAGCGTGTTTTTTTAAACTATAAATCAATGTAAAATTCCTTACGCTCACCTAATACGAGGGGGAAAACGTAGCATATTCATTCTAGACATAAACTGAAGGGATTAAAATAATTTCCAGCGTTCTCCTAATTATTTCCGAATTCGGCCTTTTTTTTTTCTCCCCTACCACTAGGCTATATATGTTGTATCTCGCAATGAAAAATTACTCTAATACACGTGGCAACAATACGAGGAAAAAAAACTACAAAAAGAAACAGACGATAATGTTTATTCGAATGGCTGAGTGTTAAATTAGTTCGAAGTCGTATTTATTCTTTCTGTGTTTATTAACATTGTGTCCGAGTCAATTCTAGATTTCTTCTACATTCTTCTTTCGTTCTTCCATGCACAATAATATCATCGAAATACTTTAAGGTTTTTGGTAAATCTCCGAGGAACTGATCTAGAATTCGACTGAAATCTCTAACAACAGTCTTTATTCCAAACGACAATCTATGCATGCGAAAAGCTCCTGGATGTGTGGTTATAGTCTAAATAATGCTGTTTTCTTCATCAACTGGAATGTGGAGATAAGCTTTAAATATATCTAGTCCACAAAAATACTTTGAATTTCTGAGACTGTTATTTAAAATGAGAGTTAAAAATTTCGTCTATTCATTGAATTTGATAATTAGCACGTACAAGTCTTTCATTTACACCAACGATGTAATCGACGCAGTGTTGCACACCTCCATCAACTTTTGATATTATTAAAAAAGGCGATCCCCAATCGCTCGTAGAGATTATTCCGAGATTATTTCTTGAGATTCAAGTGAATCTAATTCCTTCTCAACTTTTTCACGAAAACCATACGGATTTATCTTTCCTTATGGTAAACTGGCTTACTATTTTCACGGAGTTTTAATGGCCCTTTGACACCTGGGATACATTCTACTTTTGTTCGAAAATGTCTGGATACTTAGAAATAACGTCTTCGAGGCTTATATAGTTTTTACTTGTGAGGTATTCAAGTTTTCTGGCTCTTCTGACTCAATCCTTTGAAGGCTAATTCCCAAAACGTCGAATCCAGACACATCCTAGCCGGAATTTAGAGCATGGAACTTTTTCAGGACGATATAAAGTTCTTCACATGAGGATCTTCCCTGGTATTCTACATTTACTGTAAATTTTCCATCTGGAAGAAAAATATCACCAGTGTATGATTGGAAAGCAAATAGTTGAATCTTGAAGTTGAACTCGAATTTTCATTTTGTAGAATTTATCTTGGGGAATAAGAGTAAATTTTGCACCTGAATCCACTTCAAACGGTACCTTATGGCCCTCAATGCTCACTGTAGCAAAATATTTATCGAGATTTTCAGCTTTGTCCTTTTTATTTTGAAAAAATCTATCCTTTTATTCACGCCGTATAACTGAGAAAATATTTCCTTTTCCGTTATATAGTTTGCTGTATTTACTTTATCTGTGTTTGTTTTTCCTTTTCTGCCTAACAATGTGCGAATGCACACTTTTGCAAAATGACCTGTTGTTTTACATGCACTGCATTTAAGAGAATTGCGATTCAACCTGCATGTTTTATTAACCCTTAAATGCCTGATTTTTCAAAAATCATTGTAATAATGTTTTTCGGCTTTCATTTTTTAAATAAATCATGGGAAAAATACTTTTAAAAAATCATATTTTGTTTTAAGTATGGCTTACGGCTAAAAAACAGTTTGTTACTAATCGGCAATACTTGCCTTTAATTGAAAAAATAATTTTCTTTGACAAAATTCTATAATATTAAACACACAAGAATTTTAGGAACTATAATAAGAAATAAATTTTACGTGCTCACTGCAGAACAAAATAGGGTATTTCGCAATCTTCCTAACAAAACAAAAAGAACAAGTAGCAACAATTGAAAAAATAAATCTACCTTTATTCTTAAACAGCACAAGTGTTGCCATCTACATGTTGAAAATCGATTTAATAATATTTTCAGAATGTATTTTATTGGCAACATCCGGCATTATAGCTTCAATATTATTCTAATAGTATTTTAGAGCCTAAATTGGGTATATTGCCGAAAAGCAACACCCAGCATTTAAGGGTTCTGCATTCTGTGTTTATTAATGCTGTGCCCGCGTCTTAAATAAATACTGCTTGTGCATCAAATCTTCAAATGTTTTTTCTGCCTCCTCATAAATCCAGTCATAACACTTTCCAACACGAACAGAATGCTATTTAGGAATTTCCTTTTTTCATTCAATGAAATGGTATATGAAATGATATATGTACAAATTGAAAAAACATAACTCAGTAAAAATCCATTTTCAGTTATTGCTTTCCATATCCGGCAATGCTTCTGAATTCTTCTGTGTACTCCTGCATATAATGTATAGACTTTAAACGCAGCATGTAACACACAAAAAATTAGACAAGTTTAAAAATGCATACCACAGCAGGAAAACCAACTTTAAGTAGTTATCGATCGTAATCAATGTGCGATATTCCAAGCGGACTGTATAGTATACTAAATTTAAAAATAAATTAAAGAAACCATTTTTAACTACAGTAGCGCTCAAAAGTATTTTGACAACCTTATATTCTCTCTTATTTTATTTAATATAAAAATGTAAAAGAAAATATATTCCCTATAATTGAGAACACTATGACTGCAGTTATTCAAATGTATCAAGTTTCAATTTCTTTGTTTACATTCGGCGCCACCGAAGAAATATAACTCCTCCTTAGCTCAAAAGTATTTTGACAATTAGTTTGCATTTAATTGTTGAAGGCGTCAGTGGAGCTATAGCTTCGATTAGTGTTTATATCGACTTATTGTGATTATTTTTAAATGCCGAAATGTAAAAAATATTGAAGTGATTCTAGAAAAACCGCTGTAAATGCACTTAAGAAAGGTAGACTGCAAGCAGAATTAGCTCGTTTTTTTAACGTGTCTCGGCAATTTTTTATTACATGGAATAAGGTTTTTAATAAACAGAAATACATCGAAAATAAGCCTCAAAGTGGCCATCCGAAAAAAACAACTTGCAATGTTCACTGTATTATAAAAATGATATCTACCAGTGATTGTCGTAAATCCGCTGTAATAATAAAAAATGAATTGAAAGAAAATTACAGCATAGACATACACGTTTCATCAGTCAAACGACGCCTAAACCTCTATGGTTTACATGGCAAAAGACCAGCAAAAACACGTTTGTTATGTACTAAGAATAGGAAGGCTAGAGTTGCATTTGTAAAACAGCATAACCCTTTCAGCTTATTACATGCTGCTTCAAGTCTATGCCACACTTCATCAACCGTATTAGCTGGAGAAGAGAGGTGGGCCAGTCTCTAAGCAATTCATGACCAGATGGTTTCAATGGGTGACAGATCTGGAGACCGTGCAGCCCGGAGCAACAATCGAATACCCTGTGTATCGAGGAAAATCAGAACACGACGGGCAACATGTGGTCTTGCATTATCTTGCTAGAAGATGGCGTTTGGCAGGTCTCGAAGACAAGACACATCCACTGAACGTGATATGTCAAAAATGTACCGATCTGCATTCAAATTGCCGTCGATTCGTACTAGAGGTGTGCACGTCGTGTACCCAATGTCTGTTCAAGCCATCACACCAGTTGCAGAGCCCCTATACTGATATCGAATGCAAGCAAGCGACAGGCGTTCTCCTCGGAGACTCCAGACACATATAAGGCCATCAAAATACTGCAGGCAGGACCGAGACTCGTCTGAAAAGACAAAATTGAGCCAGTCCTGTATCCAGCTTTGTCGTTCGGCACACCAGAGTCGCCGACTCACTCTATGCTTCATTGTCAAGGGAAGCCGCAGTACTGATCGCCGTGCTGACAGTCCACACTCCTGCAAACATCGTCGCACCGAACGAACGGATACTGGGCGCGCTGCAAACATGCTTCTTCGTGCTTCTTCATGATGTAAATATCTTCAGGACATGCAATTTAGAAGGGGGGGGGGGTCATTTTCGGTTGTGGCTCTTCGAAGACCCATGCAAAGATCCTCAGGTACTACAAAATATTATGAAATTATGTAGTTGGTTTTGCTTATCTTTATTGCATATGTCTGCAGAATTTACATCTGTTATTACTCAGTCCTCACAGGATGAACAAATAAAAATTTCTTCATCATGGGCGGTAAGTCCCACATAGTTCTCATGGACATATATGCCGCATTTGACGCATAACCGCATGTCTGCAACAGCATCAATACTGCATAAAAAGCAGTACCAGCTCTCCTTTGTTGAGGAAGTCATACTGCTGATACCTACGATTTCGCCAACAGATACACTATACTGAGGGGAGGCTTCTTTCTATTTTTCTGCCAGGACTTTTTGGAGGATTTTTTTCTTGGAGGAGGTTTCATGGAGGATTGGAGGATACAGCAAATGAATCTGCAGATTCACTTGCTGTATTTTCAATGCGGACATAAGGTGTCCATATTGGGAATCGGGCATAGTTTTACTAAATCTTGTAATAAATAAACATTTTTAAGCAATATACGCAATAGCAATCGAAAATATGTTTTATCAGTTTTCTAAAACACTCCACTTTTCAATATTTAAAGTAATTTTACCATATCTAATAAGAATTTAAACTTACCTGTAATTACTATCAACACACCACGAAACAACAAGTTTCCTTCCAAATGGCGAACAGCGCGCTTTTTTGCACTTTCCAGGCTTAATTATCTTTTAAACTGCTTTTCTTCACGGACATGTAGCGCCATCTCTTTATCAAAATTTTTATTTTTAAAGATATTAGGGGTGTCCATATTGAGAGCACTGTCCATATTGGGTACAAGTACCTTATACGTATGCATGGCAGGAGAATAAGAATGGCGGATGTTGGGTTATTCCATGTTTTTGAATGAAATGATTTTATAATCATTTAATCGTTTTAATAATAACTTTGTATTTTCATAAAAATTAAGTAACAGACTAAAAAAGAGATATCAGGCTATACTGATATAAAGAAACAAAAAAAGAAAATTTTGGTTGGATCAAAAATGATAACGCTATAAAAGAACAACACTCCCTCCCCCTAGAGATATCTTACGATATAAAGTGCCAGGCCCCTCTTCTCACCTAAACTGATAACGTTATATATGTGTAACCCCTAACACCCGTAAAATGTTCCGCATACGATTTTTTTTATCATAGACTATAATATAGCGGAATTATTTTGTGTGTGTTGTAAAGAAACTATAAATGCTACATACTTCAATTTCGGTACCGAACACCCTATTAAGTAAATTCAATACTGTGTAAACACTACATGGTAATACGAGTGTATTTATGAGAGTTACAGCGTGACCAGAAGCTCATACAAACAAATAGAAGTCATAAACACTTTTCAATTATGTTGGAAAGGTTTAAAAATGCGTTAAATTCAGCAATGTTAAAAAAGGGTTCAATGCAACATTATCTCATTCCCCAAACAGTTTCTAATCTGGCATGTAACAAGCAAATCACGGATGACGACGATTTATTAGATTTTCTTTCCTTATACATTTAGGAGCGAGAGAAAAAATATTTAGACAAATAAGATCAGGGGACCTGTCCGGCTGTCCTGCGCTCTCACCTTCCATTATCCCCTCTCGTCTCCGTCTTCCATTCCTGCGTTCCCCCCAATTTTTTATTTAAGTAAAATTTCAAACAAACAAAGTATTTTAATGAAAATTCAGAATGCAATATCAGATGTAAACAGAAAAAGCCTATCCAATGGTACCTCATTCATCGTTGTACGCTAAATATAAGTTAAATTCAGTATGCGATGTCAGATGTGGAAAAAAATCTTATCTAATAATACCTCATTCATTGTTGTACGTTAAATATTAGTTGAGAAAAATGTATGTTGACAACAGAAATAATATATATCATAAATGAATAATAAAGTGAGAGCTGAAACTACTGATTTTTATTGAGCGATGTCTTGTTAATATATGACGTTGTTAGCGTTTCTAATAATACAATGCAGTTAAAACATTTGAGTGTTGTCTGCTACACAAGACTTTCATGAAAGAGCAAAAAGAATAATTAATATCTTTCTTTTACATATGACATCATTCTTTAAAATTGAGTTTCACATTATTATTTCAAATTGCTGAAAATTTTTACTCAACAAACTGAAGTTTCTCTAAGGAGTGTATCTACGCCTTAGAAGGAAAATATTAAAACATTATGCATTTTCTCCTTAAAAGCTGCATAAACGCCAAGTCTTACTGGATCAATATTTCGATCATGTACACTTTAAAATTTCAATCTCTTATTATTAAAAATGTGTTAAATTCAGCATTATCTCCTTCACTAAACATTTTCTATTCTTGAAAGTAATTAACACTTTATCTACTGACGGTACTTATAAGTACCATTAAAATAACTTTATACAAAATTCATTTAACACATCGATTAGTTGTAATACAGTTTAGAATGAGTTATAGATACATTACTTTTTCTTGTTCCAAAAGCATTATTGGTTACACAAAAGAAAAATATTTTTAAAAGGATGATTTCTATTGCCTTTGCATCTTTTCAGCTTTCTTGGCATTTGGGGGGGGGGGGGATTTTTCAATTCGGAAATATTTCTATATTTCTGTTGTAAGAACATTATATTTGTACATTTCCTAATTCTACAAAATACTAAGAAAAATATTTAAAATATCAGATTTGAGTGGGGTTATAAATATTGCCCAAAATCCCTATAAATTCAAATTTAATTAATCCTTCTAAATCCTTCAGTCATTCTAAAGTCCTTCTAAAATTTATTAATTATGTAAATCTTCTAATGTATATTAATAAATTCAGAAAAATGCTATAGACGATAAAATTTTCACAAATTCATAATTCCGTACGTAAAGAGTTAAACATGCAAATCAAGTATGTCTAAGGTTTATTCCATTTATTTCCCTAATGAAGTTAGGCGAGCGAAAAGATATTAAATCGAAAGGTGAAATTACTGATTTTTGTTGAGCGACGTCTTGATAATGTATGAAGCTGTTAGCGTAAAATGTTAAATTCTGATAAGCTAATGCAGTTTAAAGATCTGATTCTTGTCTGGTATACAGAACTTTCATGTAAAAAAAAAAAAAAAAAAAAAAAAAAAAAAAAAAAAAAAAAAATCAAAACCAATAATTAATTTATTTCTTTTTCCATAATTATTTAAAACTAAGTTGCACATTGTAATTTAAAATAGCTTAATATTTTCACTTGGCAAAAACAAAATGAAATTTTCTCTAAAGAGAGTGACTATTTATTTATAGGAAAATATTAAAACTTTGTAAATTTCCTAGTTAAAATTTCTATAAAAGCGCCAAGTCTTACCGGATCAATATTTCGTCCATGTACACATTAAAATTTAACTCTTTTATTATTAAAAATGTGTTCAAATAGCATTATTTCCTTCAGTAAACATTTCCTATTCTTGCACGTAATTAAAAACGCATATCAATGATGTCGGTGGTTTATTATATTTATTTACCTTATGAAGTTAGGCGAGCGAGAAGATACTAGAGTAATACATGCGGAAGGTAAAACTACTGATTTTCGTTGAACGATGCCTTTTAATATATGACATTTTTATCGTTTCTAATAATATAATGCAGTTAAAAGATTTGAGTGTTGCCTGGTATACAGGACATTCATGAAAGAGTAAAAACCAATAATTAATGTCTTCCTTTTACGTATGACATAATTATTTAAAACTAAGTTACACATTATTATTTAAAAGAGCTTAATATTTTCATTCGACAAATTGAAGTTTTCTTTAAGAAGCATGACTACATCTTTGTAGGAAAATATTAAAACTTTATGCTTTTTATCGTTAAAAGCTCCATAAAGGCGTCGAATTTTACTGGATCAATATTTCGATCGTGTGTACTTTAAAATTTCAACCTGTTATTCTTAAAAATGTGTAAAATTCAGCATTATCCCCTTCACTAAATATTTTCTATTCTTGCATGTAATTAAACTCAAATCAAGAATGTCGATGGTTTATTGTATTTATTTCCTTTACAAAGTTAGGAGAGCGAAAAGATATTAAAGAAATAAATTACGAAATGTGAAATTACTGATTTTCGTTGAGCGATGAATTGACAATGCATGAAGTTGTTAGCGTAAATTGTAAGATTTTGATAACCAAATGCAGTTTAAAGATAATTGTCGTCTGGTATACAGAAATTTTATGTAAAAAAATCAAGAAACGAAACCAACAATTAATATCTTCCTTTCATCATTATTTAAAATTAAGTTGCATATTATTATTTAAAATTGCTTAAAATTTTCACTCGACAAAATGAAGATTTCTCTAAAGAGAGTATATTATTATAAATACTTAGAGAGTATTTTATAAAGAGTACTTCTCTTTATAGGAAAATATTAAAACTTTGTGAATTTTCTAGTTAAAAGCTCCATAAACGCGCCGAGTTTTACCGGTTCAATTTTCGTCCATATGCACTTTAAAATTTCAACCTTTTATTATTAAAAATATATTCCATTTAGCATTATCCCCTCACCAAACATTTTCTGTTCTTGTATGTAATGAAACACGCAAATCAAGTACGACGATGGTTTATTATATTTCCCTTATAAAGTTAGACGGGCGAAAAGATGCTAGAGTAATAAATAAGAGTGGTGAAATTATTGGTTCTTGTTGAGCGATGACTTGATGATGATTCAAGTTGTTAGCGTAAATTGTTAGATTTTGATAATCTAATGCAGTTTAAAAATCTGATTGTTGTATGGTACACAGAACTTTCATGTAAAAAACCAAAAACCAAAACTGATAATTTATTTATTCCTTATACATATGACATCATTATTTAAAACAAAGTTGCATATTTTTATTTAAAATTGCTTAAAGTTTTCACTTGACAAAATGAAATTTTCTCTAAAGAGAGCGACTATTTCTTTCTAAGAAAATATTAAAACTTTGTGAATTTCCTACTTAAAAGGTAAAATCATTAACTCGCCGAGTCTTGCTGGATCAATATTTCGTTCATGTAGACCTTAAAATTTCAACATGTTATAGTTAAAAATATGTTCAGTTCAGCATTATCTCCTTCCCCAAACATTTTCTTTTTTTTTTTTTGTATGAAATTAAACACACAAATCAAGGACGAAGAATGATTATTATATTTTCTTCCTTTATAAAGTTAGGAGAGAGAAAAGATATTAGAGTACGGCAAGTGAAATTACTGATTTTTGTTGAGTTACTATGACTTGATTATGGATGAAGTTGTTAGCGTAGTTAGATTTTGATAATCTAATCGAGTTTAAAAATCTGATTGTTGTCTGGTATACAGAACTTTCATGTAAAAAATCAAAAAATCAAACCAATAATTAATTAATTTTGTTTTTACATATGACAGCATTACTTAAAACTATGTTGCACATTATTATTTCAAATTGCTTAAAAAATTCACTTGACAAAATAAAGTTTTCTCTAAAGAGAGCGACTATTTCTTTGTAAGAAAAGATTAAAACTTTCTGAATTTCCTAGTTAAAAGGGAAAATCATAAACTCGCCCAGTCTTGCTGGATCAATATTTCGTCCATGTACACTTTAAAATTTGAACATGTAATTATTAAAATATGCTCAGTTCAGCATTATCTCCTTCCCCAAACATTTTTTAGGTAGCTTTCATTACAAAAAGCTACCTATTGCAGCCGTTCGGAGGAAAGCGATTTCAAAAAATTTTGGTATATTTTCATCGATCATGACCCCCAGACCCCGAAACCACCCTCCGTTCAAAAGTTTATATATATATATATATATATATATATATATATATATATATATATATATATATATATATGGATATATATATATCTGACCTTTGTCATACTGTAACTCTCGAATTTATGAACCGATTTGGATGTAATTCGGTATGTACGTAGTACATACCAATGTCTCGACCGAGTTCGTTGGCCAGCTTCATCCGCCATTTTGTTTCAAAATGGCGGCCATTTAAAATTTTCTTAAAAATTTTAAATTTGAAATGTGGTACCAAAGAATTGAAAATGGAAAAATATTTTTTTCTTATGTATTTGACCTATATACAAAGATTCCGGAGCAGTTTTTGTTTCGTCTATATCTTAAAAAATGGCTGAGTTATAGCATTTTGAATTTCTAGCGTGGCTGACATTTTGAAAAGTCCTGAATTTTGTCACGTGATAAAAGGCGTATTTATGAACCGATTTGGATGTAACTTCGTTTGTACATAGTACATACCAATGTCTCGACCGAGTTCGTTGGCCAGCTTCACCTGCCATCTTGTTTAAAAATGGCAGCCATTTAAATTTTTAAGAAAAATTTAAATTTGAAATGTGGTACCAAAAAATTGAAAATTGAAAAAATATTTTTTTTATGTATTTGACCTTGATACAAAGATTCGGGAGCAGTTTTTGTTTCGTCTATATCTCAAAAAATGGTTGAGTTATAGCATTTTGAATTTCTAGCGTGGCTGACATTTTGAAACGTCCTGATATTTGTCACGTGATAACAGGCGTATTTATGATACCGATTTAGATGTACTTTGGTGTGTACATAGTACATACAAATATCTCGACCGAGTTCGTTGGCCCGCTTCATCCGCCATCTTGTTTCAAAATGGCGGCCATTTAAAAAAATTTTAAATTTAAAATGAGATACCAAAATATTAGAAAATGAAAAAGTTTTTTTTTTGTATGTGTTTGACCTTAATACAAAGATCCCGGAACAGTTTTTGTTTTGTCTATATCTAAAAAAATGACTGAGTTATAGCGTTTTGAAGTTCTATTGTGGCTGACATTTTAAAACGACCTGATTTTTGTCACGCGATAACAAGCGTATTTATGAACCGATTTGGATGTTACTTGGTCTGTACATAGTACATACCAATGTCTCGACCGAGTTCGTTGGCCAGCTTTATTCACCATCTTGTTTCAAAAGGGTTGCCATTTAAAAAAATTAAATTTAAAATTTAAAATGAGGCATTAAAAAATTGGAAAATGAAAAAGATTTTTTTATGTGTTTGGCCTTGATACAAAGATTCCGGAGCAGATTTTGTTTCTGAAAATTTGTTCTTTTGTTTATATCTTAAAAAATGGTTGAATTATAGCACTTTGAATTTCTAGTATGGCTAACATTTTGAAACGATCTTGTATTTGTCACGCGATAACACACGTATTCGCCTATTTCCATGTGAGAAAGCATGTGGATAGTATACATCAACATCTCAGCCAAATATAAGTTACTTTAAATAAAAGCAGCTTGGATAAAGCTGACTAATTTCGTGAAATTCTCATTCATAATGATTTAGTATTGATAAAAATTAGTATTGAATCTCCTATATTCGGTTTCCACTAAATTGAGCTTCGTGTGTTTGAATAATATAAGTTGGCTTTTTTAAAATAAGGTATTTGAAAGCTACCTCTTCCTCCCGGCACTGGCCGGAAGGACTTTTTTTTTTTTTTTTTTTTTTTTTTTTTTTTTTTTTTGTATGAAATTAAACACACAAATCAAGGACGACGAATGATTATTATATTTTCTTCCTTTATAAAGTTAGGAGAGAGAAAAGTTATTAGAGTACGGCAAGTGAAATTACTGATTTTTGTTGAGCGATGACTTGATTATGAATGAAGTTGTTAGCATAGTTAGATTTTGATCATCTAATCCAGTTTAAGAATCTGATTGTTGTCTGGTATACAGAACTTTCATGTAAAAAATCAAAGAACAAAACCAATAATTAATTAATTTTGTTTTTACATATGACATCATTACTTAAAACTATGTTGCACATTATTATTTCAAATTGCTTAAAAAATTCACTTGACAAAATAAAGTTTTCTCCAAAGACAGCGACTATTTCTTTGTAAGAAAATATTAAAACTTTGTGAATTTCCTACTTAAAAGGGAAAATAAGAAACTCGCCGAGTCTTGCTGGATCAATATTTCGTCCATGTACACTTTAAAATTTCAACATGTTATTATTAAAAATATGTTCAGTTCAGCATTATCTCTTTCATCAAACATTTTCTTTTTTTGTATGTAATTAAACACGCTAATCAAGGAAGACGATGGATTATTATATTTTTTTTCCTTTATAAAGTTAGGAGGGAGAAAAGATATTAGAGTACGGCAAGTGAAATTACTGATTTTTGTTGAGCGATGACTTGATTATGAATGAAGTTGTTAGCGTAGTTGGATTTTGATAATCTAATCCAGTTTAAAAATCTGATTGTTGTCTGGTGTACAGAACTTTCATGTAAAAAATCCAAAAACAAAACCAATAATTAATTAATTTTGTTTTTACATATGACATCATTACTTAAAACTATGTTGCACATTATTATTTCAAATTGCTTAAAAAATTCACTTGACAAAATAAAGTTTTCTCCAAAGAGAGCCACCATTTCTTTGTAAGAAAAGATTAAAACTGTGAATTTCCTAAAAGGGAAAATCATAAACTCGCCGAGTCTTGCTGGATCAATATTTCGTCCATGTACACTTTAAAATTTCAACATGTTATTATTAAAAATATGTTCAATTCAGCATTATCTCTTTCATCAAACATTTTCTTTTTTTGTATGTAATTAAACACGCTAATCAAGTAAGACGATGGATTATTATATTTTCTTCCCTTATAAAGTTAGGAGAGCGAAAAGACTTTAGAGTAATAAGTATTGAAGGTGAAACTACTGATTTTTGTTGAGCGATATTTTGGAAATATGTGAAGTTGTTAGTGAAGAGTTAGATTCTAATAATTTGATGCAGCTAATAGATCTACGAGTATGTGTTGCCAGGAACACACAATTTTCATGTAAAAATCAAACACAGAAACAATAATTAATTTATTCTTTTTTGCATAATTATTTAAAACTAAGTTAAAAATTATTATTTAAAATAGCTTAAAATTTTCACTTGGCAAGAAGAAATATTCTCTAAAGAGAGCGACTATTTCTTTGTAGGAAAATGTTAAAACTTTGTGAATTTCCTAGTTAGAAGCCCTATAAACTCGCCAAGTATTACTGGATCAATATTTCGTCCATGTATACATTAAAATTTAACCCTTTTTTTAAAAAATAAAAATGTGTTCAATTCAGTATTATCTCCTTCATTACACTTGTTCACTGCTCTTGCATGTAATTAAACACGCAAATATATGATCTCGGTGGCTTATTGTATTTATTTACCTTATGAAGTTAGGCGAGCGAGAAGGTACTAGAAACTAGAGTAATAAATGCGGAAGGTGAAACTACTGATTTTCGTTGAGCGATAGCGATGCCTTTTAATATATATTACATTTTTATCGTTTCTAATAATATAATGCAGTTAAAAGATATGAGTATTGCCTTGTATACAGGACTTTCATGAAAGAGTAAAAAGCAATAAGTAATGTCTTCCTTTTACATATGACATAATTATTTAAAACTAAGTTTCACATTATTATTTACAATAGCTTAATAATTTTACTCGACAAAATGAAATTTTCTCTAAAGAGAGCAACTATTTCTTTGTAGGAAAATATTAAAATTTGTGAATTTCCTAGTTAAAAGGGAAAAATCATAAACTCGCCGAGTCTTGCTGGATAAATATTTCATCCACGTGCACTTTAAAATTTCAATATGTTACTATTAAAAATATGCTTAATTCAACATTATCTCCTTTACCAAACATTTTCTATTATTGCATGTAATTACACATGCAATTCAAGGATGTCGATGGTTTATTACATTTAATTCCCATATAAAATTAGGCGAGCGAAAAGATACTAGAGTAATAAATACGAAAGATGAAATTACTGATTTTCGTTGAGTGATGACTTGATGATGTATGAAGTTGTGTGCGTAAATTGTTAAACTTTTATAATCTAATGCAGTTTAAATATCTGATTGTTGTCTGGTATACAGAACTTTCATGTATAAAAACTAAAACAAAAATAATAATTAACTTATTCCTTTCACATATAACATTATTTAAAACTAGGTTGTATATTATTATTAACCATTTGGAAAAATGGTTATTGTCCTCTATCAGGGTAGGAAATCAAAAATATATCTGAAGCGTTTTATTGGTTGAATCCGCATTTTATTCGTTTTCTGATTGGTCTATACTATTGGTCTATCTGTATTTTCCCTTTATTTTCAACAGAGATAGATACTTCTGTTGCCACTATGACAAAAAAGTAATAAAAACTACAAAAAAAAAGTTAATAACTCAGAAATAAATTGAGATACAGCTTTGAAACAAATTGCATTTAAAAGTACATTTTTTCCTCTATACGACGGTGTAAAAAGTAGTGGGATGTTTAGAAGTTTAAGAATGAAATTTCATTTAAAATTGGTCCAGGAATATTAATGTTTAATCCATGGCGTACGTAATGAATGACCAGCTCCGTAGAAGTTTAAAAATTTATAGTACCAAAAATTGAAATCCCATGGTGTACGTAATGTATGATCAATTCCGTGCGATTTTTTATGTCTTAAATTTTAGTCTTTGAAAAAATCATTTTCCAAATGGTCGTTGTAATTTTTTAAATTGCATTTTTTTTTTTTTTTTTTTTTTTTAAATTGCCTAAAATTTTACTCGACAAAATGAAATTTTCTCTAAAGAGAGTGACCATTTCTTTGTAGGAAAATATTAAAACTTTGTTAATTTGCTAGTTGAAAGCGTCATAAACCCGCCGAGTCTTACTGAAGTGATATTTCGATCATGTACACTGTATAATTTAATCCTTTTATTATTAAAAATGTGTTAAATTCAGCATAATCTCCTTCACTAAACATTTTCTATTCTTGCATGTAATTAAACACGCAAATCAAGGATGTCGATGGTTTATTATATTTATTTCCCTTATAAAGGTAGACGAGCGAAAAGATACTAGAGTAATAAATACGAGTGAAATTACTGATTTTCGTTGAGCAATGCCTTGTTGATATGGCATTTTTATCGTTTCTAATAATATAATGCAATTAAAAGATTTACGCATTGCCTGGTATACAGGGCTTTCATGGAAGAGTAAAAACACTAATTAATATCTTCCTTTTACATATGTTATAATTATTAAACACGAAAATCGAGGATGACGATGGATTATTACACTTTCTTTCCTTATAAAGTTTGGAGAGTAAATATATGTTAGTGAAACTACTGTTTTTTTTTTTTTGTTTTTTTTTTTTTTTTGAGCGACGCTTTGGAAATATATGAAGTTGTTAGTGAAAAGTTAAATTCTAATAATGTGATGCAGCTAACACAGATTTATGTGTTGCCAGATACACGGAACTTTCGGGTATAAAACAAAAACAGAAACGATAATTAATTAATTAATTTTTTCTTTTTTTTACGTATGACATCTTTATTTAAAACTAAGTTTCACATTATTATTTAAAACTGCTTAAAATTTTCACCTGACAAAATGAATTTTTTTTTTATGGAGAGCGATTATTTCTTCGTAGGAAAATATTAAAATTTTGTGAATTTCCTTAGTTAAAAGCTCCATAAACGCGCCGAGTCCTTCTGAACAAATATTTGCTCATGTACACTTTAAAATTTCAACATTTTATTATTAAAAATATGCTCAATTCAGCATTACTTATTTGAGCAAACATTTTCTATTCTAGTAGTATATAGTTTTACATATGACATCATTGAAGAAAAAAGTATTCGTTTTACATATGACATCATTATTTTAAACTAAATTTCTCATTATTATTGAAAATTTCTAAAACATTTCACTTGGAAAATTGAAGTAAAGAATGCGACTACATCTTTGTAGGAAAAATATTAACTTTATGAGTTTTTAATTAAAAGCTCCATAATTTTTCTGGATCAATATTTCGCTTATGTATACTTTAAAATTTCAGCATTTTATTATTAAAAATGTGTTAAATTCAGCATTATTTTTTTCACTGATCATTTTCTATTCTTTGCATGTTATTAAATATGCAAATAAAGATCGACTACGGTTTATTGTATTTTCTAATCTTATAAAGTCAGGAGAGCGAATTAGAGAAATAAATACGGACTGTATTGTTAATGTATGATGTTGTTAGAATAAAAAGCTAAATTCTGATAATGTAAATACAGTTTAAAGATTCGATTGTTATCTGATATACAGAACTTTCATGTAAAAGAAAAAAAAAACAAAAATCAATATAAAATTATGCCTTTTACATATGAAAAAGCATTATTTAAAACTAAGTTTCCACATTATTATTTAAAATTACTTAAAATTTTCACTCAACAAAATGAAGTTTTCTCTAAAGAGAGTGACCACTTCTTTGTAGGAAAATACTAAATCTTTCTGAATTTTCTAGTTCCATAAACGCTCTGAGTTTTACAGGATCAATATTTTGCTCATGTACACTTTAGAATTTTGTTATTAAGAAGTTGGAAATTGCACTTCAAACGTGGCAAATGAGGTGCGTTCGTACTGTAACTAGTTTTATAAATATTTTTTGCACCGCATATTTGCTGAATGTATATTTTAGTACACTTCATAAGTGCATATCCATTTCATTCTGTTCGAAAGGCTGTAACATCATTAAAATGAACTTGAAATAATTTTTGCCGATTGGTCGTAATGTAACAGAAAAAAATTGACTGTCCCTGTAATTAAATTATACATCCGATTTTAATAAAATTTGAAATTTCCCAATTATATTTTGCATCAATTGTATATTTAAAATTTCAGATTATTCGGTTGGATAGTTTTTGCTTTGTTATATGCGGACGGACGGACAGACAGACGACCGAAAGACGACTATAGGTGCTACGTATTTATATAATTACGAACGCGCCTAAAAATGTGTTTATTTGATCTTTATCTCCTTCACCAAACATTCCCTATTCTTGCATGTGATTAAACACAGAAGAACGGAAAGATATTAGAGTAATAAATATGGGAGGTGAAACTACTGATTTTTTGTTGAGCGATATTTTGGAAATATACGTTGTTTGCGTAAAAAGTTAAATTCTGATAATCTAATGCTGTTAAGGTGTGTGCCTACCTTCGGGGCTTTTTTTTTTGAAAATATGAAATTATTATCAAACACATGTGTTTTTAGTTAAAACAGGGAATAAAACTATGAACTCAAATAAATTTTTAATGGAATTTTAATTAACTTCCAAATTTAGGCAATGTTACTCTAATTGTAGTAAAGAGTTGCATTTATGTCGAACCTTCTATAACGAAATCTGTTCAATATATTTCACTCTTTTTTTAACACTATACAGTAGCCTCCCTCTTAACCGGCCTCCTCTTAACCGGAACACCGCTTTAACCGGGTGACTTTTTTTCCCAACTACAGGGAAAATTCAGGGATGACGGCCTCGCGAACTCATCTTACACTTTTGAGTTGAAGTGATATCCCGAGGGGAAAGAGGCAAAATTCTGAAAGGAGAACGTCGGTAATAAATGGATACGCGTTGACCTTAACCAGTGTTGAATTCCGGGTGTGGCCAGGGGGAATTATTGCACCA
The DNA here is from genome assembly GCA_963932465.1 of Maratus speciosus. Taxonomy (NCBI): domain Eukaryota; kingdom Metazoa; phylum Arthropoda; class Arachnida; order Araneae; family Salticidae; genus Maratus; species Maratus speciosus. The sequence goes on along the minus strand of OZ010797.1, from coordinate 236,759,970 downwards.
CAGGAATAATTAGATGTCCCCTCGGAAGATTTTAGATTTTGTGTTTTTAATGGTCAAAAGTGCAAACTCGCCCCCTCTACCGGGACTCTATAATGTCTGATCCATCTGTAAACTGTTTTTTACAAACATTTAAAAAGCTTGAGGGATGCGAACAGATCACCGCAGTAGATCTACTAGAGTTGTTTGAGTCTGATAAAGATCTAAAGAAAGAAACATTATTTGAAGAGGATATAATTAGGACTGTAACTAATGTTGTTCAATACGAAGACGATCCTGATGATGATCCATTTGAAGTTGACTTTCCTAAAATTCCTCATACGGAAGGGCTAAAAGCATTAGAGTTATCGCTACCAATGTTTAGCAGCGGCTAACAGCTTCTTGAATTAAACTTGTGATGTTAAACAGATGGAGAGATTACGGTGCAAAATGTCAGGCATCTTGCCTTCAACAGAAGAAGGTCACTGATTACTTTATGGTTTATTAACTTAAATATACATAATGTAGAACAATTTAAACTTCTTATAAAAGTGTGTGTCACGATTTTCAACAATTTAATTTGCGTTAAATATGTTTCATTATTTGTTATCAGTGATAATTTCTTTCTATTCAGTTAATTATTAGTATTCATTTCACAAAATATAGAAAATATGTACTTTTTAAAAACTACACGAATTGGAAAACTAAATGCATCGTACGGGTTTAATTAATTAAATTACGCAGTTACTTTTTTTTTTTTTTTTTTACTTCTCCGCTTTAACCGGTTTTTCTCTTAACCGGCTAACCCTCTGTCCCGTTTAGGCCGGTTAAGCGGGTGGCTACTGTATTAGCAAACCACTTACCTGTGTTATGAGGCAAAAGATTTGCAATACCTCTTAAATTTACTAACATATACCAAATTCTGTATACAAGCAGACCCCGCTTCCACCATTTTAAAATAATTTATGACAATAAACAATTAAATTTAAAAAATCAAAAACCCGACTACGTAAAAAGCGAACTAATTAATTATTTCTCATCAATGTGAAACTATTTTTTTTTCAATTCCTACTATTATCCCACACTCTTGCTATATATATCTTGTTCAAATTTTCAATCGTTAATAAAATACTTATTATTCATCCAATCAACCTCAAATAATTTTTTTTCAACTTGTAGTGGATGACACTTGATGTTAATCCAGTTTTTTTCAAATCTTAATTCATTAATTAAATTAAATTAATTAATTTTCAATAATCGAGAGAGCCCTCTTCTTGATCAAGTTCTTTTAAGACCAAGAGACCACTTTTACCACCACTTTTACCACCACCACTTTTAAGACCACTCTTCTTGATCAAGGCATTTTAAGCGCCACTCAAGAGGAAATAAGAATGGGAGAAAAAAATTCTCTTATTGACCTAAGTAGGAATTGACTTAAAATATTTTTTTTCTATTACTTGTTTATATTACTTACCTATTTTTTGTTATTTAATTGTATTGATGACTTTTAAGTTGTGTTTAATTGTTAGTTCCTATCTATAAACACTGTTTTGATGAGGTCTATAGATGTCTATGATGGTTAGAGTTGCATTAAAGCTAGAGATCCTACATACACAACTTTCAGGTTGTATAATATTTTCACAGAGCTTCTGACTGTAAAATAGTCAATGAAACATCGTCTTCATTTTGAAAGACCTATCCAATGATATGCCACTCAATAGGGTGCGTAATTTTTTTTTTGTGTCTACCACCATTTTGTATTTTACGACCGCCGTTTTGAATTTATAAAAACAAAACCTAGCCTATAACCATTGGACGGTTAAGGCGAATCGATAGAGATCTCATTCATTAAAATCCATCCAGCCTTTGGGATGTTTCGAGGGTATAAAGAAATCCACATACCCAGATGCGCGTGAAACACATAACTCTTCTTGGCTGTCGGGTAAAAAGAAGCTTCAATTTATGTTACAATGGAATAATGCAGTTAAAAAATATGAGAAAATGGGTGGTAATTAAGAACGATGAGATCGCAAGTAGATAGTAAACAAAATGATTATGTCCCAAACGTTGCCAATCTGTAACTCAAAAGTAAGTAAAGAAACAGTTGTGAAACATTTATAAAACTATAAAAAAACTATAAAAATAAAATAGAGGAAACTTACTTTTATATTAAAATCGAAAAATATGAGCATTAATCTTGCTTAACACGTTGAGTGCCACCATACAGTTCTGCCAGTTTGGCCTCCATTTTTATCCAGAAATTTAGTGTTCATATCAGAAATAAAGAATAGTATCTTACGCTTTATTTAATAAAAGATATTTAGCGATAACATAAAGTAAAATGTTTTCTTTCGAAATTTCCAGTATCAATTTAAAATTTCTGATAACTTTCGCTGCCGATCCCGCGCCGCGTGTTTTAAGATAAAGAATTTTGTGAAGGGACATGCTTTAAGGCGAAAATTTATTATTAAAATCTTGTTTTAAGATAAAACATTTTGTGAATGATGCTGTTTTAAGATGAAAATATTTGTAAAGGGTAAATTAAAAGGGTAAAAATATTTGTAATATTTAACCCTTTCATCGCGGCAATGGCGTGCCTTTGTCCCACCCTTTGCGCTAAGAGCCTGAGCCGCTCCTCGCAGCGCTAAAATTGAAACAAAACACAAATTCATTTAAAACTTGTTTATTTTACTTTGAAAATTAATAATCAATAACATTTCTCACTCTAATGTCTAATTTGTTTGTCCTTACAAATATAAAAAAAATAATAAAATGTCGTTCTTGATCATTTTCCGTTTGGGAAAATCAATTCGAACCGGAAAATTCTGCCCGGTAATTATTAGACATTACATATCGGAATCAATGTCTAATTATTAAATTACAGAATTTCCGGTACGAATTGATTTTCTTTGATTGATAGCTAATATTCCTGGAAGACGTGTTATTTCGTCCCTCGCGAAGAAAGTGTTTAAGCACTCATATTCTTTCTAAACAGAACCCAGGTTAATTGTGGAAAATAAATACTAATGATGATAATAAATACAAAAAATATTTTTTTTTATGAAAAACAAAACAACAAAGATAAATTTAACATTTATATTAATAATAAATAGAAAAATCATTTGTTAGCCAATAATAATAATAACAGCAATAATAAAAAATAAAATTAATATTATAAATAATAAGTATACAAATAAATATCGCATTCTTAACGTGCCAAATTAGACATTAATAATTATATAATACATGCTATATGTGAATTATCAATATTATAGAGCTTCCACTTTGAGAGCTTATACATTTATATTTTAAAACTGTTTTATGATTATTTTCCTCGATTCGCGTTAACAACTTCAGCACCAAACTATGATTCAAAGTTTCTGTAACATATTTAATTTGCGTTGTATATTTGTTATTTCCACAGCATGAAAACGTGACATCAATCCAAAACTCTGTGAAAGTTTTGTGTCATAAAATGTTTAGAACGTCGTTCGTGATTGTAGCGTTTAATTACTTGGAATGTTTAGTTGACAAGATAACATTTCATTTCGTATCTTTATAACGAATAATCTTTGAACAGTTTTGATGTTTATTAGGATGAAATACGGAAGAAGTTTCGTTTGATGTGTTTTGGAATTTTGATAAAGCGATTTTTAATAGTTTCACTTTTTTTGACGTATTTTATTTTAGTTTGTCATAACAAGCTGGACATAATTTAATTTACCACTAAGTTGAATAATGTAAAAACGTTTACACATACGTTGACACATAAAACTGTTTGTGTATCTTTAATGTAGAAATGTTAAATGTTTTTTTTATTATGTCGATTAGGACGAAATATGAAATAAGTTTTATTTGATGTAGGGTAGGGGAAGTACACAGTGAGACGTGTCTTATTGTGTACCTACTATGTGGTTCTGATGTTAAAAAAGTTATTTATTAATAAAAGAAGGTTTTTTTTTCTCTCTCTCTTTCTCTCTCTGTGTGTGGGCATCCGATAGCTAGGGAAATTTACTAAACGTAAGAGGCTGAAAATTTGCATGATTGTCCACCCGAGGCTCATATTTTTAATATTTTGAAAATCTAGAAATTTTAATTAGAAATCATAAACTGCAGAAAATTATTGATAGAGTGTAAAAATGTATGATTTATGAAAATATTTACATTGTCTCGCTGTGTACTACTTGTGGTACACAGTGAGACAATTTTCGATACTCCATTATGCTGCTTCTGTGCTTTTATAAATAACTTTTTTAAAACCATTTATACATTAATGTGTAGCGCATTTGTGTAGCTTAAAGATGTAGCAAAAATTTTTTCAAAAGAATGAAATTCGTCACCATTTGTTAAGTAATAATAATTTTCGTCTCACTGTGTACTACCCCCCCCCCCCCCCCATTTTGAACTTCTAATAAATTAGTCAACAATATTTTCACGTTATTTATGAAAGCACGTGCGGATCAACTAATGCATAATTTGCAGTGATAATTTTTATTTAATTACTTTTAATCTTGTTTCATTGAATTTCTGAAAAAAAAAAAATGTTATTCGCTATGTTATTAGATATGCTAATAGTATTAGCTATAAATGCATGAACTGATTTATCTATTTACAAGGCTAAAAATTGGACATTTCAAAATTTGAAAAAGTTGTTACTCTTTTTTATTTCAGTACAATTTTATCGTCTGCGTAAATGATATTTAAAGGCGTTACATGCGCGCTTAAAAAAAAAATAATAATAATTTATATGTCTTAATAAATATGTCTTAAAATAACTTACACATCTGTAAAATAAAATTTAACTTTTTTAAATTTTGATAGATTTTTAGTACAGTCGGCCCCACTTAATCGGGTAACGGATAATTGCATATCCCGCTTATACGCATAGAATGCCGTGGAACGAAAACGCTCCCCATAAGGTTAATGTTAAATATACGTTTTTTATCGCATAACAATACCCGGTTAATTGCATAAATATCTCCAATCTAGTAATCCAGATTTTATGAATTCATGTTACAGGGATGAATGGGAAGAAAGAAAGAACTTTTGTTGTTGTTGTTGTTGTAATAATGGTTTGTTATATTTACGACCAAAGAACAGAAACCGTCGTGAAAGAAGACTTTATTATCCTAATTCTAGAAACGCATAGGAGTGTTGAATTTGGACAATCATGTTTTTCTTTTAAAGCTTGCTGTACATACACTGACTGAAGATGCTGGGGGTACTTTTTGGAAAATCCTGGAATCGGGAGAAAATACAATCGGGATGGTCAAGATAATAAAGGAACAATATTTAGCGCCGGAAGTGGAGAAATGCTGTGTCCGAGGTAGGAAAAAAAAATTCCATAAAGGATTTTTTGTGTAGGTAACAACAAAGAAAGTGATAAATTGACAAATAATTGAAAAATAAATTGAATTTATGTAGAATTTACTTATTTTCAAAAGTATGATTTAAAACATTTTTTTTTTAAATTTTCACATAAATTATAATGAAAAATTAAACCGTGTAACGTAAATAGTGTAATAATACATTATACCTTATTCCATATTTTGTTATACATAGAGTAATAATAAATTATTTATTAAAATTATTATTAGAATATTTTTTTAATTATTAGGTAAATAATGTCCATCAATATTTATCATATCTGTGGTAAATAATCAAATGATAACGTATACTGATAACATTAATTGCTGTCCTCGCTTAAACGCTTTCCCCGCTTAAATGCATACAATTCAGTGGAACCAACTGTATGCAATTAAGCGGGGCCGACTGTACTGTTCGTTTTCGAAAGCCGCGCCTAGCACTCTGGGACTATTCTACTATTTAAAGGGGAGTTACGCTGAGATGGGCATTTTTTCCGACGTTCTACTCCGGTGTTCTCGTCTGCGTTGTCACTAAGATTAGCGCTTACGAGTTTGTTATTTTTTTACTCCCGATCGAAGTTTAAAATTCTATTATTATCTCGTTTTAATTCAAATAAAAACTTCGATATGTAGTGCCCAAACGACTAGTTCGAGTAGAAATAAATCTTTCAGGAGCGGTAGTAAGAAAATTATATATAATGTCATTCAATTTTGTGATCAAGAAGCAGAAAAAGGAGAATTAATTGTTCCGATAGCTCATTCTACAAAACGAGAGAGACAAATTGCAGGGGTTTCTAGTAGTACCATTAAAAAGATTCGCCGAGAAGCAAAAGATGAGCGTAATCCTGTTTTTTTGTTCACCTAAAAAAAAAAAAAAAAGAGTTAAAAAGAATGCCTTTGAAAATACAGGTATAGATGAATTTCCGCAGATGAGGATAACATTTAAAGGTATATTTTAACAAATAAGCTTTTTTAATATAATTTGAAAAAATAAATTGTTCCTCGAAAAGCAAAAATATTGTACAACTTTTTTAAAGCTTCTAAGCGTTTTCGTTTTCTATAAATATTAACTACAAAAACGTTTTTACATAAATCGATATTGTTTACCCAAAAGCACATTCTTAAAAAAATGTAGCTAAAGAATCTCCGCTCACCCCTATTTTGATAAAATCAAAGCAGACCTGACGCATGCGCAATCGCGCGGAGGGTTTTGCTAACAAACAACAGTTTCACTTTTTTGTCGTGTTTTACTTTAGTTGCATTTGTTTAATAATACCTTCATTTTTTTTCCCCTTAACTATCAGCTACCTACCTAACAACAACTGTAGAAATCAGACTGAGATTCAAAAACAACAATTTCTCTGTGTTAATGCTTATACAAATGTTATTTTGAAACCACGAAAACATGACATCACTTCTGAACTCGAGTAAACTTTTGTATCAAAAAATGTTTCGATTTCGTTCATGATTTTAGCGTTAAATTACACGGGCAGTATTGTGGATAACATAATGTTTCATTATGTATCTTTCTAATGTAGAAGTGTTAAATGTTTCTTGATGTTGATTAGGATGAAATATGGAACAAGTTTTATTTGATGTACTATTTTAGACATCTACTGTAATAAACTGAACAACAGTATTCTCACGTTTTTGTTACGATTCATTCTAGTTTATTAAAGGATACATACACTTTATCATAAAGTTCATCAATATTTTTGAAACATATCTTATATTAAAAAAAATAATTATCATCCTAATATATTTTAGTCTTATCATGATAATATTTATGAGAGCACGTGCGGATAACCTAATGCATAAATTGCAGTGATAATAATTATTAATTACTTTTATGGTTATTTAATTGAGTTCCTAAAAAAAATAAAATGGTATTAGCTATGCTAATGTTATTAAGGGGGCGCTGCACTGAAACTCCCCGACCACGAAATCGCATGTTAACCTATGGGAAAATTTGAAGCGTAATTCCTATATAATTATTAAAATGCCGTTTTCATCCTCAGAAGCTAGACGTCAGATACCAATGATATGCGTTTTTAAAAATTATCTACGTAAATTTTATGTATTTTTAAGAAGATGATAAAATGTAATCAAAAGTAAATTTCAAAGTTTATTGGGATTTTTTATGTACTTAAAATTTACGGAGTTAATTTTCAAAAACGCACATAATCGGAATCTGACGTCTACTTTCTGATGATGAAAACGGTTTTTTAATAATTATATTAGGCAATGAGTAATCGCGCTTCAAAGTTTTCCTATAGGCTAACATGTGATTTCGCGATCGGGGAGTTTCAATGCAGCGCAGCCTTAACTATAAATGTATGAGCTAATTTATCTATTTCCAAGAGTAAAAATTGAACATTTCAAAATTTGGAAAAGTTGTTACCCATTTTCATTTCAATCCCTTTTTATCGTCTACGCAAATGATATTTAAAACACTTTACATGCGTGTTAAAAATAATAAGAATTTATATGTCTTAAAATAATTTTCACAACTGTAAAATGAAATTTTAACTTTTTAAAATTTTGATAGATTTTTAGTAATTTCACTTTTTTGTCGTGTTTTATTTTAGTTGTATTTGTTTAACAATCCTCTTATTTATTATTTTTTATTAGCTACCTAACAACTGTAGAAATCAGACTGAGATTCAAAAACAACAATTTCTCAGTGTTAATGCTTATTGTGCAAATGTTATTTTGAAACCAGGAAAACGTGACCACTTCTGAACTCGAGTAAACTTTTGTATAAAAAAATGTTTCGATTTCGTTCATGATTTCAGCGTTAAAATACACGGGCAGTATTGTGGATAACATAACATTTCATTATGTATCTTTCTAATGTAAAAATGTTAAATGTTTCTTGATGTTGATTAGGATGAAATATGAAACAAGTTTTATTTTATGTATTTTAGACTTCTAATAAATTGATCAACAATATTCTCACGTTTTTGTTACGATTCAGTCTAGTTTATTAACGGATACATACACATTATCACAAAGTTCATCTTCTTTTTTGAAATATATGCTATATTTAAAAAAAATAATTATCGTCCTAATAAATTTTAGTCTTATCATGACGATATTTATGAGAGCACTTGTGGATAGTCTAATGCATAATTTGCAGTGAAAATTTTTAATTACTTTTAAGGTTATTTCATTGAGTTTCTGAAAAAATAAAATGTTATCAGCTATCATATTAGCTATGTTAATGCTATTAGCTATAAATTTATGAGCTAATTTATCTATTTACAGTGTAAAAATTTGACATTTCAAAATTTAAAAAAGTTGTTACTCATTTTTCATTTCAATGTCCTTTTATCGTCTCTGTAAATGACATTTAAAACGCGTTATATATATAAATAAAATGTTAATTTTATGTCTTAGAATAACTTACAGAACTGTAAAATGAAATTTTACTTTTTAAAATGTTAATGTTACAAAATATTCTGTTGGAAGAAATCGTAAATGCATCGTGACATCACTTCTGAAATCCAGAAAACTTTTGTTTCAAAAAGTGTTTCAATTTCGTTCGGAATTTTAGCATTTAATTAATCGGAAAGTTTTGTTGACAACTTAACATTTCACTGTGTGTCTTGTTAATGTACTAATATAAACGTTAATAATAAGCAATTCTTTTTCCATGTTGACTAGAATGTAGTATGAAACAAGTTTTAATTGGTTTACTATTTTAGACTTGTAATGAATTGATCAACAATATTTTCACTTTCTTATTACGATTTATTCTAGTTTGTTAAATGATACATACACTTTATCACAAAGTTCATCAATTTTTTGAAAATACGTTATATTAAAAATAAATAATTATTGTCCTAATATATTTCAGTCTTATCATGATGATATTTAAGAAAGCACGTGCGATAAACTAATGCATAATTTGTAGTGATAATTTTTATTTAATTACTTTTATGGTTATTTCATTAAATTTCTGAAAAAATAAAACGTTATTAGCTATGGTATTAGATATTATGCTAATATTGTTAGGTATAAATGTACAAGCTAATTTATCTATTTCCAAGGACAAAAATTAGACATTTCAAAATTTGTAGAAGTTGTTACCCATTTTCATTTCAGTGCCTTTTTATCGTCTGGGTAAATGATATTTAAAACGCGTTACATGCCTGTTAAAAAAATGTAAATTTTATGTCTTAGACCAATGTCAGATGGGATACAATCATATAACGGGACACAATCACAATGCTAATGGCATTGTTAATGGATAATACTTAAGCAAAAAAGCAGCAAAAAAGACGCCCGTCTGACATTGGTCTTAAAATAACTTACACATCTGTAAAATGAAATTTAACGTTTTTAAATTTTGATAGTTTTTTAATAGTTTAACTTTTTTCTTGTATTTTATTTTAGTTGTATTTGTTTAATAATCCCCTTGTTGGTTTTATTTTTTTTTAAATATCAGCTACCTAGCAACAACTTTAGAAATCAGACTGAGATTCCAAAAACTACAATTTCTCTGTGTGAATGCTTATAGTACAAATGTTATTCTGAAACCACGAAAACGTGACATCACTTCTGAACTCGAGTAAACTTTTGTATAAAAAATATTTCGATTTCGTTCGTGATTTCATCGTTAAATTACACGGACAGTAAGGTGGATAACATAATATTTCATTATGTATCTTTCTAATGTAGAAGTGTTAAATGTTTCTTGATGCTGATTAGGATGAAATATGAAACAAGTTTTATTTGATCTATTTTAGGCTTTTAATAAATTGCTCAATAATATTTTCACGTTTTTGTTACGATTCATTCTAGTTTATTAACAGATATACCGGGTGTCCCAAAAAGGACTGACTGATTTTAAAATTCAATAATTTCCAAACGGTGACAGATATTAAAAAAATTCTTGCAGGAGGGTTATGCATAAAGTCAAAAGTTTTTTTACAGTGATTTTCGATTTTAGTTCGAATTACAAACAATAGATGGCGCTGCGATCAATAGAGTCTCAATTCAGGCTCGATTTTTGGTACTTCGTGGCCCGGATAATACATTTCCATCTCCTTTTTCTGCATGGAACAACAGAAAGGACCAAAAATCGAGCCTGTATGTAGCGACTATTGCTTACAGCGCCATCTATTGTTTGTAATTCGAACTAAAATCGAAAATCACTGTAATAAAACTTTTGACTTTATGCATAACTCTCCTGCAATAATTTTTTTAATATCTGTCACCGTTTGGAAGTTATTGAATTTTAAAATCAGTCAGTCCTTTTTGGGACACCCGGTATATAGTTTATAACAAAGTTCATCGTCTTTTTTGAAACAGATGTTACATAAAAATAAATAATTATCGTCCTAATATATTTTAGTCTTATCATGATGATATTTCTGAGAGCACTTGTGGATAATCTAATGCGTAATTTGCAGTGAAAATTTTTATTTAATTACTTTTAAGGTTATTTCATTGAGTTTCAGAAAAAATAAAATCGTACTAGCTATCATATTATCTATAAATTTATGAGCTAATTTATCTATTTCCAGTGTCAAAATTTGACACGTCAAAATTTACGAATAGTTGTTACACATTTTCATTTCAATGTCTTTTTATCGTCTGCGTAAATGATATTTAAAACGCGTTATATATATAAATAAAATGTTAATTTATGTCTTAGAATAACTTACAGAACTGTACAAATAAAATTTTACTTTTTAAAATGTTAATGTAAATGTTATAAAATATTTGTTGAAAGTAATCGTAAATGCATTGTGACTTCACTTCTGAACTCGAAAAAACTTTTGTTTCAAAATTGTTTCAATTTCGTTCGGGATTTCAGCGCTTAATTAATCGGAAAGTTTTGTTGACAACTTAACATTTACACTTTATCACAAAGTTCATTAACTTTTTTGAAACATATATTATAATAAAAAAAATTAATTATTTTCCTAATATATCTTAGTCTATCATGATGATACTTATGAGAGCACGTGCGGATAATCTAATGCATAAATTGCAGTGCTAATTTTTATTAATTACTTTTATGGTTATTTCATTGAGTTTCTGGAAAAATAAAATGTTGTTAGCTATGTTACTAGCTATAAATGTGTAAGCTAATTTATCTATTTCCAAGCGTAAAAATTGGACATTTCAAAATTTGAAAAAACTGTAATTATCCATTTTCATTTCAATGCCATTTTTCGTTTGCGTAAATGATATTTAAAACGCGTTACACGCGTGTAAGAAAAAAAAATGTTAATTTTATACCTTAGAACAAATTACACATCTGTAAAATGAAATTAAATTTTTTTTAATTTTAATGTACAGTTTAAAATTAAATGTTAAAAGAAATCATAAATGCATTTAATAATTCCCTTATTGTTTCTATTTTATTTTTTTAATATAAGCTACATAACAACAACTTCAGAAATCAGACTGAGATTTCAAAAACTACAATTTCTCTGTGTTAATGCTTATTGTATAAAATGTTATTTGAAACCACGAAAACTTGGCATCACTTCTGAACTCGAGTAAACTTTCGTATCAAAAACTGTTTCGAGATCGTTCGTGATTTCAGCGTTTAATTACACGGACTGTATTTTTGATAACATAGCATTTCATTATGTATATTTCTGATGTAGAAATGTTAAATGTTTTTTATGCTGATTAGGATGAAATATTATACAAGTTTTATTTGATGTATTTTGAACTTCTAATAAATTGATCAACAATATTCTCATCAATATTCCCTAGTTTGATAAAGGATACATACATTTTATCACAAAGTTCGCAACTTTTTTTTAAATATATGTTATATTTAAAAAAATAATTGTTCTAATACATTTTAGTCTTATCATGATGCAGGAGTCGCATTATATAGGGAAAATTTTATTGTTTCTACTAGGGCTGGATTATTTATCAATATATCGACAGATATTGATAGTTCTTAACTATCGCAATAACAATATCTAAACTTTGACTCTGTTGATATATCCCAATAAAATAACAGTGTTTAGAAAACCCTGCAATTACGGACACGAGCCCCGGAAAAAATATTGTCAAATATCTCAAAACTCAATAAAATAATAATGTTTTGCGCTCGCCCCCAGAGCCCCGAAAAAAAAAAATCTATTCCAATGTCTTCAACCTCCTGCCTCATCCAAAACAGAAAATCTACCTCGATAATCTTTCTTTCTGCTGATTACCTCCGTTAGAAATTATCCCAAACATTGCGATACTTTCCTTTACTGTAAAACCAAATTTCTTTCGACTGTCTGCTTAAAATACTGAATAACTCTTATTGTTCGTTCTTCTGTCGTTGGCCTACAGGTATTGCAATAACTCCAGACATTGATACATTATGAATATTCACATGAGCACTGGTTATTCGTTGTCGCGTTTGATGCAGAACAGCTGGTTATCATCGAGTCTGTACCTGAGCAGCTGAAATGCTCGGCTTGCGAGCAATCAGAGTCCTCTAATGGGAAAGTTTTGACTTTTGTTACAAATAAATTGGTGAAAAGCTCAAGGTCAAAGCAGTCATTAACTGTGATGATTGGTTGATTTTAAGAACAGCTTCCTAGTTAGTAATGCTTATTCATATTGTACCTCGTTCTTTCTTCTTTTAGAGCAAAGTTTTCTCGAGTAAATTTAATATACCCTATCTTGATATTTTTCAGCTATGAATATTTTTCAAAAAACAAAATTTAAATTAATATAAAACTATTCCCAAATGTGATTTGAGTATTTATATATTTTTAAAAATGGTTCAATGTTGTTTTCTTGTAGTAAATAGGTAGGAAGATATAACTGCAGTGATTTTTTTTCTATTAAGAATGAATTGATTCCTTAGAGAAAAAATTGAAAAACAACATTTCTGTTGAGTCTATCATCCACTGAAACCTATTTTATAACAAGTATATTATCGTGACACGTGGCATAAGTTAATTTTAGTTTTTCCCGAGCTTCCTCTTTTCCTGCGCTAATTAAAATAAATTGTAAACGTCCTAAATGTTAGAATATTTTATTTTAGTTTGTATTTTATAATTTTCTCAGTTATTCGCAATGTAATTAAATAGTTAAAATGTTACTGATAAATAGTGCATAGGGTAAGAAGAATAGAAAACATACTATTTCATTCTATTTTTGAAGGAAAGTACTTTGAAACAAATGGTATAAGTGTAAACAGATATCAAACATTGTTTTCTTTTCTAAAATATTTTTTGTATAAATATATATACTTATTTTAATGATGCTGTGTGAACATATCGGTATGAGACATTGATTCGTTGCTCTCTACATCTGTTTTTACTTAACCCTAGATCTACCGGGAATTTTATTCAAGTTTTAATAAAACGTTCTACACCAGAATTTTTATTTAAAACTATTTAACTTATTTATTTACCTTATTTTTGTCTGGTTTATATACTTAGTTTATTTTAAAGAAATTTCTGGTTTGAATGAATATTTTGTATGTACCTGTCGGGTCCAATGGACCCATCTGGTAGACGGAGGGTTAAATTGCTGCTAGTACACCATTTATGTTTCGAAATGAGCAATATTTCTATTTTTACACAATTTAAGGTAGTTATCGCGATATATCACCAATGTCAATATTAACTCGTTGATATATTGCGATATTAAATTTCTGATATCGTTCAGCCATAGTTCCTACCAGAACCCTTAATCAGTAATCTTCATGATCATTTTATTTAAGATATGCGATATAAAAGGTGATACAATGAAGATATTATTTTCAAAATAGTGGTAGGAACGATAAAATTCTCTCTATAGAATGAGACTCCTGATGATGATATTTATAAAAGCACGTGCGGGTAATCTAATGCATAATTTGCAGTGATTATTTTTTATTTAATTACTTTTAAGGTTATTTCATTGAATTTCTGAAGAAATAAAATGTTATTAGCTATGATATTAACAATGTTAATGTTATTAGCTTTAAATGTATGAGCTAATTTATCTTTCAAAGGATAAAAATTTGAAATTTCAAAATATGAAAAAGTTGTTACCGCAGAGTAAAGAGAAAGAATAGAGATGCAGTAAGCCGTAAAAACGGTTTGCAATTTGAATCCGGTTATCGCTCAAATTTAAATTCCTAATTCGGCACCAAGAAGACAAGCATGTGGACAAATGGCTGAATTTCATTGGACGGGGGAAGTTCTCAAAGCGAGCCGGAAGTATTTGGAGTGATTTTTGACCGGTTTTAACCGGTTTCAAAGTTGCATTTTTAACATCACGCCAAATCAAAACCCTTCATTTCCATATCTATCTCTTACTTCCGTTGTTTTATTACCCGTTTTCATTTCAATGCTTTTTTTTATCGTCTGCGTAAATGATATTTAAAATACGTTACGCGTATGTGGAAAAAAATGTTAATTTTATGTTTTAAAAAAAATTACACATCTATAAAATAAAATTTAACTTTGTAAAATGTTAATGTAAATGTTAAAAAAATATCTGTTAAATGAAATCGTTAATAATGCATTTAATAAACCCCGTATTGTTTTTATTTATTTATCTATTGAATTTTAGTGTTCATATATATGTGTGTGTACGAGCACGTAAAAGTTTCTGCACAAATTACTAAATAAGTGAATAATAATAATAATAATAGTACTAAAAAAAGAACGAGATAATTTAAAATATTATTTTTGATTTGATAAAATATTATTTTTGATCATTTAGAGGAGGACGAAAGCTGTCTAGTGCAATTAAAGACAAAAAAAAAATTAAAGATTTTTTCCCGCGTCTCATAATTTAGCAATTGTTAAACTTAGTAAAAGTTCCTCTTTTATTTAGATTTCGTGACTCAAATTAAAATAATTTTAAAGAGATGTTTCTCCTTTTCTTTTTACACCTCTTAAAAAGTATTGAGAAATTGTTTTCGTAACAATAAACAAGAATGAAAAATCATACATCAGATATGGATTATGAAACACTTTCCAACTCTAACAGAATACTTTCAAAAAATTTCATTTTTTTTCTTTCATACAATGAATTGATGTATCGATATAAGCAATTTAAAAAACAGAATCTGTAAAAATCTGTTTTCAGCAATTTCTGTCTATATCTGATAATGTGTACGAATTCTTTCAAGCAGCCCAGTATATGATCTATAGAAGATATATACACAGCCTAACACACTAAAAATGAGATAAGTTTAAAAATCCATTCACAGCGAAAAACGCATTTCCACATTTCCAGCAATTATCGATCACAAGCCCAGGTTCTATCTACCATTCCAGGAGTTATTAGCAGAAGATTTTGCTACTTACAATACGACAGCATTGTTGATTCTGATCATTTAAATGATTTTTAGTGCGTAGTTCAATTACATGTCTGTTAACTTTGTATTTCATTTATATTATATTATTTTATTATTTATAGAGGAAGTTTTAATTTTTTTATGGTATATTACATGGAAAAAATTGCTGAACTCATTGTTTTAAGGGCAAACGGATTAATATTTCGTAATCGAGGAGCACGCGATAGAGATAAATTTAAAAATAAATTTAGCCTTTAGCAAGAGTGAATAATCACTCCTCCGAAAGAGTGATTATTCACCCCTGTTTAGAGTGACTATTCACTTCCAAGGAGTGGGTATTCACTCTTTCAAAGAGTAAAAAATACCACTTTTGCTCAGAGTGAATATTCACCTTAAAGAGGTTGGGCATATTTTGACTCTGCGATAGAGTGAATATTGACTCCTCCAGAGTGAATAGTCACTCCTTTTTATTTAGAGTGTATAGAGCACGGCCAGGCAGACAAACTAAATTCATAAACATTTTTAAAAAGTGTTAAAAAGTATTTTATACACTTTTTGTCGCAAACGATAAAATTCAAAATTTTAACTTAAAAATTGAAATAATATTTTAAAGAACTATTTTCCCTTTTCCTTTTACGCGGGTCAAAGAAAATTGAATCATTGTTTCTGCAACACTAAAAATCCATGTAGCAAAAGGTTAAATTAAATTAATTTAGACTGTAAATTAAAAGTATCATAAATAGATACAGTAAACTCTGTCTAAGGCGGAATCGATCGGGACCAAGAAAATTTTACGCAGTAGGCAATATCCCGCCTTAGACAAATTTTACTCTATATCTATGGATTCGCAGAGACTTGAAAATCTTTCCGAGTTAGACAGATTTCCGTCTTACACAGAGTCCGCCTTACAGAGAGTTTACTGTATTTTATTCGGCATACTTCTTTTCAACAGCTTTATTTTGTCACTGGTTTCGTAGATAGAATTTTGCATGTTGATCCTTAAGCGGTGGTTGCCGTCATTGGTTTGTCATCTTTATATAGATCTCTTTCTCTCCACTGGAATGCAAGTCACGTCGTTAAAACTTCGGTAAGATTTCCCGTAAATGGTTGCTCGTAACTACCGCATGTAATTACATTCAAGATCGGCCGATGTTTACAAACAAGACTTAAGTTTTTGGACCTGTTAAGTTATGGGTAAATTTAAAACTGCTGAAAGACACGAAAAGAATAAATTTGTTTGGGAATGCTCTTTAAAATTTAAAAAAAAAAAAAAAAAAACGTGATATTGAGTTTATCTCTTTATTTTTGCGATGAGACAAAAAAATTGAAAGGCGAATTTTAGTGTTTTTTCCATTCCAAGGAGAATTTTTGTCCTTTCTTTATGAAACGGAAGAACTATCAGGTATATTTTGCTATTACCACAATTAAATTCAAGTTAAAAGAATAGCAAATAGGTTCTCCAACGTGAACAACGATGCTGAAAATTTTAATTTAATCTGGGTCGAAACAAAAAATCACAGTAATTCAATGTTCGTTGGATTCTAGCCCGGAGCGGGTGTAGCTCGTAGTGTTGTGTGGTGCCGATGGCAGTGGGGATCCCAATACCAGATTCGATTAAATCGAGGTTCGTTTGGGAAAGCCGATCAGCAAAGCGGATGAAGCTCTGCTAGTTGTGGTGTAGTCGGCCGAAGCTTTTACTCTTCTAGCTTGTGTAGGATTATTGTTCAAATATAACACATTTTCTTTCCCAAGTTCTTTATTAGAACGATTAAATTAAGTAGAAAAATTAAATAATAACTTTACAATCAATAGAGAGACACTCTCACTTTTTATAACAAGATCTATACTTCGAAGACCCAACATGAGTGAACGTTTCGTACCTCATCTCTCACGTTGACAATATCCAACCTCACTATACCAAGGTCCAGTCTCTAATGTCCAGAACCGCTCGCTAGCACATTCTCGAACTTTTCTTTTTTTTCTTCTCATCCTTCACTAGGGAACGGGCGATCTTGCTGCTTCATTGTTCATTTACCCCGCTATTTCTTCGAACGTCGAAATACTCTATTGAGCACATACATCCCAAGGACACAGATGGGTATGCTATCTCCCCTTCTACATACCTTTCAACCAACGACTACTGTCCTCCATGGAAATACCTATTGGTTCCCACGGTCAAACGTTTGCTGAGAAGGCTATGTCACATAGTCCATAAATAAAGTAAAATAATTTTTGAAAAAAAAAAGTTATATGACAGCTTCTTTTATCCGTGTTTTCAGATATTCATTAAGCAGTTTTCCATAAAATGGGTTTTCAACAACAACAACAACAAGAAAAAAGCTGACGCATTTTTACTGACATATTATATCCTTAAACCATTTATGCCTGAATTTTTGTTTTCTCAAATTTATTGGTAAAATCACTTTAAAATGTTGCAAAATGAACTGGAAAATACTAAAAAAAAAATATTTTTGTATTTATTTGATAAAATGTAAACGTACTAAATATGGAAATATCCATATGTGGAAAAATGCATAATTATATGTTTTGTCTAAATTTATATAAATTAAGCTTTTAAATTGTGTATTATGTACTATAATTTGTATTTTTCTGAACTATTAAAAAAATATATTTATTTCTTTACAGAGACTAATAACATTATAAGTATAATTAATAATAAATTAAGAATAATAATATTTGAGGCTAAAAAACAATTTATTTCAAAATCATCTTGAAAAGGATGTTACATAAATAACTGTCCCCTAAATGCCTAATAGAAATATAAATATGTACCTATTTGGGCATAGTATCCTATATTTTGTACGTTACAAACATGCATAAAAAATAGGCTTGAACATATAATTTCGCAATTAAAAAAAATACGTATTTCAATAAAGTCTACAAGCTAAGATTATGACATATTTATTTGGATCCTTCATACAAAAAATACAAATAAACTTACTTTTTACATTTCGCTACCTTGAAAAATGAAAAATCTATAAACACTGAAAAAAGGCCTTCATTTAAGCAAATAAATATCAACCTTATGCTGTCATCTCTCGGTAATAGATAAAGACATTTATAGACAATCACTGCGTACAATTTTCCTGTTGCAATGAAGAAGAAAATTATAAAAATTTATTAAAATTCGAAACGTCCCAAAAATGGGACGCTAGGCAAATGGGTTAAAAATTGTCTACTCATGTTTTATTTATTTTATTGAACCCAATTAATTTTTAACTGTCGCTAATTATCACCTTTTCTACCATATACATTAAATAAAACAGATTCGATGAAATATTCTGTTTTATTACAAATAATCTGTTGAGGAATTAAATATAAGCTGTAGAGAAAATACTTTTGTATAAAAATGATGTTAGAATATTTATTTAAAATGTTATTATTATTATTAGCTTTAAGATAATGTTAATGTAAATTTCTTTTTATTTGCAGGTAAGTTCTGGAGAGAAAAAAAAAATCATTTAAGAATTAATGTCATTTAGGTATGTTTTCTTTTGGGTTATTTTAAGATACTAAATTTTATCATATTTTGAATTTTGCTTGCTTTTATGTATTTTAAGGGGAATGTAATCGTAAAATCTCATGTATGTGAAATTATAAGGAAATTTAAAAAAAGGATTACACACTACCAATAGTTTTTTTTATTTTTTTATTTGATTTTAACATTAGAAAGTTGAATTCTTTTGATGGACGTAATATTACCTTTTGAAATATTACTTGATGCGTATTACCTTTCCAAAAATTGTTATTTTAAATTGAAAGTATATTTTTAAAAATCAGAAAAATTTGAACATTCTATTGCAGTAAAAGTTTCGAAATTTATTGTCTTTTTAATAATAGTTAAAGTTTGC
Source organism: Maratus speciosus (assembly GCA_963932465.1). Classification (NCBI taxonomy): domain Eukaryota; kingdom Metazoa; phylum Arthropoda; class Arachnida; order Araneae; family Salticidae; genus Maratus; species Maratus speciosus. The sequence goes on along the minus strand of OZ010797.1, from coordinate 236,740,486 downwards.
GATGATATTTTTTTGAAAACGCCGGAATCGGACGTCCACTTTCTGGTGGTGTAAATGAAATTTCGGACGTTGTATCAAGTAATATAAATATTCCCGTTTTCGTCTTTTTCAATAGATTGTCTCTTTTGGAAAGTTTGACATTCTCTTAACCCTTTAATCTACGATTTACGTTTCAACAGCCTGGGTCCACAACGTAAACAAGATCGTGGAGCCTTCGAGCCATTCTACGGTTCGGCAAATCGGTCCTAAGTTGTACCAAACGCGCACTACTTACGGAATGGAAATACATGTGTAAGATACAACTGGTTTAATTTTGTGGAATATTGGATAAGTACAGTAGAACCTCGATTAACCGAGCTTCGATTAACCGAGGTTTCTGTTAACCGAGCCGATAACAAAGTCTGATTTTCTTTTCTTTTGAATGAGCCTTGAAAATGACCACACTTTTTAGTTTACTGTCCGTGCTATACAGGCTCTTCTGCCCCCCCCCCCCCCCAAAAGCACTCAACTTCCAACCTTGAGAAGTCAACAGCGAACAATGCTTTATACGAATTGAATATTTCCAACTGAGCGAAAAAATGCCCAGGCCGGGAATCGAACCCAGATCCTTGGCTTACAAGGCCAATGCTTTTCCATTTAAGCTAACTGGGCCGACAACCAGCCAGCATATTTCGCTCAGATAACCTTATTGTTAGTAACATCTGGTCTGTCATGTAGACAGCTCAACAGAATAAACCGCAGGTAAAGGAACTCCATATAAACGATTATATGGAGTTCCTTTACCTGCGGTTTATTCTGTTGAGCTCTCTACATGACAGACCAGATGTTACTACCAATAAGGTTATCTGAGCGAAATATGCTGGCTGGTTGTCGGCCCAGTTAGCTTAAATGGAAAAGCATTGGCCTTGTAAGCCAAGGATCTGGGTTCGATTCCCGGCCTGGGCATTTTTTCGCTCAGTTGGAAATATTCAATTCGTATGATAACTTTACCAATCAGTTTGATTGTGTTAAATTAATAGAACAATGCTTTGTTTCCAGTGGCCGTCTGAACTTTCGTAATTTTTTCAATTTGCTTTTAAAATTTACTACTAGTAGTTGATTTCCTTTTTAAATTGTTAAGTTGTGAAACAGAACTTTACATATATTTATTTTTATTATTTAAAAATCATTCTATAGTTTTTTATTTTATTTTAAGAGATGTTAAATTCGCAAGCACGGCGAGTTTTTACACACAGTTTCTATTAATCGAGATTTCCGCTATCCGAGGTGCTAACAGTCCCAATTAGCTCGAATAATCGAGGTTGCACTGTAATTACAACCTGATGTAATAATTGTGGCAGATATAACACGAAAGGTTTATTAGTAATCCCGTTAACCTTTACTGTCGCACCACGGGCCATGCCCGTGATATTTACATTTGAGTCAATGATTGTACCACGGGCCATGCCCGCAATATTTACATTCGGCCCGGTCGATGTACTACGGGCCAGGCCCGTGATAATCAGTTTTGGCTTACGAGATTACAAGACTACGTGTATCTCACGTAGTTGTAGGTTAAGGAGTTAAAGGAGGGTAAAATAGGGGAGTAGGAGTGTTGGCCTTTCAAGTGTCCAAGCCAAAAATTGGCGTGAAAAAGGCAACTAGACGGATTTGCCAATCCCAAAACTTTCTTCTATCTCATACATGTAAATGCGTCAAAATTCACTATTACAATGCCAAAATCAAATGATAATCTGTTCCCATCATCAGGATTTAAAAGGTATAGGTTAGCTGAATTGTGTGCTTTTATAAGGAAATAGAAGCATCGCGTCTTTCGAGCAAATCATTGAATTTCGGTACCCACACTCTTAGATGTTTGCAACCAAAATTTCCAACCTAAAGAGGATAAAAGCGATAACTGTGTGCAGTAGACACCCAAGACTAAGGAGGATATATTTATATTAAAGTGTAACAGAATATGACGTTTGATTAAATTTTGTGCATTAGTTTTTGAGATATATAGCTATCGCGAAAATCGTGAAAAATGTAGAATAGCAGTGCCACCTGTTATGCGATATGCGCCAAGACCTAATCAGCAGCTACTTATGAATATGACTACTTATGAATATGAATATGATATAATCTAACAGAATATGAAGTTTGGGGGAAATGCCGTGCATTAGCTCGTGGGACACAAATATCGCTAAAATCGTGTCAATCCTGAAAAATGTAGCATAGCAGCGCCACCTTTTTGGGACATTTGTACCAAAAACAAATCAGCAACATCTTATGTCAACCTCTGACTGAATCTGAAGTTTGATAAAAATCCGTGCATTAGTTCTTGAAACAGAGCTATTTCGGAAATCGTGGAAAATGCAGCATGGCAGCGCCATCTGCTGGACGATTCGCACCAAAAAATAATCAGCTCCAATTCATATCAAGGTCTAACTAAATGTAAAGTTTTATTAAATTCCGTGCATTATAGTTCTTGAGATAGAGCGCCCACAAAATTTTTGATACATACAGACAGACCTCACAGACAGACATTTTCTAAAAACCGTCAAATCGTGTTCAGGACTTTCTAAAACATATAAATACGTAGAAAACCAGAAGGCGATTTTTTTAACGAATTTAATACTTTCTTCATGTAAAGACAGAAGAAAGTAATAAAAAACTATTATGTTGTGGCCATCCCAAAACATTTTTCTATGTAAATGAAATCATCTGCAAACAAAATTAAATGACAGTTTATTCGTTCTTGAGATACATCTATCGCGGAAATCGTGAAAAGCAGTGCACAGCAGCGACACTAACGGAATATGAAGTTTGATGAAACTCCGTGCATTAGTTCTTGAGGTACGACGATCTCAGAAATCATGAAAAATGCTGCATAGGAATTTCACCTTTGGACGATTTACACCAAACCCTAATCAGCACCAATTTATGGCAATGCCTAACTGAATCTGAAATCTATATATATATTACGCTAACGTATGTGGCACAGAAATCGCGATTATTTGTTATTGTTTAATGGCAACGCCCGAGAAACGCATCTCATTGGTTATTGTGTAAAAATCATTTGGCAGGATTTAGGTGGAGGTAATTCCGGTTTATTCACTTACGTTTCGCGATTATTTATTTACGTTTTCTCTTTCGCTGCAATTATGGAACTTCACATTATCGTTAGAAATGCCCGCAAAAGATCTCGGCGAATGCTTGAAAGTTAACAAGAAACCGTATTAAGAAGAGAAAATTAAAATAGATTGGATCGAGAACGGCGTCAAACACAGAGCATAAGCGATCGCCAAAATAGGCTTAATAACCGTCGCATGGGCGAACGCATTGCTTCTGAAATCCAAATTACTGATTTAAACGTTCCGGAGCATAACTGTGGATATATATATATATATGACATCTGTGCCAAATGAATATTATTCAGTGTTTTTTTTTATGAAGTCCACTCCAGTGTTATAGTTTTCAATGACAGTCTCGGCAACGCCGGGCGGGTCAGCTAGTTTGATTAAACTCCGTGTATTAGTTCTTGAGATAGAGCGCTTACTAATTTCATGTCGCAGACAAAGATTCATACACAGACATTTTCTAAAAATAGTCAAATCATGCTCAGGAATTTCTAAAACGCATAAATCCGCTGAAAATTGGAAGTAAAAAATTTTCATGAATCCAATACTTTCTTCTTGTAAAGATAGAAGAAAGATTAAAAAAAAAAAAAATAATAATAATAATAATTCTCTTTTGTTGTAAACATACTTAAAATTTAATGAAATTTCTTATATCAAAAATTGAATAGATAAAAACATAAATAGTTAACGAATAAACCTTTAGTGAAACTTTCCTATTGATTAAAATGGGATTTCATGATTTCGCCTACTCTCATATTCCTTGAGGAATTTCTACAAAATTCCCCATGAATAATAAACGTCGTTATAGTGAGTAACGTATTTTCTGTTGCCAATTTGGTGCACAATTTTTGATATAAGGACAAAATGCAAGATATTATGTCGTTAAACTTTTATAAAAGAAATAAATTAAAGGCAGGAGATTTTCATCGAACAACTAATTAATAACTCTAAAGATTTGTCTTTTTTTATTACAGAGAATCAGATAAGAATAACAATAAAAAAGGTACACATCTTGAGATAAGCCAACAAGATTTACTGAACAGAAAAAAAAAGGTGTACAAGATCTGATAAGAATTAATTCAAAGACATATATCTTCAGATAGATCAAAGATAAATATGCCTCAATAATGCTGAACTCAGAAAAGAAAATTTTATTTTTATCGATCAAAAAAGTCTTTTTTGATTACGCGTTCTCAAGGAAAGTTATTAATTGTAGTTCTTTTAGTCCAGTCAAATAGTCAAAAAATAGGGCCGATAGATGCAAAAATTCTGCTGGAAGATTTTATGTTTTTAAGGTGAACGTTCTTTCCACTCCGACTTGTCATCTAACAAGGGAACCACTTTTGGTGTTGCTCGCACCTAGCATCGAGACCTGGTGCGTTTTGTAGCCCTATACATAAAAGTTAGAGAACCGATAAAATTTCTCTGTTAAAATCATATTTTATATACTTTTTTATACTTTTAATTTTTGATTATTACATTTTTATTTGTTAATTTCACGCCAAAAGTGAGTTAAGTCGCCAAATATGGCGCTACAATTTTTCCGACCGCTTTATCCAAAGAGTAAATATACAATACATATTACTAGTATACAGATTGCGATTTTTTTTTTTTTTTTAAATAATTGATAGCTTAAGAAACAAATATTAGGTTTTTATTTCTTTTTCTATGCAGACGATAAATATATAAGTAATAAATATAATTCTATAAAAGTTTCGAAGATCATTGAAAACTATTTTTTAGTGAAATAGAAAATAAGCAAACAATTTTCTTTTGAAATCCAATGGAATAAAGTTTCGAATGTTTAACATGAAATGTTGCTGTATTAAATGGTCCTTTGGTAAAAGTAATCATCATAAAGTAAATTAATATTTTTACATAATTTAGAAAAATTACTGTTGCTAAATATATCGGACATTGCAATTTCTAGCCATTACAAATTCAGCTATGACATTTGGCTAGGGTTGCCGTAAAGCTCTACTTTTGAAAATAAACGCCAACTGTTTCCCCGCCAAAAATATGAATATAATGTTGCAACTTTTCAAAATCAAATTCGTGAGTTTTTGAAGGAATTTTCGAACTTCTTAAAATATTTTATACTTATTATTAACTAATTTTTATTTTTAAATGCTTTTCTTTAAAAAAATTCAATGTTAATAGTCCGATAAGTGGTCTCGAAAATTGCATTTTCCGAAAGTACCGTATTTCCGAATGCTGCTGTAAAATCAAGAAATATTATTTTAACAGAAAAATGTTATCGATTCTCAAACTTCATAATATAGGGCTTTAAAATGCACCAGGTCTCAATGCTAGGTGCGAGCAACACCAAAAGTGGTTCCCTTGTAAGATGGGCCTTTTACCAGGTTGTACACAAGATGAGGAAGATGCAGTGTGCCTGTTTTGCAAGGGAAAATACTCAAGAGGATAGAAAAAGGTAGGCGTTGATAAAATGCCTGGTGTGTGTGATGTAGTCCTATATAGACTGTGGGGGGCGAAACAACAGACTACACTTGTGATTTTTGTAGAAATTAAAATAATTTTTCAAAGAAACTGATCATTTGCAGATAATATCGCTCACCCACAAGAAAAGTGACACATCTCGCAAAAATTAATTTTGCGTTTTATTCCACTAATAGGTTTGTGATAGGTTTGTCTTGCTATTGCCCTGGGTTTGGGGGCTTGCCCTAACCATATGCCACGAAGCGGGTTCCCAGGGTAGGCGATGTCTTGCTATACAAAAAATTTCATAAGTGTAGTTAAACGGAAAATCACTTTATTATACAATATGTCTATTTATGACAATAGAAAAGGGGTGGATTGTGCAGGGAGGTAAAATTACCCAACCCTCCAAACCTCATCCTACGTCTTTATTCTTAAGACTTTTATACTTTTATGCACTTTTTTATTCCTGCATGCAGAGCTAAGTGATATAATTTCATGTTAGAGTAAAATCAGGCAAATTTTCTTTTGCTTCTTCTAAGAAATTTACTTTTGTCGAAATGTGTGACTTTTCTTGCAGGTGAGCGATATGTAGTATTGTTTACTCATTAAACGATTTTGGTTTTTCTTGCAGTTTTAATATTCTTTATAACCCTATTCTATCCGGCTGGTTCTTATTACCCGAAAAGTGTAAATGCTTTTTTAAAACCTAATTTATTTTAATTTATTAAGTAAGTTAATCCTATTTAACCCACTATTTGTTTTCTTCCACTTTAAACGCATTAAAATGAGTTAAGAAATAGTCAAAGTTTGTTCTTTACTAACTTTTAATGTATCTCAATTTTTTTATGTTGAGTTGTAAATCAAAATGTAAATGGTTTTCCATAATAACCGAACTTCCTCTGTATACATTTTGCTACCATTCATTTTTAGCTATTTAAATCTCAAAACAGAAAAAAAAAAACTTTATATCTTTTTTTTTCTGATTTGGTTTTTATTTTAAAAAATTACGATTGTGATTTTTTTTTTAATTGAGAAAGAATTCTTAGTAATTTTTGGCGATCTAAATCTGAAAAAAAAAAAAAAAAAATATATATATATATATAAACTCTCGGTTTATGGCGTCAGATGCCGCCATCCGAAGAATTTATAATAGTCTTTTTTCCGGTCAAGGGTTCATTCCTCCTCCAGACCTCTATCCCTCATTGCCTTTGCAATATCATCCATTCAGTTCTTTCGTGGTCTTCCCCGTTTCCTTTTTTGTATTTTTTTTTGTTGTAAGTGAATGTGAATTTGGGTGGTCTTTCATCATTCATTTTTTTAACATGACTATTAATAGCTTTTTTGAATATCATTTAATATGATTCCCTTTGTTTTCATCATTTCCTTGATTCTTTCATTGCTTATTATTTCTATTCTTGATATCCTGCATGATCTCCTTAGGGCATCCATTTCTACTGCCGCTAATTTCTTTCTTTCTGCCTCCATAATTCTCCATCGTTCTGCTCTTTATAACAATATTCTCTTTACAATAGAGTTGTATTTATTATACTTTCTTTTCCTAGAGATCTCCTTACTTCACCAAATTGAATTTAATAGTTTTACAGCCTTTCTTCCCTGACAAATTCTGTATTTAATTTCCTGTGAGTCTCTTCCCTCTCTATTATTGTCTACACCTAGATATCTATAATGCTTACAACTTTCTATTTTTATGTTATTATTTAGATTTAGGTCTGTCTCATTTCCAACTATATATAGGTATTTGGTCTTGCTGATGTTTATGTGAAGCCCCCATCTCTCATATTTTTCCTTAATTTTTCCTTAATTTTCTCTAAATCATTTCTACTTTTTGCAATTATACTTTGGTCATCTGCGAATTGTAGAGTAAAAATTGACACTTCATTCATATTAAGTCCCATTCCTCTGCATTTCTCCTTCCAAATTTTAATGCTTCTTGAACACAAATTTAAAAAAGTGTTGGGGAGATACAACGTTCCTGTCTGAGTCCTTTACCTGTTATAAAGCCTTTTGATAACGTTTGGCCTATTTTAATTATGAATAAACGAATAATGAATAATGAAAAAAAAAAAAAATAAATAAATAAAAGGAATCCAGATTTCTTGTTCTAACTTTTGCCCTGCATACTTTTTTCTGTGCCGATTTTCACTTAAAAAAAAGTATTAAGATTTAATTAAGGAAGTGTTTTTAGCGCATTTTTATTTTGCACTTAACTGCATTAAAAAATTTAGATGTTTCCTAATTAATAGGCACCATATAAGGCCAAACGTAAACAATGATGCGAAATTTAGTTGATAGGTACCAATGAAATATGTTACGAACGCAAAACTTTTTTTTCTTTGTATTTTGAAAATATATATATATTTATATATACATATATATATAAATCCTAAATGCGTATATTTTTTTGTATTATTTTTATTATATGCATATGATAATTCCGAAAACTTTTTTTGGTATATATAATGTAGAAAATTTATTAATTTAAATATTCTCCCACCCGTTATTACTTTAACGAGTTCGCAGTAATATTTTACTTAACTACGGCAAGCGGAGAAATGTTATGAATCCGTAAGCCTAAGCATTTCTCTATATGTATAACCGGATATTAAGCCTAGAGCTAAAACCTCAAGCTGGCTGTTAGTGCCTTGTATCATTGCCGGCACCATAACTTTATATTTTTCAGTCGTACAAAATAATAATCAAATGATTTTATGTATTTACTAGAAAAAAAGTCGCAAAATCCCCAACACATATTGACTTCTGGGGAATTTGTTTTCACTGACAACTGCTCGCCTATGTAAATAAAGCTTATTGGAGCAATTGCGCGCCAGAATTGACTTAATATTATAAATTTTTTTGCACTATCCCACATTATACATTGTTAAAAATATCAAATGCATTTCTTCATATCGAAGAAAAGTTCATGAAAATTTAATGTAACCAGTTAATTGCCTACGATTCTGGAAGCCTTTCCTTTATCTTCGAAAATCGCAATTGAACCTATCCAAAACATCAGAAGCCAGTAATTGACAGAAATATATTTTTCGAATTTACAGGCAGCAAAGGGCCTTTTTATTTCATAAACGATTGAACCCAATTACTTTCTGAAGTTTCTGATTGGCTTTTTTGCAAATGGTTTCTGAAGGCAAGAAAAACATTCTAGAGTCATTGATTCTAAGAATTGCTATAAATAATTCTGCTGTCAAACACAAAAATCGGTGGTGTTGGTGTTGTTTATGACGACCAATTATCTGCACGAGGGATATAGGCCCAAAATTGGGGGGGGGGGGGGGGGTGTCCTCCGTGGGGGTCTTTCTAAGGGAATCTAACCCGTTTTTTCGCAAGGAAATACAAGGTTTGAAGAAAACCACGGAAAAATCCAAACGATTAGGCTGACGGGCGCGATTCGGTTCGAATCCAGCACCTCCCGTCTATCAGCTTTGAGAGCAGAACCTCTCGGTCACTGGTAGGGCAACACTAAAATTGGCAGTTTATTTTTATAACTTACGTTATTTGTTTTTTTCTTCGACAGGTCTGAGATTTTTTACTTAAAATATCTCAGCTAATGTTAAGTCGAATTATTAAAAGAAACTGAAAAATTATTTCTAAAAAGGCTTACATACGTATGCTAAATACACATATAAGCTTACACATAATAATGATATTGCATACATATATACGATTCGCATTACATGTGTACGCTTCTCGAACAAAAATAGCCCAAGCGAAGACAGGATATATGTATAATGCATATTTTTTTTTCATATCATAAATATACCAGTAGCTATCGTGTATATGATCCCATTTTGCAGTGAAACTTTAATGGAATAGTGTTTTATAATGCTTTTCTATTTTTGGAAGATACTTTAAAAAAAGTTCCTCTCTTTCATCGGATAAAATCAGCTAATGTTATATTCACTCCGATGGCATCTGTCTTCTGATGTCACTTATAAATCGAGTTGAAACACATTATCTGCTGTTGCAGCTGATGGAAATGTAAATAAAAATAATGGCAATAGTTGCATTACAGTGTTTGAGGTTACAAAATGGTAGAATAAATGCAGTTTTAAAAGTTAACGTAAATTAAATGCAATTTAAAAATTTTTAAATTTATTCTTTTTTCTTATTTACTAATGTTGAATATTAGATTTTTCTCAGAAATATTAAATTTATGAAGTTTTCTAATTTTGAACTTTTTTAAAAAACCATTTTAACAGAAATATTTAATTTCGATGTATGGAAAAATATTATATGCATATTTAAAATTTTTGAATAATTTTTTTCACCATCTATTACCGAAAATTATCTCAAAGTATTTTTCTATATCGTCACAAGAAGAAAATTTAATTTTTTAACCCGATAAAAAATTATTTTTTCCCCAAAACATTTCTGTTAATGGCATGTTTATCAGGTGTCCCAAAAATGACTGATAGATTTTAAAATTCAATAACTTGCAAACGGTGACAGGTATTAAAAAAATTCTTGTAGGAGTGTTATGTAAGATGTCAGGAGTTTTTATGCTGTGATTCTCAATTTTAGTTGCAAATAGCATCGATAGATGGCGTTGCACGCAATAACAGCTAAATCCAGGCTCGATTTTTCGGCCTCTCTCTTCTTCCATGCGAAAAAAGGAGATTAAAATGTATTGAATGGATCCCGAAGTACCAAAAATCGGGTCTAGACTGAGCGCCTATAGAGATCCTACATTAGAGAGAGATTGGACATTGAAGAAATGTCCGCCATTTTCGTTACAAAGTAGATAGAACGCCGTACAACGCAATGCATTTTCATCAGCGTCTAACACTTTTTATTCTATTAAAATTATGAAAATTTCATTTTATATTACTTCAAAGAGTCTTTCAGAACATAAATATGAGCACATTTGCATTTTAATGAGTAAGAATTCCCAGAAAATGCATTTTTTACTCTAATTTTTTTTACTAATTAAAATAGTGGGCAGAGGAAGATTGGGCATGTAAGAACTTTATTTTAATTTCACAATATTTGAGAAAATTTTTAACGATTATCAGATAGAAAATGAACTATAGAATTCAATTTTTTTAAACTATCTATAATTTATTACATATTTTAAAACAACAGTAATTATAATTTTCACCATGCGCATTGATAATTTCAGAAACATTAAAATTTGAACATATCATATACCACTCCTATTTAAGTATGTATGTGATTCAAAGTTAATTTAATATGCGCGCTGAAAATATTTTATGATAAGTTTCTACGTATTGCTATTTCTCTTTGGTATTCTTTTTAAATACGGAAGTCTTGTAAATATATAATATTAGAATGAGTATTGTTATCAAAACATTAAATGAAAGTTTAGAAACAAAGTTAAATAGAAGCACTGCTGTTAAAAGAAACAAATAAAAAAATATGAAAAACAAGTTCTACAAATAAATCAAAATCCGATAACTAAGTAAAATCGCACTGCTGCGTAGCGTAAAACAGCTGAGTAAAAAAAAAAATGAATTTTCTGAAAATTCTTACTCATTGAAATGGAAATGTGCTTATATTTATGTTCCGAAAGGCTCTTTGAAGGTATATAAAATGAAATTTTCATAATTTTAATAAAATAAAAAGTGTTACACGCTGATAAAAATGCATTTAAGCTGTGCGGCGTTCCATCTACTTTGTAACGAAAATGGCGGACATTTCTCCAATGTCCAATCTCTCTCTAATGTAGGATCTCTAAGCGCCTATAGCTCTCAGCGCCATCTATTGTTTGAAATTCGAACTAAATCAATACTCACAGTACAAAAACTCCTGATATCATACATAACCCTCCTGTAAGGATTTTTTTAATATCTGTCACCGTTTGGAAGTTATTGAATTTTAAAATCCATCAGTCATTTTTGGGACACCGGGTAGCTAAAACATTTTTACATTTGTCTGTAAAAAATCCTATGTAAATATTTTTCATCAAAAATAAGTCCTTATAAATATGAATTAAAATATATTTTCTTCAAATAAAGAAGTTAGATCTATCATTATACATGATACTTCCATCTCGCAATGACACTTTGATAGATTTTTATGATACCAGGCAATTTTTCGAAGATATTTAAAAAATTTTCCTTTTAAAAAAATTTCTTCTCTTTAGCATGCGATCATCAATTTAATATTACCTCCATTCCGTATGCGCCAGTCTTCTAACTCTAACTTCATTTATAAACCGAACTAAAAGGTATTATCTTTAACTGCAACTGATGAAACTTTAAATTACGATAAGAACAATAGAACTGTTACAATTCATGAAGCTGTAAAACTGTAAAATAGTTTGTAATAGGTTGAATATATATTTGGAATGCAAAAAATATCTTTATGTATTTCTGTTAATGGCTCAGCATTTTCAAGTTAAATTTATTAAGTTTTGTAATGATAAGTTGTAAATTATTCTTGAGTTATCTTAGATGTATCTCGAAAAACGCACGTGCTGTTTTCTAAGATCTACACTCTTAAAACGAAAGAGCCAAAATAACTCAAGTTGAGCCGAAATCCACTCATCTCATGACTTGAAAGTCAGCTTCTCATAAAGAGTTGAAACAACTCGAGTGAATGAGTTGTTTTTAAGCAACTCATGATTGAGTGATCTCTATTTTACTCATACTTGAGTGAAATCAACTCAATGAAGGTAAAATCCAGTAGCACTTGAGTGATTTGTAACCAACTCATACTTGAGTGAAATTGAGTCATTTAAGACTAAATTCAGTCGCACTTGACTGATTTGTAATCAACTCATACTTGAGTGAAATGAAGTTATTTAAGAATAAATCAGGTAGCACTTGAGTAATTTGTAACCAACTCACACTTGAGTGAAATTAAGTCATTTAAGACTAAATCTGGTCGTACTTGAGTGAAATGGAATCCCTTTGAGACTAAATTCAGTAACACTTGTGTGATCTGTAGCCAACTCATATTTGAGTGAAATGAAATAATTTAAGCCTAAATCCAGTACCACTTGTGATTTATAATCAATTCAAACTTGAATGAAATGAGGTCATTTCAGATTTAATCCAGTAGTTCTTGGACAATTTGTAACAATTCATACATGGATTAAATCAACTCATTTAAGAGTTCATGCAATGAACTCTTAAATGATGTTCTTAAAATGCAAAATCCCGAGTGATTTTTAATAAACTCATTCATAAGAACTCTCTCAAAATTACAAAAAAAACCTTGAGCGATTTCTAATTAACTGATTAAATAAAATCATGTCATTTTAAATGAAATTCAGTAACCTGTGATTGATTTTTATCAATGAAATTCAAAATAACACAGAATTCTTGCCACATTTTCAAATTAAAATAATAAATAACTAATTTTATATTCCTTCATACTGATTTATATAATTGTATTACTTTTTGATTGAAAAAAAAAATGATTTATAACTAAAAATTACAATTAAACCAATCTTAAGTATTTAACGTAAAAAAAAAAAAAAAAAAAAAAAAAAAAAAAATGAAAAAAAAAAAATGAAAAAATATCTAAATGTAAACTTGAAATCACCAAGGAAAGGAAAAATCCCAATGACAACTTTTAAAAGCTGACTACTCAAATCCAAAAGGGCAACTTTCTGACATAAGTTTTAATTTATTTTTGATCGAAAATGCATGAAACTAGCTGGGTGTTCAGAAACTATGTAATCAAGCTGCTTTTTTCATTTTTTTGCAAACGCAATACATCTTTCAGAAAATAGTGTCAAAGTGGATGTTTTAAACTTAATTTCTGCATGAAAGGAGAAAAAACACTCAAGAGCGGGCGAAAACGTGTTTGTCACGTGAACAAAATCGTTTATAACTCAATAGGTAATTTATTGATTTTAAAAAAATGGAAAATTCAATTCCAAATAGCTTTCATAACCAGGCTTTCCAATTTTATATCTTTCCATTAAAAAATGAATTTGTAAATGTATCAAAACGTTTTGTGCTTGTTGAGCAGAGCCATTAAGAACAGCCTTAAGATCCTACACTAGTCGCTGAAAAAGTATAGAAGGGCGATTCCGTGCAGAGAGTCACATGTAATGAGGGCTTTAATTTTCATTTATTTATCAAATTTTAATGCTAATTCTGATTTTAAGTGGTATGGTAAATAAGTTATAACCATATTTTTTAGTTTAAATGTGTGGAAATAAAACTCCCAGAAATATATCATTAAATTTCATTACGCAAAATGTGCTTTTTTCCGAAGTAGGAAAAAAGCACATTTTGAGTAATGTAATTAAATAATATACTTCTGTGAGGTTTATTGCCACACATTTAAATTTAAAAATATGGTAACTTATTTACCATACCACTTAAAATCAGAATTAACATTAAAATTTAATAAATAATAAATAATTGAATAAATGCAAATTAAAGCCTGCGTTATGTGTGTGACACTCTCCATGGAATCGCCCAGAAATGATGGTGTTAATCCTATGGAGAAGTTATTTTCAAATACATTGTTTGGATTTATATATATATATATATACATATAATTTTTTTTTTGGGGGGGGGGGCAGCCATAGGATCTTTATGCAGGCTTATTTTTAATTTTGCAATTTTGGTTAGTTTTTTAATACAGTAGACGATTTTACGAACTGGTGTACTGGTCCCGCCCAGCATCTCGCGGAACTAATGTTACTCCCATTTACGAACTTTTGACTTTATGAACACATATGAGTCCCATCGAGCATTTACTGTATTAAGATATCAATTTTAGAATCAGTTCCGAAAATTAAAGTATTTAAAATAAAATATAAAACCTAAGTTAAAAAAGTAAAAACTAGCCAGCATATAGATTGTCTTCAGCTATCATATGCAAAAAGAAGCCTGTACAAATATTAAAATCCAAGCAAGATATTTGAAAATAACTTCCCCGTGGAACTAACATTATCACAAGTGTTGTCACACTGCTATTGTTAGGCTGTAATAAGTAAAACAAAATATTTCAAAAAAGATAAACACTAACCCATTATATACTTTGTTGTAATTATTCCTTGATTTAATTCACACTACTTCTTAAATTGACTAACTTTTAAAGAAATATTAATTGTTAAGCTTTTTTATGCTAATTAATTAGCACTTGCTAAATGTCAATTTAAAGCAGTTCATATATTTACAAATAAATTATGCACCAAAATAACTTTAGAAATGGATCAACTTAATTCTTTATATCATTTAAAACATTTGTTGAAACTTGAAATTATGTTCAAGTATAACTTTAAAATTTAGCTACTGGGTTAGAAGGAACAATGTCTTGATTGGATAAATACCAACCTATTAGGTACTATCTTGCAGTTATTCTTTTTTAATCTTGTTTTGTTGCAATTGACCATTGATTTTATCCAATGTTTCTTAAATCTACTAACTTTTAAAGAAATGTAAAACTTTAAAATGGCATAAGATTGTAGCTTTTTATGCCAAAAGCAGGAGCCAAATATGGAATTTAGAATATCGTTGGGGAAAGAAACAACATTATTTACTAACAATTTTATTGAACAAAAAGAAAAAACAAATGTAGCATTGATAGCAATTTTAACAACAGATGGAGTGTTTTGACAACACCTTTAACTGGACATGTAAATATTTTTATTTAAAATTTTCTTGTCAAGACAAGAAAATATGTATTATTCTCTGCTGAAGATCCTTGAGAGATTCGATAGGGTTGTTGAATTCCACTCCTCGCAGCGGAATTGCATTCCTCCATGAGGTCACTATTCTCCTGTGTTAAAAGAAAATATTGAAATTAAGTTAAAAGCAATAATTGTAATGCAAAGGATTATGAATCTTTTAAAATATTAGTTTTTAGATTAAAGTAAATATAAATAAATTCTTAAAGTCTTAAGCAACTTCTTAAAATATTGTTGAACATTCACCTTTGTTACCATTTTCAAAATGTATACAAACATATCTTTTTAAACAATAATTGGGCGGGGGGGGGGGGGGGAATGAAACTTTAAAAATTAAATTTATTCTAAATATGAATATATATATAAGGGGTCGTTCCAAGCAAAATTTAGGGCCCTTTCACAAAAATCTAATAAAATAGGCCCCTTTGTAACATTCTTTTTCACACAAACTGTTTTAAAATGTGTAAATTGTAAATAAAAACAGCTCACTGAAAACAAACTTTACCAAGGGGATTTAAAGAAGTTTTGTCAAAGTCTTCATTTAAATTTGAGTAACATGATTTTAACTTTCATTACAAAATGTTATTTATCCCAAAAATAACTTACTTTTCACAAAATGGGCCCCAAAAATAAAAACCTACACACACACAAAACCGCCTCCCCATGCATATTCTTAAAAAACATACACTAAAACTTTTAACTTTATATAAAGTTACACCACTGAAAATTCGGCTAATTGTGAATAAAATGGAAAATGAAACCATCTGTGCAATCACACTTACCCACTTGTTTATCATGTTACTTCTGATTAGGGTGTAAAAAAATCATGATTTTTTTTAAAAAAAATAAAAAAAAATGATTTTTTTTTATTTAAATCTGATTTTTTTTTTTTTTTCCCGTGTTAAAATATTAACATCTACCAAGAATTAAGCATATCAAAAATGAATAACCCTCCAATTACTAACATAATCTATGTTTTTTTGCTTTAATTAATAAAATTTTAATTATGTAATTATAGAAATTACAAAAAACTGCAAATAAAAAAATTCTTTAGTAACATACAGCATTATGTGCATTAATATTTTATAATAATTATGTAAACCAATATTAAATACTGCTTATATTTTAAAGTTATTGATAAATTGCATTTAATTTTAAATTGATGATACAGATTAAATTTTGTAATTATTAAACAATTAACTGTTTAATTAAGAACACAATCTACATTTTTGAAAAAGTGGTTGAAAAAAGGTGATAAATAATAGTTTGATAAATTCATAAAGCAGCCAGTAATTTTACACAGGTTTTAAAGCGTATGTCTATCAAATTGATCAAAAATTGTAGCAATGTATACAGCAAACTTACGCATAATTTATAAATAGAGTACAAAAATTGTATTTTTGAAATTTAAATCAGATATTTTTCCCCACAACATTAAAATATTTGAATAGCTACTAAATATTATAATGTATTAAAGCTATTTAACATTTAGTTAGATTTTTTTAAATGTATAATAACATCTTTTTACACAGTTTAATATTGTTATAATTAACAATAACAAATATTACATTTTTTACAAGTGATTTAGTGATCGTTTTCATTATTGATTATCATGCTTTTTCACAACATTTTAAAAAATCAGAAAATATGTGATTTTATCATCTGATTTAAATCAATTGATTAAAATCATTGACACTATTGCTGTGTTTATTGTATATAAAATAATAACTTGATTATTAAAAGGAAATTATGACATTGAAAGTTATATTAGATTTAAATATTTTTAAATTAAATGCTTTTTATGTTTGTTAGATAAAAAAACATGGTTTTTACAAACTTACTGTACTTAAAATTTTTCACAATACTCAGGAATTATACTTGAAAACAATTATTTAAAGCTTTGTTTTGTGTATTCATAAGTCAGAATAATTTGAATACTTTTTTATGTCATTTTAAACAGTAAAAAATTTTTGATTTTAATCAATGATTTTTTTAAAAAAAAAATCACTTGTTTAAAATCATGATTTAAATCGTTGACACCCTACTTCTGATACAATCTTAAAATAAATTTCTATTTTAAAAACAAATTTAAAAGGTCTTAAGCAACATTACAAAATATTGTTGAAAATTCCCCTTTGTTGCCATTTTCAAAATGTATACATTGGAAGGGGGGGGGGGATGAAACTACATTTAAATTTATTCTAAATATGAAATGTTTTATTACAACAATGATGTTTAACCTTACCCCATAAAATCTAAGCAGTCAGGCGGCAATTTTCTTCCAACAGTCAAATGCATGTCATGTGTCAGAGATACATGTCTAATTTAATACAGTATAACCTCGAAAATCCTGTATCAGGACTAAGACTAGATTTATAAAAATTCTGGATTTCACAAAGATAATCAAAACTTTCACTGTTTTTAATGGTACCTTTAATCATAATTTAATAACAAAGTTATAATTATGTAAGAAAATGAAAAAATAATATTGAAAGGCTTACTTTCATTGAAATTTACGTTAAAAATTTTTCTATAAACAGTGAATTTTGAAAATTCAATTGCATTTTTTTTTTTAACTATTAATAAAAATGCTTTTCATATTAAATACATGTTAGGAATATCTATTTCAGAAATACAGACTTGTTTTTCTAACTTGCATAATGTTATGACAAAATCAAATTTTATATGCTGTTTTATGTTATTGGGCAAATGTATCTGACTGATAGGCGATACTAAATAAATGAACTAAAACTGCATAGCACTGCATTCCAAACACATAGGAAACCTGGTAGCAGAAAGTTCCTGACGGGTGACATGCGTCGCAGATTTTTTTTTCCATTGGATTTTTTTCCAACTTTATATTATGTTTAGTTCTTTATTATTTATTACTAAAACTTAAGATTATTATTAATAAAAATTAGTAAAATGATTAAAAACATTAAAAGTAAATTTTCTGCTATTGGGATAGGAAAGATAGATGCTAGGTATGAAGTTTACTAATATGAAAACAGATTTTTTTTTTTTTCCACATATGTATCTGTAAGGTCACACTGGCCCAATACAGTGTTAATTACTAAACACACACACACACAAAAAAAAAAAATGAAATTCCATGACAAAATCAAAACTTAAATATATTTAAGATTAATATGTAAATTTATACCTTTCTTGCTGATAATACACCTCTTCAGGATTATCACGTGTCTCTTTGATAGTCCTCTTTGTTGGTACTTCTTTTGGGCTGGTGTTAAATTTAACCTCATTGTTGCCATAACCTCCATTCAACCATAGCAGCTTGAGTGATAGGATCAAAGTATTGTTCCTAAAATGAAAATGTGCAAAAACAATGTTATCGATTTAAAACGTTTAAATGATTTTAACTTAAAATTTCAAAACAGACGTAATGATGAGTTCATACGAAAGTGCCTGAAACATACAAAAAACGGAAATTCATTTCCCTGCAATTTACCCAAGCAATAAATTGGGTTGATTTTTGACGGCAAAACTCTTGAGTTTTGTGCAATCGAACAGTAAAATTCGCGATATCTTTTTGTGACTAATTAACAAAATTCACTATTCGTCGCGACCTTTTGACGAAATTTGTAATATTCTTCACCAAATAAGTTTATCGATATTCCCGATTATTTTTTGCGCAATCTTTTGACGAAATTCGCAATTTCTTTCTGAACTCTTTACGAAAATAGCAATTTTATTCAACAACCAATTGAAGATAATTACCATTTGTTTCTGAGATATATGACAAAATATCTGGTATTTTTCCATGATCATTTGAAGAAATTCTCAATTTTTTTCCGCGACTGATTCATGAATTGATTTAGGAAAATTCGCCAAAGTGTTCCAGAAAAAAACAAATTTTGCCAAAGAGGTACAGAAAAAAATTTTGCCAAAGGGGTACAGAAAAAAAATTTTGCCAAAGGGTTGCAGAAACAAAAAAATTTTGCCAAAGGGTTGCAGAAAAAAAAATTTTGCCAAAGGGTTGCAGAAAAGAAAATTTTGCCAAAGGGTTGCAGAAAAAAAACGAATTTTGCAACAGGGTTGCAGAAAAAAACTAATTTTGCCAAAGGGTTGCAGAAAAAAACAAATTTTGCCAAAGGGTTGCAGAAAAAACAAATTTTACCAAAGGGTTGAAGAAAATTTTGTCAAAGGATAGCAGAAAAAAACACAAATTTTGCCAAAGGGTTGCAGAGAAAAAACACAAATTTTGCCAAAGGGTTGCAGACACAGTTGTATAATATAGACACATGCGCAGAAGATTTTCCAAAAATTCGGAACCTTGCAGAAAAATTTGTAGAAAAAAACTTATTTTTGTAACTTTTTTTTTTTTTTTTTTTTTTTTAATACCAAAAAATTAAAAATATTCTCTATATTATAATTTCGTCAAAGAATCGTTAAAAAAAAAAAAAAAGAATTTCTTAAAAGCATAGTGGAAAAAGCCCGAATTTGTCAAAGGATCGTGAAAAAAAAATCTCGCAAATTTCGTCAAAAAATCGCAGAAAAAACTTATTTCATCAATGGATTACGGGAAAAATATGAATATCGCTAAAGGCTGAGAAAAAAGCACGTATTTCGTCAAAAAATCGCAGGAAAAATGCAAATTTTGTAAAAATATCGCAGAAAAAACGTTAATTTCGTCAAAGGATCGCGAAAAAAAGCTAATTTCGTCAAAGAATCTTAGAAAAATGCAAATTTCGGCAAAAGGGCTCAGGAAAAAAAAAATTTCTTAAAAGCATAGCGGAAAAGCCCTAAATTTTGCCAAAAGATTCTGAAAAAATGCAAATTTCGTAAAAGAATCGTGTAAAAAACTACTTTCTTCAAAAAGTCGAGAATTTCGTCAAAAGTGTTGTGAAAAAAGCGAGAATTTTGTTAAAAATGCATGAAAAAATACGAAATTCGTCAAAAGATCGTAGGAAAATGCAAATTTCGTCAAAAGATTGGGAAAAAACTGATTTCGTGAAAGAATCGAAGAAAAATGTGAATTTCATCAAAGAATCGAGAAAAAAAGAGAATTTTATCAAATGATCACAGAAAAAACGAGAATTTCGTCAAAGACAAAAGGAAAAAACATGATTTTTGTCAAAGGGGCGCGGTAAAAACTCACCAGTCTCTTTAATGATGATACCTATGAATGGATACCTCTTCCTAGAAAAGGTGATTTAGTTGTTTCAGTAGCAATGTCACATTATTTCTGCCCTTCTTATGCATTTTTAGCTGGTTTTTTTTTTTTTTGACCAAAATAATTATTCTTTGATTAATACTAATTATTTTTAATTTAAATGGTAATTATTTTAAAAATACTCTTTTTAATTCATATTGTTAAAATAACATAACACGGTATTTTACGTTATTAAACATTAAATTAATGTGCAGATAGTTTTTGACCCAATATTTATGCACATAGAAAGTTTTTGGTTTTATACAAGTCTGGTTGCAGAAAAAACAAACTTTGCCAAAGGGTTGCAGAAAAAACGGAAGTCTCTTTAGAAAACAACATATACACAAATATCTAAGTTTATTATAACAGGGATAAACTTAAAAAAATATACCAAACTAACTTTTGAAAATTTGGGTTTAACCTGAACCCAACTTGCAGGAATTCACACTCAGCCTCAAATCGACCTGAACCGATTTTTCCACTTTTACTGTTTGATTTTAAAATGTTAATTCATAGAGGAAACCATTAAATTTAAAATTTCATTATTAATAAAAAGTCTTATTATCCTTTAAATAAACTCAAAGCAAGTTTTTTTTTCCAATATGAAATTTACTTATAAAGAGCTTATTTATCAAAATGTAATTGTTTTATTAAATATTATGTAAAGTTGTTTTAAAAAATAACATTTTAATACCTTAAACCTTGAAATAAAAAGTATTCGGCCAAACAGTTACTATTCGGCTAGCTCAATATTCAGTATTCGGCCAAAATCACTATTCAGAGCATCACTAAATCTGACTTGCTACTTTGAACAACATTCATAATCTTCAATTTTAATTTTTAGCTTAATTGTTTACATATCAAATACCTACATATATGAATTATGAATCACTGCAGGATTAGTATTAGTTTTTGCCACTTACTGAAAGAAACTAGTTTCTGCCCTGATGATATGAAAAAGTAAAATGTTTTAAAATTTTACTGTTGTGTGATATATTTCTCAAATCATTTTCATTTATTAATTTTTTTAGAATATGAAATTATGGCTAAATTGATAAGCTGGGGAGGGAGGGGGGGGGGGGTGATTGTAGCTTCATCATGAAAAAATACCAAAAATTTTAGCGAAGACAGTGTTGACTAGGGATGCACCGAATAGTGATTTTGGCCGAATACCGAATATTCGGCCTAGAGGTGAACCGAATACCGAATATTCAGCCAGCCGAATAGTAACTGCTAGGCCGAATACCGAATATTCGGCCTGCCGAATAGTAACTATTCAGCCGAATACCGAATATTCGGCTTGTCAAATACTTTTATATTTCAAAGTTTAAAGGCATTAAAATATTAAATTTTAAAACAATTTTACATACTATTCAATACAGAAACTTACATTTTAATAAACAAGAGTTACAATTACAAGTAAACTTTATACTGAAAAAAATCTGCTTTGAGTTATTTAAGAAGAGGATAGTTATAAAACTTTTTAAATTAGTAAAATTTTAAATTTCGTGGCTTCTACTGAGAATTAATACAGATAAATAAAATTTTCTTAAATTCTAAAAGAAACATTTTAAAATCAATGTTTAATAGTGAAAATATTGGAAGAAAAATTGTACAGTATCATATATTATTTGTTTGTCAGTAAGAGACTGAAGCAAAAGTAAACAAATATTACAAATCAATTCAAATTTTATATAGTGGCAACTTAGCAAGAATAATTGTTCTACTCCCTTTAATTTAAGCAAGGAAGTTTTTAAATACATCCTAGATAGGTGTCTGGAGTGGACAATCATTTTCAGAGATTCTAAAAATTGTTCTTAAAATCTTAGCAAGAAACAGATTATTTGCTAGACAAAATTTAGGAACTTGCATTTGTACATAATTAATTTCTATGAAAATCCTCGTGATTGGTTAATTTTCTTACATAATACTTAACAAACAGCAAATAAATAATGTAATAACATTCTCTTTTATTTAAATATGATTCTGTTTCTTATTATTCTGAATATTTTTGTAAGTTGATTGTTAAATGTAGAAGTTGTATAAAGTTT
Organism: Maratus speciosus; assembly: GCA_963932465.1. Lineage (NCBI taxonomy): Eukaryota > Metazoa > Arthropoda > Arachnida > Araneae > Salticidae > Maratus > Maratus speciosus. The sequence goes on along the minus strand of OZ010797.1, from coordinate 236,718,052 downwards.
TTAAAAATATGTTTAAAAAATTTTCCTTAAGTATTCGGTTTGGCCGAATATTTCAATATTCAACCGAATATTCGGTAACATGGCCGAATACCGAATAGATACCGAATATTCGGTGCATCCCTAGTGTTGACTAGAATAAAAGGACTGTTTTTACTGCAAAAACTTTATGTTGTCGTCTCCCCCCCCCCCCCCGAGATCCTTTGACAAAATTTTTTTTCATGATTCTTTACTGAAATTTTTTTAAGTTCTCTGGCGATATTTGCATTTTAATAAAATTAGTGCTTTTTAACTTTTGACAAAATCTGTATTTTTTTCCTGCCCTGTTAAGTGAAGATACTTGCGAGTTAAGGCTATTCATATTTTTATGGGAAGGTTTTTTTTGCTAATCTTATTTGCATTTCGACATTTTGAATTTTTTTTTGGTGGTGGTGGTCGCGCATTGTATATCTGAGCTTGATCCTCACGGCACCTGTTTACTTTTTCGATTTTGATTGCAGAATTTTTATTTTTTTGAGAAATTACTTTTACCTTTCAAAATCTGTTCTAAAAGGGAAAGTATTGTCTAAAAAATAAAATAAAATTCTGCAATCAAAGATTAAAGTAAACAACAAGGGGCACTGTGAAGATCAACTATACAATGCCACAAACAAATTGCAAAATGCAAATGAGATATTAGAGAAAAACCTATACCTATTTTACCCCGTGCTTCAGAGTAAAATGGATATATGCTGGTTATAGTTGAATTACAATATAATTAATGTGTAAACCATTTAAGAGTTTTGTACTTCCATCCTCTGAATCATATATGTAAACTGGGGTGAGGTAGGAAGACAAAAACCTGTCCCTTTCAGTTTGTTTACATTTTTTTCTTTACAAATAAAAACACTTATGAAACTAATAGAAATAAGATGCAAGTACAGACAAATCCTATCCTAGCCCCCTCCCCACCCACCCAAAACTGCTCCCAATTTTCACAACATCAGTTTACGTCCATGCTCTGAATCATGTTCCTAATAGTGTTTCATTTTTAAAGTTTTTTTTTTTTTTATTTAATGCAGTTCAAAAGCAGATAGATATCAGCATAAGTATCTGTAGGAAAAAATGAGAAATTAATTAAAAAATATTTTAAATCAAAAGCAATTTATAAAGTTAACTAGCTATAAGTGAATGAAAATTTATATACAAAATGTATACAGCAATGACCGATGCAGCTTGGTTGAGAGACTTCCTAACAATTCAGGATGCCTGCACATCAGCAATGTCGTCTTTCTCAGGGAAGACATAAAATATTCCGGCAGATTACTTTGTTGCAAACTTTACAGTGTATTTATCTTCATCAGGGATATCAATAATAAGAACTGTAAATTCTTGAACAGACTTCTTTACAGTTTACACCGAATTTCACAAGGACCCAGCCACCAAACATTGGATTCACTACAGCAAGAACCTTTGGTTTAACTTCCATGGGTTGCTTCGATTCTTTTTACTATTTGTCCTCTTTTAATCCACCCAATTTAATAATTTAGTATAGTTAGAACATGTGTTTTAATTTAATTTATGGCTGAAAATATGATACTTTAACGTGATTTTTGAGAAATTGTCAATTAACAGCGATTTTTAATGTTACTTACATTCCAACATGCAGCGCAGATAACAGATGTTCGCGACTAATTTATAGCATAATTTCACATTTAAGCATAGGATCAATAACAATTTGCTCTCAAAGGTCTTTCAATTTTGATCCATCTTCATACATTCATATCTTGACAAACTCTCATAAAAAAGATGGACTATAATGCCTATTTTACCCTATGTGACAAGAAATCAAGGTTGGGTTTAAGCCGTCAAAAACCAGTTTTTGACGTGACATAGGTTTAAACTGCATTTTAAGCGTCAAAAACACCAATATTTAAATATGCTCAGAACAACAAAAAAAAAATTGTTAGTATAGCTAGATACAGCACCGCTTTTATTTAATGATAGACACTTTAGTTTTAGTATTTCTTTTACTGATCAAATATTAAATTATTAATTTTTTTCTTTGTTTATGACTAAATTGCCAAATTTTTTATGTGGATTTTTAGCATACTTGGTTGCTTTTCTTATTTAATAAATATGTATATAGAGATAGACAAACTTTTTGTAATAATAAATCATTTAACAAATGAAATCAAACAAGATTTTACAAAAATAGATTATATATCAGGGGTCAATCCAGGTGAAATTTGGGGCCTATTTAGGGCCCCTTTACAAAAATCTATTTAATAAAATAGGGCCCCTTCAGAAAAATAAATTTAATAAAATGGGTCTCTTCATAAAAATGAACTTAATAAAACAGGTCCCTTCGCAAAATTCCTTTTAACCCTAGAACTACCGAAAATTTTACTCAAGTTTTATAAAAATATTACACATCAGAATTCTTATTTAAAACTATTGAACTTATTTACTTAACTCATTATTGTCTGGTTTACATATTTAGTTTATTTTAAAGAAATTTCTGGTTAGAATAAATATTTCGAATGTACCCATCGGGTCCATTGGACCCGTCTGGTAGACGGAGGGTTAATAAAATAGGCTCTTTTGTAACATTCTTTTTCATAAAAAGTGCTTTAAAAATGTGTAATTTGTAAATAAGATCAGGTCACGAAAAACAAAAACTGTAGCAAGGGGATTTAAAGAATATTTTTATTCATAAATTCTTGGTTCGAATTTGATTCACTGGATTTCAACTTTCATTGCAAAATGTTATTTTTCACAAAAATATTATAAAATTCACAAAATTAACTTACTTTTCACAAAATGGGCCCCAAGAATAAAAACCGGCACCGACCCCTGTATATATATAGTCTTTAACAGAAATATTTTCTTTGCAGCATAAATATTTTTTTTTTTTTTTTGGGGGGGGGGGGGGGGAGGGAGAAAAAAGATACAGAAAAACAATAAAAATGATTTTATCATGTGTGCAAGAAGTCCATCCAAGCCAAGACTGAAAACTTTTCCGAATATTAGGTATAACCTACTGGCGATGGGCTAGACAATCTCAATGTCTTGATTTATGGCTGAAAATGGATTTTTTACAATAAAAAAGAGCAATTAAAAGTTTTTGCTAGTAAAATTTCTATTATTTCAATATAAAATATAATTTACAACCAGCCAAAAATCTTTCCGAGACTGAAGGTCTTGCACCCATGTTTATAATTGTGAAAAGAATTTAGTGATTGGTTATACCAAAATTATCTTATTTTTTATTTAAATCTTTTGAAATGAGGGACAAATGAATAATTCACCATACCAGTAAGAAAAGAAAAAAAATAGTATGCTGCTAGTTTGTTTTTACAAAGTTTAAATATTGCCAGATATGTGACCATTTCATTCACACTTTTAATTTTTCAAAAAATTTTGTGTGGTAAAATAATAATAAAAAATATACTCATTTTACCCCGGCTACCCCTATTGTCAGGAAGGTAAATTGGAAAATATAGCTCTCGGAAAATTGAAAGGGAATTGCTGAAAAGTGATGGTGAATGGATGCAGTAGAACACTGTTCATGTAATTATTTGAATTCTTTTACACAAATAGTATTGTATAGAAATAAACTATTGTACTTCTAAGGAATAAAATTGACTTTTGAAAATATAATTAGATTGAAAAAAATGTATAAGTGAATACCAACCTTGAATTAAAATTCTGTATTTGGAGAAAGAAACAATTCTCTGGAAAATTTTAGGGAGGAATTCTAGTAATTTTTCACAAAATTATTTACTACAAATTATAAAACGTATTTTTGTTTGATATGATTTATCTGAAAAATTATTTTTACTTAGAACTGTTATATCTGACAAAAAGTTTCGTCACACGAAAAAGTAAACTTTTATTATTTTCACCTACCCCGACCCTTGCTTTAACATGACGCTATGATCAGCTTATTTATTTATTTCTCAACAAAGTAATAAACAGGACATTTTAAACGAAAATAAATAAGTAAAAAATAAAAAGGCAGAATAATTTTAAAATATAGAAGCATTTCTAAAATTAGCTGCCTGCAGCGTGACGGAGGGAGAATGTGTTACAACGTGCATTAAAAATTATAAATTTAAATCATTACATGCAATTCCACTAAAAAGTAAGGATAAATTAAATGCTTTTATAAAACTTACCGAATAAAACAGACACATTCTTTCGTTCCTTCTTTAAGAAAACTTCTTGAATGTTTACATATTTATCTACACATCAGCGTCCATCTTGAAGCAGGCCAGAGACACGATAAGACGAGACGAACGAATCTGAGAACGACTCGCAAAAGAACGGCAGGAAACTAGCTTGCTAATCAAGTTGAGCTGTTTTGCGGTCGCTCGCGTTGAGTAAAATAGAAGAATAAGAGCTTAAATCAAGATGAGTGAAGCGTTTAAAAATCAACTCATTCACGATCCAATAAATTAGTGCTCATTCTTGAGTAGGCAAATCCACTCATTCGTTTTAAGAGAGTATACTAATCTTTGGCCATCATTTTACAGTTATTGTTATTAAAAGTTTTTCTATATTTTACTAATTACACGTTGACAAATAGAAAGATTAATAAAAAAAATTATTCGTTATTTAAGACTGTGAAGAAAGAATAGAATGTAAAAAACACATTTATGTACTGTTAATTAATAACAAAAAATTATTTTATTGAGTTTTATAAAGAAATATAGTACTCTGAAAATTACCCTTAAAATATATGTATGTCATGATTTGAATTACTTTATATGCATGCAACCTTTTTTAAAATCTAGAATTTTGTATATTGATTATTTTGCAGCCATTGTTTTTTAAATTTTCACTCTGCATCAAATCTAGTATAAATTAATGAAGTTTCAAAGTATTAAAATTGATAAAATCTCTAATAAAGTAGGAAAAATGAAGCTTTAATTAAATAAGAATGAACGCAGGTGCTGTTTTCTAAAAACTAGACTCATCTATGTCCATCATTTTACAATTATTGTTATTAAAAGTGTATTCCATATTTCACTGATTACATGTTGACACACTGAAAGATTAAGAGAAAATTTTTTAATCATTACTTAAGACTGCGAAGGAGAAATAAAATATAAAAAACAAAATTATGCACTGCTTAATTAATAATAATAAATTCTTTTACTGAATTGTATAAAGAAATATAAGTAATCTCAAAATTACCCTTAAAATAAATATGTCATGATTTGTTTAATTTTGGTATGCATCTTTTCTAAAATCTAGAATTTTGTGTATCGATTATTTTGGAACCATTGTTTTTAGGGTTTCTTTCATCTGATGAAAACCTATTCGTTTCACTCTTTTGTCTGTATATCTGTTTGTCACAGAGTTCGTTCTTAGAAACTGTATAAGTTAGGGACTTGAAATTTTGCATACTTGTAGTTGAATGCCTTCGATTGCACGACAATAATGAAACTTTGAAACAGTTTTTATATTATTTTAATTAAATGAATTTATTTAATGGCATCCGACAATTTTTGAAATTTAGATGTAACCCCCCCCCCCCCCCCAACAATTTTAATCTTTTTCGCGCAAGCATTATGCCGTGGCGCATTTGTCTGCTAATCAAGTTTCCCGGTTCGAAGCTCGGCGATGGAAATTTAAATTCCCTTGAATAGATTTCATTGTCAAATAGATTCAATTTTACAGAATTTTTGTATTATTTATTTATTTATTTATTTTTATTTTTATTTTTTATTTATTTATTTATTTTTGCGTTTTAAGGCCAAAAATTGTAAAATATTTTACCAATTATTTCCTTTTAATTAAAAAAATGTTGATTGAGAAATTGTGGAATTTAAAATTAACTACATTTCATTGACCGATGGATTTAATTAAAAGAACTTTCGTATTTTTTGCCATTTTAAGGGTTTCTTTCTTTCTTTTTTCTTTTTTTTTCTTTATCTAAAATTAAATCATGTAATTAAATATGCTTTTCCGATTTACAAACATATGCGGTTGCAATTGTAAGAAAATCAGCTCTTGAATAATTTTAATTTGATAAATATATATATATTACAATTGTAATAATTTTAAAATTAAATTTATTGGTGCTGCCATTTATGTTCTTATTGAAGAAGTTTAACGAAAGGAATATTAAGGGGGCGCTGCACTGAAACTACCCGATCACGAAATCGCATGTTAACCTATGGGAAAATTTTGAAGCGCAATTACTCATTACCTAATATAATTATTAAAATACCTTTTTCACCCTCAGAAACTAGACGGCAGATGCCGATGATATGCGTTTTTAAAAATTGTCTACGTAAATTTTATGTATTTTTAAGAAGATGATAAAATTTAATCAAATGGAAATTTCAAAATTTATTGGGATTTTTCATGTACTTAAAATTTACTGCGATAATTTTTAAAAACGCACATCATCGGCATCTGACGTCTACTTGCTGATGGTGAAAACGGTTTTTTAATAATTATATTAGGTAATGAGTAATCGCGCTTCAAAGTTTTACCATAGGCTAACATGGAATTTCGCGATCGGGGAGTTTCAATGCAGCGGAGCCTTAAACGAAACCCTCTGTGCGATCTTCCATAACACTTACCCACTTGTTTCGATTTTCTCTCTGTAATCAGTGATGCAATGTTGTATAAACTGATGAAGTTACAAAGTACTAAAAGTATTTAAAAAAAAAAAAAAAAACCTTTACTCATATATGCCCATTATTTTACTAATGTTATTAAAATTTATTCTTATTTCAGTAATTACATGTTGACAAATTGAATGATTAATAAAGAATTTACTGGGTCTCGAGACTCCTAAAGCTTCAAAAGTTTCCAAATTTTAATTTTTTTAGATGTTAGACTCCTATATTTCTAAACATATTGTTATAATTGTTTACTTGAAATTTCCATTAGAACAGAAGTTATGGCTTTTACAATTATACCTGCTCAATAGCTGAAGCGGCATTTCTGAAACTTTGAAGTCATTTTTCTCCAAATGACGTTTTTGGGCATAATGCGCAGGATATCTCAAAAAATTCTGAATGTTTTTTTATGAAATTTTCAAAACCTACCTTTCATGTTAGTCTGCATAAACTGAACCTAAAATTTTATTTTTATTTTTCAAAAAAATATATTTTTTAGGTGATTATACTATTAATTTTCTAAATTTTGTATTAGCTAAATACAACTTTGCATTAAAAATATAAAAATGTCTTAAATACAAATTTATTTAGATTCAGGGTAATTGATACAATCTGAAGTATAAGTAGGCACCAAAATTTTCATTGCAGTTGCAAAATTTATTTTGTAATCCTGCGCGTAAGCTGTTATACCAATTTTCTGCTCCTCAAAATGTCTGACAGTTTGGAGCTCCCTATAAATGCTAATTCTGAATCTTGCAATTTTTTAAATGCATGAAATAAAATCACACACTTTTATATTTCATCTCAATAAAAATCGTGTTTTAAAATGATATACATTTTGAGATATTAAATGTTGAAAATGTTTTTCTTTTCATTTTTTTTTTCAATTCTAAGAGTCTTGAGACTCCTTTAAAAAAATTGTAAACGCTTATGACACTTTAAAATTAATTATAGGACAGCACTTCTCCGCAAAAACGTGTTCATCCATTATTTCATTATTATTACAATTTGTTCGTAACTCACTTATTACATCGTGGCGCATTTACAGTGCGTTGAAAAAGAAAATTAACAACAAACAAAACTTTGAAATTAGTAATTATTACGAATGAAACTGCACCAAATTATTATTTGATTAAGGGTGTATTCGAAGAAATATTTTTCCGCCCTGAACAGCTCGAAATTTTCTGAGATATTTTCAGACTCATTTTTAAAAATAAAAACAGGAAACTTGCTGAGGTGATTTTTGAAGAGATGTATAAGAGGCCGTGTTATTTCATTTTTCACTCAATTAATTAGAATTTGATTTTTAAACAATTATTTTCCCAGTATGACCATTTTTTTCATTCCCAGATCTCCCGCTTCGGAAAATTTGGTTCAAAACACCAACTTTGACAGCATTTTTTACAATATTTTCTGCATTTATCAAAAAATCGAGAAGCGCGGCACATTATGTAGTTTCTAAATAAGAGAATTTCCCAGTTTGATGCGTTTGAGAGCAAAAATTAATTTAAAAATGAATCAGAAAATAAGCAGTTTGGATTGGAATGCACCCTTAAAGCATAGAAAAATAGTAAAAATGAAGATAATAACCCTACGCTAAACAAAAAAAAAAAAAAAAAAAAAAAAAAAAGTGGCATTTTTCTTGTAAAGAAATTTTAATTATGGTGAAAACTAAAGCTTTAAATAAATGTTCATCATTTTACAATTATTGTTATTAAAAGTTATTTTATGATTTGCTAATTACAAGGTGAAATATTATTAAAGACTTTTTTAATCGTTTCTTAAGATTGTGAAGAAGGAATATAACATAAGAAAATTATGCACTGTTTATTATTAATAATAAATTCTTTTACTGACAAGGGAACCACTTTTGGTGTTGCTCGCACCTAGCATTGAGACCTGGTGCATTTTAAAGCCCTATATTATGAAGTTTGAGAATCGATAAAATTTTTCTGTTAAAATAATATTTCTTGATTTTATAGCAGCATAACTTTCGGAAAATGCAATTTTCGAGACCACTTATCGGACTATTAACATTGAATTTTTTTAAAGAAAAGCATTTAAAAATAAAAATTAGTTAATAATAAGTATAAAATATTTTAAAAAGTTCGAAAACTCCTTCAAAAACTCAAGAATTTGATTTTGAAAAATTGCAACATTATATTCATATTTTTGGCGGGGAAACAGTTGGTGTTTATTTTCAAAAGTAGAGCTTTACGGCAACCCTATCCAAATGTCATAGCTGAATTTGTAATGGCTAGAAATTGCAATGTCCGATATATTTAGCAACAGTAATTTTTCCAAATTGCGTAAAAATATTAATTTACTTTATGATTACTTTTACCAAAGGACCATTTAATACAGCAACATTTCATTTTAAACATTCGAAACTTTATTCTATTCGATTTCAAAAGAAAATTGCTTGCTTATTTTCTATTTCACTAAAAAATAGTTTTCAATGATCTTCGAAGCTTTTATAGAATTATATTTATTACTTATATATTTATCGTCTGCATAGAAAAAGAAATAAAAACCTAATATTTGCTTCTTATGCTATCAATTATTTTTTTAAAAAAATCGCAATCTGTATACTAGTAATATGTACTGTATATTTACTCGTTGGATAAAGCGGTCGGAAAAATTGTAGCGCCATATTTGGCGACGTAACTCACTTTTGGCGTGAAATAAATAAATAAAAATGTAATAATAAAAAATTAAAAGTATAAAAAAGTATATAAAATATGATTTTAACAGAGAAATTTTATCGGTTCTCTAACTTTTACGTATAGTGCTACAAAATGCACTAGGTCTCGATGCTAGGTGCGAGCAACACCAAAAGTGGTTCCCTTGTGAGTTGTATAACGGAATATAGTAATTTCAAAATTACCCTTAAAATAAATATATATCATGATTTGAATTACTTTATATGCATGCTTTCTTTTCTAAAATTCAGAGCTTTGTATATTGATTATTTCTTAGCCATTGTTTATTAAAATTTTCACCCTGTATCAAATGTGGTATAAACTGATGAAGTTACAAAGTATTAAAAGTTTAAAAAAAAAACTTTAATAAATTAAGAAGGATAAAGCTTTAATTAATTAAGAATGAACGCAAGTGCTGGTTTTCTAAAAATTGTACATATCTATGTCCATCGTTTGGAAATTATTGTTATTAAAAGTTTTCTATATTTCATTAATTACATGTTGACAAATTGAAAGATTAATAGAGAATTAAAAAAAAAAAAAAAAAGAAAAGAAAAGAGAATTCTAACCGCTTACGAAACTTTAAAATTAATTATAAGACAGTACCCCCCCCCCCCCCACACACACACACACCACCACCACCACCCTTCTAAAAAACGGTATCGTGTATACCGATTATTTCATTATTATTAAAATTTTTACCTAACTCATTTATTACTCGTAACTCACTTATTACATCGTGGCACATTTACAGTGTATTAAAAAAAGAATCATATAACAGCAAACGAAACTTAAAAATTAGTAATTATTACGAATGAAACTGCATGAAATTATTATTTGCTTAACGCATAGAAAAACAATAAAAATGAAGATAATAACTCTTAAAATTAAAAAAAAATAAGTGGCATTTTTCATGTAAAGAAATTTTAATTATGGTGAAAACTAAAGCTTTAAATAAAAGTAAGAAAAAAATTGTTTTATAATTTTGACGTAATTAAGTTAATGAAACTTTATGTAAGTGGGACTTTTGATTTTTTTTTCGAATTTTATGAACTAATTACCATATTTAAAACTAATTTGTTATGCAAATGTTGTAATCTTTTCTTATCCATAAAAATGTTTGGAAATAATTAAGGAGGATAAATTTTCTGTTTGTTTTTAAAAGCTGAAATAATGAAACGAAATTTATTGATTTTATAAGCATTTGTTGTTTTGGGCTTTAATATTAAGGGAAGAGTACAATTTACGATATGCAACATAGCATGCAAGACTTTTGAAAAATAGATCCAAAATGAAAATATTTATTTACATAAAAATATCTATATAAATTGTAAAACAAGTCGGAAATTGTACATCAAACGTGGCAAATGAGGTTTGTCCGTACTATAACTAGTTTTATAAATATTCAGATCTTGGTGCAATAGCTGTAACACTCTTATGCAGAAATGCATGAATACAAAATTTATTACGATTATATATATTAAATTCAGTAATACGGAAATAATATGACACTATCTTAATAAGGACGTAATCACCATCGCAACCTAGAATCATAATCTATCATGGGATATCATTGAGTTAATTACGTATGAGATAATTTAATAGAATAATCACCATGGCAACCTAGAATCATTACCTATCATGGGATATCATTGAATCAATTACATGTGATCGGATTTAATAGAATAAAGAAAACATTTATTAATATTTTTTAAGTTTTGATCCGATTTTCATAAGATTTGAAATGACTGGACAGTATTCTGCAACGATTATATATATACATTTTAAACCATTCGGTTAGTTAGTTAGCACAGTTATATGCAGGCAGACGGACAGACAGACAGACAGACGGACGGACGGACAAGACGACGACTATAGGTGCTACGCATTTATATAATTACGAACGCACCTAAAAAAGACAAATGTTTCTTAATTTAGAGAAATACCGGGTTATTGATTTTAAAATTAAAGAAATTGCAAAGGGTGAGAACCAGCAACTGCAAAGCGAAATTTGTGTGTAACGGAAAAATGCGATTTTCTCAAAAACTATGTGACTTAGGGCATTACCGTCTCAATACTATTGATATGAGATACAATGAGCATTGAGACGGTAATGCCTAGGGTAATCGCCATAGCTTTCCCGCATGGCTTAAATAAACTTCTACTACCCCTATTTTTCGTAACTTTACTTTCAGCACAGTCGGAAATAGAGTTGGGGCGGAGGAACACAATTTTGCATTACATTTTTGACGATATCTCTAAAATTATAGTATCTAAAATGAAAACAAACGTATTTTTGAGTAACAGAGCTTTTAGGCAATACCCCACTATATACAGGGTGATTCAGCTCGTCGGTGACAAACTTTAAGGATCGATAGAGCACACCTAGACGAACATTTTTGAATAGGGAATGTAGGGTCCCTGACGCGATGGTAAGGCGCTAGGCGCTTTCGAAAATTTGGGTGCCGAAATTCGAAACGTCATAAAAACTAGGGAAATGGTTAGATTTTCTTGCTTGTTGCGTCGAAATGATTCTGTTTGTTTAGACTTTCTTCAGTACCAATTTGATAAGCGTATCTCTTAAAACATGGATAGGGGGCGCTGCAGACTTTGGAGAGCTAGACAACAACTTTAAGCCCGTTATTTTGATAATTTAACACATGCTCGCCAAAGTTTATACTCTAACTTAAAGTTTGAACCCAAAAGTAGAGCCCTGCAAAAAGCGTAAGAGCCGGAATAAAATGTCAAAGTACAGGGTGGTCGAAACTCGAAGGCTCCTAAGAGATAAACAAACAGATTTCTTGACTTATGGCATGCATTTTCATGATTCTGTTTGCTGGGGCTCTCTGAAACTCAGTTGAACGGTACAAAAAGAAACATCGATAGGGGGCGCTTTGGGCAAAAAACATAATTCGTTGACATTTCGGACGCTAACGGGAAACGGGGCGCTACGATCAGTTAGTAATAATGAAAACACATTTTCTACCTCTGCTCAACACTTCTGAATAAATTTAGGCCAAAAACATCAATGATACTGGAAATTTATTTACAAAAAATAACACTACAGAAGATGCTCGAAATTTCGACCTTGGGCCATGATGCAGGCTTCGCACCTCCGTCGCATTGAGGAGTGTGTGTTTCCAACAATGCCAGGAGTATCTCTGATCTGCCCTGCAGCTGCCACAATGCGCGCCACAAGTTCTTCAGCACTGCTGACAGGTGTATGGTATACCTCGGCCTTCAGGTAACCCCAAAGGAAGAAATCCAAGCAGGTGAGGTCTGGTGATCGGGCAGGCCAGTGAACTGGACCCCCACGCCCGATCCACCGCTGGCCATACCTTGCGTTTAGATGGAGACGCACGTCGTTCGTGTAATGGGCCGGAGCTCCATCGGGCTGGAACCACATCTGGCGACGCGAACCTTCGGGTACGTGCGCCTCATCCAGAAGCTGCGGCAGCACTTGATCCAGGAAAATCAGGTAATTTCCACCTGTCAGCCGTTCAGGTAACAAATAAGGGCCAATGAGGCAATCCCCCAGAATGCCGGCCCACACATTTACTGAGAAACGCTCCTGGGCTGCTCGGCTTCTGGTTTCATGTGGATTTTCATCACACCACACATGACTGTTGTGGGCGTTCCACATTCCCTCCCGGCTGAAGGTGGACTCGTCCGTAAACAAAATGCTGTTTACAAAACGGGGATCCCTGGATCTCATCGCCAAGTACCATCTTGAGAATTCCACTCGAGGGCCAAAATCCTGCTCTCTGAGCAACTGCACCCGCTGGATGTGGTAGGGGTGCAGATTCCGGGAACGTAAGATGCGCCACGCAGTTGCTTGCGAAATGCCAACATGTCTGGCGATATCTCTCGTGCTAAGACCTGGGTTGTCCTCAACCAGGTTAAGCACAGCCTCTTCGTTGTCGGGGGTGCTCACTGATCGCTCCCGTTCAGGCCTGCCTCCGTCGAAAGATCCCGTTGTGGACAACCTCTGGTGTACTCGAGCGAAGAAGGCATGGCAGGGGATTTGCCTGTTGGGGTAACGCTCGGCGTACAACCGCTGAGCGGCTCGTCCATTACAACCAGCAGCGCCATACGCCAAATGCATGTCAGCCAATTCAGAGTTTGTGTACCGTTCCATCCTACTACCGATCTGCAGACAAGTAACCCGAAGCTTAAGTAGGTACCGCACGTTCAAAAGACGTGTCTGCGCATACAACTACGTCATCTCGCGTTGTCGTCTACGCATTACGTATCTTTTGCATATCGATATGGTACGATATCTTTTGCATAAATCAGCAAAAAGCACCTTATGTAAATTTTATTGCGCGCATTGTGCATGATTGAAACCAGCTATGTTTGTTAAAAAAAACAAACAAACTGCAGTTTTAATAGCTTCTTATGATAAGTAAATTACTCTCTTGTTTTGTTTCTAACTGATCGTAGCGCCCCGTTTCCAGTTAGCGTCCGAAATGTCAACGAATTATGTTTTTTGCCCAAAGCGCCCCCTATCGATGTTTCTTTTTGTACCGTTCAACTGAGTTTCAGAGAGCCCCAGCAAACAGAATCATGAAAATGCATGCCATAAGTCAAGAAATCTGTTTGTTTATCTCCTAGGAGCCTTCGAGTTTCGACCACCCTGTACTTTGACATTTTATTCCGGCTCTTACGCTTTTTGCAGGGCTCTACTTTTGGGTTCAAACTTTAAGTTAGAGTATAAACTTTGGCGAGCATGTGTTAAATTATCAAAATAACGGGCTTAAAGTTGTTGTCTAGCTCTCCAAAGTCTGCAGCGCCCCCTATCCATGTTTTAAGAGATACGCTTATCAAATTGGTACTGAAGAAAGTCTAAACAAACAGAATCATTTCGACGCAACAAGCAAGAAAATCTAACCATTTCCCTAGTTTTTATGACGTTTCGAATTTCGGCACCCAAATTTTCGAAAGCGCCTAGCGCCTTACCATCGCGTCAGGGACCCTACATTCCCTATTCAAAAATGTTCGTCTAGGTGTGCTCTATCGATCCTTAAAGTTTGTCACCGACGAGCTGAATCACCCTGTATATATATATACAGTGAAACCCCGATTTAACGTAACCCGTATTTAACGGTTTCCCGTATATAACGTCATTTTTCGTTAGTCCCAATTAATTTCCTATACTTGTAATGTTAAAAAATCCCACATTTAACGTTATAATTTTGAAATATTCCAGTGTTTAACGTTTTTTGAAGGAAAACACTCAATGAAATTTTCTTAAAATATTCAGGAATTGTGATTAAAAAGAATTCTTCAGCATGAGAGGCCGTGAGAAAACCTATCTCAAGTTATTTTCCGTGTGAAAATATATCTGAAGTTCTTTTCCAAAAGGTGGTTTTCCAGAGAACAGTGGTGATGAGTTTGAGCACGAGGAGAGAGAAAATGAAGATTATAATAGATTGGTGAGTTTTTTTTTTTTTTTTTTTGCTCAGACATATCGCTAGAATTAACAAGCCTGCTATTAAAATGTTCTGAAATCAGAATTTTCACTCCAAGTGATTTTATAACGAAGATGAGGAACAGAAATTTCTTTAGTGAAAAAAGTCATTCAAGCTCCGAAAACAGTGAACGCATTTCTTTGAAATAGTGCAGACGAAGAAAAAAAGCCTTAAAAAACCCCTTATACACGAGTACATTGAGAATCCGATTTTTTCAGCTGCTAAACAAATGTCGCAAAACAACATAAGTCATTTCTGTAAGGCATAATTTAGAAAACTCATGTGGAAATCGTTGTAAATGAAGGAATGGAAGGTATTTTACCTAAATTAGCCTTTCTTTTATACTCAGTCTTTTGTTTTCGTCTTCCCCGATTTAACGTTTTCGGGGCATTCCACTGTAACGTGTGGGACAATCACACACTGAATTCCTTCATTTGAATGGCTATATCTTACATTCATTTACGCAGATCAAAAAAATTTTTGGGATTTAAATTCTACTGTCTTTAAGGAAGCTTGCCTAATATTTATTTGTTTATACATAAATTATTCGTAAAGAAAATGACTAATAATACATTGTCACGTGCGGGACACAATAAAGTGACCAGAGATTCAGATGTACCTCTTCGAATACCAAATTCAAATTCAGTTCACTGAAGAATATTATCTTTTAAAAAGTTTTTATTTACAGAATCTTAGATTATAAAGATTAATAAAATCATAAAATTTTGCAAAAATAAGTGAAATATTTTTAATAAAAAATTATAATTTGAGTGTCACGTGTGGGACTTGTGTGTTTTACTCTGACCTAGTAATATAAATATTTCAGTAAGAAAGTCCATACACATCAACATTATGTTCATTTGTTATTTTTATTTACAGATTAGTATTTTAAATCTATTGACAAAAGCTCAAATTTGAAGAAACCCCTGCTGTTGACTACTTCAGGAGGTGATATTTTTTGTACAACTTCTTTAGAAGTACAACAAATGGAATCAGGTGGTTGGGACCATTTGTAATGTCCACAACTTGTTTGTACGATTACAAATACATGAATGTCATCAGGACCATGAATCTGTATAACTTTTCCTGGGAATTTTCAGTTGTCATAATTTACAAGTACCCAATCATCTTTCACAGTATCAGATTTTGATGTGACCATTTCACACTTTGAATCTCTACACATTTTCTTCGACAAAGCATTTTCTTTCATATATTTATTTCTCTCCTTATTGCAGCTTATTATATGGTATTGAGAAATGCATGGAACTGGTATTACTTGTTCCCAAGGGGTCATCTTTTCAACAAGTTGCTGAATTTCTCTTTCTTTCACATAAAAAATAGAAGATTTTGGCACTAATTTACTTGCTATGTTTGCAAAGTCTTCTGCATTTTGTACAACTACTCTTTCTCCTTCACTCGTTATTTTTTGCCTTACCAATCTTTTAACATTTCCACGGATACCATCGATTACACCATTTCCATGAGAAGTTGCAAAATATTTCCATGTGAATGTTTTCTGATACCCATCTGATACAAAGATATGGTATGGTAGAAAGACACCTATGGTAGAAAATTTGAAATTTTTATCATTAACTTCTTAAAATACTCCTATTGCAAAAACAGAAAATTAGATTACATGACTTTATTGCAGCAACCATTTTGAAAATATTGTGTTGCCACTCCTGATGGCATAAACTTCAATGAAATATGCAAATCTGATATTAGCAAATAATAATAATAATGTCCCATCTAACACAAGTAATATTTTTCATTTATAAATAATCTGTAGCAAGTTGCAATAAATAGTTTTGGTTTCATGAAAGGTAACAGTATAAAAATGTCACGTGTGGGACATTGTGTTTTTGCTTAAAACTTTAAAGTAAAACTTACTAGAATCAAACTATACATACATATGAGAATTACAGGTCTAGTATTAAGTAAAAATAACATTATAATGTTGAAGACTCAGTTATTTTTAAGAATATATAGAAAATATCATCTTTTGCTGTCACGTGTGGGACAAAGTCCAGGAGGTAATTTAAATGACTTAAAAGCTTTTAATGTTTGGAAAAGGAAGTAAAACACAACAATATTTAAAAATACTATGTATGTACTTACATATGGTAACAAATTAAAAAAATTTTATCATTAACTTCTTTAAAATATTCCTATTGCAAAAACAGCAGAAAATTGAATCACATGGTTTTATTAAAGGCAGCCAGTTTGAAAATGCTGTGTTGCCACTCCTGATTACATTAAATTCAATATTTGTATAAAATATGTAAATATGACATGTTAGCTACACAAAATAAAATATTTGATTAATATATATGCATTTTGAAAATTGTGTTCAGAGTTCCCTATTTTCATGGAATGCTCCTTCCCCGCATTTAGCGTCATTTGTTTATGGTCCCTTGAATAACGTTAAATCGGGGTTTCACTGTATATATATATATATATATATATATACAGGGTGTCCCAGAGGTAATGGGACAAACTTTAAGGGGAGGTAGGGGACATCACAAGGATTCAGATTTGCATAGCACCCCAGGGTCGGAAACGCTTTCCTGTCGCGGTAGTGACAACACTAAACACAAGAAAGAAAGGACGCGAACAGGGAGAGAAAACATGTTTATTATTCTTAGTGCTGCAAAAATGCCGGGACAATGCTGGAAAGTGTTGATGAACTTATTGCACGCATCATGGCAGCTGCTGGGGAAGTCCGGGGCACTCCCAGTATTTTCGAGAACATTAGATCTTCCATACGCCGGAGATGCGCTTCCATGCATCACGGCCCGGGGTCGTAATTTCGAACACCTACTTTGATGACGATCGTTGTCTCTTTAATGTTCTTTCTTCTTAGTTTTTTGATGTACTAAGGATAATAAACATGTTTTTTCCTCTTATTCGTATCCTGTCTTTCTTGTGCTTTGTGTCGTCACTACCGCGTCAGGAAAGCGTTTCCGACCCTGGGTTGCTATGCAAATCTGAATCCTTGTGATGTCTTCTACCCCCCCCCCCCTTAAAGTTTGTCCCATTACTTCTGGGACACCCTATATATATATTATATATATCCAAAAACCAAACCAAAAATTCGAAACTATGGAACTGATCCAACAATAAATAAACTAAACCAAATGACAACAACAAAATAACTAAAAACAACTAACTTCAAAAACAACATATTTTAAAAACGGCAAACTTTAAAAACATTCAAACTAAAACCAGAAGAAATTGAATCCACGGAGACAGGCGGCATGCACTTGCGACATGCAACTGCGGGGTTAAAACCAGTTTTTATGCGCACAACGCTCCCCAAACAACCTGTCAAGACCAAAAAGAAAAAACTAACAAATCGAATGAGCTGCCTAGACCCATCGAAAACCAACAACTGAACATGAAACCCCAAACAATCGTGCACGCAAACCCTGAACAGTTAAAGCCACAGTTACTCCTCTCTTCGCATCCACATTACCTCTAAATCTCTGCGATAAGTCTTACACTTTACGAAATTTCGCAGCAGACTCTTCAAAAATCTCTCAGGATAGCCATGGTGCAATGCCAGAATATACCATTTGTAAAGTTCTTCAATTTTTCCCCCAGTATTTGATGTCAATCTATCTATACGGTTTAACCCGTTAATAAAAATATTTCTATATATTGAGATATGCACATTTGATACAAAATTTAAGATTTTTATAGTTTCAAAGTTAAAGCTTTTTCGTTTATCATATATATCTGTTTTTATCTCACCATTTTTTATCTCGATATTAATGTCTAAATAATTGACCATGTTTTTACTTTTTGACTCCAATTTCAAATTTAAACCTTTAGGAAAGCAATCAATTTTTTCTTTTTTCACATCATTGCATCTGACTATTAAAACGTCATCAATGTAACGAAAGCACCTCATATCCTCATTTATATCAATTTGTTCCTCGTACATATATAAGTAGATATCGGCTAAAATCGAACTACAACATCCCCCCATTGGAATACCTCTAACTTGTTTGTAAACAATTTTCCCGTCATATAAGTAGTTCTCATTCACTACAAAGTTAAACAAATTAGTAAACCATTCCTGTCCGATAGTTGAGAAATTATATTTACTAAAAAACTCCATAATTTTTATTTTAAGATTGTCCAAATCTATACTATTATACAAATCTTCAAAATCATACGCTGTTAAACTTGAAATGTTTTTAATTAGATTTAAATGTTTAATTAACTCAAAGCTGTTTTTTTATTATACAAGCCGGTTTATCTTTCAATACTTCATCAAAAATCTCTTTTAATAATTTCAACAATTTTTTATTACAATTTTCCAAATATGAACCGAAACCACATGTAATAGCTCTAAAAACAACCGGATCTTTATGAAACTTTGGAACCATTACCAAATATGGAAAACTAGTACTATTTTGCTTTATTTTAATTTTTTTATAATATGCTTTTACTCTATTACTAATAACTTGTTTATTTGATTTGACAATTTCATAGTTTATTTCATTACCATAAGCCTCCCTGAGTAATTTACCATATAATGTTTTACAAATAATTGCGTAATTTGTGTTAGCTTTATCTATATACGTAATTATAAATTTATTCTGCAATTCTGTTATAGATTCTTTCAAATCCTTATAATACTTTACCGAAACCCCCTCAGAGTTACTCTCAAAATTTCTACACAAATCTTTTAAAATATAATACTTCCATTCCTCGAAAACGTTAGCAGGCAAATTGCATTTATAAACTAATTTTTGAATAAAAATATCTAAATTCATATTCAAGCGTTTTTTTGCCATATTCTTGTTAATACTCTCTTAATCCTGTATCTCGTCCCGTATCTCATGATTTCACTGAAATTCTTATTATGTACAATATCCAAACTACCCGTTAATACGTGTCCGTATGTTGGATTTATATATTCGTTGAATTTTACTTCGTGACAATAGCAAACACTATTATCGATACTTTTTTTCAAATCCTTTGCATAGTCGTTATAATTATATATGAGTCTGCCCATCGGTTTAACATATTTAAAAGCCTTAAAAATCTCTATATTTTTATCCGACAGCAGTCTATTATACTTATTTAAAACTTTATTAATGTTAACCCCTTTTAGATGTGACCCCATGTACTCCAAAGGCACAGTATATTTTGTTATTTTCGGCATCTTTTTTATACATGCTCTTTACATAACTATCTAAATTTTGTTTTCTTATTCTAAATCTCAATAGATCTAGAGCCATGTCAATATTGTTGTTACCCGTTTTTTTATGCAAATTCCTCAAAAGTTCTGGAATCATTTTCTTTTTGACATTAAATATAATGTTTTTAATTACTGATTCGTTATCGTTTGAGTTGTAATTTTCGATAACTTTTTCGACATCCTTGCAAAATTTTAATTTCTTTAATTCAACGTTTGTCCTATGATTTTTATCCCTGTCATAATCCATTATATGTTTTGTCCTTTCATAGATTGAGACATCCAATAATTTTTCTCTAAAATTCCTTATTACATTACTTTGATCGAACTTTACATTCATTCCATATGGGTATACCGTACCATACTTTACCATCATATTTCTTTCACTGATTAATCTTTCAGTTTTATTAGGAACAATTTTCAAAATAGAAATCTCAATATTATCAATTCCATGCCTATCAAAATGTGTAATCTCAATTTCTTGTTCCTCCTTACCACTTTTTTGTTTTCTTATGTCTGTCTTATGGTTGTTAATTCTTATATTCAAAGAAGTTGAAGTTTGTCCTATGTACGACATATTACAAACTCTACATCTTATTATATATATATATATATATATTTGATATTATATATTATGTATAAGATTTTTATTTTCAAGTAAATTAACCCCTCTACATTTTCCTAAATATATTTGTGAATGGTTAATAATCCATAAACATGTGGAATCAATGTGTAAATCAATAGTCTTTTATACTTCTGACAAATTTGAACTTTCCACGTTCCATAGTTTAAGAGAAAAACAGCTGTGACAGACGGACAGACAGACAGACACGAGTAATCTTATAATGGTTCCGTTTATACTTTTTAAGTACGAAACTCTAAAAACAAAAAAAAAATCTTGTCAGGGATGCCAAAAATTAATACGTATATATAAAGCATTCCCACAATCTTTTGACTTTCATGTCCCTGAATAATAATTTTTATTTTAATATATTTTTTTGTGTTTTTTTTTTATTTCATATACTGGGGAACATCCCATTGCATGATTGCACAACAATATTAACGAGATAAATAAGTTTTGGACGATTTTGGTGGTCCAAACACCTGGAAAACTCATCTACCGTCCCGTGTCCCTGATGCTGATTTTTAAGTTTGGAGCTGTCTAGATAAAATTGTTTCAATAAAAATAATTCGACGTAATTTTTTTCTGAAACGGGAACTATTGTTTTATATAAATATGTCGCTAAAAATTAACCTACACACATTTTTAGGGTTGTTATTATTTTTTAAACTCTGTCCCTGGGTTTTAGATACCTTACCATCCCTCTTCTAAAATTATACAGAAAATCATTTCAGATGCAGCCACAGAATTTTTTTCAAGTTTTTTTCTCATGCAAAAGTATGCTAGAGAAATAATGTCTAAAATTCTTTGGCAGAAAATTTACTGTAGAATTTAAATCAGCATTTAAATATCAATTTCAAGCATCGTGGCTTTATTGGTAAGTCTCACCGTCCCCAAGCTTTATTCCTGCACTTTTCGAGGTAGATAAAAAAAAAATATATATATTTAATCCAATGTTAACAACTGTTTCTAAAAATCAATGAACATTATGGCTATCACTTAGTCTTAATATGATTTTCCTAAAAATATGTGGTAATTTTCCTTACCGTTCCATCCTTACCGTCCCTTTTTTTACCATTTTGTCACCTTTTTTCCAATACCATCCCCCTTTTTTTTACCTGACCGTCCCTTCTTTAACACCCCTTTAAGCCATTGTTATACAAAAATTCTGTATTAAAATTACTACATTGTTATTATTTCTTATTTGAATGTCCTGTGGGTACTATGCAAATTCATTATAAGTAAAAATTTAGAAGAAAATAAAAAGTTATAAGGGTAAAATGGTAAGGAAAATTAAACTCACAAGTTTAACTTAAACCTCAGTTAAATAAAAAAATTTTCGCTGCTGACCATTTTTTCTTTATTTTGAATCATTAAGGCATTCGATTAAAAAGTTAAAATGTTATTTTAACAAGTTTAATTTTGTCAGATTTTCCCCCCCTAAAGTCAAAAGATTGTGAGAATGCCCCATATCCATATTCTTTCTGTATCCAAATCTATATTTCTCATGTTATATAATCCATTTAAACAATCTTTGAACAAAAACCAATTCCGTAGGATGTAAACATACATTCGTAATTATGTTAAAACAGAAAAAAGCAACCCTATCGTGGTCGCCCGAAAATCAGCATGTATCTAACCATCTCCTTTCTGTATCTAATTTAATACAAGATAACATATCTGCATCATATTAGAATTAAATAAAATCTAACCACTGGGAAAATTTTATTTAATTAATAAAGAATGTGTATGCTACGTTTAAAAAACTAAGTTCATGTTAGTCCATTATTTTCAAATTATTTTCGTTAAAGGTTTCTGATGCCTTATTAATTATATGTTGATAAATTCGATGAATAATAAAAATTAAAAAATATATAAAAATCCCAGTCAAAACTTTAAAATTAATTAAGAAAGGATATATTACACCCCCCTCTCCTAAAATGTAAACTCATGTATACCTCCATTATTTTACAGTTGTTGTTATTAAAAACTTTCCTATATATCGCTAATTACACATTAATAAGTTTGAAAAAAAATTCTAGTTTTCTAAACATTTGTAATCGCAAAAAAACTTTAAATTAATTAAGAACGAATTCACGTGAATTTCTTTCTCTAAAAAAAAAAAAAAAAAAAAAAAAAAAAAAAAGTAGTAGTATATCCATTATTTTAGAATTATTGTTATTAAATATTTTTTAGACTTGGCTAATCACATGCTAATAAATTCAATGTTTAATAGAAATTAAAAAATCCGACCTCAGGAAATCTAATTTAATACAAATAAACAAATTTACAAAATATTAAAAACTTAAAAATGGTCTAAACGCTGAAAATTTTAATTAATAAGAATGTATGTGCTTAGTTAAAAAAAATCTAGATATATATATATATAGGTCCTTTCTTTTACTGTTAGCTTCATTAAATATTTTTCCTATATCTCAATAATCACATACTAACAAGTTCAAAGATTAATAGAAAATTTAAAATTAATTAAAAAGAATGTATGCGGGTTTTTTTTCTCTAAAAAACGGAATTCTGTATATCCATTATTTCCTTATTATTGTTATTATTTTTTATGTCTCATTTATTACATCTTGACACATTTAAATTGTATTTAAAAAAATCTAACCGCAAACTAAATTTTAAAATTAGTTTTAAATTATTACGGAAGAAGGCTGAACTAGAATATAATTTGTCAAATGCGGAGGAAAATAGTAAAAAACTAAGTTAATAAATTAAATTTTCACTGTAATAAAAAAAAATAATTAGCATTTTCCCTGAAAAGAAATTTTAATTGTGAATACAACAAACGTATAAAAAATTATAAGATTTTGATTAATAATTTTGATGTAATAAACTTAATTTAACTTCATGTAAGTTGGGGTTTATAGTTTTGAAATTCTATGAACTAATTACCATATTAAAATTAATTTCTAATGCAAATGTTGTAAACTTTAGCTATTTCTAAAAAAATATTGGAAATAATTACTGTAAAAAAATGTCATTATTTAAAATTTTAAACAAATAAATATGAAATTTATTGATTTTTTGCTATAAGTTTATTTTATGACGTGCACTCATTCAACTTTTGAAAAAAGATGTATGTTTAAAAGCAAAATGATTATTTGTAAACAAATACAGTGGACTCTCGACAATGCGTTTTCGATTAAGACGTATCTCCTTTTATTGAGGACAGTTTCATTTCCTTCATTATTCTGTTTGTAATGAGTGTTAAGGGGATTCTTCACTCACTTGAAAACATCCGCTCCGTAATGTTAAAACCGGTAATGTTCGAAATCGGTTTCGAAACTGAAAGTACCTTTTTAAAAAAAATCTGCACCGAAATCGAAAAAGTAAAAAAGAGTCATGTTAAAGCTTAAGCTCAGCTATCCTATGCAAAAAAAAAAAAAAAAAAAAAAATCGTTTAAAAATATTCAAATTTAAACGAGAAATTCGAAAACAACTTCCCCATTGGTTTAAGGCTCCTGTCCCTGTCGGCGAAGACATTCACGAGCTAATGCAAATCCTATGGGGAAGGATTACTCTAATATCTCGTTTGCATTTCGACATTTTTAAATAATTTTTTTTTGCATTGGATAGTCGAGATCCGTCTCTACATCACACCTTTTTTACTTTTTCGAATTTGGTTGCAGATATTTTTTAGAATGACACTCTCATTTTCAGAACCGGTTTTGAAAGTGAAAGTAACTGTATAAAAAATACCTGCGACCAAAATCGAAAAAGTAAAAAAGGTGGGATGTAGAGACGGACCTCGGCTATCCAATGCAAAAATAATAATAATAATAATAAAATGTCGAAATGCAAACGAGATATTAGATAAATCCCTCCCCATAGGATTAGCATTAGCTCGTGAGTATCTTCGCCTGCAGGTACAGGAGCCTTAATGTGCATTACTCATCGGATCATGAAGACCGGGTAGAATCGGAACTTGTTTTTACATTATTTTTAAAACCAACTTTGGTCTCGTGTTGATGTAATTTTTTAAACATAAGATATCATTAACCCTCTCGCTGCGTTTCCCGTGATTTCCACGGCAAACGCAAATGTAGCAAAATTTGCGCAACTCGCGATTTCCGCGGAGATGCATTTTTTCTGTCTAATTAACCCTCCTTGATTTTTCCCACTAGTTTTTTTTATTGTAAATATTGCCTTATTTAATTAGGGCATTTTCCCGATTAATTTAGACAAAAATTTCTGTTTTGAAAAACCGGTGACAAAAGATTAAAAATTTTGTAAAAGACGTTCGTCGCGAAGTGGTTAAAAGCGCAATTTTTGAACCTATTTTGGTAAAACTATTACGCAGCGAGAGGGTTAATTATCCCCAAATTTACCCCTGCTGGAGCAAGTAGTTGTGTTTCTGTAATTTTGATGTCACGCCAGAATTTTCGAAAAAAAAAAAAAAAAAATTAAAAATATGAAATGTAATTTTACAGTGTATTTTCATCCAAGTTAAAAAATAAAAATTCTGGCGCCAATCTTAATTACATGGGCTGTAATACAGGCAACCGCCCTAAAAATAATTCTTAAAACTTGTCATATTTTCAGGCGTTAATTTAAAAGTAAAACAAATCAACCTTGTCATCCTGAAATCTTTTACAGTGCAATCGCATATTTTGCTGACCATAGAAGAATAAATAAAAAGAAAGCCTTTGGTCACTTCCGCCGTCACTTTCCTAAATTCTTATTAATGCTCACATCCATCAGTAGTCATTGCAAGTAATTACTTCAATCATAAATATGCATCTTGTTTATGTCAGAAAAGGCGATTCGCATACATACTTGTCTCCCTTAAAGATAAAAATTCCCAACGTTCAGTCCTTTGGATGTGTGTACGTTGAAATTGCAGTTTCGCCAATTAATAAATTGCTTGGTTGAATAGCAATTTAAAATTAATGATAAATGAGTTATCTGTTAGGGTTGTAATAGATGAGAGGGTCTTTCATTTTAGCTTGATATATCGCAATTCAAACACACAACTGTTCATGTCTTTCGAGATATTAATCATGACATTCGCTAATGACTGTCTATACATCCCGTTTGGTTCCATTTCTGACATAGCTGACATGTATTTACAATATTATTCATTTCTCTGGTTGACCCCTGTCTTTGAAAATAAAACCAAATTGATTTGAACTCATTGCATATGTAGTTATATCTTCATATTTTACATAAAATAAAGTATCAAAAGGTTTTTCTAAATCGAACCTTGACTATATTCAGAGATAGAACTTCAAACATCAATTCACGCAAAGACTGCATGTCTAATGTTTTTTATTGAGATATCAAGAAATTGTCTGTGACAGTGATGGATAGAAACAAAACTTTGCAGTTTCGCCAATTAATAAATTGCTTGGCTGAATAGCAGTTTAAAATTAATGATAAATGAGTTATCTTTTAGGGTTGTAATAGATCACAGGGTCTTCCATTGTGGCTTGATATATCGCAATTCAAACAGACCTGTTCATGACTTTTGAGATGTTAACCATCGCATTCGATAATGACTGTCTATACGCCCCGTTTGGGTTCATATCTGACAGGGCTGACATTTATTTACAATACTATACATTTCTCTGGTTGACCTTTGTCTTTGAAAATAAAACCAAATTGATTTGAACTCATTGCATATGTAGTTTTTCTTAATATTTTACATTAAAAAATTGTATCAAAAGATTTTTCTAAACCGAACCTTGAATATATTCAGAGTTAGAACTTCAAATACCAATTCACGCAAAGACTACATGTCTAACATTCTTTATTGAGATATCAAGAAATTGTCTGTGACAATGATGGATAGAAACAAAACTTTGCAGTTTCGCCAATTAATAAATTGCTTGGCTGAATAGCAGTTTAAAATTAATGATAAATGAGTTATCTTTTAGGGTTGTAATAGATCACAGGGTCTTTCATTGTGGCTTGATATATCGCAATTCAAACAGACCTGTTCATGACTTTTGAGATGTTAACCATCGCATTCGATAATGACTGTCTATACGCCCCGTTTGGGTTCATATCTGACAGGGCTGACATTTATTTACAATACTATACATTTCTCTGGTTGACCTTTGTCTCTGAAAATAAAACCAAATTGATTTGAACTCATTGCATATGTAGTTTTTCTGAATATTTTACATTAAAAAATTGTATCAAAAGATTTTTCTAAACCGAACCTTGAATATATTCAGAGTTAGAACTTCAAATATCAATTCACCCAAAGACTACATGTCTAACATTCTTTATTGATATATCAAGAAATTGTCTGTGACAGTGATAGATAGAAACAAAACTTTGCAGTTTCGCCAATTAATAAATTGCTTGGCTGAATAGCAGTTTAAAATTAATGATAAATGAGTTATCTTTTAGGGTTGTAATAGATCACAGGGTCTTTCATTGTGGCTTGATATATCGCAATTCAAACAGACCTGTTCATGACTTTTGAGATGTTAACCATCGCATTCGATAATGACTGTCTATACGCCCCGTTTGGGTTCATATCTGACAGGGCTGACATTTATTTACAATACTATACATATCTCTGTTTGACCTTTGTCTTTGAAAATAAAACCAAATTGATTTGAACTCATTGCATATGTAGTTTTTCTTAATATTTTACATTAAAAAATTGTATCAAAAGATATTTCTAAACCGAACCTTGAATATATTCAGAGTTAGAACTTCAAATATCAATTCACGCAAAGACTACATGTCTAACATTCTTTATTGAGATATCAAGAAATTGTTTGTGACAGTGATGGATAGAAACAAAACTTTCCACTACCAAAAACGTAATTGGTTCAAACATTGCTAATGGCTTTATCTATAGTACCCATCAAAATGTGTTGTAACAAACTATATTTTTGAAAGTGTCGCAAAACTGGAAAATGGTGTGGTATGAAAGATCATTTGTACAACTATCGTAAAGATATGTGACAGACAAATTAACTAAAGTAAAATCATATGTAAACACAGCAATTTCTTTACATATTCTGTTTGTCTTGAGTTATTTATTCTTTTGTATTAGCAAAATGTCAGAAACTTGCTTTTTTACTAAAATTATAAATAATAGAAAAGGTTAACATAAAGTTGGGTACCAATTCAACTTCTGTTAATTTATCCAATACGAGATTTTTTTTTTTTTTTTTTTTTTTTTGCATGATTGAAATGCACCGTTTAAGGCTGTTCTGAACTGCTCTGCTCAACAAGCGCAAAACGTTTTGACACATTTACAAATTCATTTTTTAACGGAAAGATATAAAATTGGAAAGCCTAATCATGGAAACGATTTAGAATCGAACTGTGTTTCCCATTTTTTGATCAATAAATTACCTATCGAGTTATAAGCGATTTTGTTCACGTGACAAACACGTTTTTTAACCTTTCTTGAGTACTTATTCTTCTTTCGCGCGGAAATTCGGTTCAAAATGCCCATTTTGACACTATTTTCTAAAAGATCTATTGCGTTTGCAAAAAATCGGAGAAAACAGCTCAATTACATAGTTTCTGAGCAACAACACTTGCTAATTTCATGCATTTCCGAACAAAAATAAATTAAAACTTATGTCAGAAAGTTACCCTTTTGGACTTGAGAACAGCCTTAATGCAAACTTCTCTTAGTGCGAACGAAAAATGACCTGTTTTAGAAATTCGCTCTAACGAGAATTCATTGTATCCAAAAATATTTTTTAAAAGTAATTGCAGTGTATTTCATAAAGGACTTCCTAGTTTTAAAATTCTACTGTGCATTAGCAATAATAAACATAAAAATTAAACAAGTGACATGTTTCTCAGCTAGCTCATATTTTTATATGGGAACTGAGCAAGGAGGAAGAAATAAACAGTTCGTTTTTTACCCGACTTAAAAGAAGGGTTATGTGTTTCACGCGTATCTGTGTATGTGGATTTCTTTATACCCTCGAAACATGCCAACGGCTGGATGGATTTTAATGAATGATGTCTCTATCGATTCGTCTTAACCGTCCGATAATTATAGGCTAGGTTTTGTTTTCATAAATTCAAAATGGTGGCCGTAAAATACAAAATGGCGGTAGAGACGAAAAAAAAAACTTACGCACCCTATTGAGTGGCCTATCATTGGATAGGTCTTTCAAAATGAAGACGATGTTTCATTGACTATTTTACAGTCAGAAGCCCCGTTAAAATATTATACAGCCTGGAAGTTGTGTATGTAGGATGTCTAGCTTTACTGCAACTCTAACCATCATAGACATCTATAGACCTCATCAAAACAGTGTTTATAGATAGGAACTAACAATTAAACACAACTTAAAAGTCATCAATACAAGTAAATAAAAAAAATAGGTAAGTAATATAAACAAGTAATATAAAAAAATATTTTAAGTCAATTCCTACTTAGGTCAATAAGAGGATTTTTTTTAATACCTTGATCAAGAAGAGGGCTCTCTCGGTCTTAAAATCCCTTGATCAAGAAGAGCGCTCTCTCGATTATTGAAAATTAATGAATTTAATTTAATTAATGGATTAATATTTGAAAAAAAACTGGATTAATGTCAAGTGTCATGCACTACAAACTTAAAAAAATTTATTTGAGCTTGATTGGGTGAATAATAAGTATTTTATTAACGATTAAAAATTTGAACAAGATATATATAGCGAGAGTATGAGCTAATAGTAGGAATTGAAAAAAAAAAGTTTCACATTGATGAGAAATAATTAATTAGTTCGCTTTTTACGCAGTCGGGCTTTTTGATTTTTTAAATTTAATTGTTTATTACTTCCAGCTATTTAATATAGTCTTGATTAAACCTGCCAATTATGGATATGTATACAATGCTAATATTTAAAAAAAAAAAAAAAGGGAAAGAATTGTAACATGGATCTCTGCGGATCTTATTAAAATAGTTAAAGGAACAACGCCCCAATCATAGAAATAAAATCAATGGTCCACAGAGACGCTAGTTCAAAGGCATCTCCCGTGCCCAGCTATCTGGCTGCAACATCTTCCAGCATTATTCCCTTACAGACCGGGAGACGGCAACATAGACAATCACCTCATCGAGTTCACGGGTGAAATTCTTGAATTAGTTAAAACTTTATTCGCATATTAAAATGCAATCGGTCTGCCAAGTCCTATCTTGGTTGAAAACACCTCAAAACCCGATTTTAGCGGTTTACTCGAACGCTTATTATTGTGTTTTCCTGTACTTAAAGGTATGGAAACATGGAGGACTGGGAGCAGGAAAACACAATGGTAATTCAACGAATCAACCGCTAAAATCGGGTTTTCAGTTGTTTTCCACCAAGATGTGACTTGGCAGACCGATTGCGTTTTAATATGCGAATCGAGTTTTAACTAATTCTGGAGTTTCAGCCGTGAACTCGATGAGGTGATTGTCTGTGCTGCCACCTACTGGTACTTTGTACTATTTGGTAGCTTTGTACTATTTGGCAGAGACTTCGACTCCGATCCTCCAATGCGGTTTCTCCCGGCATCTGGTCTGCGGTGATAATTTCGCCTCCAAAATTATGCAATAGTGTTAAAAATAGTCCAAATTTGCCAACAGATGGCGCGACGCCTTATCGAGTTGTGAGAATTCTCAAATTAACTTCAAAATTACAAAATACATACAAAGCTTTTTTCCGTGTTTCGATAGCTGAATAGATCCCCCTTCCCCCCATTTCTGAAAACTGAAATATTTGATGCACACGTATGTCGTCACACGTATTGATCATTATTACTCTTTGATGTAAGCAGCGCCACCTACTGGCGAAAATTTGTATTTTTTTAAAAGCTCTGTACAAAAAATTTATGAGCTATCTGATAAACATGTCACTAATTTCCTCTTTATATTTATGATAGATTTTTATTTTGTTGATGGAACTTGTTTGTGAAGACGCAATTGAAGATAGAAAGGAAGAATAATTATGCCTTTTTTTATTAAGAGAAGAAAAATAATACACTATTTATTTTGCTAAAGAAACTTACTTGAGAAGAAGCAATTGAACACAGAAATGTAGAAGAATCATGCACTTTTTTATTAAGAGAAGAAGAATCGTGCACTTTTTTATTAAGAGAAGATGAAACAAAAAATTTTTTATTAAGAGAAGAAGAATCATGCACTTTTAATTAAGAGAAGAAGGATCATATCGCCAAAGACTGCTTACTGCAGCTTTTTTGATTCTGATAACTTCAGCGGTTTAAGCGCGTAGTTCGATTACATGTCTGATAAATTTGTGTTTTATTAATATATTATTTTATTTATTGCTTGATGAAGTTTATTAATTTTGTTTTGTAATATTAGCTGGAAACAAATACTATTTATATTCTTTTAATTGCAAACGGATTATTCTTTTGTAATCATCTGTAAACGATAAAGCTAGATTACAGTTTTCAATCAAATTGCATTTGAAAGTTAATTTTCCCTTCTATACGACGATGAAAGATTTGAAAATGTGCGATGTTTAGAAGTTCAAAAAATTGCAGTAAACGCGAAATTTAATCCTCAGGTGTTGCCAACGTGAAAATGGCGCCAGCGTTACGCACGGACAAGGTTTTCCTTTTTAATATATAGATATTTTGGACGAAGAAACTTTCCTTCCGCCAATATTGTTAAAAGAATAAATAAAGTATCTGGTCTAGATACTTGGAAGAAGATTTACAAATATGGACCAGTCGGAAAATTTTATCTATACTACTACTAATAATATTTTTATAACTAATTGCAACAAATTATTTGATTGTGGTGGAGTATTTATCTTATGTTATTAAGTAAATTAACAAATGCATCTATTCTTTTCATATGTTTTTTCATCATAATAAGTTCTGTGTGCAGTGATATAAAATAGATTAAAGAAACGAATCACAAATTCTTTATAATTGTAATGCAGTTAAAAAATAATAATAAAATACTCAATTTGCATGTTCACCAATTCATAAACTATTTAAAAAAAAGTGCAATTGCTTTAAAATTAAATATATAATTATGAAAAGAAATTGTACAAGAATGTTACTTGAGAAACACGAAGAAAACAGCTAAAATCCAGTTAATAAATTAAATTTGAGAAGGAAATAAAAATTAATTGGCATTTATTAGGAAAATAAATTTTGATTTTCTTTGAAATTCTATAAACTAATTACCGTATTTAAAAAAATTGCAATGCAAATGTTTGACTTCTTCGTTTTTTTCAAAAAATTATCTATATATTATTTTATAGATATTAGAGTAATTTTTTTGCGTTGTTCAAATGAGTTAATAAATGTTTTTGAATTTGTATAGTTTAGATACAGAGTGCCCCTTATTATCGTTGACTAAAAGTTAATTCCTAAACCGTTAGCTTTAGAAGTAATAGTTTCCCATTTCAAAAATATTTAAAAAATGCCGTTCTTCATTATATGAAAATCAATTAACGTCAAAGTAGTTATTTTTTTAAATGTTACGAAATTTAAATTTTTCTGCTTCCCCTGGTCGTATAAGTGATAATTAGAAAAACTTTCTTCATACTCTGACAAGTAAAACGTAAAAGATACTTTTGTACGACTGAACTTGCCGGGTTATGATATACTTTGAACTTTATGGATTTGCAACCGATCTGGTACTAAAACCGGCATAACGAGTTTATAGTACTATTAAATACCGAATTTATGCTAGCAAAGCCATTTAACTCATTCACACTGGATATAGCATCTTTCAAATATCAGTTAGGGAGAGGGGATTTGCTAGTGCCTTCACAAATTTTGATAAATTCATTTCGAATGCATTATAATTATTAATAATTAATAATATATTATTTTATTTATTGCTTGATGAAGTTTATTAATTTTGTTTTAGAATATCAGCTGGAAACGAACACTATTTATATTCTTTTAAGTGCAAACGGATTATTCTTTTGTAATCATCTGCACGCGATAAAGTTAGATTACAGTTTTCAAACAAATTGTATTTGAAAATTTAATTTCCCTTCTATGTGACGGTGAAATATTTCAAAATGTGCAATGTTTAGAAGTTCAAAAAATTGCAGTAAACGCGAAATTTAATCCTTAGATGTTGCCAACATCAAAATGACGCCAGCGTCACGCACGGACAAGGTTTTCCTTTAAAATATATATAGATATTTTCGACGAAGAAACTTTCCTGCCGCGAATATTGTTAAAAGAATATAAAGTATCTCGTCTAGATACTTGGTAGAAGATTTACAAATATAGACCAGTCGGAAAATTTTATCTATACTACTACTATTAATATTTTTATAACTAATTGCAACAAATTATTTGGTTGTGGTGGAGTATTTATCTTATGTTATTAAGTAAATTAAACAAATGCATCTATTCTTTTCATATGTTTTTTCATCATAATAAATTCCGTTTGCAGTGAAATAAAATAGATTAAAGAGACGAATCACCAATGCTTTATAATTGTAATGCAGTTTTAAAAAAAATAAAATACTCAATTTGCATGTTCATTAATTCAAAAACTATTAAAAAAATGCAATCGCTTTAAAATTAAATATAAAAAGAAATTTTACAAGAATGTTACGCGAAAAAACGCGAAGAAAACTGCTAAAATCAAGTTAATAAATTAAATTTGAGAAGGAAATGAAAATTAATTGACATTTATTTGGAAAATAAGTTTTGGTTTTCTTTGAAATTCTATAAACTAATTAGCGTATTTAAAAAAATTGCAATGCCAATGTTTGACTTCTTCGTTTTCTTATCGATATATTATTTTATAGATATTAGAAAAAAATTTTTGCGTTAAGTTCAAATGAGTTAATAAATGTTTTTGAATTTGTATAGTTTATATACAGAGTGCCCCTTATTATCGATCACTAATATATAATTCCTAAACCGTTAGCATTAGAGGTAATAGTTTCCAATTTCAAAAATATTTCAAAATGTTATTATATGTTATATTGTTATATATATTAAATGTTATATATTATATTCAAAATGTTATTATCTTCATTATATGAAAATTTATTTACGTCAAAGTAGTTATTTTTTTAAATGTTAGGAAATTGAAATTTTTATACGGCCCCTGGTCGTGTAAGTGATAATTAGAAAATTTTTCTTCATACTCTAACACGTAAAACGTAAAAATAATTTTTGTACGACCAAACTTAAAGAGTTATGATATACTTTGAACTTTAAGAATTTTCAATCGATCTAGTACCTATACCGGCAAGACGAGTTTATAGTACTGTTAAATACCAAATTTATGCTAGCAAAGCCATTTAACTCGTTCGCACAAGATATTACATCTTTCAGGTATCAGATGGGGAGAGGGGATTTTCTAGTGCTTACACAAATTTTAATGAATTCATTTCGAATGCATTATAATTTTGATAATGGAAAATCAACGCTTATTTATATTAGTAGACTATAGACTTGTTTGATTTTCTTGTCATTTTTAACGTCTTACTGATACATTTTTAGTTTTCTGTTAATTTCACTGATCAAGAGGTTTCGGGAATCTTGAACTAGCTGTATGTTAATTTTTAGGTGCGTTCGTAATTATTGATACGTAGCACCTACGTATAGTCGTCGCCTGGTTCGCCTGTCTGACTGTCCGTCTTTCCGCATATAACAGCGCACAAACTACCCAACTGAATGGTTTGAAATTTAATTATATATAATCGTTGCAGAATTTTGTCGAGTCATTTAAAATTTTATGAAAATTGAATCAAAACTTAAAAAGATATTAATAAAAGTTTTCTTCATTCTATTAAACTCTATCATACGTCATTAATTCAATGATATTCCATGGTAGGTAATGGTTCTAGGTTGCCCTGGTGATTGCGTCCTATTTAAGATAGAGTCATATTATTTGAGTATTACTGGATTTAATATATATAATCGTAATAAATTTTGCATTCATGCATTTTTGCATAAGAGTGCAACAGCTATTGCACCAAGAACTCAATATTTATAAAACTAGTTATAGTACGAACGCACCTCATTTGCCACGTTTGACATACAATTCCCGACTTGTTTAAATGTTATCTTTGATTTTTATCCTGTTTTTTTTTCTTATTTAATATAAAAAATCTACTGTCAAATAACAAATGTATCATTTGTAAAATAAACAAATTTAAAAAATGGTGTTTGAAAATGGTTGAAAAGCTCTTTAATTTTTTACCTTTTGGAGATACATAAGTAATGCAAATTGCAAAAGTTTTCAAAATAAGGTGGGAATTAGGCTAACACTGATGAAATAGTGCTGCCATTGATTTTCAAAAAGTTAATATTTTTTAAGTTTCATAGGGTGCCGGTCTTATAAGTTATATTTTTTAAATGTTTCTCCATTCTCTATCAAGTAAAACAATAATAAAAAATAAAAGTGCCCAGTTAAACTGATGGCATTGAGCTCACAGGCTATTCACACTCATTGTATATTATACTCTTATTTCAAAGAATAATGCCCCTCGAAAAATAAATTAAACAGGGTTTGCCCCCTCCCCCCGTTTTCTCTCTTTGTACTTAACCAATGAGCTTCCAAATGTCATCAGGGAAGAGCCTCGTCGAAATAAACCGGTATACCAAATCTGAAGGAAATCGGATAAAAAAACCCAGTTATCTAAATTAAGGGGTTATTATATCCCGTCCCCCCCCCCTTATATTTAACCAATGAACTTCCAAATCTAATCAGGGAACCGCCTTATCAGAATATACTGGTATCCAAATTTGAAGAAAGTCGGATAGAAAAACCCATTTATCTAAATTTAAGGTGGTATTAGCCCCCTGTTCCCCCTTTAGACTTAAGCAATGATCCTTCAAATCTAACCAGGGAAGCGTCTTATCAGAATTAACCGGTATACCACATTTCAAGAAAATCTGATAATTTTCCCTGAAAAATCCATGTATCTTATTTAAGGGAGGATTAGCCCCCGTTCTCCCCCTTCTATACTTAGCCAATGAATCCCCAAAACTAATCAGGGAAGCGCCTTATCAAAATGAACGTAGAAAAAAAAAAATTGAAGCAAATCGGATATTTCTATCAAGAGTTATCGCGTTACTCTTAATAGAATACGTGCATACATACGCACAGTCGTGGAAAAAGAAAGTAAACACCCCTTACTAAATCCTCAACAAGTTATCGCAGAAGAAAGTTACTGGTGCGGAACTGGTTGGAAATAAAGTCTATTTTTAAATGATGTATACAAAATTTGCTTAGGGGCCATCTACATATTAAAACGAACCCAAACTTCACTTTTTTCAATCGCAATACCCAATTTTAACGAGATATTTCAGATCTTCGGTTCAAACTATGCCTAGACAGCGAATTTCAATTCATGATGTTTTTGAATTATAAACATTCAAAATTTAAGGCTTCTAATGTTAAATTATATTTTCATACTTTCATTAATATCTCCTGACTGAAATTATATTCCTAATGTGCTAATTTTTTGTGTAGCGTAATACTGAAATATCCAAACATAAATACGTTGAATTTGCAATTTTTATAATTTTATGATATGAATAATGAATTATGAAATTAATATTCGAAAAAATTGTGAATTGCAACCTACTATTTTTTTTGATGGATTTAGATTTATTAAGTCCTGCTTTATGGAATCCAAAATTTCACATTTTTCCTCAAAGTAGTTTTCAAATTATGCTTAAAAAACAGCAAAATGATGGTTTAAGGGGCCATCTATGAATGGCGGTTTAAGGGGCCGTCTATAATAGAAGTGACTAGATATTTTGAATTTTTTTAAGCTATCCTGTAATCTAGCAGTCTTCAGTGACTGCTTGAGGGGTGCTTAAGATGCCTTGAGCAAAGGGAGCTCTCTCGGTGAACAATCGAGTACCTAACTTCAATTTGGATACAGCCCATAAAGTACACTCTCTTTAAATGAATTAATTTCTCGGAAACTCATCGAACGAATTGTATAAAAATTTGTTTTTAGGCTAATTGAAGGGTGTAGAGTTCATTTATGTTGTCAGAATTTTGTACTGCCATTGAAAAAAACAAAGTTATGGTTCGTTTTAATATGTAGATTCCTCCCTCCCCCTAAGCAAATTTTATATACACCATTTAAAAGTAGACTTTATTACCAATCATGTGGTACCAGTAACTTTCTTCTACGATAATTTTTTGCAGAGTAAGTAAGGGGTGTTTACTTTTTTTTTTTCCCATGACTGTACAGTGTACATACATACAGAACCGGCGCAGGCACATTAGCTCTCATTTTTTGATAGCCTGTGAGCTAAAAATTGCATTTTTCTATAAGCAAAACTATGCTATGTTACTTTGAATTTTACGAATTTTCAGTTTCTCCTGACAACCTTTGCGTTTTAAAGTTTTTAGTGCACAATTTTCCCGTGATTTCTTTTGAAAGTAGTACTGAGAAATTTTGCTAATAAATAGATAAAAGTAAAGCAAATATTTTTCACAAATACGCAAATAAAAATATGGCAGGAGAACATAAAAGACATATCATATGCTCCATGTCATTAATAATGCATTTCCCTAGGATAGCACGTAAGAATTATTTTGAATAAGAGAGATTAAGCAATACAGAATGAATTCTTGAATGTTTAAGTATTTCATGATCTAGTAAAGGGTTATTTCGGTAATCGAGCATTAAATATTGATGACAGATATCTGGATTTGTAAGTACTTATTAATTGGAACTTACTCAATTCATAAAATCTATGAATATACAGATTATTTCAAAATTATTAGCACATATATTTAGAGTAAAAAAAGCGGGACATCTGGGAATCGGAAAAAGAGGAACAGTGACTTCTATATCGGGAGATAAAAATACGAGAAGTATAAATCCTATGAAAATGGAACGTGATGATGCTTGTAACAGAATCATGTTTTAAACGTAAAATATCCCTACGGAAAAAACCGGCTGAGACGGAACCCCGTTTAAAATGGATTTTTTCTCTGGTTACTTGAAATTTCACATTAATAGGTTTTACTGTATTAAATAAACACAATATTCTTAGAGTGTACACTGAGAAAAAAAAATACCGTCTTCACTTAGAATGAATAGGTAGTCATTTTTTAAAATCCTTAAGCTAGAAATATAGATTTCCGAGCTATGCCAATAGGGTAAACAACTAAGCTGAATAGACGAAATGATCTAGAATTTCGAGTTTCTTGTTTTCTAGGTGACTAAACGATAATGAATCGTTTCAGTAGCGAAAAGTTATCGCTTGATTTCTGGAATGGTTTCATAAACTAGAATTATAGCTGCTAAAACTAACCTCTTGTGTTAGTATCTATTTACAGAGATTTTTAAATAAGTTTGACCACGGAAATATAGGAAAACGCTCTTAAATTCTAGTAGGAGACTCTAGAACTCTCTAGAATCTAGGGAACTAGAGTTTATAGGGATGACATGGAACTATTTTTTCTAGAGCCACAGTTTAGAATCTAGATGCTAGAACCATATTTTTTTCTCAGTGTAAAATCTGCAAAATCGGAATGACTAGCGACCGAAACAAAATTCCGTAGTTTAGAGGTTTTCGATTGAGCAGTTAAAATTGTATGAGAGTTAAATATGTTCTTTATTTTGTGAATGAAATTCTGCACTTTCTTTGAAACAACATTCGAAAAACGGAAGGTAATTGGAATTTTACGAGCTTTAACGGCAAAATGCAGAAGCCATAATAATCTTAAATGGTCCATTAAACATATGAAGAAGTTAAGATGAAAAGAAAAAAAGTATTGTAGCATCTTGGCTTATGTTAGAGGATTTCGAGCAATGATCGCAGTCGAAAAAAATCCTCTTCGAATGCTATAACTGTAAAGCTGTTTTTTTTTTTCTCTCTTTGTGTACGCGTTGTTTGTTATAGCTGGTGTTGCTTTTGCACGAATGTGTGTTGTAATTAATTTAATGTTTTATTTTGCAAACTTTAATTTACTGTAAATTTTTTATTTTGTTAAATGACTAAACATTATTAATATTAAAGCAACAGAAATTTAAAATTGAATTTAAACTGTAAAGTAATATGTGTTTTAAATTAATTATACTAATATAATCTACCCTATTGAAATCCGTGCGCGTATATATGTAACATCGAAAACACAGAAATCACACGGCGCAGGGCTACAAAATTTGGCTCACGGGTTGCTGTTAGGGGACCCATGAACGATTGGGGCAAAAAATTCGAAAATTTTAAATAGATTTTTTTTTTTAATGTTTTTGACGGTTTTTTGCCTTTTTTATGTTCAGCCCGTAATTGCGCGAGTTCTAACCAGTGCTAAATGTTTATTGCAATGTGAGATATACATATTACGTACGCCACGCTGCAATACTAAGAAGCTGCAGCGGGTATTAGGATAATTATTTTACCTCGCATGCAGATAATTATAAATTATTTAATTGCGCTTAATTGTTACCCTTTTCAAAAAATAAAGAAACACATTTTATCACAAATATCAACAAAACGTTTTATTCTATTTATTCCCTTATTCCAAAGATATCGTTTTATCGTCTGCTGCCATAGCAACATGATAAATTAAATTTCATTAAAGAAAATGCATAGTAGTAGAAAAATATTTTTCTAAATCGAATAGTTACTGAACATGAACTCCAGTGCGTAGAACGGGTAGTAATGTATTAAAGAATAACATAGAAGAAAAAATAAAATTTTTAATGTGAAATGTTTATAATTTAAGCAATTATTTAAATAAATTTAATAAATTAAGTCTTAATAAAAATTTTGAATGGAATAAATTTTTATTTAAATTATTTGAAGTTTTGAAGCATCTCAATTTAATTTAAATATTTCCTTGATTCAAAGAAAATAAAATGCATTCAGAAATCTGTAATTTTTAAGTATTTTCAGTCGTTATATACTTGCCTTATCTGTGGCCATATTGCACATGCGTGCATTATAAGTAATTAATTTAATAATTTCTTTTGCAGTTTGTACAGACCTGAAAAATTTTAATTCAATATGTATAAAAGTATATAATGACCGAATGAAAATTTAAAGCTTACGTTGAATTGTAAATAAAATAACTAGTCGGATGTGCCAATTTCAAAAATTTCTTCTATTTTATACGTGTTAATATAGTCAGGAGGGGTAATTATAAACATTTTTTACATTTTCAACAATTTTTTTTAAATTTCTTTTTTCTATTTGGAAAAGTGGTGTTTTTAGTACATAAGAAGTAGCTTTGATACTTTAAGAACACCTTTTCAAAGTTTTAATTCTCATTGCTGTTTTTTTTAAGTTAAAAGGATGGTTATAATTACCTCACCAAAAACTCACAATCACATAAGTTTGGGGTAATTAAAATCCCTAGTGGGGAGATTATGACCATTATATCTTCTCTTTGTACTTGCCAATACGCATTTTTGTGGGGTAATTGTGACCACTTTGAACTCCAAAGTGAGAAATCCGTTTATCAAAAATCTTATAGACTTAGTTTCAAATTGATATTTGTATCTCAAAAAGGTTTCAGACTAGTAATAAAGAATATCTAAGATGAAATATATATTATGAGGTTAATATCTAAGCTTGATACAAAATTTTACCATACACATTTTTCTCCAATATGACGGCGGTCATAATTACCCCCAGGTCATAGTTACCCTACCTGTCCCTACACTTTAAAATTCGCTATCGCAGTGCCAAAATTAATGAAAATCTATGCCCCTTCATGGGGATTCTAAAGGTATAGGTGTGTTAAAATGCCTGCATTTAAAAGGAGATATAAGCTTCGTATTTTTTAAACAAATCATTGAGTTTCGGCACCTACCCTCTTATATGCCTGCAATCAAAATTTCCAACTCAAAGCGTATAAATGCGATACCTGTTGGGCAGTATACACCCAAGTCTAATAAGAATCTATTTATGTGAAAAGAGTAACAGAATATGAAGTTTGATTAAATTCCGTGCATTAGCTTTTGAGATATAGCTATCGCAAAATCGTAAAAAATGGTACATAGTAGCTCCACATTACGCATAAATCTAATCAGCACCAACATATTAAGAACTCTAACAGAACATAGTTTGAGGATTCCGTGTATTAGTTCTTGAGATATGACTACAGCTAAAATCGTGTAAATCCAGAAAAATGCAGCGTAGTAGCGACACCTGTTGGGCGATTTACCACAAAACTTACTCAGCAACAGCTTAAGTCAACGTCTAACTGAATCTGGAGTTTGATGAAAATCCGCGCATTAGTTTTTGAGATTGATTTATTGTGAAAATCGTGAAAAATGCAGCATAACAGTGTCTCCTGTTATGCGATGTACACCAAAACCTAATAAGCAACTACTTTTGTCAACTTCTAATTGAATTAAAAGTTTTATTAAATTCCGTGTATTAGTTCTTGAGA
Source organism: Maratus speciosus (assembly GCA_963932465.1). Taxonomy (NCBI): domain Eukaryota; kingdom Metazoa; phylum Arthropoda; class Arachnida; order Araneae; family Salticidae; genus Maratus; species Maratus speciosus. The sequence goes on along the minus strand of OZ010797.1, from coordinate 236,677,131 downwards.
TAGAGTGGCCACGAAATTTTTGTCACAGACAGACATTTTCTATAAACAATCAAATTGTGTTAAGTCACTTCTGTCATTTTACAAAGTATAAATTCGACGAAATCTGGAAATCCAAACATTTAACGAAGAAAAAAATAATAATGATAATACATTATAATAATTCTAACTTAGACAATAATTTGACGTTTAATACATATGAAATTGAATATACGCGTAAATTATAATTTAAGATGTTATTTAAATGAAGTTTAAATTAACTGAATGATTTTCATAGTAAAAATTTTGAATGAAATAAATTTTTATTCAAATTATCTGAAGTTTTGAAGCATCTCGATTGAATTTGAAAGAATTCCTATAATTCAAAGAAAAAAAATGTATTTCGAAATCTGTAATTTTTATTTACTTTTAATCTACTTGTATTGTCTGTGATCGTTGCACATGCTTGTATTATAAGTAATTAATTTAATCTTTCTGTAGTTTGTGGAGACCTGAAATAAGTTTTATCTTAATTAAACATGTATATAAGTAGATAATGACAGAATAAAAAAATTAAAGTTTACGTTGAATTGTAAATAAAATAAGAATAAAGAAAATACGTTATAATAGTTTAAACTTAACTTAACCCTTTCGGGTCCGAATTGTTTTCAATTTTGAGGAAAAAATTACTTTTACGTTAATAATGTTAATGGCAGCTATCCAAATAGATTTAAGGATGTTTGACGAACATGTCATTGTTTGAAATTTAACGAATGTATTTATTTTTCGTACTATTCAATTCATATTTCTATGACAATAGGCTAAGGAAGAGTTTTGGAGATGTTTGGAATACATCATATTACAACAGGATTTAACAGATATTACAACTTTCTAATATTTTTTGCGTTTTATCACACATGGTTTGTTCAGAAATGTAATCGATATTTTAAAGAGCGAAATATATGTTTAAAATTAAAGAATCGCCAACGGGGCAAAAGGAATTAATCAAACTTTTATTATTATTATTGTTATTATTATTATTATTATTATTATTATTAAATGCCAAAATATAAATGAAGTTATAATTAGAAACAGATAGATATATACTATAATTACTACATGTTGACAATAACAAAAGTTAAGACAAATAATATTACATTTTATTACATTTTAAGACATTAAATGTTGAACATGGTCTTTTTTTTTCATTTTTTTTCAATTTTAAGAGTCCTGAGACCCCTTAAATTATGCAAATGGAAATATGCAGATGCATATTTTCGTCTGTCTGCTTAAAAGTATGCTTTCTAGACGACCTTTCTTTTAAAAATAAAGTGGAAACGCATCCAAAGCAGGCAGTAAAATATAAAGTTGGAAAGTACAGTTCTGTCAGCGTTTAACTCACATTCCTCTTCCTTTCTTACCATAAAACAGAAATAAAATACGTGCAGTGAAGGGTTAAACTAGTATTTTGTAAAACACACAACAAGCCAGGAAGGAAATATGTTCTTTATTTTGTAAATAAAACCGCCTGCTTTCTTTTAAACAGCATTTGGAAAACGGGCGAGCGTTGGAATTTTACGAGCTTTAATGCCAAAAAGGAGAAGCCATAATAATCTTAAATGCTCCATTAAATGTATGAAGAAAAAATAAACTTTGCAACATCTTGACTTTTCTGTTAAAGAATTCTGGGTGAAGATTCAGAGGGAAAAAAATTACCCTTCGAAAGCTATAATTTTAAAGTACTCTTCCTTCTTTTCTTTTATTTATTTCTCTATGTGTGTATCTGCATTATCATTGTGGATGATCATTGTACATGTGAGTGTGGTAAATAATTTGTTCATATAATATTTAACTTTTAACTCTATAGTTTTTAAACTCTTACTTTTTTTTACTTAAATAATTAACATTTATGTATATTTAATAAGTTAATAAACTACATTTCGGAACAAAATATAAATTTATTAACATTTATAAGGAGCAGAAATTTTAAACATGAGTTTTTTGAAAACAAAAGTAAAAATGTTTTGATTAATTTTTTTTATATAATGAAGTTTATCTAACTTCGTGTAAATGGGACCTTTGAATTTGTTTTAAATTCTATGAACTATAGTAATAGTATTTTTTTCCCTTATTACTCAAACATACCCGGTTATAATTGCATCCCACCCCTGAAATTTGTAATAACTTATTAACACACGAGAAAAACTTCTAGGATAAAATAAAAATTGAACATCAATATAAAAAAAATCAAGAAAAAGGTTTCCTATATAGTATATATCAAAAATCAGTGTTGAATTCGGACATTTTTCTCAAGGAGGGATTTGGTTTTGGGTCCCCCCCTCAACACCGTCTCGGTATACTAACTTGATATACGTCCGTTCGAGACGGTATTGCGAAAACTTACCGATTTATGATACTTTGAAGATATTTCGGAGTTATCTGGCACAAAAAAAAAAAAAAAAAAAAAAAAAAGAATGTTGAAGGCAGTGGGGTAGTACCGTCTCGAAAGGACTTATATCAAGTTAGTATATCGAGACGGTGTTGAGGGGGGGACCCAACACCAAATCCTTCCTGGAGAAAAATGTCCGAATTCAACACTGGTTTTTGGTATATTTAAGGTTATAAATTCGGTCCCAGAAATGCCGAGCGTGACAGCTTGTATGTACAGAGTTGTGAAAATTATTAGAATAATTGTGAAATTTACAATAAAATCTTGTTATATTAAAGAAATAATACATTATTTAAAAAATATTGATGCATTTAATATTTAGTGTGCATCCTCTTGTTTTTTATTAAAGATTCCATATGTCTTGGCATACTTTGATTTTATTGATTTAAGTTGGCGAAATGTAAGACTAACGTTAGTACAATATTGCTTCCCAATATTAACCAAAATGTATACAGTAGAACCTCTTTTATCCGAAATTCTTTTAACCGAAACTCTCGATTAACCGAAATCCCCTTTTTAAACTTTTTTTTTTTTTTTTAGTATCACATTCCTTGTGTGCAAAATACATTTTGAAAGCTTTTCTTTTTTTTAAACTATCATATTTCTTGCGTGCAAGCAGTCCATTCCGAACTACGAATATATATAAATATTTTCGATCTCTTCCTTAGAGCTCCTTTGAATTTAACTTGAGCTCTCTCAAGCTGCGGTGTGGAACGAAGAAAACGAACAAATTATCAATTCTGAAGCTTTTGAATTTTTTGCAAAAGGTTGGGCATGGCTGGAGCAGCAGAAAGACTGTGATACTGGTAAACTATTAATATTAAAAAATACCGCGATAGGGCTTCAAAGCAAAGGCAATCGAAACTGCGACAAACAAAACATTTTTTTAAAACCCTTGTGATATATGTAAAAGGTACTTAATTTTAAAATTAAATTTCAGGTAATTTTTTATTGTTTCTATTTTGGTAATGGTTTATTTTTATAAGCACTTGTTATCATAATAAGAAATAATGCATACATTTCTCCTTAATCTTAAAATTGAAGCATTCTCGGTTATCCGAAAATTTCGATTTTCCGAAAGAGGGTCGGTCCCAATTACTTCGGGTAATCGAGGTTCTACTGTACTATGTTGTCCTATTATTATTGTGCGAGCAGTGAAAATTTAAATTAAATAAAGTATAACCTCGAAGATCCGGCAGAGTCGGGGCCGAGATTAAGCCGGATTTTTGAAAATTCCGCATTTCTAAAAGAATATCAAAAGTACTTCCGGTATTTTAAATGGTGCCTTTATTCGTAATTTTATTCATAGTGGATATATTTATGTGAGAAAAAGAGAGAAAAAGAATAAAACTTACTTTGATATTTTCTATGTTACAAAAAAGTTCTAATAAACAGTGAAATCATTTATTCTCGTCTAACATCCGAAACATCGTTGTTAATTTTATTTGTTTCAATTTTTTGAGCCGTTCTTCAACAAGTTTTTCTTGGTTTTTAAGCAAATGAAGAATAGCTATTTTGAAAACACAGTCTTGTTTCTTTAAAACAGATATTAATTTTGCAGTCCAATTGATGCATTTTTCCAGTGACACCTTTTTCTCCGCCAACTCTTCGTCCTGGTTCCTCTGAGCTATTACCAGCGTTATCGGCACAGCGGCAGCTCTACAGGGTGATTAAAAAAACGTTTACAAAATGACATGGCAAATCAGGCATACATCAAGGATACAAAGTCACATAGGAACATAGGTTCGCAAACCACTTATTTTGTCACAAATATAGGGTGTTTTATCCTAACTGAACCCGGGTTGACGGTAATAATTTCGAGAAAAATACAAACATTGTAAGGAAAATGCAACAATATGTACCTTGTTTTGTGCAAAATGTGATAACTGCAAACTCTTCGTCCTCGTTCCTCTGAGCTGTTCAAGCGTTGTTATCGGCACGGCCGCTATTCTACAGGGTGATTAAAAAAAGTTGACAAAATGACATGGCAAATCAGGCATATAACAAGGATAGAAAATCACATAGGAACATAGGTTCGCAAACCACTTATTGAGTCACAAATACAGGGTGTTTTATCCTAACTGAACCCGGGTTGACGGTAATAATTTCGAGAAAAATACAAACATTGTAATGAAAATGCAACGATATGTACCTTGTTTTGTGTGAAATGTGACAACTGCAAACTGTTTTCTGTGCAAACTCTTCGTCCTCGTTCCTCTGAGCTGTTACTAGCGTTGTTATCGGCACGGCCGCAGTTCTACAGGGTGATTAAAAAATAGTTGACAAAATGACTTGGCAAATCAGGCATATAACAAGGATAGAAAATCACATAGGGACATAGGTTCGCAAACCACTTATTGAGTCACAAATACAGGGTGTTTTATCCTAACTGAACCCGGGTTGACGGTAATAATTTCGAGAAAAATACAAACATTGTAAGGAAAATGCAACAATATGTACCTTTTATATAAATAAAAGGACTACGTCTGAATTCATTCATATTTATAAAAAATTTTCAAAATAACAGACATTACATTACATTACAAGATAAAAACACTAAAAAGTTTTTATAAATATGTACCTTGTTTTGTGTGAAATGTGATAACTGCAAACTGTTTTCTCTGCAAACTCTTCGTCCTCGTTCCTCTGAGCTGCTACTAGTGTTGTTATCGGCACGGCCGCAGTTCTACAGGGTGATTAAAAAAAAGTTTACAAAATGAGATGGCAAATCAGGCATACAATAAGGATAGAAAATCACATAGGAACATAGGTTCGTAAAAAACTTATTTAGTCACAAATACAGGATGTTTTATCCTAACTGAACCCGGGTTGACGGTGATAATTTCGAGAAAAATACAAACATTGTAATGAAAATGCAACGATATGTACCTTTTTTTTGTGTGAAATGTGATAACTGCAAACTGTTTTCTGTGCAAACTCTTCGTCCTCGTTCCTCTGAGCTGTTACTAGCGTTGTTATCGGCACGACCGCAGTTCTACAGGGTGATTAAAAAAAAGTTGACAAAATGACATGGCAAATCAGGCATATAACAAGGATAGAAAATCACATAGGAACATAGGTTCGCAAACCACTTATTGAGTCACAAATACAGGGGTGTTTTATCCTAACTGAACCCGGGTTGACGGTAATAATTTCGAGAAAAATACAAACATTGTAAGGAAAATGCAACAATATGTACCTTTTATATAAACAAAAGGACTACGTCTGAATTCATTCATATTTATAAAAAATTTTCAAAATAACAGACATTACATTACATTACAAGATAAAAACACTAAAAAGTTTTTATAAATATGTACCTTGTTTTGTGTGAAATGTGATAACTGCAAACTGTTTTCTGTGCAAACTCTTCGTCCTCGTTCCTCTGAGCTGTTACTAGCGTTGTTATCGGCACGACTGCAGTTCTACAGGGTGATTAAAAAAAGTTGACAAAATGACATGGCAAATCAGGCATATAACAAGGATAGAAAATCACATAGGAACATAGGTTCGCAAACCACTTATTGAGTCACAAATACAGGATGTTTTATCCTAACTGAACCCGGGTTGACGGTAATAATTTCGAGAAAAATACAAACATTGTAATAAAAATGCAACGATATGTACCTTTTCTTTGTGTGAAATGTGATAACTGCAAACTGTTTTCTGTGCAAACTCTTCGTCCTCGTTCCTCTGAGCTGTTACTAGCGTTGTTATCGGCACGGCCGCAGTTCTACAGGGTGATTAAAAAAATGTTTACAAAATGAGATGGCAAATCAGGCATACGATAAGAATAGAAAATCACATAGGAACATAGGTTCGCAAATCACTTATTGAATCACAAATACAGAGTGTTTTATCCTAACTGAACCCGGGTTGACAGTAATAATTTCGAGAAATATACAAACATTGTAAGGAAAATGCAACAATATGTACCTTTTATATAAACAAAAGGACTACGTCTGAATTCATTCATATTTATAAAAACTTTTCAAAATAACAGACATTACATTACATTACAAGATAAAAACACTAAAAAGTTTTTATAAATATGTACCTTGTTTTGTGTGAAATGTGATAACTGCAAACTGTTTTCTCTGCAAACTCTTCGTCCTCGTTCCTCTGAGCTGCTACTAGTGTTGTTATCGGCACGGCCGCAGTTCTACAGGGTAATTAAAAAAAAAAGTTTACAAAATGACATGGCAAATCAGGCATATAACAAGGATAGAAAATCACATAGGAACATAGGTTCGCAAACCACTTATTGAGTCACAAATACAGGGTGTTTTATCCTAACTGAACCCGGGTTGACGGTAATAATTTCGAGAAAAATACAAACATTGTAATGAAAATGCAACGATATGTACCTTGTTTTGTGTGAAATGTGATAACTGCAAACTGTTTTCTGTACAAACTCTTCGTCCTCGTTCCTCTGAGCTGTTACTAGCGTTGTTATCGGCACGGCCGCAGTTCTACAGGGTGATTAAAAAAATGTTTACAAAACGAGATTGCAAATCAGACATACAATAAGGATAGAAAATCACATAGGAACATAGGTTCGCAAACCACTTATTGAATCACAAATAGAGAGTGTTTTATCCTAACTAAATGCAACAATATGTACCTTTTATATAAACAAAAGGACTACGTCTGAATTCATTCATATTTATAAAAACTTTTCAAAATAACAGACATTACATTACATTATTTCAATGTATTATATTATATTCATTACATTATATTACATTATATTCATCATGTTTCCCTCTGGAATAATTTCCATGTATTAATTACATTACATTACAAGATAAAAACACTAAAAAGTTTTTATAAATATGTACCTTGTTTTGTGTGAAATGTGATAACTGCAAACTGTTTTCTCTGCAAACTCTTCGTCCTCGTTCCTCTGAGCAGCTACCAGCGTTATCGGCACGGCGGCAGTTCTACAGGGTGATTAAAAAAAAAAAGTTTACAAAATGAGATGGCAAATCAGGCATACAACAAGGATAGAAAATCACATAGGAACATAGGTTCGCAAACCACTTATTGAATCACAAATACAGAGTGTTTTATCCTAACTGAACCCGGGTTGACGGTAATAATTTCGAGAAAAATACAAACATTGTAAGGAAAATGCAACAATATGTACCTTGTTTTGTGTGAAATGTGATAACATCGCGAAAAGATCTGGAAAAACATATCGCTCAAGCAATCGGTACCTTATGAATTGATAATCACAGTCCAAAATGTGGGTCGTCAAGTGTATACTGCTGGCGCGTATAATGCAAACTTCTATCACTTTTGTTTGGTGTTATCACATTTACAACAAAGGTGCGAATATATGTTAAATGTTTTATTATAATATACTACAGTTTTCGGAAAGTTATTACCGCCAACCCAAATTGAGTTAGGACGAAACATAGATTAACATTCAAGATGGGACATTTCCATGGGAATTTCCAAGGGGTGGGATGGGACATTTCCAAGGATGGGGAAGAAACTCCCCATCCTTGTAAAATTTTTATCATTGAGCATCTACCTTATTGTGATCTTTCTTTTTTTAATTTTCATGTTTACGTGTTCAATAGAATCTTACACCGATACATGAACACAGAATAGATATTCTATTTTATATATGTAATATCTATTCTATGTTCATGCATGGATATATGCTTTTTTTTTATACATGATGAGTGAACGATATTAGTACAACGAAAAACGGGGTAAAAATTTCGTCTTGAATTCTATATATGAAGTAAATATGATACAACTGGATTTAAAGCTACATAAAGTAATGGTGTAACATAAAAATATACGAAGTATTGCACTTTACAAATCACAGAAAATTTCATAAATATTCCCATTTGGTAGGAAAATTTTTAAAACCTATGTTTTATTAATTTATGAAGTTTAACGTATTAAACAATCGTTACAATAATCTTTTAAAATTTACGCATTTCCACTTTCTTACAGGTAAAATAAAAATATTGTTTTCAATGTAAATAACGTACTACCAATTCAATAATATTTATAACATTAACATATAAGAAATTATAATAAAATTACAGATGGGGAAAAATTCATTTCGACAAATTTTTAGAATTATATAAATCTAACAGTTAAAAATAAATAGAGGTAGTGACATTACACTCAATAAAGTTTTATTCGATATGAATAAATTAACACAATACCTGAATTTGATTTTTTTACAATTTAATCTCATAAACTTACATATTTACGTTATTAACAGAATTTTCTAGGGTTTTCTTTTATATTATTACCCTAATTATCATTTTTGTAAGTTAAAAATGAACGATACAAGTACGATAAAAAGAAAAAGCAGCTAAATAAAATAAAGCGTAAATAGAATATCGTCTGCCCCTACTTCGTTTTAGGAAAGAAAGATATTCAAAACATTGAGCATAAATATATTTCTTCAACATAGGTAAATTTCGGAGGTTTGTTAATTCTTCCCCCTTGTCGGTAGTGACGCTAGTACTGTTGCCATTACATATTTTGCCGTAAATGTCCTATCTTGATCCTTAATGTATGGGACGAAACACCCTGTGTTGCCAATGAACACGGAGTCGCAAACCACTTATTTAGACACAAATGCAGGGTATTTCATCCTAACTGAACATTTGTTGACGTTGATTCAGTTAGTATAAAACACACTGTATTTGTGACTCTATGGTCCTGTGTGATTTTTTATCCTTGTTGTATGCCTGATTTGCCATGTCATTTTGGAAACATTTTTTTAATCACCCTGTATATGGGGCATTCTCGCAATCTTATGACTTTTGGGGAAAAAAAACTGGCGAAATTAAACTTGCTAAAATAACATTTTAATCTGATAGACGAATGCCTTAATGATTCAAAATAAAGAAAAAATGGTCAGTAGCGAAACTTTTTTTGTTTAACTGAGGTTTAAGTTAAACTTCCGAGTTTAATTTTCTTTACCATTTTACCCCTATAACTTTTTATTTTCTTCAAAATTTTTACTTATAACGAATTTGCATAGTAGCCACAGGACATTCAAATAAGAAATAATAAAAATGTAGTACTTTTAATACAGAATTTTTGTATAACATTGTCTTAAAGGGGTGTTAAAGAAGGGACGGTAAGGTAAAAAAAGGGACGAAATTGTAAAAAAAGGGACGGTAAGGATGGAACGGTAAGGAAAATTGCCACCTATTTTTAGAAAAATCATGTTAAGAAGATGAGTGATAGCCACAATGTTCATTGAATTTTAGAAACAGTTGTTAACATTGGATTAAATTATTATTATTTTTTTTAATTTACCTCGAAAAGTGCAGGAATAAACCTTGGGGACGGTAAGACTACCAAAAAAGCCACGATGCTTGAAATTGATATTTAAATGCTGATTTAAAATATGCAGTAAATTTTCTATCAAATAATTTTAGACATTCTTTCTCTAGCATACTTCTGCATGAGAAAAAACTTGAAAAAAATTCTGTGACTGCATCTGGAGTGATTTTCTTTATAATTTTAGAAGAGGGACGGTAAAGAATCTAAAACCCAGGGACAGAGTTTAAAAAATAATAACAACCCTAAAAATGTGTGCACGTTAATTTTTTCCTACATATTTATATAAAACAACAGTTCCAGTTTCGGAAAAATATTACATCGAATTATTTTTATTGAAACAATTTTCTACAGACAGCTCCAAGCTTAAAAATCAGCATCAGGGACACGGGACGGTATAGGAGTTTTCCAGGTATTTGGACCCCCAACATCGTCCAAAACTTATTTATCTGGTTAATATTGTTATGCAATCATGCCATGGGATGTTCCACAGTATATGAAATAAAAAAAAACACAAAAAAGTGTATTAAAATAAAAATTATTATTCAGGGACATGAAAGTCAAAAGATTGTGAGAATGCCCCATATAAGCACAGCTTCAGCAACTTCGCTCTCCGCTATTCCATCGCTTTCGTTCTTAAAGTTTTTAATTCGTTAACAATTGCTACTTTTCTTTCTCCCGTAAGTTGGAAGTGTAATAGAAGAGGGGGGTGGGGAGATGATTTTGATGCCAGATTGTTGAAGTTGCCTGATTTCCGAATGCCGGATTTTCGAGGTCACACTCTACTAAAATATTTTAAAAGTTGAATTAGAAATAATTGTCAGCATATTAATTTAAAGACAGTGTCAGTAATTCTAAATTATAAATTTAACAATAATTTGAATGTTAAATTAAATAAAGAGTTTTTAAGTTTTAAATGGACTTTAAGCTTATTTAAAGTCTTGCAATATATTGTCTTTATTTTTAAAGGATTCTAAACTATTATTAAAATACTAGCAGACCCGCCCGGCGTTGCCCGGGGTTTGTAAATAATAACCTTAAAGAAAACTTAAGTTTGTATGATTTTATATCTTTGGAAATTCTTTTAAATGAACCTAATTTCGGAGGCCCTATTGCCTTCCGCAGCGTCTAGTGTGTTCCCATCAAACTTCTTTCCGAACGAACCTATAATCTAGATCCCCACTACCTATGGCAGTATTTACCGGAAATGCCCGCACGTGCCGTAGACAATCGAAAACCAAGTTGAGTGAGCCAAACCTCGTAGGAATCAAGACCACAAAGGAAAAAAAAGTGTACCATTAATGTTAGAAAATGTTGGTAACTAAAGTCTAAGATAAAATTTCATAATACAGGAAGTAGCTAAATTGTAATCTAAGTTGAAGGAAGCAAATCCCGTTGAAATTGGACCCTTAAACCCGAGGAAATAACGCTCCACCAAGCGTTGGTTGATGCCTCCTCACCTTGTAAATTTCAGGAATTACTGTTAGCATTAACACGATATTCAATAAACGAATGAAATCCCTTATCTAAAGTTACATTTAAAGTAACGCGATTTTTAATTTACGGCTGTAGTGAGTAGACGTAAGTTGATGCTGAAAAAGGAGATTACTGTTCGAAAAAGGTGGCAGGTATAAAGAAAGACTGGACTCTGGGGGCCAGGGTCTTAACTGGAATGTAGTTGGCTATAAGAAAATTTTTTAGGGGTTTTAAAGTAGCTGGAAACGCTAAAACTATGTTAAAGAAAATTGCAATAGAATAGGATAGTTTTTAAAGAAGCTGAAACGAAGGCCCCAAGAAGATGATTAATATTCAAAATTGGTGGTAGCTGAAGTCTGCAAAATTTTTTTGGCGTTCACGTAGTAGCTAGAGAACCTAAGAAGTTGTTAGCAAAAAAAAAAAAGTTCGTGAATCGGACCATTTTTAAGGGAGCTATAACATGGGGCCCAAAAGCGCCCAACTGATAGTTCAGAGCAGAGCCCTAGCATGAAAACATGTTTAAATGTTTTAGTACTTAGCGTTTTAGATCTTCAATTAGTCAAAATTAATCATAGGGTATGAAAGAATTATTAGAATAACATTTTAAAGAAGTGCGCAAAAATGGGGTAAATGCTCGAAAAGGATCCCTAGAGCCCTAATAAAAATCTGAGTGTGTTGGTCTAGGGGGAAGAGTCCAAGACTCAATTTTAAAATTATGCAATGAGAAGGTGAGAAAATTAGGGTGTAAAAAATGCACAGCACACAAAAAGTTCAAGGGGCCCCGGATCGGGCCCTACAGGACCCTAAGGTGCCCCAGGATTTTAACTAGAATATAGACACTGGAGAATAACTAAATGGAAAAATGGTTCCAAAAATTAAGATCAGATTAAGAGGGGCAATTTATTAATAATTTAATTTATGGTGTAAAAGCTTTATGAGGCCTTGTATCGGGCCCCAAGGGAGAAGGGACTTAGGTGGCATGTAGTTTGGTATAAATACACTTTTTAGTAGTTTTTAATGTAATATGAGGACGTTAGAACTATGGTAAAGAAAACTGCAAGGAATTCGGATCATTTTTAAAGAAGATGCACCAAGAGCCCCAAGAAGACGATTTATATTCAAAATTGCTGGTAGTTGAAGTCTGAAATATTTTTTTGTCGTTCATGTAATAGCTGGAGAACCTAAGATATTGTTAGAAAAAAAAAGCTAGTGAATCGGACTATTTTTAAGGGAGTTATAATAGGGGGCCTAAAAAGGGCCAACTGATAGTTGAGAACAGGGCCCTAACATGAAAACATGTTACAACGTTTTAGTACTTAGAGTTTTAGATTTTCGATTAGTAAAGATTAAGCATAGGGTCTGAATTAATCTATAGAATATAATTTGAAAGAAATGTGCAAAAAATTGGGGAAATGCTTAAAAAAGGGCCCTAGGGCCCCAATAAAAATATGCGAGTGTTGCTCTAAGGAGAAGAGTTCAAGACTCAACTTTAAAATTACGCACTGCGAAGGTGAGAAAATTAGGGTGTTAAAAAAGCATGGCACACAAAAAATTTAAGGGGCCCTGGAACAGGCCCTACGGAATCCTGGACGGACCCATGGTTTTAACTGGAATGTAGAAACGGGAAAATAACTAAATGGAGAAAGTATCCCAAAAATGAAGATCGAATAAAAAGGAAGCAATTTATTGACAAATTAGTGCACTAAAACTCCAAGGGACCTGTACCGGGCCCCTTGCAAGGGTTCCAGGGTCTTAACTGAAATCTAGAAATGAGGCACAAACTGAAAGGAGAATTCACTCAAAAAACGAAGAAGATCGGATAGAAAAGAGGCATGTTATTAACAATTTAGTGCACTAAAACTTCAAGGGGCCCTGTACTGGGCCCCTTGACAGGATCCCAGGGTCTTAACTGAAATGTAAAAATGGGACAGAAAGTTAAAGGAGAATTCACCCCAAAAACGACGAAGATCTGATAGAAAAGAGGCATGTTATTAACAATTTAGTGCATGAAAACTTAAAGGGGCCCAGGGTCATCGGCCCTTAAAAATTAAAAATCTAAGCCTCAGGTGCATCAGGACCTGTTTTGGGCTATTCACATCTAAATTTTTAGACTTCTACGTGCAGTAGTTTTCGCTAGCCATCGCACACACACGGACACACACACACACAGAGCGATTTGTTCTTTTATTAGTATAGAAAGTAAAATAAAATATCCTTCGACAAATGGACGAGTAACTGACAAGTGGCCTTTTACCCATTATTCTTGAAATAAAACGTTTGTAGCAAAATATATCCAATATTTGCCAATGTCAATTTAAAGTAAATAATGAAATATTTTAAAAGTTAAATTAATAACAATCGCCATAACATACTAATTTAAAGACAATAACAGTAATAATAATTATAACCCAAATTATAAATTAAATAATGATTTAAATGTTAAATTTTATAAATGTCGAATCTCTCTATAGCGAACCTCCATATAGCGAATTTATATAAAAATGTTTAGTAGGAACGGTCACCTTTTGTATTATTACATTAAACATAATCTCCATATAGCGAAATATCAATTTCCATATAATGAATTTTTGCAGAAAATTTTCTTCGTTTGCTCAAAAAAAAGCTTCAGCGGATGATGATTGGCAATCTCATTGTTGTGCAGTATCCTACTGATTGTGGCATTTTAAACAGCGCAGCGTTGGGATCGACAAAATGAGTGTGAAAGTGAAGACTTACAACAAGGTAAAACTAGTCGGTTGTGGCAATCCCAAAACTTTCTTCTATCTCATACATGTTAATACTCCCTTAAAAATGCAGCATGGCAGCGCCACCGGTTATATGATTTACACCAAAATCTAATCAGCAACAACTTATGCCAACTTCTAACTGAATCTGAAGATTCGTTAATATCCCTGCATTAGTTTTTGAGTAGAGCTATGATGGAAATCTTTAAAACAATTGCAGCACAGCAGTGCCACCTGTTGGGTGGTTTACACCAAAACGTAGTCAGCGTCCACTCATATCAAGGACTAACTAAATCTGAAGTTTGATGAAAATCCACGCATTAGTTCTCAAGATAGAGTCATTGAGGAAATCGTGAAAAATGCTGTATAGAAGCGCCACCTGTTGAACGATTTACACCAAAAACTAATCAGCATCAATTTATTTCAGGGACAAACTGAATATAAATTTGTATTAAATCCCGTGCATTAATTCTTGAGATAGAACGCCCACAAAATTTGTGTCACACACAGACGGACAGACAGACAGACAGACAGACATTTTGTAAAAAACATGTTTTTCGGGATCTCTGACCCCTAAAACGTGTAAATCCGTCGAAAACTGGAATTCGAAAGTTTTCAAGAATCCAATACTTTCTTCTTGTAAACATAGAAGAAAGTGAAAACGTCACTAAATAAAACGACAAGTTCCTGTCATGTTATAAGGAGCGATGTTCATATTAAGGAAAATGTTTCCAATTCAATTCTGTATTCCATGTTAAAGCGTGAAAACTTCCAAAAATTACAGATTTCTTCGACTAAAACAAATATATTTCTTCTAAAACAGATGTTTTCTTTGTGCTTTAGATGGGGGGGGGGGACATATTTTTGCACTGCATTTCGATACACTCCATTTAATCTCTGAAAATGTAGTACCTAAAATTAAATGAAATGTATTTTTGAGTTCAGCGTTACGAATGCTTTCCCACGATACCCCACACGATATACAAAGAATAGATTTTGCTTTCAAGTAACTTAATTAGCCCTCCCTACATTTTTCCTAAAAATATTTGTGAATGTTTAATAATCTGTATATATGTGGGTCAACAGTCTTTGTAACTTCCTCCAATTTGAACTTTCCACGTTCCATAGATCGCGAGTAAAATGGCTGTGACAGTGACAGACAGACAGACGGACACAGGAGTGATCTTATTATGGTTCCGTTTTTACTTTTTAAGTACGGAACCCTAAAAATTATTTTTAAACACCTCAAAAACATGTTTTTTCTTAATTTACACAAAATAGGAATTTTTACGTCATTCTCTATATAACGAATTTTCTTATGTAACAAATTTTTTGACTGGAACAATGGATTTCGTTATATAGAGACTAAACTGTTTTTGACTATTTTTTTTTTTTTTATCATTATTTATGTTTCAAATAAAATGGACTTTAATTTAGGCTTATTGTAATATAGTCTTTATTTTAAAGGATTTTTAACTATCATTCAAAGAAAAGAAAATATCCTCCTTCCTAAAGCTGTAACCACAAAGTGACCTGTTTATTTATTTATTTTTACCATCATTTTCTAAACATAACGATATTAATGCATAAATACATAATTTCGAAACTTTAGTCTTATTAACATGTAACTCTTTTATTTTTTCCTTATTTTCCAAAAGACATAAATAAGGTACGTGCAGTGAAGGTTAAATTAGTATTATGTAAAACAAACAACAAACGAAGAACAAAATATGTTCCTTATTTTGTGAATAAAAGTGCTTGCTTCCTTCAAAACAACATCTCAAAAACTGACGAACACTGAAATTTTACGAGCTTTAATGGCAAAGTGGAGAGGCCTTAATCATCTTAAATGGTCCATTAAGTATATGAAGAAGTTACGAAAAATTGTTTCAGCAACTTGAATTTTCTGTTAAAGAATGAAAATATGAAATAAAATGTCTTACAAAAGGTGTGAAGTAGTTTCTCTGTTTTTTTTTTTGTTTTTTTTTTTAACATTGTTTTATTTAACCCAGCCTTGTTACTTTCTTCTATCTTCAATAGAAGAAAGTATTGTAATCGAAATTTTTTTCGACTTCCGGTTTTCGACGGATTTACACGTTTTAGGGGTCAGAGATCACAAAAAACATGTTTATACAAAATGTCTATCTGTCCGTGTGTCCGTCTGCCCGCGTCTCACCATTGTACCTACTGTATGAAGTTATGCATAGAATTGAACCTATTTTTTTTTTTTTAAGTCTTTGGCTATGGCAAGCAGGTCCTCCATTAATTTGGAAAAAATCCGCCGGTAGGGGGCGCTGTAATAGTGATTTTTGTGCATTTTGAATATTGTACCACCGGAAAGTGTATGAAGTTATGCATAGAATTGAACCAAATTTTTTGTGTATGTTTTTGGCCATGGAAAGAAGGTCCTCCCTGAATTTGGAAAAAATCCGCCGGTAGGGGGCGCTGTAATAGCGATTTTTGTGCATTTTGAATATAGTACCATCGAAAAGTGTATGAAGTTATGCATAGAAGTGAATTAATTTTTTTGTGTATGTTTTTGGTCATGGCAAGAAAGTCCTCCCTGAATTTAGAAAAATTCCGCCGGAAGGGAGCACTGTAATAGCGATTTTTGTGCAATTTTCAATATTGTACCATCGAAAAGTGTATGAAGTTATGCTTAATTCTAATAAAAATACTAATAAAACTAATTATAATGAAATATTGACGTGAGATAGAAGAAAGTGTTGGGATTCGCACATCCAACTAGTTTTTGTATGTTAAGATGGAATTTAGTTATCAATTTTTAAACCACTTCTTGATATGCCAGAAATATAAAAAAATACGTCCACAGACATGTTTTCGATGACAATTCAAGATTTTGATATTTTTACAACTGAATTATAAATTGTTAGGTGGGCGGTCTAGGTGGGAGGTAGAGACATAGATAAAAAGTTAAGAGAAGAAGTGATATAGAAATAGAGATTGAGAAAGAGAGATAGAGAGATATAAAGATATAGGTTAAGAAACATATAGGCAGAGAGATGGCGATAAATATACAGATAGAGATAGAAATAAATGTCGTTATCTAAGGAATAGTCACTCCATATTTCTTCTTATACAGCTGGTTTAGCCGTTGTACGTGTGTACAGTATAGATGATTAATTTAATGTTTTGCTTTGCAATTTCCTCAAACTTTTCATGAGAAAATTGCGATTAAAAATAGAAAGAAGTTGAAAATTGTTCGACAAACGTGGCAAATGAGGTGCATTCGTACTATAATTAGTTTTGTAAATAATTTTTGCACCGCATATTGTACTGAATGCATATTTTAGTGCACTTCATAAGTGCATATCAATTTCATTCTGTTCGAAAGGCTGTAACATCATTAAAATGCACTTGCAATAATTTTTTCCCATAAGCCGTAATGTAACGGAAAACTTTTGACTGTCCCTGTCATTAAACTATACATCCGATTTTCATAAAATTTGAAATGACTCGACAAAATTTTGCAACAATTATATATTTAAAATTTCAGACCATTCTGTTGGGTAGTTTTTGCTCTGTTATATGCGGGCAGACGGACAGACAGACAAACTCAACAACAACTATAGGTGCTACGTATTTATATAATTACGAACGCACCTAAACATCAGAATCTAAAGTTTAAATTACTTGTTAAAAAAGACTGACAGAGATAGAGAGTTAGAAAAAAAGAGATAGATAGATAGAGATTGAGAAAGAGAGATAGAGGAATATAAAGATAGAGATAGAGAAACATATAGAAAGAAAGATAGAGATGGAGATAGAGATAAAAGTCCTTATCTAAAAATTAGCCACTCGATATTTTTTTTTAAACAACTGGTGTGGCCATGGTACGTGTGTACATGTACAGCATAGATAATTAATTTACTGTTTTACTCAGCGAATTCGTGAAAATTTTCATGAGAAAATTACGATTAAAAAGAAAACAAATTCAGAATTTAAAGTTTAAATTATGTATTAAAAGAGATAGAGACAGAGATGCAGAGTTAGAGAAAAAATATAGAGAGATTGAGATTGAGAAGGAGAGACAGAGATAGAGAGATACAAAGATAGAGATAGAGATACATATAGAGAGATAGAGATAAAAGTCCTCATCTAAACGCTTAACCCCTTGGGGACGAGCAACCGGTATGCGTGCCGCGTAAGGTAATCAGAATCCGTGATTATTTTCACCTGTAAATTTTTATTGTAAATTTTGCCTTATTTAATCCGAGCATTTTCCCGATTCAATTAGGCAAAAACTTCAGTTTTGAAAAACTGGTGATAAAAGATTAAAAATTCTGTAAAAGACGCTAGTCCCGAAGGAGTTAGATTAAAACATGAACACATTTCTTCAGCATTTTAAGAATGACTTATAAACATATAAATTTTATGTAAATTTTACTCGATACAATATAATAAAATAGATATTCTAGAAAGACTAAAAGCAATTAAGAAATATGCATGTTACAAATATAAATTACTGGTGAATAAATATTGAGGTACTTCTCCTCCACTCCTTATTTTACCATTCGTAATCCTATTTAAATTATTATTGTCTACTTTAGAAAACTTCTTTTCAAGTTAAGTATCTGCTTGCACTTAATATTTTTCGCTCTGAAAGATTTGAATATAAAATCATTCTTTCTTACTCTCAATGAAATTATAATGCATGAAAACTGCTTGTTGTTTGGAAATACATCTAATTTATCGTTTTCGTCCTGCCAATTTAAGGAGCTTTAGCGTCTCAATTAAAAAAAACGAATCCGTTTTTAGAACATTTGAAAATAATTCGTAATTCAGTTTGCTTACTTTCTAAATTTTTCCTGAAACGTAATTAGTCATTGCCCTCATGAATTCGTTAAGTTGTTTTGTTTGCCTCGCAGAGATATAGATTATTTGTCGTTCGATTTAAAAGCCACGAAATGGTTCATCTTAAGCTAAATATCAGATTTTTATTATGTAAATTCGAGAATTCATCTTAGAACTTGACAATATGTAAGAAATAGGAATGGTAGATTTCGTTAGATTTTATCAAGCGGAAAGTATTATCTATTGGTTTTCTCCCTAAATTGTAATATTCATGTGCCGAATTAGAAAGTTAGCATTTCAAAATTGAGTAAACAGTAAAATGTAAAATAATATTAATACGTAGCAAAATATTAAACAAGAAAGAAAAATGACGCGACAAGCATAGATTATGAAATATTATCCAACATATTCAGAACACCAAAATTTCACCATTCAAAATCAGAATTTAAATTTTAAATTACGTATTAAAAGAGGTGAGACAGGCATATAGAATTAGAGAATAAGAGATAGAGAGATAAAGATTGAGAAAGAGAAAAGGAGAGATATAAGAATGGAAATAGATAAATAGATAAAGGTATAGAGATAAAGTTAGAGATACAGAAAAAGAGATATATACAGAGAGATAGAGATATAGAGATAGAGACAGAAGTAAACATCTTTATCTAAGCTGCGATGCTAAAATTAAAGCATGCACACATTTTTCAGCAATTTAAGAATGACTAATAAACACATAAAATTTTATGTAAATTTTCTTAAAACAATATAAGTTAACAAAATAAATATCCTAGAAGGAATAAAAGTAATTAAGATTCGTACATGCTACAAACGTAAATTGCTCGTTAACAAATAATGATGTACCTCTCCTCCACCCCCACCCCTTATTTTACCATTCTTAATCCTACTTATATTATTATTGTCCTCTTTAGAAAATTTATTTTAAAGTTAAGTATCTATCTGCACTGAAATAATATTTTTCGCTCTGAAAGATTTGAATATAAGATCATTCTTTCTTTCTCTCAATGAAATTATAATGCATGAAAACTGCTTGTTGTTTGGAAATACATCTAATTTATCGTTTTCGTCCTGCCAATTTAAGTAGCTTTAGCATCTCACTTAATTAAAGAAAACGAATCCGTTTTAAGTACATTTGGAGAGAATTCGTAATTCAATTTGCTTGCTCTCTAAATCTTTCCTGAAACGTAATTAGTCATTGCCCTCTTATGAATTCGTTGTTTTGCTTGCCTCGCAGAGATATCGATTATGTCTCAATCGATATAAAAGCCACGAAATGGTTCGTGTTAAGCTGAATATCAGATTTTTATTATGAAATTCGAGAATTCATCTTAGAATTTGACAATATGTGTGGAATGATAGATTTCGGTAGATTTTATCAAACGGAAACTTTTAGCTATTGATTTTCCTCCCTAACTTGCAATATTTATGTGCCGAATTAGAAGGTAATCATTTCAAGAATTGAGTAATCAGTAAAAAGTAAAATAAAATAAATACGTAGTAAAATATTAACCCTTTAATGCCTGATTTTTCAAAAATCATTGTAATAATGTTTTTCGGCTTTCATTTTTTAAATAAAACATGGGAAAAATACTTTAAAAAATCATATTTTGTTTTAAGTATAGTTTATGGCTAAGAAACAGTTTGTTATTAATCAGCAATACTGGTGTTTAATTGAAAAAATAATTTCCCTTGATAAAATTCTATAATATTAAACACACAAGAATTTTAGGAACTATAATGAGAAATAAATTTTACTTGCTCACTGCAGGTCAAAATAGGGTATTTCGCAAGCTCCCAAATAAAACAAAAAGAACACGTAGCAATAACTGAAAAAAATAAATCTATCTTTATTCTTAAACAGCACAAGTATTGCCATCTACATGTTGAAAATCGATTTAATAATATTTTCAGAATGTATTTTATTGGCAACATTAGGCATTATAGCTTCAATATTATTCTAATAGTATTTTAGAGCCTAAATTGGGTATGTTGCCAAAAAGCAACACCAGGCATTTAAGGGTTAAACAATAAAGAAAAATCACGCGTCAAGTATAGATTATGAAACACATGCTCAGAACACTAAAGTTTCACCGTTCAAAATCAGAATTTAAATATTAAATTACGTATGAAAAGAGATAGGGACGGAGATAGAGAGTTAGAGAATAAGAGATAAAGAGATTGAGATTAAGGAAGAGAAATCGAGAGATATAAAGACAGACATAGAGATAGATAGATATATAAATGAAGAGAGAGATAGAGAGAGATAGAGATAAAGAGATGTACAGTAGAATCCTGCTAATCCGAACTAATTGGGACAGGTGCCTGTTCGGATTACAAAAAATTTGGATTATCTTAAATTCCGATAAAAATAGAAAAGGAAAGGATAAGTGCTAAAAAAATGCAAGTTAAAAGTACTCAGCAGTACAATAAACCTTCTGTAATCCGGCATCCTAAGGTCCGGCATGACTTTCGGAAAAAATAGTAAACCTTCTTTAATCACTCCTGATGTTTATAATAATCCAATGGAAATTCGGAATGAGGAATTACGTAACAACCCATTACAAACTGTTCAAAGTCTCGAATCTATAAATAGCTCACTCACCATGTCGACGAGGAGGGAAGAAAAAACATTTCTGTGGATAATTTGTGAAATCAAACTGTTGAAAGAAAAAATAGAATTTAATCATATGAATTAAATACCTTTTGCATTTTAAAATATAATTTTATAGTGACTAACAAACTTATATTGGAGATCTTTTGAAAAATTCTTCTACGACCAAACCTACAGTGCACATTTTCATTTTATATTTGTGTACATACGTTGTACTTTTACATTACTGAGTATTTATTTTATTCTATCCAACCTGTTTACAGAAGAAAAAACAGACTTTACTGCCATTTTTTGGTTTAATTCTAACTTCTACCCCCCCCAACCCCCCCCCCCCCCGCCTCCCCCGACATTCATATTTTAATCCGCAAAATTTTGTAAATGAACCTTTTCAGTTAATCTGTTCAAGCACAATTTTCAAAAATAAAATCGGTTCAGATTAACCGGAATTTCGGATTAGCGGGGTTCTGCTGTATATAGAGAGATAGAATTAGAGATAAACGACCTTATCTAAACTGAGAAGCTTAAATTAAAACATGCACACATTTTTTCAGCAATTTAAGAACGACTAATAAACATACAAAATTTTATGTAAATGTTCTTGAAACAATGTAATTTAAAAAAATAAATGTTCTAGAAGGAATAAAAGTAATTAAGATTTATATATGCTACAAACATGAATTGCTCGTTAAAAAATAATGAGGTGCTTCTCCTCCACTCCCACCTTATTGCTTATTTTACCATTCTTAATCCTATTTAAATTACTGTTGTCCTCTTTAGAAAATAAAGTTAAGTATCTGTCTGCACTTACATAATATTTTTCGTTCTGAAAGATTTGAATATAAGGTCATTCTTTCCTACTCCCAATGAAATTATAATGCATGGAAACTGTTTGTTGATTGGAAATACATCTAATTTATCGTTTTCGTCTTGCCAATTTAAGTAGCTTTAACGTCTCACTTAATTAAAGAAAACGAATCCGTTTTTAGTATTTGGAAAGAATTCGTAATTCAGTTTGCTTGCTCTCTAATCTTTCATGAAACGTAATTAGTCACTACCCTCTTATGAATTCGTTAAGTTGCTTTGCTTGCCTCGCAGAGATATCGATTGTCTGTCGATCGATATAAAAGCCACGAAATGGTTCGTAATAAGCTGAATATCAGATTTTTGTTATGAAATTCAAGAATTCATCTTCGAATTTGACAATATGTGAGGACTGGTAGATTTCGTTAGATTTTATCAAGTGGAAAGTCTTAGCTATTGGTTTCCTCTCTAAATTGTAATATTTATGTGCCGAATTAGAAGGTAACCATTTCGA
The DNA here is from genome assembly GCA_963932465.1 of Maratus speciosus. Classification (NCBI taxonomy): domain Eukaryota; kingdom Metazoa; phylum Arthropoda; class Arachnida; order Araneae; family Salticidae; genus Maratus; species Maratus speciosus. The sequence goes on along the minus strand of OZ010797.1, from coordinate 236,654,404 downwards.
GAATTGAGTAAACAGTAAAAAGTAAAATAAAATAAATATGTAGGAAAATATCAGACAAGAAAGAAAAATCACGCGTCAAACACAAGCATAGATTATGAAACACTATCCAACATATTCAGAGCTCTAAAATTTCACCGTTCAAAATCAGAATTTAAATATTAAATTACGTATTAAAGAAATAGACACGGGGATAGAGCGTTAAAGAATAAGAGATATAGAAAAAGAGATTGAGAAAGAGAGAAAGAGAAATAGAGATAGAGATAGAGATAAAAGTCCTTATCTAAACTGAACCGCTTAAATCACACACTTTTTCACCAGTTTCATAAACATATAAAACTAATAAACACATGAACATAATAAACATATAAAATTTTATGTACATTTTATTGAAACAATGTAATTTAACAAAATAAATGTTCTAGAAGGAATTAAAATAAATAAGATTTATATATGCTATTAAACATAAATTACTCGTTAACAGATAATGAGGTACCAGTTGTAAATTTCCAAGTGGGTGAAAAAAGTCTGTGTCAGGGTTCGAACCAGGGGTGTCTTAGTTGAAGCCGCCAATGCTCTTCCAACTGAGCCATCCTGGAGGAATCTAGTGGGCTAATTCACCCAACTACCTTTAACGATAACAGAATATGATCTGATATCTGAATAATCAGACTTCAATTAATTGAGAATAAGCTCAACAAAATCGAAAGTTATTTTAGGAACTGCAGTAAACGCTGCATGCGTAATTATATTAGATTACTTTTTTTAACACAATCATTCAATTCGAAAATATATCATAACAGCTGGATATTTACAACTGTTATGATTAATTTGCCAATTGAATTATTGTGTTAAAAGAATTAATCCAAATAATGAGGTACCTCTCCTCCACCCCCATCCCTTATTTAAGGGTGTTTTCAAATCCAAAAGGGCAACTTTCTGACATAAGTTTTAATTTATTTTTGTTCGAAAATGCACGAAACTAGCCGGTGTTGTTGTTCAAATACTATGTAATTGAGCTCTTTTTATTTTTTATTTTTTTGCAAACGCAATAGATCTTTCAGAAAATAGTGTCAAAATGAGTGTTTTGAACCGAATTTCCGCGCGAAGGAAGAAAGAGACTCAAGAGCGGGGGAAAAACGGGTTTGTCTCGTGATCAAAATTCCTTGTAACTCAATAGGTAATTGATGGATCAAAAAATGGAAAAAACAGTTCAATTCCAAATCGCCACCATGGTCAGGCTTTCCAATTTTATACCTTTCCGTTAAAAAAGGAATTTGTAAATGTGTCAAAACGTTTTTCGCTTGTTGAGCAGAGCAGTTAAGAACAGCCTTAAGCATTCTTAATCCCATTTATATTATTATTATCGTTTTTAGAAAATTTCTTTTCAAGTTAAGTACTCATCTGCACTTACATAATATTTTTTTCCTCTGAAAGATTACAATGATGAAAGTCCACATGCTTCCATATCGGACATATCATGTATTTTATCCACTCCTCCCTTTGCCACCTTCTGAATATTTTCCATTGCAAAACAAGTACACAAGCACACTGCAGCTTCCTCACCTTGTGTAAAACCTGGTAAAAAGCCCATCTCAGGTAGTAAGATTGGAGTGGAATATTTTTTCATCTTGACTAGACGCGTTGTTTTAAGGGGACCTTCTACATTAAGAGACAAAAAAAAGGCACTTTTTTATGATTTTTTTGTAAGAAAACTGCATGATGGATGTTTTTGAAATTTTAACAGTTTATTGTACATATCATTTTTTTAAAATTAGATTTTGTTGCTTCTACTCTAAGTTATAAACGAATATGTTCAACTGCTTTAGAAAATTTCGTCTGGACGGTGGGCATGATAGCGCCTTGTAGAATTATCTGAAACACAAAAATAATTTTTTTTTCGTAAACTTCGTGAGTATAGCTTCTAGTTAAATTAAAGGAACCCATAAATTTATTTAAAAAAGTTATGTAATGGCAGATTAAAAAAAAAAATTATAAAAAAATTTGTTCTTATTTGTTAATTACTTTTATTATTATTATTATTATTTTAGTAAAAGCTTTAATTCATATCGAAGGCAATTAAATAAGCTTTAATTAAAAAAAAATCAAGGTGATCCTGTATACCTTAAGATATGTACAATAAATTGTTAAAATTTCAAAAAGATCCGTCATGCTTCTTACAAAAAATCATAAAAAAGTGCTTTTTTTTTTTCTCCTAATGTAGAAAGTCCGCTTAAAGTGTATTCCATATTACCCGACATACCATCTTGAAAAAAAAAAAAAAAAACCTCTTCACTCGCCAACAAGTTAGCATAGAGGTAAACTGGCTAACACAGTAATAAATATAACTGTTCAAGTTAATACTGAACTTGGATTGCATCATTGTCAATGCGATTTCATAATTATTGCGAATTTTATAAAATTTACCTGCAAAAAACTGCTAAAATTGAGAATAAGATTTTATTTCACCGTCTCGCTAACAATATAATCTCACTAATATAATATAAAAAATCATATTATTTAAAAAATTGTTTTAAATTTTAGACTAGTCTTGAAACAGTTGTCTAGCTGATATTCCATACTACCCGACATACCATCTTGAAAATCATAATCTCTTCACTTTTCAACAAGTTAGCATGCAGAAAAACTAACTAACACATCAATAAATATAACTGTTCATTTTTATGCTGAACTTGGTTAACATAATTGACAATGAGATTTTATAATTAATATGAATTTTCTAAAATATACCTGCAAAAAACTGCAATAACTGAGAATAAGATTTGATTACACTGTGCTACTCTAAAACAGGTATCCAAACAGAACTCACCATAGTGCATCATGGGAGTACTAAGATGTCCTTTGGCATATTTACGCTAGGTTGCATAGTAACGAGCCAGATATTGAAGTATTTGACGGATCACTCAATAATACCCGAACGTCCTCTATATTTAATATTTCCGAACTTTTTTTAAATTTTCTGTACTTGTTTATATTTTAAAATGTTTTATTATTTTCTTTTTTCACAAATAACTTTATTAGTGCACGGATTTTTACACTTTTTCTTTCCTTTTTTAGGTAAGTACTGGCATAACATTAAAGTTCTCAGCTTATTGTGTTTGAAAGTGGAAAAAGTATCCAAGTTCTTTAAAAGTGAGTTTGAATATCTCAAGATGAGTCAAATTTATTCAAATATTTGCTTTTTATAAATATATGTCTTCTATGTAATAATAATATGATGATAATATTACTATTTGTCAATAGAAATAAATAACTAAAAAAAATTAAGAGTAAGAATTTAAAATGTTTGAATATGCAGCATGAAAAAAAAAATGGTATTATTATTATATCACAATATTAAAATATATACTTGCTTAAAAGACGTTATAAAAACATATTAAAAGTGAATTAAAAATGTATATTTACATGTTTCAACTTTTTTGCTGAGTCGTCATCAGAAAGTATAACAGAAAATTACAAATACAATCCGTGTGAAAAATAGAAAAAATAAGTGAGTAATCATATAATGCGCTCTATATTTTCGTGATCGCACGTGTTCCCTCTATGTCGCGACTCCGTAAGTTGTCCAACCATTCAACCCATAAATTCGGGATACGAAAAGATAATGTATCGTTACAAACTCCTGAACCTCTTAAATAAATTTCAATGGACTTTCTTATGAATTTTATATATTATATATATATATATATATATATATATATATATATATATATATATATATATATATATATATATATAAAAGGACTGACTGATTTTAAAATTCAATAACTTCCAAACGGTGACAGATATTAAAAAAATTCTTGCAGGAGGGTTATGCATAAAGTCAAAAGTTTTTTTTACAGTGATTTTCGATTTTAGTTCGAATTACAAACAATAGATGGCGCTGCGATCAATAGAGGCTAAATTCAGGCTCGATTTTTGGTACTTCGTGGCCCGGATAATACATTTCCATCTCCTTTTTCTGTATGGAACAACAGAAAGGACCGAAAATCGAGCCTGTATTTAGCGACTATTGCTTACAGCGCCATCTATTGTTTTTAATTCGAACTAAAATCGAAAATCACTGTAAAAAAACTTTTGACTTTATGCATAACCCTCCTGCAAGAATTTTTTTAATATCTGTCACCATTTGGAAGTTATTGAATTTTAAAATCAGTCAGTCCTTTTTGGGACACCCGGTATATATATTATATATATTTTTTAAAATTGTGATATGCATTGCATTTGTAATTTTCTGTTATACATTCTGATGACGACTCAGTAAAAGAGTTGAAACATGTCAATATAGATTTTTAATTTACTTTTAATGTGTTTTTAAAACGTCTTTTATGCAAATATATATTTTAATATTGTGATGTGGTTATCAGTGGACGTAATTTTGGCTTACTACTCGTACTTATTTACATTGGTATTATTTTTATCATTTTCAATGTAACATTATTAGGGCTGTTCTCAAATCCAAGCTGGCTACTTCCTGACACATTTTTAAATTCCCTTTTTTTTTTTTTTTTCGCAAACATATGAAATTGGCAGGTGCTTCTATTCAAAATCTTTCTAATCAAATAGCTTTTTTTTTTTTTTTTTTTTTTTTTTTTTTTTTTTTTTTTTTCATTTTTCGGTAAGAGAAGGTCGTTCAGAAAATGTCGTTTTGAACTGAATATTTGGACGCGACAAAGCGGGAGAGAAAAAAAAACTGTCGTCAGAAACAACAACCGCTTATAAGAAGATGTAGTTAATTTAACGAAAAATGAAAAACACTGTTTGATTATTTCAGTGATCATGCCTGAAAATCTCATGCTTTTACTTTTAAAAACAAGTCGGAAATCGTACGTCAAACGTGCAAATGAGGCGTGTTGGCATTCGTACGATAACTAGTTTTATAAATATTCAGATCTTGATGCAATAACTGTTGCACTCGTATACAAAAGTCTATGAATACAAAATTTATTACGATTATATATATATTAAATTCAGTAATACGGAAATAATAGGACTCAATATAAATAGTAAGTAATCACCATGGCAACCTAGAATCTTTACCTATCATGGGATATCATTGAATTGATTACGTATAATAGGATTCAATAGACAATTCACCATGACAACGTAGAATCATTATCTATCATGGGATATCATTCAATTAATTATGTATGATAGGATTTAATAGAATGAAGAAAATTTTTATTCATGTCTTTTTAAGTTTTGATTTGCTTTTCATAAACTTAGAAATGACTCGACAAAATTTTACAAAGATTATGTATATTAAATTTCGAACCATTCAGTTGAGTAGTTTTTGCGCTGTTATATGCAGACAGACGAACAGACAGAGAGGTGGACGGATCGGACGACGACTATAGGCAGCATGCTACGTATTTATGTAATTGCGAATGCACCTAATGAATCAGAAAATGTGGCAGAAAGATTGACGTTACTGAAAGAGTAAAAATATATTTTTGGGAACCGCCCTGCATGTTTTGAATAAAATAAAATAGATGTACGAGTGCATATATCGCTCACCCGCACGAAAAGTGACACATCTCACAAAAATTCATTTTACGTTTTATTCCACTAATAGGTCTGTCATAGCTGTGTCTTGCTAAATAAAAAATTTCGTAAGTGTACTTATACGGAAAATCACTTTATTACGCTTTTTGTCCATTTGTGACCACAGAAGAAGAGTGGATTGTGTGGGGAGGTAAATTTATCCAACCCTCCAAACCTCATCATATGCCTTCATTCTTAAGTGTTTAACGCTTTTATGCGCGTTTTGACTCCTGCATGCAGAGCTAAGTGCTGTAATTTCAGATTACACTCAAATCATGGAAATTTCATTTTGCCTCTCCTGTGAAATTTACTTTTGTCGAGATGTATCACTTCTTTCATCGTTGTTCAGTGGCTAACTCCTAAACAGCCAGCTTTACAGTGCGTTAAGAAATTATAAGACCACTAACGAAATGGTGCACTTCTGAAGAAGAAGACACAATACGCAAATTTTTTGCGAGTGTATTTAAAATTGATCGTAGAACGTTTTCTGTTATAATTACTACATTAAAATTTAAGTCAAATTTTATTAAAATCTTCTAATTTTTTTAAAACTTAAATAAGGTGACTGTTAAGAAATTATAAGACCACCTGAGGAAATTAGCATATTATACGTCACATCAGAATCATTATAAAACGTACGCGTTTGTATATCGTGAAAGTATTCCCTAGAAGCAAAGGTGCAGGTTTAAATAGTGTTATTTACGATATATTTGATGATACCGCAGGGTAAAGAGTTGTCTGCGACAGAAGTAAGAAAAGTTTGATTTTATAAGGGTGCTGGTAAATCTGATCGAGAAATAGCTTGTTTAATGAAGCGTTCTAAAACTGCCATTCACAATGAAATAATTAGGAAAAAGGATTTAAATAAAAGTAAACGATCGGGAAGAAAAAGGATTTTGACAGCACGGGATAATCGACAAATATTTCAATCATCAACTCAAAAAGGTCTTTCAACTCGGGAAATTTCGAACAGTTTCAGCAAAAGAACCTCACACATAACAGTTTGGAAGAGTCTGAAATCAAATAGTAATGCAAAATGTATGAAATTCTTGAAAAAAAACGAGCCTTATGAAACATCATCTCTATAATAATAGCCTAAGTCATGTGACTGTCATCAATAGTTCCGGGCTGACCGCTCCACTTTTTATATGCCAGGAGACCATTTTTTACATTTTTTATTTTCGCGTGGTAAATTAAAACAATGCTTTGATATTGAAATTAAAAGTCATGGTTTTTTGGTATTATTTATTATTTTTCTTTTCTTTTTCTTAAAAAATGGAAAGAAAAAGTGAAAGTCATGAATTTCAAATTAAAATTATGTATTTTAAATAAAATGAGTGAAATTATTATACTTTAGATGAATGTAATGAAATATGAAAAAATGCGATTGGAAAAACAATGTTTGATGATTTATCACTTGCGCCTGGCTAACATAAAAAGGTACTACTTAGTTATACCGTAGACCAATTTTGCTAAATTATATAAATCGCCAAACCACTCGCTAAATTATACAAATTGACATAATTTTCATTTTAAATAGCGAAAGAACAAATAAATTAGTATAACATTAATAAAAATACAAATAAAACGTCGAAATAAACATAACTTGATGATGTAAACACGTGTAACTTGCTTAAAGTCAAGCAAATGTGACATTTACGATCAAAATTTATTGGTATTTAATCTTATATTTGGCGATAGATTTTTGGTCAACGGGATAGCCAAGTAATACCCATAAAAATATGGAAATCTTGATTTCTCTACTAGAAACTTCTGATTTGGAGAAGTATTGAGAAAGTAAATTAATTTTTGGATAAAAGTAACAAGGTACAATGCTTAGCACTCATCTAACGGAGGCCAAACTGGTCGCCAAGGGCGGTTAGTAAAGAAGAAAGACTGAAATGCACTAAAAAATGTCATGTCATGGGACAAGAAATGGAAACAAGAGAATTTCAGATGAAAAAAAAAAATCTTGACGGTCCGGATGGTTATAACCACTATTGGCATGATTTGAGGAAGGAAAACAATGCTTTAGTCGACAAATGGGAGGAGGATCAGTAATGGTTTGAGGAGTTTTTAGTCATGATGGATTTAACACAAATTTCGGGACGCATGAACTCTGCGCAATATCAGGCTATGTTACATGGTCATTTGATACCGTTTGGACCTTTTTTAGATGGTGCTAACTGAATGTTTCAGCAGGACAATGCTTCTTGCCATGTGTATAAATTAGGGTTGCCAGTTTGGTCTTTTTTAATAACCTGAAATTTTGCATTCATACCAGAAATTCCCTACAATGTTCTTTTGTTTATTTAACCTTCCCACCGCCGCGAACTGATATATCCGTTCTCTAAGCTGCAGGTTTCACGGCAATAGAAGCAATATTTAAATTAATATAATTCTAGAAATATAATGCAGTTTTAAAATATTTTGTTACTAGCAAACCCCGCGGCTTTGCTCGCGTAATATTTGAAATATGCCAAGTGATATTTATATGTCTAATTTTTATTGAAAGGTAATAACAAAATTTTTAATTTATTTAAAGGTAATATTTTATTTTAGTAAAAGGTTTTTTTTATTAAAAGGTACTTATTACTTTTAGAAATAATTCAAAATTACAATTTAAAACACAGTTTGATTATTCACTGCATCACTATTACACTGCATTTGGCAGAAATGAGACTTAAATTAATAAAATGAAATAAAACTAATAAATGATAATTTAGAAAATATTTTGAAACTTTTATGCTCAATTAATACGCTCATTTCAGTATTCATTTGAAGTTTTGAATTTTTTAGAAACCGTCTTCTCTTACCTTAAAATTAACCATCATGTCAAATTCCAAGTCCTACCACATCTCTCAACATAAAGGGCTATGTTGAAACGGGAACTGTCACCATTAATTTGCCAACATTAATTTTAAAATCGGTTTGTTATTTCCTAATATTCCATAGAAACGTAATTTAAAAAGCTTTTAAAGCCCTTTTTTAGAACGTTTGATGTTCCTGTGAGCTCCAGGTGGTAGAATCACCGGCATAAAATATAGCCTGTGTAGGATCAGAGACTGTTACCATTGATTTGCAACTATTTCTTTTATAATTGATTTATATTCCCTGAAATTGCATACAATCGTAATTTAAAACTTTTTTAGAATGCTTTTTGCGCCTCCCCTTCGCTTTACCCCTTTTTAATTCGAATTCATTTTCGACGTTCCTTCGAGGGCATTTATATTTTATAAGTAACTACCATATCATATTTAAAGTTTCTAGCCTTTTCAGTATCACAAAATCGCAATTTAGAACGTTTCTAGCTCCTGCAACCCTCTGGTGTTAGTGGGACAGACATAAAATATAGCTTATCTTTGAGCAGGCTCTATCACCAAAATTTGTCATCATTATTTTTTTAATCGGTTTAGTAATTTATAAGTTTGCTTCAAAATTGTTATTTATAACGCTTTTCACACACTTCATTTTTTAAAATTTGGAATATTCTTTCGGCTGTTCTTAGAAAGCAGCTGCATCTTGTAAGTAAATACCATGCAATACTTCAAAGTGTTAGACCCCTCAGTTGTGCAAAAAACGCAAATTAGAACATGTTTTTCTTTTGCAACCCTCAGATGGTAGTAACAGCAACATAAAATATAACCTATGTTATAGCAGGGACTGTCACCATTGATTTGCAACCATTACTTTTGAAATAGCTTTGGTATTTCCTTAGATTGAGTAGAAATCGCAATTTAGAACGTTTTTAGGACGCTTTTCGCGCATTTTCACCCCTTTTTAAATTTCCAATTTTTTCGAAACTGTTCTTAAACATCATTTATATCTAATAAATATGTACCTTGCCTAATTTTAAGTTGCTAGCCCCTACCGATCACAAAAATCGAAATTTAGAACGCTTTTTTGCTCCTGCAACGTCTTGGTGATAGTGATACCGACACAAAATAGCGTCTATGTTAGATCAGAGGCTGTCAGCATCAAGTTCCTACCATTACGTTTGAAATCAGATTCATTCTTCCTGAGATATTGCCGACAAATCGGCATTTAGAACGTTTTTAGAACGCTTTTCGCGCATTTTACTCCTGCATCTCCTCTGGGGTAGGGGAAACAGATATAAAATATAGCCTATCTTGGAGCAAGATCTGTTACTATCATTTTTACACCATTATATTTGAAATCGGTTCAGTACTTCCTGAGATTGCATAGAAATCGCAATTTAGAAAGTTTATTACAACGCTTTTTGCGCATTTTAACCCCCTTTTAAATTTCGATTTTATTAGGAAATGTCCTTAGAGATCATTGATACCTTATAACTAACTACCATTCCAAATTTCACGATTCTAGACCCTTCCGTAACGCAAAAGCCGCAATTTAGAAAGTTTTTCTCCTGCATCCCCTTTGGGGTAGTGACACCGACATAAAACATCGCCTATGTTGCAGCAAGGGTTGTCACCATCATTTTGACGCCATTATTTTTTAGATCGGTTTGGTATTTCCTGAGATTGTGTAGAAACCACCATTAGAACGTTTTTTAGAACGTTTTTCGCGCATTTTCACCCCTTTTAAATTTTGAATTGTTTAAGAACTGTTCTTAGAAATCCTTTATATCTAATAAGTAGCTAATATTTCAAATTTCATATTTCTAGTCCCTTCGGTAACACAAAAATCGCATTTTTAGAACGTTTTTTGCTCCTGCACCCCCTTTCGGCTAGTGGCACCGACATAAAACATAGCCTATGTTGGAGCAAGGGTTGTCACCGTCATTTTGACACCCTTATTTTGACACCATTATTTTTTAAATCAGTTTGGTATTTCCTGAGATTGTGTAGAAACCACCATTTAGAACGTTTTTTAGAAAGATTTTCGCGCATTTTCACCCCTTTCAAATTTCGAATTGTTTAAGAACTGTTCTTAGAAATCCTTTATATCTAATAAGTAGCTAATATTTCAAATTTCATATTTCTAGGCCCTTCAGTAACACATAAATCGCATTTTTAGAAAGTTTTTTGCTCCTGCACCCCCTTTGGGGTAGTGACACCGACATAAAACATAGCCTATCTTGGAGCAAGCATTGTCACCATCATTTTGACACCAATATTTTTTAAATCGGTTTGGTATTTCCTGAGATTGTGTAGAAACTACCATTTAGAACGTTTTTTAGAACGCTTTTTGTGCATTTTCACCCCTTTTAAATTTCGAACTGTTTAAGAACTGTTCTTAGACATCATTTATATCTTATAAGTAACTAATATTCAAAATTTCATATTTCTAGGCCTTTCAGTAACGCTAAAATTGCATTTTTAGAACGTTTTTTGCTCCTGCACCCCCTTTGGGGTAGTGACACCGACATAAAACATAGCGTATCTTGGAGCAAGCGTTGTCACCATCATTTTGACACCAATATTTTTTAAATCGGTTTGGTATTTCCTGAGATTGTGTAGAAAGTACCATTTAGAACGTTTTTTAGAACGCTTTTTGTGCATTTTCACCCCTTTTAAATTTCGAATTGTTTATGAACTGTTCTTAGAAATCCTTTATATCTAATAAGTAGCTAATATTTCAAATTTCATATTTCTAGGCCTTTCAGTAACGCTAAAATCGCATTTTTAGAACGTTTTTTGCTCCTGCACCAGCTTTGGGGTAGTGACACGGACATAAAACATAGCCTATCTTGGAGCAAGCGTTGTCACCATCATTTTGACACCAATATTTTTTAAATCGGTTTGGTATTTCTTGAGACTGTGCAGAAACTACCATTTAGAACGTTTTTTAGAACGCTTTTTGTGCATTTTCACCCCTTTTAAATTTCGAATTGTTTAAGAACTGTTCTTAAACATCATTTATATTTTATAAGTAACTAATATTCAAAATTTCATACTTCTAGGCCCTTTAATAACGCTAAAATCGCATTTTTAGAACGTTTTTTGCTCCTACACCCCCTTTGGGGTAGTGACACCGACATAAAACATAGCCTATCTTGGAGCAAGCGTTGTCACCATCATTTTGACACCAATATTTTTTAAATCGGTTTGGTATTTCCTGAGATTGTGTAGAAAGTACCATTTAGAACGTTTTTTAGAACGCTTTTTGTGCATTTTCACCCCTTTCAAATTTCGAATTGTTTATGAACTGTTCTTAGAAATCCTTTATATCTAATAAGTAGCTAATATTTCAAATTTCATATTTCTAGGCCTTTCAGTAACGCTAAAATCGCATTTTTAGAACGTTTTTTGCTCCTGTACCAGCTTTGGGGTAGTGACACGGACATAAAACATAGCCTATCTTGGAGCAAGCGTTGTCACCATCATTTTGACACCAATATTTTTTAAATCGGTTTGGTATTTCTTGAGACTATACAGAAACTACCATTTAGAACGTTTTTTAGAACGCTTTTTGTGCATTTTCACCCCTTTTAAATTTCGAATTGTTTAAGAACTGTTCTTAAACATCATTTATATTTTATAAGTAACTAATATTCAAAATTTCATACTTCTAGGCCCTTTAATAACGCTAAAATCGCATTTTTAGAACGTTTTTTGCTCCTACACCCCCTTTGGGGTAGTGGCACCGACATAAGATATAGCCTATGTTCTAAGTCGGACTAACACCATCATTTTGATACCATTACATTTGGAATCGGTTCGGTAGTTCCAGAGCTTACCTCCGACAAATAAACAATTTTTTCCTCTTTATAATAGGAGTATAGATGAGTAATACTCTCAAGGCTTATATCCTTATACCTAATTAAATTTTTTATGTCTTTTTGAAAAATCAGCTTTTTTTACATTTTTAAAAAAATTACAGAGAAAAACACATTACAATTTTGCCCTTTTGCTCGGGGGTCAGGGGGTTAATGATGAACATTTCTTGATTGCTTAGAGTAAAAGTTTTTCTTTCAGAATTTCAAGTATGAATTCAAAATTTTTGAATTAAAGAAAAGGCCGAACTGGCAACCGTGGTCTAAATCTACCCAGCAATGGTTTAAAAAAGAAAAAAACCATGTTTTGTCTTGGCTAAGTCGAAGTCCAGACTTTAACCCTATGGAAAATTTTTCGGGGCGTATTAAGTCGCAAAGTTTATGCTAATAATAAACGATTTTTATCTGCCAATGAACTAGAAGTAACCATCGTAAAAGAATGGCACAATATTTCTGAATCTGTACTTAATCACTTAGTCACTTCTATGAAAAACTGAGTGTTTGAGGTTATAAGGAAAAATGGAGAGCCAATATCGTATTAATTTACATATTATTTTTGTTTTTAGACAAGTGGTCTTCTAATTTGTTAACAGTGTATTTTTCAGTCATTGCTAATATTTTTGTTAACATATTTATTTATTGCATTATTCAAAATTATTGCAAACTAACTTTAATAAGTATGTTGCATTTTGATATCTCATGTGTTTAAACTATAATTACAACCTTTATTTACCTCATAATTTTCAAAATCAGAATGGTCTTATAATTTCTTAACGCACTGTAGAAGTATAGTTAATTCTATTTTCAAAAATATTTAATTTTCAGTGCTTTGTAATAGTAAAAGCTGACAAGCATACTTGCCAGCGAAATTTAAGGGAATACCCTTAACCCTTTAGTACACGGCTTTGCATATATGCAAACAACAGTGTTTTGAATGTAATAGATTTTTTTATTCGTATATACCTAATTCACACCAGAAAATTAAAATAGCAATATTTGCTTTAATTAATAACAGACATTCCGTATTTAAATAAAGTGAAATTAAGCATTGAAACTTTCTGGTGTAAAGTCAGATTCTCTGAACTACGTAATTTCTAGAACGTATTCTATCATGGGAATTAAAGGGTTAAAGGTTAAGTTTTATAAAATAAATAATTATATAAAGTAAGGTATTTGGAGGCATACTTATTAAAATATTTACTACGTTTCAACATTTTAGCGTAAAACAGCAACACGACAGTAGTTTTTACTTGTATTGCAGATGTGCCACAGAAGAAAAGATTGACGTATTACATAAAAAATGTATCTTTGATTTTTTTCATTATTTTTCCTGTGTAATAAACCTTTCAGAGAACCAACCATATGTATTTTTTTTTCGAAACAAAATAAAAAATCGCGCATTTAAGGGTTAAATTTCGTCGTCAAATTCGAGATCTTAAATCGTCCAAGTAACAATACTCAATAAGCAGAATGCTTGTAATTTAGATTTTTGAACAAAATATAAGCAATATCTATTATTTCATAGCAATATGAATTCTAATACAGATAATTTTTTACATTAGAGGAGGATGATAAATTAACATAAAAAAAATACGAATGGCTGTCGAAGTAGTTTAATAAAAAACTGTATTGCATTCAATAAAAATTCTCCATTTTATGGCTTTCTTTTAAAAATTAGCTTCGCAACATTAGATGAAACAAAACTCATTTTAAATTGGGCATTATTAGGGTAATTTAGCCTTTCTCAAAATAAGCCAGCTACAAAGTTATGCGAAATTGTTTTCTAAAGCACCCAGAATCGCATTTGAAAATGGGTCTGCAGTTTTGAATGTGTTCGACTTAAAAAGGTTTTTATGGAATGCGATTTTAGAAAGCAGTTTATTTTCCTGTTTGAAAAAAAAAATAGTTTGAAGATAAAGAAAACTTCTGGCGCTTTTGGTTTACAAAAAGAGCAGTTGAATTAAAGAAGACACTCCCCCCCCCCCACCCCCATTTTACTTATTAATTTTGTTTTCATTTTCCCAAAGTAAATTAAGCAAATTTCCTCTTTTCCATTGTACTTCGTTTGTTTTTATTTTGAAGCTTCTTATGTAAAAGTTGTCTTTTGTTTCTTCACGTTTGCTTTTGTTTCTGCGTTTATTCAAAAACTGTTTGTTCATTTAGTTTTGTTGCGGTTAAAAATTACTTAACGTAAATTATTTAATTTGTTTTTTAAAAAGAAAATGCAATGAGGTTTATGTAACTCAAAATTCTATTTAATGAGCTTTTGAAATTATTAAATGCTTTCGAAAAGAAATTGAGTTCATTAATTCAACTCAAACGGATGAATTTGTGAATCTATTATGAAATCAATAGCAATATTTGAAAAGAATCGTACAAATAAATCCTTAATCTTTTTTTAGGTGAGTTCGTAATTACGTAAATGCGTAGCACGTACAGTCGTCGTCTGGTCCGTCCGTCTGTCTTTTCGCATATAATAGCGCATAAACTAACCAACCGAATGGGTTGAAATTTAATACATATAATCATTGCAGAATTTTGGCGAGTCATTTCAAATTTTGTGAAAATCAAAGGAAAAATTAAATATATCAATAAAAGTTTTCTTCATTCTATTAAATACTAGCGTACGTAATTGGTTCAATGATATGCCATGATAGGTAATGATTCTTAAGTTGCGATAGAGATTACGTCCTATTTAAGATGGAGTAATGTGATTTCCGTATAACTGAATTTAATATATATAATCGTAATAAATTTTGTATTCTTGCATTTTTGCATAAGAGTGCAACAGCTATTGAACCAAGATCTGAATATTTATAAGACTAGTTATAAGTACGAACGCGCCTCATTTGCCGCATAATTTCCGACTTGATTTATATTATTTATTATTATTATTATTTATTTATTTATTTTTTTGCATAGGGCTTACTTTTTAAAAGAGCTTCGACCGAGAACCGAAATCTGAAAAAATAAATTATGTCTTTAAACTAATTATTTTTTCACCTCCTAAACTGAATCAGAATTATTGTACTTCTCCGGAGTTGAACCGTAAACAAGTTTTTATTCTTTAAAATTCAATTAAATTTTTTTAAATTATTCAAAATGATGATTTGAGTTGATGATTGATCAATTGGTGATTTGATGATTGATCAAACGATTTTTTATTTATTTATTTATCTTAAACGCGACAAGTCAAAGCAGAAGAGTTTGCTACTGTCTGTAGGGAGTCTCATGTCTGGGAGCTACTCGTTGAGCAATAGTACTCCCGGGATACCTGGGCTTAAGACCGAGGGCCCGGCACTCTTATGAGTGTCTCCGATACATTCGAAGTTCCTGGTATGCCAAGAAACGGTTGCACAGACCATCCACCTCATTGAGTTGACGGCTGAAATTCCAGGATTAGTTAAAACTCGATTAGCATATTGAAATGCAACTACTCTGCCAAGTCATATCTTGGTGGAAACCACCTGTAGACTCGATTTTAGTGGTCGATCTACAGGTTTATTATTGTGTTTTCTTGCACCCAAAGGTATGAAAATATGGGAGCACGAAAACACAATGGTAAACCTACCTGTCAACCACTAAAATCGAGTTTGTAGGTGGTTTCCACCAAGATATGACTTGGCAGACTAATTGCATTTTAATATGCGAATCAAGTTTTAACTAATCATAGAATTTCAGCTATCGACGCGATAAGGTGATGGAATCTGCAGTGGCATTCCGGTCTATGGGGGACTCGGAGGTGAGATTCCCGAACCACGCGACAAAATTCTTGAGTACACGGGTAACTGCATCGCCACCTACAGTAGCAAGCCTTCTGGCTGCAAAAGCAAAATCCAGTGGTGTAAAGCTTAGTAGGTGAGAAAAAATTTCTCAGCAGGTAGGGAACACACAATGACTCTAGGGGGCAATGGCTCTGTGAGTTGTTTATAAGCGCTTTTTCGACATTTTATACATTTTAAAAAGGATTATTCAACAATTTAAAATAAGGTAAGTGTTTTATTTTAATAAATCTTAATTTTGTGTATGCATTTACTTATTTATATTACTTCTAATACTTTTGCCAGCTTCTGATATACAGTACTGAACATAAGCTATAACTTACCACGTGTTTGGACGCGAGAGTGCTGTGTAATATCTGTTTTTAATTAATATATTTTTTAAAAACCTAACTATTGATTCGGATTTGGAATACATTTGTGTTCTTTTAAATAATACATTTTACGGCAAATTTTTGCTTTTAATTATTATATAGAATACATTTTAAAAATAATTTTTTAGTTTGATAGACAAATCTAGTGTGCATTATATATATATATTTTTTACAATGAAATTAAATTTTGGTACTATAATAAAGATATGTAACTTTACTATTGTAATTTCGTTTATTTTACTATTATAATTCTTTTATTTTACTATTATAATTCATTTATTTTACTATAATAATTCATTTATTTTACAATATTTTAAATTATACAGTTAAAAGTTTAACAAAATTTTTAAATATAAATAATAATAGTAGTAAAATAGTAAAATATTTAACGTAGTTTAAAGTTTAGTCTGACTATAAAAAGATTTTATTGTACTTTTACCAATGATTTGAAGATTAGTCAACGACATTTTAGGTGGCTAAGTCAGATTAAGGTTTTTCAGGTATTCTAAGTGGCAATGGTAACTGTCGCAGCGAAGATGACTTCCAGTGGTGTTTGGGACTTAGGGAGAGTGAGTGACGCGCGTTGGGCGGTGTTCTTCCTTGGCTGGCAGCAAGTGTCGTGGTGACATCATGCTGGTTTACACCAATTCCGTCTGATATCTGCAGTTCAGTGCTTATGCCGGCGTGCTAGCTTGCCATATGGCATGCTAGTTTTACCTGAAACTCGAAATGAAAGATACATTTATCCATATTTTAATGAAATTGTACACAAATGGGGGGAAATGCGTTCTTTTAACATTCAATAGGTCAGCCTCTGGGAGTTTTTTGATATGTAGCAATTTTGTCTTGCGATTTATTATCTTATGTCCTACATATAAAAAATTTTCTCGAAAGCCTAGTCAGAAAATTGTAAGTATAGAAATTTTTATGAAATGATAATAATAATTATTATTATCAATCAAACTGTAATTAAAATGTTTGGGTAAAATTGCCACCTCTTTCTGCAAATCAAATTGGGCATATTTATTCCTTTTAAGAATGAATAAGTGTAAAAGTAAAATTAGTTACCAAAAAAAAAAAAAGTGTTACAGTATATTTACAGTATACAGTATAGTTACAGTATATAAAGAAAAAGAAAATAAAAAAAAAATTAAAAAAAAACTTCCTTATTTATAAGCATTTATTGTTTATCTTAAAACAATTACGCCTATTTTCATAACTACAATTCATGTTGTTCCAAAAGAAAAAAAAACTGTCACAATACGTTAATTTGGCGCGGTCCTTGATTATTGAAAATTCACCTCTTTGATATACGTTATTACTGAATTTATTAAAATAATTATAATAATAATAATTTTTTGTGTTGTTTGGGAGCTCGGAGGGTGCGTAACATGAATAAGTGGTCACAGGCCTTTCCAACAATATGTCACATGTCGGGGTTGGCAAAAGTTAGAAAAATGCCCCCTTTGGATCTACTATCGCGCCTCCTTGAATACATCCTCCTCCCTCTTTTTGAAATACCGTTTGAAAAAATGTGTTACTGTTGACGGTGACTATATAGAAAAAAGTCTAATACAATGTAGCAATTCCATAAAATTTGACTCAATTATTTCTATGTGAGGGCAAAAACATATTAATACCCCCTCGTATAATTCCGGTATGTCCTGAAAAGAGAGAAATATCTATTACACAATTCGATCTTTAAATGAGAAAGTGTAAAAACTGTAGCTATGGAAATAATTAGCAATTGACTTCTATAAAATTTTAAAATGATTTGTATATATTTTTTCTTTCTTCTCTCTAAAAAAGAAAGTATTGTTATCGATATTTTTTTCGACTTCCGGATTTACAAGTTTTAGGGGTCAGAGATCCCCAAAAACATGTTTATACAAAATCTCTGTCTGTCCGTATGTCCGTATGTCCATTTTGTACCATCGGAAAGTGTATCAAGTTATACATAGAATTGAACCAAATTTCTTGCGTATGTTTTTGGTTATAGCCAGCAGTTCGCACGTGAATTTGGGTATAATCCGACAAAAGGGGGATCTGTACTAACGAGTTTTCATAGTTATGTTGTACATCGGCTGTTCATGCAGCGACTGACAATTCGCCTCCAACTAACTTGGCGAGTCTCAATCAGCTGATGTACAGCAGAATAAAGAACAATATTGATTTTATTAAATATTATAAAGATTAACTCGTTTTTATTCTGATTAGTAAAATGCAGCAGAAACTTAAGATTAAAATCAAAGTTCGTGTAGTATTGACGTAATATAACACTGAAGGATTAACTTGTGTAACAATTTTTACTTTCTTCTATCTTCAATAGAAGAAAGTATCGTAATCGAAAATTTTATCGACACTTGGTTTTTGAAGGATTTACACGCTTTAGGGGTCAGATATACCAAAAAATATATTTATAGAAAATATCTGTCTGTCCGTGTGTCCGTATGTCGCCATTGTACCATCAAAAAGTGTATAAAGTTATGCATAGAATTAAAGCAAAAATTTTTTTGAGTTTTTGCTGTGGCAAGCAAGTTCTTCCTTAATTTGGGAAAATTCCTACGGAAGGGGGCGCTGTAACAGAGATTTTTGTGCCATTTTCATTATTGTACCATCAAAAAGTGCATGAAGTTATCCATAGAATTAAACCAATTTTTTTGTATATGTTTTTGGCCTTGGCAAAAATGTCCTCCCTTAATGTGGAAAAATTCCGACAGAAGGGGGCGCTGTAATAGCGATTTTTGTGCCATTTTCATTATTGTACTATCAAAAAGTGCATGAAGTTATCCATAGAATTAAACCAATTTTTTGTATATGTTTTTGGCCTTGGCAAAAAGGTCCTCCCTTAATTTGGAAAAATTCCGACAGAAGGGGGCGCTGTAATAGCGATTTTTGTGCCATTTTCATTATTGTACCATCGAAAAGTGTAAAGTTATGCATAGAATTGAACTAAATTTTTTGTGTATCTTTTTGGCTATGTCAAGCAGGTCCTCCTTGAATTTGGAAATATTCCGCCGAAATGGAGAACTGCAGTAATGTATAATTTTCTTGCTTTTTCGTAGTTCTATTGTACAACGGCGGCTAGTAAAGCGACTGGAATATCACATCATGATAAGCCGGCTATTAGCGAACAGCTTCTGTACAACAGAATAACGGAAAATTATTGATTTTAATAGTATTGAACTAATAATATTATCGACATTTGTAACTACATTTTGAAATATTGAGATGTGTTAGATAGAAAAAAGTTTTGGGATTGACCCATATAACTAGTTTGAAATATTAAGATATATGAGAAAGAAGAAAGTTTTAAGATTGGCACATGCGACTAGTTTTTTTTTTTTATTCTGTGGCTTTTATCGAAAATTAATTTAAAAACGTGAGTGAAAAGAAGTCCATCTCGGAATATTCTATATTGGAGTAATCTTGTATTACACTATTCAAGCCATCTAGTTTTTTAAATATCTGAAATTATTTTTTCAACTCTTTTACAGTGTATTAGAAAGTTTTCCCATTTTGTAATATATATTTATTTAAAAATTTTTCAACAATGAGCTTTCTCACTTTTTATCTTTTGAAGAAAAGTAATTCTAAAGATGCATAAAATATTTTGTTACCTTAACCTAAAAAAAGTCCTTCCGGCCAGTGCCGGGAGGAAGAGGTAGCTTTCATAATCTTTATTTAAAAAAAGCCAAATTATATCATTCAAACACACGAAGCTCAATTTAATGGAAACCGACTATAGGAGATTCAATACTAATTTTTATCAATATAATGAATGAGAATTTCGCGAAATTAGTCAGCTTTATCCAAGCTGCTTTTCTTTAAAGTAACATATATTTGGCTGCCAAATTCGGCAATTTCTTAAAGTGCCTGTCATTTTAAGACAACATGGTGGATGAGGCTAAGCAGTGAACTTGGTCGAGACCTTAGTAATTGCTGTGCACATGCTCACTCACATCGGAATCGGTTAATATATAGGAGTGCTGTCGCATGCAAAAAATCAGATTTTTCAAAATGTCACCCACAATAGAAATTGAAACTGCTATATCTGAGCCATTTTTTAAGGTAAAGACAAACAAAAAAATGCTCCTGAATCCTTATATCAAGGTCAAATACTTAAGAAAGAAACCTTTTTCAATTTCTAATTTTTTTGCACCGCACTTTAAATATATATATATTTTTTAATTTAATGGTCACCATTTTGAAACAAGATGGCTGATGAATCTGGCCAGCGAACTTGGTCGAGGTGTTGATATATACTATCCACATGCCTTCTTACATCGAAATAGGCGAATACGTGTGTTTTCGCGTGACAAATACAAGATCGTTTCAAAATGTTAGCCATGCTAGACATTCAAAGTGCTATAAATCAACCATTTTTTAAGATATAAACAAAAGAACAAATTTTCAGAAACAAAAACTGCTCCGGAATCTTTGTATTAAGGCCAAATACATAAAAAAATCTTTTTCATTTTCCAATTGTTTAATACCTTATTTTGAATTTTAAATTTAATTTTTTTTAATGGCAACCCTTTTGAAACAAGATGGCAAATGAAGCTGGCCATCGAACTCGGTCGAGACATTGGTATGTACTATGTACAGACCAAGTTACATCCAAATAGGTTCATAATTACGCCTGTTATCGCGTGACAAAAATCAGGTCGTTTTAAAATGTCAGCCACAAGAGAAATTCAAAATGCTATTACTCAGCCATTTTTTTTAGATATAGACGAAAGAAAAACTGTTCCGGAATCTTTGTATTAAGGTCAAACACATACAAAAAAAATCTTTTTCACTTTCCAATTTTTTGGTATCTCATTTAAATTTTTTTATTTTTTAATTTTTTTAAATGGCCGCCATTTTGAAACAAGATGGCGGATGAAGCCGGCCAACGAACTCGGTCGAGATATTTGTATGTACTATGTACACCAAGGTACATCCAAGTCGGTTCATAAATAAGCCTGTTATTACGTTAGAAACATCAGGACTTTTCAAAATGTCAGCCACTCTAGAAATTCAAAATGCTATAACTCAGCCATTTTTTAAGATATAGACGAAACAAAAACTGCTCCGAAATCTTTGTATAAAGGTCAAATACATAAGAAAAAATATTTTTCCATTTTCAATTTTTTGGTACCACACTTCAAATTTTAAATTTTTAAAAAATTTTTAAATGGCCGCCATTTTGAAATAAAATGGCGGATGAAGCTGGCCAACGAACTCGGTCGAGAGATTGGTATGTACTATGCACACACTGAATTACATCCAAATCGGTTCATAAATACGCCTTTTATCGCGTGACAAAATTAAGGACGTTTCAAAATGTCAGCCACGCTAGAAATTCAAAATGCTATAACTCAGCCATTTTTTAAGATATAGACGAAGCAAAAACTGCTCCGAAATCTTTGTATAAAGGTCAAATACATAAGAAAAAATATTTTTCCATTTTCAATTTTTTGGTACCACATTTCAAATTTTAAATTTTTAAAAAAATTTTAAATGGCCGCCATTTTGAAACAAAATGGCGGATGAAGCTGGCCAACGAACTCGGTCGAGAGATTGGTATGTACTATGTACACACTGAATTACATCGAAATCGGTTCATAAATACGCCTTTTATCGCGTGACAAAATTCAGGACGTTTCAAAATGTCAGCCACGCTAGAAACTCAAAATGCTATAACTCAGCCATTTTTTAAGATATAGACGAAACAAAAACTGCTCCGGAATCTTTGTATAAAGGTCAAATACATAAGAAAAAAATATTTTTCCATTTTTAATTTTTTGGTACCACATTTCAAGTTTTAAAAATTTTTAAAAATTTTTAATGGCCGCCATTTTGAAACAAAACGGCGGATGAAGCTGGCCAACGAACTCGGTCGAGAGATTGGTATGTACTATATACACACTGAATTACATCCAAATCGGTTCATAAATACGCCTTTTATCGCGTGACAAAATTCAGGACGTTTCAAAATATCAGCCACGCTAGAAATTCAAAATGCTATAACTCAGCCATTTTTTAAGATATATACGAAACAAAAACTGCTCCGGAATCTTTGTATAAAGGTAAAATACATAAGAAAAAAATATTTTTCCATTTTTAATTTTTTGGTACCAAATTTCAAGTTTTAAAATTTTTTAAAATTTTTAAATGGCCGCCATTTTGAAACAAAACGGCGGATGAAGCTGGCCAACGAACATTGGTATGTACTATGTACACACCGAATTTCATCGAAATCGGTTCATAATTACGGGAGTTACAGTGTGACATAGGTCAGATATATATATATATATATATATATATATATATATATCAATTTTGAACGGAGGGTGGTTTCGGGGTCTGGGGGTCATGATCGATGAAAATATACCAAAATTTTTTGAAATCGCTTTCCTCCGAACGGCTGCAATAGGTAGCTTTTTTGTAAAGAAAGCTACCTAAAAAAAAAAGAGCGGGAAAGGTATGTCAAGAAAAATTCTACTACTCTGTTTATTGTCTGTGTTGTTCTATAAGGCTTTCTTTTTTTCCCCCTCTCCTTCTTCTTTGAAGTAAATTAGTCAAACTCCATTTTTCCTGCAATGTTATGTTCATTTTTATTTTGTTGAAATTTCTTCTATCATATGCTGCTTTTTGTTTAGCTTGTACATTTTTCTAAATCATTTGATGGCCATGTTATTTAGTTCTATCGTAGTTGTTCAGAGCAAAATGGAAAAAAGGCAAAATGGAACGGTGAATGAAGTTAACTAAGTTACCTTTTTTATCTAAACGGAAAAAGAAGAGAGTTCGAACAAGAAAATATTTTTGAAAGAAGATTGGATTTTGATAAAAATGTCAGATGAAATATTTTACCAGCATTACACCTTACTTTGTCAAATGTAGTTGTATTTATATACTATAAAGGAAAAAGTGTTCATGCGTAACGCTGACGTCTTTGACGGTGATAACAGCACACGATTAAATTTAACTTTCATTAACTTTTATTCAAATATTTTAAACTTCTAAATACCGCACATTTTTAATTTTTACTCCGTCTAATAAGGAAAAAATGTGTTAGGGTTCTGTACTTAAAAAGTAAAAACGGAACCATTATAAGATCCCTCCTATGTCTGTCTTTCTGTCACAGCCAATCGTAAACTATAGAACATGGAAAGTTCAAATTGGAGGAAGTAATAAAGACTGTTGACCCACCTATTTGCAGATTATTAAACATTCACAAATATATTTAATTTAGGAAACATGTAGTTAATTAAGTTACTTGGGAAAAAAAATATTTTCTTTGTATATCGTGTGGGGTGTCGTGTGAAAGCTGTCGTAACGCTGAACTCAAAAATACATTTTTTTAGCTATTATAGTTTCAGAGATATCGTCAAAAATGTAGTGAAAAAATATCCCCCTTCGTCTATTTCCAAATCTACTGAAACGTAAATTATGAAAAAATTAGAGGTAGTAGACGTTAATGTAAACCTTGCAGGAAAATTAGAGCGATTACCCTTATGTCACATAGTTTTTGAGAAAAGCGCATTTTTCCGTTACACACAAATTTCGATTTGCGGGCATTCAGAAAAGGTGTTGAGGAGCACTGGGGGTACCTATCGTAGCAGAAGTATAAAAGCATTGTAGATAATGATTTTCGAAACAAAAATCGTCGATAATTAACCGAGATATTAACCCTTAAAAAAAACGGGCGGTTTGGACATACATAATGACAGGGGCGGCGTACTCTATGCACTATTAGCTTTTAAAGCCATATATAACAACTTTTAATGATATATTTGAGTAATGCAATGCCAGTAGCAGTATAAAAGCAACTTACGTCAATTTTTAAAAACAGACTAATTTAATTAGAATTAATCACATAAATACTATGAGATTCGCATCCAGTTGCATTGAATAGATCTCTGAATACGCCTCCCGTGTCTTTAAACATTAATTAAAAACCTATCTGGAAAAACGCGGCACGAACCAAGGCGGCTTTGCATTGCAATTTTGCGACCTCCTTTCTAAGCGCGCTTAGCACAGTGCAAAGTGTAAACTTTGAACAAAAGTTTTGTTTTAGCTACACTGTAAAAGTAAAAGATTATTACTACGCTAAACCTACTTTTACGAAAGGCCAAAGAAAGTTTAAATATCACTACTTGTATTCTCAGTACCGAATTAAGTTCATCATTAGCAGATTAGGATAATGTTAAAAAAAGAGTTATACATAAAAGCAATATTTGATATCATTTAGGTTTCATATCTCTTTGAACTTGTATGGTATAACCATTCATACTTTCTAGTATATATAATCTGTACCCAACCCTACGTTGTATAGTTTTTTACAAAGTCTTTTTATTCGTTTAGCAATGATTTTTTTTTTAATAATACAGTTGATAGTTCATACATTTATTGTACGGAACTCTCTGAGCGCGAGTAATACTCGAACTTGACCGTTTATTTTTAAAAATAATTTTAGAGCATGGATTTTAGTAAAAATCTATTTTGATCGCATGCAGAATATTACGAATGATAAATCTGATTGCACTTAAATATAAATAGCTCAGCATTTATTTCCAGCTTATATTCCGTCAGGAAATAAAAACACTCATCAATCAATAAATATAATATAAATAAAACACACATTTAAGACATGTAATCGAACTATGCGCTTAAGTCACTGAAATGATCAAAATCCAAAAAGCAGATTGTAAATAGTAATCTTTGGCGATTTCTTTCTGCTGATAATTCTTCATTTTTATTCTGTTGCCAGGGAAGTCCGGGTTTATCCACTTTTTCTCCTTAAATTTCTATTGATGTCAATAATAGAAGAATTTTTCTTTAATTTTTTTTTTAAGTTTCAATGACAAATTAGCCATTTATATTTAACATTCTAATTATGTCCGTTAAATCTTAAACTTTTCTTGGGAATTTATTATCTGTTTTATATTTCTGTGCGTCAGTTTAATTTTTATCAAAAGTTTCGACTGCATAAAAGCTAATATTCCACAGTCACATTGAAATTTTTGAGATACGGCTAAACGGTACAAGTAAACTTATTAATTCTTAGGAGTGTTAAAAATAATTCCCTCCAAGAGCAATGCACTTTTATAGGCAAATTTTCCAAAAAATTAAATGCCAAGCCATCCATTTCATGGAATAGATGAAAGATATCCTTTTAACCTCTTCGCTACCTGGGTCCACATATGTGGACCTCTATTCTTTTCCCCATAAAAACTAAACTGTTTGACTTTTTTACATTTTGACTTCATTTCTTAATAACTGAATGTTTTTTGCTTTAAAAGCAAACCAATAAATGGCAAAATCTATGCTAATTTCCTCATAAAATAGATGTTATTTTCATATGAGTTTGCAAAGCGCCTTCAAAGAGGGTGTGGCCAAGAAATTGAGAAATTTTCATACTTATTTAACTTAAATCCTTTTACAATAAAATGTTTTGAGGATTTGTATTTCATTCACTTGATTAAAGGCCTTAAATTTGTGATTGTGTGAATTTGGGTTAGTGATAATTAAATTGATATTTTAACGGAATTTGTCATTTTGGATCCCTATTTGTAAACCTAAATTACTAGTCCCCTAAATTATCAATTTCCGAAAAGTTCTTTTTTCTGTCATCTATGATGTCTTTTTGTTTGTTTAAAACCAATGAATGAGTATTTGTAATATTATTTTAGCTTTGGGAACAAAAGAGGTTACAGCCTCATCAATCCTATCTTCGGAATGAAAACGACGCTCACATACATTTTTTTAGATTAAAAAATAGCCAAAAGTCACACATAGCAAGATCAGGAGAATAAGGTGGTTGTTCTGTCACTTTGATGTTTTTTTGTTCAAGAAATTGGACTGTAATACTTGCTGGATGAGAAGATGCATTGTCATGGTAAAGCATGAGTCCCTTAGCATTCACCTCTTGAAGAATTTCTGGAAGATACTTAGTGGTGTACCAGTTAGTTGTCTTCTGTGCCTCTAGCTCAGCCATACTCAACCTGCCGCCCGCGGGCTTTCTATATGCGGCCCGAGATACATAATCATTAACCTTCTTACCGCCGTGAACTGATATACCCGATCACTAAGCTATAGGTTTCACCGCAATAAAAAAAATATTTAAATTGATATAATTCTACTGATATAATGCAGTTCTAAAAGACTGAGTAATGAGTAAAACTGTTAAGGATTACATTCATACACGTAACTACTTTTTTTACACCATGTTGGAAAAATCATCTTTTTTTATCATTTCAAAAAATTTTGAAAACTATATTACACTTTTGCTTGGCGGTTAGAGGTTTAATCCATGTTCTAAAATTAATTGAGATGTGCATAAAAGTATTTAAGACCGCCACTTTTGTTTTATATATTTTCGTGATAAATCAAATCGGTTCTGTTAATTATAATTAATTGAAAATTATATTAAAACACCTTAAATTCCAATTTCTTGGTCAAAAGCTATTTTTTACATATAGTCCTTATTTGTACTACAGTGCTATATACATTTAATATTCAACAATAATCAAACATTATTCCAAATTAATTAAATTTGTGATATATATTTCTACAAAAAAAAAAAAAAAAAAAAAAAAAAGATTTTGGATTGAATAAAAAACTGATTTATTGGGAAAAATCTCCTGATTTTTTTGCTTTAGAACTTGGAAATTCTGCATTTTTATATTATTACGTTTTATGCTTACTAATATTGCTTTTCATGGCTGACTGCTTTTCAATTTTACACCACCATTTCCAAACAAGAAACATCACGCCATATTTCTACATTTCTAAAACATTTTCAATAAAAATCTTCCAGGAAGTTTATTGTTTGGAAATAGTGGTGTTAAATTTTTTTGGTAACATTTCTTCCGCGACAAACATTTAAACCGGCTGATAATATTAACTTTGTATATTGCTTTGCTGTCTACTTCTGTTATCTTACTATTTTAATTACTTCCTTTTTTAAGTATATTGCGGCCCGCATAATGCCATAAACACATGTTTGTGGCCCGCGAAAAACAAAGTTTGAGTATGGCTGCCTAGCTGAATGGCTTTGACCAGACCTGTATTTCAAAAGAACACGGCACACATTAATTTTTTTCATTGCTCGTTGTCTTTTCACAATTGTTGGTTTGGGATCATCTTCAAAGACCCGTACTTTACTTTCTTGACGTGATGGAACATAAAAAAAGGTATGTACGTCTCATATCACCAGTTATGATTTTAGAAATAATGCGGTGGTCACCATCATTAAGCAATATTAGGGTTTCTTTACTGATTCTCACACACTCCGCTTTTTGTTGTTCTGTTAAATTATAGGGGACCCAACGACAAACTGATTTTTTCATATGCAGTTCTTCATGAATATATCTTTAATATTTTCATGAATAATTAATGTATAGCTGCGTATCCAATGTTAAGGGGGCTGGTCACTCAGCTTCGGAATTCTCCTCCGTAATGTTAAGTCTAATGGGCTTTTGATGCATTCGTATATTTAAAATATCTTCTCGGGAAATTCATATTTTTAACATCTTTTTTCTGTGTACTCTTCTTAAAGGATGTTACTTTTCAAAGTATTTCTAAAATCGATGCTGAATTTAATATTTTATGTGCTAAAAGCGGGCGAACTGTGAGTAAGATTTTAACACTTCCTATACAATTAAGTCTATACTTTAGAAATATTTTGAGAACTAAGAAAAAAAGAGGCATCTTTTAGGAAGTGTACACAAAAAATAGAAGTTAAAAATATTAATTTCCCGAGGAGATATTTTAAATATACGAATACATCAAATGCTTTACATTATTGAGGGGAAATCCGAAGCTGAGTGACCAGCCCCCTTCAGTTTCATCTACATCATTTGGAAAGTACAGCGATTACACTGGTCAACAAATTTGAACTTTTGCTTTGTCCTAAAACAGAAATTAGTTGTGTTTTATGCGTTTTTTTTTGTGCTGATACCGAATCTAAGTTTTAGCTTTACTCCAGCGCGTCAAATTTGAGAGATATTTGCAGATTTTAATTTATGCAAATTTAGTAAATTTTATACAATTATTTGCAATTTTAAGGTATAAAGCAATATCAGACAGGGTTTTTTGTTTTATGTTATCATTATTACCTAGAATTTACTTCACAAAAACGTTGTTTCTGAGATTATACGGACATGTGACTGTGAAATATCCTAATTTGCATATTTTTCATGTTTTTCTAATAATGTTTCTATCTAGACATTCAAATATTTCTGCCGCACGAGTACGCTAATATGTTTCTAAACTAGTTTTGTGGGCTGATTTCAAATCTTGTATATGTTCTCTTCTATCATGTCTAGTTTTTGAAAAAAGTGAAATTTTAGCTTTTGGTCAAAAAAGCCAGAAATAGCTTTTTATGATACTTTGTATGATAAACTTAAACCAATTAGGATAGATACTACTACTTTTTTTTTGATTATATAAATTTTTGTTTATGTCTCTGATATGAATCTGACCCTGTTCACCTTTTTGTCACCTTTTGTCACACCCCTAAAAAGTATCTTATATCAAACCGTAAATGTTAATGCCGTGCAAAAGTAGAAATTCATCTTACTCAAAAATTAGACATGACATAAGAAAACAGACTGCAGATTTGAAATCAGCATAAAATTCTAGTCTAAGAAAACATTACGTCAATTCTGTGGCAACTATTTTAAAGTTGATAATGATGTAAACATTACACCATTGAAAAATATGCAAATTGGGCTTAATAACTGATAAATAAATGTTAAGAATATGCAAATCGTGACATTTATCTGAAGCAAATAGTCAAGTAGGCATTATCTAGAAAACGTAATTAGATGTGACATACATTGTATCTAAAATTTGCATAAAATATCACAAAAAAGCTTAAATTTGCATAAATTTAAATATGCAAATTTCTCAAAACCTGGACCACCTTGAGATAAACGGAAAGCATATTCGGAATCAGCGCCAAAAACTGATCTAGAATCAACTACTTTTAGTTCTAGGACAAAACCACTGTTGTACAGTGTTATCATCGATTAACATTTTTTTGTACAGACAACACATTTTCTGGCACTATAGCTGACAACAGTCTTCCTGTGTGTTCTTCATCCAAAAGAGAATTTCGACCTCTTCTAAATTCTGTAAACTATCTGAAATACAGTGGCTCGAGGCTCGAGATGGAGCTTCATATCGATATGCTAATTGTAGATGTTCAAGGCATTCTTCTAGATTTAGCCTCAGTTTAAAATAATAGAAAATCGTACCTCGATAATGCTCTCGCGTCAACTCCATTTTCTCTTCTTTCAAAATTTATTCTACGATGGCTAAATTGCAGTTTTTGCCACAAATGCTGCTGATATAAAAGAGTTCAAATTTACATATAGCACCAAAAAAAATTTTGGGGGCCGCATATCGTCTGTCCCTGTCTCAAAAATTACAGCGTTACTCTTGTATAAGGTAAAAACTTCTTATAACATCATACAAATTACTAACAAACAAAGCGTTTCGAAAGAACGCTGTATCTCTTCATCAGGTGCAAACAACACTTGTTACCCTTTTGAAAGCATTAACTACAAGCCATTGTCAGTTTGTATTGTTCCTGCTTTCAAAGTGGTATCACAGTTTTTGCTGATGAGGAAAGACGACGTTCTGTCGGAACGCGTTGCGCATTACTTTTTTTAATGATGTTTTAATAATTTTTGTACCTAATAATATTTACTTAAATAAATCTAATCTGGAACAATTTTACTGAATATTGAGCATTAAAATAAAATTTTTGTTATTTAATTCAAGCTAACTACAAATACATGCGAAGTAGTTTCTTTTTCTTTTACTTTTTCACATGTTTTGAGTTGCATTAATATTTTCGGTTTCATAACGTTTTCACTTACAGATATTTTTAAAGGGAAATTCTTCGAAGAAAAAAAAAGCAACTCATCTCCGTAAAATAGAATAAAACTTGGAAATGAAGAAAATGTTCGTTTGATCTTGTTACTTACAAATTCGAAAGAAGAAGGTACGCTATGAAAACTCCATCCCTCTTCTGCGACTAGATTTCTTTGTTTATTATAAGTTCATATTTTATTTTTCTTTCTCCAAACTTTTCCCAACTCTCTTTTCCCCCCAATATGTTCTGTTCATTTTATTAAGCGGTTTTTTTTCCATGAAGCTACTGCTTTTGTCCTAATGTATGTATATGTATGTCTTCAGTTTTTTCAACAACTACTGAACAGATTTGAATGAACTTTTACAATAAACTCTAAAAAAGACAAATGTTACTTAAGGCTGTTCTCAAATCAAAAAGAGCAACTTCCTGACATAAGTTTTAATTTATTTTTGTTCGAAAATGCATGAAACTAGCTGGTGTTGTTGTTCAGAAACTATGTCATCGAGTTGATTTTTCCATGTTTTTGCAAACCCAATAGATCTTTCAGAAAATAGTGTCAAAATGGACGTTTTGAACCGAATTTCCGCGCGAAAGTAGAAAAATCACTCAAGAGCGGGCGAAAAACGGGTTTGTCACGTGATCGAAATTGCTATTAACTCAACGGGTAATTGATTGATCAAAAAATGGAAAAAACAGTTCAATTCCAAATTGCTTCCATGGTCAGGCTTTCCAATTTTATATCTTTCCGTTAAAAAAATGAATTTGTAAATGTGTCAGAACGTTTTGCGCTCGTTGAGCAGAGCAGTTAAGAACAGCCTTAATCTGAGTAAATATAGTATAAAGCCATATGAAAATATACAAACTACAACTGTTTTATCAAAAATGTAGTAACTACAACTTCTTGTATTTTTATTAGCTTTTGATAAAAATATTTATCCGAAATGTCTTCAAGATGTCTTCTACTTTGTAAACTTAGTGTAAAAAGTTGTAATTTCTATATGAATGTCTATTGATGTGCATATTATTAAAGTTTTATTTTGATTTTTAAAAATAAATCAGCCAGTTATTTAACATTCTAATTACTAGGGCTGGGGAATTTCTAGAAAATCTTACCAGCTAGAAAAATGCAATGCACAGTTGAAAATTGTTATGACAAAATTTACGCAACTGCAAAAATACCATATTGCTACAATGCATTTTCATAATTTTTTTCTGTAATATGAAGAAATATATGCAAGAGAGGAAATATTAATATAGAATAGAACCTTGTACCATGTTTACATCGTAGTAATTTGGAAAGTTGCGAAACATAGCTAACTATTAAAAAAAAAAAGTATTCGGTATATCTCTATAGTTTGCAGTTTTCGAAGACTACCTAAAAATTCACTTGTCCTGTCAAAAAATTCACACGCCAGTGGTGAGTAAAATCATGCATTTCCCCACCACTACTAATTATACCAGCCTGGAATGGTAGTGTTTTTTAACATTTGATAATTAATTTTTATATATCTTTTAGAAATCCGAAATTTTAGAATTCGAAAATGACCTTCATTTTTAACTATCACATAAGAATTTTTCGCATATCGTAAGTTTCAAACTTAGTAAAAAAATAGAGAAAATCTGTTAAATCAATTTGCTAAAGCCTTATTAACCCTTTCACTCCCAGTGAGTCCAAATGGAATCATTACATTCCTTATTTTTTTCTATATATCTGGATACTCCTATATTATTTCAAATAACAGAAATAAAAGCTACGTACCCAATAGATAAAAAATTTTTCTTCCTTTTCAATAGATTGCAGCACTATGCAAAGAAATGAATTTAATATTTCTTATATGAGATTCAGTTCATTTCGCAAAAAGAAACATGAATAACATTTTTTTATATAGACTTTATAATTAATTAACAGAGGAGAAGGTCCGAATACCGGCTAAGGTCCAAATACCGCTACTAGGTGTTCTGAGAACTCAGCGCAGCGCAGCCTAGCGGTGATAGGCAGAGTTTGTAACTTTACATTGTTAACATTACAACCTGTCTCATTTACAAATAGTAAATGCAAAAGTGTCGAATCGACGTAATCTGGTACATCAAAAGTTTTTCAGATGTGTGTTTCTCTTTTTTTTTAAATATACTTATCGTATATTGGCTTGAATTGTTGATTAAGTTATTTTCTAGACATATTTAGTTTTCAATTGCCACGCGCACATTATTGGTATTTTATTATATGAATGAGTAATAGCGGTTTTAACTTAAACATAGCAGCGGTCCGAATACCGGCTACCAAGAGTGGCCTAAATACCGGCTAGCCGGCATTTGGACCTCTCTCGGTTTGTACTGCTTAAAGGAGAGGAAAATAAATTAATTTAAATAGTTCCATAATTAATAAATTAATTTAAATGATTCGGAAATAGTTGCAGTCCCGTTTTGCAATATGAAAAAAACAACCGTGGCCGTAATTCTTCAGGACCAACACTGGTTACCGGATCACTTGCCCAAAAAGCGCTGTTTGACACTCCAAAATTGCCTGTAATAAATGTGAAGAAAAAGAAAAAAAATGGCGGAGTAAACCAGGCGAAAGAGACATAAATTGGATTTTAACCCTCTCGCTGCGCAACCCGAGATTTCCTGGGGCAACGTAAAAGTAGCAACATTTGCGCAAGCCGAGATTCCCTCAGGGATGCATTTTTTTTTCGTCTTATTAACCCTCCTTGATTATTCTTCACCAGTTATTTTTTTACTGTAAATTTTGCCTTATTTAATCGGAGCATTTCCCCAATTAAATTATACAAAAAGTTTTGTTTTGAAAAACCGGTAACAAAAGAATAAAAGCTCTTAAAAACACTCGTCGCGAAGGGGTTAAATACGCAATTTTTGAAGCTATTTTGATAAAACAATTACGCAGCGAGAGGGTTAAAAAAGTGAAAAAGGAAAATATCCAACAGAGGAAGATGATGCAATTTGTGTCTTCTGCATGGGCTCTTTCTCTGTGGACAAGAATTGGGGAGGAGATTCTGGGTTCAGTGTTAAGAATGCGATATGTGGGCTGATAGGGACTGCACCGACGCAGAGAGTGATATTATGTTTGTGATTTTTTCAGATAAAATAATTCTCATTTCAATCAGCAAGCTTTTTTTTTTTTTTTGTTTTACACGTGAAAAAACAAAACTAGAAACATAATGGGAAGAAGACTGTGAGAGATAGTCGTAAAGAATTTTATAAATTTGACAAAATTACTTGTTTATTAAAAATTGCGTATTTTTTCTGTGCATAAGAAATGTTATTAATCAATAAAATTTATTAAAAAAATATTCTTATTGCTTAATAATTGTCATTAACCCTATTTGTGTGATCTTTTGGAAAAAAAAACTTAGGTAGCCGGTATTTGGACCCCATTTTAAAAACTCAAAATTTGAAGACTTTCGGAATTTTGCTTTTTATAAACAGAAAACGCCTTTGAAACTAATTTTTTTTTTCTCTAAACAGGCGTACAACATGCCAAGGTACCCTGCTGTCACTTTTTATTTTATTAATTTTGAAAATTGTATGATCTAGATTGAAAACAAAAGTGGTAACCGGTATTTGGATCTTTTCCTCTAGATGTTTTTATTTTTTTATAATTAAAATATGCTAAAATAATTTATTTTGTCTTGTTTATATAAATATTTTATTAAATTGTATTTATTATTTTATTTATTATTTATTATTTTTTTTATTATTTAAATTTTAATTAAAAAATGAAAAAAAAATAATTTTCTTTTATTATTTCTTACATTGAGCATAAAATCAAACTATTTTAAGAATTTCGGAATTTTAGCATAAACAGGCAATGTATGGGACTGAAAGGGTTAAAAGAAGGCAAATGTTTTAACCCGTTCGTTACCATGGATGCATATAAAAATAGCAAATAAAGCCTTTGTGCAACAATATTAAAAAGCAGAAAAACCAACGTTTAAAATGCACAAATAATATATGAAAAGCAGCAAACAGCTGTTTCGAATCTACTAGCGAGATTCTTCTTCAGTGCAAAAGGAACAGCGTGCTAGAAAAAGCAAGGCTGAGCAAAATCATAGACAGAGAGCCAGCGCGTCTCTGTCTATGATTTTGCTCAGCCTTGCTTTTTCTAGCACGCTGTTCCTTTTGCACTGAAGAAGAATCTCGCTAGTAGATTCGAAACAGCTGTTTGCTGCTTTTCATATATTATTTGTGCATTTTAAACGTTGGTTTTTCTGCTTTTTAACATGGATGCATATATGCACCCTCAAAAAGAGCATACAGAATTTGGCGTTTTAGGCACCGGTAAAAAAGAAAAGTAATATTTATAGTTTCCTTAATTGGAGTATTTTCGCGATTGTTTAAGTAAAAGTAACTTTTTAAAAAAAGTGCTACTAACCGAATAAAATTTGTGCAAAAGCTGTCGGTCCAGAAGGAGTTAAATACATCTGCAACAAATTTGCAGCCTTATCAGCCGCCAAAATGAAAGAAGACTCCGAGATGAACTCTATGGAGAATACAAAAGGTAAAGCCGGAGGCAGAGCATGAGCTTTTCAAAGAAACTTCCACACATGGAATAAAATTGTAAGGATTTTAAATACACAATATTTTGCATGCTTAGCTGTGTATACTCCAAAATATGAATAAATTATTAAGAAAAAAAAGTTTTACGTCTATTTTATAATATCAGATTTTCAGAATATTTCGATTTTTTTTAAATTTGTGATTTGTGAAATATCCTGACGTGATCGTAAAAAAATTAAAGGACATTCTCGGATTCAACGCGATAAAATACATTAAAATCAATTATCAAATTCATTTTATAGTATCAGATTTTCGCTATTTTGACTTTTTATCTCTGAAATTTACGATTTGCGAAAAATCCTGACGTGTTGGTTAAAAATGAAGGTCATTTTCGGATTTAGCGCTAAAAATGTGCAAGAATCAATTATCAAAAGCTAAAAAACATGACATAACCCAAATTTTGCAGGCTAGTGTTTATGTTGGTTAAATCTCCGCCTTCTTTTGCTATTTATAATATGCTTTCTATTTTGTGACATCAAATAAAAATAATTTTCTAAGTTTAGACAGCTTATAGTTGATTTTGAATAGAATACATTTTCAGCGTTAATTTTTTTAATATTACGTAAATCAAGTCAATTCAGAGATATGTGACGTCGGTATTTGCCTTTTCCTTTCTTCAAAATTTTTGAAGCATGATAAGTTTTCCTGTTTGATAACTTTTTACTTAAAGATATTGCTTAAATAAAATTTTGGAAAAATAAAACTCATTTCCCGTTCTCACTTATTGACTTTCTAAAAAAGCAATCTTTAAAAGCGAAGAAAATGTTCTGTTGTGAGAGTCCTTCTTAAAATTTTGAAACAGGAAGGCGTGGTATAAAAAGTCAATATCGTTTCCCTGCGAATTGATTTTATTGTTTATAATTTGTTCAAATTTTGTTTCTTTTTCTGTGATGTTAATTAGACAAATTACCCTTTTCCCGCAATGCTTTGTTCATTTTTATTTTGTTCAGATTTTCCCCTATCATAAGCTGTCTTTTGTGTACCTTGTATATTTTTCCAAATTATTCGATAATCACGTTTCTTTATTTTTTTTTTCATAGATGTTTACAGAAATAAATAAAACGGTGAATAAATTTAACTAGATTATATTTTTCATTGAATGACAAGAAAGAGTTTAATGAAACTTTAAAATATTTTTAAGATTGGATTTTATTAAAAATATTAGTAGGTAAAATTTAGACTATTTTATCGGGATGACACTTTATTTTTTTAGTGTAATGTCTTGTAGTTTCTATTTAAGTTTTTATTGGTATATTTTAAAATGAATAGATTTATTTAATTTTAATTGATGAACCATTTAATTGTTTTTACTTAAAGATATTTATTGAATAAAATTTTGAAAAAATAAAACAAAACTCATTCTCCACTCTGAGTTATTGACTTTAAGAAAAACAATCTTTGAAACAAGAAGGTGTGGTATAAAAAATTCTGTCGCTTCCCTGCGAATTGATTTTATTGTTTATAACTTGCTCAAATTTCTTTCCTTTTCTTTGATGTTAATTAGACAAATTACCCTTTTCCCCCAATGCTTTGTTCATTTTTATTTTGTTCAGATTTTTCCCTATCATAAGCTGTCTTTTGTGTATCTTGTATATTTTTCCAAATTATTCGATAATCACGTTTCTTTATTTTTTCCTAGACGTTTACAGAAATAAATAAAACGGTGAATAAATTTAACTAGATTATATTTTTCATTGAATGACAAGAAAGAGTTTAATCAAACATGAAAATATTTTTAAGATTGGATTTTATTAAAAATATTAGTAGGTAAAAATTAGACTATTTTATCGGGATGACACTTTATTTTTTTAGTGTAATGTCTTGTAGTTTCTATTTAAGTTTTTATTGGTGTATTTTAAAATGAATAGATTTATTTTATTTTAATTGATGAACCATCTAATTGTTTTTACTTAAAGGTATTTCTTGAATAAAATTTTGAAAAAATAAAACAAAACTCATTTTCCACACTGAGTTATTGACTTTAAGAAAAACAATCTTTGAAACAAGAAGGTGTGGTATAAAAAATTCTGTCGCTTCCCTGCGAATTGATTTTATTGTTTATAACTTGCTCAAATTTCTTTCCTCTTCTCTGATGTTAATTAGACAAATTATCCCTTTTCCGAAATGCTTTGTTCATTTTTATTTTGTTCAAATTTCTTCTATCATAAGCCGTCTTTTGTGTATCTTGTATATTTTTCTAAATTATTCGATTATCACGTTTCTTTATTATTATTTTTTTTTTCACAGATGTTTACAGAAATAAATAAAATGTTGAATAAATTTAACTAGATTATATTTTTATTAAATAGTGGAAAAGAGTTTAATCAAACACGAAAATAATTTTAAGAAGATTGCATTTTGTGAAAAATATTAGTTAGAATATTTTATCGGGGTGGCACTTTTTTTCCGTGTAATGTCTTTCCATTTAAATTTTTTTTGGTGTATTTTATAATGAATAGAATTTTTTTCATTTTAATTAATAAACCATCCAGTTGTTTACCGTTTTAATTATCAGTTAAATCTTAAGGGGGAATATCACCTTTAACAGCAGTTCGATATTGCATGATTTTAACACAATATTAAAAAAATTTCGAAGTTGTAAATATTTTTCAAATTAAACAATTTCTTCAGGGTAAATTGTACAGATCTTTGTTTACGTATTCCCTTAAATACTTGCAATAAAAAATAATTAGAATTTAGTTTAATTAAGTTATACTAATTAAGGATTTTCAAAAAGGTGAGTGTTGCGGGTCTATTTTTATTATATTAATTGAATTTATCACGGTATTTCAAAATGAATTAACTGAATCCATAGGTTTTAATTTTTGTGTTAACTTAACTGTTTTATTCACCTTAATCTTATCATGGTTTTGGATTCCGCGTGCGAGAAGATATTTTGAAAATCAACTGGGAATTTATTCGGTATGTTGGGTAAGATTTCTTTTGCTATAAATTAAATATTTAATGGATTGCAGTGTTTTTTCCATTTAATGCCATTTGATAATGTTCTGTTTTCATTTTAAAACTATTCTTTTGGTTATATTGGTTGTTTGGGTACAGGAGAAAAAAAAATTCAGCTTTTAGCTTTTTTCTCACAGAAAACAGAGGATTTGCTTATATCATTGAATTCTGTGCTCTTGAAAACGTAATTCAATATATGTTTTTCAATTTTTTCGGAATCCATATTCTTCTTTTTTCTTCCATATTAATTCTTGTAATTAAGTATAAGGCACTTTATTTTATACATACAGTTCTATACTATAGGTTTGTGGCATCCATTTTTATTGTCAATTCATTCACAATATTGCGGTTTTTGATGATGGTCGGTAATGTTTAATTAATGGTTATATATATATATTTAAAATATTTTACTTTAACTTCAACCTAAAATAATAATCAAGTTTTGCAATGAAAATAGGTATTTTTTCAGGCAATTAAACAATGAAATGTAAAATTTATGATAAAATTTCAATATATATATATATTAAATATACATTGCAGATACTTACTTAAAAATAGGTAGAGGTTATAAAACTATATAAAATACAATATAATACAAAATATTAAGTTTTAACTAATTTTGGTCGCCAAATTTGGCGATATATCGTCAAATTACAGATATGGTGTAATTTGCCCCCCCCCCCCCCCCTTACAGATATGGTGATGCATTAAATGCTGTTCAATAACCAATGAGATGCGTTTCATTAGGGCGTTGCCATTAAGTAATTAACAAATAATCGCTACTTCTGTGCCACGTACGATACCGTAATATATATATATATATATATAGATTCTATGACCATGTTACTTTATTTTATTCTTCGTTGTTCACTTAAATAAATAAAATGTAACAGTGAATAAAGTTAACTGAAATTCCTTCTTTATAGAAAGAAAAAAAAACAGTTTCAATCAAACAAGAAAATATTTTTCTAAAGACGATTGAATTTTGATTTAAAAAAATATTGGATAGGATATTTCATAAAGATTTTGCTTATTTTGTTAATTTAAAAATTTGTAGTTTTTTCTTTAGCTCTCTGTTGATGCGTTTATTTATTTATGGAAATATTTTTTTTTTTTTTTTCAAATTTCATAACAAAACAGCCAGTTTTTAACATTCTAATTATGTTAAATTATTCATTTTTTTTTTTTTCTATTTATTGCTTATTTTCCTTTCGAAAGCTTTATTTAAAAGATAATTTAGGAAATAAAGACAGCATGTACCACTCTTGAAATCTCTTTATTTACTGTATTAAAATAAGGTTTTATTAATTAATTCAAACCAGTTCAATATACGGGGAAAATTATTAAGCAACAACGTTGCTTACAGATTTCTTTCTCTCAAATAATGTCATTTTTCATAAAAACACATCTATAATTATTGTACTCGTGGCTCTATAAATTAAAAAAAAAAGAAAATAGAAATATTAAGACCATGCTTTTTACACCTTTTTTTAAATAGCTGAATAAGCGCATTTTCTCTTTGTAAAGCGCAAATACAGGGTGTTTCAGAAAGAACTGCCCAAATGTGAAATGACACAACTGCGAAACAGTGAGAGACAAAAATGTAAA
The DNA here is from genome assembly GCA_963932465.1 of Maratus speciosus. Taxonomy (NCBI): domain Eukaryota; kingdom Metazoa; phylum Arthropoda; class Arachnida; order Araneae; family Salticidae; genus Maratus; species Maratus speciosus. The sequence goes on along the minus strand of OZ010797.1, from coordinate 236,614,975 downwards.
ACAAGTGGTAGTTTGGACAGGCAGGTCTGGAATTTGTTATACACCAGTTTGTAGTAATAGTTCCAAGATTGCACATGAGAGGGCGCTGCAGTCACAGATCAGAGTCTTTGAAATTTTGTCTGAAAGTGTGCTTCGTGAACAGATGACAAACCACGTTATAAGGGTTTCGATCTTAGAGTAAACAGTGTCTTTCAATTAGTCCCACAAGAAGAAGTCGTATGGATTGAGATCCATGGAATATGGAGGCCAATTCATGCCATCGGTGGTATTCCAGTACAATAAAATCATTGTTCTCCAAGGATACGACATCATGGCCTTCAACTTCTGTATAATAACTTATTCGATACAACTCCATACACGTGTCAGCAATGAAACAGACTCACGAATGAACTTTCTGTACTTCTGAATACTACTTAATGCTTCATGTGCTTGTGCTGCCACCTATTAGCCAATCTTGGAACTATTTCTGCAAACCGATGTATGACAAATTCCAGACCAGTCTGTCCAACATACCACATGTTTCACCTTTCTGTCTCTTACTGTTTCGCAGTTATGCCTTTTCAAAGTTGTGGAGTCCTTTCTGAAACACCCTGTATATTGCCTACGATCCATTGTTTATTTTCTGGCGACATTTTAAAGCAATGGATATTTTTAATGATGCAGTCGATAATTCAATCCCATTAAGATTTGATGCCATATAGGATTTATATTTATATATATATATTTAATTTAAAGTTAAATCATATAGAAAGTCAAAATCGTTACAAAAATGTGTGAACACGCTTTATAATATAAGGTAGATCTAAGTTTGTAAGAAGAATGTAAGTGTGTAAGATATGTAAGATATGTAAGATATATATGTAACATAATTGAGAACGGATATATATGTAAGCATGGCTCTAATATAATACAAGTACGAAGCATTTAGCACGGAGGTAATTTAAAAATAAAAAATATTGATTACTTTCAACAACTCTTTCACTTAAATAAAACCTGTCTATAAATAAGTTTTAATTTCCATTCGATATTATTATTATTTATTATTATTATTATTATTATTTTATTTTTTAACAATTACAATGGATAGGAAAAATTTTACAATTTATAAAATTATTTTGTTTAAACGTATTTCTGGTACAAAATCCTAAAACAAAATGCTGAAAAGCAATTTACTTTAAAGAAAAATTCTTCTGACACAAAGATGCTTCTTTTTCTTTTTTTTTTTTTTTTTTTTTTTTTTTTGTTTTAAGGATGGTTTTAGAAAAGCTTTAAAAAATCTATCCCTTCATTTTTTATCAATGTTGTTTATGCTTCCGTAATATATTGTCAAAGCATATTTTCATCACAATATTTTTTTTTATTTCATTTTCTCCGAAATGAATCAATAAATTCTCTCTTTTTCCCCGAATTAATTTATTAACCATTTGGAAAAATGGTTATTGTCCTCGTCAGGGTAGGAAATCAAAAGCATATCTGAAGGTTTTTATTGGTTTAATCCGCATTTTATTCGTTTTCTGATTGGTCTATACAGTAATCTGTATTTCCCTTTACTTTCAACAGAGATGTATACTTCTGTTGCCACTAAGACGAAAAAAAGTAATAAAAACTACAAAAAAAATTAATAACTCAGAAACAAATTGCGATACAGCTTTCAAACAAATTGCATTTAAAAGTACGTTTTTTCTCTATACGATGGTGTAAAAAGTAATATTGTGAATATTGTGGTATGTTTAGAAGTTTAAGAATGAAATTTCATTTAAAATTGGTCCAGGAATATTAATGTTTAATCCACGGCGTACGTAATGTATGACCAGTTCCGTAGAAGTTTAAAAATTTACAGTACCGAAAAATGTAATCCATGGCGTACGTAATGTATGATCAACTCCGGGCGATTTTTTATGTCTTAAATTTTAGTCTTTGAAAAAATCATTTTCCAAATGGTCGTTGTAATTTGTTAAATTGCTTCTTTTATTTATTTTTATTTATAAGCTGACATTTGCGCAGATTCTGTGTTTTTCTAATTCACTCTATTTCTTATATCTTTATGAATTTTCCAGGTATTCAACTGTTCTTTTTATATTAGTTACTCTATATAGAATTGACTTCCAAATTATAATTTAAAAAAATCTTTGGTATAGTTAGCACATGCGCAGTTAAAAATCGTTTCATACAACAATTCATATTTCATTTTTTTTTCTGATAGACTGGGAGGCGGTAGCGCAGACAATCATCTCATCGAGTTCACGGCTGAAATTCCAGAATTAGTTAAAACTCGATTCGCATATTAAAACGCAATCGCTCTGCCAAGTCCTATTTTGGTGCAAAACATCTGAAAACCCGATTTTAGGGGTTGACTCGTAGGTTTACCATTGTGTTTTCCTGCTCCTAGTCCTCCATGTTTTCATGCCTTTGGTCATAATATGTTAACCCATCCCTATCTCTCGTCACACTGTGTCACACTTTATGACCCCCTTCTCTTCTTAAAGTGTGAAGTTATACATGGATGGGCCCATATTTTAAATAATTTTCATATTTTAAATGTGGTGTCACAATGTTTTAACTCACTACTTTCTCCAGTCACACTGTATCTCACTTTATAATTCCCCTCCTTAAAGTGTGACGTAATCAATACATGGGCCCACCTTGCCCTCCTTTTGTAATTTTCATACTATTTTCCATTTTGTGACATTAATTAAAATCAGCTAACTATGGTGTAACGGAATAAAACTTATTTTGAACTGCATATTGTTTACCATATTCACCCACCACCCTAATTTTCTATCTAGTTGTTTTCAGATTTAAAATGTGATGCCAAGAGTTAACCCACACCTTCTGTGCAAACTGTGACACACTTTCTGACCTCCCCCCCCCCCCTCTTCTTATTCTTTGACGTAATTAATGGAGGCTCCCTTTGATAACTTTTTTACTTAAAGGTATTTCTGTAATGAAATTCTAGAACAAAGCTCATTTTCATTCTTCTAAAAAAAGAAAAAAAAAAACTGAAAACGAAGAATGTTCCTTGCTTTTTAAAAATTCGGACGAGGAAAGCTTCCCTGCTCCGCATACCGTTTCTGCTGTTTATAATACATTCCGATTTTATTTTCTTTCTTCTAGACTCTAGAGTAAATTAGGCAAATCCCCCCCCCCTTTTTTTTTCCTTTTGTTTTATTTATTTTTATTTTCTTGAAGATTCTTCTATAACGAGGAACTTTTTGTAATACATGTATGTTTTTCTGATTAATTTCAAGACCATGTATCTTTGTTTGCTGAAAACTTTTTACTGATTTTTTGGAAAAGAATCTATGAATGAAGTTAAATACATTCAATTTTTAAGTCAAAAGGAAAAAAAAACTACGATCTAATGAATAAATATATATTTTTTTTTTAACCAAAGCAGTTGAATTTCGATAAAAATATTGAGCAGAATATATGTCAAGATGTTCGTTTAACATACGTTGCTTAAAACAATCTTAATTTTTTCTGTATTTTAATTTATGCGTAGCATGTAATTACTCCCCAAAAAAGTATTTTGAATTTAATTAACTCTTTATTTATTCAAACTTTGAAATCTCATTTTCTCTTCGCAATTTGCCTATTGTTGCTGTTGTTTCTGCTTCAATTTTTGTATTTTTGCGAGATTACTTTAAAAATAATTTATCAGACGAAGGAAAACTTATTTTGATATGTACATTTATTATGTTAAAAATTGAAGAAATTTTGTATTTCTAAATGCAAGTCTATAACAGTGGTATATGAAATATTTACCCAAATTTTAGCAGCATTTGTTGTTTCTGCTTCAATTTTTGCGAAATTATGTAAAAATAATTTTTCAGACGAAGCAAAACTTTCTCAAAAATACCTTTATGTTCATAATTGAGGAAATATCGTATTTCTAAATGCAAGTCGAATACAGACAGGGGTATGCGAAATGATTTTCCCAAATTTTTTGTAGCATGTTAGAAAATTTTTCTGTTTTATAACTATTTCATCTAAATATATGTCTTGAATAAAATTTTGAAAGGAAGCTATTTTTTTTTTTTTTTTTTTGGGGGGGGGGGAGGGAATAAAAAGGAATTTGTAAATGGAGAAAATGTTTTGTTGCTCGAACTTCCTAAAAAAATCGAATGAAAAAGATACTGTGAAAAATCTCATTCTTTTTTTTGCTTTCTCCTGTTGTTTATAATTCGTTCAGTTTTAAATTTCTTTTCTTTGAAATAAATTGGGAAATTTCCTTTTGTTTTCTGCCGCGTTTTGATCATTTTTATTTTTTTTTAAGTTTTTATTTCTATAACGAGGTAGTTTTTTGAGTAGCCTGTTTGTTTTCCAGGTTTATTTCAAGACCGTGTATCTTTCTGTGATTGAAAAATGTTTATTGAAATAAAGAAAAAAAGACAGATGAGTGAAATTAACTACGTTTGGTTTTAAGCGGAAACGTAAAAACTCGTGTGATTTACTTTACTCGTCTAAATCTTTTTTATCGTCCGGCACACTCGAATCCATGTTTAAAATTCCACGGCGGCACATTAAATTTCTGATAATTGAAAATCAATGAAAGGAATATACTACTAGTATATCTTTTTTAATTTATTCAATAACACAAACAAAATGGACCAACATAAATAAATAAATTGCACTATTTTTTTTATTATCTTGATGAGTACTGAACGGATTTTAATGAAACATACATTATTAGGTAGACAATATTTCAGGAAAGATTTTGGATATAGCATTTTGTTCTTCGTGGCTTATAGAATTATGGGAAAAGATCTGTAATCAAGTAAACCCGATTATAAAGATAAAACTTTTAAAATGTTCTGCTGAATGGATTTTGATGGGACTTGCAATGTTAGTTAGATAATTTTCCAAAAAGGCATTTCTTTTCTTTTCTTTTCGTTCTTATTTTTCGAAGAAGCAGGATTTTGACAACAATATTAAGCGCAATATACACTGGCTTGCAAAGGTTAAGGAACAGAGACTGGATGCTTTCGATTGTACACGCGGTTTGTCGAATATCTACCAAAGTTATAGACGAATTGTTCTTGAACTTCTAGGATGTAAAGAACATGTTTGATTTATATTTATCGGTGAAGATTTAGTCGGGAAGGCAATTAGGGGGTAACAATAAATTTAATAATAAAATAGTATTTGCGATCACAAATGTAACAGAAAATGATGAAAATGGTTTGTCACTGTGTTAAATGACAATTTGGGCCATTGTTAACGTCTGTGTGCATTTGTGTAAGCATAGAACTCATATTCGGGAAGATGTTATTGTGTCTGTGAAAAATTGAAAAGTTTTTTGTTTATAGCATACAAAGTTTTCAACAAAATTTAACGCAACTTTCCGAAAATCGGAAAAAGAACAGTAGCAACAGTATACTGCAATTAAAACATGAATATATTGAATATTTGATGAGAAAGGGCCATTTGTATTAAATAATTTTTAATTGTGCATGCGTGGGAGATTTAAAAATTTTTATTTCATAATTTGGTAGTCAGCTATTTTGGCAACTTCTATAAAAAGTCCAGTCAAATATTGTGAAAACTCAGAAAGATATAGTGAGCTGATTGAAAAGTTGTGGAAAATCCCTTATAATAAAGCTATTTTTAGAAAGCTATGCGCCCCTATCTTTGTGGATTTTCCAGATATTTATCTGTACTTTTTATATAAGTTGCCCTAAATAGCTGACTACCAAGTTATAAAAAAAATTTGTAGAATCTTCCACGCATGCGCAGTTAAAAATTATTTTATACAAATACACATATCTCATCAAATATTAAATATATTCATGTTTAATTGCAGTATACTGTAGCTATTGTTCTATGTCAGGTTTTCGGAAAGTTGTGTTAAATTGGGTTAAAAACTCTGTATGCTATAAACAAAAAACTTTTGAATGTTTCACAGACACATTAACATCTTCACGAATGTAAGGGCTGTGCTTACACAAATGCACACAAACGTTGAACAGGACCCAAATAGCCATTTAACACAATGACAAACCATTTTCAGCCCTTTCTGTTTGATCACATGATCGCAAATATTGAAGAACACTGGATTATTTTACACATATCTAAGCCAGATATAAAACTTTCAAACAATTTCTTTTACTGGCAATGCACAAAAACCTATTGCAACTTGGACATCTAAGTTTAGTTTTCTTTGAAAAACATATTATTATCAATGTAATGTCTAAAATAATGATGTGCTTTAAAGATTATATGCACTTTTGCTTCTTGTTCTAGCTGTTGTGAAATATCAGGAGGATATGGAACACTTGAGCGAACCTAAAAGGAAACATAATTAAAATCAGATTTCATGATGCTTGTGAAAATTATTCTTTATTGTATTAATTTCATTTTTTTCTTTATATTTATGAATTTCTAACAAAAGAAAAAGTTAGTCGAAATAATTGTCTTACTTTACATATTAAAAAATATATATGTACATAAATCATAACTTGAACTTACGGCAAAGATCTCTTTCAAATCAAATATTTGGCTTTTGATATTTTGCTATTTCACTTCTGCTAGTTTAACTAACTGAGCCATCAGCAAAATTATTGACAGATTCTTTTGTAGCCTTATTTTCAGCTTCAGAAGAATCTTCATAAATTTTATTAATATTATAAAATATTCATCACTAGAATCACTAAAATCAAGACCGGAGTCATTCTCATTTGCTATTATTTCTAATATTGTTAAACTTTTGGTTAAAATAAAACACAAAAATATGTAATATCTTATAAAAATATTACATATATATGTATTTTTATAAAAAGTTGTTAAAACATTACAGCGAGATTAAATAAACATAAAAAACTTGGAAATCTTGCACATGATTAAAACCAAAACTAATATTAAAACTGACTGTATAACTTTACTCAAATAAGACACAACATCCATTTTAATGGATGTTTTCAAATTGAGCTTTAAAGCAATAAATATAGCCAAATTACAGTTAAAAACTAGCTAGGGTACTACAAAAACATAAAAATTAACATATACACTCTAAAATATGCTTAAAAAACAAAATGATTAAAGAAAAATTAGAACTTACTAACACCTCGTCGAATACCACGCTGACTCACCAACTTCGTCATATTACAAACAAACGAGAAGCCGTTTCCAGATTCTAAAAACTTAAAAGTAATATATGAAGTGTATATTATATTGGAGTATCAGGACTTGCTTTCGGAGAAATATTTGATGTGATTTGTAGGTTGAAACAAAACATACATTTTAATGGATGAGGGGGTCTCAGAACTGTCAGACATTTGCCGAGCAGAAAATTGGTATAACAGCTTACGCGCAGGATTACAAAATATATTTTGCAACTATACTGAAATTTTTTGTGCCTAATTATACTTCAGATTGTAATAATTACCCTGAACATAAATAAATTTATATTTAAAGCATTTTTATATTGTTAATGCAATTTGTATTTAGCTAATACAAAATTTGGAAAATTTCAACAATATAATTACCTGAAAAAATATTTTTTTGACAATAAAAATGAAATTTTAGGTCCAACTTGTACAGACTAACATGAAACATATGGTTTTGAAATTTTCTTGAAAAAATATTCAGAAGTTTAATATTCAGAAGAAATATTCAGAAGCTAATTTTTTTTCTCTGAATCTTCACCCAGAATTCTTTAACAGAAAAGTCAAGATGTTGCAAAGTTTATATTTTCTTCATACATTTAATGGATCATTTAAGATTATTATGGCTTCTCCTTTTTGGCATTAAAGCTCGTAAAATCCCAACGCTCATCCGTTTTCCAAATGCTGTTTAAAAGAAAGCAGGCGGTTTTATTTACAAAATAAAGAACATATTTCGTTCCTGACTTGTTGTGTGTTTTACAAAATACTAGTTTAACCCTTCACTGCACGTATTTTATTTCTGTTTTATGGTAAGAAAAGAAGGGGAATGTGAATTAAACGCTGAAAGAACTGTAGTTTCCAACTATATTTTACTGCCTGCTTTTGAAGTGTTTCCACTTTATTTTAAAAAGAAAGGTAGTAGGAAAGCATGCTTATAAGTAGATAGACGATTACATGCATCTGCATATTTCCATATGCATAATTAAAGGGATTACAAGACTCTCAAAATTAGGGAAATTGAAAAAAAAAAGACCATTTTCAAACTTTAATATCTTAATATGTAATAACTTATTTATTATCTTATTTTAAGACAATTTTAATTGGAATGAAAGATATAAGTATGTTCTTTCATTTCAAATATTTAAAAAATTGCAAGATGCAGAATTAGCATTTACAGGGGGCTCCAAACTGTCAGACATTTGACGAGCAGAAAATCGTCATAACAGACTACGCGCAGGATTACAAAATACATTACATTTTGCAACTAGAATAAAATTTTGGTGCCTATTTATACTTCAGATATTAATAATTACCCTAAAACTAAATAAATTTGTATTTAAAGTATTTTTATATTTTTAATACAAAGAAATTTAGCTAATGCAAAATTTAGAATATTTCAAAATATAATCACCTAAAAAAATATTTTTTTTTAACAATAAAAATGAAATTTTAGGTTCAGTTTGTACAGACTAACATGAAATGTATTGTTTTGAAAATTTCTTGAAAAAATATTCAGAAGTTTTTCCAATATCCTGCGCGTTATGCCCAAAAAACATAATTTGGAGAAAAATGACTTTAAAGTTTCGGAAATGCCGCTTCATCCATTGAGCGGGTATAATTCAAAAAGCCATAACTTATGTTCTAATGGGAATTTCAAGGAAATAATTATATAAAAATGTTCAGAAAAAATAGAAGTTTAAGATCTAAATAAAATAAAAATTTCAAACTTTTTGTAGCTTAAGAGTTCTCAGACCCTTGAACGGGTTTTTTTTTTTTTATGTATGATACTCTATTTGATTTTGCAAAGAATTTACCATTAAAAATAACATCTAAAAAAACATAATTCTTAACATTAACATTAAAGTAAACTCAAGTACTATAGGTGTAAAAAAAAAAAAAAAAATGAACTATTAAAATTGAAATTGATACTTCATAAAAAACAAAGCATTTACTTACCTTATTATAAATAACACAAATTCTTTAAAAGCTAGTTATACAGTACTGGCTCAAAAAATAGGAAATTTCGTGACATTTTTGAATATGTACATTCGTCTACTTTTGTTTCTTTTAAGATAGTTTTAGTAATAGTATGGCACTTTTTCACTGGCATTCAGCTAACTCGTCAACGTTCAAAAAAGCAAAAAAGTGCCATGCAATTACTAAAACTATCTTAAAATGAACAAAAGTAAGCGAATGTACATAATCAAAAATGTCACAAAAATTCCTATTTTTTTTTGCCAGTACCGTGCATTTATTTGAAAGCAAATCAAAATCGCTCCCTATGAAGAGGAATTTATGCATGGATGGATTAGCAAAGAAGTAGGAATGATGTCCAGAGCAATTAATGGGAATACTGCTATAAACTTAAGTATCATTGCTATAAAGATTGTTAATATAAGGTGAAACCCTCAGTTATTGACATTGACATTGTAGCAAAAGTACTTTTAGGTAGCTTTCTTTACAAAAAGCTACCTATTGCAGCCGTTCGGAGGAAAGCGATTTCAAAAAATTTTGGTATATTTTCATCGATCATGACCCCCAGACCCCGAAACCACCCTCCGTTCAAAATTGATATATATATATATATATATATATATGACCTATGTCATACTGTAACTCTCGTATTTATCAACCGATTTGGATGTAATTCGGTGTGTACATAGTACATACCAATGTCTCGACCGAGTTTGTTGGCCAGCTTCATCCGCCATTTTGTTTCAAAATGGCGGCCATTTAAAATTTTTTAAAAAATTTAAAATTTGAAATGTGGTACCAAAAAATTGAAAATGGAAAAATATTTTTTTCTTATGTATTTGACCTTTATACAAAGACTCCGTAGCAGTTTTTGTTTTGTCTATATCTTAAAAAATGGCTGAGTTATAGCATTTTGAATTTCTAGCGAAGCTGATATTTTGAAACGTCCTGAATTTTGTCACGCGATAAAAGGCGTATTTATGAACCGATTTGGATGTAACTTCGTTTATACATAGTAAAGACCAATGTCTCGACCGAGTTCGTTGGCCAGTTTCATCCGCCATTTTGTTTAAAAATGGCGGCCATTTAAAATTTTAAGAAAAATTTAAATTGGAAATGTGGTACCAAAAAATTGAAAATTGGAAAAATATTTTTTTCTTATGTGTTTGACCTTGATAAAAAGATTCGGGAGCAGTTTTTGTTTTGTTTATATCTTAAAAAATGGCTGAGTTATAGCATTTTGAATTTCTAGCGTGGCTGACATTTTGAAACGCCCTGATTTTTGCCACGTGATAACAGACCTATTTATGAACCGATTCGGATGTACCTTGGTGTGTACATAGTACATACAAATAACTCAACCGAGTTCGTTGGCCAGCTTCATCCGCCATCTTGTTTCAAAATGGCGGTCATTTAAAAAAAATTTAAAAAATTTAAATTTAAAATGAGATGCCAAAAAATTGGAAAATGAAAAAGATTTTTTCGTATGTGTTTGACCTTAATACAAAGATTCCGGAACAGGTTTTGTTTCGTCTATATCTAAAAAAATGGCTGAGTTATAACATTTTGAATTTCTATTGTGGCTGACATTTTAAAACGGCCTGATTTTTGTCTTTCGATAACAGGCGTATTTATGAACCGATTTGGATATTACTTGTCTGTACATAGTGCATACCAATGTCTCGACCGAGTTCGTTGGCCAGCTTCATTCGCCGTCTTGTTTCAAAAGGGTTGCGATTTTTTTTTAATGTATATTAAAATTTAAAATGAGGTATTAAAAAATTGGAAAATGAAAAATATTTTTTTTTATGTGTTTGGCCTTGATACAAAGATTCGGAGCAGTTTTTGTTTCTGAAAATTTGTTCTTTTGTTTATATCTTAAAAAGTGGTTGAATTATAGCACTTTGAATTTCTATTATGGCTAACACTTTGAAACGATCTTGTATTTGTCACGCGATACCACACGTATTCGCCTATTTCGATGGAAGAAGGCATGTGGATAGTATACATCAATATCTCGACCAAGTCCGCTGGCCAGCTTCATCAGCCATCTTGTTTCAAAATGGCGGCCATTAAATTAAAAAAAATTATATTTAAAGTGAGGTGCAAAAAAATTAGAAATTGAAAAAGGTGTCTTTCTTAAGTATTTGACCTTGATATAAGGATTCAGGAGCATTTTTTGTTTGCCTTTATCTTAAAAAATGGCTCAGATATAGTAGTTTCAATTCTTAACGTGGGTGACATTTTGAAAAATATGATTTTTTGCCTGCGACGGCACTCGTATATATCAACCGATTCCGATGTGAGTGAGCATGTGCACAGCAATTACTAAGGTCTCGACCAAGCTCACTGGTTAGCCTCATCCACCATGTTGTCTTAAAATGGCAAGCACTTTAAGAAATCGCCGAATTTGGCAGTCAAATATAAGTTACTTTAATTAAAAGCAGCTTGGATAAAGCTGACTAATTTCGCGAAATTCTCATTCATAATGATTTAGTATTGATAAAAATTAGTATTGAATCTCCTACATTCGGTTTCCACTTAATTGAGCTTCGCGTGTTTGAATAATATAAGTTGGCTTTTTTAAAATAAAGAATATGAAAGCTACCTCTTCCTCCCGGCACTGGCCGGAAGGACTTTTTTTTTTCTTCCTTTTTTACCAGTACTGTACATTTATTTGAAAGCAAATCAAAATCACTGCCTAAGACGAGGAATCTTTGCATGAATGGATTAGCAAAGCAGTAGGAATAATGTCCAGAGCAATTAAAGGGAATATTGCTATAAACTTAAGTATCATTGCTATAAAGATTGTTAATATAGGGTGAAACCCCCAGTTATTGACACTGGAGCAAAAATCCTATTTTTTTTTTTTTTTTTTGGTCAGTACTGAATATTTATTTGAAATCAAATCAAAATCGCTCCCTAAGAAGAGGAATTTATGCATGAATGAATTAGCAAAGCAGTAGGAATGATGTCCAGAGCAATTAATGGGAATACTGCTATAAACTTAAGTATCATTGCTATAAAGATTGTTAATATAGTGTGAAAACCTCAGTTATTATCATTGACACAGTATTAGATGTAAATTTTCCAACTGGGCAAAAAATGTCCGGACCAGGATTCGAACCCGGGACCTCCTGGCTGCAGCCGCCAGTGCTCTGCCATCTGAGCTAACCCGGACGATTTTGGTCGAACTTTTTCACCCAGCTAACCTTGAAGATTACAGCATCTGGTCTGAAACCTGGTTCAGCTCAACAGAATAAATCTCAGGTAATGGAACTCCAGAAATCGCTGGATACGAAATTACACTCTATTAATTTTCACACAATTATTCTAATTGGTAAACAAATCATATTAGATGTAAATTTTCCAACTGGGCGTAAAATGTCCGGACCAGGATTCGAACCCGGGACCTCCTGGCTCAAGCCGCCAGGGCTCTGCCATCTGAGCTATCCCGGACGATTCTGGTCGAACATTTTCACCCAGCTAACCTTGAAGATTACAGCATCTGGTCTGAAACCTGGTTCAGCTCAACAGAATAAATCTCAGGTAATTGGTAAACAAATTTTATGATTTGTTTACCAATGATTTTATGATTTGTTATGATTTGGTTTAAGGGGCAATTATTAGTCTTAGATAGAAGTAATAGTCTTAGATAGAAGTAAGTAGATATTTCGAAATTTATTCTGCTGTCCTATAAGCTAACAGGCTTCATTGACTCCTTGAGTAGCACTTCAGGTGCCTTGATCAAGAAGGGGGCTCTCTCGATTAACAATCGAGTACGGAACATCAATATGGATACAGCACTTAAAGTACGCTCGTTTTAAAATAATTAATTTCTCGGAAACGTATGGTACGAATTGCATAAAAATTTGTTTTTGGGCTAATTGAAGGATGTAGAGTTCATTTATGCTGTCAGAATTGTGTACTGCTATTGAAAAAACAAAGTTATGGTTCGTTTTAATATGTAGATGCCCCCCTAAGCAAACTTTATATACATCATTTAAAAGTAGACTTTATTTCCAATCGTTCGGTACCAGTAACTTTCTTCTACGATAATTTGTTGAGGAGTTAGCAGGGGGTGCTTACTTTTTTTTTCCACGACTGTACAGGAGTACAGATTTTATTTTCACATGTTTTACAGCATATCAGCTCGTTTTCCCGTTTTATAATATTTCCCTAAAAATATTTCATAAATAAAATTTTCAAAAAAAGATAATTTTTCATAAAAAAAAAAAAAAAATAAATATTCAAAATATTATATATATGAAATATTCAGATATATATATATATATATATATATATATATATATATATATCTGAAGTCGTAGAAAATATTTGATTGGCCTAACTTCTAAATAATTGGAATGTAAGGAAAGAAGTGTATTCAAAAAATCCTTTTACTTATTTTTGGCATTGTTTACACTATGTAAGATTTTCTTATTATTCTTCTCTGTGGAGTAAATTAGACATATTCATTCTTGTTTCCGTGCTTCATGTTTATTTATGTTGCTATTTTTTTCCTGTCATGCCCAGCTTCCTTACTTTGTTGTTAATTCAAAGACTATGTCTTTCTTTTAATCAAATTATTTACAAAAAATGAAACAAAGAAAAGAAAATCTCGAATAAAGTTAACTAGGATGATTTTAGAGCGAATGGGGAAGAAAAAACTGTTTCATCTAACGAGAATCCAAAAATAGAGACTGAAATGTGTATCAACATGTTTATTAGCTTCATAGTTTAATTAAGTATAAATGCAAAAAATAAATAAATAAATAAAAAATTAACGAGCTTTCATTAAAACTGACAAAATGTAGAATAAAATATTTTTTTAACTAAAAAGTAGAAGGAGTGAATGTTCAATTTTTATGCAGTAAATTCTTTTTTTATGCTGTTTTATGGGCATTTGTAAAGAATCACATCTTTCAAAGCATGTAACGAAAATAAATACAAGCGCATAGCTTCCAACTTTTACGCTGTTTTGCTAATATTTATATAATATTTGCTAATATTAACTTATATATTATACTAAAATTTAATAGAGATTTTCCCCTTGTTTAATCCTGAGATTTCGATGACAATATTTACTATAAAATTTTTAAAATTTTAGTGGTAGGAAAAAAGCGTAAGTTGACAACTATGCAAGCGTGGTAAACATTGGAATAAAATACGTTATCGACAATATTTATTTAATTCATTGTTTGTAACATTAATTGAACTATTAAGGAAAAACTCAATTAAAGTTACATGTGAATTAAATTAGATTACTGACAGAAAAAAAAACTAAAATATTTTATTACAATCTTATCCCTTGTGTTTGCTTTCATTGCATGCCGTATAAATATATAATAATTTTAAAAAGACCATAAGGGCAAGTAATTAACGGAAATTTTAATCCGTGAATATATTTTTTTTCTTTTCAGATACCCATTTAGTATTTTAATAATTCCCGTGATGTACAGTCGTGGAAAAAAAAAGTAAACACCCCGTACTAACTCCTCAACAAATCATCATAGAAGAAAGTTACTGGTACCGAACGATTGGAAATAAAGTCTACTTTTAAATGATGTATATAAAATTTTCTTAGGGGGTTATCTACATATTAAAACGAATCCTAACTTCATTTTTTTTCAATGGCAATACCCAATTTTAACGAGATATTTCAAATTTTCGGTTCAAACTATGCCTAGACACCAAATTTCAAGTCATTTGAATGATAAGTTTTTGAATTATAAACATTCAAAATTTAGTGCTTCTAATGTTAAATTATATTTTCATATTTTTATTTATATCTCCCGAAATTATGCTCCTAATGTGCTAATTTTTTTGTGGTAATAATACTAATATACCCAAACATAAATAAGCTGAATTTGCAATTTTTATAATTTTATGATATGAATTATGAAATTAATATTCGAAAAAATTATGAATTGCAACCTACAATTTTTTTGATGGATTTAGATTTATTAAGTCCTGCTTTATGGAAATTCAAAAATTTCACATTTTTCTTCCAAGTAGTTTTCAAATTATGCTTAAAAAACGACAAAATGATGGTTTAAGGGGCCGTATATGATGGAAGTGAGTAGACATTTTGAAATTTATTCTGCCGTACTGTAATGTAACACGCTTCATTGACTCCTTGAGTGGCGCTTAAGGTGCCTTGATCAAAGAAGCGGCTCTCTCGGTTAACAATCCAGTACGGAACTTCAATTTGGACACAGCCCTTAAAATACGCTCGTTTTAAAATAATTAATTTCTCGAAAACTTATGGTACGAATTGCATAAAAATTCGTTTTTAGGCTAATTGGAGGGTGTAGAGTTCATTTATGCTGTCAGAATTGGGTACTGCTATTGAAAAAAACAAAGTTATGGTTCGTTTTAATATGTAGGTGGCCCCCTAAGCAAATTTTATATACATCATTTAAAAGTAGACTTTATTTCCAATCGTTCGGTACCAGTAACTTTCTTCTGCGATAATTTGTTGAGGAGTTAGTAGGGGGGTGTTTACTTTTTTTTTTTTTCCCACGACTGTACGTTAATTATGTTGTTTTTTTTTTTTTTTTCATGTGTAATTTAAATTTGGAATATTTAGATCTCAGTATTTATTGCTATAGAATTTAAATCTAATCAAACGTTTTTGGTTACCGTATTTTAGTTACTTTTGAAGCTTTATTAATAACTGTATAATAGGTGAATGTTATATGATTGACAATGTGCGATTTCATTAAGTTTTGTTTTAAATATAAAATCTTATCTTTTTACCGTACTTTTTAGCAAAATATCGCTATTTTGGAGTCCTATTCTTCTAAAATATTTTTAATTTTTCCACTTAAAAAACAATGCTTATCAACTGACATCTTTTTTTAATAAATTCTAAGCTTGATCTTAATATTAAGAATGTGTAAGTTTTTTTATGTGTTGTGATTTGTCATTGCTTTATGAGCACGGAGTCTAGAATTTTATATTCTCTGGAATATGTATATATTTTTCTTTTAAACATATTCCTTAACTTAATCATGATTTCGAATTTTCTTCCGCTATTGCTGAAAAACGGATATTAATACAACGCTTATTTATAGAACGACAGAAAAGAAATGACTACATATGCACTGTTCTTATTGTTTGGGGAAAAAATTTAATATAAAAAGTAGTTATCTCTTTAAAATATAGTCTATCTTATATTATATCAATGATATGATACTATGGATTTTTTTAAATATATGCTAAAGCAGTTTTATCTATAAACATCAGGCATAAAAAACACTTTATTTCAATTCTTAAATATCATGTTTTATTTTTAGCGTCAATAATTACGTGTATTAAAAATGTAGAAAATGCGTTTATAATAGAAGGAAATTTAATAACTGATTCAGAATGTGTATTGTAAAGAACTAATTCATTACAGAAAACTAACATTTTTTCCACCGATAGATGGCGGTAGTCAACTGAGGATAGAAGATTGTTCTGTTTTTTCGAACTCCGAAGCGAGAAGCTGGAGTGAGCGCGCAGAGTGTTTTTTTTTTTGGTTGTGAAGGTGACTCGACGAGTGATGTAGTTAAAAAAGTAGAAATTGTTACCACGATTATATTTTGTGTTTTGTGTTCGTAAATTTGTGTTTTGTGACTGTCATATTAAATCAAGAAATACCATCCGATGGCCTCTTCATTTATCAACTGTGTTTATTATAAAGAATACCATAGTCTCCTACATTACAGACGAGTAAAGATGGTGGCAGCTCGGTACGGATTCCATGGTGAAGAAATGACCAGTGTTCTTAAGTAAAGATGCAACTAGCAAGTAAGCCAGTTCCATATTTTTGTATTTATTAGTACCATGAATCAAATCTGTTATCGATTAAATTTTATTTTAATCTGGATTAACTAGATTTATTTGCTTGCGTAAATTAATTTCAAACTTTAGAGAAAGCGCGGATTAATTGGGCATATTTCATGTACTGATATATACTGAACTTATTCCCATCAAATTAAATAAAAAAATTTGAATAATATTGAAAATTATTTCATTAAGCTGTTCTCTTTATAAAATATTGTGTTCTTAGGCATTTTATCTTAGAAATATTAAGATCTGTTCTTAAAGTTGAAATAATAATAAATAAAGTTTATTTATATAATTTTGGGGATAGTTATGGTAATAATTCTTTTGAATAAAATGTTAAAATGGTATGATTTCATTCTTTAAAGGAAAAAAATTTTGAAAAAAATAAAATTTTTATCTTACCGTTTTGTCATTTGGATCAATGCCAAAATTACAAAGTTCGAAAGAATAAAATGTTGGAAGGCAGTTAAATTCTGTTTTTTCTTTATTTGATTATTTAGTTATTCTAAAAATAGAATAGATGATATTTTCGTTCTTTGATTCTGATTGCAAAATGAATGTGGATTTGATATTTGTTTTGTTAATTTTTAAAGAAAAAAGTTATTGAGTTTAAAACGGAAAAATAAATAATTCTGTTTTGTTTGTTGAGTTTATGTAAAAAAATAAAAACTTGATAAGTATCGAGTAAAAGATAAAAGTGTTATTTTCATTTGGAAAAAGAAATTGAGTTGAATATTTTGTAATTTACTCTTTTCATGTAAAGAAATGAAAATGTTAAGTGGGTTATTTTAAATATTTTTTTTGCGAGTAATTTGTTATGCTTGCATAAAAAGGGTTGAGAATTAAGAAAAATTCTCGTATTTACTTAGTTTGATTGGTTTAATTTTACTTGCGTAATTTAATTATTGTTTTTGAAATAAGTGTGTTTATTGAATAAAATATAGTTCTGAATGTTGAAAAAAAAATTATTTTATCATCTTAATTGTATTTTTGACACAATTACATATTTACTTATTTAATTTGTTTAAAAAGTTGCACAGTGTTTAATTTACTAAGAATTTGATAGAGGTGGATTTTAGAATTGCTTTATTAATTAAAATTTATTATATCGGCTTAAAAGTTTTGTTGCTAGTTTAAGTAGGAGACTTCTGAGTTCTATTAATTAGAAATTAAGCATTCTGATTTTGTTTCGGTTTATCTAAAATTAAGATGGCTTATTTAGCAAAAGCTAGAAGAGCAGACTTGTTGGAAATTTGTGATGAATTGGAATTGGAAGTTGATCTTTCGAAAAAGATTCCAGAAATTAAGAAAATTATTCTAGAAAGCGAAGTTTACAAGGAAGAAGAGGTTAGACTCATGTTAGACCGAGTAATAGAAGATAGGAAAACGAGAGAAGAGAGAGAGAAAGAAGAGAAAGAAAAAGAAGAAAGAATTCGACAAGAAGAAAGGGAAGAACGTATGGCTAAGGAAGCTCATGAACATGAACTAGAAATAAAAAAATTGGAGCAATTGCAAAGAACTTCTGAACAGAACGATGGGTCAGGAAGAAAGGTTGATGTCGGACCAAAAATACAGTTGGCACAAATTGTTCCGAAATTCGACGAAAAATCTGATGAGATGGGTCTCTTTTTAATTAATTTTGAGAGAAGAGCAGAGATGGCTAAAGTTTCGAAGAGTGAATGGGTTGCATACTTGTTAGCTGTTTTGCCCACAGAGGTTACAAACATGTTAGCTAGGGAATCGCCTGAAGATGCGATTAACTACGATTTTGTTAAAAATCTTATATTAGAAAGATATAAGTTGAATAGCGAGAAACTGAAGCAATGTTTTTATCGACATCATAAAACGCCAGACAAATCTTGGAGGAATTATGCGCAGGAACTCACTAGTTATTTTGCAGCCTGGATTACAGAAATAGGTGTTGAAAAGTTTGATCAACTTAAAGATTTAATTATTACAGAACAGTTAAAGTTTCGAGTGCCCGCGGAAACAAAAGAACATTTTCTAGACAATTGGTTAAATTTTGTGACACCTTTAGATTTGGCTAAGAAACTGGATGACTATGAAAGTATCAAAGAAAGTTTTAAAAAGAAAGAACTTCCGAAAAAGACCATGTCTAATTTTCGATCCCAATTTAAAAATTCAAATAACTTTGACTACAAGAAAGAAAGTAAGGATAATAAGCCTAAATTGCCAATTAAATCAGAATCACTAACTGGGAATCATAGAGAAAGAGAATTTGATAAGAAGAGAACGTTACGTTGTTACGAATGTGGATCAAGCACTCATCTTCGTCCTCAATGTGATAAACTTAAGAAATCGCCAGAAATCATTTCTCATGTTAAGGTGGGAGTTGAACAAGATTCGTCAATAACGCCTTATCTTAGTGTGGGGAAAGTAAACGGCGTACAAATGGAAATTTTGAGAGATACCGGTGCGACAATAGATTTAATTGCACAAAGGTATGTCAAACCGCATATGTATCTGAACGAAAAAGTGTGGGTACGGGTGCCCTTACACGATGGTCTATTATGTTTACCTCTTGCAGAGATTGAATTAGACTGTGAAATGGGACATGTGATAACTAAAGCTGCTGTCTCAAGAGACTCTGTAGATTTAGGAAGATATTTGTTAGGAAATAAAACAGCCGCTTTATTTGAACATTGTAAAGAAGAAAAGGCAGTGAAAGAGCATATGATTAATGCTGTTCAAACCAAAGCTCAGAAGAAAATTCTGGAAGCAGAGAAGGTTTCTCATGAAGAACCTGAAATGCACGAAATTTCTGATGAAACTGTAGAAAAGAATCATAGCAATAGTATAGAAAGAGAAAATAAAAAAATGGAAGCGAAAAAAGATAAAGATAAATCAGAAGAAGAGAAGTTAGAAAACCAAGAAGACTCAATTTTGCCAGTATGTCAAACTGTCTCAGTACAAGAGCTTATAAAAACTTCTCCTAAGACATTTTCTGAAGAACAAAAGAAGAGCAAAGAGCTAAAACCTCTTATCGGAGAAGCTAAAAAGAAAAATAGCAAAGATAGCAAATTTATTTTGGAGAAAAATATGCTTTTTTATAAAAGAAAAGATAGGAATGGTACTGAAAGAAAATTATTAGTTGTCCCGGAAAGGTTTCGTGAGCAGTTAAAAAAATTTTGTCATGAAACTGTTGCAAGTCATTTGGGGGTAGCTAAAACTAAAGATGCTTTGTTTAAGACTTTTTATTGGCCAAATTGCTTTAAAGATATCGAAGATTATGTAAGAACGTGTGACTACTGTCAACGAGCTGGAAAGCCTCAAGACAAAAAGAAAGCACCGTTACAGATTGTTCCAGTTATTTCAGAAATATTTACAAAGCTAAATGTTGATGCTTGTGGACCTTTACCTGTCAGTACACTAGGCAACAAATACATAATAACTGTAATTTGTTTAGCTTCGAAATATCCTGATGCGGTTCCTACACCTAATTTGTATTCTACGACGATTATTGATGCTTTATTGCAAATTTTCAGTAGACTTGGATTTCCTCGTATACTACAAACTGACCAAGGAAAGTCATTTATGAGTGTACTTACAACGGAATTCTTAGAGAAATTTGGAGTTAGAGTTGTGCGAAGTTCGGTTTATCATCCACAAAGTAATCCAGTTGAAAGAATGCACAGGACTTTGAAACGGATACTCAGAGTACTTTGTTTAGAATCTGGAGCTGATTGGGAGAAAGTACTGCCTCCTACCCTTTTTGCATTAAGAACTGTAACTCACAATAGCACTGGGTTCAGTCCAGCAGAATTAGTCCATGGCCAGAACTTAAGAACTCCAATGATGCTACTCTATGAAAAATTGACTGAGCAAGAGATAGAAGAAGATAGTGTGATATCCTATGTATTTGACTTAATGAACAGAATGAAGAAATGCCAAGAGCTCGCTGCAGAAAATATGGAAAAAGAGAAACAAAACCAAAAATACTGGTATGATATAAAAGCCAGAAAACAAGAGTTTAAAGAGGGAGATAAAGTTTTAATTGTGGCCCCGTCCAAACCAAATAAACTGTCAGTTAGTTGGATAGGACCTGGAGAAGTAATGAAGAGATTATCAGAAACTAACTATGTTATATACGATCCAGAGAGAAAGAAGTCCCAAGTGTATCACGTAAATATGTTAAAGCCCTACCATCAAAGAAAAATTGAAAGTATAAATTTACTGACTATAAAAACAACCTCTAATGATGAAGAAGAAGATGAAATTCCTAAATTGGATGAGGAAAATAATGACAATGCGTTGTTAGAAGTATTGCAAGACATACAAAAAAACAACAGATTAAATGAAAGTCAACGAGAAGAATTAGGACAACTTATTGGAAAACATGCTGACTCTTTTTCGACTGAACCAGGGTGCACGAATCTAGCTGAACATGACATTGAGCTGGAATCAGAAAAACCAATCTGTGCCCGGCCTTATAAAATGTCGCCTAGACAAACGGAAATCCGTAAGGCCGAAGTCGAGAAAATGCTGAAACTGGAAGTCATTGAGCCAGGTGAATCTGACTTTGCCTCTCCGTTAATTTTAGTTGAAGTTCCAGGCAGAGAAGCGAGACCTCCCATAGATTATCACCGTTTAAATAAAGTGACTCGCACAAAATTTTATCCTTTACCCAACATTGACCAGTTAATAGAAAAAGTGTCTTCAGCTAAATATATTTCAGTTTTAGATCTGACCAGAGGTCTGAAAATCCTGTCTTATATAGTCTTGACTTTTTTCATCTTTCAGTGTAATGGTTTAAAATTGGGAATTGGTATAGTGTTATCCCAGCTGAATGAAAATAATGAAGAACATCCTATATTATATCTGAGCAAAAAGTTTTCAGACAGAGAACTAAACTTTAGTACCACCGAAAAAGAATGTGCTGCTATTGTGTTTGCAGTGCGAAAACTACGATGCTATTTGGATGGACATCAAAAATTTCAGATCCAGACGGACCACAACCCCTTAGTATGGTTAGATAAAAACAGCGGAACTAATCCTAGACTTTTAAGATGGGCCTTACTTTTACAGTCCTTTAATTATGAAATTGTTCATAAAAAGGGAAAACATCATCAGAATGCTGATAGTTTGAGTCGAGCCCTAAAAGCCTAAGCTTGATTAGAATGCTAATATGTAAATATGATAATTTGTATAACAGTTAAATTTGAATTTATCGTTTTGAATATGTGTAAATTGTTTTTCATTTGTATCTTGAGTATAATGTTTGAATATTTATAAATTTTATTTGTATTTTTTATATTTATGTTTTCATGGTGGGAATAAGTCAGTTGTGGTTCACGGTACTAAATTTTGTTTGGAACTGGTGCTTGAAAGCAATAATTCACAAAGAAACTTTTCCCCGTCGACGGTGAAAAGTTTTCTCCAGGTGGGGAGGAGTCTGTAAAGAACTAATTCATTACAGAAAACTAACATTTTTTCCACCGATAGATGGCGGTAGTCAACTGAGGATAGAAGATTGTTCTGTTTTTTCGAACTCCGAAGCGAGAAGCTGGAGTGAGCGCGCAGAGTGTTTTTTTTTTTTGGTTGTGAAGGTGACTCGACGAGTGATGTAGTTAAAAAAGTAGAAATTGTTACCACGATTATATTTTGTGTTTTGTGTTCGTAAATTTGTGTTTTGTGACTGTCATATTAAATCAAGAAATACCATCCGATGGCCTCTTCATTTATCAACTGTGTTTATTATAAAGAATACCATAGTCTCCTACATTACAGTATAATTAAATGTTTGATTAAAATCATAAATGCAAAAAAATGCTTACATACAATAAAAAAAAATAAATATACCAATTTTAAAAACACTAAAAATAATAACTAGTATTTTATAATTGTACTATTAAACAACAACAATCTACAATAGGTAAATTAAATGCATTATTAGATTTAACAATTTCTCAAAAATATTGCCATATTTTATAAGAAGTTCCTATTATTTTATAAATGTGACAATTGTTAAATCTGAAAACATTGGTATGAAGATTTAGGATTTTAAATAATAATTTAAAATATTATTAGTAATAAATTTTTTTTTCAAAAGTTTCACTACAGTAATATGTAAAAAGGCATTTTTCCAGTATAATGCTAATTTCTAATCTAAAACCATTTCGTAATATCATAATAATTGAATATCATATTTAACTCCAAAATAATAATAAATACTGTAAGTGTTAGTAATTCAGAAAACAACAACAAAAAAAAAAAAAAAAAAAAAAAAAAAAAAAAAATTCCAAATCACTGTCTCAACACATTTTCAATCTCAAGCAACTGCAAATTGATGTTTACATTCTACTTTGAATGTAGGCATGAATCAGTCTCTGCGTCAGCTTTTTTTTATTATTATTTCGAGCGATGGCAGATTAAGATATTTTACATCACAGTATCGAATGGGAAGAAATCGCTTCTGAAAACAATACCAGATCAGTCTTTTTCTATATAACATAAAACTATTTTATTCGGGATCGTATTATACAAAAATACAGGAATAAAAAATTAAAATTAAATAAGACTTACCTTTATGTTCCATAAATAATCTAATAATATCCGTGTATTTTAATCGTAAAATGGCGGACGTCTTTCTTTTATCTTAAAAAAAGCGTTGTAGACTTGCTGTTCTGATTGGCTTGGGTAATACCATTCACTCTAAGAAAAAGTGACTATTCACTCATGAAAAGGAGTGCATTTTAGTAGCATTTCAGCGTAATTTCCATAAGTTTACATTATGAAATGGAGTTTTTGAAAAATAACAAGTGACATATTTTGATGCTTATCATTATTTTACTCCAGGTATATTGGTTCAAAGTTGATCGGGAATTTCTAAAAGTGTATAATGTCAGTCTTCCTGTCTTGCACTCTCGTCAGCTGAGTGAGATATTTCACTCTCGACAACGGAGTGTCATTTTTCACTCTCGACATTCCAGTGAAATATTTCACTCCTTTCTAGGGGGTGGAAAATTCCACTCTTTAAGGAGTGTATACATAAGAGTTTGGTATACATATATATCCCAAATTTCAAAGCTCTATGTCAAGAGGAAGTGAGTGAAAAATGAGTCACAAGATTTGATTGCCACACACAAACAGAATTGTAAGTTAAAAGAAAGCATGTAAAAGTATAATTTTCTATCTTTATACATATAATATGCAGCTACCCTGTCTAATTTTTTGAAAATTTAATTATTAAAATTATACTCTGTGACTTCGAGTTAGGGGATTAGATATTCATTTTTTCGAAATATTTTATTAGCCCCCGATATGCTATTTCTTTCTCTCTGCAATTTCAGTGTAATCTCCAAAAAATAACGTTCCGTTGTATAAGCCAGCCGTAAAACAAAGTAGATGATGTATCATTGTACTGTTAAGTACTCTACTGCAATTTTTTTAACTTCTGAACATCGCACATTTTCAATTTTTATACCGACGTACAAGGAAAAAAAGTACTTTTTAATGCAATTTGTTTGAAAACTGCACCTCAATTTATTTTTGAGATATCAATTTGTTTAGAAATTTTGTTTAGAATTAATTTGTTCTGTAGAAAGTAAAGAAAAAATAGTTGGAAAATAGTAATTATATCTTTTTGTTGCCATTTATCCATAACTACTGAAAAAAAAAAAGTATTTAAAATACGTGCTATTTTGAAAAAATATCAGTGAATGATTTCTGATAAAACATGGAGGTATTATAAACTATATTTAATTTAAATGTCTATATTAGAAACAAATGAAGGGATATGAGTCATTAGATAGCCGATTTATTTTTGTCGAGTTTCTTAGTGACATCTGTTTTTTTTTTTTTTTTTGTGTGTGTGTGTGTGTGTGTATTATTCAGCGGGGGGCTAACGAGAACGACAGGCTACCGCGGAGCATTCCACGTATATTTTTTTACAGACCGCTGGAGTCACGTGATGCTCGAATGCACCAATGAAGGTGTGCGAAAAGAGCATCACGTCACTCTAGCAGTGTGTAAAAAAAGACACGTGGGATGCACCGCAGTAGCCTGTCTTTTTCGTTAGCCTCGATTCAGCGATGACGCCATATGAATACTTTACTGTAGATGTTGTTTAAGATTGGATCGTAAATGGGGAATTCTTCAGAGGATGCAAATGACGTCATTTTATATAAAATAAAAGCTTGTGTTTTAAGTCTTAAAACTGAAATATATTATGTATTATCTATATTTATATACATATATATATTTTTTCATTGGGGGCGACATTAAATTCTGAAAAAACAGAATACCTGTTTTTTTTTTTTTTTTTTTTTTTTTTTTTTAAAGTTTAGAACATTAATTAAAAGAAATAATAATAAAAAAGTTTGGATGAAACGAAACTCGCAATGAAAAATATTTTCTGTTCATAGACTTGGGTTTACAGATACAAGATTTTTTTTTTTTTTCAATTTTCTTGTATCGTATTAAAATTTTTTTCATTCTGCAACTACTTCATTAAAAATATTTGTAAAATAAAATTCTTAAAGGAAGTTCATTTTTTCTTGAAAAATAAATAAAAAGATTTTCGAAGACATGGAAAATATTTTATTGGACTAGCTTTTAAAAATATTTGAAAGGAAATATGTACTTCAAGAAATATTTTATCCCTCCACTTATTTGTGCTGCTTATAGTTCGGTAGTATTTTTTCTATATTATGTTCTAAAAATGTAAATTAGAGAAACTCTCTTTTTTTCTGTCGTGTTTCGATCATATTCATTTTGTCAAAAATTTTTCCATCTTAAACTATGTTTTGTTCTATCGGCATGTTTTTCTGATTTATTGGATCACAATATTTTTTAATTTTATTTAAAACTGTTCGAAAATTTGCATTGAAAGAAAATGAGAATAAATTTAAATAGACTAATTTTTTTTTCTTTCCGCGGAAAAAAAAAAATCAAGCAAGAAAATAAGTTTAGCATAAAAACTGAATTCTTACAAAATTGTTCTGCAAAATATAGAACAGGGCTCGGTAAGTAATTTTAAGTGGGGTCAAAATACTTTTGGAAAATTTTATCGAGGTCCAGAGAAAAAAAACATAAATAATATAAGTATTATTTTAAAATTTTTATTTTTACATACACATACATATAATATGAAATAGAAAAGTCAGGTATTCTTTCTGAAAAAATACTGCATAAACAGGTATACGTTCTGAAAAATTTTACATGCACATAACAAAATAGAAAAAGCAGATATTCGTTGAAAATTTAATGCAAAAAATTACACTTGAGGTCTTGAGCCTGTTTTTTATAGTTTGGTTCACGTGGCTAATGCGAAGAGAGTAATGAGAAGAAAGTGGCGTCCGTTAATCTCGAACGATATTTGTTCTTCAAAAAACTCATTTTGGAGAAAGTTATTTCACATATATATGTGGAGGCAAACATCGTAGCCAGGTTAACCCTTTAGCTACTGACGGTACTTATAAGAACCATTAAAATAACTTGGTATAAAATTCATTTAATACATCAATTAGTTGTAATACAGTTTAGAATGAGTTATGGATACATTACTTTATCTTGTTCCAAAATCATTATAGGTTACACAAAAAAAATATTTTTAAAAGGATGATTTCTTGCCTTTGCATCTTTTCAGCTTTCTTGGCTTTTTTAGGGATTAGGGAGTGGGGAATTTTTCAATTCGGAAATATTTCTATGTTTCTATTGTAAGAACATTATACTTGTACATTTCGTAATTCTACAAAATACTAAGAAAAATATTTAAAATAAAAGATTTGAGTGGGGTTATAAATAGTGCACAAAATCCCTATAAATTCAAATTTAATGAATCCTTCTAAATCCTTCAATCCTTCTAAAATCCTTCTACACTTTATTAAATGATTATGTAAATCTTCAAATGTAGTTTAAACAATTCATAAAAATGCTTTAGAAGATACAATTTTCATGAATTGATAATTCAGTATATAAAGGGTTAATAGCCAGTTTTTTGCAATTTTCATACTTTTCTGAGACATCGTTACCCCAAAATTCTCAGGGAATGCAGTTTTACACATTTGCAAGGAAATATCTTCTTGCAAATCAGTTATCGCTATTTGAAATAAAGGTTTTCAAGACTGAACAACGTCGCAACCACATTCTGCAGTAATAAATTATTTATTCAAGTTGAAAATTTTTGGCGGTCCAGGCTTCGACCTTCCGCGGTCCGGATGTAGACCGCGGTCCGCCTGTTATAGAAAAATAATTTTAGTTCACTTATATATTGTTAACAAGAAAGAAAAATCATGCTTCAAGCATAACTTTCGAAAGCTTCCAGAATACTTCGTAAACAAGTTAGAACATAAAAACAGTTTAAATAATTATAATAATAATAATAATAAAAACGAAGTAAACAATTTAGAAAACTTGTAACACGTTTGAAAACCAGATTTAAGCAATTACCTTTCGTAACCAGAAAAGTACTCGAATTCTTTTGTACCCTGGAAATGAATGATAAATGCTTTTCATTACATACTGTACACTGTAAAAAAAATACGACCAATTTTCCTGTAGGAATCGGAAAAATAGTTGCCCTTATCGTACCGGAAACATTTGCGACCCAGCTCGGAACAAAATCCGTAAAATACCGTTTTATTGACTATTTCCTTTTTTTTTAAGGATTTTATTCCGAGCTGTTTCGGAAAATTTTCGATAAGGGCAACTATTTTTCCGATTCCTACAGGAAAACTGGTCGTATTTTTTTACAGCGTACAGAAAGCATGTTTTAATGCACTTGAGACGTCCATATCCATTTCATTATGTTTGTAATAGTATAATGTCATTAAAATACACAGCAAACGACTTTCCTTTATAGAACATAATGTAACGGACTTCATTTGAGTGTCTCTGTAAACGAATTTTAAATGCTACACTGTAAAAAAAATACGACCAGTTTTCCTGTAGGAATCGGAAAAATAGTTGCCCTTATCGTACCGGAAACATTTCCGACCCAGCTCGGAACAAAATCCGTATAATACCGTTTTATTGACTATTTCCTTTTTTTTTAAGGATTTTATTCCGAGCTGTTTCGGAAAATTTTCGATAAGGGCAACTATTTTTACGATTCCTACAGGAAAACTGGTCGTATTTTTTTACAGCGTACAGAAAGCATGTTTTAATGCACTTGAGACGTCCATATCCATTTCATTATGTTTGTAATAGTATAATGTCATTAAAATACACAGCAAACGACTTTCCTTTATAGAACATAATGTAACGGACTTCATTTGAGTGTCTCTGTAAACGAATTATAAATGCTACACTGTAAAAAAAATCCGACCAGTTTTCCTGTAGGAATCGGAAAAATAGTTGCCCTTATCGTACCGGAAACATTTCCGACCCAGCTCGGAACAAAATCCGTAAAATACCGTTTTATTGACTATTTCCTTCTTTTTAAGGATTTTATTCCGAGCTGTTTCGGAAAATTTTCCGGAACGATAAGGGCAACTATTTTTCCGATTCCTACAGGAAAACTGGTCGTATTTTTTTACAGTGTACAGAAAGCATGTTTTAATGCACTTGAGACGTCCATATCCATTTCATTATGTTTGTAATAGTATAATGTCATTAAAATACACAGCAAACGACTTTCCTTTATAGAACATAATGTAACGGACTTCATTTGAGTGTCTCTGTAAACGAATTATAAATGCTACACTGTAAAAAAAATCCGACCAGTTTTCCTGTAGGAATCGGAAAAATAGTTGCCCCTATCGTACCGGAAAAATTTCCGACCTAGCTCGGAATAAAATCCGTAAAATCGGAATAAAATCCGTAAAATACCGTTTTATTGACTATTTTCCTTTTTTTTTAAGGATTTTATTCCGAGCTGTTTCGGAAAATTTTCCGGTACGATAAGGGCAACTATTTTTTCGATTCCTACAGGAAAACTGGTCGTATTTTTTTACAGTGTACAGAAAGCATGTTTTAATGCACTTGAGACGTCCATATCCATTTCATTATGTTTGTAACGTGTTTATAACGTCATTAAAATACACAGCAAACGACTTTCCTTTATAGAACATAATGTAACGGACTTTTTTTGAGTGTCTCTGTAAGCGAATTATAAATACTACATTGTAAAAATAATACGACCAGTTTTCCTGTAGGAATCGGAAAAATAGTTGCCCTTATCGTACCGGAAAAATTTCCGACCCAGCTCGGAATAAAATCCGTAGAATCGGAATAAAATCCGTAAAATACCGTTTTATTGACTATTTCCTTTTTTTTACGGATTTTATTCCGAGCTGGGTCGGAAAATTTTCCGGTACGATAAGGGCAACTATTTTTCTGATTCCTACAGGAAAACTGGTCGGATTTTTTTTACAGTGTAGACATTTCATTTTCAATAACGAACATGTCATAGTAAATACAAATAGAATGCATCAATTTTATGGCAATCCGAGCATGTTTATGAGAGTTAGTGCACGGATAGATCGAAGACGGACAAACCGAAATAAATGAATTTCAACTATGTTGCAAAGTGTTAAAAATGCAATTTTCTTTTCTCTTTTTTATTTATGCATGCAGTACATTTGTACATGCAATATATACTAGGTTAAGGATTTTTTTAAATTATTATTATTAATTACACAAGACTGCAAAATTTGGGTTGTGTCATATTGCTTAGCTTTTGATAATTTATTCTTTACGTATTTTGTAGTGCTGAATCCGAAAATGGCCTTCATTTTTTACCATCGCGTCAAGATTTTTTGAAATTTTTTTACTTTTTAATTTTGAAATTTACGATTTACGAAAAATTCTGACGTGATGGTTAAAAATAAAGGTTATTTTCAGATTTAGTGCTAAAAAGTACATAAAAATCAATTATCAAATTAAAAAAAACACAACCATCACATCTATTTTAAAGTATCAGAATTTTGCTAATTTTTTACTTTGAAATTTGCGGTTTTCAAAAAATCTCGACTTGATGGTTAAAAATGAAGGTCAGTTTCGAATTCAGCGCTAAAAATATATATAAAATCAGTTATCAAAAGTTAAGAAACACAACCATTTCCTGTATCTTTCAATATTTGATGTTCTCTATTTTTTGACTTTTTACCATTGAAATTTACGATTTGCAAAAAATCCTAACGTGAATAAAAATGAAGGTTATTTTCGGATTCAGCACTAAAAAATACATAAAAATCAATTATCAAAAGTTAAACAACACAACCATCGCAGACTCGTGTCATTAGCTCTTCATGAGTTAGAATGAAACTCCCTATATTTGTGACTAAATAAGTCATTTGCAACCCTATGTTCCTATAGGATTTTTCATCCTTGTTGTAGGCCTGTTTTTCTATGTCATTTAGTAAACTTTTTTTGAATCACCCTGTATAAATACGTAGCAACTATAGTCGTTATTCGGACCGTCTCGTCTGTCTGTTCGTACATATAACAGAGCAAAAACTACCCAACCGAATGGTCTGAAATTTTAAATATATAATTGTTGCAAAATTTTGTTGAGTCATTTCAAACTTTGTGAAAATCGGATACATAGTTTAATGACAGGGACAGTCAAATGTTGTCCGTTACATGACGGCCAATGGGAAAAAATTATTTCAAGTGCATTTTAATGATGTTACAGCCTTTCGAACAGAATGAAATTGATATGCACTTATGAAGTGCACTAAAATATACATTCAGTACAACATGCGGTGCAAAAAGTATTTATAAAACTAGTTATGGTACGAACGCACCTCATTTGCTCTGTTTGACGTGCAATTTCCAACTTGTTTCCTTTCCCGCGTTTTCTTCATATTTATTTTGTTCAATTTTTTCTTCTATTTATAGTTTGATAATATTTCTGGTGTAACGCCTTATGCGCCAGATATTCAAGTACTCCATACACTGTAAAAAAGTTGTTACATTAATATTATCTTGTAAATCCTATTAGTAAATCCTGTAACATACGCTGTTACAGGATTTTTTGTTGTTGCCGTTACATAAAAAGTTCTAGGAATCCCAGTTTCCTCGAAAAACTTTAGCAACTTTACAGATTTTTTTTTACAGTGTAGCAGGCTTTCCGACCATTCCATAGTTCTCGAACTTCCTGTATTTATATATATTAATGTGATCCATAATTCTAAAACTAGGAATTAAAATTTTGCATATTCACTGTAATTTATCACCTGTTTTACTTTTATTTATTTAATTAAAAAAATTAAAAAAATTTAAAAAATCCCCGATGAAATTTTTTGAAGCAATATTTATTATTTCACTAAATTAATTTTCTTGATTCAAACAGCGTTCAGAGTTATATGAAACCGTCTCATTGGATGTTTCATAGCTTGTTAAAAATGTCCCGTCGTATACTGTTTCATTAAAAATATTTCTGAAATGATATTCGTTGAAAAAGCTCATTTTCTTTTGGAAGATAATGAAACAAAGGAATAAAAAGTTTTGAAGACATGGAAAATGTTTTATTAGCCTTGCTTCTAAAAAACTGAAAGGGAATGAGGGTACATATAGAAAGAAACCCCTCTTCATGATTGTTTTGTTTATCCCTTTATCTACTGACGGTACTTATAAGTACCATTAAAATAACTTGTTATAAAATTCATTTAATACATCGATTAGTAGTAATACAGTTAAGAATGAGTAATACATACATTACTTTATCTTGTTCCAAAAGTATTATGGATTACACAATAGAAAAATATTTTCAAAAAGATGTTTCTTTTGCCTTTGGATCTTTTCAGCTTTCTTGACGTTGAAGGATTGGGGTAGAGAATTTCAGTTCGGAAATATTTCTATATTTCTATTGTAAGAACATTATATTTGTACATTTCCTAATACTACAAAATACTAGAAAAAATATTTAAAATGAAAGATTTGAGTGGGGTTATAAATATTGCACAAAATTCCTATAAATTCAAATTTAATTAATCCTTCTAAATCCTTCAATCCTTCTAAAATTTATTAAATGATTATGTAAATCTTCTAGTGTAGTTCGAAAACTGCACGCAAAAATGCTTTAAAGATAAAATTTTCATGAATTCATAATTCAGTAACATAAAGTATTAAAGTTCGTTAAAGTTTTTATTATATTCTTCATATTTATTTTATTAGATTTTTTCTTCTATTTATAGTTTGATAAGATTTTTTGGTGCAACGCCGTATGCGCCAGATATTGAAGTATTCCATACTGTCCGATCATTTCATAGTTCTCGAACTTCCTCTATTTATATATGTTAATGTGATCCATAATTTTAAAACTAGGAATTAAAATTTTGCATATTCACTGTAATTTATCACCCGTTTTACTATTATTTAATTAATTTAACCTTTAAACGCCTGATTTTTCAAAAACATTGTAATAATGTTTTTCGGCTTTCATTTTTTAAATAAATCATGGGTAAAATACTTAAAAAAAAACATATTTAGTTTTAAGTATAGTTTACGGCTAAAAAATTGTTTATTACTAATCGGCAATACTGGTCTTTATTTGAAAAAATAATTTTCCTTGATAAAATTCTATAATATCAAACACACAAGAATTTTCGGAACTATAATAAGAAATAAATTTGGCTTGCTCACTGCAGAACAAAATAGGGTATTTCGCAAGCTTCCAAACAAAACAAAAAGAACAAGTAGCAACAATTGGAAAAATAAATCTATCTTTATTCTTAAACAGCACAAGTGTTGCCATCTACATGTTGAAAATCGATTTAATAATATTTTCAGAATGTGTTTTATCGGCAACATTAGATATTATAGCTTCAATATTATTCTAATGGTATTTTAGAGCCTAAATTGGGTATGTTGCCGAAAAGCAACACCCGGAATGTAAGGGTTAGAAAAAAATTAAAAGCCTCGATGAAACTCAAACTTTTTGAAACAATATTTATTTTTTTATTAAATTAATTTTCTTGATTATCTTGAAGTTCAGAGATACACGAAACTGTCTTATCAGATATTTCAAAGCTTGTTAAAAATGTCCCGTACTGTTTCATTAAAAATATTTCTGAAATGAAATTCGTTGAAAAAGCTCATTTTCTTTTTGAAAGAAATGAAACAAATGAATAAAAAGTTTTGAAGACATCAAAAATGTTTTATTAGCCTTGCTTCTAAAAAACTAAAAAGGAAAGAATGTACATAGAAAGTCCGCCCCCCTCCCCCCACCCTTCATGTTTGTTTGTGGATTTTGTTGTTCATAGTTCGGTAAAGTTTTCGTTTTATTCTTGTTTTTCAAGTAAATGAGGCTAAATCTCCTTCCCCTTCTCCCCCGTCATGTTTTCTTCATATTTATTTTGTTTAACGTTTTCTTGTCATGATTTCGGATAACCTCTATGTTTTTTTTATTAGTTATTTTATTAAAAATTGCTTTTAAGAATTAGGCAAAGGAAACTCCGAAAGAAAAGGTAATGAAGTTCATTTTTTAGATGAAAAGGTAACTAACAAGTAAATATTTTTAACGGTAAGATTAAATTCAGTCGAAAATACTGGGTAGAATGTGTTTGGTATCTTCACAATTTATGAATGTTCCGAAGTTCCCTGCTCAACAACGCGAAACTTTCTGACACCTTTTCTCTCTAATTTTTAAATGTACATGCATAAAATTGACAGGGCTGACTATTGTAGCGATTTGGAATAGAAAAATGAGTTTTCTATTTTTTCATAAATAAATTTCTTATCGAGTTATAAGTGATTTTGTTCACGTGACGAATGGTTTTTCTTCTTTCTCGATTTGGAAATTCGGAAATTTCCTTCAACTTTGACAGTATTTTCTGAACGATCTTTTGCGTTTTCCAAAAAAAAAAAAAAAAAAAAAAAAAAAAATGGAAAACGCCTTTCGAATACATAGTTTCCAAATAATAACACTTGCCAATTTCATGCGTTTCAGAAGAAAATAAATTAAAAAGTATGTCAGTCCCTTCTGGATTTGAGAACGGTCTTTAAAAAAAGGCAATTTCTTTCTTATTTTTTTCTTTTATATGTACAACTTACAAATATTTTAGGGAGCAGTTTTTTTCTTCTTAGTTTCGAACATAGTTGAAAAGTACTTTTGAATTCTGTTTGTCTGCCGTTTGGAATCTGTCGTCTGCAGTCTGCTGTCTGTCCGTGCTCTAACTTTCATAAATATGCTCGGATTGCGATGTAATTAATATATGCTACTGCGTTCACTATGGCATGTTCGGTATTGAAAATGAAGAGTGTAGCACTTATGTTTAATTTACAGGGACACTCAAAAGAATTCCGTTACATGATGATCTATGGGGGAAAACGTCTGCTGTGTATTTTAATGGTAGGAAGAATCTGGTGTGCATATAATTTATCGTTCATTTACGGGGACACACAAAAGAATTTGGCTACAGTACCACTGCCAATGAATTGCTGCAGGGTTGTTAAGTTTTTGCCATAGGCGGAAAAAAACATGGAAAAAACCTGGTTAAAACCGTCCCGGCAAAAATAGGTTTTTGTCAAAGTGGTGGCAAAAATAGGCTGTCCATTTAATTTTTTTCCCAGAAAAAGAGAAAAAAATATTTTATGAAAGAAAAAAAGAACTTAATAGTTTTAATTTCAATAATAATCAATACTTTAAATTTATTTTTGAACTCTTAAGTTAAATAAGTATAATTATGAATTTTATGAAAGAATACTAACTTTTATGACAAAATTATAAATGAAACCTGTGTACCTGCAGGCTTACTTTTCCATTGACTAACTACAAAGCAGGGTGCAATACTGTGGTATTTTGTTATCTGTCTCGTGATCATTTGACAATGAACTGTTGGATTTGAGAATTTCAGAGGAGAATTTGAAGGGGGGGGGGGGGGTATAGTACAAAAATATAAAATGGGTACAGGCTACTTACTGAAAGTAAAGAATGTAACTTTTTGTCCCTTTCCTGAAGTGTTAAGAGGGAGGAAAAAAAATTCTACTTTCCTAACAAGACATAACAGAGAGTTTTTTCAATTTAATTTAATTACTTTTTTTATCTGTAACTGACTAGTTTCATCAGATAAATAATTATAAATTAAAATCAAAGACTTAAATATTTACATATTTTTAGGCCTCATTACATAAAACAAAAGTAACAAAGTTATATAAAACCTTTTGATAATTAAAAAAATATTAATGGCTGACAAATACTTTACTTAAGAAAAAAAATTAGATATCAGATTTTTAATTTGATTCTTAAATTCCTAGGTATTAGACTGAATCCCACCTAATTTATACAAATTTAAAATATGAAAAAATATTTTATTATATTTATTAATTAGCAAAAGAAATAAAAATATTAAATGATATGTTATTCATTTACTTGTTTATACCATTATTATCCTTATTAGCTTATAGATTTTATTACACATTAAAGACAAATGAGAATTTGCCATTTTTGCCGGTTTTTTCCATTTTTGCCCTGGTTTTTTCCAGTTTTTGCCACTGTTCTGTCAAAAATACCTTTTTGCCGGCAAAAATGCCAACCCTGAATTGCTGGGACTGCGTTTTCAGTTGTGGTACGGGTTTTAAAATTTAATAATTAATAATATTATTATTTTTCCATATTACTTGGCGTGTATAAATTCTATAGATACATATACAAGGCTGCAAAAAAGATCTCAAGTACATTTCAGTTTAGTGAAGGAAAATTTCAACTGTGCTATGAGTTTAACTGAATTAACTTTTTTTCATACCAGGTAGTATACATACAAATCTATAGATCATATAAAGGGCTGCACAAAATAATTCGGATATTTATCCAACTATTGATGTTATGAAGAAATTATGTTTTCGAATGCATTATGCATATTCTAAATTGTTTATTTAGACATCAATTTTCACCTTAGTAGACTGTAAACTTTTGTTACAGTACTGTGTTAGAAAGTGTTTCATAATCTATGCTGAACACATGATTTTTCGTTCTTTTTTTCTTTTTAATATTAATAATCTAAGTAAAATAATGCTATAAAAAGTGATAAAATATCTTTATTAATATTTACGATCGTTTCGTCGCACCAACGGCTACATTTTCAAAATCATTCAGGACAGAAAATATTTTCCCACAATTTAAAAACAATAAACATAGTAAACAATGTCACGAGACATGATGCATGATGAAAAACATTGCAAACATAAAGTTAAATTAAAATTAAATTAGCTATTTGTGAGCGTGGATTAATTTTCATATAATTTAACAAAACAATAACATGGTAAACAACAGATAGCAGACATCAAATACAACAGTAGAACCACAGATTTGGCCAGATTATGCTGCAAAGACCCTTTACAGATCGATTTTAAAAATAGCAAGTTAATTTATACATCAAGATTTTATTTACCATCCATAATCCGAGAATCAATAGAGATATTTTTACGGAACAAGAATATTTGCAATGATTCAGTGTCCCTTGATTTACCTAAAATTTGGAAAGAGATGCTATGTAATTTTAATAACAATAGTAAAAATTAATCCACGCTCGCAAATAGACAAGATAATTTTATTTTATGTATTGCAATGCTTTTCATTATGCATGCTGTCTCGTGACATTGTTTACCATGTTGTTTTATTAAATTATATGAAAATTAATCCACGCTCACAAACAGCTAATTTAATTTTAATTTAACTTTATGTTTGCAATGTTTTTCATTATGCATCATGTCTCGTGACATTGTTTACTATGTTTATTGTTTTTAAATTATGTGAAAATATTTTCTATCCTGAATGATTTTGAAAATGTCGCCGTTTGTGCGACGAAACGATCGTCAATCTTAATAAAGATAATTTATCATTTTTTATAGCATTAATTTACTTAATCTGTTTATAAGTGATTGTTTTTATTAATAACCTATTCAGTAGCTTTCAAATTATGGGATTGGACATGTTCATCATATGGCATATTCGCAGTAATTTATGATTATTTTATTTATTTATTTATTTTAGAAAATTAATTAAGAAATAATTTAAAAGCTTACACGAAAGGAATCCCTTTCTTTTAGAAATTAGAGAGAAGTCCATGCTCTTTTTTCGGCGTTCAGAGCCCGACAAATTTTGTATCCTCTGATAGAGCGGGAGCCGTCAGCACAGACAATTACCTCATCGAGATTACGGCTAAAATTCCAGAATTAGTTTAACTTCGATTTGCATATTAAAACGCAATCGGTCTGGCAAGTCCTATCTTGGTGGAAAACAACTGAAAACACGATTTTAGTGGTTGACTATTAGGTTTATCATTGTGTTTTCTGGCACCCAAAGGTATGAAAATATGGAGGACTAGAAGCAGGAAAATACAATGGTAAACCTACGAGCCAGCCTCTAAAATCATGTTTTCAAGTATTTTCCACCAAGATATGACTTGGCAGACCGATTGTGTTTTAACCCTCTCGCTGCGCAGCCCGAGATTTTCTCGGGCATGCATTTTTACGTCTAATTAATCCTCCTTGATTATTCCCACCAGTTATTTATTTATTTATTTTTTTATTTATTTTATTTTTTATTTATTTTATTATTTTGTAAATTTTGTTTTATTTAATCGGAGCATTTTCCCGATTAAATTAGACAAAAATTTTTGTTTTGAAAAACCGGTGGCAAAAGAAGCTATTCTAATTATTTTGAAGCTATTTTAATAAAACAATTACACTGTAAAAAAAATACTGCCAGTTTTCCGGTAGGAATCGGAAAAATAGTTGCCCTTATCATACCGGAATAATT
Organism: Maratus speciosus; assembly: GCA_963932465.1. Lineage (NCBI taxonomy): Eukaryota > Metazoa > Arthropoda > Arachnida > Araneae > Salticidae > Maratus > Maratus speciosus. The sequence continues at coordinate 236,577,397 of OZ010797.1, read as the reverse complement.
TCCGACCCAGCTCGGAATAAAATCCGTAAAAAATAAGGAAATAGTCAGTAAAACGGTATTTTACGGATTTTATTCCGATTTTACGGATTTTATTCCGAGCTGGGTTGGAAATTATTCTGGTACGACAAGGGCAACTATTTTTCCGATTCCTACCGGAAAACTGGCATTATTTTTTTTTTGCAGTGTACGCAGCGGGAGGGTTAATATTCGAATCGAGTTTTAACCAATTCTGGAATTTCAACCGTGAACTCGATGAGCTTTTGTCTGTGCTACCGCCTCCGGTGTATGATATTGATCCTGATATTGGATATGCGCTGAAGAAAATCGCTAATTACATTTAAAAACTTTTTCAAGCTTAATTTTCTCATTTAAAAATCTCTTCTTGCCTAGAAATAAGTATTAATTCCAAACATCCCTCATAACAACCTTTATGATATTTTGATGTACAGTCGTGGAAAAAAAAAAAAAGTAAACACCCCCTACTAACTTGTCAACAAATTATCGTAGAAGAAAGTTACTAGTACCGAACGATTGGAAATAAAGTCTACTTTTAAATGATGTATATAAAATTTGTTTCAGGGGCCATCTACATATTAAAATGAACCATAACTTTGTTTTTTTCAATAGCAGTACACAATTCTGACAGCATAAATGAACTTTACACCTTTCAATTAGCCTATAAACAAATTTTTATGCAATTCGTGCCATAAGTTTCCGAGAAATTAATTATTTTAAAACGAGCGTATTTTAAGGACTGTATCTAACTTGAAGTTCCGAACTCGATTGTTAACCGAGAGAGCAGCCTTCTTGATCAAGGCACGTTTAAGCGTCAATAAAACCTGTTTGATGACAGGATAGCAGAATAAATTTCAAAAATTTACTCACTTCTATCATAGACGGCCCCTTAAACCATCATTTTGCCGTTTTTTAAGCATAATTTGAAAACTACTTGGAAGAAAAATGTGAAATTTGGGATTTCCATAAAGCAGGACTTAATAAATCTAAATCCATCAAAAAAAATTGTATAGGTTGCAATTCATAATTTTTTTGAATATTAATTTCATAATTTATAATTCTTATCATAAAATTATAAAAATCGCAAATTCAACGTATTAATGTTTGGGTATATTAGTATTATTGCTACCCAAAAAATTAGCTCATTAGGAGCATAATTTCAGGAGATATAAATAAAAATATGAAAATGTAATTTAACATTAGAAGTACTCAATTTTGAATGTCTATAATTCAAAAACTTATCATTCGAATGACTTGAAATTTGGTGTCTAGGCTTATTTTGAACCGAAGATTTGAAATATCTCGTTAAATTTGGGTACTGCCATTGAAGAAAATGAAGTTTGGATTCGTTTTAATATATATATGACCCCGTAAGCAAATTTTATACACACCCTTTAAAAGTAGACTTTATTTCCAATCGTCAGGTACCAGTAACTTTCGTTTACGATCATTTGTTGAGGAGTTAGTAGGGGATGTTACCTTTTTTTTCCCACGACTGTACATGTATCTCAAAATCTAATAAACAGGGATGAGAGCACTCCGCCCCAAAAGAATGTTTGCTACCACTAAATTTTAATGTTATTTCTCAACTTATTTAAATGACAGAATTTCTGAGATTTACTAAAGCAAGTAATACTATTAATATTTAGTGGTGAAAATCAACCACTTGTGTCGGAGCGCTCTCATTCCTGATTTAAAATAGCAAATTATTTGTTTACATCCAACCAGTGACAGAAATCTGCAAAAGTCACAATTTTTATTTTTTTGAAATATTGTTGTACAGTTATGGCGGAAAGACATGAGTTCTGTTTTCTACTAATTCTAGAAACGTACTTCAAACAAAAAGCCGAGACAGACAATGCATATGTCACGGTCTCTTTTTTTACTAACACTGATTATGCAAATTCCTTGTAATCAGGTACAATTCTTCTCCCGGTATCCCATGAATAACAATTTAATTCCCTTTCAAACTGATTTTTAAAGTATTATAACAAACTTTAAGAAACGAAGATATTCTTCTTTCTCAAATAACAAGATTTTTTTCTTTTTTCAATTTGTGAAGAAATAAAATTTTTACTTTGAGCCCGAGCTCGAAGACTGATATGACGAGTCAGAAATTGTGGCCAATGAGGTGCGTTCGTACTATAACTAGTATTATAAATACTCAGATCTTGGTGCAATAGCTATTGCCCTCTTGTGAAAAAATACATGAATGCAAAATTTATTACGATTATATTATATATACATTAAATTAGGTAATACGGAAATAATAGGACTCCATCTTAAATAGGACGTAAACACCATGGCAACCTAGAATCATTACTTATCATGGGATATCGTTGAATTAATTACGTAGAATAGGATTAAATAGAATAATTACCATGGCAACCTAGAATCATTACCTATCATAGGATACCATTGAATTAATTATGTATGATAGGGATTAATAAAATGAAGAAAACTTTTATTAATATCTTTTAAGTTTTGATTCGATTTTCATAAAATTTGAAATGACTCGACAAAAATTCTGCAACGATTATATAAATTAGTTTTCAAACCATTCGGTTGGGTAGCTTTGCTCTGTTCTTTGTAGACAAACGGACAGACAGACAAACGGATCAGACGACGACTATAGTTGCTACGTATTTATATAATTACGAACGCAACTAAAACTCGAGTAATCCGTTTCGCGTTTTGGGGTCATGCTCAGGCTCGGGTTGAAATTTATCTTCTCTCTGTTTTTTTTTAATTGTGACCATGTTTTTTTTTTACTTATTCGAGAACGCTGTTTTCTTTTTGCTGTTTCCATTTTATTTACGAAATAAAAGCAACGACAAATAAAGTTAACTCTATTCGTTTAGCCCCCCCCCCCCTTTCTGTAACTAAAAATAAATAAAAAATAAATAAAATAAAAAATGAAGTTAAAAATGCATACATTTTCTTTCAGTAAAATTCAGTTTCTTCGTATTAATTACGAAATTAATTTTTTAGTGTAAAATATTTTAGGTTCAATCAACATGAAAATTTTACATTTCAGAAAATTTCTACCTTTCGTAATGTATCCAAAAAAGTCTTACGCGCAATATCAAAAACTTTAAACTTTTGAGCGATAGATAAATGCATAGGAAGTTCAGTCTTTCTGCGGTAGTTTCAAAATGAAATAGAAAAATAATTTCCTCATTAAAGTTGATCTCAAAAGTAAAAAGTTCAATTTTTTAAAGCGCTAATCGCAAGCTGCACCTTTAAAGCTCAACGTACTTATCTTACGAATATTTAACTTTTCTCACGAATAATTATTATGGCTGGATGGCATTTTTTCAAAATATTTCGTATATTACGCCTTTAACTTTCATTTAATCCTTAACTCCGCCCTTTCGTTTGATGGAACATCTTATCAAAATCCCTCATAAAGCCTTACCTTTCCATGCTTAGATTATTACACACTTTTCACATTAATGGCCTCTCGTCACGAAAAGGGTTTTCATAATCCGTCGTATTAGTACCACGAGTCTACTTAATGGCCAAAATGAAGTAGCCATGGGAAAAATATATCATTCTATTTGTTGTCCTTTATTGCGTTCTCGTGCGAATTTGTTATCATCATCTGTAATTATGGCTTTCTTTTTTATGAGCGTTCTAATTAAAAGCTATGTTGACTATATTTTTTCCAATAATGATAGTGTTTAGGTGATACATGAGGTGTTAAATAATATGTGAAATACAGCTTTTCGTTGTTTCTTTGATTATTTTATTAAAGATAATGAATAAGAGGCTTTTAAAATAATGACTGTTGCAATTATGTCATTTTGGGTGTCATTTATATTTTGCTACTGTGGTATTTTTTTAAAAAACAAATATAGATTATTGAGATTCTCTACTCTTTTTGAAAATTTAATGTAAGATTATTTGTTTTTCCGATGTTTAGTTATGTTCCGATGTTGACTGTTATTTTTTCCAATAACGATAGTGTTTATGTGATAGATGAAGTGTGAAATAATATATAAAACATAGTATCTTTTCTTCGATTGTTTTATGAAAGATAATAAATAAGATGCTTGAAATTATATCATTTAGGGTGTCATGTATATTGTAATATTTTTCAAAGAGAAATATAGATTATTGCGATTCTTTATTCTTTGTAATATTAATGTAACAATATTTGTTTGCCTGTGGTTACAAAAGTAGTTATCTAATGGAAACAATTCATCCTTCATTGATAAGTTGACTGACGCGCCTAACATTGAACGCACAGCATATTCAAAACAAGAATGAAAAAGATTACAGACATAGATTATGAAATACTTTTCAACAGTAACAGACTATAATAGAGAAGAGATATTTCATTTTTTCATACAATAAAATAATATTTCTAAATAAGCAATTAAAAAAAAAAAAAAAAAAAAAAAAAACGTAACGCATTAAAAACCCATTTTCAGCAACTGCTGATACATATGCGATAATGTGTACGATTTCTCTCAACTGTTCAGTCATATTTTAGAAAGCAAAGTTATTGTGGAAAGTGCATACATTTTATTTTCTTTGGTGACATTCAGTTTTTTTCATATTAATTTTGAAGTTAATAATTATATAGATAAAACATTTTAGGTTCAATCAATAGGAAATTTTAATATCTATGACTTCTAAAAATTTCTACCTTTTGAAACTTAGTTGCAAAAATGTATTACGCGCAATATCAAAAATGTTTGAATTAGAGACAAAACGCGTGGGAATAAGTTCATTCTTTAAGCGATAGTTTTGAAATAAAATAGAGAAATAAATTTATCCCCAAAACAGTCAGTATATAAAACTGCACTCAAAAATTAAAAATTAATTTTTTTAAAGCGCTAATCGGCAACTGCACCTTTAAAGCTCAACGTACTTATCTTACGAATATTTAAACTTTCTCATGAATGACTGGACGTCATTTTCCCAAAATATTTCATATATTACGCGTTTAATTTCCATTTAATCCGTAACTTCGCCTTTTCATTTGATGGGACATCTTATCAAAATCCCTCATAAAACCTAATCCCTCATGCTTAGATTATTACACACTTTTCATATTAATGGCCTCTCGTCACCGAAAGGGCTTTTCATAGTCCCTCGTATTAGTGCCACGGACATACTTAATGGTCAAAATGAAGTAGCCATGGGAAAAATATATCATTCTATTTGTTGTTCTTTATTGCGTTCTCATACGAATTTGTTATCATCATCTGTAATTATGGCGTTCTCTTTTATGAGCGTTCTGATTAAAAGCTATGTTGACTATATTTTTTCCAATAATGATAGTGTTTAGGTGATGCATGTGGTGTTAAATAATATGTGAAATACAGCTTGTCGTCGTTTCTTTAATTGTTTTATTGAAGATAATGAGTAAGACGTTTCTTTTAAAAGGCTTCTTTATAAGGCTTTTAAAACAATGAGTGTTGCAATTATGTCATTTTGAGTGTCATTTATATTTTGTTACTGTGGTATTATTTTTAAAACAAATATTTATTGCGATTCTCAATTCTTTGAAAATTTAATTTAAGAATATTTGTTTTTCCGATGTTTAGTAATGTCCCGATGTTGACTGTTATTTTTTTCAATAACGATAGTGTTGATACATGAGGTGTTAAGTAATATGTGAAGCATAGCTTTTCGTAGTTTCTGTGTTTGTTGTATGAAAAATAATGAATAAGAAGCTTTTAAAATAACGAATGGTGAAATTATATCACTTTAGGTATCATTTATATTGTGGTATTGTGGTATATTTCAAACAGAAATATAGGTTATTGCTATTTTCTATTCTTAGAAATTTTTATCTAAGAATCTTTCGTTTTCCGATGTTTAGTAAAAAAGTAGATGGACATCATTCATCAGTAGGCAAAATCATTCTGTAATGGACCTAATTCATCATTCATCAATAAGTTGCCCGACTTGCTTAATAACAAGCATAGGAGCATATGGGACGAATTTTATTGCTCGTACCAGTATCTTTTACCAATAATCTTCATCATATATTTCTATTGCATATCTTATAAAAATATCTTTTGAAGATTATTAATAAAAGATACTGGTAAGGTCAATAAAATTTGCCGTATATGCTCCGACCCCTGCTAATAACGAAAGCATAGCATGTTCATAACAAGAAGGAAAAATTATGCATCAGACAAAGATAATGAAATACTTTTTAACAGTAACAGATTATAATTGAGAAATTTCATCTTTTCATGCAATGAAATGATATTTCTGAATAAGAAATTAAAAAAAAAAACCTTATATAAAGCACATTAAAAGTCTATTTTCAGCAATTGCTGTCCATATGCGATAATGTGTACCATATTTGTCGACTGTCCAATCATATTTTATAGAAAGCAAAGTTATAATGGAAAATGCATACATTTTTTTTTTCTTCGTTAATAGTCAGCTTTTTAATATTAATTTTGAGGTTAATAATATATATGTAAAACATCATAGGTTCAATCAATGGGAAATTTTAATATTTATGACTTCTGAAAAATTCTACCTTTCGTAAATTAGTTGCAATAATGTACTAACTTTTGAATTAAAGAAAAAAGCATGGGAATAAGTTCAGTCTTCGTACGATAGTTTTGAAATAAAACATAAAAATAAATTTCAGCTTGAAGTGGTCAGAATATAAAACTGCTCTCAAAAATTAAAAGTTTAATTTTTTAAAGCGCTAATGGTAAATGCAACTATAAATGCTAAACGAATTTATCTTATGAATACTTAAACTTTTTCACGACTTCTTATCATGACTGGGCGGCATTTTTTCAAAATATTTCATATATTACGCCTTTAATTTTTACTTAATCCTTAACTCCGTCCTTTCGTTTGATTTGACATCTTATCAAAATCCCTCATAAAACCTTGCCTTTCCATGCATAAGATTATTACCCACTTTTCCCATTAATGGCCTCTCGTCACGAGAAGGGCTTTTCATAATCCCTCATATTATGACCACGGACCTATTTAATGGCCAAAATGAAGTAGCCATGGGAAAAATATATCATTCTATTTGTTGTCCTTTATTCCGTTCCCGTGCGAATTTGTTAACATCATCTCTAATTATGGCGTTCTTTATTTATGAGCGTTCTAATTAAAAGCTATGTTGACTATTATTTTTTTCAATAATGATAGTGTTTAGGTGGTAAATGAGGTGTTAAATAATATGTGAAACGTAACTTTTCGTCGTTTCTTTGATTGTTTTATGAAAGATAATGAATAAGAGGCTTTTAAAATAATGGCTGTTGAAATTATGTCATTTCGGGTGTCATTTGTATCGCGTTACTGTAGTATATTTTAACACTAGAACCGCCGTAGCGGTCATTTTGACCGGTGCCAAATAAAAACATTTCCATTCGAGCCGGGAATTTCTTTCTAAAATAAGTTGGATATATACCATATAGAAATAAATTTAATTAAATAACTTCAATTATTTTAAATAAAAATTCTGGTGTAAAATATTTTAAAAACACTTGAGTAAAATTTCCGGCGGTTCTAGTGTTAAAGAGAACTATGGATTATTGCGATTCTCTGTTCTTTGAAATTTAATATAAGAATATTTGTTTTTCCTGTGTCTAGTGATGTTCCGATGTTGACTATTATTTTTTCAATAATGATAATGTTTAGGTGATACATGAGGTGTTAAATAATTTGTGCAACATAGCTCTTCATCGTTTCTCTGATTATTTTACGAATGAATAAGAAAGAGGCTTTTAAAATAATAACTCTTTAAATTATGTCATTTTGGGTATGATTTGTATTGCGTTACTCTGGTATTTTTCAAAGAGAAATATAGATTATTGCAATTCTCTATTCTTTGAAAATTTAATGTAAGGATATATATTTATCCGATGTTAGTACAGAAATTGCTCTGTAATGGACATAATCCATCACTCATAGATAAGTTGACTGATACGCCTAACAACGAAATCATAGCATATTTATAATAAGAATATTTATTTATTCGATGTTAGTACAAAAATAGTTCTGTAATGGACATAATCCATCACTCATAGATAAGTTGACTGACACGTCTAACAACGAAAGCATAGCATATTTATAATAAGAATGAAAAAGCATGCATCGGGCATAGATTATGAAACACATACTATAAAAGAATGTTTGCGATCACCCATGTAACAGAAAATGCTCAAAATGGTCTGTCATCGTAGCAAATGACCGTGTGGGTCCTGTTTAAGGGCGTGTCCGTTTGTGTAAGCATAGCACGCATATTCGAGAAGGTGTTAACGTTTTTGTGTAAAATTCAATTTTTTTTTTTTTTTTTTTTTTTTGTAGCACATAAAGTATTTAAAGAACTTTAACACCACTTTCCGAAACTATCAAAATGAAGAGTTGAAACAGTACAAATATTGCAATTAAAACATGAATATATTGGATATTTAATGAGATATGGGAATTTGTATGAAATAATTTTTAACTGCGCATCCATTAAAAGTTACAAAATTTTTATTCCATACTTTGGTAGTCAGCTATTTAGGGCAACTGATATGAAAAATCCTGTCAAATATTGTGAAAACTCACAAAGATACCGTGAGCTGGTTGACAAATTGTGGAAAATCCCTTATAATAAAAGTAGTACTTTTAGAAAGCAACTCCCTATATCTCCCCTATCTCTTTGAATTTTCGAGATATTTCACTGGACTTTTTATATAAGTTACCCTAAATAGCTGACTACCAAATTTTGAAATAAAAATTTTGGACTCTTTTCTCAACCGTTTTCAATCCACTGCTGGATGTAGATCTGCCCCAGATTTTTCCAATGTTTCCTGTCTAGTGCTTTAGTTATCCGATTAACACCGGCCGCTTTTCAGATTTCGTCACTTAATCTTACTTGAGGTCGTCTTTTTCGTCGTTTTACGTTCCTGGGATACGTAAAACCACTGTAGGGTGTTTGTGCTCCAACTATTGTCTTGTCTTCTTGCAATGCGCCCAACCCATTTCCATTTTACCCGTTTAATTTTTTCAATGATGTCAAAAACTTTCGTCTGACTTCTTATCCAGGTTATTCTCTTTCTGTCTCTTCTAGTTATGCCTAGCATTACATCTTTATCTATTTCGCTGTGTTGTTTGTAATTTTTGTATCATCCGTTTTGTTAGCTTCCATGTTTCTGCTCCATAAGTTAGTGCAGGCAAAACACATTGGTTAAACACCTTTCTTTTCATACAACGAGGCGTGTTACTCTTCAGAATAATATTGTTCTTGACAAAAGCACTCTATCCATTTCTTATTCTTCTATTGATTTCATTCATGATACTATTATCTGAAGGTATTTCCTGTCCAAGGTACACATAACTTTGCACTTCTTTAATCTCAGTGTTGTTGTAGACGATTTTCTTCTTTGATGCAAATGAATTGAACATCACCTTAGTCTTTTCCAAATTTATTATGAGGTGCTAAATAATATGTGAAACATCGTTTCTTTGATTGTTTTATGAAAGATAATGAATAAGAGGCATTCTCGAAGTTCAAGCACAATTCGTCAAGAATTTTGGTAGATATTCGGAAAAACGCCACGTACAATCGAAAGCATTGGGTCACTGTTCCTTAACTTTTGGAGGTCGGTGTATACTATGTGAAACGTAACATTCTGTCGTTACATTCATAGTTTTCTGTCAGGTAACAATGAGAAACCTTTTAAATAATGACACATGAAATAATTTCATTTTTATGTGTTATCTAGATTGTATAACATTAGTATATATATATATATATATATATATATATATATATATATATATATATATATATATATACCGGGTGTCCTAAAAAGGACTGACTGATTTTAAAATTCAATAACTTGCAAACGGTGACAGATATTTTAAAAATTCGGGCAGGAGGGTTATGCATAAGGTCAAAAGCTTTTTTTACAGTGATTTTCGATTTTAGTTCAAATTACAAACAATAGATGGCGCTATAAGCAATAGGCGCTAAATACAGGCTCCATTTTTTGGTCGATCTCTTCTTCCATGCGGAAAAAGGAGATTAAAATGTATTGAGTGGGTCTCAAAGGCCCAAAAATCGAGTCTGAATTTAGCGTCTATTGATCGCATCGCCATCTATTGTTTGTAATTCGAACTAAAGTCGAAAATCACTGTAAAAAAAAACCTTTTGACTTCATGCATAACCCTCCTGCAAGAATTTTTTAAATATCTGTCACCGTTTGCAAGTTATTGGATTTTAAAATCAGTCAGTCCTTTTTAGGACACCGGTATATATATATTTTAAAGCGAAATTGTCTGTTATTGGGGATTATGAAACATTGAATATTGCTAAGTTCATGAAAATTAATTTCCAGTATAATTGAAAAATATTTATGATTTCGGGTTCTCTACCATTTTGTCCGGCTTCTATAGTTGTAAATATATTTGGAAAACCACGAAAGTTTTACATGTTAGAGATATTTCCGGTTGCAAATGGTGTATGCAATATTTATGATTCATTTACACACAACAAAAGTCAAGTACATTATGATGGACAATATGTAATTCTATTGGATGACTTTTATTGCGAATTTGATATCATCGTCGGTAATTACGGCTTTCTTTTTTACGAGGACATTATTTACAAGGTTTGTTGATTACTATTTCTTCCGTTAATGATAGAGTTTATGTGACACATGAAGCGTTAAATAATATGTTAAACATAACTTTCTGTTGTTACATTCATTGTTTTCTGGTAAGTAACAGTGAAAGACCTTTAAAATAATGACATATGAAATGATGTTATTTTTAGATGTCATCTAGATTGTCTTACATTGTTGTATATTTATTTTAAAGCGAAATTGTATATTATTGGGAATTATGAATGCTTGAATATTGCTGTCTTTTAGTTCCATGAAAATTAATTTCCATTATAATTGAAAATTGATTATGATTTAGATTTGTTTGCCGCTTTGTTCGGCTTCTATATTCATATATGGGGCATTCTCACAATCTTTTGACTTTTGGGGAAAAAAGTCTGACAAAATTAAACTTGCTAAAATAACATTTTAATCTGATAGGCGAATGCCTTAATGAGTCAAAATAAAGAAAAAATGGTCCGCAGCGAAATTTTTTTTATTTAACTGAGGTTTAAGTTAAACTTGCGAGTTTAATTTTCCTTACCATTTTACCCCTATAACTTTTTATTTTCTTCTAAATTTTTACATATAATGAATTTGCATAGTGCCCACAGGACATTCAAATAAGAAATAATAACAATGTAGTACTTTTCATACAGAATTTTTGTATAACATTGTCTAAAGGGGTGTTAAAGATGGGACGGTAAGGTAAAAAAAGGGGATGGTATTGGAAAAAAAGGGACGGAATGGTAAAAAAAGGGACGGTAAGGATGGAACGGTAAGGAAAATCACCACCTATTTTTAGGAAAATTATGTTAAGACTAAGTGATAGCCACAATGTTCATTGATTTTTAGAATCAGTTGTTAACATTGGATTTAATTATTATTATTATTTTTTTTAATTTACCTCGAAAAGTGCAGGAATAAACCTTGGGGGCGGTGAGACTACCCATAAAGCCACGATGCTTGAAATTGATATTTAAATGCTGATTTAAATTCTGCAGACAATTTCCTGCCAAAGAATTTTAGACATTCTTTCTCTAGTATACTTCTGCATGAGAGAAAACTTGAAAAAAATTATGTGGCTGCATCTGAAATGATTTTCTGTATAATTTTAGAAGAGGGATGGTAAGGAATCTAAAACTCAGGGACAGAGTTTAAAAAATAATAACAACCCTAAAAATGTGTGCAGGTTAATTTTTTGCTACATATTTATGCAAAACAATAGTTCCAGTTTCGGAAAAAAATTACATCGAATTATTTTTATTGAAACAATTTTTTCCAGACAGCTCCAAACTTAAAAATCAGCATCAGGGACACGGGACGGTATAGGAGTTTTCCAGGTGTTTGGACCCCCAACAATGTCCAAAACTTATTTATCTCGTTAATATTGTTATGCAATCATGCAACGGAATGTCCCCAGTATATGAAATTTAAAAAAAAAACAACACAAAAACGTGTATTAAAATAAAAATTATTATTCAGGGACATGAAAATCAAAAGATTGTGAGAATGCCCCATATCCTGATTTAATGAACCGTCCGGGATTAGCAACTTCGTTCATTAAATCGGGATAATCGAAGGAATTTTTTATACAACAGAACAAATTAAAACTAGTCGTTAGGAGCCATCGTAATACTTACCCGACATGGATATGCATAACGCAAAATATGAAAATGAAATATGTGTAAACTATTTATAAAATGCACTGGAATGCCAAAATAAAATTTAAACGTGTATTTAAATATTTTTAATACATAGTAATGCTCTATTACTGAATTGCGGGTACTACTTGATTATCCCGTCGGCTAATTTCGACAAATTACATAAATCGCCAAACTACTCGCAAAATTATACAAACTGGCATAATTTTTATTTTAAAAAACGAAAGAACAAATAAATTAGTAAAATAATAATAAAAATACAAATAAAACGTCCAATTAAAAATTACTTGATGATCAACAAACACGCGTAACGTGTTTAATGTCAAGTGAATGTGACATTTACAATAAGCCATTATTGGCATTTAATCTTATAGTTTGGCGATAGTTTTTTGGTTGACGTGATAATCGAGTAGTACCGAACTGCGTAAAAGAAACATCCTTATAACTTCAAAAATGACAATAATATCAACTAAGAATATAATGCGTCGGATTAAGCGTCTTAGTTCCAATTAAAATATGTCTTTGAATTGAAATTTGAAGGAAATACAGGGTCATGAAAAATCGAAGAGTGTGAAAAATATGATTACAAATATCTCGGCAATTAATTATCCAATCGACTTCATTCTTCATGCAAAATTTATGTTTTTTTATTGTCTTTTATATTGACTCCTTAAAATAAACAATTTCTAAAATATTTATATACCTTTTATCAGAACGAATATTTTTAGAGTCCGAAAAAAATAGTTCCGGATAATCGAGGTCACTGATGTTCAATAGGCTTCTTCCCATTCTTACATGCTACATACACACTAAATTTCAAATCTCTGTCTCAATTTGTTCGGGAGATAGAGCGTTTACAGACACACAGACAGACGGATAGCAAGCTTTTTTTTTTTTTTTTTCTAAAAATACGTTTTACGGAATCTGGAGTGTCTGAAATGTGTAAATCTGTCAATTTTTTTTTTCGATTTTTAAAGCGATTACAAGACTTACTCTATACTACGTATAATGGGTAAGTAAAAGGGGATAAATAAAAAGAACAATGCTGACTTACCTTAATAAGGATATTAAACATTTGTTGCTTTAAGAAAATATACTGTATAAAAAGTTATTATTTTTTTATACTAAAAATCACAAGTATTGCAGTTAAGAAAAAATCTCATTTATTAAAATTTTATAGATAAATTATAAGATATCTTCTGCACATGTTTATTTGCTTTGTTTCGATTTAGTATTTCAAACTTCTTTATCGATTTTTCCCAGAAGCTTGGAAAACGGTGTCATCAATATCGTGAGCCATCAAATACCGTTTCAAAATATGCAATATGCTAACTGCTTCTTTGAATGTTGCATGCTTCATCAGTATTTCATCTTCTTCATCAGATCCACTGCTACTGCTATTAATAACCTCGCTGTAATGCACAGTTTCGCATGTAGAGATTTCTGCATCACAAGATACATATTCAGAATCTATTAATTTTTATTCATATTAATTATTCATTTTTCATACAAATTGTTATTAAATATATAATTGTAGACTATTTTTTCAAAACTGTATAAATACGGATTAATTTTCTTTCACTTCAGGTTCATCTCAGGTTCAGGTTTTGGATATTTCGGGTTTAGGTTGACGAATTTATTTTGGCGGGATCGAGTAGGGTCACTTTAAGCTAAAGTTTTGGGTTTGGGTCCTGTACAGCTCGACCTGTGCACACTCTAGGGCAGTGGTTCCCAACATTTTATTAACAACGTCCCATCAAAGCATCAGTAAATCCACGATGCCCCACCCCCGACACACACATTCTCTAACATTTCTCTTATTATTTAAAATGAACTGTAATCACTTAATCAAAGATACTTAGCAGAGCCTTAACAACAACTATTCATTTCGCATTTTTTAACTTATCAGAGAGGTGAATTTTCTGTTACAAATGTGTTTTTAACATAACTCTTATTAATGCAATGAGGCTATACTATACATTTTCACTTATATGCCAAAAAGAGTTAAGTTGTGCCTTTGCAACTTACCTCAATGTTTAGCAAAAGCGTTATATGGTCTGCACTTTTATCTTCACAAAATGCTTGTAGTTTTTTTCATTTTCTTACAGCAGAGCGAATATAAATACAAAGCTCATTCAATAAATATTCGAAAAAACTGAAAAAAAAAAAAAAACTGTAAAATATATTATAAAAAAAAAATTACATAACATTTTAACAATAAAAAAAAAGTCAAAATATTTAAAAAAAAAATGTTTATATAATTATTTTGGTTTTAATTCTATTTTTAATTTTTGATTCGAAACTTTTTAAAAAATCAACTAAAAACTTTTAAATTTTATTTTTAAATTTTGCATGTATTACTTTTATTTTTAGTCAAAAATATAAAATTTCCGAAAAACTGAGTTATTTAAGGGGTCTCATGCCTCTTAAAATCGAAAAAAAAAAAAAAAAAAAATTATATATTCAACATTTAATATCATAAAATGTATATGATGTAAAAACACAATTTTTATTGGGATTAAAAGATATAAGTATGTTCTTTCATTTCCTGTATTTAAAAAATTGCAAGATACAGAATTAATATTTATAGGGGGCTACAAACTGTCAGACATTTGTCGAGCAGAAAATTGGTATAACAGCTTACGCACGGGATTACAAAATAAATTTTGGAATTAAAATGAAATTTTTTGTGCCTAATTATACTTCAGATTGTAATAATTACCCTTAGTCTAAATAAATTTGTATTTAAAGCATTTTTATATTTTTAATACAAAGTTATATTTAGCTAATATAAAATTTTCAAAATTTCAAAAGTACAATCACCTAAAGAAATATTTTTTTGAACAATAAAATGAAATTTTAGATTTAGTTTATACAGACTAACATGAAACATATGTTTTGAAAATTTCAGGAAAAAATATTCAGAAGTTTTTGAGGTATCGTGCGCGCTATACCCAAAAAACGTCATTCGGAGAAAAATGACTTCAAAGTTCCGGAAATGCCGTTTCAGCTATTGAACTGGTATAATTCTAATACCCATAACTTCTGTTCTAATGGGAATTTCAAGGAAACAATCATACCAAAACGTTCAGAAAAAATTGAAATTTAACATTTAAAAAAATTGAAATTTCAAAATTTTTGAAGCTTTAAGAGTCCCGAGACCCCTTAAAATTGCCCCCGTAAAAAGTCAAATTGCCCCCCAGTGGGGCGTACGTCGGGAACTACTGCTCTATTGTATACATTATAAACTACATTATGAAATCCTATTCGGTGCCTTTTATTCTATTTTGTGCAAATTATTATCATCGTCTGCAATGATGGCTTTCTTTTTTATATCAACACATCATTTAAAAGCATTGTTGACTATTTTTTTTTTACAATAATGATAGTGTTTAGGCGATACATGAGGTGTTCAATAATGTGTGAAACACAGCTCTACATAGTTTCTTTCGTTGTTTTCTCTCAAGTATGAACGAGAGGCTTTTAAAATAATGGCATTTGAAATGAAGTCATTTTAGATATCATATATAATTGAAGAGCTAAGTGGAAGAACATGTTAAGCAACAAAAATTACATTTGAAGAAATTTGAAGTGAAAGTTTTTGCTGTCAATTTTGATGATTTATTTTCTGTTTGATACCATGTGTTTAAAATATTACAGGTATGGTACTAAACTCTCTCAGAATAACTTATTCATATTTAATTTTCAAATATTAAAAATTATTAATATTATTTACATTATTAAATATTAATGAATAATGTCTTAAATCTTCACGACTAAATAGAACCTGAGTATTTTAGCTTCACCATGTGATAGGATACCTCATAACGCTTTTATCCAAAATATAAATTTTTTTTTAAAGAAAATGTAGCTTAATATGTTCATCCACTCAGCTCTTCAACTGTGTAACCATGGTGTTTTTTTAAACCAAAATAAAGATTTTTGGGGATTCTTTCTTCGCCAAAAATTAAATTTTAAAAACATTTTTCTGAGCGAAGGGTATTATTGTCAAGCTTCTTTATAACTCATAGATAAGTTCGCTGATTTATTATTGCAAAAACGCAAGATTTAATGGGACTAAACACTAAAAATGTGTTATTTAAATTTTCATTTTATGAAATATAGTTAAAAGTTATGCCTTATCATAACATTAATATAATAAAATGTAAAGTTACTTCTTAATTGTAACCCTTTTTAACAAGCTGAAAAATGTTTAAGGTTCGTGTGCATATTAGTGAACGTTCTTTTACACAGGTACACAAAGAAATCCGAATACATTGCTGTCTATCGGTAGTAATTGAAGGATCAGGAGGAAAACGATGCTAGTTTCAAACTAGTTATTCTTCCTTCTTTTCCTTAAATGCGACTTTTATTGTCTAATTTTTATAAGACTGCCCTCATTTTTGCCTCGATTGAAAGCTACCAAACGATAGTACACTTCTTAAGCTAATAGATGGTACAGTTATCTCGAATCTCACAAAAAAGAAACATAGTTATCCATTACACGCTTTTTCCATTACAGGGTCTTACCATTACACGCATGGACTTTCATCATTCTTCTTCCTTTATACCTATCTGCAACTGTGTCTTTTTACCCGAGTGCCAAGAAGGGTTATGTGTATCACGCGTATCTGGGTATGTGGATTTCTTTATACCCTTGAAATATCCCAACGGCTAAATGGATTTTAATAAATGAGGTCTCTATCGATTCGTCTTAACCGTCCGATGGTTATAGGCTAGGTTTTATTTTTATATTAAAATGGCGGCCGTAAAATGAAAAATGGCGGTAAACACGAAAAAAAAATTACGCACCATATTAAGAGGCATATCATTCGATAGGTCTTTTAAAATGAAGACGATGTTTCATTGACTATTTTACAGTCAGAAGCTCCGTTTAAATATTACACAACCTAGAACATGTGTAGGTAGGATGGTTAGAGTTGCAGTAAAGCAACTCTAACCATCATAGACATCTACACGCCTCATTAAAACAGTGTTTATAGATAAGAACTAACAATTAAATACAACTTAAAACTCATTAATACAAGTAAAGGAAAAAAATAGGTAGCTAATATAAAAAATAGTTTAACATTGATGAGAAATAATTAATTAGTTCGCTTTTTACGCAGTCAGGTTTTGTGATTTTTTAAATTTAATTTTTACTTGTTTTATAGGACTACCTTAATTTTTGCTTCGATCATTACCAAACCACGTACGGCATTTAAACTTTCAAAGGGAACAGTTATCTCAAATCTTACAAATGTCAATTATCATTATTTTTTTTTCCTGACCATTCAATTGCCGGAAGTACATTTTAATGAAATTATACTATATGAAACATCATGCAATTAATATGTATTGTTGAGTTACATGACATGTATTCTTAATATGCTGTCAAAAAATTAGATTCGTTGCCAGTAAAATTTCTGTATTTTTACAGATTTTTTTTTTTCTTATATGAAATGATTTCGAAAATGTCTCAGAAATCAGCGATTATGGATTTAAGAATATCCTTGCAGATAATAGCTCTAAAATAATATTTAATTTGTCGATTTCGCTGACGCTTAAGGATTTTTTCCCCCTCTAAAAGGAATTTCCGTATTTTGCCAATACAATTTCCGTATTTTTACAATTTTTCCTCTTTTCCGGTGTAATAATACAAACAAATTCCACATCTTCAGAGAAAATTAAAATTTTTTAATATTTCAAATGAAAATCTAAGTTCAAATTAATTGCTTAAAAGGCGCAAAGACCAACCTAGTGAAAAAGATTTCATGCCGGGACTCGAACCCGGGCCATCAGTATAGCGCACTGACATTCTACCGACTAAACCACATGGAACGATACCCAGCCTGGAACCTCTCACTATTAGAGGTTGGCAAGATAGAATCATG
Source organism: Maratus speciosus (assembly GCA_963932465.1). Taxonomy (NCBI): domain Eukaryota; kingdom Metazoa; phylum Arthropoda; class Arachnida; order Araneae; family Salticidae; genus Maratus; species Maratus speciosus. The sequence goes on along the minus strand of OZ010797.1, from coordinate 236,559,232 downwards.
ATCCAATTTCATTTTCATTTGAAATATTATATGCAATGCGAATGTCTCTCTCTGGAAAAATTTCCAAGTATTAATATAGTTTCAATCTATGCTGGATTTAATTACGTTTCGTGTTTGCCCCATGTCGGTGGAGGAAAAAAATATTCCATCTTGTGCTGCGTTTGTAGCCTTACCAACCTGTAATAGTGAGAGGTTCCAAGGCTGGATATCGTTCCACGTGGTTTAGTCGGTAGAATGCCAGTACGCTATACTGATGGCCCGGGTTCGAGTCCCGGCACGGAGTCTTTTTCACTAGGTTGGTCTTTGCGCCTTTTAAACAATTAATTTGAATTTTGATTTTTATTTGAAATATTGTATGCAAGGCGAATGTCTCTATCTGGAAAAATTTCCAAGTATTAATCTTTAATATTTGTCAAAGATATTTATTCTCAAATTTATACCTTTTAACAATTTAATAAAATCATTTTTATCGAAAAAATTCAGAACAATTTTACTGGTAATGTACTTTTTTTGTTCATGTCCTGTAGATAACTGAACGTATAACATATTAATACCTATTTTAGGATACCAGACGAAATAATTTGAATACATTAGGGTTTAGGTGGGGTAATTTTTTTAAATTCGTTTTATGGATATTATACTATTTCTAATAGATCGAAATTGAAATATGTTATTAACTTCAATCAATTAATTTTAACACAATTATTCTAAATGGATAAATTATATTAGTTTTAATTTTCCAACTGGGTGAAAAATGCCCGTGCCATGATTCGAACCAGGGATCTCTTGGCTGAAGCTGCAATGGTCTGCCAACTGAGCTATCCAGGAAGAATTTAAGGGACCCAATTGCACCCAGGTAATCTTATTAATCATACACTGTTAAAAATTTGCAGCATTCTGGCAGGTCATTCGACCGTTTTTTCCGAAAACGGTTACAGAACCGTAATTTTAACACTATTCTGACCATATTATTGGCCCTTTTATGGTCAGAATATAGTTAAATTATGGTTATGAAACCGTTTTACCGTTTTTTCAAAAAACGGTCGAATGACCTGCCAGAATGCTGCAAGATTTTTAACAGTGTAGCATCTGGTTTGATATATGAACCAACAGAATAAATTGCAGGTAATGGAACTCCACAAAACGCTGGATACGTAATTATTCTAGATTGATTTTAACACAACTATTATAATTGGTAAATAAATCATATGAGTAAATTCATATATAAGACCATACACTGTTAAAAATTTGCAGCATTCTGCCAGTCATTTGACCGTTTTTATCGAAAACGGTTACACAACCGTAATTTAACACTATTCTGACCATATTATTGGCCATTTTATGGTCAGAATACAGTTAAATTACGGTTATGAAACCGTTTTTTCAAAAAACGATCAAATGACTAGACAGAATGCTGTATATTTTTAACAGTGTATGCTATGTTGAATAAGGTTATAGCTGGGTGAACTAGGTCCCCAGGTTCGTCCGGGATAGCTCAATCGGCAGAGCATTGGCAGCTTCAGACAAGAGATTTCTGGTTCGAATCCTGCCACGGACATTTTTCGCCCAGTTGTAAAATTACAACCCCTATCGCTCACCCGCAAGAAAAGTGACACATCTCGCAAAAAATCATTTTGCGTTTTATCCCACTAATAGGTCTGCCATAGGTGTGTCTTGCCACATAAAAATTTTCATGTGTAGTTATACGGAAAATCACTTTATTACGCTATTTGTCCATTCGTGAGCACAGAAGAGGGGTGGATTGTGTGGGGAGGTAAATTTATCCAACCCACCAAACCTCATCCTATGTCTTCATTCTTAAGGGTTTTACACTTTTGTGCTCATTTTTACTAATGCATGCAGAGCTACACTGAAAAGAAAATGGGTACCCAAAATTGAGTAAAAAGTACTCAATTTTAAATGCGTCACATACTCAAAGTAGCTCCGATCCAAATGTACTCAAAGTTGAGAAACACGTGTTTACATTTTTTATTCCATGGTGGTGATCAAATATGAATCGTTATGTACTGCCCCCCCCCCCTTAAAAAACCCCCTAAAAATTAAAGTAAAAATGTACTGGCATTTATTTCCCGCTCAAAGTTATTAAGAAGAAACATTTAATTGATTATTTATTAAGAAAAATAGCAAAATTCTTAACAAGATACTCAAATCGAATATTTTTATGACAAGAGCATTATTTCCAAGCACTTTAAAATTATTTTAAAATGCTGTGAATAATTTATTATTTACATTAATAAACATCATTTATGCCACCATAAATGAAATGAACCATTACAGGGTACAAAATTATTAGTTTGTTTGGGTTTGATAACATGTGATGTTTCAAAATAGAGAAAGCATAGGTTCATTTTTGATCCAAAAATATTCAATTCGATATGAGTACATCGATTTATTCATTTCTGAGTGCTTCATTTTTTTTTGAGTGCTTCATTTAGTGTAAGTGCTATTATATCAGGTCGCTGAAAAAACATGCAAATTTTCTTTTGCCTCTCCAGTGAAATTTACTTTTGTCGAGATGTGTCACTTTTCTTGAGGGTCAGCGATAGGATTTATTTACCGATTTGAATATTTGTATTAAAATTAATCTAGTGTAATTGCGTATCCAGAGTTTATTAGAGTTCCATTATCTGTGATTTATTCGGTTGAGCTGATTCCTATATCACACTGAGAAGAAAAATATACCGCCTTCACCTAGAATGAATAGGTAGTCATTTTCTGAATCCCTTAACTAGAAACATAGATTTCCGAGCTATGCGAATAGAGTAAACAACTAAGCTGAATAGACGAAATGATCTAGAATTTCTAGTCTCTTGTTTTCTAGGTGACGAAACGATGATGAATCGTTTCAGTAGCGAGAAATTATCGCTTGATTTCTGGAATGGTTTCATAAACTAGAATTATAGTTAATAAAACTAACCTCTTGTGTTTGCATCTATTTGCAGAGTTTTTTAAATAGGTTTGAGAACGAGAATATAGGAAAACGCTCTTGAATTTTAGTAGGAGACTCTAGAACTCTCTAGCAAAGAGAACTAGAATTTATAAGGATGACATGGAACTATTTTTTCTTAGAGCCACAATTTAGATTCTAGATGCCAGAAGCATATTTTCTTCTTAGTGCAGACCATATGCTATGTTCAATAAGGTTAGCTGGATGAACTAGGTCTCCCAGGTTCGTCCGGGATAGCTCAGTTGGCAGAGCATTGGCAGCTTCAGACAAAAAATCCCTGGTCCGGACATTTTTTGCCAACTTGGAAATTACTACTCATATGTTGTTAACTTCACTTCAAAATGTTCCCCATACAAAATGGTGCGTTTAACACCATCTTCATATACTTATCATTTCTGTTATGAAGACACTTTGATTTACTCGTCTTCATCTTATGCTTTCCACGACTTCAAGCCGTTCTCAAATCCTAAAGCGCAACTTTCTGAGATAAGTTTTAATTTATTTTTTGTTCGGAAATTCAAGAAACTAGCAGGTATTATTGTTCAGAAACTATGTCATCGAACTGTTTTTTTCCGTTTTTTTTTTTACAAACGCAATAGATCTTTCAGAAAATAGTGTCAAAGTGGGCGTTTTGAACCGAATTTCGGCGCGAAAAAAGAATAACCACTCAATAAAGGGTGAAAAACGTCTTTGTCACGTGATCAAAATCGCTTATAACTCAACAGGTAATTTATTTATCAAAAAATGAAAATACAGTTCGATTCCAAATCGCTTCCATAGTCAGGCCTTCCAATTTTATATCCTTCTGTTAAAAAATTCAGAGCTTGTTGAGCAGAGTTGTTGAGAACAGCCTTAAAAATGAATATTACAAAATTAATGATCATATTACCTTATTCTAAAAAAAGTTAAACAGTGCTTGTGTGAACTGAAGAAACATTCATGAAAGAAATGTTGAATATAAATCAGACTTTAATGAAATTTATTAACCCATTTAAGCTGAAAGAGCATTCTGACTAGCTTGCAAGAAGACAAAATAAAAAAAAAAAGTGTTGAAAATTTTCATTATATCACCTAGCAAACAGACATTTTCGCTTTTTTTACGTGTTCGGAAGTGACTAGAGTGTTTGCCATCGGATATTAAAAAAGCTTCAAGCCTATTTCAATTTCGCTTTCCACGTTAGTAAAATATAATAACTTTTTTAGTATATTCGAAAGAAAAAAAAAGATAGTTCTGATTACATTTCAGACTAAGTTGGGGAAAGTTAATTAAGTTAGTTTCTTATACCTGTGGAAAATGGGGTATCATTTTCTATAAAAAACTGTCGTTAAAAATAATAATATTTAAAATAGTAATGATTAATTAATGATATGAATATTTAAAATATCAGTGTTTAAAGTGTCTCAGGACTCTTAAAGTTTCAAAATTCTCGAAATTTTTATTTTTTTAGATGTTAAACTCCTAACTTTTCTGAACATTTTGGTACAATTATTTCCTTGAAATTTCCATTAGAACATAAGTTATGGCTATTAGAATTATACCCGATTAATTGTTGAAGCGGCGTTTCCGAATCTTTGATGTCATTTTTCTCCAAACGATGTTTTTGGGCATAACGCGCGCGATATCTCAAAAACTTCTGAATATTTTTTCATGAAATTTTCAAAACATATTTGTGTCAGTCTGTAAGGACTGAACCTAAAATTTAATTTTTAATCTTCGAAAAAATATCTTTCTTTAGCTGATTATAATGTTGAAATTTTCAAGTTTTTGTATTACCTAAATACAACATTGTATTAAAATTATAAAAATACTTTAAATACACATTTATTTAAATTGAGGGTAATTATTACAGTTTAAAGTATAATTAGGCAAAAAAAAATTTGATTCTACTGCAAAATTTATTTTGTAATCCTGCGCGTAATCTGTTATACCAATTTTCTGCTCGTCAAATGTCTGGCAGTTTGGAGCTCCTGTAAATGCTAATTCTGCATCTTGCAATTTTTTAAATATTTGAAATGAAAAAACATACTTATATTTCCAATTAAATTTGTGTCTTAAAATTAAATACATTTTAATATATTAAATGATGAAAATGGTCTTTTTTTTCGTGTTTATCAATTTTAAGAGTCCTGAGACCCCTTAACAGACGTTTGAAATGGTAATGATACATTCATGTTTGATGAATTTTTAAAATGTTAATGTATATTTATTTAAATATTAATTTGTAATTAATATTTAATTACATTAACGATTAAAGAAGGTTTAGAATGCCCATTTCTAACTAATAATGTTCAAAATATTAAGGTTAGATTTTTATTTAATGTCAATTTTTAACTAATATTCAAAATATAAATGTTTAATTTTTGTTTAATGTGAATTTTTAACTCTTGTTCAAAATATTAACGTCTAATATTTGTTTAATGTCAATTTTTAAGTAATGTTTTAAATATTACTCTTTCGACGAGATTTAGATATAGCTAGAGAAATAATATATATTTGATAATTAAGCATTTCTATTTATTTATTTATTAATATACATTTGATTCAAAGGTGTTTTATATATATATACACATAGTTCGTGGAGCATTTATCTTTTTAAACATTAACTATCTTTATAATATTAATGTTAACTGATGCTTAAAAATACATTCTATTCTTAAAAATTCATCCGTAATGCATAATGGAAAAAAATCAAAATTTTCTCCAATAGAGTAATTATGTAGTGAAAAATATTAAGAATGGTCTGAATAAGTAACCAAATTTGCAATTTACATTTTGCGAATAGAATACAACATTTATGCGAACGCAATTCGTACTGCATAGGGGCTAATACATATTTATATAACGTTATCAACATTTTGTTCATTTTGGACCCCCTCCCCCCCTTACGATATCATACGTTATCATTCGTCGAAGCCTCCCACCCCACCCTATGATATCGTTATATCAATGTCTACAAATGCTTTATTTTTATATTCTTTTTCTTTCTTTTTATACGCTTGCAGTGATATACACGTATGATTACACATTTATTAGTCGCATACTTTACGGATTCCAGAAGTAAAAAAAAAAATATCTATAGATGAATTAAATTTATATCAAATAACATCTAAAATAGTTAGTTAATATTTAGAAGTATTTAATAATAGCTTATTGTTAAATAATAAATTCAAAAGTAATATTGTCTTCTTGCACTTCTCCAGTGCCCGGGGAGGTTAATTGCAGAACTTATCAACAAAACAGTGACAACATTCTTTGTCTTTCTTTACTGATAAACGCAAGTTCATTTCCTACACATTATGCTCCTGATTTCTCTGACAGCGAATTATATGCGCATAAGGCAGAAGAACAGGAATACTAAACGTTGGGGTATTCCAAATTTTCCAATGAAATTATTTTATAAACATTTAATGGCTTTAATAATAGTTTTGTCTTTTCATAAAAACATGTAATAATAATAATAATAATAATAATAATAATAGTAATAAGGTAACACACTATTTGGATGTAAAGTAAAAATTACTGAAAAAAGAAAAGTTTGGTTGGATCAAAAATGATAAGATAGCAAACAGCAAACCCACTCCCCTAGAGATATCTTACGATATCAAAAGCCAAAACCCTCATCCTCTCCCCTAAAGTGATAAAGTTATATGCACAGCCCCATATTATATTTCTGCTCCTTTGTTTTCAAAAAATTTGAAGATTAACATTTCCACGAATTTATTTACTCGCGTTTGTTACTGGATAAACTCGAATATTACAAAATTAACCTTTATAATTCCTTACTATATTTCAAAGTTCTAACCAATCCTAGAATAGATTTTAAGAAGCATACATGCAAGAAATGTTAAATATAAACGGAACTTTAATGAAATGTATTAACCCTTAGATACGCGATTTTTTATTTTGTTTCGAAAAAAATTATATATGATACTCTGAAAGGTTTATAACGCAGGAAAAATAATGAAAAAAATCAATCAGAGATATATTTGTCATATAATACGTCAATCTTTTCTTCTGTTACACATCTGCAACATAAGTAAAAACTACTGTCGTCTGGCTGTTTTACGTTAAAATATTGCAAATTAGTAAATATTTTAAGAATGTCTCCCAATACCTTATTTTATATAATTATTTACTTTATAAAACATAACCTTTAACCCTTTAATTCCCAAAATAGAATACGTTCTCGAAATTACGTAGTACAGCGAATCTGACGTTACACCAGAAAGTTTCAATGGTTAATTTCGCTTTGTTTAAATCGAATGTCTGTTTTTTAATTAAAGCAACTATTGCTATTATAATTTTCTGGTGTGAATTAGGTATATGCGAATAAAAAAATCTATTAGATTCAAAACAGTGTTGTTTGCATATATGCAAAGCTGCGCACTAAAAGGTTAAAATATTTCAGACGAAACAATGCTGAGAGGCGAGGAAAAAGTACTGAAATTTTTCATTATATCACCTAGCACACAGACATTCTTGCTTTTTTATGTGTTCGGAAATGACTGGAATGTTTACCATCGGATATTAAATAAGCTTCGATTCTCTAGTAAAATAGATTCCCCTTTTCTCTATATATTCTAAAGAGAAAAAAGATAATTTTTAGTAATTTTTTTAGACTAGTAATGTAAAAGTTAGATTATTTACGAAAGGTTTTACATCAAAGGAAAGGGTATACATTATAGATCAGCACAGAACAATCACCTCATCGAGTTCACGGCTGAAATTCCAGAATTAGTTAAAACTCGATTCGCATATTAAAACGCAATCGATCTGCCAAGTCATATCTTGGTGGAAAACACCTGAAAACCAGCTTCTAGCGGTTCGCTCGTAGGTTTACCATTGTGGTTTCCTGCACCCAAAGGTATGAAAACATGGAGGACTGGGTGCACGAAAACACAATGGTAAACCTACGAGTCAACCGCTAAAATCGGGTATTCAGGTGTTTTCCACCACGATATGACTTGGCAGACCGATTGCGTTTCCCCCTTTAATTCTGGAATTTCAGCTGTGAACTCGATGAGGTGATTCTCTGTGCTGCAGCCTCCCGGTCTATTACGCATAGAAAATATGCCGAAAAAATATTAATGCTTAACTGCTGCTTGCAAAAATAAATGATAATTAATGTTTTAAATATTAATGTTTAAAATATTAAATAATTAATTAATGTTAAGTAGTGAAGCCTAATTGATTTTTAAAATGTTAATTTTTAGTTAATGTTCATAATAATGTTTAATTTAAAATATTAATGTTTAACTAATGTGTGAAAGACAATTGATCATAATATATGGGCGATTCTCAAAAGGTGGGCATTGGATACACGTCATAACTTTAAGCCTTTCAAATATAACTTTAATTATCATTGACCTTATTTTTTATTTTTTTTTACACTGAGTTTTTAATTCTATTCAGAGACAGAAAATGACATAATTTATGGTAAAAGCTTTGTATAAAGATCTTAAAATTTTATTATTTTATGCTAAAGAGGCCAATTTCGGACATTCATAACGTTAACTGCTCCAATGTACCAAGAAAAAGAGTTTTAACTTTTTTCCAGGTGGTTCTAATGGTAAACAACGAATGCATAAAGGAAACGGATGATTTTTTGATAATTTCGTTAAGAGATGGCAGGCTGATTTATTGCTTTTTTGAAGATAGAAGGACTTTTCTATAAAGAATTTTTCTGTATTTTGTTATGTCCGAAAGTAACGTACATAACAAAGCATTTGATTTTATTATTATTATTACTGGATAACAAAAAAGTTAATTATACATATATATATGTATGTATACAGACGCATTTACTACATTCTTAGTCTTAAGAATTTTTTAAATACTAAGAGCAACGTCCAAAATCTGTAACGTACGTGCGAAAAAGATGTCCAAATTTTGTAACGTACACAGCTGCTAATTAAATGCTTTAATCATTAATTTTCCAGAATAGTTGCTGTCTTTAAATGTTTGTGTAGTTAATTTAAGTAGTAAATAATTTTGTAGACATACTATTATAAAATATTTATATATTATATTTATAGATAAAATACTATACTATTAAAACAAATTGGCCTTAAATTTGAAAATTTTAAAAATTACATATTGTTAACGTTTAATGATCCCACCTTTTGAGAATCTCCCATATATATTTAAAATACGTATGTTTGATTAATGTGTAAAATGTTAATATCTAATTTGTTAAGCTTTAAATAATATTTAAAGGGTAAATGTTAATTAATATTTGAAATATTAATGTTTAATTGGTGTTTAAATTAGCAATGTTAAACTATTGTTTACAATATTAATGTTTATTTAATGTTCATAATGTTAATGTTTAAAATAATTCTATTTAGTTAATACTTAAAATGTTAACTTATAAAATAATAATGGTTAATTAATTTTAAAATGCTAATATAACTAACATTTAAATATCAATATTTAATTAATGTTTAATTTGAACACAATTCGTTATGCATATTATATTTCTCTTCCTTTGTTTTCAAAAATTAGAATAAAATTTCCATGAATTAAATTATAATAATAATTGGAATAAAATTTCCATTTCCATTCTTTCATTTGTTCCAGCACAAACTTATTAGCGTTTATAATTCCTTGTTGCATTTCAAACTTTTAAACAAAGATAAATTGATTTTAAGAAGCATACATGCAAGAAATGTTAAATAAAAACGAAGCTAAGATGAAATGTATTAAAACATTTCAGCCGAAACAATGCTGCGAGGCGAGCAAAAAGTACTGAAATTTTTCATTATATCACCTAGGAAACAGACATTCTGGCTTTTTTCATGTGTTCGGAAGTGACTGGAATGTTTGCCATCGGATATTAAAAAAGCTTCGATTCTCTTTTAATTTCGCTTTCCATGTGCAGTAAAATAGATTCATTTTTTCTCTATATATTATAAAGGTGGAAAAGTTTATTTTGAGTAGTTTTTAGACTCGTAATATAAAAGTTAGGTTGGTTACAAAAGTTTTTACATCAAAGAAAAGGGTATACATTATGCATAGAAATCCGAAAAAACGCTAATGTTCAACTAATGCTTGAAACATACATAATAATTAATGTTTGAAATATTAATGTTTAAAATATTAAATAATTAATTAATGTTAAACAGGGAAGGCAATTTGCTTTTAAAATGTTAATTTTTAATGAATGTTCATAATTTTAATTTAAATTATTAATGTTAAACTTATGTGTAAAAGGCAAATGTTCATAATATCAATATTTAAAATATTTATGTTTGATTAACGTGTACAATGTTAATTTGTAAAATGTTAAGCTTTAAGTGATGTTTAATATTAATGTTTAAAACAATATTGTTTAATTAATATTTAAAATATTAATTTGTAAAATATTAATCGTTAATTAAGCTTTAAAATGCTAATATAACTAATGTTTCAATATCGATATTTAATTGATGTTTAAAGTGTTGATGTTTAATTCCAACACAATTCGTACTGGTCAATGTTTAAAATGCTAATATAAGTAGCATTTAAATATCGATATTTAATTAATGTTTTAAGTGTTGATGTTTAATTCCAACACGATTCGTACTGGTTAATTAACGTTTAAAATGCTAATATAACTAATATTTAAATATTGATATTTAGTTAATGTTTAAACTGTTGAAGGGTAATTCCAACACAATTCGTACTGCATATTACATTTCTACGCTTTTGTTTTCAAAAATTAGAATAAAATTTCCATGAATTTATTACCCGACTGAAAAGAAGGGTTATGTGTTTCACGCGTATCTGTGTATGTGGATTTTTTATACCCTCGAAACATCCCAACGGCTGGATAGATTTTAATGAATGAGGTCACTATCAATTCGTCTTAATCATCCGATGGTTATAGGATAGACTTTGTTTTTATAAATTCAAAATGGCGGTACAGGCGAAATTTTTTTTTACGCACCATATGGAGTAGCATATCATTGGATAGGTCTTTCAAAATGAAGACGATGTTTCTTTGACTATTTTACATTCAGAAGCTCCGTTTAAATATTATACAACCTGGAAGTTGTGTAGGTAGAATCTCTATCTTTACTGCAACTATAGCCATCATAGACATCTATAGACCTCATCAAAACAGTGTTTATAGATAGGAACTAACAATTAAACACAACTTAAAAGTCATCAATACAAGTAAATAAAAAAAATACCCAAGTAATATAAACGAGTAATATAAAAAAAATATTTTAAGTCAATTCCTAGTTAGGTCAATAAGAAATTTTTTTTTTGTCCCATTCTTCTTACCTCTTGAGTGGCACTTACAATGCCTTGATCAAGAAGAGGGCTCTCTCGGTCTTAAAATACCTTGATCAAGAAGGAGGCTCTCCGGTTATTGAAAATTGATTAATTTAATTTAATTAATGAATTAATATTTGAAAAAAAAACTGGAGTAACATCAAGTGTCATCCACTACATGTTTAAAAAAATTTATTTCAGCTTGATTTTATGAATAATAAGTATTTTATTAACGATTGATAATTTGAACAAGATATATATAGCGAGAGTGTGAGCTAATAGTAGGAATTGAAAAAAAAAATGTTTCACATTGATGAGAAATAATTAATTAGTTCGATTTTTACGAAGTCGGGTTTTTTGATTTTTTAAATTTGTTTATTTACTTTCAATTGTTTCAGTTCAAAATTATTAACGTTTATAATTCCTTGTTTCATTTCAAACTTTTAAACAATGATAAATAGATTTTAAGAAGCATACAAGCAAGAAATGTTAAATAAAAACAAAACTATGATGAAATGTATTAAAACATTGCAGCCGAAACAATGCTGCGAGGCGAGGAAAAAGTACTCAAAATTTTCATTACATCACCTAGGAAAGAGACATTCTGGCTTTTTCTATGTGTTCGGAAGTGACTGGAATGTTTACCATTGGATATTAAAAAAGCTTCGATTCTCTTTCAGTTTTGTTTTCAATGTGTAGTGATACACATTCACTTTTTCTCTCTTATATTATAAAGGGGGACAATTTAGTTTTGAGTAGTTTTTAGACTCGTAATATAAAAGTTAGGTTAGTTACAAAAGTTTTTACATCAAAGAAAAGGACGCATCATTACGCATACAAATCCGAAATAATACTAATGTTTAAATAATGCTTGAAAAATAAATTATAATTAAAACTTGTAATATTAATGTTTAAAATGTTAAATAATTAATGAATGCTAATTATTGAAGCTTTATTGACTTTTAAAACGTTAATTTTTAATTATTGTTCATAATGTTAATTTAAAATATTAATGCTAAACTAATGTGTAAAAGGCAAATGTTCTTAATATCAATATTTAAAATACTTATGTTTCATTAATATGCAAAATGTTAAGCTTTAAATGATGTTTAAAGGGTAAATGTTAATTAATATTTGAAATATTTGTGTTTAAAATGTTAATTAATTAATGTTTAAGTATTGATTCTTGATTGATGTTTAGATTAGTAATGTTAAACTATTGTTTGCAATATTAATGTCGATTTAATGTTCATAAAGTTAATGTTTAAAATAATTCTGTTTAATTAATATTTAGAATGTTAATTTGTAAAATATTAATGGTTAATTAATCTTTAAAATACTAATATAACTAATGTTTAAATAACGATATTTAATTAATGTTTAAAGCGTTGATGTTTAATTCCAACACAATTCGTACTGGTTAATTAATGTTTAAGATGCTAATATAAATAATATATAAATATCAATAATTTAATTAATGTTTAACGTGTTTATGTTTAGTTCCAACACAATTCGTACTAGTTAATAAATGTTTAAAATGCTAACATAACTAATATTTAAATATCGATATTTCATTAATGCTTAAAGTGTTGATGTGTAATTCCAACACAATTCGTACTGTATATTATATTTCTGCTCCTTTTTTTTCAAAAATTAGAATAAAATTTTCATGAATTTATTTACTTTCAATTGTTTCAGTACAAAATTATTAACGTTTATAATTCCTTGTTACATTTCAAACTTTTAAGTAATGATAAATTGATTTTAAGAGACATGCATGCTAGAAATGTTAAATAAAAACGAAACTATGATGAAATGTATTAAAACATTTCAGTCGAAACAATGCTGCGAGGCCAGGAAAAAGTCCTGAAAATTATCATTATATCACTTAGGAAACAGACATTCTGACTTTTTTCATGTGTTCAGAAGTGACTGGAATGTTTATCATCAGATATTAAAAAAGCTTCGATTCTCTTTGAGTTTCGTTTTCAATGTAGTAAAATAGATTCACTTTTTCTCTCTATATTATAGTTTTAAAAAGTTTGTTTTGAGTAATTTTTAGACTCTTAATATAAAAGTTAGGTTATTTACAAAAGTTTTTACATCAATGGAAAGGGTATGTGTATAGTATGTATAAGGGTATGTGTTCATTATGTATAGAAAATCTGTCGAAAAAATATTAATGTTTAACTAATGCTTGGAAAATAAATGATAAAAAATGGATAAATAAATGATTAATGTTTGAAATATTAAATAATTAATTAATGTTAAATATTGAAACTTAATTGATTTTTAAAACCTTAATTTTTAATTATTGTTCATAATGTTAATTTAAAATATTAATGTTAAACTAATGTATAAAAGGCAAACTGTCATAATATCAATATTTTAAATACTCATGTTTGATTAATATGTAAAATGTTAAGCTTTAAATTATGTTTAAAGGGTAAATGCTAATATTTGAAAAATTAGTGTTTAAAATGTTAATTCATTAATGTTTAGGTATTGTTTCTTAATTAAGGTTTTAAATTAGTAATGTTAAACTATTATTTACAATATTAATGTTTATTTAATGTTCATAATGTTAAATTCTGTTTAAATAATATTTAAAATGTTAATTTGTAAAATATTAACGGTTAATTAATGCTTAAATTGCTGATGTAACTAATATAATATTTAAAGTGTTGATGTTTAATTCGAACTCAATTCGTACTGCATATTCTATTTCTGCTCCTTTGTTACAAGATAAAATTTCTACGAATTTATTTACTTTCGTTTGTTCCAGCACAAACTTATTGACTCTTATCATCCCTTACATTTCAAATCATAATTTCATTTCAAAGTTTAAAAAAAAAAAAAAAGTACTGGATTGATTTTAAGAAGCACACATTCAAGAAATGTTGAACAAAAACGAAACTATGATGAACTATATTAAAACATTTCAGCCGAAACAATGCTGCGAGGCGAGGAAAAAGTGCTGAAAATTTTCATTATATCACCTAGGAAACAGACATTCTCGCTTTTTTTATGTGCTGGGAAGTGACTGGAATGTTTACCATCGGATATTAAAAAAGCTTCGATTCGCTTTTACTAATTTCGCTTTCCACGTGTAGTAAATGAGATTCACTTTTTCTCTCTATATTCGAAAAGAAAAAAGTTAGCTTTGAATAGTTTTTAGATTAGTAACATAAAAGTTAGGTAAGCTACATTAGTTTTTAACATTTTCAACATAGTTGAAAAGTGTTTATGAATTCGGTATTTAACACTTTCCAACATAGTTGAAAAGTATTTTTTTGTCCGTCTGTCTAGCTAACTAGCGTCAGTAGATTTGGATTTTCATGCAATTGATATCAGGGTTAGCAAAAAACCAGGTTTTTTCGAAAAAACACCCAAAAGACCAATCTATTTGGTTTAAACCACTTTTTTTTTTGTTTAAGCCGTTTTTTTAAAAAACATTCTTTCTTATTACATATACATGCATACTTATTGATAAAAATAGACATTGTTGGATATATAAGTAGTATAACTACATTAGATAGTAATTTAAATTAAATAATTAGTCAATTTACGTAGAAAATTGAAAAATTCATATTTTAATTTAAACAGTATTAGTAACAGTCTTATGTTCAAAGAACAAATTGCTCTACACAGTGAAACATTGATACCCTGAAAATCTTTATAAACAATCTTTTGATTACTAATAATAAATATTTGATGTAGTTTGATGAATATAATATTCTTTTCCACAGTTATTCAAAAAATAAATTTCAAATACCTCTTGGGGTTTTGTTTTTTGAATGACAATTCGAAGTCAACATTTTTGGTCATTAGATTCAGTAGATAACAGAAAACAAACAAAAAATAGATAGGTATTATTTAAATGCTATAACTAGTACACATTATTTGAATACTCTCCTATTTGACGCCATATTTTGATTTTAATTCTTAAAAATATTCTCTCCAATCAAGAAAATTTTCTTTTACAGCTTGACCAAAATCTTAAAGATCATCGTGTTATATTATTAATTGCTTTAAATAATCTAAATTTTTTTTAATGAAAATATTTTATACTAAATATTGAATATTTTAAATCTATTTTATCTTTGTTATTAAAGATAAAAGATATTTTCACATGTTTTAAACTTTTTCTTTAGAGCAATAGATATGTTCATCATTCAACACATACTAATTTTCATTCTGTACATAAAGGAACTTCATCTAGATCCACCATATCTAATGCTTATTTCTAAAATAAAGTGTTAAAATTAGAAACTATTTATATTCATTAATTTGAAACACTTAAATCATAAAGAAGAAAAAGAGAAAAATGTCATTAGATTTCTTTAAAAAAAATCCCGATTGGTTTTTTTGAGAAAAAAACCAGTTAGTTTAAACCGTGGTATAAACCATGGTTAAAACCGATTGGTTTAAGCCGTGCCAACCCTGATTGATATATATTAATGATGTTTACCATGGCATGTTCGCTATTGAGTATGAAGTGTGTAGCATTAATAGTTCATTTACAGGGGCACTCAAAAGAGTTCCGTTATATTATGGTTAATAAGGAAAAATCGTTTGCAGTGCCTTTTAAAGACTTTACGCCAGTGGTTCCCAACCTTTTTTTGGCCACGCCCCACCAACACATCTATAAAATCCCGATGCCCCCTTTCATATACATGCACACACTCTATAACATATATCTCTTATTATTTAAAAAGCTAACTCTATTCATTTTGAGGAAGTCTAGGTGAACCTTAACAATAACTATTTTGTCATTTTTTAACTTATCAAAGAGATGATTTTTCAATCACAAATTTTCCCTAACATAATTCTATGAATGCAGTGAGGCTATACAACTTCGCCTTTGTGCCAAAAAGAGTTTTGTTGTTCCTTTTCAACTTACCTGTGGTCAAGCAAAAGTGCTAATACGATCTGCATGTTTATCTTCACAAAATGCATCAAGAGACTCGCATATTTAGCATTAAAAATTATAACACTGAAATTTTATAATTCATTTTAATAACTTATTAAGAGTTGATTGAAAAGCCTAGCACACTAAATTTTATTTTTATGAATAGCACAATACACAAGAAGCCTTTTAAGATTCTTACCTTTAAGTAGGCATTATTCTTCATCAAAACAACCTCATCAACATCTCCGTTTTCCCTTTCCCATTAACGAGATGTTTCAAATATTTTTTAGACTAAATATCCAGACAGTCAGATTTAGATATACTTTTATTTTATGTGTAAAAGTTTCTTATCTGATATATAGCAGAACGAATTGAAATAAAAGGCGTATTCAATAAATAATAATAAAAATTTGCGAGAAACCATAAAATACATTAACAACCAGAAAAATTGTATAATGTTTTTTTAAATGAAATAAAAAAATTGTTAAACTATCAAATCTTCATATTCAAGGCCGGAGTAGCATTGTTGAAGTTTATTCCAACCGAGCGAAAAATGCCCAGACCAGGAATCGAAACCTGGATACTTGGCGTGCCCTGCCAATGCTTTACCTGTTAAGCTATCCGGAGGATACATGGCTGACACAATTGACAGCCAGGTATCGTCCGGATATCTTAACAGGTAAAGCATTGGCATGGCACGCCAAGTATCCAGGTTCGATTTCTGGTCTGGACATTTTGCACGCTGCTGCATGCATGTAGTTCATATATACAAATCTATATATAAATCTATATACAGGGCTGCTCAAAAAATTCGGATAATTTTTCTACTGTAGATGGGTACTGCTGAAATTGGTTTTTCAAATGTATTATGCGTTTCTAGATGGTTCAATTCGACATCATCTTTCAACTTATTGAATGATGATGTTTTGTTACATTATTCTGAATGTGCTCAAAAGTGTTTCATAATCTGTGCTTGATGCATGATTTTTTCTTTCTTGGTTTTACAGTTGTTTGCCTGAATAATTATAACATGCATACTTTTAAAATAATTCTCGGAAGTTTTAGTATTTTTTAATCAATTTATGATGGGATTTGTTCTTTCCATGTAATGAATTCGTGGTATTAATTCATTGTAATAATTAATTCATTGTATAATGGGCTACTCAAAAAGCTGCCTTATTACTCCTTCTTTGTTTAAAATATATTATATATATAAAAAGAGACAAAAAACAAAATAATTCACTAACAAGTGTATACAAAATTGTTTAACATTTTTCAGATCCTGCATTATTCAAAACTTCAAGTTGAAAATGTATAGTTATATTTTAAAGTGATCTGTTCAAGTTATAACAGTTTGGGTCACATTTACAGAACATGGAAGAAGTGTGAAAATTTTTAAGAACATTTGTTTATTTTTATAATTATTTGATTGCTTGTCATGTATTTAAATATTTGTTATTTCTTCTTTTTAGGTAAGTTTCACCTTTGCAATACTGTCCTATGAATATCTTTCAGTCCTCTACATCATATCTTTAGGTAAGATTACTGTTAAAATTAATACTATGATGCTATAATGTTAATAATTACGAGAGTCACACTCTGAAATTTTTGAGATGCGGCTAAATGGTAAAAGATAAATCTTCCAACTCTTAGAAATGTTAGCTCCCTTCAAGATTTCCCAAATATTAAATGTCTTAAGCCGTCCATTTCTTGGAATAGATGAAAAATATGCTTTTATAGCCTCATCAATCTCACCCAGAATGAAAATATCGCTCACATATATATATTTTTTAATTAAATAATTGCAAAAAGTTACACATAGTAAAATTAGCAGAATAGGGTGGATGATCTTTCACTTTGATGTGTTTTTGTTCAAGAAATTTGACTTCAGCGCCATCGCTAAGACTTTTTATTGGTGGGAGAGAGAACCTTAAATTGCCAAGTCAAATTTCAGTATTTGCCAACTCGTTTTATATATTTGCCAACTTACCAGAGTTAGAAAATGTAACATAGTTCTTATTTGTTAAAAGTTTAATAATACTCAAAATTAGTTTTGTAATTTTTGCCAAGTCTATCAGAAATAGAAAACATATTATAGTCTTTATTAAAGTTTTAAGCAAATTTGCCAACTAAGTTTGTAAATTTGCCAAGTGCAATAACATTCGCGAATGTTTGGGGGGAGGGGGGGAGGCTCCTTCCCGTCCCATCCCTTAGCGAGGCCCCTGGTACTTCTTGTTAAATGAGAAAATGCAGTGTCATATAATTAATCTTTTAGAAATAATGATTCGATAATGATTTCCTTATGATAATGATAATGATTTCCTTAACACGTTCACGCCGGCGCGGTGGGTCACACTCGACTGTCTCAGAGCTGTCAAGTCTCCGGCATTTTGCACACCACTGTTATTTTAGAGAAAATGTTGTTCCTTTGAATCGCCCAATTGCTCTAATTAAATAAAACAACATTTTCTGTACTAAAATACTGGTATCCAGACGGCCGGAGACTTGCCAGCTCTGAGGCAGTCGAGTGTGACCCACCGCGCCGGCGTGAACGTGTTAAATAATTTTAGGGTTTCTTTATTGATTCTGACAGGCTCCACTTTTTTGGTGTTCTGTTAAACTATGGAGGCCCCAACGGCAAACTAATTTTTTCATATGCATAGCTTCAGATCCAATGTTAAGCTCTTTCTGTATCATTTAGTAGGTTCAACTATTGTAATCGATTAGCATTTATTATATGGCACATTTTCTGGGACTACAGCTGACAAAGGTTTTCGTGTGTGTTCTTCATCCAGGAAATAATTTGCATCTCTTTTAAATTCTGTAAGCTATCTGAATATACACTGTAAAAAAAAAAAAATCTGTGAAGTTACTAAAGTTTTTCTAGGAAACTGGGATTCCTAGAACTTTTTATGTAACGGCAACAACAAAAATTCCTGTAACAGCATCTGTTACAGCATTTTTTGTTGTTGCTAAACATTATTACAAAATGTTGTTATATCGTTAAAATAATTTTGTTTAAACCCCCTCTGTACAGACATGCGATACAAATTTCAGGTTCATTTAAGACTATTATTACGGGCCCACCAGAAGTAAGATACAATAAAACCTGCTTAGACGAAAACGACCACTGATAAAGGTTATATAAACTGAACAAAGCATAATAGCATTTTTGGGGGGAGCTGGAACTTTCTTTTGTTCGTTTATTGAAGAATTCCGTTATAAACAGGCTTTACTCTATTAGAAAATAAATTTGCTGGACGGTACTTTAAAAAAAAAATCTATGCAGTAATATTTGCTTACAATTTTATTTCTTTTTCAGTGTTGCAGTTTATGTTGTATTTGTAATTGCTTTTTCATCTAAAGATTTTAAATAAAAAAAATTAATTATTGAAAATATAATTAAATTTTTATTGAATTCATCAATTAATTTGGAATAAAAAAGTATGAGACATATAAAAATTAAAAAACTTAACCTGTGAATTTACACAACATTGGAACTGAACAAGAGTCGGGCCCTGGTAATTTGCACCGCCTCCACCCCCCCCCCCCCTCTGTACGGACCTGCAATAAAAATTTCAGATTTATTTAACAATATTATTACGGG
The DNA here is from genome assembly GCA_963932465.1 of Maratus speciosus. Lineage (NCBI taxonomy): Eukaryota > Metazoa > Arthropoda > Arachnida > Araneae > Salticidae > Maratus > Maratus speciosus. Next base: position 236,539,485 of record OZ010797.1, on the reverse strand, counting down.
CCTGGACAAAGCCGGGCGAGTCAGCTAGTAATAAATAATAATAATAATAACAGTAATAATAATAATAATAATAATAATAATAATATATAACAACAACAGTAATAGTAATGCAATAATAATAATATATTAACTACAGCAACATTAACAACAGTAATAATAATAATATTCGATAATAATAATAATAATAATACTTTACACATTTCTTGTATTAAGAAAAATAAATTTATAATAACACAGTCAGTGGTTGAAGGATGCAGAATTGCTTCAACAGTACGCAGAAAAGCTCAGCATTAGAAATAATTTACGCATTGCGTGATCATTTGTCAGCAAACGAACCATGTTTTACAATCGAACCACTTCCGGTCTGCAATGATCCAGCCATCCGGAAAATGTTAATTCTTCGTTGAAATAATCAGCAGGGAAGTTTCTGCTAAAACTTGCGAATAAATTTCTTCTTATGGGCAATGACTAACTAAAATAAAAAATGATATGTTCCTCTTTATAAGTGTTTTGTTTTGTATTTATTTTGTATTAAGAAAAGTGAAATTGCAATAAAAAATATTTAGTAAATTAAAAGAACTTTTTAAAAGGAGAAATGAAAAAAATTCCTTTCGAATTTTTGAAAGCTAAAAATGAAATATGCCAAGATTTAAATTTGTATTTTTACACATCTATGGCACACTGTAAAAAAAAAAGAAAAAATACTGCCAGTTTTCCGGTAGGAATCGGAAAAATAGTTGCCCTTATCGTACCGGAATAATTTCCGACCCAGCTCGGAATCAAATCCGTAAAAATAAGGAAATAGTCAGAAAACGGTATTTTACGGATTTTATTCCGATTTTACGGATTTTATTTCGAGCTGGGTTGGAAATTATTCCGGTACGATAAGTGCAACTATTTTTCCGATTCCTACCGGAAAACTGGCATTGTTTTTTTTTTACAGTGCATGTTGTTTAAGTTTTGCTTAATAAGAGGGCAATAACAAAATCTTAAAAAGGCATAATTATTACTAGAGATCGACCGAAAATTCGTTCTCGGCTCAAAATCTGATTTTCGCCGAAAATTCAGACGGACCGAAACTATCTGTTTCCCAAAAATCTCGTTTCTTCCCTCGGGAATTTTCCACATGACTCATTGATTTGAGCTGTATCAGCTTAAATGGGACACTCTTTATTTATTGCTATGAACTTCACTGTTTATAATTATCAGTCATGACTGAAACAAGACGTGAGTGCAAATTATAAAGCAATGCCTATATGACTAAAGTTTGAAGACTCTTTTCTCGTGCTCATTAAAAGCTGCAGGCTTAATTGTAGGTAATAGAAAAAAATTTAGTTTGAAACCGCAGAAGTGTTTCGAATACTCTTTGAGAAAGTTCTAGTATAAAAGATGATCATTTGCAAAAATCATTATAAATGAAAAATCGAGATATGTGTGCATAAAACATTTTTTCATTAGATGGAATTCATATAATTAGAACATCATTTTGAGTGATGAATTAATTATATTTTATTTTATATGAAAATAAAACTTTTGGTCAGTGACACAAGCAGACAACTTGGGCCACGCGTTTAATTAATTGATAAGTATGTACATTTATGTATGTATTAATTACTTAAGAAAAAAATAAAAAATAAATAAAAAAAAAATTGGGACATTTTCATTTCCGTTTTTTGGTCGAAAACACGAAGATTACCTCGGTTTCGGTTTCATTTTCCGTCTTAAAAACCTGTTTAGGTGGATCCTTAATAGAAAAATTATTCCAGAGAGAAACATTGTTTCACTCTGGAATAATTTTTCCATTTAATATAGTTTCTATCGATGCTGGATTTAATTAAGTTTCGTGTTCGCCCCAGGTCGGTGGCTCACGATAAATATTCCATCTTGCGCTGCGTTTGTGGGCCTTGCCGTAACAGTGAGAAATTTTCCAGGCTGGGTATCGCTCCATGTTGTTTCGTTGGTAGAACGTCAGTGCGCTATACTGATGGCCCGGGTTAGAGTCCCGGCATGGAATCTTTTTCACTATGTTGGCCTTTGCGCCTCTTAAGCAATTACTTTAAAATTTGTTTCTATTTGAAATATTGTATGCAAGGCGAATGTTTCTCTCTGAAATAATTTTTCCATGTATTAATATGGAATAAATGACATAACATTATTTATTTAATAAAACCCATATCATGGCCATTAACATTATTTTTATGTGTTTTATTTCGTTTTAAATTTGTATACCTTTTTAAAAAAAATCCTTTACATGTGATACAGTCAAACTTCCCTTAAAAGAAGTCGCTATTTAACGAAATTTTCTGCTGAACCTTGACTTAGAACAGCATTAACATGAAAAAAATCTCCATATTATGAAAAATATATTCTCTATAACGAAATTTTTTCCACTTTCGTGCGTGTTCAAACGGAGAGGTTGCTGTTGCGATGAGTGTATGAATTTACTTCAACGGGTTGTCTAAAAATTAAATTATTTATTTATTTAATCATTTCCATTCGAAAGAAGAAATGCTAAAAACCTTTGATGAAATACGAAGGGGATTCTAGTTTCACGTAAATGTTACAGGTGAATTGTTCGGATACTTACAAAAGTGCGAAATTTTTTTTTATGAACAGTGTATTTTTTATAAGAAACCTGTACAGTGTACAAAGTATTATTACAGACTTTTTCTAAGTTAAGGATTTGGAATACTGAGAAAAAACAGAAAAGGTACGCTACGCTTCGCTTCAGTTTTTGTTTACTTCTCTTTATTACGTGTTTTTTTAGACATTATTCTAATTAAATTTTTCTCATATGTCTACATTGCATAAAAAAAAAGTTACTGCCCGAATTAAAATACATTTTTCCAATATTTACATTTCATGTGTATTTTTCATTTTATTCATGTGTGTTTTATTATACAAATTTCATGAATTTGAGTTGATTTCTATTTAACGAATTTTCCTTATAACGAAGTGTTTATGTGTAACGATCAGACTTCGTTAAATGGATGTTTCACTGTATATTAAACTGTACTAAATGCATTTAAAATTTATATCCGCTGAAAAAATTTCCAACTTTAGGCATGTTACAAAGCATTTCGCAAAACATCTAACGATAGGCCCGCATTCCGTTTCGCTTGCATTTAACATTGTCTGAGTTGAATTGTTTCCAGCTGATGAAGAAGAACTCTACTGTCAATTATTTGCAGAGAAAACTAATTGTCTTCCATTGAGCTGGGAATAATGCTTTGAAATAAATTTCTATGGTGTTGGAATATAAGAAGCGGAGAAACTTGCTCAAAAATTTACATAATTAACAACGTATGGTTATCACTTGCTGCATTTCTAGCTTCGTTTTGCGTAGATTATGATAATTAACTCGTTTCTTGGAGTATACTTTTATAAAGGAAATATTAACTCGTGTGAATATATTTTCGGTTTCAAAGGATGAGTTACAATTAAGTGCTTTGTTAAAATTCCTTTAAGTCATTTAACCCCTCAATTCTCAGTCCCGTGATATTCACGGGCTGTGTCTTTTATTGAGATTGTTTCATTCTCACCAGTTTTATAAAATAGTGTAATTAGCTGTATTATGGTATCATTTTACCTGTCATTAAATAAGGTGGATATTTTTTTTTTCAAAAAAGTGGTACCAACAAGCAATTTGAATTTTTAAACGGTAATTTAATGCGACCGTTAAGGGGTTAAAAGAAATTATTTGACAATTTATTTAAATACTAATTGAAAACTTCGTACATTGTTAGATTGCAGAGATCCCTCAATCAAAAGATGAATAAAAAGCTCAATTAACTCCTAGGATAATGTTTCTGTACGAAATTCAACATATAAGTGCTTTGTTAAAACTTTAGTTCTTTTAACCCCTTAACGCTCGAATTAAATTACAGTTTAAAAATTCAAACTGCTTATCGGCACCAGTTTTTTGAAAATGAAATATTCACCTTATTTAATGACAGCTAAAATGATACCACAGTAAAGCCAATTACACTATTTTATAAAGCTGGTGGGAATCGAAAATTCTGAATAAAAGACACAGCCCGTGAATATCACGGGAGCGAGAATTAAGGGGTTAAAAGAAATTATTTTGCAATATAATAATTTTGAGATAATAATTGAAAACGTTGCATATCATTAGTGTTTTATAAATCATTAGAATTGTGGTTTATCTTAATACTTTACAGATTATTTAGTTAAGGCAGAATTTAACCCTTAACTACTGCAAAAAATTGTTGCATAGATGCTAAAGATATTTCCGAGATAGCTCGATCAAAAGATGAATAAAAAGCTCAATTAACTCCCAGGATAATGATTCTGTACGAAATTCAATATATGAGTGCTTTGTTGAAATTTTATTAGTTTTTTTAAAAGAAATTATTTCGCAATTTATTGACATACTAATTGCAAACGTTGGATATCGTTAGTGTCTTATAAATCATTGGAATTGTGGTTTATCTTAATACTTTACAGATCATTTTGTTAACACAGACTTGAACCCTAACTACTGCAAAAAATTGTCGCGTAGATACTATAGATATTTCCGAGATCGCTCGATCAAAAGATGAATAGAAAACTCAATAACTCCTAGGATAATGATTCTGAACGAAATTCAATATATAAGTGCTTTGTTAAAATTTTATTAATTCTTTTAAAAGAAAATATTTCGCAATTTATTGAGATACTAATTGAAAGCGTTGCATATGTTAATGTCTTATAAATCATTGGAATTCTGGTTTATCTTAATACTTTACAGAGCATTTAGTTAAGACAGAATTTAACCCTTAACTACGGCAAAAATTGTCGCATAGATACTATAGATATTTCCGAGATCGCACGATCAAAAGGTGAGTAAAAAGCTCAATTAACTAAATAGGATAATGTTTCTGTACGAAATTCAATATATAAGTGCTTTATTAAAATTTTATTAATTCTTTTAAAAGAAAACATTTCTCAGTTTATTGAAATACTAATTGAAAACTAAGCGTATTGTTCGTGTCTTATAAATCATTGGAATTGTGGTTTATCTTGATAGTTTCAGGGCATTTAGTTAAAACAGAATTTAACCCTTAACTGTTTTAAAAATTGTCGCATAGATACTGTCGAGATTTCTGAAATCCCTTGATCAAAAGATGAATAAAAAGCTCAATTAACTCCTAGGATAATGTTTCTGTACTAAATTCTATATACAGAACTATTATAATTAATATTCACCTATTCTGAAGGATCTAGCGATAGTACTATGGTGTCAAACGAAGCAATATTTCACTGGTATCTAAAAACCTGAAAATTACATGTTAAACTATGAAAATTGCAAAATAGGAGTGTTTTGTGAGACAGCTAAACAGCAGTTAAGAGTTCATTCAGTAAGTCGGATCCTTAAACAGGAAAAGAAAATAATTTTGACAAATGTTTTATTAAAAAATATTCCATAATCATCAACAGTTAAAATATAGGAAAACATCATTGTAAAATTACAAGTTAAACTTAGTAAGTTTCTTTTTGTTTTTTAAACAGTGGTTTAAGAGATCACTAACAGCAGTTAAGGGTTAGTATGCGGGATCCTTAAACGGGGGAAAAAAAATAATATTTGACAAAGGTTTTGTTAAATACCCTTCCATCGTCATCAACAGTTAAAATACGGGAAAATATCCTTGTAAATAAAGATAAAAAGTTAAAGACAGGTGGATTTTCATCAGGCCTTTAAAAAGAGAAACCCAAGATGAAGAATAGCGCTAGAATTTCTCTGAACTCCATTTCCTAAAAATCAGTACGTATAAGATTTTTTTAGCAATTTTATCTGAGATCCAGCAATATAATTTTAATTGCTGATTTACGTCATGCACATTGCTGTAGTCGTAACACACACGCACACACACACAAAAAAATCAGTAGTGAAGGATATACGCTATTAGGCCGCTGTCTCGAAATATCAAAGGGGACAGATAGGTAGAGGTTAACCTTCGGTGCCTAGAGATTATAAGCTATAGTTTTATTTGAGAAATAGTGGATGCATGGAGTTTCTTTAAAAAATCTAGAAGGTTATACGGCATATACCACCGTATATTCTCCAGTACACTCATGGTTCCAAGTTTAACTTTCCTTGAAATTATTGCCTAAAATCTCTACTCATTATCATTTATGCAAACATAACCACATGTCTACTCTTAAAACTCTCTTCACTCATGTTTATTTCAACAAATTGTGTGTATTGTTATAAGAAACATGATTTCATTATTCGCGTACAAGTCTACTCTTAAAACTCTCCTCACACATGTTTATTTCAATAAAATTAGGTATATTGTTATAAGAAACGTCTTGTAATTTCATTATTCGCGTACAAATCTATTCTTAAAACTCTCCTCACTCATGTTTATTTCAATAAAATGAGGTATATTGTAATAATGAGCGTCTTGCTGTGGCGCCAACTTATATGGACCCGTGGGGCCCGAGCCCACCCAATAATTTGTTTTTCCAGCCCACCAAATATTATTTTTTCTATTTTCGTGTTTATTTATTTTTCAATCGCTGAAAAGAAATAATTTCGTTGACGCTCACAAAATTATTTTGTTTGAAAAATACGGTAAAGATCGCGCTACATCCTAAAAAAACATACAACCAATTTTCTCCCAAAAATAAAAATTTCCTGCATATTTGGAAATTAATTTTTCTTCTTAAGGGAATCCGGGACACAAAAATCTTAAAATTTTGCAAAAACATTTTATTTCATAAGAAATTTCTCTGTTTTTTCCTGCTTAAAATGACATTTAAATCATGTTTCTATTTGAATTAGAACAAAAAATATTATTTTTTTCGTTTTGGTTTGTTTTCAAAATCTAGCTTTCAAGCAATGGCTGTCATGGAAACGACTTCTTGTAAAAATGCGTTTTTCTTCATGATAGGTTTTTTCACCATTTCTGATATTTAAAACTTAACTCGAGAACCGTTAAAGATACAGGGTTCAAACTAGGAACTTGTCTATTTCAATTATTTTACTTTAATTTTGATTCAGCATATTTGAAAAAAATATTTACTTTTTAAAATATGATTTTTTAAAAAGAAGTTGCACTACTTTTTTTGAAAATTTTTCGTTAAATATTTTTATTTATTTTTTATAAATTAATATTTTTAAAAATGCTGAATCAAAATTAAAACTCATATATTTCTGTTTATTTAAATGAAAAAAAAATTGAAATTCTATAAATAATATTTCGAGTTATAACGATTTTAAATTACCCCACTTCTTGAATAAATTTTAAATTAAAATTTAAAAAAAATTCTGAGAAGTTTTATCATGTGATTTTGTTTACAAATGATAAGGTTAACCATCACAAAAAAATTCAGAATTTTAACTCAATAAATAAAAATTATTTTAAAATGTGTCCCGGACCCCCTTAAATGCACTAAATTTGCAGTTGTTATTATTCAGTACTTTCCATTTTTTGGGTTAAAGAATCTTTCAGAAATGCTGCCAAATTGTTTTAAAATAATTTTCAATATGCGTCAGCTCAGGTGCCTTTTTAAAGCAAGAAAACGCTGAAAATTTATAAAATTTAAAAACTGAGTATGTTTTGTACGTAAAATAATTTTTTTTATTGTCCTTATTAGGACTTCCTTCTACTGTCATTCTTTTTCTAAATATACGTTATTCAAAAAGGTGACCGAATTAAAATTACATTTCGTTTTTTAATGTGCAGGCAGCTTTTTTAAATAAATGCCATATCTGAAAGATGTACTTGATTTGTATACTTTTTGTAATTAGAAGTATCTTTCTATTATCCGCGGTTCAACGAATTGTATATATTTTTATTTCTCCTGTATTCTTTAAGTAAATAGTACTATTGATACAAGCATTTCAGTGTATTAACATTTAGAGATGTAAATTTTCCGGAAAAATTGAAGTGGCAGAAAAAAACGTTTTTTTTTCTGGATTTTTTCGGAAAAATTGATTTTTCACAAATGTTTTTCCCAAATAAATTATATTTTCATAGAGAGTATTAAATAATAAACATTTTTTTTTTCATTTATCCACACTAAAAGAAAATTATTTTCACTTTATATGACTACATTACAAAAGAAAAAATAAACAAAGCCTGCTTTTGAAAGTTTAGTTTTTCAGTCCCAGAATTTTCATAGTAGCATTCATGCTTTATTTTAACGCTATTGTTTATTATATCTTTTCTCTGTTGAAATGATTTTTCAGTTACGTTTGTTTAATTACCAATTGAACTAATGTAAAAACAGCAGCCAATATCTCTGCAATTTGGTGATCAAATATATTATACATCCCATTTACATAGTATTGATTTTCAAGTATAGAAATGATGCTTGTTTAAAGAAAAAAAATATTGCAGTTCTGTCATTATTATAACTAACAGTATTCAAACCTTCCATTGTTTAAAAAATGTATATTTTACAATATTACATTTTTCTTTCTACAGTTATAATTTTCATTCCCTATAAAAAATATATTTAGTTTTGATATAGCTTTCCAGTCTAAACTCAAACCAAATATAAAAAGTTTTGATTTAGTTTTACAGTCTAAACTCAAACCAAGACTAAGTTTTAGTTTGGATTACACAGGTCTGCAACCAAAAACCAGCATAGCATTTATTGACTATTAGATTTTTACTCACTGAAACTGGGAAAAAGGAGGGGGGGGGGGGGAATCCATCACATCATGTTTTTCTGCAAAAATGACGTTTTTAGTTTAATTAAGCGTAAAATTTCTCTTTTTAGCCTGAAATCTGGTATCATATTCTTGAGTAAAAAACCATATCCAATAAAGGTTTCCATATGCTAATTTCATATTTCTACGAATGACACTCAAGAGATATGAAACGCAGTACTACAAACAAATAGAAAATGCGAGGAATTTGAGAAACAAACAGAAGCAGTTACGTACAGACATAAGCTGCTACTATGATTCATACAACTACCCAAATGCAAAGTGTAGTCAAGAGGGAAAGTATAATTTGGAATATAGTACTTGTTAACCCTTTAATCGTCGCGCCCGTGACTGTCATGGGCGGTGCATGCTTCATTCTTTTATTCAGATTGTTTTATTCCCACCAGTTTTTTTTTAAGAATGCAGTTGGCTTCATTCTCTCATTGGATTCATTCATTCACATTTTATTTGCCATTAAATGAAGAGAATATTTCAACTTGAAGACAGTGGTGGCAATCAAACAATCTGAATTTTAAAAAAGTATTCGAGACTTCTCAGGCACGACGATTAAGGGGTTAATATTGATTTTTTTCATTGCAGCTGTGCTTTTCTAATGTAAACTCCCCATGTTTTGCAACAATACTGCATGTGATGGAGGAAAATGAAGGTCATTTTTGGATCCAGCGACCTAAGAAAACACACAATTAACCAAAAATATCCCATGCAGCGGAAAAAATTAATTTTTCTGCAGACCTGTGTTATAAAATTAAACCAAAACTTTTTATAGATACTTTCCACACATTTAGTTCAGACTTCATACGACAGTATTAACTGCAGAATCAGCTAATTCAGATTCTGACTCAGAATGAAGACTTTAATAAAATTAACTGTAAATTTTGTAATAAGTTTGAAAAAATGGAAACTAATTTTTTTTTTTGTTTTTCTTCTCTTTAATATGAAAGTAATATTTATCGTAACGTTATAATAACAGATGGTATTTTTTTAATAAGTATAAAATCCTCCTTCAACAAAATTTTGTACAGGAAGTTGTTTACATTTTCTTCGAAAAGTTTATTTAATCTACATTTATGTATAAAAAAATATGTATAGTTAGATAAGTCTCAGAATCTATATTTTAGGAAATAAAAAGAGCTTGAACAAAGCAATTAATGTCAAATGCATGCTGTTATTATTACTCTTTTTTATTAGCTAAATATTCTTATTAATTACCGATTACATGATTAACTGCAGTTATGGAATTTAAAATAAATGCATGTTTCAAATTTTATGTTAAATTTTCAATTTTACCATTTCCATTAATCGGCATATTATTGACATAATTTTGCACATGAATTAATTTTTAACTAAAAGTTGCATTTAATTATCGTACCTACCAGTCATATATCTAGATTTTTTTCATGTAATCCTGTTTTTGTGGAATTGTGAACTTTTGTATATACTTGTACAAAATGTAACCAGAATTTGTGAATTAGAAATTACCGTTATATTTAGGTTCCTATTTAGACATTTTTAATAAAGTTCTTCACACATATACGCATACAACTTGATAAGATTCAGCTGTTATATGACATGAGATTTTTTTTTTCTTCAATGATTGCATCCATCCGTAAAAGATTCAATTTGGAGATTCAATTTTTTTTTTTTTTTTTTTTGAAATGCTATTTTTAAAAGAAATTTTGTGAAGGGTCTTGTGTTTCAAAGTAGAAAAAAATGAAGGATCCTTTAAAGGATCTTTTCAAGTCTTCTTACAGATCAGATTTTTCACATTAATGTTTTCGTGTGAGACATTTAACATAAAAATAAATAAAATTTTAATTTAAATAAAATAAATTATAAAATTAATTTAATTTAAATAAAAATTATAATTTAAATGAAATAAAAAAATATCAGAATGTAGCTATTACAAAATTTTGAATACATTATTTTATAAATGAAATTTTAATTTTTCCAGTTTGGAAAAATTAAAAAATAAACCTTCGGAAAAAAACTGAAAAAAAAACAAAACATTTTTTCTCTCAACTTTTCAGGTTTTTTCCCGAGCATTCCTATCTCTATTTACATTAAATGATCATTTTAATATTTTTTAGTCCTTTGCGTTTTAATCTGTAGTCAAATTCATGGCACAATAGTAAATATTAGAGTCCAAAAAATGACTTTATATTCTACTCTAAAAATTCCTAACTTATCTTAACTTGAAATATGATCTTTTCCCAAACTTTCAAAGAAAGCAAAATGGCAGTGTCATTTTACCCTAAAATGGTTTTGGGCCCACTCAAAATTTTTCAAAAATTGGCGCCACTGGCGTCTTGTAATTTGATTACATACAAGTCTACTCTTAAAACCCTCCTCACTCGTTCTTGTTTCAATAAAATTAGGTATTGTTATAAGGAACGTCTTCTACGTTCATTGCATGCAAGTCTACTCTTAAAATTCTATTCACTCATGTTTATTTCAATAAAATTAGATATAGTCATAAGAAACGTAATTTCATTATTCCCATAAAGTCTACTCTTAAAATTCTCCTCACTGATATTTATTTCAATCAAATTAGGTATCTTTGTTATAAGAAACGTGTTGTAATTTCATTATTCGCGTACAAGTCTAATCTTAAAACTCTCATCACTCTTATTTACTTCAATAAAATTAGGTATATGTTATAAGGAACGTCTTGCCATTTCATTGCATATAAGTCTACTTTTAAAACTCACCTCACCTATGTTTATTTTAATAAAATTAAGTTTATTTTTATAAGAAACGTCTTGTAATTTCATTATTCGCATAAAGTCTGCTCTTAAAACTCTCCTCACTAATGTTTATTTCAGTAAAATTAGGTATCATGTTATAAGGAACGTCTTGTAACTTCATGTTTCACATAACCTGGTAACAGTTCATATTGAAATCCAATAGAAAATGTATAGAGATGTAAAATTTAAAACTAGACATGTAAAATTTAAAACTTTTAAGAGACGTAAAATTTAAAAACCTGTCTGTTACTCAAATAGCTCTCTTGTTTTCAGACGATACAATGCTTTTTGTAAATAGAAAATTAAACAATTTCATGGGATTAAAGATTTTCCCACTAGCTAATATTTCCTTTATAAGCAACGAAATAATTACATTAAATGTTCTTATAACGAAGCTGGGAAAACAGCAGATGATAATCATATATTGTATGAAGACATGAAATAAATATGATATTCCCTTCTAAATTAACTTCAGTGTCAAAAGACCAGTTACAAATGAGTGTTTTGCACAGAAATATAATTAGTACCACGTTTGTACAATCAATTAGATTTGTTTCAAAACTAAATATTTGTACTCATTACACTGCTTTCTACTAATCAGAAGCAAAAGAAAAAGTCGTTGAAACTTTAAACATGAATAAATATAAATAAAAATAAATGCATAAAATAGAATCTTTCAATCTCGTGCAACATACATACTGAAGAAAACATACTCTGTACTAGTGCAAGTGAGTGATTTTTGCACGGAGTAATTGTTTGATCATGTGTTAAAACAGTCAACTGATCTTACTCGCGGCCTTTTAGGTCGCGTATCTTTTAGTTTTACTCAAATTCAAAATTCTAATTCTTCAAAAATATGTTAAATGCAAACACAGTAAAATATATTTATATGCATCATGAGTGTAGCAGGAGGAGGGGGAGTAAAGGGACTGGACATGTCTCCTCAAAGTAGAATGAAAAGCAATTAACCTTTTGATTGCGGGTTGGGACAATGTATGTCCCAGCGACTATTTTTGTTTTATTATATTCGTAACACTTTTTGATATATAATCTTTGCCATACACTTTTACTTGGGTATTTTCAAGGGATATCTACCTCAAAGGAATTTTTTTATAAATTGTTGTACGATTGAATACAAAAATAGTCGCCAGTCATGGCCCGCAAACGAAATGTTAAGCCCAGCGCAATGAAAGGCAATTTTTTCTGCTAATAATTGATGGTCTCCATAAACATCTCTAATCAATTCAACTCAGACAATGTGATAGTGAAACTGAATGCGCTTTGCTTTCCTATATGTTTTTCGAAATCTTTTAAAATCCCCCCCCCCCATTTCAACACTCCAAAATAATTGTTCTTTTTTTTACCGCATAATGAGTACATTCTGCTCATTTATATAGCCCCCGAATGGTTATCCATATTCTTTCCCCTGAAACAAAATTCTGGCTATGCTAGAATGTATGCAATATTGTTACATTAACAAAACGCATTTATAATAACTAATTTTTATTATAAATTTAATCAAGATTTCCTCCAGTGCAAACTTCTATGGAAGCTTTCAAATGAATTCTTTAAGAGTGTAAAGAGGAATGCATTAATTTTTGCTGTTCCACTGTTTTCTTTGAATTGATTGAAGCTGTTGAAGAAGACCTCTCCAATGAATTATTGGTCGAGAAAACTTATTTTTTCCAGATTCACAGGTTCATTCTGCTCATTTCTATAGCCCTGCGTAAGGTCATCCCTATTCTTTTCCCTTAAACAAAATTCTAGCTATGCTACTGAAAGATGCAGTATACTTTAGGAAAACGCATTTATAATAACTAATTTTTATTGTAAATTTTTATTGTATTGTTTATTGTTTTCGTCGAAGATTTTCTCCAGCACAAATTTCTATGGCAGCTTTCGAATGAATTCGTTAAATGTGTAAAGAGGAGCGCATTAATTTTCGTTATCTCACTGTTTTCGTTGAATTGATTCTAGCTGTTTAAGAAGACCTATCCAGCAAATTATTGGTCAAGGGAACTAATTTTTTACCTAATCATAGGTTTGTTCTACTCATTTCTCCCGCGAAAGGACATCCCAATTCTTTACCCCGAAAGAAAATTTTTGGCTATGCTATTAAATGATGCATTATTATTACCTTAGGAAAACGCATTAATAACTAATTTTTATTGCAAATTTTGTCGAAATTTTCTCCAGCGCAAGTTTCTATCGCAGCTTTCGAATGAATTCGTTAAATTGGGAAAGTGGAGTGCATTAATTTTTTCTATCACACTGTTTTCGTTGAATTGATTCCAGCTGTTGAAGACCTCTCCAATGAATTATTGGTCGAGAAAACTAATTTCTTACGTAATCATAGGTTTATTCTGTTATTTCTATAGACTCTCGCAAGGTCATCCCTATTTTTTGCCCCGGAAGAAAATTCTGGTTATGCTGCTGAATGTATGCTGTATTGTTACTTTAACACAACGCGTTTATAATAAATAATTTTTATTGCAAATTTCATCAAGATTTTCTCCAGCGCAAACTACTATGGCAGCTTTCAAATGAATTCGTTAGATGTGTAAAGAGGGGCGCATTAATTTTCGCTATCTCACTGTTTTCGTTGAATTGATTACAGCTATTAAAGAAGACCTCTCCAATGAATTATTGGTGGAGAAAACTAATTTCTTACGTAATCATAGGTTTATTCTGTCATTTCTATAGACCATCGCAAGGTCATCCCAGTTCTTTACCCCGAAAGAAAATTCGTGGCTATGCTGCTGAATGTATGCAGTATTGTTACTTTAACAAAACGCATTTATAATAACTAATTTTTATTGCAAATTTCGTCGAGATTTTTCTCCAGCGCTAACTTCTATGGCAGCTTTCGAATGAATTCGTTAAATGTGTAAAGAGGGGCGCAATAATTTCCGTTATCTCACTGTTTTCGTTGAATTGATTCCAGCAGTTGAAGAAAACCTCTCCAACGAATTATTGGTCGAGGGAACTAATTTTTTACTTAATCATAGGTTTGTTCTACTCATTTCTACAGAGCCACGAAAGGACATCCCAACTCTTGACTAGTCCGAAAGAAAATTCTTGGTTGTGTTACTGAATGATGCAGTATTATTACTTTAGGAAAACGCGTATATAATAACTAATATTGAAAATTTCGTCGAGATTTTTCTCCAGCGCTAACTTCTATGGCAGCTTTTGAATGAATTCGTTAAATGTGTTAAGCGGAGCGCATTAATTTTTGCTATCTCACTGTTTTGGTTGAATTGATTCCAGATGTAAGAAGACCTCTCCAATTAGTTATTTGGGGATAAAACTAATTTTTTACGTAATCATAGGTTTATTCTGTCATTTCTATAGACCTTCGTAAGGTCATCCCTATTCTTTGCCTCGGAAGAAAATTCTGGCTATGCTGCTGCATGTATGCAGTATTGTTACTTTAACAAAGCGCATTTATAATAAATAATTTTTATTGCAAATTTCGTCGAGATTTCCTCCAGCGCAGACTTCTATGGCAGCTTTTAAATAAATTCGTTTGATGTGTAAAGAGGGGCGCATTAATTTTCGCTATCTCACTGTTTTCGTTGAATTGATTCCAGGTATTGAAGAAGACCTCTCCAATGAATTATTGGACGAGAAAACCAATTTCATACGTAATCATAGGTTTATTCTGTCATTTCTATAGACCTTCGTAAGGTCATCCCTATTCCTTGCCTCGGAAGAAAATTCTGGCTATGCTGCTGCATGTATGCAGTATTGTTACTTTAACAAAGCGCATTTATAATAAATAATTTTTATTGCAAATTTCGTCGAGATTTCCTTCAGCGCAAACTTCTATGGCAGCTTTTAAATAAATTCGTTTGATGTGTAAAGAGGGGCGCGTTAATTTCCGTATCTCACTGGTTTCGTTGAATTGATTCCAGCTGCTGAAGAAGACATCTCCAATGAATTATTGACCGCGAAAACTAATTGCCTTTTATTGCACTGGGGAGTTATTCACAGAAATAGTTTTCCGTAGTATCTGAACAGAACAGGCGATACATGCTCGAAATTTGGATAATTAACAAATTTTGCAAACTACTTCTAGTATTATTATTATTAGCTTTCGTGTGACTGAAGTACCGTGTATTTTCGTTAGCATGCTTGACACTCGTAGCATGTTTATACGGAGAAGTGGTAAACTTGTGTAAAATTCATTTCATTGTCAAAGGACGAGTTACAAGTAAGTGTTTTGTTTAGGACGTGACAAGCAATGTTTTCCTACAAATGAATAATTTATATCCAGTTGCCTGAGAATTAATTAAATATTTTACAATACGTTAACCCTTCTATGGAATTTTCTCATTTTAATTCCGTTACTATCATTGTGGATTACGAGACAATAAATTATTGAAATAATTTAAGTAAATGGGATATTTAGAAAAATTCTGTATTACAGTAAATTTTAATATAATTAATCAGGCGATAATTATTTTTGTGACTTTTCAAAAATTTTGCTCTTTATATTTATATCAGAATTTTTCTCGCAGTAAAAATATTTCCTACACACAAAAAAACTTTCCTTTCTTTTTCCTCTTTGAAACCACAAAGAGACCACTTTCGTAATGATCTGTGCATTTTTTTTTTAATGTTACAGCATGGCGGGATGGATAGACAAAGACAAATACATAGACTCCTTTTTATATCCTAATAAAACTGATACCAGAAAATTGAGAAGACAAGCCAAATTGAAGGATGCAAAATGTTACAATATCCATTTGAAAGTTGGTGGACCCATATTAAAAATATTATCTTGTGAAATTGAATAACCTTTTATAAAGCCGATAAAAAAAATAATTTTTTTTTTTTTTTTTTTTTTTTTTTTTTTTTTTTTTTTTTTAATGCAGACAAGTCATTATAAGAATTTCGGAAGCAAAGTATAATATACTAGTAGACCCGAGATTGCCTTGAAGGTTTAAAATTTTTAATATATAAAAAGATTAACTTAAATCGCGTGAAAATAAAAACATCATAAATAAAGAAGCAAAATAAGGATTTTAAGGCTTTCTTCCGCGGTCATAGATTGTTAATAGTGCTATCACTATAACGGAGGCTTTCTTCCGCGGTCATAGATTGTTAATAGTGCTATCACTATAACGGAGGCTTTAATCCTGTCCCAGAAAGAGGTAAAACGAAAATAAGTATAACGGGACTTCGTTAATACGCGAAATCGGGAAAAAAATTATTTCGTTAATACGCGAAATCCTATAAAAAAGATGAAATAAAAAAAATCCAACCAAAAACGCACATATAACAAAAATAATTGTACGCCCTTTTTTTTTATATAAAAAAAAATAAAATAAAATAAACACTTAAAAATGGCTTTCAAAAATAAATTAATTGGTAAAAAAACTAATCAAAATTACATTTTTAAAACAATATAAAAATAAACACATTTTAATATCTTAAAAAAAAAACTTGAAAAAATTAGCTTAAAAAAAAAATGCAAGCACCTGGTTTAAAGAAAAGGCAATGCAAGAAATCGTATTTTTAGTTTTCTAAAATGAGATTTTCAAAGGTGTCCCTTGCTAAATTTCGTAGTCCAGCTGCCTCAATCTTGCTCACAGCAAAACAAACATTTAAAATGATTATCTAGACTATAAATAGTTCATGGGAACTTGAAATTAGTCTTAATAAATGCTTTCGACTCCCTGCTTTTTTATAGTAATTTCTTTACGTGCCGTAGATAATTAGACAGAAAAAACGTGTAAGGAAATACTTGCTTGCATGAAAATTGTGTATTACGAATCCAACACTGTACCAGTGGAGGATTAATGCCTGTCGTAAAATTTTATTATTATTCAGAGGGACATGTATCTTCTAGTCTTAAGGATTTTTACCTGTATTATAACAATGTATGTATGGTTTTTAATAAACTTAAGTAATGCATAAAACTTAAGTCGGAACTAATATGCCATACGATTTACTGGAGCTACACCCCGCGAATCTAATTTTGCCTATATTCTAATGTCTATTTTCATTCATTACATAAATTCAATGCGATAAATCGCCAATATTTTTGTATTACCTTAATAATCTTTTCTTTCTTGTTTCACTTATTCGGTGCGTTCGTAATTATATAAATACGTAGCACGTATAGTAAATGAGAATTTTATCGAGTCATTTCAGATTTTATGAAAATCGAATCAAAACTTAAAAAGATATTAATAAAAGTTTTCTTCATTCTATTAAATCATATCATGCTTAATTAAATCATTGATATCTCATGATAGGTAATGATTCTAGGTTGCCATGGGGCTTACGTCTTATTTAATATGGAGTCATATTATTTCCGTAATATTGAATTTAATACATATAATCGCGATGTATATTGTATTCTTGCATTTTTGCATAAGGGTGCGACAGCTATTGCACCAAGATTTGAATATTTATCAAACTAGTTATAGTACGAACTCACCTCATTTGCCACGTTTGAAGTAAAATTTCCGACTTGTTAGTTTTGCAATAATGAGAAATAAATGAGAGAAAAACGTACATTCAAAACTGTATTTCAGCGGATCTCAAACTTTGCTCTTGGGCGACTCATATTTTGTCTTTATTTGTTTGCGATAAACAAACAAAACTTTAAATGATTATATAGACTATAAATAGTCTTAATGATTTTTACCCGTATTTTAACAATGTATGTATGACTTTTAAAAAGTTTAAGTAAAACTTAATACGGAACTAGTATGCCATACAATTTACCAGAACTACAACACACCAATCTATTTTTAAGTATATGCTAATGTCTATTTTCATTCATTACATAAATTCAAAGAGATAAATCGTCAATATTTTAGCATTACCTTAATAATGTTTTGTTTCTTGATTAACTGATTAGTTTTGCAACAGTAAGAAATAAATGAGACAAAGGCGTACATTGAAAACTTTATTTCAGCGGATCTAAAACTTTGCTCTTGCGCAATTCATCTTTTGTCTTTATTTGTTTGTGATAAACAAACAAAACTTTAAATGATTATATAGACTATAAATAGTCAATGATTTTTACCCGCATTTTAAAAATGTATATATGTTTTTTAAAAAACCTAAGTAGAACTTAATACGGAATTAGTATGCCATACAATTTACCAGAACTACAACACACCAATCTTTTTTTACCTATATGCTAATGTCTATTTTCATTCATTACATAAATTCAAAGAGATAAATCGTCAATATTTTTGCATTACCTTAATAATGTTTTGTTTCTTGATTAACTGATTAGTTTTGCAACAGTAAGAAATAAATGAGACAAAGGCGTACATTGAAAACTCTATTTCAGCGGATCTGAAACTTTGCTCTTGCGCAATTCATCTTTTGTCTTTATTTGTTTGCGATAAACAAACAAAACATTAAATGATTATATAGACTATAAACAGTCTTAATGATTTTTACCCGTATTTTAACAATGTATGTATGACTTTTAAAAAGTTTAAGTAAAAC
Source organism: Maratus speciosus (assembly GCA_963932465.1). Classification (NCBI taxonomy): domain Eukaryota; kingdom Metazoa; phylum Arthropoda; class Arachnida; order Araneae; family Salticidae; genus Maratus; species Maratus speciosus. The sequence goes on along the minus strand of OZ010797.1, from coordinate 236,520,579 downwards.
TTAATACGGAACTAGTATGCCATACAATTTACCAGAACTACAACACACCAATCTATTTTTACCTATATGCTAATGTCTATTTTCATTCATTACATAAATTCAAAGAGATAAATCGTCAATATTTTTGCATTACCTTAATAATGTTTTGTTTCTTGATTAACTGATTAGTTTTGCAACAGTAAGAAATAAATGAGACAAAGGCGTACATTGAAAACTCTATTTCAGCGGATCTGAAACTTTCCTCTTGCGCAATTCATCTTTTGTCTTTATTTGTTTGCAATAAACAAACAAAACTTTAAATGATTATATAGACTATAAATAGTCAATGATTTTTACCCGCATTTTAAAAATGTATATATGTCTTTTAAAAAACCTAAGTAGAACTTAATACGGAATTAGTATGCCATACAATTTACCAGAACTACAACACACCAATCTATTTTTACCTATACGCTAATGTCTATTTTCATTCATTACATAAATTCAAAGAGATAAATCGTCAATATTTTTGCATTACCTTAATAATGTTTTGTTTCTTGATTAACTGATTAGTTTTGCAACAGTGAGAAATAAATGAGACAAAGGCGTACATTGAAAACTCTATTTCAGCGGATCTGAAACTTTGCTCTTGCGCAATTCATCTTTTGTCTTTATTTGTTTGCGATAAACAAACAAAACTTTAAATGATTATATAGACTATAAATAGTCAATGATTTTTACCCGCATTTTAAAAATGTATATATGTCTTTTAAAAAGCCTAAGTAGAACTTAATACGGAATTAGTATGCCATACAATTTACCAGAACTACAAGACACCAATCTATTTTTACCTATATACTAATGTCTATTTTCATTCATTACATAAATTCAAAGAGATAAATCGTCAATATTTTTGCATTACCTTAATAATCTTTTGTTTCTTGATTAACTGATTAGTTTTGCAATAGTAAGAAATAAATTAGACAAAGGTGATTTCAGCAGCGGATCTCAAACTTTGTTCTTGAGCGACTCATCTTCTGTCTTTATTTTTTTTGAGATAAAAAAACAAAACTTTAAGTGATAATATAGACCATAAATAGCCAATGATTTTTACCCGCATTTTAAAAATGTATATATGTCTTTTAAAAAGCCTAAGTAGAACTTAATACGGAATTAGTATGCCATACAATTTACCAGAACTACAACAGACCAATCTATTTTTACCTATATGCTAATGTCCATTTTCATTCATTACATAAATTCAAAGAGATAAATCGTCAATATTTTTGCATTACCTTAATAATCTTTTGTTTCTTGATTAACTGATTAGTTTTGCAATAGTAAGAAATAAATGAAACAAAGGCGATTTCAGCAGCGGATCTCAAACTTTTTTCTTGCGCGACTCATCTTCTGTCTTTATTTTTTGGGAAAACTAACAAAACTTTAAATGCTTATATAGACCATAAATAGTCAGTTATTTTTACCCGCATTTTAAAAATGTATATATGTCTTTTAAAAAGCCTAAGTAGAACCACGACCAGACTGTAGAGGTCTGCACGGGCCCGGGCCGGCGGAATGAAGGCGAATTTTCAAACGGGCCGGGCCGGCAGAATTAGGACAATTTTTTTCAACGGGCCGGGCCGGGCCGACAGACAAAATAAACGGGCCGGGCCGGGCCGACAGACAAAATAAACGGGCCTTGCCGACAAAAAAATTAATCGGGTCTATCGGCCCGATATAAGAATTTAAGAGAAGCAAATAAAATTCGAGCCATTTTCAATGAATATGATTTTCTTGAGAAGTATAAATGTGCGTCACGAGCCGATGCGAGTTTAACAACATCAATACAGAATGTAACATGTCCATCGTAGAGATCGGCATCCTACAGTTGCAAGATGTCTAATTCCGAGTTTAATTTTTTTTCAGCAGACTCGTGCCGGGACGGAACTGGTCTTAATCGATCTCAGGATGTGTAGAACAGTCATTGTATTTTGTAGTATTAATAGTGATAATGAACTTCTCTTAACAGTATCTTTGGAAATATACCTTAAAGTGGTTCTCATATTCACTGCTCAACAATGCGAAGCTTTCAGACACATTGTCTGACAAAATTTTTAACTAGAAAGGCATAAAATTGACAGGCCTGCCTATTGAAGGCATTTGGAAACGAATAGCTTTTTCCATATTTGATAAATTACTTACAGAGATAACAGAGATTCCTGTCACGTGACTGTACGTTTTTCTCCTTTCCTGTGCCATCGCTTCCGGAAATTCGATTCGAAACGCTAACTTTGACAGTATTTTCAGAAAGATATATTGCTTTCATCTATGTAAAAAAACGACATTTACATAGCTTCTGAATAAGAATACCTGCCAATCTTACGCGTTTTCGAAAAGAAAAGAATTCATAAATGTGTCGAAATGTAGCTCCTTTGGATTTGAGAAAAGCCTTAAAAATGAAATATTTTCACAAATCTACTTTTTATTATATAGCTTCAACAGTTATCATGTTTTTAATCCTTTATTCTGATGAACTACATTAATCTTTTAATGAATCCTTATTTCCATTTTGAAATGTCTGTAGACACGATGGCTAAAACACAGTAAGTAATCGTTAATGTTTACTATTGTGTGTTTTCTGTTTTGCAAACATCATAGTAATGTAAAATTTACTGCAAAATGTTCCCATAAATATGTATGTAGTATTCATTAAAAGAATCGTAATTGTATGTTGAGATAAAACGGATTTTTTTTTTATTTTTAGATATTCTGTCGGGCCGGGCCGGGCCTGTTTTCACTGATTTTTGTACGGGCCGGGCCGAGAACTGTAAAAATGCAAACGGGCCGGGCCCGGGCCTGGAAATTCCGGCCCGTGCAGACCTCTACCAGACTGATGCATTAGCGCTTAGCGGCCAGTTCAATTCGAAGGATTTCATGGAAACGGTCTACAATGACGAGCTTGTGAGAGGGCGCCACATACTCTCTTCAAAATTTGTACCGTACAAAGCTTAAATATAGGAATTGTGCTAGATTTAATCGTGCTTACAATTCTAAATTCAACAAAAACCGCTAAAATGTCTAGTTATATACGATTACAGACTGTTTTGTAATAGGAAATAAGTTAAAAACTTACATTGGGCAATAAGAAATCGGCGCAAAATAATTTTATTTGCATACAAATGATGTTGTACGACATAAACAGATGGCCGTGTGGGATGTTTACTGTAAAAGGGGATCGTTATAACATAAAACATTTTAATATTTATCGCATAAAGTTTTATTTTTTTTAATTGTATGGAGAAATATGAATAAATATTATGTAGATTTAAAACAAATACTATTTAGCCATTATTGTTAGAGCTCATAAATATACACGAAACATTCTTCAATTAATACATCTACTTACTAAATACAGTATTAATGCATATAAGAAATAGATATTAAATATCACCTTCATCTATCACAATTATTAAGAAACATGCATAAAGTGTGAACAGCATCATTATTAAGGATCGATCAAAACAGTCTTTTATGACCGAAACCTAATTTCGACAATCTTCCTATTTTTGGCCGAAAACGTCCAAATTTTTTTTTGAAGTAATTAATGCAAACATAAATATACATATTTCTTAATTATACGTGTATGCAAACACATTTCTACGAAACAAACAGACATTCATATATATGAATGTGTGTGTATAAGGTTCAACAAAAACAAAACATTAATAATAATACAATTTTTATATTTTATTACTTTATAACAATCAATAATCATAGGCATTTATCAATAATTAATTAACAATGTATGTTAACTTAAAATGCACAAAAGAAAAAGTGCCTAGTTAAATTTGATAAAACAGGAACATTAGCATTCAGACAACATTTTAAACCTAAAAATTATTAATTGCCAATTTTATTTTCCATTTAAACATTCTCAAAATGAGATATATTTAACATTATTGAGTACTTTAGCTAATTAAAAAAAGTTTAAGAAGTTTAGAAAAATTAAGTTAATTAAAAAAAGTTTAAGTTATGAAAAAATTAGTGCATACCTCGACTCTTTTATAATGATTTTTCTAAATGATCATCTGTTTTACTAGAACTTTCTCTGAAAGCATTGAAAATGCTTTTGACTAAAAATGATTTCTGACACTTCAAACAAAAAATTTTATATTACTATTAAGTCTACAGCTTTTAATGAGCACGTGGAAAGCGTCTTCAAAGTTTAGTGATATATTACGCAATGCTTGCTTTATAATTCGCACTCACGTCTTGAGTCAGTCATGACTAATAATTATAAGCAGTGAACTTTTTTATATGTGTAATCAATTCCTATAAATTAAAGAAATTCAAAGAACAAAAATATGAAAAAATTAGTTCCTGGTTTTCTACCAGCCACTAAGTTTTAATAACACATTCAGCTGATTTTCATGAAAGAAAGCATTATAAAAATCATCCAATAATTTTTCAAATAATATGATACACACAGATGCAGTTTTAAATGTAAAAACAACAGGTCTTACATTATTTTCAAAATTTTTCTATGTAAGGGCATATTATATAGCTTCAAACTAACTTGGTCTGTAACAGTTTTTGCGATATTCTTCAAGAGAACAGGCAGAAATTTAATACATATGATTCTGCACATCTTTTCAGTATGTTGCTGGTCAGGACATTTCATTAGTGGGCTTTTTAAAAGATTAGGGAATATATAATCATAGATTGTCTGCATAATATTCTTTTCGGATAATAAATAGTCCAAGAGCTGTTAAACATTTTAGGGAAGGTATTTGAGGCACCCTGAAAATTTGTGCAACACTTCTTTTGTAATGCCTGAATACAAAATCGAATGTCTGGCTGAAGGATCGTGGCCCAAAACCTGTGCCAGACAAAAAATGGCACTTGACACGTGTCTGGCACAGTTTTTGTGCCGACTAAAGTGTCTGTCATTTTCAAAATATTTTTTTCTAAGCATAAATATTATTGTGCCTCAATCTCAGCGTGCCTCAAATACCTTTTTTGGGTAGTCAAAAAATGGCACTTGACACGTGTCTGGCACAGTTTTTCGTCCGACTAAAGTGTCTGTCATTTTCAAAATATTTTTTTCTTCGTATAAATATTATTCTGTTTCAATCTCAGCGTGCCTCAAATACCTTTTTTGGGTAGTGTCAAAAAAGTGGCACTTGACACGTGTCTGGCACAGGTTTTGGGCCACGATCCTTCAACCAGACATTCGATTTTGTATTCAGGCATTGCAAAAGAAGTGTTGCACAAATTTTCAGGGTGCCTCAAATACCTACTCAAAAATGTTCAACAGCTCTCCTACTAAAAGGCAGAGCTGACTCAACAAACTGTTGTAACACAAAAATTCTAGTCACAAATGACACTTTTGGATAGCAAAGGGCCCCTCTGTCTTGATTGTCTATTAAACCAAAGATTGGTGCTGGACATCTGTTACTAGCTATTTGATTTAAAGAAACTAAACAGTCAACCCTTTCTTTTACAACTCGTACTAAGTAGCCAGCAACAAGTGCAACACTTGCAAATTTTATGCTACTTGGTGGAGTGCTTTGTTCAACTTGAATCTTATCTAATAAAAGTGTTATGTTTGTAGGAAGCTGACATGGTACTTGTTAGGTAGAAGAAAGAAAATTTATAAATAAAAGGAAGAGAAAAAATGAATTTAAATTTATTAAAATTAGGAGTTAAATAATATATGTGATTTTTAATATGAATTAGAAAGGGGAAAGTTTACTATTAATTATTGCGGCCAAAAGATCGTTAGTGGTTAATGATAAACATTGCATGTGACAGAGGTAAATAAATATTACTTGGTAACTTCATGGTAAAATATGAATAATAAACCTTAGACTCACCTGAACTAAGAAAATATTTCTTGCCTGAAAATTGCATATGTTGAACATATTTTAAATTGTGCCAAGTATTAAAATTTTTACTTTTAAACGTTTATAATTAATAATTCTGTAATATTTCATTGCAATAAATTAATTTGGCACTTTATGATAAAATTAAGAGATACATAAATTAAAACACAGGAAAATACACAAATATATTTGAATAAACAAATTCCTTTATTAAAGTATTATTTTAATTAAATGGGGGGAATGGGGAGGGAGAAAGTGTACACTTACCCAAAAATGATTTAACATATCACTACACATACGTTTTTGATATAAATCAAAGATGTTATTAATAATCGTGAATGACAAAATCTCGTATCATTCTTCTACATTGCGTTAAACGAAGTATTAACATCGTCTGTCATCGTAAATCGTAGTAACTATCACCAAAGTTCATATCTCATATACGAAGAAGGCCTAAATCGTTCTTTAAAACACTATGTTTTTCCTGTACTTGATAGTGAAAACATAAGACGTGGAAATTCAATTGAATAAGGTTTCTCAAATAGAGAATCTGGATGAAGATAGTTCGATAAATTCCTGAGCATAACGAAATGCATTTTCCGCTCCAACGGATATTGTGGGAGCCGATGACGAAAGGTATTTCTCTAGATAGTCAATCTCTAGATAGAGATTGTTGATTTGTATCGAACCTTGATAATTTAGGAATAAATGTCGATTGAGAATATACCAATTCTCTAGGCACTTCATTTCCTTCAAGAAGTGAAAGAAAATATTCATTTCTGCTCCACCTTGAATACTTTTAACGCAGTAAACCATCTTGATGTATACTGAGACATTTTGTGAAGAAATATTAGAAGGCAGACGACATCATTATCTCTATCAATGTTTTACAATATGATCATTATAATTTAGCAGAAGATAATTAAAGAAACTATTATTATGATCCAACGGTAAAAGAAAGAGAATTTTACGGAGCGACTTCGCACCCTTGTTGGTACGTCGTCGTCCGGCAGTCAAGAGAGCGTGATGACGCTATCAACGAACGTGCGTTCGGCGCCAAAGATGCTGATTGGTTGATTTTAAAATCGATGCCACACAGAGTAATAGAAGTGTTTGAATAAAATAACGTTAAGTGATAAATTTGAATTTTAGATTTGAAAATTATTATAAAAATATTCTATTACGGTAGAATGTATTAATTTTAAGATTTATTATTTTATTATTGATAATTTTTGACGATCTTTTATGGCGATTAAATTAAATTGTTTTTAAGTGAAATTTAACTGAAAAACGAACTTAACGAAAATTAATGAATATTTAAAGGTGGAATTTAAATTTTGAAAGTCAAGAAGTTTTTTGATTTAATTTAAATATTTTAAAATAGTTTTTTAAATTAATTTTAATTGGAAAGGATGTTATTACATAACAGTACTGATACATTTTGACTGTCACATACCTTCAATTTTGAAATACAACATGTACTTGAAATAACACTGTCTCCTTTTCCAACATTTGAATACTTTGAAGTTATCAGTTGCCCAGTTTTCAAAAATTTTTCTAAACTAAAAAGAGTAGATCTAGCATCTAAGACATTATTACCCCCATTCATTTGCCTTAAAGCACTGAACAGGTATTCAATGGGATCACTGTTGAAAGCTCTGGTAAGTACATAATGATAACCATTAGATAGTAGGTACTTAATACACTCAACTGTGGAATTTGTTGTTTAAACAATAGCTTCATATGTATCCTTACTTAGAAATTTCAATGGGGGAGTATTATTGGCACAAGCTTGTTTGACGGTTTCAAGATACGGGAGAAATTCATATTCAAGCCAATCCAGACGTTCATCATCACATGAGAAAAAACAAACTTTGTCTTCACATCTTGATAAATTGTCACGGGCTGTGTAATGTGCAGAAAACCACTTAAACATAGCAGAAAGAAATTCTATTGTTGCCCCTGAATTGGCAAAATCTGATCTGTGAAATTTTGAATTTTTTAAGTATTTTAAGGCAGCTGTAACAGGAGGAGAAAATATTTGAACAGCACGTCTAACGTTCATTTTTTCTAAATTTGAGCGCTCGATATGCTTATAAGTTAAGTTTCTAACTGCTTTGAGAGTGTCATCCTTCTGAAGTTTATATAGCTTTTTAACATATTCTCCACTGATGATTTCTTTACCATCAGCCATGTCATTTTCTAGAAATAGTGATCTAATATTCTTTATTATATGATTTGGATCAAAGCTTAGAAATAATTTCCTTGCATCATCAAATGGGTGTGTAATACTAGGTACTAGTTTTCCTTTGCCTATTTTTCTATACATTCCAGCATTTGTTTTGTGGTTATCTGTTACAACTCGTACCACAAAAAAACCACATTCTTCGACTTTTTTTAATACATCAAGAAAGAGCATATTGAGTTCTTCAGCAGTTAATTGTTTTACGAAGAAAATACACAAGGAATACGATAGTTGGATGATAAGCCATGTAACATAAAACAGAGTAATTTATTCGCCAGTAACTTTCCAACAGGAGTATCCTTTTCCTTTTCTGAAATGTTCGTTTACTTCCCAAAATACGAATCTACCTTTTTGTCATAAATGTACATTTGTCTTATTGCCATTTCATCTATGACAATTGTGGCACATTTTTCGTAGTCATTTAGTTTTGAAATTTCTTCTTCAAGCCTGCTTTTTATTAAAGATGTGACACCAATTTCACCTGTAATTGGACCAAGATATCTAGATAGTGTAGATTTAGTTGGCAAAGAACATAGCCCAATTTCCCTTACTAAATTGTAGCCCTTAGGTGATGTAACATTCCACAGTACACAGTTACGTACAATTTTCTCACTCCACCTTGGAATCCTTTTCTCAAAATTACAAATTTGTTCTAGTATGAAAGTAGCCTTCAAATGATCAGTATCTGACAAAGCAATAAGTTTTTCAACTGTACTATGGTAAGAATTTTCTGTATAATATTGTACTTTACTTTCCAATTTCTGAATTTTGCTTTTCAGTGCAGCTATTGTGCGTTTTCTTTTGCAGAGTGTTGATTTCAATAATCTTGTTGCTTTGACTTTATTTTTTAAAATGGCTGATAGTCTTTCATGTTCACTCGATCCATTCTGATTGTTCTTAATAGGAGAATATGGACCTACAATTGGGCTACTACTAGTAGTATCTTGTGGTTACAGGCTGTTCACGAAGAACATTAACAGTCCAGCATCTGAATTTTGTTTGGCAGAAATTTTATTTCCATCATTTTCCGATTTATCCTCAGTTTTCTTTCGTTTACATTTTGTTATTTCTTCTTTTGCCCCCCTTTTTAACTGGGAACTATTCCTAATTATGGTCTTCCGCTTCGCAACAATCTTTGGTATTTTATATTCCGGATAATTAGGAAAGACTGTTGGACAAGCATCTTTCTTTAAATACCTGAGTTATTTACCAGGCACATAATCTTCTTCTGTAAAATGCTTATTACAAACAACTGATTTGTCCTCCACAATAAATTCCCTTGAAATATTTTTTATCCATTTCTCTCGTAAATCCATATTACTTGGGAATTCATGGAAAGAAATTTAATCTTCACCCTTTTGCCTACTAGAGGATTTACAATATGGTACACAACAGTAAGCCATAATGAAAAAAAAATAATAAAGGCTCCTGAAGACTTTAACAGCTATAACAACAACTAATGGAGAAACAGCACCTACCTATATTTTAGTATTCCCCAAAAAGCACTAAAAAGTGCTGTTTTAAAAATCAACTGTGACAAGAATAAAATAAACAAACGTATATCTGCTTACAAAAATCGCGGGATTTGAGGAGGTATAGTAGCGCCCTCTCTCGGCAAACAGCCGCCGCAACTGTTTCCTTAAAATGCATTGGGATTTTTAGAATTGGATAGGCCGCTATTAGATCAGTCTGGCCGTGGTAGAACTTAATACGGAACTAGTATGCCATGCAATTTACCAGAACTACAACACACCAATCTATTTTTACCTAAATGCTAATGTCTATTTTCATTCATTACATAAATTCAAAGAGATAAATCGTCAATATTTTTGCATTACCTTAATAATGTTTTGTTTCTTGATTAACTGATTAGTTTTGCAACAGTAAGAAATAAATGAGACAAAGGCGTACATTGAAAACTCTATTTCAGCGGATCTGAAACTTTGCTCTTGCGCAATTCCTCTTTTGTCTTTATTTGTTTGCGATAAACAAACAAAACTTTAAATGATTATATAGACTAGGGGTGCACAACCTTATTGAGAGAAGGGCCAATTACAAAAATGTTTGGGTTGTCGAGGGCCACATCTGTAACACAGACAGGATTCTATATCGGGAGATTGGGAGGGGGGGTGGGTGTAATAACTCTTTATTCTTGAAGAATAATGAATTTTTGTAGATAAAAAATAAACAAATAGAAATAAGTAATTGTATACAGGGCTACTTCACATCTGTATTCATATCCATCTGTAACCATATCTGTAACCATTACAACACTTTATGAAGACTAACTGTTCTTTCTTGATAAATGGAAACTTTTGACAAAATTCACAATTTTTTTCCCACGAGCGATTGAAGAATTTCGCGATATTTTTGGGATCAATTGACAAAAGTCTCCATCAGTTGTCGAAATTAGTGATTTTTTTTTTTATCGCGACAGAGTGACGAAATTCGCGAATTTTTCTCGCAATATTTCCGCAGCCGATCACCGAAATTTGAGATTCTTCCGCGCCTGATTGGCAAATTTCGCGATTTTTTCTCCCCGATCAACCGAATTCGTGATTCTTAACCGACTGACGAAATTTGTAATTTTTTCCCGCGGAAAATTGACGAAATTAACGATTTTTTCTTGCGATAAACTGACGAAACTCGCGATTTTCCCGATCAACGACATTTGCAATTTTCCGCGCCTCATCGACAAAATGCGCGATTTTTCTTTGTCCGATTAGCAAAATTTGAGACTTTTCCGCACCAAATCTGCAAAATTTGGGATTTTCCTGCTCTCGATTAACGAAATTCGAGGTTTTTGCGCGCCCGACAACGAAATTCGCGATTGTTAACTGACTATGACGAAATTTGTAATTTTCCCCGTGATAAACCGAAACTCGCGATCTTTCCGCAGCCGATCAACGAAATTCATGATTCTTAAATGACTGACGAAATTTGTTAATTTTTTCCCCGCGGAAAATTGACGGAATTCGCGATTTTTTCTCGTGATAAAATGACGAAACTTGCTATTTTTTCGAATCCGATCAACGAAATTTGGAATTTTTTGGGCACCTCATCAAAATTCTCGATTTTTCCGCACTTGATCAACGAAATTCACGATTTTTCTGCACCCAGTCAATGAAATTCGCTATTCTTATCTGACTCTGACGAAATTTGTAATTTTTCCCACGGCAATTTGACGAAATTTGCGATAAACTGACGAAACTCGCGATTTTTCCGGATCTGATAAACGGAATTTGCAATGTTTTTCAGCGAGAAATTGACGAAATTACTGATTTTTTACAGCAACTTATCGACAAAAATTGCGATTTTCCCCAGTTATAAATTTTCGAAATTCGCGGGCCACAAGTTCACCCATCGCGGGCCACAGGTTGTGCATCCCTAATATAGACTATAAATAGTCAATGATTTTTACCTGCATTTAAAAAATGTATATATGTCTTTAAAAAGTCTAAGTAGAACTTAATACGGAATTAGTATGCCATACAATTTACCAGAACTACAATACACCAATCTATTTTTACCTATATGCTAATGTCTATTTTCATTCATTACATAAATTCAAAGAGATAAATCGTCAATATTTTTGCATTACCTTAATAATCTTTTGTTTCTTGATTAACTGATTAGTTTTGCAATAGTAAGAAATAAATGAAACAAAGGCGATTTCAGCAGCGGATATCAAACTTTGTTCTTGCGCGACTCATCTTCTGTCTTTATTTTTTGGGAAAACAAACAAAACTTTAAATGCTTATATAGACCATAAATAGTCAATGATTTTTACCCGCATTTTAAAAATGTATATATGTCTTTTAAAAAGCCTAAGTAGAACTTAATACGGAACTGGTGTGCCGTACAATTTACCAGAACTACAACACACCAATCTATTTTTACCTATATGCTAATGTCTGTTTTCATTCATTACATAAATTCAAAGAGATAAATCGTCAATAGTTTTGCATTACCTTAATAATGTTTTGTTTCTTGATTAACTGATTAGTTTTGCAACAGTAAGAAATAAATGAGACAAAGGCGTACATTGAAAACTCTATTTCAGCGGATCTGAAACTTTGCTCTAGCGCAATTCATCTTTTGTCTTTATTTGTTTGCGATAAACAAACAAAACTTTAAATGATTATATAGACTATAAATAGTCAATGATTTTTACCTGCATTTTAAAAATGTATATATGTCTTTTAAAAAGCCTAAGTAGAACTTAATACGGAATTAGTATGCCATACAATTTACCAGAACTACAACACACCAATCTATTTTTACCTATATGCTAATGTCTATTTTCATTCATTAAATAAATTCAAAGAGATAAATCGTCGATATTTTTGCAGTACTTTAATAATCTTTTGTTTCTTGATTAACTGATTAGTTTTGCAATAGTAAGAAATAAATTAGACAAAGGTGATTTCAGCAGCGGATCTCAAACTTTGTTCTTGCGCGACTCATCTTCTGTCTTTATTTTTTTGAGATAAAAAAACAAAACTTTAAGTGATTATTTAGTCTATAAATAGTTTGTGGGAAGTTGAAATTAATCTTAATAAATGCTTTAAATGCTATGCTGTTTTATTCTAATTTCTTTGCGTGCAGTAGAGAATTAAACTAAGTGAAATTAAAAAAAGTGGCAAAAATTACTTGCTTGCATGAAAATTGTGTATTACGAATTTAACATTGTATCATTTGAAGAATAATGCTTGTCGTATAAATGTTATTATTATTCAGAGTGTGACCTATCTTCTTGTCTTAATGATTTTTACCAGAATTTTAACAATGTATGTATGGCTTTCGCAAAGTATAATGTAATTGTAGTATTATGCCGTATGATTCACTAGAGCTACATCACGCTAATCTGCTATTTATACCTTTTTCTCTAATGTCTATTTTAATACATTATGCAAGTTCAAAGAGATAAATCGTCGGTATTTTTTTAATACCAGTCTTTTTTTCTTGATTCACTGCTGAGTTTCGTTATAGTAAGGAAGAATGAGATACAATCGTAATTTCAAAATTGTAGTTTAGTGGTTCCCAAACTTTACTATATCGCTGCCCACATTAATTATATTACCAGTCTTTTTTTTTTCTTGATTCACTGCTGAGTTTCGTGATAGTACGGAAGAATGAGATAAAATCGCAATTTCAAAACTGTAGTTTAGTGGTTCCCAAACTTTACTATAACGTTGCCCACTTTAATTTTATTACCAGTCTTTTTTTTTCTTGATTCATTGCTGAGTTTCGTGATAGTAAGGAAGAATGAGATAAAATCGTAATTTCAAAACTGTAGTTTAATGGTTTCCAAATTTACTATAACGCTGCCCACTTTAATTTTGTCACCAATCTTTTTTTCTTGATTCACTGCTGAGTTTCGTGATATTAAGGAAGAATGAGATAAAAGCGGAATTTCAAAACGGTAATTCAGTGTTTCCAAAACTTTAATGCTTAAAAAATTTTCAGATTCCACATAATATGTAAGTATAAAGAATCTATTGTATAATTAAACCTATGGAAAATTTGAATTTTCACACAAAGCATGCTCACGAGAACAGTAACAGGTAATAATTAATGTGAAAAGAGAATAATCATAAATAAACAAAACTTTCACTTACTGTTGGGTTAATGAGCGGGTTTTTTTTTCTTTCAAATTCTGAATCTTTCTCATTGAGTGTCGATGGTTCAACACAGTTTTTTAAAAATCGCAATCCATCTGCCCCGCCAATTCTCTTATCGTTCTGCGTGAATTTTTGAGAAGAAGGCAATTCAATCGGTCTTTATCGAACTCGATTGATTGGTCGGTGTGTGTGATGTCGCTTTCAGGTCCAAAAACCCGAAAACCAACGGTGCCTGTTTTTGAAGCCCGAAAACCAATGGAGGGCGGTTCTTGGAGGCATTGTTCCTTCACTATATCTAGCACAAATCTCACTTGCAACTTCGGTGGTCTTAACACCTCAATTAAATACTAAAAACAAATGATGCTGAAAATAGTGGTCTGCGCCGCCGAAATTTCCAGTCCCGGGCCCGACCCGACTCATAGAAAAAAAATTCGGCCCGGCCCGATACAAAAAAATATTGGCCCGGCCCGATACAAAAAAAATATTGACCCGGCCCGGTAAAAAAGTTCAAAGTTCAGCCCAAGCCTGGCCCGGCCCGTTGAAAAAAATCATTGGCTCGGCCCGGTTTAACAGCTAAAAGTGCGGCCCGAGACCGGCCCAGAAGAAAGTTAAAATCTCGGCTCGAGCCCGACCCGGCCAGAATGAATTTCTACAAAACATTGATTTTTACGTCGATTTGGTTACAAATTTGTCTCGTACGGGGAGTTCTGACCAAAAATATTTATTTTAGCTTTTTTTTTTTTCATGTTTATAATCTTCATTTTTATAGAAATGCCGCAGGCTGCGATATTTATTTTTTTAATGAATTTCTATTTCTTGTATGTAAATGTTTCAGTTATTATTAATATTATTAATCCATATTTCATGTATTGAACTGTTAAAAATCTGAAAAATCTGTGCAGTAAAATCCTCTAAGACGGAATTGCATAGAAAAAAAAATGCGTTATAGACAAGTTCCTTTTTTAGCTTGCGTAAATGTATTATATGTTATTTTTTTACGTATTAATGTTAGAGGTCTGCACGGGCCCGGGCTTGGCCCGTGGCCTGTACCCGGCCCGGCCCGCGGGCCGGGCCGGCGGAATGAAGGCGAATTTTCAAACGGGCCAGACCGACAGACAAAATAAACGGGCCGGGCCGGCAAAAAAATTAATCGCTTAAATTCTTATATCGGGCCTATTGGTCCAATATAAGAATTTAAGCGAAGCAGATAAAATACGAGCCATTTTCAGTGAATATGATTTTCTCGAGAAGTATAAATGAGCGTCACGAGCCGATGCGAGTTTAACAACATCAATACAGAAATGTAACATGTCCATCGTAGAGATCGGCATCGTACAGTTACAAGATGTCTGATTCCGAGTTTAATTTTTTCTCAGCAGACTCGTGCCGGGACGGAACTGGTCTTAATCGATCTCAGGATGTATAGAACAGTCATTGTGTTTTGTAGTATTAATAGTGATAATGAACTTTTCTTAACAGTATCTTTGGAAATAAACCTTAAGGTTGTTCTCATATTCACTGCTCAACAATGCGAATCTTTCAGACACATTTTCTGACAAAATTTTTAACTATAAAGGCATAAAATTGACAGGCCTGCCTATTGAAGGCATTTGGAAACGAATAGCTTTTTCCATATTTGATAAATTACTTGCAGAGATAACAGAGATTCCTGTCACGTGACTGTACGTTTTTCTCCTTTCCTGCGCTATCGCTTCCGGAAATTCGATTCAAAACGCTAACTTTGACAGTATTTTCAGAAAGATATATTGCTTTTATCTATGAAAAAAAAACGACATTTACATAGCTTCTGAATAAGAATACCTGCCAATCTTACGCGTTTCCGAAAAGAAAAAAATTCATAAATGTGTCGAAATGTAGCTCCTTTGGATTTGAGAAAAGCTTTAAAAATGAGAGAAATATTTTCACAAATCTACTTTTTATTATACAGCTTCAAAAGTTATCATGTTTTTAATCCTTTATTCTGAACTACATTAATCTTTTAATTAATCCTTATTTCCATTGTGAAATGTCTGTAGACACGATGACTAAAACACTATAAGTAATCGTTAAAGTTTACTATTGTGTGTTTTCTGTTTTGCGAACATCATAGTAATGTAAAATATACTGTAAAATGTTCCCATAAATATGTATGTAGTATTCATTAAAAGAATCTTAATTGTATGTTGAGAAAAAACGGATATATATATATATATATATATATATATATATATATTTTGTAGAAATTGTGTGGGGCCGGGCCTGTTTTCCCTTGTTTTTGTACGGGCCGGGCCGAGAACTGTAAAAATGCAAAAGGACCGGGCTGGGCCCGGGCCTGGAAATTCCGGCCCGTGCAGACCTCTGATTAATATATTAATTTTGAATGGATCAACATATTTTTCAGTTTAAAACAGGATTCCGTCATAGGCAGGTTCTTTTTCACACGTTTTACTATGTCTTAATTTAGCTATATTTTAATAAGCGTGAAATCTACTATTCTTTAAAAAGAATAAATTTTAATGTTTAATTATAGAATAATGGCGATTTAGAAGTGTATAAATTTTTTGCAAACATTTTTCAGCCGAGCCTAATTTTATTGACTTTTTAACAGATTAGGCCACGCCGAGACAATGATTTTCTTACGGGCTGGATCAAAACTAGGACTGACAATTTTGGACCGTGAAGACTAAGAATGAAACCCGTCCCGGCTCTGTACAGAAAAAATAAGTTAGACACGGGCCGATCCTTCAGAAAAAAGTAAGGCTCGAACCCGGCCCGGTCCGTACAAACTAGTCACTATGCCCGGCCCGAGCCTTCAGTAAAAAGTATGGGCCGGCCCAAGTTCCGTGAATGATAACAGGCCCGACCCCTTCCCGCGGGCCGGACCGTACAGGTCTCTAGTAGAAAATGTTCCGAGTTATACACTTGCCATTCCATTTTAATGATAAAAATATACGTAAAAACTAATAAAATCAAAACACTTATATAGATGTAAAATCTCGTAGAGCAAAAATGTATCCTTTTAATAACATAGAACACTTTGCCAATGTGTTTTATTTCTGCGTGCATTTTTAAATTTGGAAGAAAAAAAAAACGCTCATAGATTTTAAAATAAATCTCATGGATTTCATTTCCTCAACTCGTTACTTAACAAAAAATAAAATTTATTGATGGATGTATTACAAAATATACAGTTTTAAAGTCAATGAAACTTTTGACATCGTTTTGATCCAATAACAGAATCTATAACAGGGTTTAACATTTAAATTGTAGCCTCAAGCAGTTCTCTACACAAAGGAAGTTATTTACCGATATTTTCTTTCACGATGTTTTCCTTTAAAGTTGTAACATTTTGTTTACGTTATGATTTTGAAGCTAATTCATTCAATTTTAAAGATAACAGGTATGCAGTTTCTCGTTGCACTAAGGGAAAAAATTTTATTGATCAATTTTATTTGCGGAAGCTGGGGTTAGTTTTCACAGTACAACTTTTTGGAAAAAAAAAAAAAAAAAAAGGCAAGACTGTTTTATTAAGGGGACAAGGGACCTTCAAACTCATTTTTTTATTTTTTAAAAATTACACTTAAAATGCTGTACAAAGGCACGCACTATATAAATTATGGCATATGTTTATCACACAAGAAATTAAAAACAAAAATTTTGGTGAAAATAAGGAATTTTCCTGAATATTTTAAGCGTTATGAAGAACTTTTCAAAATGCTCCTATATCAATTAAAATAATTATATATCAATTAATCTATATCAGTTAAAATCCCCAATATTTTTTAAGCCAGTTTTATTTACGTACTAGTATATAGCCCCCGTCAAAAATGACGAAATGTGAATGATAAATCTTCAAAACAATATTTAAAAAATATATTTTTCTGACTTAGAAAAGCATGCATTTTGTTAATCAAAAAATATTGTCATTTGATTTTTGATGATTAGAACAAAGAAATTATGTAAACTACAGTTTAGTCACCAGCGCTTAAACACGCTATTTCGAGTTACACATCCTATAACGAAAATGCTTGTTTAGATTCCCTCTACATTAAAAATTTGCTGTTTAGCGTGGCTTTTTTTTTTTTTCGCTACAAAGTATGTTGAAATTCCTAATTTTATCTGCAAGATAATTAAAATATGTTGTACGATAAGAAATATTCATTTTATTTGGAATGTCTTCAAATCTGATAAAATGCATTAAAAAAAAAGCACGATTACAACAAAAAGTTTCTAGATGACTCCAAAAGAATTTGCAAGAAACATAAGCTCCTGATTTATTGGGAATTAAAACGGCCTACAGAGGCGCTGCTCGCAGCCTTCGGTACAGAAAAAATTGTCCCTTTAAATAATGCTAAAGTGCCATTGAAATAATTCTTTATTGTAAATGCATTTGAAAGTTTTAGACATTCAAATTCGGTTAATTTTTACTTTGTCATATAAGACATAACACAAATGTCACAGGAAATCTGAAATTGTGCAAAATAATAATCATTCTGAACAAATTAAAAATACATGTAATAATGCAATGTGCTTGTACGGTACTTTCCTGAAGTGAAAGTTATAGCTTTTCTCCACCAGATGGCAATAGTTATCCGTTTTTTTAATTTATAACTTGTTGTTGTTGTTGTTGATTTGGCCCTTAACCCCTTCGGGACGGGAGCCTTTTACGAAATTTTTAATCTTTTGTCACGGTTTTTTAAAACAGAAATTTGTTTCTTCTTGAATCGAGAAAATGCGCTGATTAAATAAGGCAGTAAAATTTTACTGGTGAGGAAAAACAAGGATTCTGGGTGCTTCATGCGGCACGTATTCGTGACGCTTGTCCCCAAGTGGTTAAATTTAAAACTTAATTGGATAGTTTTTGAAGGCTTTAAACAAAGGCTTTAAACTTAAATATTTAAAGGTTTTAATATACTTTTACAAATATTTTAAGAGCAGCATCGGCGTTAACCTGTATTTTTTTAAAATTAAGCGTTCAAAGAGTCATTCATTTGTTTGTAGATTTGCTGGAATTTGAATCTGAATGGCAACAGTATAGTTTGTTTAGATCTGATTTCTATGTTTATAATAGCTTAATTTTAATTTAGAACATTATAAATGGATGTGATATACATGTTTTATGTGAAAATATGATGAACAGTCATGATTTCAAGTAGAAGAAATTATCATTTAGCTGTCACATGTTAACATAAGATTTTCATTAAGCCTAACATGGCGTTTAGCTACGGTCTATTCGCAGACCAGAGTGGTTTGCACCGAAATGGTTACCTACACTTTTCTCCACTTGGATTTAATTATAAGTAGATACAAAAAAAAGCTGTGCTTAGTTTTTTAAAACTAAATATAATTGTAAAAGTTAAAGGCAGTTTAGTGCAGAAGTATGATTCAAAAATGTTGAAAATTTCATAAAATTTAGAAAATATTTTTTTTCTTAACTTTATATTCAATTTATTTGTATATTGTATGTGTTTGTTTTATTTGTATATATGTAAACCAAACTGGCATAAAAAATATTGGGGATTTTAATTGATATGGAATGCGCATGGAGCATTTTGAAAAGTTCTTCATAACGCTTAAAATATTCAGGAAAATTCTTTATGGTGTGATAAATATATGCCATAATTCATATAGCGTGCTCTTGAATAGTACTTAAAGTAAATTTAAAAATAAAAATAAAAAAAATTAGTTTGAAGGGTTTTTGTCCCCTTAACATAATATTATTCTCTGTATTATTTTAGGTAGTTTTGCTTTTTGCAATTTACATTGCCTACTTATTCTTAAATGCAACATATTAATAATAATAATAATAAAAGATTGCGTTTCATTCTTTTTGGGGCATTCTGTATAATACCATGAACTTTACAAAATTCAATTTAAAGCATCTGACTTGTATTAAAATTTTGTTAAAACTTTAAACCAACAATGTGGTTTATGGGAAATTTTAAATGAATTGAATAAGTATGTAAAGCCAATACATCTAATTTTGTCCCAGCACTGTCTAAGCTGCGGATAATACAGACTCCTATGAATTTATTAGCCGAGTAAACTAATTGCCTTTTCTTGCTCTAAGGTAATACCCTGAAATAATTTTCTATTTTGCTGGAAGAGAAGCGGAGAGACATGCTTGAATATTTGCATAATTAACAATGTTTGATGAAGCCTTTGTTATATTAGTAGCTTCAGTGTAACAGAAATATATATTTTCGGTAATTAGATTGTTGCTTAGAATGCGGGCGCACAAAGGAACTATTAACTCGCGTGAAATTCATTATTGGTATATCAAAAGATAAATTAGAAATACGTTCGGCTATTAGAATTTAATTAATTCTGCCCAGAGGAAATAATAGCTGACCGTGTAATTGTTAAAATAAAAAGGTGAAAAGTATTAACATTGTTACGGTCAGATAGAACTCCGTAATTCGAGTTATGGTGTTAGTTTAAGATGATTACAAATTATAAACTGTCTTTAGATCAAAAATATGTTAACAAGTGGGAAGAAATGTTATCATAAATCTCTATAATAATAGTCTAAGTCATGTGACTTTCATATCAACAGTTCCGGGCTGACCACTTCGTTTTTTACATGCCAGGTGACCATTTTGGTACTTGGCGCAGGTGATAAATCGCCAAATATTGTTTTATCGCCATCATTTCATCTGTATTATCATAGTTCAAGTCATGTGACTGCCATAAACAATTACGCTTTTCATATGCAAGGCGGCCATTTTCACTCAAAAATTTTTGTTTCGAATAAAACTACACAAAAGTTGCCATGATCGCACAGAAATTTTGGTACTTTTGCGTTAGCCGGGTGAAAATCACGACGATAGTATTTTTTTTAACTCGCCAGTTAGCATTTTTTATTTTTCGCGTGGTAAATTAAAAACAAAGCTTTGATGTTGAAATTAAATGTCATTTTATTTATTTATTTATTATTTTTTTATGAAATAAAAGTCATGAATTTTAAATGTTTCAGTTTTAAATTAAAGTTGAGTATTTTAAATAAAATTAGTGAAAGGATTATACTTAAAATAAAATTAATGGAATAAGAAAAAAATGTGACGGGAACATTGTTTGGCGATTTACCCCCTGCGTCCAGCTAACAT
This sequence comes from Maratus speciosus, assembly GCA_963932465.1. Taxonomy (NCBI): domain Eukaryota; kingdom Metazoa; phylum Arthropoda; class Arachnida; order Araneae; family Salticidae; genus Maratus; species Maratus speciosus. The sequence continues at coordinate 236,499,740 of OZ010797.1, read as the reverse complement.
AAATATATAGAGTTCTTGATTTCTCTATCAGAATCCTCCGATTTGGCGAAGAATTGAACAAGTAAGTTAAATTATGAATAAAAGTAACATGACCCAATGCTTAGCATTACATAGACCAAACTGGTCGCCAAAGGCGGCTAGTGTTTCGTTTCTAAATAATACATTATACAGGTTGAGATTCAAGTAAAAAGTAAAATAGAGTTAGTTAGATTACGTATATTATAGAAAGAAGAGGAGAAAAGGAAAAATTCAACGTAATTGTCATGTAAAACTATTTTTAACTATAGTCGGTTAATACCAACACTGAAATCCCGAGAAAACGTTCAAACTGTGCGATTAAAAAAAAAATTAAAAAATTCATGCATCAAGCATAGATTATGAAATACTTTCCAACACATTTAGAATAATGTAACAAAACTTCACGGTTTAATAAGTTGAAATAGGATGTCTAATTGAACCACTTAGAAACGCATAACACATTACAAATCCCAAATTAAGCAGTTCCAATTTACAGTCGGAAAAATATCCGAATTCTTTGAGCAGCCCTGTATATGATATATAGATTTGTATCTATAAACTACATGCATGCAAACAAAATAGCTCAGTTAGAAAATGCATTACCACAGCTGAAAATTCCTCTTCAGCAATTTTTGCTAATAAGGAGAATGATACGTGAATTATTTTGTATAGCCCTGTATACGAGGTATAGAATTTATACAGAACGAGTAATATGCAAAAAAATAGTAAAATTTAAAAGCGCATACCGAAATTGAAAACACACTTCCAGCAACTATTGCTCAAAGATCGATTTCTTTAGTGTACCCATGTAAATGAACGATAAATGCAATGAATGCCCTATTCATTAGTAATCAACTTTTAGTGAAATTCATTGATTTATATCAATTTTAATCCATCTGAAATAACGCAGTGTCATTTAAATACACTGCAAATGATTTTTATCATTGACTCTAGCGTAACGGAATTTTTTTGAGTGCCCTTGCAACCGAACTATTAATTTTGCACACTTCATATTTAATACTGAACGTGTCATGGTAAATATTATTAACATATATCAATTACATGAAAATCCAAGCATATTTAAGTGAGTTAGAGCGTGGACAGACAAACCGAATTCATAAACATTTTTAAACTATGTTGGAAAGTGTTAATAAAAAATATTACAATGTAAAATGTATTAATCGTATAAATCACTAATTATTTTTATCGGAAATAGAAACATTATAACAGAAATAAAACAGAAGGAATTTAATATATGATGAAAGAAAAATTCATATGGAAATCAGAAACAAAAAAAATGGTCTAGTGATGTCTTTTGTACAATGTTATCCCAACACTTTTTGAGCCTATCTCTTTAGTTCGTAAACATTCGAGTTCTTTATTGCTGAAGGTTCCGTGTGGTTAAATGTTTTCAATTGACACATTACTGATTTTTTAAAACGTTTAAGGAGTTTATCATGTGAATCATAAAAAACATCGCCCTTTTTCATTTCTATTTTTTTTTTTTTTTTTATTAAGATACTAAATTTTTAGTTCTCATTAACGAATTCTCTTTAATATTAGTTCCAATGCAAAGTTTTTGGGGCTTTATGATTAGTTCGAATTATATCGAAAAGAAAAATAGCATGCACATATATTCATTACCAAAAAATACACCAAATCGTTAACGTCTGATATGAATATGTATTTACTATTTAGTACTGCAAAATTTACAAAAATGAAAATTAGAGCAACTCACTTTTACGAAAAGCTTTGTTAACTCTCGAAAACATCGCTATGGTTAACGTCAGGCTTTAGACTTTTATGAATTTGCAAAAATTGTGAAGCCAAGTACATCTAATTTCGCTCCAGCGCTGTCTGAGTTCCGGCTTTTACTAAAGACCTCCCCTAAGAATTTATTAGCCAAGTAAGCTAATTGCCTTTTCTTGTTCTGGGGAATTATATCTTGAAATAGTTTTCCGTTTTACTGGAAGAGAAATGGAGAGAGGTGTTTGAATATTTGCATAATTATCAATGTTTGGTGAAGCCTTTGTTACATTAGTAACCTCGGTGTAGCAGAAATATGCATTTTCGATAATTATATTGTTGCTTAGAATGTGGGTGCTCAAAGAAAATATTAACTCTTGTGAAATTCATTATGGTATCAAAAGATAAATTTGTTGATTATAGAAATGAATTAAATCTGCTTAAAATAAATAATAGTTGTCTGTATAATTGGTAAAATAAATTAAATTTAAAAAATCAAAAAACCCGACTGCGTAAAAAGCGAACTAATTAATTATTTCTCATCAATTTTAAACTATTTTTTATATTACTTCCTTATTTTTTTATTTACTTGTATTGATAACTTTTAAGTTGCGTTTAATTGTTAGTTCCTATCTATAAACACTGTTTTGATGAGGCCTATGAAGGTTAGAGTTGCAGTAAAGCTAGAGATCCTACCTACACAACTTCCAGGTTGTGTAATATTTAAACAGAGCTTCTGACTGTAAAATAGTCAATGAAACATCATCTTCATTTTGAAAGACCTATCCAATGATAAGCCACTGAATACGGTGCGTAAAACTTTTTTTTCGTGTCTACCACCATTTTGAATTTTACAGCCGCCATTTTGAATTTATAAAAACGAAACCTAGCCTATAACCATCGGTCGGTTAAGACGAATCGATAGAAACCTCATTCATTAAAATCTATCCAGCCGTTGGGATGTTTCGAGGGTATAAAGAAATCCACATACCCAGATACGCGTGAAACACATAACCCTTCTTGGCAGTCGGGTAAAAAAAGAAAAAGAAAAACTTTATTATCCCCACGTAGAACTACGTAATTTTAGATTACAGTCTTAAATTAAGATAATTATAAATTAAAAACTATCTATATGATTACATAATATAAAGAAAGTTCGGGTATTATGGAACACCATTTTATTTTTATTTTTAAGCCAACATTAAAAATTTGAGATACAATTAAAGTTAGTGAAGAACAAATTTTAGCTATTTGTAAACACATTTTTAATGCATTTAAAGTGGAAGAAAACAAAATACATACCGATAGTTAGGGTTTTTTTTTTTTTAAGTTACATTTTTCAGGTAATGGCAACCAGTAGCTGTAATATGGAATAGGGTGATAAGGGATATTAAAATTGCAAGAAAACCACGATTTAAAATAATAGCCAAAATTATTTAATGATTAAACCTTAGTACGTCATCTATAAATCATCAGATTCTTTGAAAAATTGTCTTACTTTTTAGACTCGCCTAAGACGTTGTCTAGCTGATATTCCATATTACCCGACACACCATCTTGAAAAACATAACCTCTTCATTCGTCAACAAGTTAGCATAGAGGAAAACTGACTAACACAGCAATAAATATAGCTTTAACACATACTGGACAATTGGACCATAAAAATAATAAAGACATACAACCTTGCTTAATGGTACACAAAACCGAACTTTAATAAGCTAAAGGTTAAATTCTACGTTTCGAGCTGTTTCTACAGCCGTTTTCAGTAAAAAAATATGATGGTTAAATGGCTAAAAGTTCAGAGATGAAGGTATCCTGTGCGAGAGACAATTTGTCGACATTGACTAAAGATATGAAAACCTAGTTTAGTAAATCACTTTTCATATCGTTAGTCAATGTTCGACAAAGTGTCTCTCGCACAGGCTGCCTTCATCTCTAAACTTTTAGCCATTTAACCATCATATTTTTTTTTTACTGAAAACGGCTGTAGAAACAGCTCGAAACGTAGAATTTAACCTTTAGCTTATTAAAGTTCGGTTTTGTGTACCATTAAGCAAGGTTGTATGTCTTTATTTATTAATAAATATAGCTGTTCAAATTCATACTGAATTTGGTTAACGTCGCTGACAATGAGATTTTATAATTAATATGAACCTTATAAAATTTACCTGCAGAAAACTGTAAAAATTGAGAATAAGACTTTGTTTTACCGTGTCGTTCCAACAGCGTTCCAAATGCTCCAAAATGAATTTTAGAGCAACTGACTTTTATGAAAAGTTTTGTTAAATCTCGAAAACGTAACTGAGGTTTGCGGCAGAATTTGCAAAACTTGTAAAGCCCAGTACATCCGATGTCCACTCTGTCTTGTTTGAGTTTTGTCTGCTAAAGACCTACCTCCCCAATGGTTATTAGTCGAGTAAATTAATTGTGTTTTCTTGCACTGGGGAATTATACCTGAAATAATTTTCTATTTCATTGGAAGAGAAGCTAGAAAACATTGTTCAATATATGCATAATTAGTAATGCATGATGAAGCCTTTGTTGTAGTAGCAGCTTCTGTGTAAGAGAAATATATATATTCTGTAATTAGATTGTTGCTTAGAATGTGAACGCGCAAAGGAAATATTAAGCCGTGTAAAATTCATTACAGCATTACAAAACAAATTAAAACGAGGTGGAACCCGTCGAATTTCGACGAAAGAAAATGTTTAAAAAAGAACTGTTCAGGCATAAAAGAGTTCCTCCTAAAAAGGCATTCCACCTTTTTTAAAGCAATTTTGGATATTATCTAGGTGGATGTAAAAATCCGAAGAAAATATTGAAAGCATATAAGAAGTGTGTGTGTGTGTGTTTGGGGGGGGGGGGGGGATCCTGGATAATTTAATAATCAGACATTTTGTCTACTCCAACCGTTGGGGTTTGTCTCTGAATTGCCATCGAAAAGGTTCATCAAATCAAAGTTGAACTTATATTATAAGTATCTGAAAGGTCTTGCATAACTGAAATTTAAAGTATCTTTCCAAAGTATTTTTTTTTAAGCTTTAAAGAGGAAAGGAAGTTCCATAAGATTCTTTTTGGAATAGAACATTTTGTCTTATTTATACAACATTTTTGGATAATTCTAGATAATCATTTTTAGAGATCAATTTCTGGAACAAAGATTGATTTGATGTGCATATATTCAGCATGGAATTATTTTTTATTTTGAAAAAAGAATAAAAAACAACCAAACTATCTAGAATAATCTCTCCCTTTTTTAAAAATTAATTACTGTACTTCACATAAGCTGCTTAGATATACTGGATTAATATCTTTAGCAGCCTGTCTTCAATATTCTATTTTTCTATACATTTATTTGTTAGTTTAAATTTGTTTTTTGTATTTAATGCTTTCTGAGTTACGAAATCAAAATAAGTCATGTACAATTATATATCATTTTATTGTATAAATAAGTGTTGAAATGTGTCTAAATTATAAGAGTTTGCCACCATTGTATAGATGGAAAAAAATGTCCCCCTTTTCTGCACCTATTTCCCACTTACATGCCTAACTGTTACACTGATTTATAATAAACCTAGATTATAATACTTATAATAAATCAATTAATTTTGATTAGAACAAAAATAGCTGTCCGTGCACTTTGAAACTTGTAAAATTATCACTGTCAGATGGAATTTTATAAATACGGATTAAACTATTAATTTGTCTTTAATAAAAGTAATAGCACGTCCTAAGTTACATAACATACTACTAATAAAATTAAGTTGCAAATAGTATTGTCAGATGTACCACGTAAATCAGGGCTTCAAATTCTCTGGACACCACTAATTTCTTACAGTTTATTTCGCCATCTTTAATCACAGATAATTCTGCCATTAGATAATGCGAAGAAACTTACTTTAAAATACTGGTGTCTCGTCCAGAGCATTTGGAGTACCGATTTATGCGGGACAACTGGCAACACTAGTTGCAATATACAATGAAATTAAAAGACTAAATAAAATAAATAAAATTAGACAGACTTGAATACAGTTTTACAAAAAACATTAAAAATACATTCAGTGAACTTTTCGCCAAGCAACCGCAAGGCCTCGTGAATATAATTTAACCGTTGTAAAATCAAACAGAACAAATCAAGTGCAGTTAAAATTATATTTTTTAAGAACAAACAATATTCACCAGGAATGAACAGCGAATATTGTTTGTTTTTAAAAATATATAGCTTTAACTTTATCTGTACTTGATTTGCTCTGTTGTTTGTTTTTATAATGGTGTACCGTAAATAAAATTAAACTTAAATAACTAATCTTAAACTAAATGAGGAGAACTTTGAGTTCATTTTCTACACATTTATTCTACGATACGGACAGCACACATAAAAAATCACAAGACATATAAAAACTTAAACTTTAAATTCAGTCGGAGCTTGCTCTCCCCTCGCTGGTCCAAACGACCGTCCTCGGTCGCTTCAGAAACGCATCTCTCTCCACGGGCCCCTCTTCGAGTTTTCAGTCCTTTTTAATTGGCGACCACGTGGTAGTCTGATTCGTCTTATTAAAAAGTTTAGTTCTCCAAGTGCCAGTCAGCACTTCTCACCGATAATTTATTTACATCATTAAAATCAGTTTACAACTTTACATCTGGATTTCATGAAGGCATTGACATGCGAATTTATAGTTTAGGCATCTGGAGGGCCCAATTAAAAGTGTTTGCTACGTTAAGTGGTCATCTGGGTTTTACATGAGCTCAGATGAACCGTCACAATGGTTAAATTGTACTGATGACGATGAAGCCTTGCGGTTGCTTGGCGAAACATTTAATGTATTTTTAATGTTTTTTGTAAAACTGTATTCAAGTCTGTCTTATTTTATTTATTTCAAGTCTTTTAAAAGTTTCAAATTCAGATGTTAAATGTATGTATATTACAATGAAATTATTAACCTAAACTAGCCTAGAAAAATATTTCAGAAATTTACGTTAAACAAGTGGGTAAGTGTGATCATAGATCGCACAAAGGGTTTCGTTTAATATTCCTTTCAAACGTGGTTAAAAAAACACGTGCCTCCATTTTAATCTATGCATTATATAGAAATGAAACAGATTAATTAAATAATAATTAATATCTCAGCTTCTAATTAAGATAGCTCTTTGAACTGATTATGTATGAAATCTGCGAGAGATTTCCCGTCCGGATGTCAAAAAATTTTATCAAAAAATTTAATATTTAAAAAGTTTAAATTTCGTATTAAAATAAAAACCGCAAGTGCGTCGTCATGCCTGAGAAAAAAAAACCCGTTGAAAGGAAAGTTTTAAACCAATGATCCAATTAATGAAGTAATAATTAATATATCAGCTTGTATTAAGCTAGGAGCTTGAACTGGGTATGTATGAAATCAGCGAAAATTTTTACGCCGGGATGTAAAAAAAAAAAATAATCTAAAAATTTAATACTTAAAAAGTTTAAATTTCGTATTAAAATATCCTCTGCTTAAATTTCTCCAGCGCCGATATGTCTGATGACAGCACCTGCTTTCTGCTGAAATGAAATCTCTTTTCATTGTCTTTTCAAATACAGAGATTAAATTTTTATCGATCGATTTTTAGTGGATTTTTTGCGTTATACCCAACGCAGAAATTTGAACTTTATACCAAAATCAAAGAGAATTTTTTCCGCGTCTTTCTATACCTTTTACGAATTTGTAGTACCAGTACTTTGGGAGATGCGATTTCGCTTTTTAAATGTCCACTTCATTTATTGCTTAATTTCCTCCGTGGTAACCATGCATCCGCTGATTTTACGGGCAACCCTTGGGAGAAACTAAGCTGATTTGGAGAAGGTGCGTTCGTAGCTGCGTTCAAAAGGTTGATTGGTTAATTTTAGAAGTTAATTAGCCCGTAATTCGGTTAATTACCGACTTTTTCAAAATTTTATGATTTGTTGTTTGATGTGAGGTGTTCAGCTATAAGTACCCAAAATTTCAAGGCTCTAACATGTATAGTTTCTGAGAACGGGCTCTGTGACGGACAGACAAAGGAGTGAGACGAATAGGGTTTCGTCAGATGAACGAAACCCTAAAAACTGGTGTCGCGATTTACATAATACTGTTTATGCTAGCAAGCTGAATTTGGTGACAAATAAATTAAAAGAAACTAAATTACTAAAATCGACGCCGGTCTGTTTGTGGGCCACTTTTCACGTGTACAAAGTACAAAGCGATTGAAATCGAGTACTTCGAGGCAATATATAGTAAAATGAAATGAAACAGTGCCAAATCAAATATTAAAAACGTTGCTTGCTCAATATCGCAAGATGTTTTAAAGATAATTTAGATGAATCTTCACCATTTAACTTTATAGAAAGGTTTAATACCTTATATGAACTTATCAAAATGCATTTATGTATATAATACTGCGACGTCAACAAAAAGAATTTTAAAGCAATTGACAGTAATTTTGGCAGACGTCATAGTGGTTTTTGGCAGATCTTAGGTGAATTTTCAAAGCTTATAGCCAAACAAAGTCTGAGTTACTAAAGAAGACCGCCCCCTTCAAATTATTGGCCAAATGAACTAATTACCCTTTCCTGCACTAGGAAATCATATTCTGAAATAATTTTCTGTTTTACTGGAGAGAAGCTGGAAAATGTATTTCAATATTTGCATAATTAGAAACGTTCATTTATGAAGCATTTGTTGTATTAATAGCTTCGTTGTAACAGAAATATAAATTTTCGGTAATTAGTTAGTTGCTTAGACTATGGGCGCACAATGGAAATATTAAATCTTATGAAATTCATTACAACATTAAAAATAAATTTGAAATAAATTCGTTTTTCGATTTTAATTATTCCTGTTTGGAAAAAATAGTTCCTGTCTGTACACTTCTAAAATTGTGGAATTTTCATTAAGGGGCTACTTCATTCACGAGAAAACACCCACTTTCTAATGTTAATCCTATGGAAATTTTTTTAAAGATATCTCGTTTGCATTTCAATATTTTTTAAATGATTTTTTTAATTGAATAGCTCAAGAATCCTCATTTTTCAAGAAAGTTCTATGAGCTCTGATTGGTTATATCACGTATATCGGCTCTTATTGAGAATTTCTGAAAATTTCTCCAGATTCTGAAAGCCAACTGTTTCGCCAAATGTCGTCAAAATTTGGAAAACAACTTGCAAAATTGGCGACTTCCTTTCATTTGTCCCCAACCATGCATTTTGACGTTGGTAGAAAGTCGATTTACCGTTTATAGAAAGTCGATTTTTAATTGTAATATTATGAAAATGGTATTCGTAATGATATGGTAATACCCATTGTTTCCATTCTCTTTTCAACAATGAAAGTAATCCGATTGCCACCAATCTGAAGAAATTTCATTAAGTACTTTGAGAATTAAAATTAAAATATAAAAATGGGGTTATTTTTTAAAAAATAAAGCGAGAGTAGGCACATCTACAAATAAAGTGTTTTCATTTCAAAATATAATTATCTAAACCGGCTTAGCAGAAATCTTAGGCTATATGACTAAAAAAAAAAACAGCTTTGTCCTTTAATTACAATATAGATTATAAATTTATCAGAAACTAATTATAGAGACGCACATTAACCCATTCGAGACGCACGTCTTTTACAGAATTTTTAATCTTTAATCACCGGTTTTTTAAAACAGAAATTTTTGCCTAATTGAATCGGAAAAATACTCGGATTAAATAAGGCAAAATTTACAATAAAAATTTACTGGTGAGAATAATCCCCGATTCTGAACATCTTACGCGGCACGAATACCAGTCGCTCGTCCCCAAGGGGTTAACGTGAATTATCGAAGCACATTTGTAATAACGAACTGTTATTGGAAATTTTGTCAGTTATTTAATATAATACAGGTTACATGGCAGCTTTCAAATAAATTCACAAATCGGACACTTCCATTTCGCTATTGCACTGTCAGTTTTCAATTGGTTACAGCTTTTAAATAATACCACTCCTAAGAATTATTAGACGAGAAAACTAATTGTCGCTTATTGCGCTGGGGAATTTTATCCTGGAATAGTTTTCTGTAATATTAGAATACAAGCGGTGATACATGCTCGGTACTTTTGCATGATAAGTAACATAACACGAAACCCACGTATTACTTCTCGCTTTGGGGAACAGAAATATTGTATTTATTTAGAAGAACATTTGTATTTAGAAATAGGCAGATGTAAGAAATATTAACTGGTGTTAAATGTATTTCAACTCGTTATAAATAAATGCTTTATTTGGAATTTAATTAATTGCGTTTGGGATAAACGATTACTCCAATATAGCTGTCGAAATATTAATTAAAAAATTTTAAGTAATGTTATTGTCATATGGAGCGTCAGAGTTACTCTTTTGTCTATTTAGTAACGATGTTTAGCTATTAGCTATCGATGTTTAGCTATTAGCTATCGATGTTTAGCTATTAGCGTCAGAGTTACTCTTTTGTCTATTTAGTAACGATGTTTAGCTATTAGCTATCGAGCACAAATTTACTTGATTTATAGGAAACTAATATGGAGTTGAGAAAAAGCTTCTTCCTGTATAAATAATGCCGCATTTAGCCAAAGTTTTCATCGATAAAATAAAAATGTTTTACTACAATTGCACCAAAATCTCATAAAAGAAATATCAGAAAAGAAAATTGAAAGATTAGGAAAATTTCTAAGCAATAATATCCTTAATTAGAACAAATTGGAAAAAAATATTATTGGAGAAATATTAAAAAATTAAACTGCTGTCAGACCGTTAACTTTTTATAGGCTAAACACTTCCGTTTGACATGCCTTACATTTGAAAGCATAATATTGTGGACGATGTATTACATATTCTGCAAGAAGTCAAATGTATTGAGTTGATGAAATTTACAAGTATATGACTTATTTTAGTAAATAACTACAAGAAAATATACATTTAAGTTTCAGATTAATGTAAAGGGAATTCCATATTTCGAAACGGTATATATTTTTTCAAACTTTTTATTATTTTTTTATCATTAAATATTGATATAATTTAACATCGTGAATTTATCAGTAACTATCCATAGACACACATAATAATGTGAATTATCAAACATATTTGTAACAACTAACTGCTGTTATTGAACATTTTGTCAAGTATTTAATATAATACTGATTACATTGCACCTTTCAAATGAATTTGCAAATCGGACACATTCCATTTCGCTATCGTATTGTAAGTTTTAAATCGATTACAGCGGTTAAAGAAGACATTTTCAAAGAATTATTAGATGAGAAAACTAATAGCTGTATATTGCGCTGATTGCGCCCTGGAATAGTTTTCTGTAGTACTGGAATACAAGCGGTGAAACATGCTCGATATTTTGCATAATAAATAACGTACCACGAAACACTTGTAGCACTTCGCGCTTTGCGGTACAGAAATGTTGTATGTATTCAGAAGCATATTTGGTATTTAGAAATAAGAAGATGTGGGAAATATTAACGGGTGTGAAATTTATTTCAACACGTTACAAATAAATGTTTTATTTAGAATTTAATTAATTATCTTTAGAATGAACAATTACACCCGTATATCTATCGAGATATTAATTTAAGAATTTTTCGTATCGTTATTGTCATATGGAGAGTCATAGTTATTCTTTTGTCTATTTATTAGCAATGTTTAGAAACTAGCTACCGAACATAAATTTACATGATTTATAGGAGCCTAATATGGAGTTGAGAAAAAGCTTCCTCCTGTATAAATAATGCCATACCAAAGTTTTTACTCCTAAAATAAAATTGTCTTACTACAATTGAACCAAAATCTCATAAAAGAAATATCAGAAAAGAAAATTGAATGATTAGGAAAATTTCTAAGCAATAATATCCTTCATTAGAAGAAATTAGAAAAAAAGAAAAAAGAAATATTAAAAAATTAAGCTGCTGTCGGACCGTTATCTTTTTATAGGCTAAATACTTCCGTTTGGCATGCCTTACATTTGAAAGCATAATATTGTGGACGATGTATTACATATTCCGCAAGAAGTCAAATGTATTGAGTTGATGAAATTTACAAGTGTACGACATATTTTAGTAAATAACTACAAGAAAATATACATTTAAGTTTCAGATTAATGTAAAGGGAATTCCATATTTCGAAACAATATATATTTCTTCAAACTTTTTATTATTTTTTTTATAATTAAATACTGATATAATTTAACATCGTGAATTTATCAGTAACTATCTATTGACACACATAATAATGTGAATTATCAAACATATTTGTAACAACTAACTGCTGTTATTGAACATTTCATCAAGTATTTAATATAATACTGATTACATTGCACCTTTCAAATGAATTTGCAAATTGGACACATTCCATTTCGCTATCGAACTGTCAGTTTTGAATCGATTACAGCGGTTAAAGAAGACATTTTCTAAGAATTATTAGACGAGAAAACTAATAGCTGTATATTGCGCTGGGAAATTGCGCCCTGGAATAGTTTTCTGTAGTACTGGAATACAAGCGGTGAAACATGCTCGATATTTTGCATAATAAATAACGTACCACGAAACACTTGTAGCACTTCTCGCTTTGCGGTACAGAAATGTTGTATGTATTCAGAAGCATATTTGGTATTTAGAAATAAGAAGATGTGGGAAATATTAACCGGTGTGAAATGTATTTCAACATGTTACAAATAAATGTGTTATTTAGAATTTAATTAATTATGTTTAGAATGAACAATTACACTCTTATATCTATCGAGATATTAATTCAAGAATTTTACGTATTCAGGTCACGTCAATAAATGTGTTATTTAGAATTTAATTAATTATGTTTAGAATGAACAATTACACTCTTATATCTATCGAGATATTAATTCAAGAATTTTACGTATCGTTATTGTCATATGGAGAGTCATAGTTATTCTTTTGTCTATTTATTAACAATGTTTAGAAACTAGCTACCGAACATAAATTTACATGATTTAAAGGAGCCTAATATGGAGTTGAGAAAAAGCTTCCTCCTGTATAAATAATGCCATACCAAAGTTTTTACTCCTAAAATAAAATTGTTTTACTACAATTGAACCAAAATCTCATAAAAGAAATATCAGAAAAGAAAATTGAAAGATTAAGTAAATTTCTAAGCAATAATACCCTTAATTAGAAGAAATTAGAAAAAAAAAAGAAATATTAAAAAAGTAAGCTGATGTCGGACCGTTATTTTTTTATAGGCTAAATACTTCCGTTTGGCATGCCTTACATTTGAAAGCATAATATTGTGGACGATGTATTACATATTCCGCAAGAAGTCAAATGTATTGAGTTGATGAAATTTACAAGTGTACGACATATTTTAGTAAATAACTACAAGAAAATATACATTTAAGTTTCAGATTAATGTAAAGGGAATTCCATATTTCGAAACAGTATATATTTTTTCAAACTTTTTATTATTTTTTTATCATTAAATATTGATATAATTTAACATCGTGAATTTATCAGTAACTATCCATAGACACACATAATAATGTGAATTATCAAACATATTTGTAACAACTAACTGTTATTGAAAATTTTGTCAAGTATTTAATACAATGCTGATTATATTGCACGTTTCAAATGAATTTGCAAATCGGACACATTCCATTTCGCTATCGCACTGTCACTTTTGAATTGATTACAGCTGTTAAAGAAGACCTTTCCTAAGAATTATTAGACGAGAAAACTAATAGTCATGTATTGCGCTGGGAAATTGCACCCTGGAATAGTTTTCTTAGTATTGGAATACAAGCGGTAAAACATACTCGATAATTTGCATAATAAATAACGTACCACGAAACCCTTGTAGCACTTCTCGCTTTGCGGTACAGAAATGTTGTATGTATTCAGAAGCATATTTGGTATTTAGAAATAAGCAGATGTGGGAAATATTAACCGGTGTGAAATGTATTTCAACACGTTACAAATAAATGTTTTATTTAGAATTTAATTAATTATCTTTAGAATGAACAATTACACCCGTATATCTATCGAGATATTAATTTAAGAATTTTACGTATCGTTATTGTCATATGGAGAGTCATAGTTATTCTTTTGTCTATTTATTAACAATGTTTAGAAACTAGCTACCGAACATAAATTTACATGATTTAAAGGAGCCTAATATGGAGTTGAGAAAAAGCTTCCTCCTGTATAAATAATGCCATACCAAAGTTTTTACTCCTAAAATAAAATTGTTTTACTACAATTGAACCAAAATCTCATAAAAGAAATATCAGAAAAGAAAATTGAAAGATTAAGAAAATTTCTAAGCAATAATACCCTTAATTAGAAGAAATTAGAAAAAAAAAGAAATATTAAAAAATTAAGCTGGTGTCGGACCGTTATTTTTTTTATAGGCTAAATACTTCCGTTTGGCATGCCTTACATTTGAAAGCATAATATTGTGGACGATGTATTACATATTCCGCAAGAAGTCAAATGTATTGAGTTGATGAAATTTACAAGTGTACGGCATATTTTAGTAAATAACTACAAGAAAATATACATTTAAGTTTCAGATTAATGTAAAGGGAATTCCATATTTCGAAACAGTATATATTTTTTCAAACTTTTTATTATTTTTTTATCATTAAATATTGATATAATTTAACATCGTGAATTTATCAGTAACTATCCATAGACACACATAATAATGTGAATTATCAAACATATTTGTAACAACTAACTGTTATTGAAAATTTTTATCAAGTATTTAATACAATGCTGATTACATTGCACGTTTCAAATGAATTTGCAAATCGGACACATTCCATTTCGCTATCGCACTGTCACTTTTGAATTGATTACAGCTGTTAAAGAAGACCTTTCCTAAGAATTATTAGACGAGAAAACTAATAGTCATGTATTGCGCTGGGAAATTGCACACTGGAATAGTTTTCTTAGTATTGGAATACAAGCGGTGAAACATACTCGATAATTTGCATAATAAATAACGTACCACGAAACCCTTGTAGCACTTCTCGCTTTGCGGTACAGAAATGTTGTATGTATTCAGAAGCATATTTGGTATTTAGAAATAAGCAGATGTGGGAAATATTAACCGGTGTGAAATGTATTTCAACACGTTACAAATAAATGTTTTATTTAGAATTTAATTAATTATCTTTAGAATGAACAATTACACCCGTATATCTATCGAGATATTAATTTAAGAATTTTACGTATCGTTATTGTCATATGGAGAGTCATAGTTATTCTTTTGTCTATTTATTAACAATGTTTAGAAACTAGCTACCGAACATAAATTTACATGATTTAAAGGAGCCTAATATGGAGTTGAGAAAAAGCTTCCTCCTGTATAAATAACGCCATACCAAAGTTTTTACACCTAAAATAAAATTGTCTTACTACAATTGAACCAAAATCTCATAAAAGAAATATCAGAAAAGAAAATTGGAAGATTAGGAAAATTTCTAAGCAATAATATCCTTAATTAGAAGAAATTAGAAAAAAAAAGAAATATTAAAAAATTAAGCTGCTGTCGGACCGTTATCTTTTTATAGGCTAAATACTTCCGTTTGGCATGCCTTACATTTGAAAGCATAATATTGTGGACGATGTATTACATATTCCGCAAGAAGTCAAATGTATTGAGTTGATGAAATTTACAAGTGTACGACATATTTTAGTAAATAACTACAAGAAAATATACATTTAAGTTTCAGATTAATATAAAGGGAATTCCATATTTCGAAACGGTATATATTTTTTTAAACTTTTTATTATTTTTTTATCATTAAATATTGGTATAATTTAACATCGTGAATTTATCAGTAACTATCCATAGACACACATAATAATGTGAATTATCAAACATATTTGTAACAACTAACTGTTATTGAAAATTTTGTCAAGTATTTAATATAATACTGATTATATTGTACCTTTCAAATGAATTTTCAAATCGGACACATTCCATTTCGCCATCACACTGTTTTGAATTGGTTACAGCTGTTAAAGAAGACCTCTCTTAAGAATTATAACTGGGGAATTACGCCCTGGAATAGTTTTCTGTAGTATTGGAATACAAGCGGTGAAATATGCTCGATATTTTGCATAATAAACAACGTAGCACGAAACCCTTGTAGCATTTCTCTCTTTGCGGTATATTGTAAGTGTTCAGAAGCATATTTGGTATTTAGGAATAAGCAGATGTAGGAAATATTAACTAGTGTGAAATGTATTTCAACATGCTACAAATAAATGTTTTATTTAGAATTTAATTAATTGTGCGTAGAATAAATAATTACTTCGATACATCGGTGAAAATATTAATTGAAAATTTTGTGCGTTGTTATTATTATACGAATCAACAGATTTATGGTTTAGCTTATATGTTTACGATGTATAGGAATTATTTATACGGTTGTAATACGAGTTTAGACAAAGAGGTTCCTCTGAAAAAAAAATAGTGTTGCGTTTAGTTGAATATATAGGTTTCCACTATTGACCCTCTCGCTGCGTAATTGTTTTATCAAAATAGCTTCAAAAATTGTGTATTTAAGAATTTTTAGTCTTTTGTCACCGGTTTTTCAAAACAAACATTTTGTGTCTTAATTTAATCGGAAATGCTCCGATTAAATAAGGCAAAATGTATAATAAAAAAAATAGCTGGTGCTGGGAATAATCAAGGAGAGTTAATTAGACTGAAAAATGCATCCCCGAGGAAATCTCGGGTTCCGCAGCGAGAGGGTTAAAATAAAATATAAAAATATATAGGAAAAGGCAGCAGAATATCGTAATTTCAACTTTTTCCTATTACCACATGTGTTGGAATCTAAAATTTTAAATTTCTGCGAAATTTCTAGTTCATAGTGTTGTTAACTGTAACAGATTTTTAAAATAAATAAATAAATGAAATGAAAGTGTAATCTCTTTCGACTTACCCACGATTCCGAATAACGTTTCTTTGTCTTCAGACACATCAAAAACCAACAGTTTTCCGACATTTTTAGAGAAGAATATCTTAGACAAGTCTTTTTTTTTGCGACCCCTATTTTCGGAAATGTTACAAAGCAGACTTTACACATTATTATCCGTTTCCCCAAACCGGTATCAACACATAATATCGGTTTTTGGATGCTATCAATTCCTAAGTAAACATTTTTATCTATGTTGCATAAATTAAACACGCAAGAGCAACAAAATAATATTAATGTTACGATGTTAATTTAGTATGTTTATCTGTCGAACATAAAAAAAAATTACTTGAGAATAGATAGCGTACGAAAGACACATATTTTAAGTTGATACCAGGTTGATAAAACGAGAAATATACTGTAAAAACTTCCTTGCAACGTTCCCGAAAATTACGGGCAGCAAAAGAGACATTTGTTTGATAAATTCTTTTTTAAATCTTGGAAATTTATTGGCTTTTGAGGTTTATGAAGATAAAGGAATTTCTTCTTTAAAAATAATTTTATTTTTTAACAATGTTTTCACAATCGTATATTCATAAATTTTGCCATGAGGGATCGTCTACATATTAAAAATTGCACCAACTTTGATTTTTTTTTTTTCCAAATAGTAACACCCATTTTTTAAACCGTATTTCAGTTCCTCGGATCAAAAAATCCCAGAAAAAGGTAAAGTTTTTGTATTTTTCCTAACCGTTCTAACTTTCCCCTCCTGTATAACCGTTATCAAAGAAAATGTGTTAAGGGCATATTCATAAATTCGAAAAAATAAAATTAAGATGGCACAAAGAGACACTTCAGGAACCTTCAAATAAAAAAAAAATTTTTGAGAACATCTTAATATAAGTTAAACTTACTTTGAGAAAAAGGTAATTTAGTAAATTTTTTCAAGTGACTGTCGGGGATTTGCTTTTCTGTAGATGTTTTACCAGCAGGTGATTGTCCATTTAAAGTGTTGAAAAATAAAATTTCTGTATATCTCGAAAACTAATTATTTTAATGAGCGGTAAACTTACACACGCATGTTGTGATTGTGATTCATTTTATGAAAAAAAAATAATGTAGATCATAACTAATATTTTTTAAATATAAATTTATTAATAACTAGCTGAGCCACCCGGCGTTGCACGGGTTCGTGATGAACGATAATGAAATTAACATAAAATTTGTATGATTTTATATACTTAACTCTATTTTGTCTGAATTTATATTTTTAAATAAAAAAAATCCTGAAATAAAATTAAACTGAAAGTACATGCTATTTGGTATTTTATTTTCCGTGTAATTTTATTTTTGGTGTCTATCCGTAGCGAAAGTGAGCGAAACCGCGACGAAACATCCAGGTTTTTACCGATTCCGTCGAAATTTTCATACATTTTATTTTGTAAAAAATATTTCTATCTATCCTCACGTTTCAAAAATTTTGTAGATAATGCAAATCTGGTCTATTGGGATGCTCTAAAAAGATTGTGCTCAAGTACAAACGTTTAATTACTTTTAGCGTAAAAAAATATCATATCCATGAGGCGCGAAGTGACCTGCATTCGCAGAGTTAAAATTCATACTTTTTAAAACCGATTACACCAGCAATTAGAAGAGGGTTTCAGCTTTAAGGACATATTTTTAAATAGTCGGTACCTCTAAAAATGCGCCCTGGAGGGGCGTTGAAATAAGGGGGAAAACTTTTACGGAAAAACGACCCCTTTTTGAAAATAAAATTTCAAAGGGTTAACTGCGTCATTTTTTCGAATTGATTGCGGCATTTAAAACATAAGACTAAGATCTTCGGAATATGTCTTTCAATTTTAACTGTACCGAGTGGTTTGGTCGATTTTGATTAAAACAAAACAATAAAAAATAAAATAAAATAAAACAGAAATAAAGTCGGAAAAGGTTATTCACTAGCTTTGGATGCGTATAAAGTGTTTGTGCGCGTGCGCAAGCGCTTTCCTTGACCGGTGATCAAATAGATGTTTTTTCGATGAGAGTGAGTTGCGATGTCTAATTAATAACTCAACTAATTATTAGAAATTTAAAATTCTGAGTCTCAGGTGCAATAGGAGACACTTTGAGCTAGCCTCACAAAATTTTCAGCCTCGTACGTGCCGTAGATTTTGCTAGGCATCGCACACACAGTGCGAAACTTTCTTTTATTAGTATAGATTTTCATAATTAATAATATATTTTTGAATCGAAAAAGGTTTAGAATATGTTTGGTTTATCTCACTTAAAAAAATAATCGGATAATGTTTTGATAAAATCATAAATTAAAGTTCGTCACTTCGATGTAATATCAGCCTCCTCCAACTTGGAATTTTTTTAACTATATGAATATTTAATAAAAGTGTATTAACTATACTTTTTCCCGGATGCCTTGATAAAAGGAACTCAAATATGGTGTCAAAAGTAAGTGTTACCATTCAAAAAATGAAAGTTGGTGAAATTTTTAATATTTAGACGACCTCTTATAACAAAATTAATCACATGCGATTGCAAAGAACTTCATATGAATTAAAAAGTCTCTTTTAGTTTATTTTTTGCATTAATTAGAACTCGATTGATATTCATCGTTCAAATTTTGCGAGGTATTGTACGAGTTATAGTGTATCAATTTAGGCTTAAAATCTATATTTTGTGAATTCCATATTTAAAAACGGTACATGTGTATAGTTTTAATTTTACTGTATGATTAATTACTCATGTAATTAAATATTATGTGTTTATTAGAAAAACATCTCTATTCTCTTTAATAAAAAGCTACGCGTTGCTGCCGACTGTCTTTTTCGCTAATCGTTGCCACAGATTAATCTCGGAAAATGAAACATTTAAAGCTACTGAAAAAATTAATAGCTCCAAAAATATTTGTCAGAAAATTGTTAGACAAACTGCGTTAGAAAGATGAAAAATTGTATTTTTCTTTATATAAATTTCAAATCTAATGATTATGCCGTTTTTCAAATATTGAATTCCAAACATTACCACGTTTCCCAATGGAATACCATAGCTAAACATTCACGCGTAAAAAGATAATGATAACAGCAATGTGTCCTGACGTGTATACTAGCTATAGCACGAGTCACAAATTATAGTAGCCTTATTATTCTGTTAAAATATATAAGTGAATTGTGATGTCACGAGTGCATGATTTTTATTTAACTCTCGACAAGTACTTGACGCGCCATTTCTTTTTAGTTGTGAATAATATAAGTTAATTCACGTATAACCTCATATTTAAAACGAATATAGCATGGCTTTTACAAGAGAAAGTGATATCATGAAGGGCTTTTCATGAATTTACATTTCTTTTCCAATTTTTTTTTTTTCAAGAATCAAGACTCTATTGTCTTAGAAAACTTAAAAAAAAAAATACTGGTATAAACTTATTTCTCAGGACGTTCAATATATTAACAAGTAATATAAAAATGTTGTTTTTAAAGTCAATTCCTACTTAGGTCACCAAAGAAAAATTTAATATAATCCCTTAAGCTAATATTAGTTTTTATTGCATTAAAATATCTCAATTTGTTGATTTTCTATAAGCAAGTAGGTTTACAATGGAAGTCTATGGGAATTTGGCGAAATATTAGAGATATCGCCAAGTCGGAGTCACTTTTGGCGACTCATTTTGTCCGCCAAATTTGGCGATATATCGCCAAGTTGGCGATAAACGTGGCGGTATTTGGTGACAGAACAGGGTCCCCCCTATGGTAACCCCCCTTATAGATATGAAGATGCATTAAATGCTTCAATAACCAATGGCCGCCATTTTGTCTCCCATGTAAAACTAAAATTAATTAATTAAAATTTAATTAATGAATTAATATTTGAAAAACTGCATTAACATCAATTGCCATCCAGTATAAGTTTAAAAAAATTTATTTCATCATGATAGGATGAATAATAAGTATTTTATTAACGATTGAAAATTTGAACAAGATATATAAATATATAAATAAATAAATATATAAATATAGGGAGAGTGTGAACTAATAGTAGGAATTGAAAAAAGAGAGCATATTTGCATGAGATTCATAGTCCGTACGGTGTTGAATTTACATGTTTAAAACCCCGGGCAACGCTGGGTATTTCAGCTGTGTATTTATAATAATGTGACTTTAAAAGAAACTTTCTTTTACTGAGTTTTGTCAACGCATTGCAGTTTTGTATGGAAATTTCAAATGAATTTGCAAATACGCCAACTGGACACGTTCAATTTCACCATCGGACTATCCCAGTTCAATTGATTTTAATTGTCCAAGAAGACTTCCCCTGCGAATTATTAGACGAGAAAACTAATTACCATTTACAGCGCTGGGGAATTACAATCTGAAACAGTTTTCTGTATTACGAGTATGCAAGTGGCCGAGACACGTTCTATAATTTGCATAATTAATAACGTTTACGAAATTGCCGTAGTTCTTTTTGCTTTGGTATACAAAAAGTGTTATGTATGTCCGGAAACATATTTTGTATTTTGAAATGGGCAGTTGTAGGAAATATTAACTCGCGTGAAATGCATTTTAACATCAAAAGACGAGTTACTGTTAAAATACAAATAAATATTTTATTTGAATTTAATTAATGATGCTTACAATAAACGATTACTTCGATGCATATAGCGAAACACTTATTGAAAATGTTACGTATTATTATTGTAATAATAAACGGCAGAATCCCAACAATCTACAGGAACTTGTTAGTTTACGATGTTTAGGAATTTATTTGTTTTTGTTGGTTTCGGCTTGATTTTAAACAAAGAAAATTGCCTTTTAATGGCCTGAAATAGTTTTCCGTAATATCTGAATAAAAGCGTTCAAACATGCTCGATAATTTGCATAAGTAATAACGTTTGCGATACTGTTATAGTACTTTTCACTTTGGAGTAAGCGAAACGTTTTATGGATTAAGAACTATACGTTTGTTGATTAAAAATAAGTATACGAAGGAAATACCAGCTCGTGTAGGAAATATCAATCCCCATTTCTCCCATAGAATTGACATTAGCGAGTGGGTGTTCTATTAAAAGATCAATATTAATGGGTAATATTAACTGCTACTATATGAAGCTTTAACCTCGACGTACATGCATCTCTTGCTTACACTATTTAATTTATGATTGACATACGAAAGACCTGCCTGCTTAACTTTAAGAATTTATTGTTGCGGCACACGGACGTAAAAGGTTGAAGAGCTCTATTTTAAAAGGACTGTGGTTGGTAAGACTTTGAATGTCACCCCTATCAATGATGAATATAAAAGTGTCTTCTAAATTCCTCACGTGCTTTCGTAATTGTATAAATACATGTACTCCAAGAGCCGACAGCACAAAAACCTATGTTATCAAGCACAAGAAAAAAACTTTTATTTTATGGGAGTGTAGAAGTAGTCGAATCTAATGATCCATGTCTGCCGGAAGTGAAGTAGTGCATAAGCCAAAAATTAATATCACCAGTAGTTGACTCATAGGTTTATCATAGTGTTTGTCCTACAACTATTCTCCATGTTTTCATATCTTTGTAGGATAAACACAATGATAAACCTACGAGTCAATCACTGGTGGTATTAATTTTTGGCTTATGCACTACTTCACTTCCGGCAGACAGCGATCATTAAATTCCCCAACTTCTACTCTTCCATAAAATAAAGGTTTTTTTTCTTGTACTTGATAACATAGGTTTTTGTGCTGTCGGATCTTGGACTAGTAGCATATATAGTTGTCGTCTGGTCGGTCCGTCCGCATATAACAGCGCAAATACTACCCAACTGAACGGTTTGAAATTTGATTGATATAATCGTTGCAGAACTGTATCGAGTCATTTCAAATTTTATAAAAATCGAATCAAAACTTATAAAGATATTAATACAAGTTTTCTTCATTCTATTAAATCCTATCATACGTAATTAATTCAATGATATCCCGTGATAAAAAAAAAATTTCTAGGTTGCCATGGTGATGACGTCCTATTTAAGATGGAGTCATATTATTTCCTTATTACTGAATTTAATACATATAATCGTAATAAATTTTGTATTTATGCATTTTTGAATAAGAGTGCAACAGCTATTGCACCAAGATCTGAATATTTAGAAAACTAGTTATAGTACGAACGCACTTCATTTGCCACGTCTGCCGTACGATTTCCGACGTGATTATTATAATTTTAAAATTGTTTATTTCACACAGAGCGAACGAAGGTACCATTTTGATTTCTATATACTGTAAAAAAGAAGCAAATGTTTACTTATACATCGTAATACTCATATCTTTCTTAAGATTTAGGAAAATATAACATAACCTTTTCAGAGTTACCCTCGATTCCCAGAAGCATTTTTTTATCTGTAGAACCCCCAGAAACCAACAGATTTCCGAGATTTAAGCATTTATAAAAAATGTTTCTTTTGCAGCTCAAAATTTTCAGAAATGTTTTCGAGTAGTTTTTACAGTATATTACAGTGAAACGTCCCTATGCGACCACCTCTCTGAATGACTATTTTTTCATGGAACGAAATTTATTCCCATAGGCTCAATACTAATTTTACCTCCATTCAGACACCATCCCAGTTGAACTCTCTCCATGAGCGACCCATTTCTTTGAAGAAAATTCCGTTTTTTTTTCTGGTCGCTTGAAGAAGGTTTTATTAGAAAAATAATTCCGGAGAGTGCATTATTCATCAAACTTCTAAACTAAGTTTAGATTTTTTTTTTCTGTTTTATCCCGGTAACTTTTAAGTGTTTAAACCCCTTTGTGCCTTTTTAGGCAATGAATCTAACTCTGATGACAAATTAAGAGTGCCGGTCAATAAACGTCTCTGACTTATTCTGTCGGAAAACTCTCAAGGAAATAGATAAAGTAATGAAATCGTCATTATTTATTCCCGCCCCCCCCAAAAAATTGCATTTATTTACTGAACTTCAAAAGGGCTGGGAAATAAAAGTTATAAAAGATAAAACTGTAAAATCAAAGCAAAGGTCAATGTATTCATTTTTTAAACTCTGCAGTAATTAACTTTTGTTTTGATACTTAAATTTTTACATTTTTTCCTAACGTGAAAAATAAATTTTAGTAACATTGTTACCTTTTTTCAACAATTAAAATCTAGATTTAAACATGACCTCTACTAAGAGACCACCTCTCGGAGCGACCAATTTTTATTGGAACGGAACGTGGTCGCTTTAGGGAGGTTTTACTGTTATTAGTTTTCTCAACCCAAAATGGCACTTTATTGGGGGGTATCAATTATCACGTAAACAATTTCATGCTCAACGAACAAGAAAAATTCAAAGCATTAATATAAACATTATCGTTAATAACATTATAATTAACATTGTACTAATTTACTAGTCTTACTTTTTTTTTTTTTTTTTTTTTTTTTTTTTTTTTTTTTGCACGTTATTTTTTAAATTTTACTTGGATGTTTATTTTTTATTTTCTTAACCAATGGGTAGCTCGAGCCATAATTTTGGTAAGTTCAATGATGTTGCGTCGCTACATATTGAATTTTTGCGGGTTACAATCTCTATGGTTTCTCTTATAGTGGATGAATAATATAGACTGGAGGGGAAAATTTTCTTAAAGTCATTGAAATTTATTTAAGGGCCAATATCACAAAATACGAAAATTGCAGTCCGCACAATAAAATTTCTATTCAATGTTATATAATGCAATTTTCTTTTTTACAGTCTAATAAAAAATATTCTTAGAAGTATTTTCAAGAGATATTATATTCATAATAACACAAAAATAAAGCAATTAAAAGGCTTAAAATTTCAGATTGTCATTTTCCTGGCATGTCACACTGTGATGTGTGCAAAGTAAAACGCTTTCGGCTATCATGTACAAATATCTTTTTCTAGTTTCTTTAATTTCTAATTAATAATTATACCTTATATAACACATATATGTGGAAGATAACAAGTTTTGTATTTAACAAATAATTTTCCATAATTAAAATATGATTGTCACTGAAAATGAATGTCATTGTCCTGGCCTGCTTATTTTAGTTCTTTATGAGGTATAAAGATGGCGCCGCAGAGTAATTCTTCTTGTTCTTGACATAGTTCAAGTCAGAAGTAGTAAAATCATAGCTACCAGCTAGATCTTTTAGATATTTCTTTGAAAATAATGTACTTAAAGGCTTTGTGAAAATTGAGTAGACTTTTATTATGTCATTTTCCTGGCTTCTATAAATTACAAATAATACTGAACATTACACTGAATTTGAGGTACTATAGAAGAAGCGTGTTGCTTTAAATAAAATTAAAATGTTAGATCTAAAAAAAAAAAAAAAAAAAAAAACAAGACTGTGAAAAATGTTTTAGAATGAAATTGTCATTATCCTGGCATACATATGACAAGAAAATGGCATATAAATAAAATTACATAAAAATGAACTTAAGTTCTTTAAAGAAAATTAAAATGTTAGATCTAAAAAAAAAAAAAAACAAGAATGTGAAAAATGTTTTAGAATGAAATTGTCATTATCCTGGCATGCATATACCAAGAAAATGGCATATAATTATAATTACATAAAAATGAACTTAAGTTCTTCAAACTTTAACAATTTTACATATAAATTCCTTTATCCAGCTGTTCAACCAACATTTTAAAAAGAATCAGAAGCTTTGAAACGATTTAAATTTTCAAAATTTTTGTTTTCAAAATCTCACATTTTGTGATATTCACCCTTAAATGGTTTCTTCTTGATATAATCTTGCTAGTGCTGTGGTTTTCCTATTATACATCAGCTACATGCTCCTTTTTGTCTATACTTGAATTTCCTGCTAGTCATACCAATATAGTAATTCTTTGATCCGTCTGCTCTAAGAAATAGTATTTTATAAACTCCTGAATAATTCTCAAAATTAATTGAGTCAATTTTAGTTCAAATGATATTCTTTAATTTCTGAAAAGGGGGTTGGCTATTAAGCAGATATTGAAACGCTTATGACTGTATTTGTATTTCTTAAAAAATCTTTGAAAATATTGAATAGCATAAAGTTTGTATTTTGGCGAATCAAATTTATGCTCAGTCTGCTTATTACAAACGTTATAAAGTAAGATTATTTTGTTATTCTTTCATGTGTAAGATCTGTTACGCGACTTAAGGAGGCTCAGCTTTCAAAAAAATCGATTTTTTTTTTAAGTATCTATTTTGATTATTCAATTAATTCTGAACACAGTGCGAAAAATCGCATAAAAATATTTGCATTTTTAACGGAGTTATAAGCATTTATGTAACAATCTGTTTCAAAGCCGCACCCATTTATTTGCAACTTTAAGTCGCGTTTTCTCAAAACTTGATCCGTAAGATTAAAAAAAGAAAAAGCTAGTTGATGGAATGGCTTATTTATTTATTTATTTATTTATTTATTTATTGCGTGCATATAACATCATTATCTATAGAATGAATTAATATATTTTGGATAGTTTAATATTTTGAGTATTTTTAATGAAAAAAAAATTGTATTTTTGGGGTTTTTTTAAATTTTCAAATTTGAGAGTTTTTTCAATAAGATTTCCTCTGCGTAATAGTTATATCCGTAATTCATTCTATAGAGTAAAGTTTACTGATCATTTTAAAGCAAAAATTAGTTTCTTATGTCAGTTCAACGTTAAAATATCTTACGGATGGTGATATGACAACTTAATTTTTTTTTTTCGAAAATTGTGTTATATAAATTTCGCTATATTTTTTATTTTATTACATTGAGGTATTTCATTTTATAATTTGATAAGACTACAAAGATACATTAAAAGTATCAGAAAGTTTAAATTAGTTACATTGAATTCTTCTGTTTTTATATGGACTCGAAGCGAGAACTCTGTTTGTATGTTTTTCGGTATCGATCAAGCCCTGATTCCCCTTAAAATGCATACTTGAGAATCGAAAAATCGATATTTCGTGTCAAGAAAACTGATTAATGCCCTATAAAAACTACTCGGAAACGTTTCCGAAAATTACGGGAAGCAAAAGAAACTTTTGTTTCAGAAATGTTTCCTTAAATCTCTGAAATCTATTGGTTTCCGGATCTTCTAAATATACAGAAACACTTTCTGAAATCGCAGGTAACTCGGAAGAAGTTTTGTTTTACTTTTGAAAACCGCATAACCCCTTGAGGGGCAAGCAAAAATGTCTCTAAATATATAATTCTCACCGGAATAATCGAAAAATTTTATTTTTAAACAAGGAAAAGCAATTTTTCAACAATTTTCCCCCAAAGTTAAAAATATAAAATTCAGTTAAAATTTTTTGGTGAGAATCTTGTTTAAATTAGGTGGGATATATTTTATCCCACCGCCCCTCAAGGGGTTATAAGGTAACACCTTGGTTAAGAAATATTTTTCTATTAAGTATATGTTTGGGTATGTAAGGATTTTTAAGTCATTAAAATAAACTTGCTACCTCGTTTCGCTCATAACCAACAAACTTTTTCGTTTACAAATAAAATTGACTTTGTTATATTATATTTTTATATATTTATATGAAATTGTTTTTCTGTAATATCAATAGATAAATTATATTTTTGCAGTGTTAATAAATAACTTATTTTAAAGTAGTATCAATTTAGATTACATAACTTTAATTACCATTAATTATTATTTATTTAGCTGTTTTGAATAATTTTTGATTGCGCATTGGTCAGTTACAATTGTTGTATGATATATTTTAAAATTTTCATGAATGTCACAGGAGTTAATTATATATATTTATCGACTATAATCCTTTAGATTTTAAATTTTCATCTATTCAATATCATGTGAATTCCATAATTTCCAATTAGCTACGTCGATTTTTTATTTTTTTAATTATATTTTACCATTAATTGCCGATGTAATTGAATATTATGAAATTAATAAAGTTAAAATTAATAAAATTGTATCTTTCTGATTTTACTCTATCATTAATAACTAAAATAATTAATTATTATGAATTTATCAGAAAGGATATGTTGATATGTATCTATTTTTATCAATTTAGAAAAACGTATTTAAAACAAAAAACACTTCTTAGACATTTTGTGACGCAATTTTATAGGTTCAAATATTGGTAAAATAGTTATATTCAAATGAATTTGCAAATCATGTGAAACCAGGCATATTCAATTTCGCCCTCGCTCTAACCAAGTTGAATTAATTATAGCTGCCAAAGAAGACCTCACCTATGAATTATTAGACGAGAAAACTAATTGCCTTGTAATATTTCAGAGAATTATAACCTGAAATAATTTTCTGCAGTATTAAAATACAAGCGTCGCGACATGTTCGTTTAGTTGCAAAATTAATAACGTTTGGGAAGCTGTTGTATGATATACTTTAAAATTTTCATGAATGTCAGAGGAGTTAGTTTTATATATTTATTTACTCTAATTCTTTAGTTTTTAAATTTTCATCTGTTCAGTATCATGACAATTTCAAAATCGTAAATTACCAATGTCGATTATTTATCGTTTTGATTATACGAGGGGGTGCTGAAAAGTTTCTGGCTTCAATTACTTATAGTTGAAATAGAAAAACAAAATCAGGCTCATTTGAAAGTTTAAAATCTTATTATGTAACCCTCGTATCTTACCATTAATTACTGATGTAATTGAATATTATGAAAATTAATAAAATTATATCTTTTTGATTTTACTCTATCATTAATAACTAAAGTAATAAACAATTATGAATTTATCAGAAAGGATACGTATCTATTGTTATCAATCTAACAAAACGCATTTAAGACAACAAACACAAAGCATTGTGTTTGCAACAAGCACAATGCATTGTAAAACACAATGCTTTACAATGCTTTATAAAACACAAAGCAATTGAAACACTTATTAGACATTTTGTGAAACAGTCTTCAAATGAAGTCTTCAGATTTCAAATAAATTTGCAAATCATGTGAAAACGGATAGAGGACTGTGCATATATAACGTTCTCCCTTTAGGGGGAGTGTGGATCTGCCACTTGTTATCGTGCGATTTCTCTAGGCGGAGGGCGGAGGGGGTTGACTTTTGATATCGTTACCATTTTAACAAAACACATTTAAATTAACAAACACAAAGCATTGTTATAATAAAACACTCATACTACAATATATATTAAAACACACATACACGCATAAATAACGCCTGCATTCAACAGTTAAAGGTATATATAAATATTATACAGACATACAAACAATAAATATAATAAACTCAACTGGAGTGAAAAATTAGCCAGAGCCAGGAATCGAACCCGGGACCACAGTATACAAGACTCAGTGGTTAGAGCAGCAGTCTTGTAAACTGTGGTCTCGGGTTCGATTCCTGGCTCTGGTTAATTTTTCACTCCAGTTGGGTTTATTGTATTTATTGTTTTGTATGTCTGTATAATATTTACATATACCTTTACAAGGCATTGTGTTTACAACAAACACAATGCATTGTAAAACACAAAGCAATTGAAACACTTGTTAGGCATTTTGTAAAATACTCTTATACGGCAGATTTCAAATGAATTCGCAAATCATGTGAAAACGGATAGGGGACTGTGCATATATAACGTTCTCCCTTTAGGATGAATGGTGGATCTGGCACTTGTTATCATAAGATATCTCTAGGGGGGGGCGGGGTAGATTGACTTTTGATATCGTTATCATTTTTTATTCAGCCAAGAAAAATTTTTTTTGTAATCTTTTCTGTACATCAAAATAGTGTGTTATATATTTTTTAGTCTGTTATCTATTTTATGAAAATACAAAGTTATTATTAAAAATATTAAATGCTACAATTATTTCATTCCAAAATATGGAATACCCCAACGTTTATCATTCCTATTTTTCTGCCATATGCGTTGTGAAAAATGTACAATATCTCACTCTAAACATATGTACTGCTGAGAAACCAGCATAGGGAAACCAGTGTAAAAGTAACTCTACTCTAAATTTTGGTTAAGTCCAGAAATTTTCCGCTGAACTTCAAAAGGTTCGATCCGTCATCACCAACATCATGGGTGACACTATAGCGAAGGATACATCAATACGTAGGGCGGAGAACACTTTTTTCAATTCATCGAAGGCCACATGATGAAACCCATTAGCTCGAACGTAAAATTTTCAACTATGAGTTTATGAATTACTCTTTCATCCTATGAGAACGAGCCTTGTTAATGACGTCATGTACAGAGATCCAAATGGCAAGAAAAAATAGCCATTGTTCATTGCAAAAGATGCAGAGACGATATAAAGGAATGCAAGAGCATTCTAAGCAGCTTTTAAATGGAATCATAATTCCAGTTTTGTTGGAGGCTCAGAGTCATAGCTCTGAGGTGTAGATTTTTTCTTCGGGCAATCACATAAGATTCCTGAGGGTTTTAGTTCTGAGATAAACCTGCGAGCCTCATTTCTTCCATCCAAGGAAGAGAACGAGCGCTGTTTAGTCCGGAATTATAGTGAGTGAAGAGGACCAAGCGGAGAAAAGATCCTGTTACGGAAGAGAAGCTATTCTTCCCTGATGATAAAAACTTGACTAAGAACTTTACTGACTTTGATATGTCATAATTTAGTTTTGGAATTATTTGACTTTTTTTTAATTGCTAACGTTTAAAAGTTATACTGAACTAAAGAAACGTTGTGAATCTCATTTAACCCAAAATACTTATTGTTTTAATACTTGTT
Organism: Maratus speciosus; assembly: GCA_963932465.1. Lineage (NCBI taxonomy): Eukaryota > Metazoa > Arthropoda > Arachnida > Araneae > Salticidae > Maratus > Maratus speciosus. The sequence goes on along the minus strand of OZ010797.1, from coordinate 236,469,353 downwards.
TTGAATATAATAACTATTTTTTTTATTTTACGAGAGCGGATCCATTGAAGCCTTATGCTACCACATCAAACACAACATCATCCTCCGTTACAGCACATATAATCCAATATTGGAAAAACCAGGTGAAAAGTACATTTGAAATTATACTTATGTTTACTAGTAAAGAAAACAGAAAGAATATTGATTACCTCTTTCGTTGATAAGAAGTTCTGCTTGCCCTCTCTCCATGCAGGTGCAAGTGCAAGAAAATGGTATTACTGTTGAATGCGTAACAAAAAGCTATTATTAAATACTTTTAAAAAGTATCTCTTTTAAATTTTAATTGATATAAAGTTATTTCATATATATATAATAGTAATATTTTAGTAATTTATTCTCATTTGATTCTGTAAAGAATGTGGATAAAAAATGTATAACCATATCTGTATTTCACTACAAACGTATAAAGAGAAAAAAAAAAAAAAAAAAAATCGACACAGATAACGATATTATTATGAACAGGTGGGGGGGTCGAGGAATGATAAAGTATGATATCGTAGGGGGAGCGGTTCAAAATTAACATAAAATTAATAACATTACATCACAGCTCCCAAATTCTATTTTGCCATCGCTCTATCCAAGTTGAATGGATTCTAGCTGCCAAACACGACCTCCCCCATGAGTTATTAGACGAGAAAACTAATTGCCTTGTAATAGTAAGGGAAATTATAACCCTGAAATAGTGTTCTGTAATATTAGAATACAAGCGACGTGACATGCTCGTTTAGCTGTATAATTAATAATATTTGGGAAACTGTTGTTGTAGTTCACGCTTTGGTGTAATGAAAGTACTGTAATGTTTTCAAAAATTTATTTATAAAATGCTCCGATGTTGGAAATATTTACTTGTGTCAGATATGAAAAGTGAATAAATATCAAATGAATGCATTAATTAGAATTTTATTAAGTCTTTTTTCCATAAAGCGATTAATTACTGTCTATATAACTTTCGATATGATATTTGAAGAAAAAAAAAAGTATTGTTACTGGCATAAGAAATGTTTGAATTGGGGTTGATCTTTATTAACCTAAGGATTAGTATTTATTAATCTATGTATTTATTGTGTAATAAAGTTCCCTTAACGCAGTTTACTTTGTTCAGCTGTTTCAGATAACTGACGAGATGGTATTGCCAAAAGTTAGCCTAAGTGAATTGAGTTGACCGGTTGTCGGTCAAGCTAGGTCAATAGACAGAGCATTGGCAAAGATAGCCAGAACTTCTAGGTTCGACTACCGGCTGGTCATTTTTTAACTCGATTGGAAATAGTCCATTTCTAGGGTTAGTCTGTTGGATTATTATGTTTTAAGGGGTCTCAGGACTCTTAAAATTGGAAAAAATGAAAAAAAGGACCATTTTCAACATTTAATATCTTAAAATGTATTTGATATTAAGACACAATTTTAAATGGGAATGAAAGATACAAGTAAGCTCTTTCATTTCAAATATTTGAAAACTTGCAAGATGCAGAATTAGCATTTACAGGGGGCTCCAAACTGTCAGATATTTCACGAGCAGAAAATCGGCATAACAGCTTATGCGCACGATTACAAAATAAATTTAGCAACTAGAATGAAAATTTTGGTGCTTCTTATACCTCAAATTATAGTAATTACACTGAACCTAAATAAATTTGCATTTAAAGCATTTTTATATTTTTAATACAAAGTTGTATTTAGTTAATGCAAAATTTAGAAAATTTCAACAATATAAACACCTAAAAAAATATTTTCTTTTTACAATAAAAAGGAAATTTTAGGTTCAGTGTATACAGACTAACATGAAACATATGTTTTGAAAATTTCATGAAAAAATATTCAGAAGTTTTTGAGATATCGTGCGCGTTATGCCCAAAAACGTCATTTCGAGAAAAATGACTTTAAAAATTTGGAAGCACTTCAGCTATTGAGCGAGTATAATTCAAAATGCCACAAGTTCTGTTCTAATTGAAATTTCAAGATAATAATTATATCAAAATGTTCAGAAAACATAAAAGTTTAACATCTAAAAAAATTAATTTTTCGAAAATTTTAGAGCTTTAAGAGTCCTGTGAACCCTTAAAGTTAATTATTGAATATTAATTTATAAGGCTCAAATCTGAGTACACTACAGTAAGTATATTTTAACAAATAAAACTAACATCTACGTTTCTTTTTCTGTCACCAAAAATACATATTTTCATAAAAATGAAGTATTTTATTATGATTGCATAAAAAGTATGCGCATTTCCTGAAAAAGGAATTATAAGTTGAAAGTTATAAATCACAGTTAATTAAGTGTAAAAAAATTTCCTCAAAAGATTTTTTACTCATTTCATTTTATCATCTCACTAACAACAGAGAACCATCGCAAAAAGTGTTTCAGAAACAAAACATTACATCACTCCGTAAAATTACGTCTGTAATTTAATGATTTTTTTTTTTGTTTTGTTTATTAATTTTGCGACACATTGCATATGTTTTAAGTAGGTTGTGTAAACCTTCTATAACTCTGTTTAAAATTTTTAAAGTAAATAAAAGAACACATTTTTTCCATAGCGAATACAATATATAAATTGCTTGAATAAATGAAAAAAAATAATATATTTTCTTAAACAGTGAAAAAAAAAGATGAAACACTCCTAAAATAACATTCAATTCAAGGAATTTTCGCTTTAACAAGAATCATTTCTCATGGCATGTATTCAGTATTTGACGTTAGGATCTGTAGAGAATGACTATGAAAATAAAAGGACCTTTTGGAAATGAGATAACATTCTTTTTTTTTCTTTTTTCTTTTTACTTCTAAAAAAAGAAACAAAGAAGGTGAAAATAAGTGAAGGGAAAAAAATGTTTTGTATATTTGCTTTACGTAGATGGGCCATTCTACAAACACGTTACTTTTTCTACACATGGTAGTTAATTTTTGACAGAATATATTTAAAAATAAAGTTTTTGAAATTTTATATAGTAGAAAACGTTAAATTTATACAGAGTGATCAATTTAAAAGAGTACCTGTTGGTTTCTCTTATTACTCTTAAATCTTAGGGATGTGGCAACTATTCTAACACTGAAGTATAATTGTTTGAACCTTGTTTAAGTGTGGGAGATAATTTCCAACATTGTTGGACAGATACAACTTTATTTGTGAGGTAAAACAGAAATGGAGAGGCACACTGTTTCTTAATTCTGTGACAATTTTATTTTGAATAAAACATAACTTAATTCAAATTTTTAACATTATCATTCCTATTTTAAATGGAAATCAAATTTCAAATTATTTGCTTAAAAGGCGCAAAGGCCAACTTAGTGAAAAAGATTCCATGCCGGGACTCGAACCCGACTTCTGATGGCCCGGGTTCGAGTCCCGGCATGGAATCTTTTTCACTAAGTTGGCCTTTGCGCCTTTTAAGCAAATAATTTGAAACTTGATTTTCATTTGAAATATTGTATTCAAGGCGAATGTTTCTCTCTGGAAAAATTTCCAAGTATTAATCTTTAATATTTGTCAAAGACATTTATTCTCAAATTTATACCTTTTAATAAATCATTTTTATCGAAAAAATTCAGAACAATTTTACAGGTAATGTACTTTTTTTGTTCATGTCCTGTAGATAACTGAACGTATAATATATTAATACCCATTTTAGGATACCAGACGAAATAATTTGAATACATTAGGGTTTAGGTGAGGTAATTTTTTTAAATTCGTTTTATGGATATTATACTATTTCTTATAGATCGAAATTGAAATATGTTATTAACTTCAATCGATTAATTTTAACACAATTATTCTAAATGGCAAATAAATTATATTAGTTGTAATTTTCCAACTGGGTGAAAGATGCCCGTGCCATGATTCGAACCAGGGATCTCTTGGCTGAAGCTGCAATGGTCTGCCAACTGAGCTATCCAGGAAAAATTTAGGGGACCCAATTTCACCCAGGTAATCTTATTAAGACCTGCCAGAATGCTACAAATTTTTTAACAGTGTAGCATCTGGTTTGATATATGAACCAACAGAATAAATTGCAGGTAATGGAACTCCACAAAACGCTGGAAACGTAATTATTCTAGATTGATTTTAACACAATTATTATAATTGGTAAATAAATCATATGAGTAAATTCATATATCACACCATACACTGTTAAAAATTTGCAGCATTCTGTCCAGTCATTTGACCGTTTTTATCGAAAACGGTTACACAACCGTAATTTAACACTATTCTGACCATATTATTGGCCATTTTATGGTCAGAATACAGTTAAATTACGGTTATGAAACCGTTTTTTCAAAAAACGGTCAAATGACTTACAAGGAGAGGGCCAACATTGTTAATCACAGATTTTGATTATTTTAATATCTGTTATAGGGTAGAGACCCCTTTGTGTCAGGTTCAACGGATTTTATCCAACGGCCCTTAGTTCTTGAGAAACCGGGGGGTCTAATATTAGTACACAACATAAATACTTACTTTGCAACCACGATGATAGGTTAGTCGTAGCTCAGTTGGAATGGCGTTTGCCGGCAGATCCTTACAGCAAATATTGAAAATGTTCGCCACCATTTTGAATGCAAACATGTACACGTCGAACACATTTTTTTTGGCACATTGTTGATGTTACTGACGAGATTGCTTCAGTTATGATTTGTTTTAATTCATCGATGTTTGCAGGACTTCGTTGGAAAAACCCGTTGGAAGAAGCAGACGATTTACTCAAATCATTTGCGCAGAATCGGATTAAAATTGCTAAAGATGTTCACGCGAATTTATGTTTAAAAAAAATGAGTTTTCGCATTTAGAAAGTGAAAAAAAAACGATGCCCGCACATTAAATATAGACATATTAAATAATTAATGACAAGCGGGAATGACCGAGCTATGCTCGGTCAAAATTAGCTTCGTGTTCAACTCGATATAATATTCTTACTGCATCATTCTCTCTGTATTATTGCTATAAAGCATATTATTTCATAACAATTATTTACAAAAACAATGAATAAGAAAACTATGTACATACCATGTACATACACACACATTTAGACAACTTTTTTCGCCAAATATAGCCAAATTTGACGACATTCTTTCATTTGGGGCCAAGTATGTGCTTTGGTATTCCTAAGCTTGAAAGTCGATTTTTCGGCGAAGCATCGCCAATATTTCGCCAAATATCGCCAACTTTGCGGCTTCGTGACCCTGACCCGTAGTGACCCAAAATGACCGAAAAATCGAAATTTCTCGAACATGTGATCGAGCCCAATGATCTTCTCGTACCCGAAAACGGTATAATACAAAATTTTGTCAATATCGTTTTAACCGTTTTTCTTCGATACGATTAGCTTGACCCGGAGTGATAGTGACCCAAAATGACCCTCTATTCGATTTTTCTCGAACATGCTATCCAACCCAATTGTCTTCTGGAGCCCGAAAACGGTAGAATACAAAATTTAATCAAAATTGTTAGAGCCGTTTTCTAGATAAAATTATCTTGACCCACAGTGACCCAAAATGACCCACTAATCGAATTTTCTCCAACGTGTGACTTTGCCCAATGATCTCCTCGTAATCCAAAGGTTACAAAAGTAGTACAGAGGTTACAAAGTCCAGTAGGTTACAAAACTTTGTCAAAATTGTTAGAGCCGTTTTTTAGATAAAATTGGCTTGACCCATAATGGCCCAAATATGACTCACTAATTAAAATTTCTCGAACATGAGACCTAGCCAAATAATTTCCTCGTGCCCCAAAACGGTTCCAAACAAAATTTAGTTAAAATCGATTGGGCGGTTTTTTAAATATAATTAGCTTGACCCTGACCCATTATGACACAAAATGATCCTCTAATCGAATTTTCTCGAACATGTGACCTAGCCCAATGGTCTTCTCGTGCCCGAAAATGGTAAAATACAAAATTTACTCAAAATCATTAGAACCGTTTTCAAGATAAAATTTGCATACATACACAATTTTTGCTCGTATTATAATATAGGATGTTGAAAGTCTTTCTACGTATATTATACGTATGGATGTGGATAATACAAAAAACAAACGGGTGCTCTTTTAAATTGATCACCCTGTATATTTGATGTAGATTGAAATTCATTCGTTATATGCTCCACCTAATTTCTTTTAATAGCATCTTCACTTTGTGAGAGCGATAAATGCATTATTCATACAATAATGTATTTGTTTTCTTTGTAAGTCACTTAATATAAATATTAAATTTTATTATGAAAAAAGTTTTTTTTTAATGATTATGTTTGAAGTGCTGTTACAAGCCTTTATTGTATCATCCGTTACAATAAAATTGTGCGCAATAATTTTCAAAATTTTCATAGCATTCGTCACGTAATATAAATACTTAAAGGCAGGAGGCATCACCTTTTAAATTCAGTTATTAGTCGTGAATATTCACATTGTCGTTTATCATTAATTGTGAACTAAAAATGCTCAGGAACTTTATTTATCCAACTGTTCTTGCTTTAAAACGTAAACATCCTTTGTTTAATTTAGTTTTTAAATTCATATACATAAGGCTTTTTTAAAGAAAACTACTTGAAGTTTTATATATTACCCTAAAAAAATTTTTTTCAAAACAAAAGTTATGCCCATTTCTTCCACATTCTGACTAGAAAATCAGAGTTCAAACTTTTTACAACTGCTCTTTCATCTTCACCTAACGCTTCATTTATAATGGCTGTTTCATAATAATGGAAGACATTAGTCCATCATGAGAAAATATCTCGGTTAAAGAGGAAACTCGGTTAAGAGGGACTCGAATAATCGAGACTCGACTGTAATATAATGAGAAGAAAAACCAAAAAACTTCCAATATTTAAACTTTTTCTTGAAATTTGACGGAAAAAGGTTATATAACTACTAAATTTTCCCTTTATGTAGAGTAATGCATGCATATTAATACTAAGTTTTAAAATATGCCATATTGCAAGCAATAATGCTTAATATTATGAAAATTGGATTAAAAAACAAGATGCCTGGAACATTTTGAATATACCTACTAATTCGACAAAAATTCTCATTTTGAGAAATCGCGATTTAAAACTTTATTTTTAGTGTAACTCAATTAAGGTATACAAATTTGAAATGCTTGTAACTTCACTAGGAAACGTTACAATTGCATGAGGAGTTTTGCAAATGACACAATTAAGGGGTCTCAGGACTCTTAAAGCTTCAAATTCTTCGAAAATTTAATTTTTTTTTTTTATTTTTTTTTTTAGATGTTAAACTACCATCTATCTTTTTTGAACATTTTGATATAATTGTTTCCTTGAAATTCCTATTAGAACAGAAGTTATGCCTTTTCGAATTATACACGCTCAATAGCTGAGGCGTTGTTTCCAAAACTTTGAAGTCATTTTTCAGCAAATGACATTTTTGGGCATAACGCACAGGGTATCTCAAAAACTTCTGAATATTTTTTCATAAAATTTTCAAAACACATATTTCATGTTAGTCTATATAAACTGAAGATAAAATTTCATTTTTATTCTTCAAAAATATATTTTTTAGGTGATTATACGGTCGAAATTTTCGAAATTTTGTATTCGCTAAATACAACTTTGTTTTAAAATATAAAAATGTTTTAAATAAATATTTATTTAGGTTCAGGGTAATTACTATAGTCTGAAGTATAATCAGGTACGAAATTTTTCATTCTAGTTGCAAAATGTATTTTTTAATCGTCCGTGTAAGCTGTTATATCAAATTTCTTCTCGACAAATGTCTGACAGTTTGGAGCACCCTGTAAATACTAACTCTGCATCTTGCAATATTTTTAAATACATGAAATGGAAGAACATACTTATATCTTTCCTCCCAATAAAAATTGTGTTTTAAAATTATATACATTTTAACATATTAAATGTTGAAAATGGTCTTTTTTCTTTTTTTTCCAATTTTAAGAGTCCTGAGAACCAATGAGATTGTAGTATATTAATCCATTAACGCCTAGTGGCATATTTTTAGATCGCTATACTTAGTAGTAAGAAAGCGCTTTTCACACGAGTAAATATGAATATATAAATATGTACTTTTTATCACGAGACAAATTCCTTGATAAAATAAGGTAAAAATTACTCTTCTTTTAAAAGTGGTGGGAAATGCAAAATTTAAATTTTAACGAAGAAAATAATTTGGGCGTTAATGGGTTAATAAACCAAAAAGAGAAAAATGATTTTTCAGTCGATTTTTTCCCAACTGAAGGTCTACGATCAATTTAAAATAAAACTGTTTTCATTTAACAATAAATAATGTAGGAATGGAGAAAGCGATACATCAAACTACCAGAATAGAAAACCAATATTGAAAAGCAGAAACTCACAAGGGAGAAACGATTGGACACTTCCAGAATAACACTCCATTCTGGAAATTTCAAATTTTAAGAGAAAATCATTTCTCATGGCAGATATGCACCATTTGACAGAGAGGTCTGTAAAAAAAAATTCCCTGCCTATGAAAATAAAAAGACCCTTTGGGATTCGGATAATATTCTTTTTATATATATATATATATATATATATATAAAAGGGTATATAAAGTGATCGGTATTTTATCAAAAGTAAGTGGAGCAAAAAAATATTTCGTATGTATGTTGTTACTATGTATTACATCGTTGAAATATTTCCGGAGAAGTATTCGATTATTAGAACTCGGCATTCCATGCCAAATTCTTCTAAACAAGAAGAAAATAGAGCTGTGTATGAATATAATTTGTTTGTATGAACTGAATTTTAAAAACATTTATCCCCAAAAAACAATATGCGGATTGTGTACAATGCTGAATAATATTGAAGATTTTGTTTTCAAAAAATTGTTTTCAACTTCAGAAAAGGGAAATTCCTTTACTGTTTTGGGAAATAATAATAATAATAATAATAATAATAATAATAATAATAACTAAAAGTTACAATAATGGTATATATCAGTGTGAATTTTTCAGCTGTCAGGTACGTTAGATATAATTTCTTTATAGTTACGACTAAAATCTTGAAATTTAATGAATTTAGTAAATATCTTATAACAAATATGTTTACGATTTTATACTGCATATTTAGTCTATAGTGACATGTTTGCATAAAATTAATATAATTTTAGTTATAACAGATAATTTTATCTAATATGTATCAAAATTTAATTTTCTAAATCCACCGTATTGGAATTTCACATTAACGAATTTTTCGCTAAATTAGGCTATTGTCTCTAAGAGAAACAATGGTAACTCTCCGTATTGTCCCCGACCATAAAATAGTCAACATCATCTTTTCGGTGATATATCGGGCAATAATTTTCTGCCTTACACCTGTAAAACTGCTTTTCCTACAAAGTTCAAGCATAAATACGGGGTAAAAGCTATTGAAATTACTATTAATAATTATGCCGATTCGATATATGATTCGATGATTTCTCTATCTGACATTTTTCGAAATTAGGCTATTGTCTCCAAGAGAAACAACGATAACTCACCTGGAGTCTTCCCCGACCATAAAATAGTCAAGATCATCTTTCCGTTGATTATCAGGCAACAATTTTTTGCCTTACATTGTAAAACTGTTTTTCCTGCTATAACAGTGTAGTTGTGGAAAAATAGTTCTTAACGTATTTTTACAATTTTCTTTCTTTTTTCTATTAATTTCTTTATGACGGGTAGTGGCTTTCGATAAATAATTCAAGAATAAATACAAGGGAGAAAAGCTACTGGAATTACTATTAATAATTTGGGGGTTCGAAATATAAGTTAATTACTCTATCTGACATTTTTCGCAAACTGTAGTCTCTAATGGAAAGAATGGTAACTCACCATATTATCTATTAGTAGCTAGAGCTAAATTTTGGATTTTTCTAATTCAACGGAAAATAAAATTATAATTAACTTGTTATTTTTATTTATTTATTTATTCATTTATTTATTTATTTATTTTTGAAAATTTCCAACCAATTTGTAGCCTTGTCCATTCCTTTTTAAGTTGATAGTTATTTTAAATAAAATTTTCAAAATGCTGGTGAAAACCCCAATACAGTGGAAATAGCTTCTAACAGAAGTAGCACCGATTGTTGGCCCATCATTGGAAGTTTGTGGAAACCGTTGAGAAATGGTAAGTACAGAGACATTCTAATTTGGAGCATACCCAAGTAGCACAAGTAGGTTAGGCCAACGTTGGCTAATTGTTGGAAAATGGTAAGTACAGAGACCTTCTAATTTGGAGCATACCCAAGTAGCACAAATAGGTTAGGCCAACGTTTGATAATTTTTGGGAAATGGTAGGTACAGAGACCTTCTAATTTGGAGCATACCCAAGTAACACAAATAGGTTAGGCCAACGTTGGCTAATTGTTGGAAAATGGTAGGTACAGAGACCTTCTAATTTGGAGCATACTCAAGTAGCACAAATAGGTTAGGCCAACGTTAGCTAATTGTTGGAAAATGTTAGGTACAGAGACATTCTAATTTGCGCATACCCAAGTAGCACAAATAGGTTAGGCCAACCTTTGATAATTTTTGAGAAATGGTAGGTACAGAGACCTTCTAATTTGGAGCATACCCAAGTAACACAAATAGGTTAGGCCAACGTTGGCTAATTGTTGGAAAATGGTAGGTCCAGAGACCTTCTAATTTGGAGCATACCCAAGTAGCACAAATAGGTTAGGCCAACATTGGCTAATTGCTGGGAAATATTAGGCACAGAGATTTTCTAATTTGGTGCATATCAAAGTAGCACAAATAGGTGAAGCCAACGTTGTCTAATTGTTGAGAAATGGTAGGTACAGAGACCTTCTAATTTGGGGCATATTCAAGTAGCACAAATAGGTTAGGCCAACGTTGGCTAATAGTTGGAAAATTGTTATTCCCCGTTAGCCCACAGTAAGAAATGTCCGCCTTTCCGTATCGTTAGCCAATGTACCATTTGCCAACAAAGAGCCAACAGTGGTCCAACAGTTTGCTGCTCAGAATCCTGCTAGGACACGCTCTAAATTGGAGGGATGTCTATCTGCACCTACTATTTTCCAACCACTTGCCAATCCTATTATTCCCAGTCCTGCCATTTCTGAAAACAGATCCTAAAACCTTTGAAAACAACACATAGAGTCGTTTTCATTATAATTCAAAATTTTATTATTTGAAATTTAATTTTTATTCAAATTCCAAATAACTTTTCTCCTGTCTTGTGAACAATTTTCCATACTTCTTTTGCAAATCGCTTTGACATAAATAATTAAATTATAGTACTCGACGAAAAACGCAGAAAAGAAATCAAGATATTTGAGAAATGTTAATGTTTAATATTTAGTTTAAGAATTCTGTTGCTTTCTTACGATATCTCATGAATTGCGAAAGCAATCCGGCCATTTTTTGTAGCAACGCTCGATAAAATGTTCAAATTAGCAATCTAAATCAGCTGCATTCATTAAACAAATTTCCAATTTTCACATCATTTATTTAAACTTATTTAAATAACAAAAATAACAATAACAAAATTTAAAGCTTATTTTGACAAGATAGAATTTAAAATACTTTGCTATGTAAGCATACTATATAAGTTTACTATACAGAAGTATAGTATACAAGATATCCCCAAAAAGATTAAAATGCATTTTAAATTTTGTCTCTGTTAGGATTTGCAGGCGATGTATATTGCAAAGTGTTGAAAATTTGGTGGAACTCCGATTATGTTGATGAACTAGGCCTTACTTTAATTTTCAAAGAGTTGCGCTTTTTAATATTTATACATTCTCTTTTTCCTATAAGTTATTAGGATGAGCAAAGCGAATCCTCTACTAGGCTACACAAATTACATTTTGTCGTACACTTTACAAAAAAAAAAAAAAAAAAAAAAAACTAATCAGCATTTTGACTTGAAATTAAACGTAAAAATAAATTATGGTCTGTAGATTTGCACAATATTATTTTTTTTTTACAGAATAACCTTAAAAAGCTTTTTATTTTATTTAATGTATTTTACATGTTTCTCCATTACGGACGCATTTTTGCAAATAAAAAATGAAACACGTATATTTTCAGAAGAAAAAATAAATCATGGAGTTAGTCATTATCGATAGAATCATGATTAATTAAATACTAGTTTCACGATTTCTTTTATGAAATTTTTAAAATAAATTAAAATTTGTGAAAATTCAATTATTTACATTCAATTATATAAGTATTTTTCAGTGTCAAGAATTCCAATACACAATTTATTATTATTATGTGAAATCGCAGACGATACTTACGCATTTTAAAGGAATTGTATTATGATTTTTTTTTTTTTTGTAAAGTGGCAACAAAAGAATTGTAAACAGAAAATTAATTGTTAAATTCGTTATATCATAAATAAAAAATTCCAAGGAAATTCTTAGTTATTTGGCTGAATTTACATTTCTAAAATTAAAATGCGCCAAAACATAAAATAACGTTTTTGCTTGAGAAAGATGCAAAAATAATATAAAAAAAAAAAAGCAATTTATCAAATTACAACGACCATTTGGAAAACGATTCTTTTAAGACTAAAATTTAAGACATAAAAAATCGCACGGAGTTGATCCTACATTACGTACGTCATGAATTAAACATTAATAGTGTTATTACACGTAAAAATTGCAAGCCAAAAATATCGCCTGCGACCCGTCAGATTTCATGAAACTTAAGTATTATCCACCTGAAACTTACGTAAATATCCAAGCATTTCATTAGCTGTTCGCGAAAAGGCTTTTCCATCGTCAGATTTCTAAGAAATCTGACGGCCCATTTTAAATGAAATTTCATTCTTAAACTTCTAAACATCCGGCAATATTACTTTTTACACCGTCGGATCGAAAAAAAAAAAATGTACTCTTAAATGCAATTTGTTTGAAAGCTGTAACTCAATTTGTTTCTGAGTTATTAATTTTTTTTTTGTAGTTTTTATTACTTTTTTGTCATAGTGGCAACAGAAAGTATCCATCATTGTTGAAATTAAAGGGAAATACAGATTACTGTATAGACTTATCAGATAACGAATAAATTGCGGATTAAACCAATGAAAACCTTCAGATATGCATTTCATTTCCCATCCTGACGAGAACAATAACCATTTTTCCAAATGGTTAAAAATATTGCTACTTTCAAATATTTATCTTATAAAATAATGCTTCGCGAATCCAAACAAAGCATGGCTTTTGCTAGTATTTAGAAATCATTTCTCCATGCTCTGACAAGTAAATCAGTAAAGAAATCTTCTGCAACCAATATTCATTGATTTATGCTACGTTAAATACAGGGTATTCATAAAAGAATGGCCCCGTTTCAATAGTATATTATAAGAATTCAATTTAGATCATTTACAACAAATCATACATCGAACTGAAGTTTAAACTAACCTAGTCTTTCTTTAAAATGTGGACCTTTATTTATACGACACACATCCAACCTAAAGTCCGACTCTTACCAAACTTCGATTAATAAGTCCGGAGTAATGGAAGCGACAGCCTCTTCAATTCTGTGTCTCAACTGTGGCAAATCATTACGTAGCGGCGGAACGTGCTTTTTGTTTTCGGATAGCAAAACCCTCCGCGCTATTGCACATGCGTCAGGTCTGCTTTGATTTTATCAAAAAAGGAGTGAGCAGAGTTTGTTTAGCTGCATTTTTTAGGAATACGCTTTTGGGGAAATAATATCGATTTATGTAAAAACGTTTTTGTAGTTAATATTTATAAAGAACGGAAGCGTTAAAAAATTCTAAAAAGTTACACAACATTTTTGCTTTTCGGGAAACAAAATTATTTTTTTTTCTTTGCAAATTACATTAAAAAAAAGCTTATTTGTTAAAATATACCATTAAATGTTATCTTCCTCATCTGCTAAAATTCAGCTATACCTGTTTTTTCAAAAACATTCTTTTTAACTCTTTTTTTAAGTGAACAAAAAACAGGATTACGTTCATCTCCTGCCTCTCGGCGAATAATTTTCATAGTATTACTAGAAACCCCAGCAATTTGACTGGCTCGTTTTGTAGAATGAGCTATCGAACAATTAATTCTTCTTTTTATGCTTCTTGATCACAAAATTGAATGACATTATATATAATTTTCTTACTACCACTCCTGAAAGATTTATTTCTACTCGAAATAGCCATTTTAACACTAAATATAGAAGTTTAAATTTGAATTAAAACGAGTTATTAATAGAATTTTAAACTTTGATCGGAAGTAAAAAATAACAAACAAGCAAGGGCCAATCTTAGTGAAAACGTAAACGAGAACGCCGAAGTAGAATTTTGGAAAATGCCCATCTCAGCGTAACACCCCTTTGGATAGCAGAATCGTCCTAGAGTGCTAGGCGCAGCTTTCAAAAACGAACAGTAGATATGACTTTTATAAGTTCAAAAGGAAAAGATCGCCTGACTCTAACGGCTTTTAAATCTTCAGCCCAGCAATAACGCTTTACGCTCAGGAGTCGCCATTTTGCGTATGTGTGCACTGCAAGCGAGTCAATAATAAAGCAGTACTCGCCCACGAGCTTATCTAAAACTATTTGAGTTACTCTTTATTTTTTACCTTAAACCAACACTCTACAATGCTTACAGTTGATACCATTAAAATTTATAACTGGGACATTCTTTTATGTATGTCTCCCTGTATTATGAAAGTTCGGAGCTTTCTGACACTATAAACAAACAATTTTTTTAGTCGTCCAAATCTCCAAAATGTCATACAATTCAAAGTGTTATAACCCGGTGAATTTTGTAAGGAGAAGAATGGAATTTTTACTGTTGTATTCGTCAGAGCATGGATACAATGTTTCTAACTGACTTACAGACCTATTTCACATACTGCCTTACTTGGGTATCTGAGCATTATTCTGAGCAGCTAACGGTTGGGCCTTTGTTGCCAAATGGTTCGTTAGCTAGACGGAGATTTCTTACTGTGGAACAATAATTAGTCAAATATTAGCCAACATCGTCGCAACCATTCTGTGCTACTTATGTAAGTACACCGTAAAATGTAGAACTTGCATCACGTCTCGGAAGATTTAATTTTTCATATTCAGACGAAAGAGACGTATTACCAGTACGACAGTGAAATAAAAAATGATTCGAAATAGAAAACATTCTGGGTAGAGGCGGACAAAAGATTAGAGAATGGGAGCATATATAACTTAATACTGACATAGAATGCAATGCATTTTAGTTTTCTTAGTCAGGCTGCACACCGAAGCGACACAGTGCACGTCTTAAGGGTGTTCTCAAATCTAAAAGGGTAACTTTCTGACATAAGTTTTAATTTATTTTTGTTCGAAAATAACTAGCTAATGTTATGGTTCAAAAACTATGTAATTGAGCTGTTTTATCCATTTTTTCGAAAACGCAATAGATCTTTCAGAAAATAGTGTCAAAGTGGGTGTTTTGAACCGAATTTCCGCGCGAAGGGAGAAAGAGCACTCAAGAGTGTGCGAAAAACGGGTTTGTCACGTGATCGAATTCGCTTATAACTCAATAGGTAATTGACGGATCAAAAAATGGATAAGACAGTTCAATTCCAAATCGCTTCCATGGCCAGGTTTTCCAATTTTATATCTTTCCGTTAAAAAATGAATTTGTAAATATGTCCAAACGTTTTGCGCTTGTTGAGCAGAGCAGTTAAGAACAGCCTTAAGGCGGATCGCACACTGAACAGATAAGCGACAAAATAGCGTGAGTCAAGAGACATTTCACGCTGTTAACAAAGAAGAAACCGATTTGAACACTAGAATTTGTCTCCTAATAACTCACGCTCTTTGTCTCTTGTGTGATCTGCCTATTAGATGAAGAAACAGGTTGAAAACGGGTTGAAACAAAGAAGAAACAAGTTTGAAACATGTTCAAACAGAGTGAAATAGGTTGAAACAGAGAAAAAACACATTCGAATTTCAGAATTTGTCCCCTAATTTGCACGTTTAGTCACTTGTCGCTTCGGCTTGCCGCCTGCCTTATTTTTTTTCAATTCCTACTATTAGCTCACACTCTCCCTATATTTATTTATTTATTTATATATTTATCTTGATCAAATTTTCAATCGTTAATAAAATACTCATTATTCATCTTATCAAGTTGAAATAAATTTTCTTAAACTTGTCCTGGATGACAATTGATGTTAATACAGTTTTTTCAAATATTAATTAATTAATTAATTAATTTTAGTTTTGCATGGGAAACAAAATGGCGGTCATTGGTTATTGAAGATCAATGAAAGTATTTTCAATAAGGGGTTACCATAGGGGGGACCCTGTTTTGTCGCCAAATACCGCCAAGTTTGTCGCCAGCTTGGCGGCCAAAATGAGTCGCCAAAAGTGACGCCAACTTGGCGATATCTCTAATATTTCGCCAAATTCCCAAAGAGTTCCATTGTAAACCTACTTGCTTATAGAAAATCAACAAATTGAGATATTTTAATGCAACAAAAACTAACATTAGCTTAATATTAAATTTTTCTTTGATGGCCTGAGTAGGAATTGACTTTAAAAACAAAATTTTTATATTACTAGTTTTAAGGCTGATCTCGCCTATACATTCATCTCTCTCAAAGTGGTAATACAGCCCTTTTTCTGAAAAAGGAAAAGAAAGATTAAATCCTTACAAGAACTTGCAATTTTTTCATTTTTATGGTTTATCTAAGAGTTTATGCCTTTATAGCGCTATTATTTAATGTTTTAACGGAACTGCTCTCCGAAAAAATAAAACGATAAATTTGGGGGGAAAATCTTTATAATACTGCATAACGAAGTGATCCATAACCATTTGCAAATTTGCTGGTTCTCGAGTTGAACCGAAAATATGAAGTAATTTTCTAAAACTAACTTAATTTAGAACAGAGTAATACATTTATTAAAGTATTAAAAATAAAACATGTTTTCCAGCACTTCATATTTTCCTATCAGCTCCAACCAAATTAAAATAAAGTGCAATGCTAATTCGATTTCAGGAAATACATAGCATGATCTAATTAAAAATCTTTCTTGGAAATTTATAATTAGTAGATCGTAGAAATGTACAGCTGAATAAATATCTTGCCTGTTTTAAATATTTCAAACACAACAATTCCAAACAGATATACTTAATTAGAGGATTTTGAAAGTAAATTGTAGAGAACGAACTTAGTTATTTCAAAGGAATAGTTATACTTTAAACTAAAACTTTATAACTTGTTAGATTTAAAGTACAAATGCGAATTTTATTTGAATTACATGACACAGAGATGTGCTTGAATTGCAAATAGGATTATCAATATAAATAAACATAATTATCAGCAATTTAATACGAGTTAATTTTTATTTAAAATTTTGCGTTAATGAAAATAAAGTCTATTTTAGTTTCTAAGCAACTCTCAAACATGTGTGTAATTTCTGGCACATTCACGAAATAGTTTTTATAAATAAAAACATGATATTGGCAGAAATTACTGTTAAACTAATATGAAATACAAGGTGAGACCGAAAAGAAAGGTGACTGACGTCATAATAATCACTGTATTATATATTTGCAAATAAAAACCTCACTGTTGTTCAAAGTAGTTCTCGCCGTCTACAATACACTTTTGACAACGTTCATACAAGTTCTGGAAACTTCTTAAAAAGTCCTCCTTTGAGACTGTTTTAAGTTCCTTAGCTTGAATGTCTGAGGTGTTTGAAAATCAGTGTCCCTTCAGTGCCAATTTCAGGCGTGGAAAGAGGAAAAAGTCTGCTGGCGCAAGATCAGGGGGATAAGGAGTCCATTCGCTGCTGCTTTTGTTCGTCGGTTAAATAATGAGGGACAAACATCGCACAAAATTTCCGTTTACCCAAATCCTTCTTCAATATTGTTCGGACGATTTCAGAGGAAGATTCAATTTGTTCGCCATTATTCGGACGGACAAACGGCGATCTTGCAGCAATAACTTCCTAATGGTCGAGTGCGAGCATTACTCGCGTACAGAGGGTTCCGTAGAATAAAATATGAATTTGTAATTGTATTATTAAAAAATGGGAAAAAACGTTGCTAAAAGAATACTAAGATTTTGTAAAAAACTATACAACGTAGGGTTGGGTATAACTGTATATATTAGAAAAGTGTAAATGGGTATAACATGAAAGTTCAAAGAGATATGGAACCTAAATATTATCAAATATAGCTATTCGTATAACTCTTCTTTTAATATTATCCTAATCTGTTTATGATGAACTTAATTCGGTACTGACAATAAAAGCAGTGCATAGTTAAACTTCATTTGGCATTTCATGAAACTAAATTCAGCGTAGTAATAACCTTTATTTCAACAGTGTAGCTAAAACAAAACCTTTGTTCAAAGTTTAAATTTGGCATTGTGCTAAGCGCGCTTCGAATTGAGGTCTCAAAGTTGCAACGCCGCCTTGGTCAGTGCCGCGTTTTTCCAGATAGTTGTTTAATTAACTTTTAAAGTCACTCGAGGCGTATTGAGAGATACGATCAATGCAAACTATCGCGAATCCCACAGTATTTATGCGATTCATTCTAATTAAATCTTTCGAGGGCGATGCCCTTAAAAAACAGACACCTAATTTTAATTCCAAAACAGACAAACGGCACCAAGAATATTTAATTAAAATTTTCCTTTTATTATGTACGTGAAAATAAGCAAGTTCACATTTTCTAATAAATTCGTTTATAAATTCTGGTGTCAGTTCATTATTTCATAAGTTTATAAATAGAATTACTCCGTGTCGGAAAGGATTAAGTGGTCGCAGGACTCTTAAAGCTTCAAAATTTAAGAAATTTTAATTTTTTTAGATGTTAAACTCCTATCTTTTCTGACTATTTTGATATAATTGTTTCCTTGAAATTCCCATTAGAACATAAGTTTTGGCTTTTAGAATTATACCCGCTCAATAGCTGAAGCGGCGTTTCCGAAACTTTAAAGTAATTATTTTCCAAATGGCGTTTTTGGGGCATAACGCGCAGGATACCTCAAAAACTTCTGAATATTTTTTCATGAAATTTTCAAAGCATATATTTCATAATAGTCTGAAATTTTAGGTTCAGTTATAAACTGAACCTAAAATTTCATTTTTATTGTTCAAAAAAGTATTTTTTTAGGTGATTTTACTGTTGAAATTTTCAAAATTTTGTATTAGCTAAATGCAACATTTAAAAATATAAAAATGCTTTAAATACAAATTTATTTAAGTTCAGGGAAATTATTACAATCTGAAGTATAAGTAAGGACCAAAATTTTCATTCTAGTTGCAATATTTATTTTGTAATCCTGTGCGTAAACTGCTATGCCAATTTTTTGTTCGACAGATGTCTAACAGTTTCGAGTCCCCTATAAATACTAATTCTGTATCTTGCAATTTTTTATCCCAATTAAAATTGTGTTTTAAAATCATATACATTTTAAGACATTAAATGTTGAAAATGTTCTTTTTTTTCATTTTTTCCACTTTTTAGAGTCCCGAGACCCCTTAAATTAGTATGTTTTTAACAATTTGATGTGTATTGATTTTATACTGTTACTGGACATTACATTACACATATATATAATTAAAAGTTGTTAACTAGGCATAGAGTACGCCGCCCCTGTCCTTGTGTATGTCCAAACTGACCGTACTTTTAAGGGTTAATATCTCGGCTAATTACCGATGATTTTTTTCGAAAATCATTATCAACAATGCTTTTATTCTTTTGCAAAGATAGGTATATTCAGCGATGCTCAACAATTTTTCTGAATGCCCGTAAATCGAAATTTGTGTATAACAGAAAAATGCTAATTACTCAAAAACTATGTGACCTAGGGTAATCGCTATAATTTTCAAGGTTTACTTTAACGTCTACTACCTCTAATTTTTTCATAATTAAAGTTTCAGTAGATTCGGAATTAGATGGAGAGGAACATATTTTTGCGCTATATTTTCAGAAATATCTTTGAAAATATAATACCTCAAATTAAAAGGAATATATTTTTGAGTTCAGCGTTACAAAAGCTTTCACAGGATACCCCACATGATATGCAAAGAAAAGATTTTTTATTTCGAGTAGCATAATTAGCCCCTCTACTTTTTTACTAAATATATTTATGAATGTTTATTAATCTGAAAATATGTGTGTCAACGGTCTTTATTACTTCCCCGAATTTGAATTTTCCACGTTCCATAGTTTACGAGTAAAATGGCTGTGACAGACAGACACAGGAGTGATGTTATAATGGTTCCGTTTTTACTTTTTAAGTACGGAACCCTAAAAATTCTGTAAAAGACGCTTGTCCCGAAGGGGTTAATAGTTACAACTCAGTTTTATAAAAGAGATTTTCATCATGCTTAACGCATATGATTATGTTTATGCACTAACTGTATATATTAGACGTTCTCAAGAAATTCCGTGATTTTCGTGCAAACTTAAAAACAAAGGTGAAAGCTTGTTGCCGAAGACGTGGTTTCGCAAGCCATTTTTAATGACTGAACCTTCATGAAACGAACCATAACTAGCGACGGTTTTTTGTCACACAGGTATGATGACAAATAAGCCTGCAATCTTCAAAATGGTGCTTCAAAATAAAGCCGGATCCCACACGCCAAAATTACTCAAAAATCAAGGTCATACTCATTGTTTTCTTGATGCTATGCATTGAGAATTTCTTCCAATAAAAAAAAAGCGAATAAATACAGTTGACGTTAATAAATAAATTAATAAAAAGGACGAAAACGTTTATAAATACATTGTTTGAACATCACAAGACACTTACGTGAAAGTAGTTACCGGAAATGGCCAAATTTGTGGGAAAACGGTTCTTAAAATTATACACTATTATAATATAATACGGTGCCGTCACACTCACAAACTCTTGTTCGGGAAATCTTGGATAAGATCTCCTCAAATGTATCTATAAACATATGATAAATTTGAAATCACAAATATATGAAGAAATTTATAAAGTTCTAAAGATGATTTAGAAATGAAGATATGAAACCAGTAAGTAAAATAAGAATTTGTGATTTCAAATTTATTATTTCAGCATTCTAATAGCATTGCTGCAAATGCGCATGTTATTAAGTATGTTATTTTTAGTTTAGTCTTACAACCTTATTCTGGCATTTTTAATGGTACTCTCTTTATCAAGTAATAGGTAATTCTAGCTCGGTAATTATTATAGCTTGGTTTTAACTGTTCAGTTTCACTTTTTTCTTTTTAATTCTATAAACATATATACGAGTATGCTCGAGATATGACTTCATATGAGTATTTTTCTTTTTCTTTACCATCCAGTGCCAATAAGTAAACTAATTTTGTTTTCAAATTCATATGTTGTATTTTCTTCGCTAAAAAATAGTATTAAAAACAAATCTTATCAGATATATTACAGGGTTGATAATTTGGACTGTCATCTATGGGTGAAGCATAAATTCAAGATCGCATCACCACAACAAAATTAACATTCGAGATCATAAAAATATCAAATCGACATTTAATTTATTTTAATAAACAGGCATAAATAATAATTAATAATAATAAATTTACGAGACTTAGTGCTTTTTTGACATTTTTAACCCCCCAAAACAGACTAACTCACGTCCCTGCTTCTTTTGAGGAGATACACAACTTGAAAAGTTGAGGTGCACTACAATATGCTTAGAATATGGTGTGTATGACGTTCATTGTTCATTTATAGAGACACACATAAGAATTTGGTTACAGTACTGTCTATTAACAATAATTGCTGAAAGTGTGTTTTAAGTTGTGGCACGGCATTTTTAAATTAAACTAATTTTTTTGCCTATTACTTGGTGTGAATAAATTCTGTAGGTAATGTAGAGGACAGCCCAAAAGATCTCGAGTACAATTCTCTTTATTGAAGGAAATTGCTGAAGGGGAGTTTACGACTGTACTGTGCGTTTCCTAACTAATCTCTAAATTTTAACGTGCCGTGTAGTACAATATATGAGGCTTTCTCACAAATTTTTAACTTTCAGGAATCCTGCGAAATTAAACATAAAAAAATAGCATTTTAAAATTATAGACGAATGTCTTAATGATTCAAAATAAAGAAAAAAATCAGCAGCGAAGAATTTTTTATTTAACTGAGGTTTAAGTTAAACTTGCGAGTTTAATTTTCCTTACCCTTTTACCACTCCAACTTTCTATTTTCTTCTAAATTTTTACTTATAATGAATTTGCATAGTACCCACATGATATTCAAATAAGAAATAATAACAATGTAGTATTTTTAGTATAATATTGTCTTAAAGGATGTTAAAGAAGGGAGGGCAAGGTAAAAAAGGGGGACGGTAAGGTAAAAAAGGGACGATAAAGGAAAAAAAAAAAAAGAAATGGTAAGGATGGGACGGTAAGGAAAATTACCATCTATTTTTAGGAAAATCATGATAAGACTAACTGATAGCCACAATGTTCATTGTTTTCTAGGAAACAGTTATTTACATTGGATTAAAAAAAAAAATTACATCGAAAAGTGAAGGAACAAATCTTGGGGACGGTAAGATTACCATTAAAGCCCCGATGTTTGAAATTAATATTTAAATGCTGATTTAAACTCTGCAGTAAATTTCCTGTCAAAGAATTTTAGCCATTCTTTTTCTAGCATACTTCTACATGAGAAAAAAGTTTAAAAAAATTCTGTGGCTGCATCTCAAGTGATTTTCTGTATAATTTTAGCAAGAGGGACGGTAAGAAATCTAAAATGAAGGGACAAAGTTAAAAAAAAATAATAACAACCGTAAAAATGTGTGCAGGTTAATTTTTTGCTACATATTTACATAAAACAATAGTCTTAGTTTCGGAAAAAAATTACATCGAATTACTTTTATTGAAACAGTTTTATACAGATAGCTCCAAACATAAAATTCAGCATTAGGATCACGGGACGGTATAGGAGTTTCCTGGATATTTGGACCCCCAACATCGTCCAAAACTTATTTATCTAGTTAGTATTGTTATGCAATCATGCAATGGGATGTTCCCTAGTATATGAAATAAAAAAGCACAAGAATATGTACTAAAATAAAAATTATTATTCAGGGACATGAAAGTCAAAAGATTGTGAGAATGCCCCAAATCTGTAAAGCCTAGCACAAAAGAATTCGAGTATTTTCCAAGTATTGATTGTAATTATTGAAATTAGGTATTCACTTGTGTATTGTGTTTTCCAGATTGTTTTCTTAGACAAAATCTTTCACCTTATTAAACTGCGAAGTGTTATTAAAATATTCTGGAAGTGTTCGAAAGTGTTTCATAATCTATACTTGACGCATGATTTTTCGTTCTTGTTTTTTATTCAAATTTGTGGGTTGTATTGTTTTCACTAAAAATAGAATAAAAAACTGTATTAAAAAGTACATGTCATCAGTAAGTGATACAAAAATTCAAGATCGCATCACAGCAACAAGAATTAATCAAACATTCGAAATCTTACAAATATCAGTTCAAATGTTGTTAATTTTAATATTCAGGCAAAAAAAATAAAAATAAAGACTTGTCCCCCCTCCCCCCCTTTGTTTTACATTTTTATTTGAGAAAAATCAGACCAACTCAAGTCCTTGCTTGTTTGGAGGAGGTATAAAGATTTGGAAGGTTATTATATACTTCTATATATAAAAAAAAGTAACGATATTTGTAAATGGACTAATGAAAATCTGCGCAGATACCACGAAACGCATCTGATTGGTCAGAGCTTTCTTTCTTTTCTTAGCGGGAATTGTAATTGGCGAAAACCATGAAAGCAGAGAATTTAGATAGGATTGGTGGGGAAAGGGAAAAATCTTCTGATCTTTCGCTTCTTTTTTTTTGGGGGGGGGGGGAGGAAGGGGTAGGAATCGATGCCAAAAGGGATTTTTACATAAAGAAGATAATTTCCATTAACTAATGAGAAAAAGAGGGTGGGGGCATCTGAATTTGGAATCTAAAAATTGAATACATTGAAAATAAGGGATCGCGAAGCGATCCACAATGGAAACGCGAAACAATCGCGTCTGGGGTTGGCTAAAAAATAAAGATTGCTTTGCGATATCGAACGGAATCGTGAAGCGATTACGCGGGAAGCTGGTGACCGTAGAGAGCAGGGGGCAGAGCCCCCCTAGTCATATAAAATAATCTTACAGATATCTGGCCTATTTTTATGATTAGGTAAACTCTTCTAGATCCTAATAAAGGTGCAACAGTAATATTCATTTCAAATCTAATCCTAGAGGTTTTTCCAATAACGTGTCACCTGTACGTGACAATTGGCGTTCACGGGTTATAGTCAAGAAAATATTTTTACAAGTTTCATATTTTCTCGGGATGGTATGGGGTGGGATTATGTTAAGCACCGGACAGTTTAAAGCATATTGCTATATGTATACCTTCAAGGCGCACTTTCGAAGGGAAAATGATTCGAATTTTCGTTTTCGTACAAAGAAAACCCTAAAAGTCTTAGACAACAACTTCATACAGACACAGCAGACAAGTCGTGAACATCGGCCCAAACTCCGCGTTTTGTGGATAGCATGCTCACCACTGAGCTGAGTACATCACAGAATTTTTTCATTGATTTGCAAAAGAGTCTTAGGCTAATGTAAGACGAGCGGTTTTTTGCGCGCTGTTAGTTTCAACATGAAAAAGAAAACTTTCGCTAGCAGGAGTCTCTTTTTCATGTTGAAACAAAAAGCGTACAAATAGTCGTTCGTCTGATATTAGCCTTAGAGCGATTTTTTCCTGAATTTGAAAAGTTGTTTCAGGATTTAATTATAATATAGGCGGAAATTATGTTGAAAGGTAGATTAAGGTCCAGTATTTCGTGTAACAATAAAACTGGTAGAAAATGGCCTTGTGTTTTTTAACACTTTCCAGCAAAGTTGAAAAGTGTTTATGCATTCGGTTTCTCTCTCCGTCTGGCCACGCTCTAACTCCCGTAAATATACTCGGATTTTTATGCAATTGATAAACATTATTTAGTGTCACCAAAGCATGTTTGGTATTGTATATGAAGTATGTGGGATTAATAGTTTATTTACAGGGGCACTCAAAAGAATTATGTTACAGTATAGTCAATGGGGGGGAAATCGTTTGCAGTGTATTTTAATGACATTACGCTATTTCAAATGTATTTGAATTGATACAAACCACTGAATTTCACTACGAGATGATTACTGTACAATATTGCAATACAATATATACAGAGCTGTTCAAAAAATTCGAATAATTTTCCGATTGTAGGTGGAAACAGCTGAGATTGGGGATTTTTAGATGTGTTATACATTTCCATATGGTTGCCAGACTTGTATAAAAACAAAAACTTTCCGAGCACATAAATATTAGGTCAAAAATTTTCTGCAAATTAATTTAATGTTTAATAAAATTACGTGTTATATTATTTTGACGATATGAACTAAAAATTATAGTTTAAAATAATTGTTATTTAAATTAAAAAATAATTAATATTAATTAAAGAATAATTATTTTAATTTAAAAATAATAAAGCAAAAATCAATGATAGGAAGGTGAATTATTTTCATTTATTTTGTCAATGCATTTAAAGAAACAACCCAATCCTTAATATTATGATCTCTTCGCACATAAGGCCAGTCACTCTTATAACACTACGAAATTATTCGATTTAACAGCCGTTGCCAGGCTAAACTGTCACTGCAGCCGCCGAAGGAAAACCGATCGGCGACCAGTTTTAGTCTGCGGAAAATAGAAATAAAAGGGTCTGATGTCACAACAATGTTTTGAGTCTTTAAACTTTGAATTGTGGACAAACAATATATAAATCGTATAAAAAATTGGGGAATATTTTAAATTTTTGGTATTAAAAAAAGTTACAAAAACAAAACATACGTTTTTCTTTTCGTGACTTTTTTCCGCAAAGTCTCGAATTTTTCGGAAAATTTTCCGCGCACGGCGTTCGCGCGTGCGTCTATATTATACAACTCTGATGGTTGCATTAGACATAATATTTCAACTTATTAAAAGGTGTAGTTTTGTATCATTATTCTGAAGGTGTTTGAAAGTGTTTCATAATCTATGCTTGACGCATGATTTTTTTCTTTCTTATTTAATATAAAAACTGTACTTACTAAAGAGAAAACGCCTCGTATGTGTGTTGCCTCCAATGAGTCATATTTTAAAAGAGTCAAGTAAAGCGTTGCTTGTTAAGGGGTCTCACGACTCTTAAAACTTTAAAATTTTCGAAATTTTAATTTTTTAGATGTTAAACTTCTATCTTTTCTGAACATTTTCATATAATTATTTCCTTGAAATTCCCATTAGAACAGAAGTTATGGCTTTTAGAATTATACCCTCTCAACAGTTGACGCGGCGTTTCCGAAACTTTGAAGTCATTTTTCTCCAAATGACGTTTTTGGGCATAACGCGCACGATATCGCAAAAACTTCTGAACATTTTTTCACGAAATTTTCAAAACGTATGTTTCATGTTAGTCTGTATAAACTGAACCTAAAACTTCCTTTTTATTGTTAATTTTTTTTTTTTTTTTAAGTGATATTGTTGAAATTTTCTAAATTGTGCTTCAACTAAATACAATTTTCTATTAAAAATATAAAAATAACTTAAATAGAAATTTATTTAGGTTCAGGGTAATTATTCCAATTTGAAGTATAAGTAGGCACCAAAATTTTCAATGTAGTTGCAAAATTTATTTTGTAATCCTGCAAGTAATCTGTTATGCCGTTTTTCTCATCTTCAAATGTCTGACAGTTTGGAACCCCCTGTAAATGCTAATTCTGCATCGTGCAATTTTTTAAATATTTGAAATGAAAAAAACATACTTATATCTTTCATTCCCAATTATAATTATGTCTTAAAATCAAATACATTTTAAGATATTAAATGTTGAAAATGCTCTTACTTTTTTTCATTTTTTTTCCAATTTTAAGAGACCTGAGACCCTTAATCAGTTGTATGTAATTTTATTAATATCTTTAATAGCTTTGATGTCGTAACATTTATATGTCAAAAGTTTATTTTATTCTTGCATTCCTTTTTGCAGAAAAACGTAGATATTGCTACTATTTTAAACTCTACTTTAAGAATGACAATTTGTTATTAATCTTTTATCAATTTTATGTCTCCATGTCCTTTTGTTACATACATATCGAAGGTTTACATCTGCCCTCTCCTCCTTTATTTTATTTGACATCTATACAATATAGAGTCCCGATTATCCGAGTCCCGCTTAACCGAGTTTCCGTTTTAACCGAGTTATTTTCTTCTGATGGACTGATTCTTCTTCACACTGATGGCTCCCATTATTATGAAACAGGCAGATGAAAGAGCTGTCGTAAAAAGTTAGAACTCTAATTTTCTGTTCAGAATGGAAGGGCCATAATTATTTTTTTTAGGGCCATAATTATTAACTTTTTACGACTGCTCTTTCATCTTCAACTAACACTTCATTTATAATGGGTGTTTCATAATAATGGAAGCCATCAGTCATTCAGAAGAAAATGATTCATTCGAAAGGTATAAGTCGATTGAAAAAAACTGTTTAATACTTTGAGTAGAAAGAAGAGGCTACACCTGCAATTTTCATGACACTAATAGAATCACATAGCTGTCAATTTGTACGGTTTTGTTACCTCTAAAATAGAATACAAATTTTTGCCATACTTAATTGTTGACAATTGTTAAATTTCGGCGATTGAATTAGGCAAAATTTACTGGTAAGTTTTAGTGGTAAGGAAAAATCTTAGAAATTAGTAACTATGCGATAGCGTAATACTGTAGCAAAACAAAACAAAAAAAAAACTGCAGTAAAATTGACATTTAGCGAACAAAGAACTGAACTATAAAGAGCTTTTTCAAATAGACAATTTCATTCCCCGTTTTTCTTAAAAGTAACGGAAATGTACATCAAAGAAATGTTGCTAGTACCATAAAAATTATTTAATTAAGTTGAAATTTATATTTCATCTCCTTAGTTAGTGACGATTTGTGTAAATCCGGTTTATCCAAGTTTTTTGCTTATCTGAGGTAAGATTGGTCCATATTAACTCGGATAATCGGGACTCTACTGTACTATCAATGTAAAATTATTCATTGAAAGATCATTTCAAAATTTAGAAAAGTTCCCCCCGGATGTCAAATTTGGGGGGAGGGGCTCGGGAGGTGCATAGCATGAATAAGTGGTCACAGGCTTTCGCAACAATATGTCACATGTAGGGATCGGTAGAAGTTAGAAAAATGCCCCCCTTTGGGTTATCGCACCTCCTGGAATACACCCCCCCCCCCTCTCTTTGAAATACCGGTTGCGCAAATGTGTTACTGGTCTACACTGACTATATAAAAAAGGTTGGTTGGTTGGTTGGTTGATTTTTTGACGGCCGATTATCTACTCTTGGGATATAGGTCCTAGAAGGAGTGCCCTTCGTGGGGGGTCTTTCAAAGGGAACCTAACCCGTATTTACGCATGGGAATCCAAGGTTTCGAAGAAAACCACGAAAATTCCGAAACGGTTAGGGCGACGGGCGCGATTGGGTTCGAACCCTGCACCTCCCGTCTACCAGCTTCAAGAGCAGAACCTCTCAGCCACTGGTGGGGCATATAAAAAAGGACTCATATAATGTAGAAATTTCATAAATTTCACTCAATTATTTCTATCTGAGGGCAAAAACTTATTCATGCACCCTCGTACTGCAACTATTTTAAATTCGACTTTAAGAGTGACAATTTTCTATTAACCTTTTTTACTAATTTTATGTCTCCATGTCCTTTTGTTACGCACATATCGAAGGTTTAGATCTGCCCTCTCCCACTTTATTTTATTCGACATCTATATTTACTATCAATGTAAAATTATTCATTGAAAGATCATTTCAAAATTCCGTCAATTGGGATTTCGCATCTTATCTCTGAACTATCACCCCCTTAATGCCTGGGGCACAAATTGATCTGAAGATCACGTGTGGGAGTTTTGAAAAGGTTGAGAAAAAAGCAGGAACAATCATACATATTTCTTATACATCCTTCTTAGAATACGTATAAAGTTTGCGATCAGCATTTTAAAGAGGAATAAAAAAGAAAAGAAAAGAGAATAGTGTTTTCTTTTTATTTCAAAGGCACTGCCCAGAGCTTTCGTTCAGCTTTTGTCGGCGAAAGTTGTTGATGTTGGAGATCTTTCTTTTGGATATGAACGTCAAGAGCTGCTCACCCGCCTTTCTTCCTTTTTTATCAATCACCTTTTCGAAGTGGCCGAAAGAATTTTGTAAAGAAGAAGTGGTAAAAGATATTGGATTTGTATCGATTTAGATATGTAAAGGGGAAAAAAGATTTTATCTTAAACTTGGAGTTCTAAAAGGAACTTTCCACTAAGTTTTTAGTAGTAAGTTTTACATTCATTGTTCTGTTCGGAAGAAAAAAAAATCAATTATAAATAAGAATCTATTGCCGTAATCTATGATCTTACGTATGTAAAGGTGAGATTGTAGGAAATTTAGCTTTTATGTTATCAATTTGAAAGTAAATGGATTTCAAAATGTTTAACCTTCTAATAGATGTTTATAAATTTCAACATATTAACAGTGTTATATCTGCAAAACAGATATAATTGATTGATATCATCGTCATCATTATCGTTATTAACCATTTCCAATCCACTGTTGAATGTAGGTCTCTCCCAGATTTTCTCCATTATTTTCTGTTTAGTGCTGTGGTTATCCAATTATCACTCACCAGCCACTTTTCTGATATCGCCACTCAATCTTATCTGATGTCGTCATCTTGACCATTTTATATCTCTGGAATACCATTGTAGGGTGATTGTACACCTTCTACGTACTTTACTCACGAATGGCAACAACCACGCCTCCGAGGGTGCATATCCTCCGAAAAAGACTGTGTATTAGACAACGGGGAAGCAGTATCAAAACATTCTTCACGCCTATTGCTGTTTACATCTATATATCGGCAGCTGACACGAAACATGGGCAAAGTTCTATTGTCTTGTCTTCTTGCAATTTGCCGAGCCTTTTTCTATTTTAACCGTTTAACTCTCTCGATGATGTCAAAAATTTTCGTTTGACTTCTTATCCAGGTCTTCTTTTCTGTTTCTTCTAGTTGTGGCCAGCATACATCTTCCCATACTTCGTTGTATTGTTTGTAATCTTCGTACCATCCGTTTTGTTAACGTGCATGTTATATTGAACTTATATTGATCAAATAAAATTTAATAAGCATTATTTTTTTCAGTAAAACGAATTAACTTGAGCATTAAAAAGATCAAAATATGAAAGAAAAATATAAAGTAATATTTCCTTCTTATACATACTTTGTTGTAAAACACAAGAGAGACAGGTCTGTATTTTCGATACACTGTAAAAAAACGGACTAAAATACGGAAATACTACTGGAAATCTAGACGCCAGTATCCGTATTTTAACGGAACTTTTTCCCGGTAAATTACAGAAAATTTTCGTTAAATTCCAAAAAAAAAAAAAAAAAAAAAAAACCGGAATTTTTTCTGCAATTTACCGGGAAAAAGTTCCTTTAAAATACGGAAACAGTACTGGCGTCTAGATTGCCAGTACACTGTTAAAAATTTGCAACATTCTGGCAGGTCATTTGACCGTTTTGTCCGAAAACGGTTACACAACCGTGAATTTAACACTATTCTGACCATATTATTGGCCACTTTATGGTCCGAATATAGTTAAATTATGGTTATGAAACCGTTTTTTCAAACAACGGTCGAATGACCTGCCAGAATGCTGCAAAAATTTTAACAGTGTAGTATTTCCGTATTTTAGTCCGGCTTTTTTTACCGTGTACGTTTCTCTGTTATTTCTGCAATTCTTATATTGATTTGAATGAACAGTCAATAAATAAGCGATCTCAGGAATTCTTTCTTAATTGGGATTTTCTTTATACATAAATACAGCTACTTTCTACCAGAAGGATACTTTTTAATTTTAAGTAATTAGTGTGTATATTAAAATTCGTGGACAACAAATTGAGTAGGTTAAAATTGATTGCCAGCTTTAGATAAATGCTGGATCAGGATTATGTTTTGAAACATCGGTAAGGCGACTAAAAGAATTTCGATCACTAAATTTAAACATACGGAAAAATATTTAAGTGAGAAAGAAAGAATGGTTGATGTTAGTAATAATGATTTATAAATATAAAAATATTTGAAATTTAAATATTAATGTTATTATAGGCATAGATATATTGAGCTCTTTATAACCCTTAATCTAACATAGTATATCTGAATTCACATATATATAAACCGACTGACGATTAGACGTTCATGTGTCATAGTTGTTTTTCAAATTTCCATCATCATTTGATTTCCACAATCCATTTTTATCTCAATGAATTATATTTATTTCAATTTTGCCATTCCTCACATCTTTAAATATGTTTATGTTTTTCATTATCGAGATTTCATGGGTAGATTTTATTTAATATTTCTTTTTCTTTTAAACAATTATGTAAAATATTATTACTTGGCATCTTTGAATTAGAGTTTCAGTCATTTTGCTATTAGAACTTGTTAGTTATTTTTTTATTTTAAAGATATGCTATACATAAAATAATTACATGCCATCTTTAAATTAGACATTTGGACAGATTTTGTTGTACGAACTTGTTTGTTGTTTTTTTATTTTAAAGGTATTATATCTAGGTCTATCTATCTATCTATCCAGTGGTGTAGTCGTAAAAAAAAAAAACAGAGGGTATACGCTCAAGCCAGAGAGTATACCCTAGTGTGTATATATTATAGCTTTCTTGAGAACAGAGGGTACACGTTCTAAGCAGAGGGTATACGCTCAAGGCAGAGAGTATAGCCTAGTGTATATATACTATAGCTTTCTTGAGAAACAGTGGGTATACGGTGTTCCTTAAAAAAAAACCAGAGGGTATACGGCGTATACCCCCGTATACCCTCCACTACATCCCTGTATCTATCTATCTATCTATCTATATATATATATATATATTATTTGAATACTTAAAAAAAAATGTCTCGTCGAATTTCGCATCTTATATCTGAACGCCCAGGGATCAAATTGATTTTAACATCACGTATGGAAGTTTTGAAAAAGGAATAAAAGGGGAACAATCATAGCTATTTCTTACATCTTTCTTAGAATACTTATAGTGGTTGCGATCAGCATTTTAAACAGGCATAAAAAGAATTGAAAAAATAAACGTGTTTTCTTTTTATTTCGGAAGCACTGCCCAAAGCTTTTTTTAGCCCTTGCCGGCGAAAGTTGTTGATTTTGGAGATCTTTCTTCGGATATGGACATAAAGAGCTGCTCGGCCATCTTTGAACTTTTTTCTCAATCAGCTTTTTGGAAGTGGTAAAAGTAATTCAAAATTAAACCATAGGATTTGTATCGATTACAAAATTTAAAGTGAAAAAACAATCGTCAGCCAGAAAATACTGATCGACACAATTTTATCTCAGTTGAAAATCCGCAACTTTTCATCTCAAGATTGTACTGCTCATCTTTTTTTTTTTTTTTTTGTCATTTATTTATTACAGTTTGCTGGTCATTCAAACTTATAAGATTTGTGTAAAAGATAAAAAGCATTATTTATTAAGGGATTATATTTACCTGCATGGCCAAAAAAACAATTTTTGGGTTTTTTTTTTTTTTTTCAGGAAAATAAAACAAGGTATTTCAAAATCTCGGCACAGATGTCATATACGCACCACGTTCGCGCGATTTTTTTCTGACGCCAATCTCATATACGCACCGGGGTACTTAACTGGCGCCAAAGTGTCGTTATTTTGCTTGATATGGTAACCCGAATGTTGTTGTTTATTTATTAATAAATTGTTTTTTACTTTTATTTTCTTTTTTTAAATTATATAAATTATTTTGCTCTGTAGTTATTAATTTAACATTTTTTTTTTATTTATTGTTATTCCTTTTTTAAAAATATATATGTAACTGGTATTCGGGTTTTCGCCAAATTGGCGTCAGAAAAAAAACCCGCACTAGCGTGGCGCGTATATGACGTCTGTGCCAAAACCTCTTTTTGCATTTTGTCTATTACGCTTGAAAGAAAAAGAATGGATTTTTGTAATGACGAAATAAAGTTAATAAAGAAACCCGCTGCCGGAGATGGTGTCGTTCTGGTATCCGTCCATGGTGATTACTGTAATTTTGTCAAAAGTTATCTAACATTATAAAAAGCATAATGGCTTTACTCCGAATACTTAAAACTATAGAATAAGCTTTCAAGTTTTGGAAAAATTAATATCGGAGAAAATGGGGGCCGTTCAAAATTAAAGTACCGGTTTTCACCAAAATATTTGAATGTTAATTGTTTATAAAAAATAAAAAACCTTCATATCTCCAAAAGGAACGATTGTTCTTTAGATAATGTTATCGTTAAAAATTCGCCAAAATTTGAAGAAGTTCGTTTGGGATTTCTTCGACTTATTCTGATCACCGATTTTAAAAACGAAGTTTTGAGATAATCACGTTTAAAGATTCAAATTATAATTTATGGATGATGAACGAAATAAATTAAAGTGGTTATAAACGAAATAAATTAAAGTTCTTAATTTTTAAGCGATCTAGAAAATGTAACTGTATACTCTTTACTAATTTCAGTTTCAGAAATGCAATAAATAATTCATTTTTTGAAAGTTTGGGGGTAGGTTTAACACCTTATTTAAAATTAGTCAAATAGTATCTATAATTTAATTAAAAGTTATTAAAACTTTAAATGAGATCTCGGATACAACTGTAACCAATTGTCTCACATACGGTGGCATTGCAATGCAAATGATAATAGTAATAATAGCAATAAATGTTTAAGTAAACTCTGTATTGTAAAATCAATGGAATTTCGAAAATCGATGAAATATAATTACAGTAGAACCTCTTTTATTCGAAACTCGTTTAACCGGAACTCTCGGTTAACCAAAATCCATTTTTAAAGCTTTTTTTTTTTTTTTTTTTTTTTTTTTGTATGCAAAATCCAATTTAATAGCTTTAAAAAAAAAAAAAAAATCTATCATATTCCTTGTGTGGAAGCGGTCTTTTCCAAACTACGAATACATATAAATATTTTCGATTTCCTTTCTTAGAGTTCCTTTGAATTTAACTTGAGCTCCCGTAAGCTGTGGTGTGGAACGAAGCAAACAAACCAATTCTGAAGCTTTTTTTTTTTTTTTTTTTTTTTTAGTACTATTACATTCCTTGTATGCAAAATCCAATTTGATAGCTTAAAAAAAAAAATCTATCCTTGTGTGGAAGCGGTCCTTTCCGAACTACGAGTACATGTAAATATTTTCGATTCCCTTTCTTAGAGTTCCTTTGGATTTAACTTGAACTCCCGTAAGCTGTAGTGTGGAACGAAGAAAACGAACCAATTCTGAAGCTTTTGAATGTTTTGCAAAAGGTTTGGAATATCTGGAGCAGCAGAAAGACTGCGATACTGGTGAACTAATAATATTAAAAAACTGCGTGATAGAGCTTCAAAGCAAAGGTGCTGCGACAAAAACTGCGACAAACAAACAAACAAGAAACTGCTATAAACAAATCATTTTTTTCAAACCCTTATGATATATGTAAAAGGTACTTAATTTCAAAATTAAAATTCAGGTAATTTATTCTTGTTTCTATTTTGCTATTGCTTTATTTTTATTAAGAACTTGTTGCCATAATAAGAAATATTGCATGTATTCTTTGTAATCTATAAATAAAAGTATTCTCGATTATCCGAAAATTTCGATTTTCCAAGGGATGGTCGGTCCCAATTACTTCGGATAATCGAGGTGCTACTGCATTACTTTCTAATTGCATTTGCATTGCATTACTCTAATAACTAATTTTGTCGTCCTATTTCCGTTATGAATCGAAAATTAATTGTGACAATAGAAATGAATTGTAATATCTCCATATTCAGTAAAGGTCAGAAAAATTTTAGTAATGGACATCCAAAAAAATGTTTGTATTCAGAATCAAAGTAAGTAATTAATTACCATACTTAAAAAAAAAAAAAATACATACATTAAGATAAAAATACTAAATTAAACTTTTTTAAATGTTTCTTTTAACTTCCAATAATGTGAAGTTTAGATAAAGAGACTATATATATATGAAGCTTAGTTACCGTCATCATACTATCATTGAAATACTGTGCAACTGTGATACAAAATGATGTCTTCCACAGAATCAAAAGGTAAAACTTTTGAAGCAAATTGAAAATGTAAACTGAGACAATACACGAAAACATTAAAAGTCAGATATGTGGGGGAAAAAACAGAAGAAATCAACGAATGAAAACGGTTTAAACATACACTGTACAAAAAAGCCTGAAAAACGTGCAACTTACGAAGAAAACGTACAAACTGTCAACCTTAACTGACTACTTCCACCAATGAAGCTTTTCCAATTTTCTTTTCTGACCCACTCACAAATTTATCCTTTACTAAACTTGTCTGGACGGTTTCCGCTTTTCCTGGTCACTTCTAACTAGGAAAGTTACCAAACAAGAAGAAGATTTATTCAACTTGTTTCATTCATTCCTGATATCTCACCATTTTACATAATTTTTTTCAATATGTTTTTAATGAGAATTTTTCAAGCTTTTATTATGCAGAAAAATTTCGTCCACATCTGTATTTTTGAAAACTCTTCGTCTATGATATAAAATATATATTATGTTTCATTTAAATAAGTATGTTTATCATTAGTTGAATGAGTTCAAATTTAAATAACGATTTTGAAAAAAATCACTTCGGTTCTTTTCGATTTTTTTCTTCCTTTTTATTTATTTTTTATTTATTTAAACCCATCCGGAGTTTTTCGGATTTCGGATTGGACAAAATCATGCCAACCCTGATCAGGAAGTGAGTGAAACATCCATTAAAAAATTCCATCTTAAATGGAAAACAAGAACGAAAAATCATGCGTCCAGCATAGATTATGTAACACTTTCTAACATATTTAGAATAGTGTAACAAAACTTCACAGTTTATTAAGATAAAATAGGATGTCTAAATAAACAATTTATAAAACTCATAAGGCATTTGAAAACCCAATTTCTGCTATTACAATCAATAATCGGAAAAATATCCTTTTTTGTGCAGCTCTGTATATGATATATGGATTTGTGTATATACCACACAGTATGCTAAGAGTTAGTTCAGCGAAACGAATAGCACAGTTGAAAATTTCCATTCTGCATTTTCCGTCAGAAATGTACTTCATAACTTTTGTGCAGCCCTATATATGATATTATAGGATTTATCCACACCAAGCAATATTTAAAATAAAAAAAGTTCAATTTAAAAACGTGTACCATAACTGGAAACACACTTCCAGTAATTAGTGTTCATAGGCTTCAATATACAGTAAAGCGCCGATTATCCGAACAAATCGGAACCGACCCTAGTTCGGATAAGCAAAAGTTCGGATAAATGGGCAGACAATTTAAGGGATGCTTCTGACTATACGAAACCTTGGACTGGCAGCACCAGTTAGCACTGGCATGTTTATTTATTTATTTTATTTATTTATTTTACATTTCTTATCATTAATTTTTTTTCTCTCTTTTTATCATTTTCTGAACTCCAGAGATTATAATTTAAGCAAAAAAGCTTTTGATGGTTGTTTGTTTAACGAAGATATTCTTTTCAATGCTGCCATATCTCGAATTCTTCTTAAATACGTTAGTTAAATAGGACCGACGTTCTTCTGCCGTTCGAGCCATTTCATAGCTGTTTTCAAACATTCAAAGGCTTCGTTATGGGATGGACCTGGGTTATTTTCAGAGCATTCGCTTTCATTTTCTTCAATTTCTTTTTCATCATGAATCTCATCATCATTTAAAATCTGATATACAGAGTCATGCACTTCACTATTTAATCACTCGTTAATTTCACTTTATTCATAGCTTAGGATTCCTCCCATCTCCTTTATTGTTTTACATTCCACATTTTCTGATTAACTATCAGTTTTTTCTGTATTTAAAATTTTATTCGTAGCCAATGAATAATTGGGAGTTCAGTTAAAATATTTTTGGGAGAAATAGGCTGTTCGGATAGCTGGAAGTTCGGTTATATATATATATATATTTAAAGAAATAGGCTGTTCGGATAGCTGGAAGTTCGGTTATATATATATATTTAAAGAAATAGGCTGTTCGGATAATTGGAAGTTCGGTTAATTGGAGTTCCGATAATCAGCGCTCTACTGTAGTTCAATTTCTTCTGTAGTGAAAATTTTGCATGTCCCTATAAATGAATGATATTTTATGCGTACCCTATTCTACAGTAGGCGTCGTGTAGCACACCTCAGCGATATATATAAATTGCAGTGTGTTTAAAATAGTGCAATACTAGGTTCAGCAAAAAGTTCTGGGAAATTTGTGAAAGTTGTGTTGTACTGCGCAAATTAACAACAAAAGCAACAAGGACTATTCTTCAAAGTACACACCATCATAGTCCACGACTTTCTGCCCTCGTTCTGCCAGATTCCGGATTAGCTGGAAGTACGAAATTTCTCACGGTATTAGCACCTTCACCCTCATTAAGAGGCTACTTCAGTCAAAGGAAAAGACCCGTTCGCTAATGCTAATCCTACGGAAGAAATTTATAAAGATATCTCGGTCGCATTTCAATATTTTTAAATGATTTCTTTTGCATTGAATAGTTGAGATTGATCTGTACAAAGGCCGTTTTTTACTTTTTCGATTTTGTTTGCAGGTATTTCTTATGAGAACACTTTCACTTTTGGAACCGGTTTCGAAAGTAAAAGCATCCCCATAAAAAATATCTGCAGTCAAAATCGAAAAAGTAAAAAACGGCCTGCATACAGATCGATCTCAACTATTCAATGCAAAAGAAATCATTTAAAAATGTTGAAATGCGACCGAGATATCTTTATAAATTTCTTCCATAGGATTAGCATTAGCGAATATGTCTTTTCATTTGACTGAAGTGGCCTCTTAACGGCCTACTTCAGTCACGCGAAAAGACCCGTTCGCTAATGCTATTCCTATGGAAGAAATTTATAAAGATATCTCGGTCGCATTTCAATATTTTTAGATGATTTTTTTTGCAGTGGCTAGCTGAGGTCAATCTGTAAAAAGGCCGTTTTTTATTTTTTCGATTTTCATTGCGGATATTTTTCAAGAGGACGCTTTCATTTTAGGAACCGGTTCTGAAAATGAAAGTGTCCTGATTAAAAATACTTGTAAAGGAAATTGAAAAAGTAGAAAACGTCCTGCATACAGATCGACCTCAGCTAGCCACTGCAAAAAAAATCATCTAAAAATAGTGAAATGCGACTGAGATATCTTTATAAATTTCTTCCATAGGAATAGCATTAGCGAACGGGTCTTTTTTGGCGTGACTGAAGTAGGGCCTTAATCTCATCGACGGCTTCCAGAATCGTTAGAACTTTTCTCCAATAATGCCGGATCAACACACGCAAATCATACTGTTCAATAGGTATCTTGGAGCCGAAATTTCTGAACTCCTGTAGGTATACTACTAGTACTCCTGTATACAATACAAATTCTCGTAACTATCAGATTAAAAATTTCCCAGAACTTTTTGCTCAACCTAATATTATTAAAATAAACCGCAAACGATTTTCTCCCATAGACCGTAATGTAACGGAATTCTTTTGAGTGTCTCCGTTAATGAATCGTAAATACCATACACTTCATTTTAAATACCGAACATGCCATAGTGATACCTAATAACATCTATTAATGCCATGACAATCGGACTATATTTACACGAGTTAGACCACGGACGGGGAGACAGACAGATAAACCGAATTCATAAACACTTTTCAACTTTGTCGGAAAGTGTTAAAAAACAAATTGAGAAATTGCTTCAAACTGAAGTAGAAAAGTTTAAATTGAAGTAATGAAAAGACAGGTCATATTAATAGGACACCAGACCTGAACAGGTTAAATAAATACCCAATTCTCAGTTGGTAAGGACAATCATTCTAGAACACCAAAAAAAAGTGCATAGCAGAATGTAACAAGACTTAAAAATTTTTAGTAACTTAAAACAAAAAAGTGCTCGTTTACAAGTTGCGAAGTTATTATCATATTATGAAAATCCTCTAATAGAAAGTGTATGTTGCAAACTAGTATATTGCAAACATAAAAAAAAACATTCTTCTATAAATCAAATCATCTGCAAGCAAAATTAAATGACAATCTATTTGTTCTTGAGATATAGCTGTCGCGGTAACCGTGAAAAACAAACCATAAGAGCGACATCTGTTGGGTAGTATACACCCAAACCTAATAAGAATCTGTTTTTGTCATGGTCTAAAAGAATATAAAGTTTGATGGAATTTGGCACATTAGTTCTTGAGATATAGCTATCGCTGAAAACGTGAAAAATACAGCATAGCAATGCTACAGTTAAGCGATTTATACCAAAACCTAATCAGCACATAATCATGCCAAGGTCTAACTGAATCTGATTTTTTATTAAATTCAGTGAGTTAGTTCTTGAAATAAAGTGCCCAAAATGTTTATGTCACAGACAGACTCACAGACAGACATTTTCTACAAACAGGCAAATAGTATTCAGGACCTTTTAAAACGTATAAATCTGTCGAAAAACGGAAATCGATTTTTTTTATGAATCTGATACCTTATACTTGTAAGAAGAAAAAAAAAAAGTAAATGTTTTCCTTGATGAAACGAAAGAAGGCATTCAAAATAATTAGCAGTGCTTATAAGCAAAACTAATAAAAATAAGCGCTCAAGCAAATTTATCTACCTGCTTCATTTTTCTTGGGTAACCAGATAAATCCAGTTATAAGCACAACAGGAATTCGATGACCTTGATTTATGATCGGGAAATAAAAATGCCAACAGACATTGATTTCAGATAAGTAAAGCGGAAGAGAAAATAAATACTCATTCCAAGGTATATTGGGCACAGAAATAACCAAAAAGTAAAAGTACCTTCATAAGCTATAAAAGTTCATTCTTCAGTAAACTTTCAGATATATATTACATCTGATGAAATTATTTAAGCTATTAACGTCTGCTATTTTCCAATACTTCCCGTATTTCTTTCTTAAGCTTACTGAGATAAAATAAATGGTTTACCCTGAAAAACAATATACGGAGAGCGGGGTAGAGGAGGTACCTTTTTGATTAATGATTTTTGTGTATTTTATTTTTTCCTCAATTTTTACACAATAAATGCTATGATTCCTTGGCTTAGTAAAAATAAATAAATAAATAAATAATAATAATAATAAAATTGTAATTTAATAGATTACAACGACCATTTGAAATTTATTTCGTCCACCAAATTCCGTCGCAACCTCTTCAACAACAGATCGCAAAGATCAAACTTCAGACAACCAAAACC
This sequence comes from Maratus speciosus, assembly GCA_963932465.1. NCBI lineage: Eukaryota > Metazoa > Arthropoda > Arachnida > Araneae > Salticidae > Maratus > Maratus speciosus. Next base: position 236,429,021 of record OZ010797.1, on the reverse strand, counting down.
TTCATCGATAAACTCTCCAAGTCCCGTTTCGAGAAGAAAAACAGTTTACAAATCGAAAGCAGTTCCACCGAATCATCCACAGATTGCGACAAATTACCTACGTTGAGCTCAATTTTTCCCGGTTAGAATCGACCGATTGTAAAACACCGTGGCTAGTGGATTGGAGCCCCTCGAGACATGGCCTTTTACTATCAATCGATTAAACATTAGATTGTTTCCTTTTTCGCGTTCGTCTTTTATTCTGTAATCGATTTTCATAGGCTACATAATCAGTTGAAGACTTCGATTTTCATGGGCTACATAATCAGTTGAAGACCTCGATTTTCATGGCCTACATAATGAGTTGAAGACCTCGATTTTTGCTTTGCAAGACGATTTTCATTTCGGCGTCGCTCTTTGGCTCTGGATTTTTCCATACCTGATAATTTGCGCCTACCCAATTTGTTACTTTTTCAATTTTTAACGATTTTATGGCTTTCTATTACCTATTCAAATAAAAATTCTTCTAAAAGTAAAGAACATCGTTGAATTTCGTTAAAAAAAAAAAAAAATGCGAGCATCATTTGGCCCCATCTTCGACCAAAAACAACAACCATTTCCGAATGGTTAAAAAGTGGTTAAATAGGGGACCAGAAAAAGTTTTATTAAGAAATGTATACTCTTCAGCAGTCTGGGACACACTATTTTGCATGTATTTACGTACGTTTTAAGATACATTATTCAGCAAAAAAGAAATGTATCCAGTGGTATACGATAATTAAAAGTCATCAGTTATTAAATACTAAATTAGCATTATTAAAGTTATTTAATTAAACTACTTACAACGCAGTGTTAATTATAGTAATTGAGCTATATTTACTATAAAAATTGTTACTTGTAATCACATTATTTACTCATAATTGTATATTGGTAGCAGACACTAAAAATACAGCTTTTCCTATCCCGTGCAGATTACGCTGTCTCATAAACTGCCAACTTCCTGTTTTCTAGTTTTACAATTTCTGTTTGTTAAGTTTGTGATTACAATGAGAATTTTAGCAGTTAACAAGACGATAAATGAGTATAATTTAAAAATTGGGCACTTTTTTTATAAGACATATCTATTCTGTGCTTCAAAAAATACATATATCAGTAGAGAATTACTGCGACGTAGTAAAAAAAAACGTTATATAAATCCTAATTTGTTTATCGCATGAATTTCGCAATTACACGCAAAAGTAGATTGCTCTGTCATCTATCAATACGTATGAGTACTGTTGCTCATTTGCACTACAAAACACTAATTTTCTCGTACTTTTTTATGATGCTGTCTCCTAAAATCTCTGTTTCTGTTTATTTTTCTCCATTCCTTTATATTTCCCCCCTCTAATTTCTTTTTATACTGATAGACCAGGAGGCAGCTGCACAAGCCATAATCTCATCAAATTGACGGCTGAAATTCCAGGATTAGTTAAATCTCGATTCGCGTGTGAAAATGCAACTGATCTGCCAAGTCATGTCTTGGTGGAAAACACCTGCAAACCCGAATTTATGACTGGTAGGTTTACCATTATGTTTTTCTGCTCCTAGCCTTTCATATTTTCATACATTTTGGGTGCAGGAAATCACAATGGATCAATCACAATCCTACCGATCAACCACTAAAATCGAGCCTGCTGGTGGTTCCCACCAAATTATGACGTGTCGGACTAGTTGCATTTTAACCCTTAAATGCCGTGTGTTGCCTTTCGGCTACATACCCAATTTGATCTTCTAAAATACTATTAGAATAATATTGTACATAATAATATTGTTTTCACATACTTAACAAGATCTAAAAAACATACTATCGTATATTCTGTGCCTCTCTTCATTATTTTACCTATGTACCGAGACTCCCGAAATATCCAAAAATTACTCATCATTAATGATGAAAATGTTGATTTGTGGTACGTAAATAAAAACATCGACAGACATCTATTTCGGATATCTAAAGCTAGAGACGGGGAAAAAAAGCTCACTCCAAGGAATATTGGGCGGAAAAAGATGCTAAAAGTAAATATGTTTATTTTAAAAAATGCATTTTTAAGTAGGCTTTAAAATACATTAAAAATCTTTAACCTTTCTGGTATTTTCCATAGATTCTTCAAAACTTTCTCACTTCTTCACTTCAAAACTTTTTAACTTTAGTCTCCAACATTTTTTTTTTTTCACTGGTGAAATTTTTAAGCCAATGTTCTTCTCTATTTTTTTTAATTTGCCCATTTCTAATTTTATTTTTGGTACTTTTATATTTATTTTTGTGTTTATCACTTTCATTTTCTCCCTTCTCTTCCTTATTACATTTTTTTTCTCACACTCTCATTTTTTACTTTTTAACTTTCCACATATATTTTTCTTTTTTATCCAGATAAGATTTTGAAATATAATCTGTATAATATGTTCTCTCTTTTTTTTTTTTTAACCCTTTCAGGGGCAAGGTACTTGTATTCGTAAAATGTTCAAATAATTGAATGACACCGGTATTTAGAAGACAATTTATGTGTAAACAAGTAAAAGTAAATTTTCGCGTACTTAATAAAGATGAAATTTTCATTCTAAAATTCCGGTGCCAATGTTACAATTAGGGGTTAAAATTATGTGATGCCGTGACGGCATCACCGTCCTTCAAAGGGTTAAATCAAATACTAGGAGATCCAATCCGGGATTCGCGGGTTACAGAATGTAGGTGAAAACCATTTTTTAATTTAAAAATCTGATAGATTTTTCTATATTTAATATACTAGGTGTCCCAAAAATTACTGATGGATTTTAAAATTCAATAACTTGCAAACGGTGACAGATATTAAAAAAAAATCTTGCAGGAGGGTTATGTATGACGTCAGGAGTTTTTTTACTGTGATTCTTGATCTTAGTTCGAATTTCAAACAATAGATGGCGATGAGAGCAATAGGTGCTCAGTCCAGAGACCATTTTTGGTACTTCGGGATCCATTCAATACATTTTAATCTCCTTTTTTCGCATGGAAGAAGAGAGAGGCCGAAAAATTGAGCCTGGATTTAGCGGTTATTGCTTGCAGCGCCATCTATCGATGCTATTTGTAACTACAACTGAGAATAGCAGCATAAAAACTCCTCACATCTTACATAACCCTCCTGCAAGAATTTTTTTAATATCTGTCACCGTTTGCAAATTATTGAATTTTAAAATCCATCAGTCATTTTTGGGACACCCGGTATATATTTTTACATTGTCCACTACTAATACCAAAAAATCATTCTTATATGAATAATACCAATTACATCACGGTGTCCGTTTTATTTCATTGAATTCAGGAAAGAAATGCAGTTGCAAGTATTAATAGATGATGCATAAATGGATATAGAATAGTAGTTACGAAAGTATGGAAATTATCTAACCTAAAATGGTACACAGATAATGTGAAAATAAACAACTCGGTTTTTATTAATAAACAATATAACATATATATAACTACTTAAAAGGTGACTCAAACATGTAAAAATATTATTTATTGCAACCCGAGAAAACAAAATTGTACGCATGCGCAAGCGGAGTTCAGTTTTTTAAAATGTATTTCTATTCAGTCAGTCATCTTTTTTCCCTTTGAAAATGAACGCGTGTGTGTTCGAAAGATCTCGTGTTGCAATAAATAATATTTTTATATGTTTGAGTCACCTTTTAAGTAGTTATATGTATGTTATATTGTTTATTAATAACAAGGTGAAATTTTCCTTCACGACACCAGTGTTTAATACAATGTTTTGACTCTATCGGTTTTTATTCTTATCGAAAGTTTTAATAGCAAAAAACTTAGCCATCAAATGTATAAATACATTTTGCTGTTCTCGAAAAAATATTTTTTTCTCGCTCAACAACGTGAAACTTTCTGACATATGAGGCTTTGAGGACCAGAGTGAACCAATCTCGCCAGCTGCAATGTCAAGAAAAATGCTTTCGAAAATTTTGAACATTTTTTTTTTTTTTTTTTTTTAAAGGCCAGAGGAGACAAAGCTTCTTCTAAAAGCTTATATGGTGATTAAGTTGATAGTGCTAGCAGGGGCGTAGATACAAAATTTTTTTCGGAGGAGAGAGTTCAAAATTTTCTCAACTTATAATTCAAAAATTTTCCAACGTGAAACAAAATGCTCTATTTCCCAACTAAAATGATATGTTCAATGTGTGTTTAATAATAATGATACTCATACAAAAAAAAAAAAAAAAAAAAAAAAAAAATCATTCTAAAGAAAAAAAAAAGTTGAAACTAAAAGCATTGTAATTATTGATTCATTTAATGAAAGTTTTTGTCTTCAATTGTGTACGAGTCGTACTTCATATGAAAATAGCCTCATATTTTTAGATTTTTGAGAAAGGAACTAAGTTTTGGAGGAAACGTATTGGAGATACTGTTGACAGACCACAACAGAGAAATTCAGGTCTGGTAGATGTATGATATTTTTGTGATATTTTCGTAGCACAGAGAAACATAAGGTGAAATTGTGTCTGGCTGCTTTTTGTATTTCTTTTGAAAGTTTAACTATTTTACTTTTATAGAATTCAGAAAGGTAGTCAGCAAAACAATAAAAAAAATCTTTTTTTTTTTTTTTTTTTTTACCATTTGGAAAAATGGTTATTGTCCTCGGTCAAGGTAGGAAATCAAAAACATATCTGAAGCTTTTTATTAGTTGAATACGCATTTTATTCGTTTTCTGATTGGTCAATACAGTAATCTGTATTTTCCCTTTACTTTAAACAGAGATGGATACTTATGTTGCCACTATGACAAAAAAGTAATAAAAACTACCAAAAAAAAAAAAAAAAATCAATAACTCAGAAACAAATTGAGATACAGCTTTCAAACAAATTGCATTTAAAAGTACATTTTTTTTCTCTATACGACGGTGTAAAGAGTAATATTGTGGGATGTTTAGAAGTTTAAGAATGAAATTTCATTTAAAATTGGTCCAGGAATATTAATGTTTAATCCATGGCATACTAATGTATGACCAGCTCCGTAGAAGTTTAAAAATTTACAGTACCGAAAAATGTAATCTATGGCGTACGTAATGTATGACCAACTCCGTGCGATTTTTTATGTCTTAAATTTTAGTCTTTGAAAAAATCATTTTCCAAATGGGCGTTGTAATTTGTTACATTGTTATTTATTTATTTATTTTTTTTTACTTAAAAAAAAGAAAAGAAAAAGTGTTTCAAAAATCTATAATTTCCCAACTCTAAGCTCAGATTTCCGAAGATCACATATATGGGGGGGTGAGGGCCCCTCTTCCCCCATAACTGCTAGAGTTACCAGGCCACTTGGTCCACTTTTGCACTGGAAGCGTGACATGCAAGATATGTTGGACTATCTACGAGTATTAAACTGGCTTTATCACTCGAAAAGTTTTGAAAAAATTCCTTATGCAGCCATTAGATGTCATGACATACAATGCTGTGACACTTGAAACTCATTTTTCACAAAAATATTGGATGGTCCACTCTGGTTCTCAATGCTTCATATTTTATGACTCATTTTTTAACGTAAAAGATTATACTTGCAGGCGTGATTATAGAAAGGATTTGTAATTAAATAGTTTTTTTCCGTTTTCCATTAAATGAATTATACTTTGTGTTACATGCGATTGTTTTTTCAAGACGGTAATTTTTTTTTTTTCATTTTCTGTGCTTTCGCATCCGGAAATTCTCTTTAAAACCAATTTTGACAGCATTTTCTGAAAAATTTTCTGTCTTTATCGAAAAAGAAGACAAAAACTGTTCTATTATCTAGTTTGTTAACCTATTTAGCTATCTAGTTCTAGATTGTTGTAAAAGCATAGAGTAACTCAGGAGTTACATGAACTTTTTTTGCCATTTGGCGAATTCTATTTTTTTTTTTTTTTTTTTTTTTTTGAACTATTAAGTGTTACTTACGTGTGATAACATGCATTTAAGGTCGTGAAGTCTGTTTTTGTTCTGATTTGTTATCACGGGGAAGTTATACTATCTTTTGTTGCTTCTGCTTGCAATGTGTTTGACTGTCGTTTTTTCTCTATATTTATAAGGTCGTCATTATTAATTCAGCAAATTATTAAAAGTATTATAAAAATTATTATACCATTGAATAAATGCTATTGTTCAGTGTAAACACTTTTAAAGTAAGTCTATAATGCAACGTTTTTAATTAACGTATTATTATAATTTTTTGAGCAATTTTTGTATGTAACTCAGAGTGACATTACGTCCAATAGAAACATAAATGTTTTCACTATTTTTCTAGTGGATAATTAACAAAAATAGACTCAAATATAATGGTTTCCGCACTGAAAAAAAAAAACCCTACATTTTAACAGTACAAGGTAGTGTTCATCTTGCGCTCAAACTTGATCACAGTTGAACGTGCTGTTTGTTTCTTTGGTTTCTTGACTATATAAACATGAAAAATACAGTAGTTGCGCAAAATTAACGGCACAATATGCTGGCAATTCGGACGCCAGCAGTTTGTGCTGGCAAATCTACAATGGTTTTTTCTACAGTGCGAACAAAATAAAAAATCACGCTTTAAAGTGTTAATAAGAGCACCTGCCAATATCACTGGTCAACAAATTTGATCTTTTGCTCTGTCCTAAAACAGAAATTAGTTGTTTTTTATGCGGTTTTTTGTGCTGATTCCGAATCTAGTTTTAGATTTACTCCAGCACGTCAAGTTTGAGAGATATTTGCTTATTTCAATTTATGCAAATTTAGTAAATTTTATACAATTATTTGCAAATTTAAGGTATAAAGCAATACCAGACAGGGTGTTTTTTGTTTTATGTTATGATTACTACCTAATTTACCTCACAAAAACGTTGTTTCTGAGATTATACTGACATGGGACTGTGAAATATTGTACCTAATTTGCATATTTTTCATGTTTTTCTAATAATGTTTCTTGACGTTCAAATATTTTTGCCGCACGAGTACGCTAATATGTTTCTAAACCAGTTTTTTTTTTTTTTTTTTTTGAGCTGATTTCAAATCTTGTATCTGTTTTCTTCTATCACGTCTAGTTTTTGAAAAAAGTGAAACTTTAGTTTTATGTCAAAAAAGCCAGAAATAGCTTTTTATGATACTTTGTATGATAAACTTCAACTAGTTAGGACAGATTCTACTACTTATTTTTTTTTTCGATTATATAAATTTTTGTTTATGTCTCTGATATGAAGCTGACCCTGTTCACCTCTTTGTCAATAAATTACACACCCCTAAAAAGCATCTTATATCAAACCTGTGTTAATGCCGTGCAAAAGTAGAAATTCATCTTACTCAAAAACTAGACATGACATAAGAAAACAGGCTGCAGATTTGAAATCCGCATAAAAATCCAGTGTAGAAAAAATTATGTTAATTTTGTGGCAACTATTTTAAAGTTGATAGTGATGTAAACATTACACCATTGAAAAATACGCAAACTAGGCTTAATAACTGATAAATAAATGTTAAGAATATGCAAATCGTGACATTTAACAGAAGCAAATAGCCAAGTAGTCATTATCTAGAAAACGTAATTAGATGTGACATATATTGTATCTAAAATCTGCATAAAATAGCACAAAAGAACTTAAATTTACATAAATTTAAATATGCAAATTTCTCAAAACCTGGACCACCTAGAGATAAACGGAAAGCATATTCGGAATCAGCACCAAAACCTGATCTAGAATCAACTAATTTTAGTTCTAGGACAAAACCGCTGTTGTACAGTGTATTTTATTTTTCCGAAAAAATATTAATTAAAAATCGTTTCAAAGAGTAACCAGACTGGATTTAACAACAGCCTTCAGGAATGCGCAAGACGATGTTACAGATATACAACAAGTTATAAAAACCCGATCAGGAATATTTATTTATTTCTGCGTCTTATATATGCCTCATTCTTAGGTAACGAGATACCAGAAAAATCCAATTGTAAACAAACCAGGATGTTATAGGCCTTGCTTTTTGATAGGGATATAGAAACGCCGACAAGCATCGATTTCGGATATGTAAAGCCAAAGAGGGGAAAAAATGTTCACTCCAAAGTATATTGGATGGAAAAACGAGTTGACAAAAAAATAATCTGTTTATGAAGATGCAAAAGAAGGCATTCTTGAAAGAGCTTGTAAATACTTTAAATCTATGTGAAGATGCGGATCTCTCGGTTGTGAAATAAAAAAGGCGACAAGCATCGATTTCAGATAAGTAAAAACAGCGAGGAAAAATAATCACTCGGAGGGATATTGTACGAAAAAGCAAAGTGATAGTAAAGTAGTATGTTTATAAGTGTGTAAAAGAGCGATTCTCGAAACTTTTTGTGATAAATTCAATGATTTCTAATAAAAAAACGAGAGAAAAATACAAATGTAAACACATCAAGAATTTATAGTCCATGATGTGTGGTCAAGAAATAAATGCGCCGACAACCATCGATTTTACATAAGTAAAGCCAGAGAAAGGAAAAAATGCACATTCTGAAGGATATTGGGTGGAAAAACAAGCTACCAGTAATACAGTATGTTTATGAGGCTATTCAAGAATATATTCTTGAATGGGTTTGTAAATGTATTGAATCGTATTAAAGCTTTCTGATATTTTCCAATATTTTCGTAACTTTGTGATAAATTCAATGATTTCCAATCAAAAAGCAAGAGAAGAATCGAAATGTAAGCACATCAAGAATTTATAGTCCTTGATATGTGGTCGAGAAATAAATACGCCGACAAGGGGCTGTGCATATATAACGTTATCAGCATTTTGCTAATTTTGGACCCCCTCCTCACCTTAGGATATCATACGTTATCATTCCTCGACCCCCCCCCCCCTCCTGATGATTTCGTTATCAATGTCTAAAAATTATTTTTATTTTTACATTATTTTTCTTTCTTTTATACTTTTGCAGTGATATACAGATGTAGTTATATATTTACTAGTGTATAACATCCGTCAAAAATGACGGAATGTTGATCTGCATTAACAATTAGACAAAACAAACAGCAGTATTTATTGCAACAATAATAATAATTAGCAAAGTGAAACACAATTTTTGAAGATTTCACAAAATATTAAAATTAAATATTCAATGCATTAAAGTTTTTTTTTTTTTTCAATTTCTACTATTAGCTCACACTCTCCCTATATTTATTTATATATTTATATATTTATCTTATACAAATTTTCAATAGTTAATAAAATACTCATTATTCATCCTATCAGGTTGAAATAAATTTTTTTAAACTTGTACTGGATGACAATTGATGTTAATAAAGTTTTTTCAAATATTAATTAATTAATTAAATTTTAATTAATTAATTTTAGTTTTGCATGGGAAACAAAATGGCCGCCATTGGTTATTGAATTTCAATGAAAGTATTTTCAATAAGGGTTACCATAGGGGTGTACCTTGTTCTGTCGCCAAATTTGGCGGCCAAAATGAGTCGCCAAAAGTGACGCCAACTTGGCGATATCTGTAATATTTCGCCAAATTCCCATAGAGTTCCATTGTAAACCTACTTATAGAAAATCAACAAATTGAGATATTTTAATGCAACAAAAACTAATATTAGCTTGATTATATTAAATTTTTCTTTGATGGCCTAAGTAGGAATTGACTTTAAAAACAAAATTTTTATATTACTTGTTAATATATTACTTTTATAAAAATAAATGAATCTGAATAATGAATGTCCCACCGCTTTTCTTTAGGGGTGGATCAAGGCATGGAGTCAGCGGGTTTTACTCATCTATGGAGCTTTACGTTTCATTTCTAAGTATGGACTTGGCGTCATTTATCATCAATTAATAAAAACAAAGGAACATGTGTTAAAATTTGTAGGTTTTTTTTTTTTTTTTTTTTTTTTTTTTTTTTTTTTTTTTTTTTAACAGAAAATACGCAAGACACATTGATTTAATTAAAGATAAATTTTTGAAATCTTCAGCTATATAACTTTAAAATTTCATTTGGTATAAATAAAATCAAAAATTATTATTATTATTATTATTTCTTTCGTAAAATTTTAATTTAATTTTATCAATTTTTAAGAACTTAGCTTATATCCACTTGAAATTGACTTGCATTGTAAGTAAATTTTATATTTTATATCAAATGTAATTAAAATGTAAGGAATACACAATACCATGTTATGTACTACATATATTAATTATATCAATGCAGATAAAATTTCGATTTTTAACATAATAACATTTGAACAAACAAAATTATAATTTAATAAGTGAAAAGATAATTTTCAGCCATACTAATCAATCGATATCGAAAGTTTTCATTTATATTGATTCCCGAAAGATGGCGCCAATGCAAAGTTAAACTCATATTGCACTCTTGTTATTTGTTGTTTACATGGAAATAGCTGGTTATCCGTTATTTTTAATTTATAATTTAAAACATTATAATTTGATAGATTTTGAACGTTTTAGAGAAAATAACGAAGAATAGATGTGATATAAAGCAGATTATATGTATATTTCCATACGTTGAATAATCGGCAAACTTACGGTCTCTTGAATATTTATGCCTAACGTGGCCGCGATAATTGCTTTTCTCGAGAATGGGTTCGCACCAGACGCGTTACACTGCTTTTTATTATATAGAGATTAGTCGCGTACTTTAAGGATTCAAAAGAAGAGAAGAAGGGAATAAAATATGAATATTATATATGAAATAAATTTATATCACATAACATCTAAAAGAGTTGGTTACTATTAAAAGTTTAAAAGTATTTAATAATAATAGTTTATTCTTACATAATGCAATCAACAGTAATATTGTCTTCTTGCACTTGCTCCTGCGGGGGAGAGTACTTATTAACATAGCAGTGGGCAATATTCTTTCTCTTTCTTTACTGGTGCAAGTGGTTGTACGGCAAGTGTCATTTCAAACATATTTTGCTCCTAGTTTCTCCAACAGGGAATTATATGCGCATATGGCAGAACAGGAATTCCGAACTTTGGGGTATTTTCCATATTTTGGAATGAAATGATTTTATGAACATTAAAAGGTTTTAATAATAGCCTTGTATTTTCATAAAAATATACAGACTTTTTGATGTGAAGAAAAAGTTACAGAAAAAAAAGAAAAGTTTGGTTGCATAAAAAAAGATAACGATATCAATAAAAAAACCTCCCCTCCCCCTACCGATATCTTTCGATATCAAGTGCCAGACCCCCCTCCTCCCCCCTAAAGTGATAACGTTATATATGCACAACCCCCAAGCATGGATTTCAAATAAGGAGAGAGGAAAGAACTCACTGTGAAGGATATTGGATGGGAAAACAAGGTAACAGTAACACAGTAATTTTATGAGGATATTGAAGAATTCTTGAATGGGTTTGTAAATGCATTAAATCGTATTTAAGTTTTCTGATTTATTCCAATAGTTTTAAAACTTTTTGTGATAAATTCAATGATTTCCAAGGGAAAAAAAAACTATATTTGCTTAGAAATCATTCTATCTACTCTTACTTTTTCTGACTTGGTTATAAGACTTCAAAAAAGCCAAATGTGGTTATAAGACTCCAGAAAAAGCCAAATATAAACACATAAAAAACTTATAGTCCTTGATATGTGGTCGAGAAATAAATACACCGACAAGCATGGATTTCAGATAAGTAAAAGCCAGAGAGAAGAAACAAACTCACTCTGAACGATATTGGGCGGGAAAACAAGCCAGAAGTGAAGCATTATGTTTATGAGGCTATTGAAAAATATATTTTTGAATGGGTTTGTAAATGCTTTAAATCATATTAAAGCTTTCTGATATTTTCCAATAATTTCGAAACATTTTCTGATAAATTCAGTGATTTCCAAGGAAAAAAACTACAGAAAAATCCAAATATAAGAACATCAAGAATTTATAGTCTAAGATATGTGGTCGAGAAATAATAAAGACCAAAAGCATCGATTTCAGATAAGTAAAGCCAGAGAGAGGAAAAGAACTCACTTTGAATGATATTGTGTGGAAAAACAAGCTAGCACATTATGTTTATGAGGCTTTTGAAGAAGTATATTGTTGAATGGGTTTTTAAATGCATTAAATCGTATTTAAGCTTTGTGATATTTTTCAAAGTTTTCGAAACCTTTTGTAACAAATTCAATGATATCCAGCGAAAAGAACTACACTTACCTAGAAACATCAAAATATTCTATATATTCCTGCTTTTTTTTTGCCTTTGTTATAAGACTCCAGATAAATACAAATGTAAGCACATCAAGAATTTATAGTCCTTGATATGTGGTCTAGAAATAAGTAAGCCGACAAGAATCGATTTCAGATAAGCAAAGCCAGAGAAAGGAAAAGAACTCAATCTAAAGGATATTGGACGAAAAAACTATCTAGCAGTAACACAGTATGTTTATGAGGCTTTTGAAGAATATATATTCTTGAATGAGCTTGTAAATACATTAAATCGTATTTAAGCTTTTTGATATTTTTCAATGTTTTCCAAACTTTTTGTGACAAATTCAAGAAATTTCAACGAAATGAACTACACTTGCTCAGAAATATTCTATATACTCCTGCTTTGTTTTACCTTGGTTAGAAGACTCCAGAAAAATCCAAATCTAAGCACATCAAGAATTTATGTTACTTGATATGTGGTCGAGAAATAAATGCGCCGACAACCATCGATTTCACGTAAGTAAAGCCAGAGAAAGGAAAAAACTCACTCTGACTGATATTGGATGGAAAACAAGCTACCAGTAACAAAGTATGTTTATGAGACTATTCAAAAATACATTCTTGAATCGGTTTATAAATGCATTAAGTTGCGTTAAAGCTTCTGACATTTTCAAATATTTTCGAAATTTTATGTGATATATTCAATGATTTTCAATGAAAAAAACTGTGCATGAAGGCGAATCAAAGTAACTGTGAATTACTTTTTATTTTTACTGGAATGTAAAGCTAATGCAATTTTATATTACTCTTTATTTCTTCACGTGTGTAACCGATTTTGCTAGAAATAGCGATGTTAAAAAGAGAAATTATTCTGAATCTACCAAAACTTTGCGAAAATTAAACGTAACCTCTTCTGAGTATTCCACGATTCCGAAAGAATGGTCCTTTATCTTAAGAAACCTCATAAACCAAAATATATCCGAGATTTAAAATAGCCTTTCTAAAACAAATGTTTCTTTTGCTATTCGTTTCAAAAGAGAATACCCGGAGATGCGAACTCCGAACGTCTCGACTCCATCCTTTTGTGCGCGGGTTTTGCTGTTCTGATGACCAATCATCTAAGAGCACAGGGTTTCAGGAATAGTGATGCCCGGGTTCCGTGCTCCTCCTTTGCCGAAAGTATGTACCCTTGCGGTGTCCTCGACTAAACCCATAAATATAGGATACCATTAGAAGGAAAACCCTTATCTAGTAACACAGGCTGACTTGCACCTCGTTGTTGCCACCAATTCTGACTACCTTGCGGGTACAGGGGAATAGCCTGGTGTGATTATCGATGTTTGGCTGTTTTTATTTCTTGCTTAACATTTGCTTTTTTGTTTTTCAATGTTAACGCAAGAAACGATATTTTTTGAGTTCATTGATAGCTAGCTCAGTTCGCAGTTCGCATACGCGGTTGGCCGACAGTGAAAGGATTTTACTTCCTATTTATATGAGTAAACCAGGCTCGTCTAACGCATGCGTAGAAGGGCTGTGTGAGCCTAGGATCGGAGGATGGTATCCCCATACATAAAGGTTTTGTAACACGATGACCATTTTCATCAAATATGCATACATGTATAACCAGCCAGTTAGATAGTTAAATAGAAAGATCTTAATAAGTAGGTAGTCAAGGAATTAGTGTAACATTAAAACGTTTGGATAAATGTGTGGTAAAAAAGGGCTTTTTTCTAGTCAAAACTTTCAATCGCTATGAAATTGAACTCGAAAATTATCAATAAATATTTTTTTCTTTCAAATACGCAAAAGGATGTTAAAAATACTCAGCAAATAATAAAAATATGTGGACTGATATTTTCTCTCTTCCTGTTTTATTGTACCTAGGTAACAATTTCCATAAAAATCCAATAGAAAGCACAGCAGGAATTCATAGACCTTGATTCGTCGTTCGGCAATAAAAACGCCAACAATCATCGATTTCGGATAAGTAAAGCCAGAGAGAGAAAAACACTTTCTCCAAGGTATATTGGGTGGAAAAACAAGCTAACAGTAAAGTGGTATGTTTATGAGTCCGTAAAAGAGTGCATTTTGGAATGGGCTTGTAAATATATTAAAGCTATGTAAACTTACTGTTATTTTCCAATAGTTTTACTAGATTTTCGACTTTTTCTGTGATATTATTGAATGGTTTTTGATGAAAAAATTATGTTTGCAATAGAATAAAATTTTTGGGAATTGAAGAAAAACTTATCTTTACTTGAATGAAAAAAGAGAGAGAGAGCAGTTTTGCATTGTCCATATTTCTACATTTAGATGACTAATTTTAATAGAAATGATTATACATATGGTGTAATTAATTTCCGAATTGTGAATTTATTATATTCTTTAGAATTATATTTCGTTTTTTTCTTCTCTTAATTTGTTTTACATTTTTTTTGCTGATGACGTTCTTAAATCATTCTTATTTTTTTCCTTATCTCTATTTTTTATGTTTTTTGTTTTCTTTTTGTCATTTTCTCATCTTTATTTGCCCTTTCTCTTTCTTATCCTCTTCTCTCTGTTTTCATGCCTATTTTCTTTTCTGCGTCATATAATTCCTTTTTAATATGATATCCATTTTCATCACATATGTAAAGAAATTCTACTTCATATATAAACAAACAGATATATAAATAGACACAAATAATAAAATATTGGCTGGCAAGTAAGGAATGGTCTATGTGATACACTGTAAAAAATTGCATTAAACTGTACAGTCACTCAACCGTTTTTGTAGATAACCTACAAGTAGAGGTTCTACAAGTAGAGGGCGTATTTGACTTTATTATGAAGCGATCTCATTTAGTGCTAAAAATCTGCGGAATATTGTTCAGTTATTCAAGAAAACGGTTAACCGTAAACTGTTTTTATACTGACCAATGACCACAAATTATGGTCAAGTTATCGTTATCTATACAAACGGTCGAATGAATTGATACTTTACGGAAGTGTTTTGGCAGCGTTAATCAGAATGGGTATAAATTATGGTTAAGTAACCGTTTCCTATTAAAACGGCTGAATGATTGGACAGTTTGCTACCTTTTTTTTTTTTTTTTTTTTTTCTTTTTTTTTGCCGTAGCGAAATTCAGCTTTTTTACCATCGACAGTTTCAATAGAGAAAAAAATGTTGGCAAATAAATATATTTATAAAATTTTGTCTTTGAAGAAAACGAGTACTCAAAAAGGAATAGAAAAATACACAGTGATATTATCTCTCTTCCTGTTTTATTTTCTCGGGTAACGAGTCGGTAGATAAATCTGTTTATAAGAGAGGCGTATTTAACTTTATTATGAAGCGGTCTCATTTAGTGTTAAAAATCTGCGGAAAATTGTTCAGTTATTCAAGAAAACGGTTAATCGTAAATAATTTTTTTCCTGACCAATGACAAAGCTTTAAATTATGGCCAAGTTACCGTTATCTATGCGAACGGTCGAATGAATGGATACTTTACGGAAGATTTTTTGCAGCGTTGGTCAGAATGGATATAAATTATGGTTAAGTAACCGTTTTCTATTAAAACGGCTGAGTGATTGGACAGCTTGCTACGTTTTTTTTTTCTTTTTGATGTAGTGAAATTAAGCTTTTTTTCCATCGACAATTTCAATAGAAAAAAAAATGTTGGCAAATTAATATATTTACAAATTTTGTCCTTAAAGAAAACGAGTACTCAAAAAGGAATAGAAAAATGCTCAGTGATATTATCTCTCTTCCTGTTTTATTTTCTCGGGTAACGAGACGGTAGATAAATCCGTTTATAAGAGAGGCGTATTTAACTTTATTATGAAGCAGTCTCATTTGGTGTTAAAAATCTGCGTAAAATTGTTCAGTTACTCAAGAAAATGGTTAATCGTAAATTATTTTTATCCTGACCAACGACCAATGACCAGTGAGAATGCTTCAAATTATGGTCAAGTTATTGTTATCTATTCAAACGGTCTGGTTAAGTAACCGTTTTCTATTAAAACGGCTGAATGATTGGACAGTTTTCTACCTTTTTTTTTTTTTTTTTTTTTTTTGATGTTGCGAAATTTAGCTTTTTTTCCATCGACAATTTCAATAGAGAAAAAAATGTTGGCAAATTAATATATTTATAAATTTTGTCCTTAAAGAAAACGAGTACTCAAAAAGGAATAGAAAAATGCTCAGTGATATTACCTCTCTTCCTGTTTTATTTTCTCAAGTAGCGAGACGGTAGATAAATCCGTTTATAAGAGAGGCGTATTTAACTTTATTATGAAGCAGTCTCATTTGGTGTTAAAAATCTGCGGAAAATTGTTCAATTATTCAAGAAAACGGTTATTCGTAAATTATTTTTATCCTGACCAACGACCAATGACCAGTGAGAATGCTTCAAATTATGGTCAAGATATCGTTATCTATGCAAACGGTCTGGTTAAGTAACAGTTTTCTATTAAAACGGCTGAATAATTGGACAGTGTGCTACCTTTTTTTTTTTTTTTTTTTTTTTTTTATGTTGCGAAATTTAGCCTTTTTTCCATAGACAATTTCAATAGAGAAAAAAATGTTGGCAAATTAATATATTTATAAATTTTGTCCTTAAAGAAAACGAGTACTCAAAAAGGAATAGAAAATACACAGTGATATTATCTCTTTTCCTGTTTTATTTTCTCGGGTAACGAGACGGTAGATAAATCTGTTTATAAGAGAGGCGTATTTAACTTTATTATGAAGCAGTCTCATTTGGTGTTAAAAATCCGCGGAAATTTGTTCAGTTATACAAGAAAACGGTTAATCGTAAATTATTTTTATCCTGACCAACGACCAATGACCAGTGAGAATGCTTCAAATTATGGTCAAGTTATCGATATCTATGCAAACGGTCTGGTTAAGTAACCCTTTTCTATTAAAACGGCTGTATGATTGGACAGTTTGGTACCTTTTTTTTTTTTTTTTTTTTTTTTTCTTTTGATGTTGCGAAAATTAGCTTTTTATCCATCGACAATTTCAATAGAAAAAAAAATGTTGGCAAATTAATATATTTATAAATTTTGTCCTTAAAGAAAACGAGTAGTCAAAAAGGAATAGAAAAATACACAGTGATATTATCTCTTTTCCTGTTTTATTTTCTCGGGTAACGAGACGGTAGATAAATCTGTTTATAAGAGAGGCGTATTTAACTTTATTATGAAGCAGTCTCATTTGGTGTTAAAAATCTGCGGAAAATTGTTCAGTTACTCAAGAAAATGGTTAATCGTAAATTATTTTTATCCTGACCAACGACCAATGACAAGTGAGAATGTTTCAAATTATGGTCAAGTTATCGTTATCTATTCAAACGGTCTGGTTAAGTAACCGTTTTCTATTAAAACGGCTGAATGATTGGACAGTTTGCTACCTTTTTTTTTTTTTTTTTTTTTTTGATGTTGCGAAATTTAGCTTTTTATCCATCGATAATTTCAATAGAGAAAAAAATGTTGGCAAATTAATATATTTATAAATTTTGTCCTTAAAGAAAACGAGTAGTCAAAAAGGAATAGAAAAATACACAGTGATATTATCTCTTTTCCTGTTTTATTTTCTCGGGTAACGAGACGGTAGATAAATCTGTTTATAAGAGAGGCGTATTTAACTTTATTATGAAGCAGTCTCATTTGCTGTTAAAAATCTGCGGAAAATTGTTCAGTTATTCAAGAAAACGGTTAATCGTAAATTATTTTTATCCTGACCAACGACCAATGACCAGTGAGAATGCTTCAAATTATGGTCAAGTTATCGATATCTATGCAAACGGTCTGGTTAAGTAACCGTTTTCTATTAAAACGGCTGTATGATTAGACAGTTTGCTACCTTTTTTTTTTTTTTTTTTTTTTTTTTTTTTTTTTTTTTTTTTTTTGATGTTGCGAAAATTAGCTTTTTATCCATCGACAATTTCAATAGAGAAAAAAATGTTGGCAAATTAATATATTTTTAAATTTTGTCCTTAAAGAAAACGAGTAGTCAAAAAGGAATAGAAAAATACACAGTGATATTATCTCTTTTCCTGTTTTATTTTCTCGGGTAACGAGACGGTAGATAAATCTGTTTATAAGAGAGGCGTATTTAACTTTATTATGAAGCAGTCTCATTTGGTGTTAAAAATCTGCGGAAAAGTGTTCAGTTATTCAAGAAAACGGTTAATCGTAAATTACTTTTATCCTGACCAACGACCAGTGACCAGTGAGAATGCTTCAAATTATGGTCAAGTTATCGTTATCTATGCAAACGGTCTGGTTAAGTAACAGTTTTCTATTAAAACGGCTGAATGATTGGACAGTTTGCTACCTTTTTTTTTTTTTTTTTTTATGTTGCGAAATTTAGCTTTTTATCCATCGACAATTTCAATAGAGAAAAAAATGTTGGCAAATTAATATATTTATAAATTTTGTCCTTAAAGAAAACGAGTAGTCAAAAAGGAATAGAAAAATACACAGTGATATTATCTCTTTTCCTGTTTTATTTTCTCGGGTAACGAGACGGTAGATAAATCTGTTTATAAGAGAGGCGTATTTAACTTTATTATGAAGCAGTCTCATTTGGTGTTAAAAATCTGCGGAAAATTGTTCAGTTATTCAAGAAAACGGTTAATCGTAAATTACTTTTATCCTGACCAACGACCAGTGACCAGTGAGAATGCTTCAAATTATGGTCAAGTTATCGTTATCTATGCAAACGGTCTGGTTAAGTAACAGTTTTCTATTAAAACGGCTGAATGATTGGACAGTTTGCTACCTTTTTTTTTTTTTTTTTTTTTGATGTTGCGAAATTTAGCTTTTTTTCCATCGACAATTTCAATAGAGAAAAAAATGTTGGCAAATTAATATATTTATAAATTTTGTCCTTAAAGAAAACGAGTACTCAAAAAGGAATAGAAAATACACAGTGATATTATCTCTTTTCCTGTTTTATTTTCTTGGATAACGAGACGGTAGATAAATCTGTTTATAAGAGAGGCGTATTTAACTTTATTATGAAGCAGTCTCATTTGGTGTTAAAAATCCGCGGAAAATTGTTCAATTATTCAAGAAAACGGTTATTCGTAAATTATTTTTATCCTGACCAAACGACCAATGACCAGTGAGAATGCTTCAAATTATGGTCAAGTTATCGTTATATATGCACACGGTCTGGTTAAGTAACCGTTTTCTATTAAAACGGCTGAATGATTGGACAGTTTGCTACCTTTTTTTTTTTTTTTTTTTGATGTTGCGAAATTTAGCTTTTTATCCATCGACAATTTCAATAGAGAAAAAAATGTTGGCAAATTAATATATTTATAAATTTTGTCCTTAAAGGAAACGAGTACTCAAAAAGGAATAGAAAAATGCTCAGTGATATTATCTCTCTTCCTGTTTTATTTTCTCGGGCAGCGAGACGGTAGATAAATCCGTTTATAAGAGAGGCGTATTTAACTTTATTATGAAGCAGTCTCATTTGGTGTTAAAAATCTGCGGAAAATTGTTCAATTATTCAAGAAAACGGTTATTCGTAAATTATTTTTATCCTGACCAAACGACCAATGACCAGTGAGAATGCTTCAAATTATGGTCAAGTTATCGTTATATATGCACACGGTCTGGAGAAGTAACCGTTTTCTATTAAAACGGCTGAATGATTGGACAGTTTGCTACCTTTTTTTTTTTTTTTTTTTTTTAGGATGTTGCGAAATTTAGCTTTTTATCCATCGACAATTTCAATAGAGAAAAAAATGTTGGCAAATTAATATATTTATAAATTTTGTCCTTAAAGAAAACGAGTACTCAAAAAGGAATAGAAAAATGCTCAGTGATATTATCTCTTTTCCTGTTTTATTTTCTCGGGTAACGAGACGGTAGATAAATCTGTTTATAAGAGAGGGGTATTTAACTTTATTATGAAGCAGTCTCATTTGGTGTTAAAAATCTGCGGAAAATTGTTCAGTTATTCAAGAAAACGGTTAATCGTAAATTATTTTTATCTTGACCAACGACCAATGACCAGTGAGAATGCTTCAAATTATGGTCAAGTTATCGTTATCTATGCACACGGTCTGGTTAAGTAACCGTTTTCTATTAAAACGGCTGAATGATTGGACAGTTTGCTACCCTTTTTTTTTTTTTTTTTTTTTTTTTTTTTTTTTTTTTTTTTTTTGATGTTGCGAAATTTAGCTTTTTTTCCATGGACAATTTCAATAGAGAAAAAAATGTTGGCAAATTAATATATTTATAAATTTTGTCCTTAAAGAAAACGAGTACTCAAAAAGGAATAGAAAAATACACAGTAATATTATCTCTCTTCCTGTTTTATTTTCGCGGGTAACGAGACGGTAGATAAATCCGTTTATAAGAGAGGCGTATTTACCGATCTTCATTTGTAACCTGGAAATAAAAAAGTCACCGCGTTCCGGTTTCTCATAAGTAAAACAGAAAAAAAAAAAATGCCCATTTCAAGAGATACTGTACTGGATAAGATAAAAAAGCTAATACGTAAAAGTACATTTATACGCTATAAATGAATCTACTAATGCATTTAAAAATTTGTAGAATTATTTCAAGTAGGGGATATTTTTCAATAATTATTTATGCTTCTACGACGTTTGTTTTACATAATCCATGTTTCGTATGAATATATATTTTTTAATGTATGAAAAACATCAAGTAATAAAAATTAGGAATTAAAGGAAATTTTTCGTTTTACTAGATATTAATAGGTAATGATTTTGAAAGAGCTTGCTTTAAAAAACGCATTCCACTTTGAGAAGATCTGTCTTCGCATAATTTTAATGGCTTTTGAAGCTTGAAAATGACATAAACAACTTATATTTTTGTATGGTACAGGAAAAGGAACTACATTTAATGCTGAGGACGTGATTTTTCACATGTTGCCTTAGAACTTCTCTCCTTTATGATATTTTTTAAAGTGGTCGTTTTTTTTCTGCTCCTAATAATTAAAATTATTTTTTCGCAATTAAAAAAATTCATTATAAGCCACAGTAAAGGGGGGTATATGCCTAGAGCCCCATCGGAAAGAGAGCTTCTTTTTTACACAAGATTTGCGTGGAAACCGTTAAAATTATTTATCTTTATCATTGTCTGCATAACTATATTGTATTATACTTTTGTGTGATTGTCATGTATTTATAAATTTATGTTTTCTTTTCAGGTAAGTTTCTGTTTTCCAATACTGACAACTGCTTAAATTTGAGTGTTCTCTGACAGGTTTTAGGTAAGCCTACTTGTAATACGTGAAAATTATGGTATATAGTAAAAATTATTAATAATGAGTTATAACTGCTTCCATTTATACTCTATAGTTTATTTTTAACTAATATGAGTTTTTTTTTTTTCATTTTCCCTTTTGATGTGATTTTTCTAGTGTCTGCATGTAAATTAAAAGTGACTTTTGTGAATTTTTGAAATGAATATTATAGCGGTAACAACTGTTATCATTGTTATACTTATTATCCGTCTTAAAATATAACTATTTTCTCAACTAGCCGCCCTTGGCGACCAGTTTGGCCTGCCTTAAACATATGCTAAGCATTGTATCACGTTACTTTTATACATAATTTAATTTACTTGTTCAACCCTTCCTCAAATCCGAAGATTCTGATACAGAAATCCTGAACTCGGCATTTTTATATTAGCCGGGCGCAGGTGATAAATCGCCAAACATTGCTCCCGTCGTATTTTTTCGTGTTTCATTTAAAATATAATCCTTTCACTCATTTGATTTAAAATGCATAACTTTAAAACTGAAATAGTTAAAATTTATGACTCTCAATTATTGCTTTAATAAAAAAGAAAAGAAATAAAAAATACCATAAACCATGACATTTAATTTCAAGATCAAAGTTTTGTTTTAATTTACCACGTGAAAAATTGTTTATGACAGTCGCATGAAATGGACTATTATAATACTGATGACACGATATTCACAATATTTGGCGATTTATCACCTGCTCCCGGCTCCGGCTAACATTAAATTACCAAATTGGCCGCTTGGTATACAAAAAGTGAAGCGGTCAACCCGGAACCGTTGATGACAGTCACATAACTTAGGCTTTTATTATACAGATACTTTTGTCGATAACGCTTCACAAATTTCATAAAAACAACAACAACAAACAAACAAACAAAATTAGTACATGTTTTTTAAATCGAAATGAACATGATGATATGAGGGACTCTCAACCATAGTAGGCCAAATCAATTTTGAAAAAAAAAAAAAAAAAATGAGATAGTCCGTTTAGGAGGTGCATCAAATCTGTTTTATTCACTCCATCAGTGAACCAAGTCTGTAAACAGATGCCATCTATGATAAAGTATGTGAGAACAGATTTGGTTCACTGTGGGAGTGAATAAAATAGATTTTATGCACCTTCTAAAAAGACTATATATATATATTTTCAAAATGGACTTGGTCTACTATGGTAGTGAACCCCCATATAATATACATAAATGTTTTATAGCTTTTAATTGTTGTAAATGAGAATTTTATGCGTTATCATTTAAAATTATTTTTATATTAAGTATTTTAATACATTCGAGGTCGATGTGTTCCAACTTAGGCGGAAATATTTTTGTATTGAACGAGAAAAATATATAAAAATATGTTTGTAATAATTCTTATCACTGCCAATATCACGGCTTACAACAACAGTTATAAATAAAACTAAATAAAGCAGATTCATATTCTAAATGTAATCCATGACTTTTCTTACTGATTTTATCTTAATATTGAAATTTTTGAGAATATAAAATATAATTAAAAAAAAAGTTGACATTATTAACACGTTGAATGCCAAGTCTATTTTGTCTGTCTTTCCGTTTGGGCCACGAAATAAGATTCCATTTACACAGTCTATAAGTTTCGGTCACCTATGACTGGCGCGACCTGAACGGAAAGTTCAATGTCAGTCACCGGTGACTGACGTGGCACTCAGCGTGTTAAAAACGCAGATTATATGCAAAAATGAAAAGCTGATTTCTTTTATTCTATCCAAAATGTTACAGGTAATAGTTGTAATAGTTTAAATACTGAACGAGGAAACTGTAAGAATATGTTTTTTGTAATTATTATCACTGCTAATACAACGACTCACCAGGACAAGAATATTTATAAGTAAAACTAAATAACTCAGAATCTCAACCTAAATGTAATCATAATTTTCTTTTATGGTTTATCCCACTATAGAATTTTTTAAAAATACCAAATATAATTTTTAAAAAATGATATTATGAAAAACACAGATTATATGCAAAAATAAACAACTGATTTCTTTTCTTCTATCAAAAATGTAACAGGTGATGGTTTCAGTGCTGAACAAGATAGCTGTAATATGATTTTGCTAATTCTTATCACTGCCAATATCACGAATTACCATGACACAACAACTACAAATGAAACTAAATAGCTCAGAATAATGATCTAAATCCAATCCCTAATTCCCCTTTACGGTTTTATTCCAGTATCGAATGTTTTAAGGATATAAACTATAATTTAAAAAAATTCTGGCAATTTGAAAAATGCAGATTATATGCAAACATGAAGAGCTGAAATCTTTTCTTCTTTCGAAAATGTAACAGGTAGTAATTTGAATACAGAATGAGAAAAATATAAAAATATATTTTTGGTAATTTCCTATTACTGTCAATACCACGACTCACAAAAATAATTACATATAAAGCTAAATAAATCATATTCATAATCTAAACATAATCCACAATTTTCCTTTATAGTATAGTAATACGATGACCGTTTTTATCAAATATGCAAATGAGGTACTATTACATGTGTAACCAGCCAGTTAAACAGATAAATATATAGTTTTATACGTAGCTTGATAAGAAATTAGTTTAACATTGAAGCATGGTTTTTAACACTTTACAACAAAATTGAAATGTGTTTATGCATTCGGTTTGTCTGTCCGTCTGGCCACTCTTTAACTCCCTAAATATACTCGGATTTTCATGCAATTGATAAAGGTTATTTGGGGTCACCAAAGCATGTTTGGTATATTATATGAAGGATGTAGGATTAATAGTTCATTTGCAGGGGCACTCAAAAGTATTCCATTCCATTACGGTACATGGGGAAAAACCGTTTGCTGAGTATTTAAATGACATTATGCTATTTCAAATGTATTCAAACTAATATAAATAACTTAATTTCACTATGATCACGTTAGAACAGGGCATTAATAGCGTTTTTTATTCGTTTACAGGGACACACAAAAGAAATCGGTTACAGTACTATCTTTGAGTAATAATTGCTGGAGTGTACGGTTTAAAATTCGGCATGCGCTTTTAAATTAAATTAATTTTTTACATGTTACTCGTTATATATAAATCCTATACCTCATATACAAGGCTACACAAAAGTATTCACGTACCATTCTCCTTATTAGATGAAATTGCTGAAGGGGAATTTTCAACTGAAGTACATATATTTCTTAAGTTAACTAAATTTTTGCATGCATGTAGTTAATAGACACAAATCTATATATCATATATAGGGCTTCTGAAAAAAATCGGTTAATTTTACGATTGTAGATGGGAACAGCTGAAAATTGTTTTGAATTGTGTTATGCGTTTCCATATGATTGGATCAGACGTAATATTTAAATTTTTTAAACGGTGCAGTTTTGTTACATAATTCTGAATGTATTGGAAAGAGTTTCATAATATATGCTTGACGCATGATTTTTTCTTTCTTGTTTATTCTTTTATTTAACGCTGTTCCTTTATCAAAATCTTTAAGGATTATTTTTAATATAATTAAATACAAAAATTCTGACATTATGAAAAACACAGATTATCATTATGTACAAAAATTAACATTTGGTTTATTTTCTTCTATTAAAAAAAAAGTAACAGGTAGTTCTTTCAATATTAAATGAAATATTTTGTGGTAAAACTAATAAAAAAGAACATAGGTAGATTTTCATTTCTGAGGTGCAATTCTGTATAACAAGCCTTCCAATAAATTAGGATATAAGCATAAGAACTTTATCCATTCTGTCTTGTGGTCTAGCAGGAAATATACAAGTAAGATCAATCTCGGATAAACAAGGAGGAAAAAAAGACATCTACGGAAAAGGATGTTTGGTGGTCACAACAAACTTGTGGAAGAATGTATCTGTCAGGTAGATGGAAAACCAAAACCAGTCCCATTTTTTATGGACAGCATGAGAAAAATAATCTACATTTTTTTTTTTTTTCAAATAGACTGATGATTTCTATATTTTAATCAATGAAGTTTATTGCTATTAGCAATACAATAAATGGATAAATAGATAACCACCCCGCAGAGCTAAATTCTTTATAGCTTTAGTACAAAACCTACACTGTAAAAAAAATAGTAATAAAATAAAAAAATTCTGTAATTCTACAAATGTAAAGTTACGGGTATCTGTATGCTTACTAAAATTTTATCTGCACACTGTACAAAAAAGGATGCAAATCTAAAAAACTAGTTTTTGTAAAGCTACAGAAATCTGTAACCTTACAAAAGAAATCTGTAGCTTTACAAAAGAATCTACTAAAATTACAGTAATCTTACTAAAATTTTATTTGTAACCCGATTTGCAGTTGCATAAAAAGTTCTAGGTATCCCAGTTTCCTAAAAAATTCATAGTAACCTTACAGATTTTTTGATTTACGATGCAAAAGTGTATCTGTTACATGAATTTTTGCTGTTGTCGTTACACAAAAAGTTCTAGGAATCCCAGTTTCCTAGAAAGATTTTAGTAAATTTACAGATTTTTTTTTACAGTGTATGTACCATGTCTATATAGTAAAAAAATACATGCTTATTACAAACTTATAAACTGCATTTTAATATCGAGCTTCGATCTTTATGCAGTAGATCGCGGATAAAACTAGAGCGGTTAAGCCAAAGTATGGCATAATCAAAAATTTTAAAATTTTCTGTAAATCTTCCTTGTTTTCTAAGGCGCCCGTGAAGAATACTATAAAACCTAAATATCGCAATAATGAAGTTTTGTACCAAATAAAAATATTTGTACTGTATAAAAGCTTTTGTTTTAAAGTAGTTTTGCATAAATAGGATGACAATGTAGAAGCTATTGTTAAAAAGAAAATCTCCTACGTTTTCATAATTAATTAAAAATGTAATTAATTTTAGACTGTAACTTATGTTGAAAAATCTTCCAAAAACAACATTTATTGATGTTGAAATTTTTTTGTTTAAACCGATATTGTAGTTAATAGTTAAAAGCATATTAAACTACTTTACATAGTATTAACGACCTTACATAGAATGTTTAAAAATGGTTACATAATTACGTCTGGATTACTTAATAATTAACACAATTTACATAACTAGAGACATACACATATTAAAATTTTATTAAAAACAATTAAAATATAATTAAAAAAATATATATAAACGTTTCGGCTATTTTCATAGCCTTCATCAGTAAACGATTAGAGTCACAAAACAGCAAGAGCCACAGCAAACGTAAAAACAGTTGAAATCACGGTTTAAGTAGGATAGAATAATCAGTGATGACTCACAATGAATAATCAGTAATGACTGTTTTAGCTGAATCGCCAATTAACGAAGCAACCCAGGTTCCTGCTGATTATTCTATCCTGCTTAAACCGTGATTTCAACTGTTTTTTCGTTTGCTGTGGCTCTTGCTGTTTTGTGACTCTGCTCGTTTACAGATGTGGGCTATGAAAATAGCCGAAACGTTTATATATATTTTTAATTATATTTTAATTGTTTTTAATAAAATTTTAATATGTGTATGTCTGTAGTTATGTAAATTGTGTTAATTACATAGAATGTATAGCTATAATAGCATATAACTCCATCTTCGAGTAATGGTGACATGTAATTAATTCTTTATGCTAATTAGATAATTTCCGAAAAATGTATTTGATGTACTTATACTGTTGATATTAAAGTAATATTAAGTTTTTTTTACTTTTAATTAGACTCGAATAGTCCATGATTTGATTTTGTTATTATAGATTACCTTCAAACCTGTATGTAATACTACAGCCTCATTAACAATACTTCTTAAATTTCTTTATAATTTTTTTTTATTTTCTTGGAAAATCAGCTATGACAAACTGAAGAGTAAAACGCATGATGGTTGTTCCCCCCTTCAACTTTTTTTTAAGGGGGCTGGTCACTCAGCTTCCAATTTCCCTTCACTAATATAAGTCTAGGCTAACTCCGGGAGAGTCGCCGCATACGGGATAGATGCCGCACCCCTTCTATTTCTTGTAATTATCGATAGATGGTCGTCAAACGCACAGTATAGGAGCGCAATGAAATTATTTTAACCAGTGTATAGCGTGAATCCATTTCGATGTTTACCTGCATAATTACAATCCTTAATTTGACGTAAGTGCATGATTTCACTGTCCAAACTTTTAAAGACGTTATGTTTAAATACTTTTCATACACTAATTAATAATTGCATGCATGATTTCGATGTCAAAACTCATTGTAACGTTTGTATAGAGTACTGTGTGAATGGTTACGCCATTCCCCTTAGCGATGGCAAGTAACTGTGATGGCCGACGTCTGCACCATGTAAAATGGGATACATGCTGCACTGCTATTCCGGTATACATGCCGCAGTTTCTTTTGTACGGGACGATTAAGTGTTATTAACTTTTCCTTTTCTTTTTGCACAGACTAACCATGTTAGGCATGTTATCAAGTTTACTAAAACCAAAGGGGAAAATGAAAAGTAAGAAAGGCAAGGAAGATGCAAGTCAAGATGATAATAATGAAAAATTGGATTACGTGTAACGCAGACGTTCTTTGCAAACTACTCCAAAAAAGAGGAAGTGTAATTGGCTTCGTTACATCATGTGTTTAAATGTAGTTACATAAAGACTGTACATTTTCGACACTTTTTCTGTGGATTGAAGTCGATCTCTTAACCCATTCGGGACCATAGGTGCATATAACCACCTTCATAAAGAACTTACAAAATTTGTTTCTGTCACCAGTAGAAAAGAAAAGTAATGTTTGCTTTGTTTAATTAGAGCATTTTCATGATTATTTAAGTAAAGGTAATTTCTTTTAAAAACGTGGTACCAACCGAATAAAATTTGTGTAAAAGCCACAGGGTTAACAAATAAATTATGTAAACACAATTTGATTTTTTTTTCTTGTCCCTATCTAATACATTGATGTTACGTTGTTGCTGAAATAACAATTAAAATTTAATGTAAAAAAAATAAGTCGATAATTTTAATAGTGAAAGTAGGCAACAATTATTAATTTGAATCTACTAATACGTTTCATTGTATTCATTTAGTTTCATTTTGGTATTACATCCATAATTATAGTCCAGATATGATTTATATATACCGGGTGATTATAATTAAAGTTACGATTTCAAAAATCGATAATTTTAAAACTACTGGTCAGAAGGACTTTATATTTTAGCAGAACAATCGTGAGGCAATGAAATTTTGTTTGGCGGAGGAAAAAAATAGTTCCAAAAAATGCCGATAGATGGCGTTTTAAGCCTAATGCCAGAGGGAAGGACCAAAAATGTAATCGTTAAACTCAGGAATGTTGTTAGCCAAAAGGAAAAAATAGAGTCCAGGGATTTACTAAAAATTTATTAGCGAAAAGACAAGAATACGCGTTTACAGCGACAAAGCGATAATGACAAAAAATGAAAAAAAAGGAGCTTCATGGAACAAACACCTTACTGATGATTAAGGCATAAGTTGTTCGATATGCCCTCTGCCTTGTTCCGCTACTAATTGGAAGGCAAAACGGCATGCTGCACAACAGATCAGAGTGTATCTGTTCTGATGCAATGGGTGTGGTGTGTGATGCTTGCCTTCAGGTCGGCTAGATTCTGAATCCGCCCGTTGTAAACAACATTCTTCTGGTATTCCCAAAGCAGCACTCTGAAATTAGCACTCAGTAGCTGCTTCACAGGAGTAGCAATGTGCGGAGGAGTGCCATCTTGCATGGATATTGTGCGATCCACACACTGACGCTGTTGAATTGCCGGAAGGACATGGTTACGCAAAAGTTCTTCATACCGCTTGCCAGTAACGGTGCAGGTAACGGGACCCGCAGGTGTGATCTCCTCGAAGAAAAACGGACCGACGATAAACGCTGCCGTTATTCCGCACCACACAGTGACATTTTCAGACTGAAGAGGTAATGTCTGTAGCTGGGACGGATTCTCGGCAACCCATATCCTGCAATTTGGCATATTTACAGAACCTTGCAAATGAAAGTGGGCTTCGTCAGACCACAGATTGTTCCATGGCCATCCGTAGCCCACTTCCATCCGGGCAAGAAATTGTAGTGCAAAAGATTAACGTGCTTCCAGGTCAGCAGGTAGCAACTCCTGCACATGAGTTATCTTGTATGGATAACAGCGCAGGATGTTCCGTAGGACTTTACGCAGCGTGCTGTTCGGCACATCTAGTATTCGGCTCCGTGCACTGCTGATTCCTGCCTCACTGTTAGTCTGTTCTTGAATTGCTCTAGCCACATCTTCCACTTCCGCAGCCGAAACTGGTTTTCTTCCTCTATTCCGTTTAACGTCAAATGAACCGGTCTCTTCGAATTTAGCAATCCTTTTTCGCAGATCATTTGTGATTATTGGACCGCTGTTTATGGATTTAATGTCCGAAACTTCCTAATAGCTGTAAAAGCACAGTCATCGTTCTTATAAAAAGCAGAGCGCGATCCTTCATTGTCAGAGTCATGATGAAGCATTCAGGCAAAGAGCCAGTGCTCCGCATTTTTATGGCAGCTATGACTGAGGTGCGCATGTCACGTATTAGTAATTTGCATATCTCCAGACAATGTGAACCCTGACAGCGCCATCTATCGGTACATTTTGGAACTGATTTTTTTCCTTTGCCAAACAAAATTTCATTGCCTCACTATTGTTCTGCTCAAATATCAAGTCATTCTGATCAGTAGTTTTAAAATTATCGATTTTTGAAATCGTAACTTTAATTATAATCATCCGGTATATATATATATATTTTAATTTCATTAAGTTCTTATTACAAGCGCGGCATAACTACCGCACAAGTGCGGCGTCTCAGTCTGAATGTACGGGTGACGCGCCGCAGTGTAATGTTTTAGAAAAAAATTGTTAAAAAATATTAATAATTTGTTTTGAATTTTTTTGTCGCAGTACACGTGTTATATATGTAACATTAAATAGCACAGCATGATTTTTTTATTTTATATCTACCATGGGACTTTATACACAAATTAAAAAAAATGGGCGGCATAAATCCCGGAATTACACTATGGGCAGTTGATGCATTCGTATATTTAAAATATCTTCTCGGGAAATTAATATTTTTAACTTCTATTTTTTGTGTACACTTCCTAAAAGATGTCTCTTTTTTTTCTTAGTTCCCAAAATATTTCTAAAGTATAGACTTAATTTTATAGGAAGTGTTAAAATCTTACTCACAGTTCGCCCGCTTTTAAGACATGAAATATTAAATTCAGCATAGATTTTAGAAATATTTTGAAAACTAAGGAAAAAGAAAGACATCCTTTAAGAAAAGTACACACAAAAAAAAGATGTTAAAAATATGAATTTCTCGAGAAGATATTTTAAATATACGAATGCATCAAAAGACCGTAGACTTAACATTACGGATGAGAATTCCGAAGCTGAGTGACCAGCCCCCTGAAGTGGTTTGCACTGTATAGATAAGGTACAATCTGTGTACTGTATAGACGTTCAAGGCATGTATGCAGGGATATATTTATACTTGTGTCCGAAAAAAACTAAAAAATGGATGTAGAGAGGAAGATGTTGTTTGGGCATTTACTATTTTAGCCAAATTGTCTCAGAGAGTTTACCTTCAAAGAGAAACTTTAAAGGGAAAGTTAAATTTATTAAGTAAAATTTCGTTCTTCTCTATTAATTAGACTTCAATCATACGTGCATTGCTTTTTGTTATTAAAGATCACCTTCAAAACTGTATGTACTAGTAAAGCATCATTAACAATACTTCTAAAATTTTTCTTTTAAAATTATTAATATACTTCGAAAATCGACGATTAAAAAAAAATCATAACGCATGATGGCTACTCCCACTTCAGATTTGTTTTAAGAGGTTTGTACTGTAGATACCGGGTGTTATAAAAAGGACTGACTGATTTTAAAATTCAATAAATTGCAAACGGTGACAGATATTTAAAGAATTCTTGAAGGAGGGTTATGCATAAGGTCAAAAGTTTTTTTTTTTTTTTTTACAGTAATTTTCGATTTTAGTTTGAATTACAAACAATAGATGATGCTGTAAGCAATAGATGCTAAATACAGGCTCGATTTTTTGACCTTTCTCTTCTTCCATGCGGAAAAAGGAGGTTAAAATGCATTGAGTGGGTCCCGAAGTACCAAAAATCGAGCCTGAATTTAGCATCTATTGATCACAGCGCCATCTATTGTTTGTAATTCGAACTCAAATCGAAAATCACTGTAAAAAAAACTTTGACCTTATGCATAACCCTCCTGCAAGAATTTTTTAAATATCTGTCACCGTTTGCAAGTTATTGAATTTTAAAATCAGTCAGTCCTTTTTAGGACACCCGGTATTTCGAAACGTTTACGGTACATATGCAGGAATATAAGTGTCGTTATATAGCCGAAAAAAAGATGAATGTTGAGAGGGACACATTGTTTAGGCATTCATTATTTTAGTTATATTGCCTGAGAAAGTTCGTCTTAAAAGAGAAATTTTAAAAGAGAAGTTACTAAAATTCTTTTCATGTACGAAACTCCCTATAAGTCAGGAGCCAATCACTTTCTCGTGGGCACGCTTTAGTCCACACATCATTTTTCTTACGTCCATCCGATCTTTATACAAATTTATATGGATAAGTACACATTCCGCAATCATATGCTGTAAGTATCTTTTTTTATTGAAATAAAGGAAAGGTTATCTGTTTATATAGTTTTTCCTTATGATATCTCCTGTAAACAAACTATCGAAACTTGCACGCAGAAAAGGTACATGTTTGGAAATCGTCCCTTCTTTGTATCCTTGGCAAAAACGTTTTGATATACTTTACTCTTAAAACTTATTGTAAATATATATATAATATTCATCTATATATTATGTATGTTTATACAATATCTACTCAAGAAACATACATATAATATATGAGTAATGTTTAATATGTGTGCGATAATGCGAGATAAATAGCAGGTGTCCAAAATAGAGCTCCCTAATTTTAAAATTAAGTAGCTCAAAAAACGTAGATGACAGAAGACTGAAACTAGTGGGATGTTTATTTTGAAAGCTGTAAAAATCTAATACAATAGTTTCAAAATTAGTTACATATTTTGTCAACAGGGACGAGGTAGTCGCAGACAGATCCCTAAACAGAGTATTCTGAAGCACCGATTGATCCATCTTCGTACTGAACGAAATGAATTAAGTTATGTAATCTGTGGGGCAACATTTTTTTCTGGTACTCGAGTATCACTGATTAAATCGAAGTCCTACGACAATAAGGCGCAGTTTTCAATCCCAAAAATTTCATTCTTCGTTTGTGTAATCTTTATGCATCAAAAGGTGCATATTTTCAATAGATTGTGATGTGATTGCAACGACTACTTGGTAAGAACAGTTTGCAGCTCATTTCTCGGACTCTGTACTGCTACCACAGGATGCACCACCTGTCGAGAACATTTGCAACTAATTTCGAAATTTCTGTATTTCAGATTTTTACCGGTTTTAAAATAAACACGCCGCTTGTTTAATTCTTTTATCAATCTCCTCATCCGAATTATTAAATTTTAAAATCAGGAAGTCCTTTGTTGGACACCCCTTATTTCATTCAATGAAATAAGAAGATTGTGAATCTACGAAGATGTCAAAAAAACTCAAATGCACCCGTGATAATACAAAGTTGGACATCCCTATGTTTTAAACCGCACATATACACCCCGCTGTATCATATAGATTTCACTCAACGCACTTCACATATTAGTGAGTAGTAAGCTAAAAACTGCGCTGAGTAGACCATAAAAATCTTTGGACTAATTAAAAATTATTATGAAATGCATATAAATCTAAAGGAAGTTTATTTTTAATCAACCATCGTCAATTGATTACTTTAATAATAAGGTTTTAATTTACTAAATGTGATGATCAGACAAAAAACGTATACAAAGCATTCTTTTAAACAATATATTCATTTATTGACATGCGATTAAAGAAAAGAATTCATTTCACAAATTAAAACCGTTCGAATACCCGCATTGCATCCGAAATACTCAACAAGTATTACTTCACAATACAAATGGCCTGTTTAAAAGACAAACCACATTTAAAAGTTGTAGCGACAAAACTAATTTAACAACTCTTCAAATAAAACTCTGTTAATTACATGAATTAGAAAGCGTGTTTCTACAGAATGTATCCTTTCATGAACTACTGAAAGAAAATCAAGGATATTTGGTAGCCGAAGGGGATTTGCTACTTTTCTGCATCCAGCTGATAATTGTTTCGGATACCTTTTACAGTCTTTGTCGGCACAGCGGTTTCAAATATTCTTTTTTTTTTTATAATATATATGTATTTCTGTTTTTAATTTTGCAAAAGGGTATGTATGCCGATATATTTCAAAGAAATATATTAACAATGACAAATTCATATTCTGCGCTATTAGTTTATATAAAATAAATAAATAAATAAATAGAAAACAATATTTACAGTGAAACTAATGAAAATATTTGATTTTAATCGATTAAAACTGTTAAAGACTGTATTGTTTCTGAAACTCTCAAGAAACGTCTTTGGCTTGGTTGAAAAATTAACATAATTATACAAATTTGAAAATATGTTTCGACAGAATTCTTTGTTGAACTACCGAAAGAAAATCAAATAGCCGTAGGGTATTCATTGCATTCGGAATTCCGCACATAATTATTTCAGGTATCTTTTACAGTATATATGCAGAGTGGTTCAAAGTTTCTTTTTTAAGAATGTGCGTGGTTTTTTTTTTTTTTTTTTTAATAATTTTGCATAAAACTTGAAAATAAATTTTATAACCACACTGCAAGTGATCACATTGAAAAACAAAAGCATTTAAGAACACTTTTTGCTGACACACTTAGCATTTCAAAGTGGAAGGATTAGTAAACCAGTGACATAACAAACAAATTAGTTAGCTTCCGGGAATGTAGGCTTGTGAGACTGCGGCTCGCAAAAAATGAAATCAAAATGGAAGCCTTGCAAATACTGTGTGGCTTACACGTGTGTTTCTTCAGTTTAGAAAAAAAAAATCATGCAAACTTCTGAAGATTCTTAAGGTCCTGAAAAATGTTTTCTGAAAACATGGGAATATTTTGAAATATATATATAGATGTGTGTTTTCCCTGCACTAACTTATGGGGCAGAAACATGGACGCTAACAAAACGGATGGTACAAAGATTACAAACAACACAGAGGAGTAGGGAAAGATGTATGCTAGGCATAACTAGAAGAGACAGAAAGAGAACAACTTGGATAAGACGTCGGACGATTGTTTTTGACATCATTGGAGGAATTAAACGGCTAAAATGGAAATGGGCTGGGCACGTTGCAAGAAGACAAGACAATAGATGAAGCACAAATATTCTACAGTGGTATCCCAGCGATGTAAAACGACCAAGAACACGACCTCAAGTAAGATCGAGTGACAAAATCAGAAAAGTGGCTGGTGTTAATTGGATGACTAAAGCACTAGACAGGAAACATTGAAAAAATCTGGGGGAGACCTTACATCCAGCAGTGGATTGAAAACGGTTGATGATGATGATGGTATATATATATGAACTAAACGTTCATAATAGCGTGATTTTCTGCAGTTTTTCAATAAGAATCTTGTGCAGTAAATATAAAATAAAATAAATGAATTGACAACATAATATGGGAAACATTTTATATTTTGCTATATAAAATCAACTGGCGTGAAATATCAACTCTTGTGGAATAAAATGATTGTGAAAGTTACATAATTTACTAAAATTTTATCTAATTTTGGAGTTTTCCGGATTTTATTAAATTCAAAGGCGAGTTTCTGTGCAAGTTTCGGTAGTAGTAGCAGCTAAATGTTTACCGTTTTCCTTGCTAGCATGGATTTCTTTTTCTTAATATAACTTATAAGATCCACGTATTTTATAAAAATTAAAAAAGCGTAACTTTTCAAAAATTAATTGTTGGACTATTTTATCAACATAATGTTAATACCTACTATATTTAGAAAATTTCTGCAATTTACATTGACTATGTATTTCCAACTGGTAAAAAATTAAATCATATTTCACTTTTGTATTTTTTAGACGTCCTGTATAATTAATTATCATGTGTAATTTGTTCACAATGTTGAAAAGTATACCATAATCTATGTGTTTATCATTTAACATTTTCTTCTTCATTTTGGAATGGGATGCTAGCACCTAAATAACATTGCTTAAACATTTTCTTTGTTTTCTTTTGTGGTCAAATGCCTTTTATTATTTATCCTTTTCATGCTTTTACGTTTTAAAGAAAAAAAATTATCGGCTTTCCTGCCATTAAATAAAACGATATAGCAAAATACTGCTCATATTTTAGTATCTACATGTCTCATATTTATCTTTTAACTTTTCTAAAGTTTCAAAATTGCGTTAAAAAGCAAGCCCCGTTCTTTAGAAAATAATATTTGGCGGGAATGTAGAAAGGGAGATAATAAACTTTATGTTGTTTATAAAAAAAAATATTTGCTTATCAAAAATTCAAAATTTTGGAGAAAGCCTTTTTTTATATTCATGCTAAAAAAGAGAGGGGAATGGGGGAAGGAAAAGCGGAGAAATCAAAGCAAAGCTAAAAATAAATAAATGCGTGTATTTTTAGAGGATGGAATGATAAACAGTTTTTAATTTTATATGTTGATGTTTTTTGTTTTACATAATCCATAAAACATAGTTGTTTTAGTGGATTTTGTTAGTTTGATATTTTTAAAGATGTATTTCATGCGTAATAAAATTAATACTCCATGAAAAGTTATGATAATTTAGTTTAGATAGATTTTTTAAACAAAAGTCCTTATTAGAATTAAGATTCAATTTAAATGTGAAGGTTGATGGATTCTGATCGTATATTGTGTAAGTCGAAAGTTATTTTTAAGGTACAAATCGGAGCTTTTAATCAACTCGTTTAGAGAGAGCTATTTGCGTTAAAAAACAAAACTTTTTTCGTTATTTTAAGCGATCTAAAGGAAATCCATAAATCATATAATTTTTGTTTAAAAATTATTTCATGTAAACTTTATTGAATTCATATCACAATGGACACATGTTATGTTGACAAGTCCTGTACATGCATTTTTTTAGGCGTGTTCGTAATTATATAAATACGCAGCACTTATAGTCGTCGTAATAATATCTGTCCATCTATATATAATGGTTGCAGAATTTTGTCGCGTCATTTCAAAGTTTATGAAAATGGAATCTAAACTTAAAAAGATATTAACAAAAGTTTTCTCCATTCTATTAAATCCTATCATACGTAATTAATTCAATGATATTCCATGGTAGGTAATGACTCTAGGTTGTCATGGCGATGATGTCCTATTTGAGATGGAATCAAATTATTTCAATATTACTGAATTTAATATATATAATCGTAATGAATTTTGCATTCATGCGTTTTTACATAAGAGATAAAGAGCTATTGCACCAAAATCTGAATATTTATAAAACTAACTATAGTACGAACGCACCTCATTTGCCACATTTGACGTACAGTGAGTTTCCGAATCGTTTTCATATGATTCTCTAAATGTTTAAGAAGAATAAATCAACCATTCAAGTCATTTCCAGGTTATGTACGCTATATTGCAATTACGCTACAATGACCTTTATTATATGTGTTATTAGTTTCGTGTTTATCTCAATATGCTTCTTTACGTCACTATTGATTACAAGAACGCTTGGAATAGTTGTTGAAGTACTTGTTTCATTAGGTGAATGTGGCCTAAAATGATCCTAGCGGCCAAAACGATCCACATAGGTTTTCTTCCAGACAGGTCGCGCTATCTATAGGATAACACATATACTACTTGTGCCAAGTGAAGAAGAAGCAATGGTGATATTCAAGCGATCGCGGTATTACGCGTCTGAAAAGAATTCTTTGAAAAAGTGGTTTTTATAGCATCTGTTATAAGATAAGCACTAACTTTCATATTTATTTAGAGATACAGTCTTTCATGTACAGAAATATGACTTGGTTTACTTAATAGAGTATGTTTTTAGATATGAATTACACTTGCTAAGTTTGTTATGTCATCCAGTTTACGACCTAAAATAGACAGCCATGTTGCCAGGTAAAAGGATCCATTATGTGGATCGTTTTACTATCATTTCATTGGCTGAAGAAAATCCGGTACCGCGTCCTAGTCATCATGGAAGCCAAATGTGTGACTGCCCCAAACATTTCTCTTTGAGTCCACGTGTTATCTAACAGATCATAATTTTCAAATATTTCATTTTATTGTTTTTTCAAAATTATTTGTGACACTTTTTTATTTTAAAATTTACATAAAATAAATTATGTATGCTATTTGATTGCAAAACTTATTTTATTTCATTATGTATTGTAATAATTATTTTCATATCCTTTATTTTGCCGATAAAAAACAATTTACAATTATTTTAAAATGAAGGATCATTTTGCCCTTGGGTGAGGGTAAAATGATCCTTTGGACACTTTTTCAAAAATCTATTTTTTTCATTTCTCAATTTGGGTTTAGACGATTATTAAAAGATTTTTATAATGCAAAATATAGTGTAAAACATATTAGCATAGGGCCAAAGTTTCATTTAAACAGTTATGTTATTTTACACAAGTTTTCCTTTTAAGGGGATCATTTTAGGCCACCTTCCCCTACTATACATATCACAAAAATGGCAAATTTTGCAAATAGGTTAAAATCAAAGCCTATATTTGTCCACTAGAATAGACGTCAGATTTGCTCAACAGGACGGTGGTACTTTGGTTCTCGAAAACACAGGAAAAAGAACATTTTTAGAAGTGCTGGACAGATAATTACACCTGTTTATTTTCTATTTAATTTACGTCCTAAATAGTTAATTGGTCCAAATCATCCAAGCAACCTCATAGCAAATTGGTATATAATTCTATATACCTTAGATAAATTCAAATAATACAAGTGATCGTAATTACATAATTCTAGTAGAAGAGCAACGCGAAGCATTAAATAAATTAAATTAAAATTCGCGTCAAAATGTAATTATTAAATTTAAATAATTACGAATAAAATTAAGAGTTTGCGTTGTGAATTATTTAGACGAACTCTTCCACCTATGAATTAAACTAAAATTTTAAGCTGTAAAAATAAATTGACACACCTTAAACATTATCAATTAAATAATTACAGAAACTTTTTAAAACTTGATTAAATATTTTATTTACATTGTACACAACTATATACAGAAAAACATAATATTAATTCAAAAAATAGAAGGCAATACTTTTGTTTGCTTCTCATTATTTTATGTATATTTAATCTTTAAAAAAAAGACAATATTTTCATGTACTCTAATTATTATATTTGTTTCTTTTTGCTAAAAGAATAATTCTCTTTCATTTTTAAATTACCATAATTTTATTTAATTATTGGTTTTGTCGGATCTCAGATTACTCTCTACCATAAAATATCAGAAAAGTATTTTTATGATTTTTTTATATGATCTTAAGTGGTAAAAGAAAATGTTTAAAATAGTACCTTTTTTTAATATACGGGATGGTGGCCTTTATTCATCAAATTCAGAGTTGTCGCGTTGCTTAGGATTATATTCATATGTCATCCGGAATTCACTTCGTATCAGAGCGGCAACATCGGGATGGCAGGATGCTTAGCTACGGACCTCTGTAGAACAATCTTCTTTATTTTAACATCAGGAAGACGTTCTCAATTTGGCTTGCTTAGGCTCACTCCGATATGTACATCAGGAAGACATCCTCAATTAGGCTTGATTAGGCTCACTCCGATATGTACATCAGGAAGACATCCTCAATTAGGCTTGATTAGGCTCACTCCGATATGTACATCAGGAAGTCATCCTCAATTAGGCTTGATTAGGCTCGCTCCGATGTGTACATCTCGCCTGGGCATTACTAGGGCTTTCAGGACTCATTGCACGGGCTTTCAGGAGAGCTCCTGCGTCCTCTACATCTTTTTTCAGACTCTCTTTTTTAAACCTTATTCTTCTTGCACACCAATTCCTGCAGTGGGTGGAACTATTTTTGTCTAGTCCACTGTTATTGGATGTGAGAAGATTTTTTATTATACTTCGATAGGCCTATTAGCTAACAGTCTGCAAATGGCCCCTTACATATACTTTAATATTATTATCTGCCTTAAAGTTTGGGTGGTCTGAAAAGCCATAAATTTATCCCAACACTTTTATTGAGGCCATAAATTCATTCCAACGTTTTTATTATTTTACGATTTCTAATTATACACCACTTCCCATTAGCTTGTCATAAAACGACACCATGGCGTCTGGCTATTGTTGTTGTCTGAGATCCGAACTCTATTCAACATTATACATTCATTTTACAATACAACAATTTTTTAAAAATATATATTTAATATTTAAAATCAACTTAATAATTTTTGTATGAACTTACACTCTTATTTTACTTAAATATATATACATTATAATTTTACACTCATAATTATATTTTATAAAAAATATTTATACAAACAGAAATAACAAATTACGCAATTTTACTTTGATTTAACCAACATGGTGCGGGAACATATCATAGTTATATGTTGCCCAGCATCTCTCCCGGTGTCAGAAAAAAAAAAATAATAAAAACTGATTGCTGGTTTTATTTTTTTTTGTAAAGCTTAAAGGAATGTACGTGTCCATATGACTGTGTATCTACACAGTTTTTGAACTAAGTCTGTAAAGTTCAATTATAAATGGTTCTGGTATATTTTATAAGAAGTTCTTCTATTTTTCATAACAGAAAGTTCAACACATGATAGCATAGTTGTCTGTTGACATTCACATTTATAGAAGACCTCTGTACTGAAAATTTGACGTCTTTCTCGAAGCCTTTTTTCTTTACCACACACATGTTTAATAATTTTGTAACTCTACAGTCTAAGTGCCCAAAATACATTCAAAGCTATAATTTTGTATGAAACTAATATGCCGAAATAAACCTAATTACAAGAAAAATAATGGCATACGCATTTGACATATTATTTCATCACATACAACCTTATGACACAGTGTTTTATCTAAAACACATTTTATACTGAATAAAAGTAAATACAATGCTTGTAATATGACATGTTATATTTCACATAATTAATCTGATGTATTCAAATTATAATCAGAACAATATTGTATACAAACTGGTTACATTATTTTATTTATTTGTTTGTTACTTCTAACATGTATGATACGTCAACATATACAAGCTATCTCATCTCCTTTAATATATCATTACGCAATGCTCTCCAACTTTACCCGATACGAGAAAGAGAGAAAAAAAAAAGAAGAAGGAGGAGGAGAGAATAAAACCAGTTTTTGAACGTCCCCGATCCTTTTCGAAACGAGGGGTTGGTCAAGCTACTAATCCCTTTCTGCGAGGTGATTTGTGCTGTGACAAAATTTTACGACTTCCCAAAGGTATGTATTTAAAACCATTTCATGCTTGTAATTACCTTATTAATTAGTATAATTTCTTGATATACTTTCTTCTTAACTAACTGTGCATGCCTGTATGTAATTTTTAACATAATCTATGCATAAACAGTGTATATATTTGTATCGTATCTAATGTAAACCTTCTGCTTTTTTTTATTATTTTGCAGGGGAAAAATGGCGATTCTAGCATCTGAATTCTCCTGCCTCATACTGCGACTGAAGCGAGGGTGGCTTTTTATGCTGTCAGGTTCAAATCTAAACAAAATTGCCTTTCAGGATTTAAGAAAAAAAGCATATAATTTTCTTTAACTGATTACATTGTATATTTTTAGACCTTTCTAACAAACACAAATTTTGATTCATGATATTGTTTACTATTAAAATGTAAACAACACGGAAATATGACTTCTACAGCCTCTCAAAATGCAAAACATGCATTACGCTGACCTTAAAAATGCACCTTCATTTAATACTATTAAATAGTGTTGTCAGAAAATGCCATTGACGAAGATGAGAACAATTTTTGTGTCTTTAATTATTATTTATTTAGCCAACAATTCTATCTTAAAAGATTGTTAAATTTCCATATTTATTTATTTTTTTACTGAATGAAATAAAAATTTATTTATTCAAAATTTTATTTATCATTAACATTCCGTATGTGAATTCTAATGTCTAAACTTTAATGATATGTTTTAAAAAAAATAAAAGATAATAAATTATTATTATTAATCCAACATTAATAATTATTATTAAATTATGAAAAAAAATGTTATTAATACACTTGTATAATTTTAAAAAATACAAAAGCAAATGATAATTACTACGTAAAATCGTATGTAGTAACCCATGAGTACTCGGCCGAACCAAAGAATTTCTGCCAGCAGAAAAGAATCTTTGTATACTCACAAACAACCACATCCAATTTTTTTATAGATCAAGTTTTTAAAATAATTACTGTATGTACTATAAAAAAATTAAGTAAATAAATTTATTAAGCCATACTACCTATTTTAATAAAAATAAGGCCAATACATATAAATATATTTATTTATTTATTTTGTTTTCTTATGTTAAATTGGCCAAATTATATTAAAAAAATTTTATGAACTCACACACTCAAATTTATCAATACTATGTATATTTATATGTGTTAAATTTAGAATTGCATTTAATTCTAAGGGAAAGTAAAGAGAAAAAAAAATGCTTAAATTCTAAAATAACATAAATTTATAAAATATTTTATTTAAAAAAAAAAATCTAATTTCTAGCTGATTTCAGCAAGATGTCATTTAATATTTATATTAAATAATTTTGCTAATACATTTTATTAATTATTAAATTTGCATATTTTTATATATACAATAAAAATATAATAGTCTTACATAAAATTTTACACTACAACAATGTTATTAATTAATTTAACTTGGATTTAAGCCTACTTTAATTCTAATTGAATACCGTTAATAAAAGTAAATTAGCTTATCAAGTTAAATATAATATAAACTATGTTTGTCTAATGTTAATTTTGCTGAAAATTCCATAAATTTTAACTGCAAATGCTAATTGCTATACCTTTTGTTATTTATTTTGAAAACAACACGAATTTATATTTTTATTTATTATTTTTTTGAATTAAATCTAGGAACTATACACTGAGCTAGACACTCCATAAATGTGTAAAATCTAAAAAATCAAAAGTTTTCCTAAATAAAACTCAAAATGCTGCTTTTTACAATATAATATTACTAATTTTATTGTTTCTGAGCATAACATCTAGTAATTATACCATACTTAATTTTTTCTTCGATTCCTTTTTCAGCCAAGAATCCTGAAGTTAATGACCAAGCGATGACTATATACATTGATGAATTGAGAAATAATTTTTCTACAAATATTTTGTTGGTGTTGGTGCATACCCAGCCGTAGGCCAAAATTGCACCCTATACAGAAAGCCTTTGGTGAGAAAATTTTAATTTTACTTCAATTATTTATTTGTGTAATTTTTTTTTACAATAATTTTGTGCGCAATCATATTGAAATAACTTGCCTTGTCCATTGTTATACATATATATGTTTTTTAAAAACCAATGTGCTACACCAAAATCCTTTTTTTAATTTTTTTTATAACACTTTTGTTCATAAAACTTATCCCTGCTGTCTAAATTCTAGACTTTAGCATATAAGTTGTAATTGAACTACCGGAATAAATCTTAGCACTTTTTGTATATTTTA
Source organism: Maratus speciosus (assembly GCA_963932465.1). Classification (NCBI taxonomy): domain Eukaryota; kingdom Metazoa; phylum Arthropoda; class Arachnida; order Araneae; family Salticidae; genus Maratus; species Maratus speciosus. The sequence goes on along the minus strand of OZ010797.1, from coordinate 236,385,903 downwards.
TTATATTTAGGCTTATAGCTGACCGCTATCCTAATATAAAGTGCACTAATAATTTATTCCTAGTCAACCATATATTTATATAAGAAAAAAAATATATATGAGTATGCTATAAAGCTGTTCTAACTACCCTGAACCTATAGCTTACACCTACTCATTTTAAAGAGTAATTCTGAAATTCTGTCATCTAAATTGTAAGGCTATTAGCAAAGGCTACCCTTATAGAAGACAGAAAAAATTCTCTTTTTTTTTTTTTTTTTTAAATTACTCCAACATTATTCACTATTAAATTAATTAAGTTTTAATGTTATTTGGCTTTGTTAAGATTTTATATTTTCTAATTCATATTCGAAAAGAAAAAATATATATATATAACTTTTGCCTGGAGAGAAATATTTCACTGCTCCATTGAAGTTTTGTGAAGCACATTTCATAATTTTATAAGTATGTTTTCGGGTGCGCCCTGCACATTTGCTCAATATTGTAACCCTGAGACAAATTGGCGTTCCCATGTTCCTATCCTTTCTTATTATTATTTTGAATTTTAAAAAGGCAAGTTATTAATTTTGTTTCAATTTTTTTTTTTACCTAAAAGAGAAAAATTTATTTTTAAATTTTGAAAATTTTAAATTTTGAAATTCGATTAATTATGTATTTTGATTTATTTTTAATACCAATTCATATCCCTTACTTGTCCCTTTGATCATCAGTTTTACCCTTTTTATTATACTTTTTTGGATACTTTTGAGCATTCTCTTTTAAATTCTCATTTTTATCCTCATTTGGATAATAACTGGCATGACTCTGAGGTTGGCTATTCCTATATGGCACATGCTGAGGGAAGTAATTTGGTGGGGGTGGGGGATATGGAGAATATCCATAGTAACCACCTGTGGGTGCATAAGATTGAAAATGCCACTGCTGGTTTGGGTTAACAAATCTAGGATTAAAATTCGCTCTCGGTTGATACTGTCCATTATAAGAGTACCTTTTATTAAAATGCCGACCTGCGAAATCTCTGCTATCCTTATATGTATTTTTATTATCATTTTTGTACCAGCACGTTTCTAAAGTATGCGAATTTTTTTTACATAATTCGCACCATCTGCTTGATGCAGTGTCTTTTGTTTTAACTTTCAAATTGTTTATTTCGGAAGTCAAAATTTTAATTTGCTCCGCGCTTTCCATATTTAATTTTAACAATTTGTCCAAATTTTCCTCAGTGGAGGTTTTTGTAATCGAATTAATTTCCTTTGATGCAACTTGATTGTATGCATCTTCCATTTGTTTCGCAAATTTACATGCGTCGTTGAAATTTTTCGGCGCCATTCTTCGAATGTCCAAACTTAAATCTGCCCTAACTGATTCTAAAAATCTTGTGAATTTTATCATTTCAAATAAACTACCATTACCGTTGTCAATATTTTGGCCACTTTTACCTAGGTAAAGTTTTGCAGCCGCATTGAATTCACTGATAAAATCAGCGATAGCTTGCGCAGGTTTTTGCCTAACAGAAAAAAAATTGCTTTGAGCCGCAGAAAAACTTGTTTTAGTAGAAAAAGTATCGATTAATTTTTCTTTAAATTTACCATAGTCTTTTTCTGTATTAAGATTTTCTTCGTTAGCTAATTTATCTCTAGCACTACCGACTAATTTCGTTTTCAAGAGCGCAAGTTTCGAAACATTCTCTAATTCCGTTTGTTTAATTAGATTATCGAATTCGCTCACAAAAAATTTAATATTCGACTCTTTCTTTCCGTCAAAGACGGGGATACAATTCAACAGCGTATCAACACTAGGTTGAGTCATTGTATTCTTTTTAGTTTTTTGTAGCGAATAATTTAGAGAAATAATTTTATTTTTCTGTCCTCTGGTTTTAACTCCAGAGGTATTTAAATCTATACTTCTCCTTTTAAATTTTCGCTTATTGTTGGGCATAACCTTTTAACAGAATATTTCTGTTTATCATACTTTTTTTTTTCTATATTACCACATATGTATGAAAATATTATAAATTGCATAAATACATAAAAACAACAGCACTAAAATTAAAAAAAAAATTTCTTAGGAGATGAAGTTGTTTTGTAGATTATTCTTTTACACACATAAATACCCCTAAAATATTTATAATACACGTATATATAAAAAACAACATAATTTCATTTAACAGAAAAATATCTGTCTTTTTCTACAGAAAAAACAATCTTATTATTATTTTTTTTTTTTGTAAATAATGTACTACTACTTCGTAGTACGACTCATAAATTTTCTTTTGTATCAAGGTGATACAATTTCAAAAATCATGATCTATTGACATTTCAATCATTTTTATACCAGACATATTATCAAACTTTACTTATTATTATTATTATTATTATTTATACAGTATATAAAAAGAAATTATTTTTACAAATGTGTCATCTGTGATGTGAATGCCATTATTTCTCAATGGTAACTGAGATCCAACCAAAAGAGAAAAGAGAGAGAATTTTTTTTTTTTATAATTCCTAAATTTACCTATTATAAATCCCAGAATTATTTTTTTCATTTCCTTTTTTTTTTTTTTTTTTTTTTTTTTTGCTAACATATATTATTCATTTTATTTATATAAAATTATTATATGTGTGTCATTATTGTCACAATAATAAAATTAATTTTAATAAAATTTTAATCAATTAAACTTACATGCCTACAATATCTTTAAAATTGTGACATTAAAATAATACTTAAATTTATTTTCCTTTATTATTATTATTATTATTATTATTGTTATTATTATTATTTCTAATGACCTCAGATGAACGTTCCTGAGTCATAGCACCATTTTACTATGAAGGGGGGGATGCTGGACAGATGATTACACCTGTTTATTTTCTATTTAATTTACGTCCTAAATAGTTAATTGGTCCAAATCATCCAAGCAACCTCATAGCAAATTGGTATATAATTCTATATACCTTAGATAAATTCAAATAATACAAGTGATCGTAATTACATAATTCTAGTAGAAGAGCAACGCGAAGCATTAAATAAATTAAATTAAAATTCGCGTCAAAATGTAATTATTAAATTTAAATAATTACGAATAAAATTAAGAGTTTGCGTTGTGAATTATTTAGACGAACTCTTCCACCTATGAATTAAACTAAAATTTTAAGCTGTAAAAATAAATTGACACACTTTAAACATTATCAATTAAATAATTACAGAAACTTTTTAAAACTTGATTAAATATTTTATTTACATTGTACACAACTATATACAGAAAAACATAATATTAATTCAAAAAATAGAAGGCAATACTTTTGTTTGCTTCTCATTATTTTATGTATATTTAATCTTTAAAAAAAAGACAATATTTTCATGTACTCTAATTATTATATTTGTTTCTTTTTGCTAAAAGAATAATTCTCTTTCATTTTTAAATTACCATAATTTTATTTAATTATTGGTTTTGTCGGATCTCAGATTACTCTCTACCATAAAATATCAGAAAAGTATTTTTATGATTTTTTTATATGATCTTAAGTGGTAAAAGAAAATGTTTAAAATAGTACCTTTTTTTAATATACGGGATGGTGGCCTTTATTCATCAAATTCAGAGTTGTCGCGTTGCTTAGGATTATATTCATATGTCATCCGGAATTCACTTCGTATCAGAGCGGCAACATCGGGATGGCAGGATGCTTAGCTACGGACCTCTGTAGAACAATCTTCTTTATTTTAACATCAGGAAGACGTTCTCAATTTGGCTTGCTTAGGCTCACTCCGATATGTACATCAGGAAGACATCCTCAATTAGGCTTGATTAGGCTCACTCCGATATGTACATCAGGAAGACATCCTCAATTAGGCTTGATTAGGCTCACTCCGATATGTACATCAGGAAGACATCCTCAATTAGGCTTGATTAGGCTCACTCCGATATGTACATCAGGAAGTCATCCTCAATTAGGCTTGATTAGGCTCGCTCCGATATGTACATCAGGAAGACATCCTCAATTAGGCTTGATTAGGCTCACTCCGATATGTACATCAGGAAGACATCCTCAATTAGGCTTGATTAGGCTCACTCCGATATGTACATCAGGAAGACATCCTCAATTAGGCTTGATTAGGCTCACTCCGATATGTACATCAGGAAGACATCCTCAATTAGGCTTGATTAGGCTCACTCCGATATGTACATCAGGAAGACATCCTCAATTAGGCTTGATTAGGCTCACTCCGATATGTACATCAGGAAGACATCCTCAATTAGGCTTGATTAGGCTCACTCCGATATGTACATCAGGAAGACATCCTCAATTAGGCTTGATTAGGCTCACTCCGATATGTACATCAGGAAGTCATCCTCAATTAGGCTTGATTAGGCTCGCTCCGATATGTACATCTCGCCTGGGCATTACTAGGGCTTTCAGGACTCATTGCACGGGCTTTCAGGAGAGCTCCTGCGTCCTCTACATCTTTTTTCAGACTCTCTTTTTTAAACCTTATTCTTCTTGCACACCAATTCCTGCAGTGGGTGGAACTATTTTTGTCTAGTCCACTGTTATTGGATGTGAGAAGATTTTTTATTATACTTCGATAGGCCTATTATCTAACAGTCTGCAAATGGCCCCTTACATATACTTTAATATTATTATCTGCCTTAAAGTTTGGGTGGTCTGAAAAGCCATAAATTTATCCCAACACTTTTATTGAGGCCATAAATTCATTCCAACGTTTTTATTATTTTACGATTTCTAATTATACACCACTTTCCATTGGCTTGTCATAAAACGACACCATGGCGTCTGGCTATTGTTGTTGTCTGAGATCCGAACTCTATTCAACATTATACATTCATTTTACAATACAACAATTTTTTAAAAATATATATTTAATATTTAAAATCAACTTAATAATTTTTGTATGAACTTACACTCTTATTTTACTTAAATATATATACATTATAATTTTACACTCATAATTATATTTTATAAAAAATATTTATACAAACAGAAATAACAAATTACGCAATTTTACTTTGATTTAACCAACATGGTGCGGGAACATATCATAGTTATATGTTGCCCAGCAAGAAGCGAATTAAACGTTTCTATAGAAAATAAAGAAATAAGAACACGATCAATTGGTTTGCCACCTGCCAAGTTACTTCAAGCTAGTCTTCAATACTATTTCAAAATATACACCGTACAGTACAGTAAAATTAAAAAGAGAAAGAAAGAAATGCACATTAAATGAGATAATGCCAATTTTGCAGCATTTTAATAAACATTTCATAAAAACCATACATTTGTAAGACTTTGAATGACTTGATATTTAGGAGAAAGATGAAGTTTTATTTTTAGATCTCTAAGACCACTGGGCTAACTCGCTGTTTATGAATTTCAAAATGCATGAAATTCGTTAGCACCGGAATGACTATATCACATGTACATAAGCTTCGCGACTTCAAAATATAGAAAAAACAAAACAAGAAGCAGGGCATGTAATCAACTCGCTATATGAGAATCTGGGGGTTCATTTTTAAACCCCTAAGAACACTAGGCTAACTCGGTGCTTATGAATTTCAAAATACAGTAGAGCGCCGATTATCCGAACAAGTCGGGACCGACCCTAGTTCGGATAAGCAAAAATTCGGATAAATGGACAGACAATTTAACGGATGTACCTGACTATACTAAAATCTTCACACTTTATCCACGCATTAGACTGACAGCACTAGTTAATGCTGGCATGTTTAAAAATTGATTTTTGCCTTTTTAATTTTTTTTTTGTTTACTTTTTATTATCATTTTCTGAACGCCAAAGATTATAATATAAGCAAAAAGCTTTCGATTGTTGCTTGCTTCAAAGAAGACATTTCTTTCCTCGCTGCCATATCTCAAATTCTTCTTAAATATGTTAGTTGAATAGGATCAGCATTCTTCTTGCCGTTCGAGCCATTTCATAGCTGTTTCCAAACATTCAAAAACTTCGTTATGTGATGGACCATGATCATTTTCAGAGCATTCCTTTTCAATTTTTGTTTCGTCTTGAATATCATCCACAATCTCATCACCATTTAAAATGTGATATCCAGGTCAAATAGGGTGTTTGGATAATTGGAAGTTCGTTCAAAAAATTTTTTGAGAGAAATAGGCTGTTCGGGTAATTGGAAGTTCGGTTAAAAAATATTTTTTAAGAGAAATTGGCTGTTCGGATAATCGGCGCTCTACTGTACTTGAAGTTTGTTAGTCATGTACCAGAATCACTGTATTTTATGTATATGAGATTCGCGACCACGGAAAAAAAAAAAAAAAAAAAAAAAAAAAAAGAAAGAAAGAAATGAAATAAAAAAGCAGTTGATTCTATACCTTGTTGTACAGGTTCCTCAAAATACACCACCCTTTGGTTTCCGACGACTCTTACACAAATTTTATTCGGGCGGCACCACATTTTTAAAAGAAGTTTCCTTCAAGTACACAGTTTCAAAAATGCTCTGATTAAATATTGCAAATTTTATCTCCCTTTATTACTAGTGGCAAAAACAAATTTTGCAAAGAAAGATGATGTCGCCGCAGCGGCGACAACGGAATGCAAAGGGTTAATTAACATTGCTATCATTATACTTCATGTAAATTTGCTTCGCATGCAGGAAAAAAACAACAACAGAATACATCCAGTCGCTTTTGCACGCGTTTTTTCATTCGATAGATTCTGTGGCGATATCTTTATTATTCGAGAACAGAATCTCGTTCGACAGGGTTCTAACTGCACTACTATAGCGGGCGAATTAGGATTTTTCATCAACGTGGTCACATGTCCCCTCCTCGAAACTGTTTTTCATGGATTTCGGAATGAAATAGAATTTTCGGGTTAATGTCGGATACAACTCGACTACCTAACCCGCCCAGGACTCTAATCTCTCCACAGTTGTTTAGCAAAGACAGTGAAAAAAAGTGAAAAATTCTGATGATTTTTTTTTTCAAACATGGCTCTTTCGTGAAATAAATATTGGTAGATGTGAAAGGCTGTGTCTATTAGATTATTCTGATTATTGGGTGTCCTCATATGATATTTTGCACAATCTTATAAATACACACTAACTGTTTTCTGAAACGTTATTTTAAGGGGTCTCAGGACTCTTAAAATTGGAAAAAATGAAAAAAAAAAAGACCATTTTCAACATTTAATATCTTAAAGTGCATTTGATTTCTAGACAAAATTTTAATTTGCGTAACAGATATAAGTATGTTCTTTCATTTCATGTATTTAAAAAATTTCAAGAGGCAGAATTAGCATTTACAGGGGGCTCCAAACTGTCAGGCATTTGACGAGCAGAAAATCGGCATAACAGCTTTACGCGCACGATTAGAAAATAAATATTGCAACTAGAAGGAAAATTTTGGTGTCCACTTATACTTCAGATTATAATAATTACCCTGAACCTTCATAAATTTGTATTTAAAGCATTTTTATATTTTTAATACAAAATTGTATTTAGCTAATGCAAAATTTAGAAAATTTCCTATAAGATAATCACCTACAAAATATTTTTTTGAACAATATAAAGGAAATTTTAGGTTCAGTTTATACAGACTAACATGAAGCATATGTTTGGAAAATTTCATGAAAACTTATTCAGAAGTTTTTTTAGATATCCTGCGCGTTATACCCAAAAACGTCATTTGGTGAAAAATGACTTCAAAGTTTCGGAAACGTCGTTTCAGCAATTGAACGTGTATAAATCTAGAAGCCATAACTTCTGTTCTAATAGGAATTTCAAGGAAACAATTGTATCAAAATTTTCAGAAATGATAGGAGTTTAACATCTAAAAAAATTAAAATTTCTAACATTTTAAAGCTTTAAGAGTCCTGAGACCCCTTAAAAGAAGGTAAATTATATTTATTGAAATAAAATCATAAGACGAAACGCAATATTCCACCTTCATTCAAACATAAAATATGTAGTATGAACTTTCAAAAGTTCACTATTTTACTTAAAAGGCGACTAAAATAATAAAAGAGAAGTTACAAGTTAAAAATGTACATTTTATTTAAGAACTTCGTCGTACTTTCTACTATACTTTTACTGTAACTAATTGCTGTTTATTTATACAAATACGCCACTTCGTTCACTGCGAGGCTAACGAAAAAGACAGGTTACCGCGGTGCGTCCCACGTGTCTTTTTTTACGGACCGCTAGAGTGACGTGATGCTCTTTTCGGACACCTTCATTGGTGCATTTGAACATCACGTGACACCAGCGGTCTATAAAAAAAAAAAGATACGTGGAATGCATTGCGGTAGCCTGTCTTTCTCGTTAGCCTCGGTTCACTGTCCAGCTGCACGTTTAAAATGAAAGGGTCGTATGACAACAGAGTGATGTAATAAAATAAATGGAACTGCAGTAAATAATACATATTTTTTTTCTCTAATGAAGTTCAATTCAAGTAACTGCTACTTCTACTACCAACTCTAGTAATTATTGGCTCTCTGATTTTCAAAACGAAGTGATGTATATAAATAAACACTAATTAGTTATTAAAATATTCTCTGATGAAGGGCTTGGGAGAGCCCAAAAGTACTAAGAAGTTTTTAAATAAAATGTATATTTTTAACTTGTAACATCTCTTTCATTATTTTAGTCGCCTTTTAAGTAAAACGGCGAATTTGAAAGTTCATATTGCATATTTTATATATTTATTCACTTTATAAAATTTAACTCTGGATAATCTCTAAATTGTTTTAGGTAAAAAACGATAAATAATGTTTAATGCCTGTTTTGTTTACTTTTTGCCATTAGACGCAGTTATTATGTAATGGCGAACCTGCACTGTAGTTACGCTTGTCAGTTATTTAGGTAACAAATAAGATTTTCTTTGGCATCAGGCTATTTGAATAGGTCTTTAGGGTCTTTTTTCTCATTTCTGCAATCCTAAGACCAACCCTCATTTTCCCCCTTTCCATAAATTATTCATGGGAAAGGGAAGCATTAGGGGGTAATTTATTTAGATGACTCGTTGCCCTTTTGAAGGCTGTTTGAAATATTATGTGATATATTGGATTTCTGAAAAAATATGCAGTGTAAATGGAAGAGTAGTGTAAAATCTATTTTACTTTTAAGTTGCTTTTTTGCACAGTACGTTTTACATTCATTAGTTTCAATATTTTGTTATTTTTTTTCCGTTATACATTTAAACGCTAATGTAGCTCAAAATATTGTTCATTAATGACAATGTATGCCGGATATTTTTTTTATTTGTTTACCAGCTTCAAGTATTCTTGAAAAATTCTGTGTATTTCTTGACACTTAAAAGCTAATGTAGCTTGCTTTTTTGCTATTAAATACCACGTAGGTCCTTATTTTTATTTCTTGCCGGTTTCAAAAATGTTATTAAAAATTTCGATGTATTTTTGAAGAGAGCTAATGTACCGTATTTTATGGAAGAAACGCCGCGGCGTTTACGAGTTTAAAAGTTAATTTTTTTTCCAAGTGCGGCGTTTACGCCATGTGCGGCGTTTACGATTTTTTTTAAATATCAGCTGGGTTTCCTAAATTTAAAAATTCATAAAAATATTTAAAATCGGATTTAAATATTTTAAATAAAACTTCAGACATCTTAAGATATTAAAAACGAGGCATCCTACACTGCTCAGAAAACTTTGATTAAAGTTAGGTCAATGTGACGCTGTCGACAAAAGTAGCGTTCCGATGGATGCGGCGTTTACAACGGCTGCAGCGATTACGATATTTTTAAGCTTAATTTGGCCAATTTGAGGAGTGCGGCGTTTCTTCCATAAAATACGTTCAAAATATTGTTTATTCACAGTTTCGTACAGTTTTTTTTTTTTTTTTTTTTTTGTAATGTTTTCTGACCAGCTTTAAAAATATTCTTGTAAATGTCGATGTACTTTTGTTGACATTTAAAAATTAATTAAGTCCTAATAATTAATAATTAAAAATTAAAAATTATTAAAAATTAATTAATCCGTCTGTCCGTCTGTCCGTCTGTCTGTCGCCATTGTACCATCAAAAAGTGTATGAAGTTATGTATAGAATTAAACCAAAATTTTATTATAAGTTTTTGGCTATGGCAAGCAGGTCCTCCCGAAATTTGGAAAACATTCGCCGGTAGGGGGCGCTGATATAAAAATTTTTGTGCGATTTTGAATATTGTACCATCCAAAAGTGTATGGAGTTATGCATAGAATTGAACCAAATTTTTAGTTTAAGTTTTTGGATATGACAAGCAGGTCCTCCCTGAATTTGGAAAAAATTCGACGGTAGGGGGTGCTGTAAATGCGTTTTTTGTGCGATTTTGAATATTCTACCATCGAAAAGTGTATGAAGTTATGCATAGAATTGAACCAAATTTTTAGTTTAAGTTTTTGGCTATGGCAAGCAGGTCCTCCCTGAATTTGGAAAAAATTCGCCGGTAGGGGGCGCTGTAATAGCGATTTTTGTGCGATTTTGAATATTGTACCGTCCAAAAGTGTATGAAGTTATGCATAGAATTAAACCAAATTTTTATTTTAAGTTTTTTGGCTATGGCAAGCAGGTCCTCCCTGAATATGGAAAAAATCGCCGGTAGGGGGCGCTGTAATAGCGATTTTTGTGCGATTTTGAATATTGTACCGTCCAAAAGTGTATGAAGTTATGCATAGAATTAAACCAAATTTTTATTTTAAGTTTTTGGATATGGCAAGCAGGTCCTCCATGAATTTGCAAAAAAATCGCCGTTAGGGGGCGCTGTAATAGCGATTTTTGTGCGATTTTGAATATTGCACCATCGAAAAGTGTATGAAGTTATGCATAGAATTGAACCAAAAAAAATTTTAAGTTCTTGGCTATGGCAAGGAGGTCCTCCCTTAATTTGTAAAAAAATCGCTCGTAGAGGGCGCTGTAATAGCGGTTTTTGTACAATTTTTGTGCCATTTTGAATATTGTACCGCCGAAAAGTGTATGAAGTTATGCATAGAATTGAACCAAATTTTATGTGTTTATTTTTGGTCATGTCACGAAGGTCCTCCCTGAATTTGGAAAAATTCTGCCGGAAGGGGGCACTATAATTGCGATGTCTGTACCATTTTCATTATTGTACCATCGAAAAGTGTATGAAGTTATCCATATAATTGAACCAAATTTTTTATGCATGTTTCTGGCTATGGCAAACAAGTCCTCCCTGAACTTGAAAAAATTCCGAAAGAAGGGGGCGCTATAATTCCGATCTCTGTGCCATTTTCATTATTGTACCATGGAACAGCGTATAAAATTATGCATACAATTGAACCAAAATGTTTGTGCCTGCTTGTTTTTGGCTTTGGCCAACAGGTTCTCCTTGAATTTGGAAATATTGCGCGGTAAAGGGGCTCCGTGCTAGCGATTTTTGTGTACTTTTCTTCATTTTTCGTAGTTCTATTGTGCATCGGAGGCTCATGCAGCGGCGGGAACTCGCTTCCTGCTATGCCGGCTATTCGCAAACAGCTGATAACGACAGAATAAGGAAAAATTAATAATTTTAACAAATATCATGATATAGATTAACTCGTTTTTAGTCCGTTTAATTGACTTGAGCAGAAATTTAAGATGAAAATAAAAGTTGGTATAGTATTGAACTAATAATATTGAAGTATTAACATGTGTAACTAGGTTTTGAAATATTAAGATGTATAAGATAGAAGAAAGTTTTAGGATTGGCACATCCAACTAGTTTTCTTTTAAAAATTTTTGCCAGTTTGAAAAATATTCTTAAAAATTTTGCTGTAACTATGATATTTAAAATTAATGTAGCTCAAAATATTATTTATAAGAAAGCACGTACGTTATTTTTTTTATGTTTCTTTGAACGTCTTACCAGCTTCAAAAAACATTCTTGAAAATTTCGATGCACTTTTGACATTTAAAGCTATTATGCGATTGATAACATTATTTGTAAATGAACCACGTTTGTCCTTTTTTTTTCTGTATTTCTTACTATTTTCGAAAATATCTTTTTAAATTTCGATGTAGTTAAGTGTTTTTCTTTTATCCATTAAAACTGTAAGACCATCTTTTAAAAAGTATATCATAAAAAAATAATTTTTTTAGACAGGTTACTAAAACAAAATTAACTATAGTTAGCATTTATGAACATTGAAGAATATTCGGCTGCTATCAGATTAAGGCCCTAAAAATGTACCCTAAAAATGACAAAAATATCGAATATTTTTTATTGAATTTTTCAGTGGTCCATACGGTTGTGAATCACGACTCCAAATTGTAGATCTGAAATCCAAATAGTTTTAAAGATATTTGAACTTTTCTGAGTGTTCCTTTACAAACTTTAAATGCATTTTCTCAGACTTTTATTTTTGTTGATGTTAGTGTTTGCTAATCCCTAAGGTATTTGGTAATAATGGTGATAATGGTACGCGGTAATCGTACCATTCTTCAAAAAAAAATTCAAGACTCTATCTGCAACAGAAAAAACTGTTGCAGATAGAGTCTTGAAATTTTTTGCAGACACTTACATGTATATGTACTACAATAATTAGTATGGATTTAGGTCTGAGCGTTATAATTATTTTTTAAAAAAATGTCAAAGTTAATATTTCCAAAATTTTCGTGTTTTTTTTCAGGTTTCGCACTACAAACATAAATAAAACTTTAAATAAAAGTTACATCTTTAATTCCATACTAGCTTTCGTTTCCAATAATCCAATGAATATAAGTCACTTAAAATAACTAAAAAATATTATAAAAGTTTTAAAAAACTTCAAAATTTTCAAAAAATTTTTAATTAAAAAAACGGTGATTCTTAAAATGATTTTTTTTCTTTTACCAGAATCAGTTTAATTTTATAATCTCAAACAAAGTCATTAATTATTTTTAATGTAACTGTCTCGAATTTTTTTTTTTTTTTTTTTTTTTGAAAAAAGGTAGTGTGTAGCCTTAAGGGGGTCCGGGGCACAAAAATCTTCAAATTTTCAATTTTTTTTTATTGGATTAAAAATTTCTCTGCAGTTTTCTGCTTAAAATGATGTTTAAATCATGTTTCTATCTTAATTAGAATAGGAAATATTAATTTTTTCGTTATAGTTTGTTTTCAAAATCTGCCTTTCAAGCTATGGTTGTCAAAGAAACGTGTTCTTGTGAAATTACTTTTTTCTTCATGATACGTTTTTTCACCATTTCTCATATTTAAATTCTTATAACTCGAGAACCGTTAAAGATACAGGGTTGAAACTCGGATCATATCTTTTTCAATTATTTTACTTTACTTTTGCGTCAGCATATTTGAAAAAAATATTTACTTTTGAAAATATGATTTTTTTTTTTAAAGTTGCACCACTTTTTTTGTAATTTTTTCGTTAAATATTTGTAAATTCTTTTAAAAAATAATATTTTTTTAAATGCTGACTCTGAATTAAAATATACATATTTCTGTTTATTTAAATGAAAAACAATTTAAATTCTACAAATAATATTTCGAGTTATAACGATTTTAAGTTATACCACTTTTTTCATAAATTTTAAATTTTAAATTTTTTTTTAAAAGCTATGAGAAGTTTTATCATTTGATTTTGTTTACAAATGATATGGTTAACCATCACAAAAAAATTCAAAATTTTAACTCAATAAATAAAAATTTTTTCAAAATGTGTCCCGGACCCCCTTAAAACAATCCAATACGTAGCTTTCGCATCCAAAGAATTCACCGATCCCTTTTTCATATGTATCAGCAACAACTTATGTCAACATCTAATTGAATTTGAAGTTTGATGAAAATCCAAGTTCTGCATAGCAGTGGCACCTTTTGCGCAATTTACACCAAAAACTTATCAGGATCGATTTATATCAGGGACTAACTGAATCAAAAGTTTGCTGAAAATTTATGTATTAGTTCTTGAGACACAGCTAATATGGAAATCGAGAAAAATGCAACATAGTAGCGCCACCTGTTGGGCGATTTGCACCAAAAACTAAACAGCACTAATTTATGTCAGGGACTAACTGAATCTGAAGTTCGATGAAAATTCGTGCATTAATTCTTGAGATAGAGAGCTATTATGATAATCATGAAATATAACAGCATAGCAGCGCCACCTGCTGGGCGATTTCACAAAAACGTAATCAGCACCAATTTATATCAGGGATTAACTGAATCTAAAGTTTTATTAAATTCCGTACATTAGTTCTTGAGATAGAGCGCCCACAAAATTTGTGTCACATAGACACACAGACCGATTCACATACACATTTTGTAAAAATATATTTTTCGGGATCTCTGACCCCTAAAACGTGTAAATCCTTCGAAATCCGGAAATCCAATACTTTCTTCTTGTAAAGATAGAGGGAGGTAAAAATAAACTGGTACAGTTGAAAAGCAAATCAAAACGCTCCATACATTTTAATCCATAAACCGTTCCAGAAAAAATTGAAAATAGCCGTTCGACAAGTAAGTGTGCCTTCTTTCTATGATACTTCCTTCAATAATAAGCTTAGGAGGCAATGTTTGTAGTTTTAAAAGCATAATCATAAAACTATTCGGTGGAAAATGCTGTACTTTTGGTTTCGCACATGAGTTATGCTTTAAAAATTACCCGAATTGTAATCTATTTTTTATCAATTTACAAGAAAATTAACATTCGGAATTCCAAATTGTAAACCTTTGTAATTCCTAAACTATTTGACCGAATAACTTTCCGTTTGCTATCCGAACAAAAAATGTAAAAAAAAAAAAAAAAAAAAAAAAAAAAAAAAAATATGGTTGTCAAAAATAGATTGTCAAAATTTTACAATTTTGTGCTTTTTTAGTATGAAAAGTATGAAGTAAGCTTATTAATTTTAACATAAATTGAAAAAAGATATGATTTCCAGTCAAGTGGGTATTTAAGTTTTTTTTTTCCTGAATAATTTGATGATTAAAATGCATGGGGTGTCCCCCCTTTTTTTTCGAGGGGAAACGTAACCATTAAGATATATATATATGTATACTGAGAGGGGAAAAAATTCTCAGCACCTAGAAGAAAACGAGCTAAGTTATTGTAAGAAAGTTTACAAATTTGCATATGTAAAACAATATTGCCCACGTGCAAAATGAATTACAATTTTATAACTAATATATATATATATATATATATATATATATATATATATATATATATATATATATATATCAGTGGCGTGGCGTGAAAATTTTCGGTGGTCATCGCAATTATTTAAGTTTGTGGTGAAAAATTATTAACTCTAAAATTCAATGGTTGAATGTTCAAAAAATAAACTTTAAATCTTACCTTCACTTATACATGAACTCCAAATGTTCTGCTAAAACTGGATCGTAGAGTTTTAAAAGCTTATTAAGAGTTTTAAAATATTGCTTGGTCATCGCCGCATCCAGAGATGACCGGACGCCACGCCACTGATATATACATATATATATATATATATATATATATATATAGATATATACATATATTCAACGAGGAAAGGACATGCGAGGCCTACACAAAATTGAGATGTGCATGTTAATTTGCAAACGTTCATTTGAAGTCGTCAAGCAGACATTAATGATATCTAATTTTGAAATGAACATTACGATTACTTTAGTTGTCGAAAAAAAGTTTGTTTTTGAGTATTTCAAAAACTCGCATTTTATACTTTCACTAGCTGGCTTCGCACGCTAGCGGGCCCCCCAATTACACCGCTGCCTCTAATTTATACAAGCCTCGAATAACACGAATGTCGAATTCATAAGAAAATTTTCGAAATAACGAACCTTGGGATCAGGTCCCTGCTGCCTACGGTACCGTATACCAGGCGTGTTGCGCACGCGTCAGAAAATTTTTGTATTGGCACCTCGAGTTCATGTGAAAATTCTTCAAAAAAACGAACCCCGAATCAAATGAACCAAAGTTTTCGGGTGCCCGAAGCCTACGATACGGTATACTGGGCATGCTGTGCACTCACTCGAAAAACTTGTATTTCCACCTTCCACCGCCAGAGGGTGCAATATGATCTAAATAAGCCTCCGACACGTGTCTCCGCTGCTTGCGGCATCGTATAGCAGGCGTGTGCAAAATAAGTTAGTTTTACTTTAGAGTTAGCCGCTGGGGGCATATTCTGTTCTAAACAATCCACCTTCCGACCGGAACTCCGACAAGTGTCCCCGCTGCCTCTAAGAATTTCATACTTTCACTATAGATAAATAATAACAATAGTCGCACATGCGTTGAAAATATATTTCCTGTATGGTTTGGTCTGATGGTTACCTGATGGTTACCTGATGGTTTTCCTTTAAGCACAGAACGTCTACCCTTGATACATCCATGATATAAAGTAAATATCACACACCTATATAAAACAATCGTGGGGGAAAGCAACAATGACCATTTTTGGAACCCTTCATGCTATTTGGTAACGATCGAGAATTCTAGACTTTAAGTTTGGTGTCTGTTATGAGAATTCGGGATGTAAAATTAGAAATTTGATAATAAAGCACAACTAAGAACACAGGAAAAGACTATATCGTGTCCCTAACAAAAAGTCAAAGAGGGATAAGTTTGCCATAAAGGGAACAAATAGTATTGTGTAGTACAATTTAAGTACAGTCGTGGAAAAAAAAAAAAGTAAACACCCCCTACTAGCTTCTCAACAAATTATCGTAGAAAAAAGTTACTGGTACCAAACGATTGGAAATAAAGTCTACTTTTAAATGATGTATATAAAATTTGCTTAGGGGAACATCTACATATTAAATAGAACCATAACTTTATTTTTTTCAATAGCAATACACAATTCTGACAGCATAAATGAATTCTACACCCTTCAATTAGCCTAAAAACAAATTTTTATGCAATTCGTAGCATAAGTTTCCGAGAAATTAACTATTTTAAAAACAGCGTATTTTAAGGGCTGTATCCAAATTGAAGTTCGGAGCTCGATTGTTAACCAAGAGAGCCCCCTTCTTGATCAAGGCATCTTAAGCACCACTCAAGCACGCCCAATCCAAAGTTGCGGGTGTGACATTTACACAAACTAAATTAGACATCAGATAAAATATTTTTGAGCAATGGTTTCAATTTTTATGGATTTCAACGTGAACCACTTACACATATATTAATTCAAGTTTTCAAGTTACTCAGTATTTTATTTATTTTTTAAAAAAATAATTCTCACCTGTTGCGGGTGTGACATAAAAAAGACATGCATTTTCATCTTTCAGTACAAAAACTCAAAACTCTGTGAATTATAACAACAGGATGAACTGGTTTTTTTTATGTTAGACAGTAATACTTAAATAATTATTCTATGAAAAAATTAAATTACTTACTCAATTCTTGCTTGTGTAGGAAATATTCAAAGTTTTCGTTGCGGGTGTGACACCCCGTTGCGGGTGTGACTTGTATGGGCAATAAAATAATGACATACACAAATATTTACAAAGCAGGGTTTTTTTAATTAACCAATTAATGAATAATACAATTATAATATCAAGCAAAAAAAAATCAAATAAATTTCATTTCTAATCTTGAATTTATAATTTCTGCCGGTAGCAGCTTATTTTATTATGTTCTGTTTCTCCCAGGATACATCTGGTTGATTTCGCCAAACATTCACATTTTCTGAAATTTTTTTAGATACTCTATTTCTATATCATCACTACCCATTTGTCTTATTTGCACAACCAAGTTTTCGCTTTTTTTTTCTTTTTAATGTGAAGAACAAAACTACTTCTACAAAATCTCCAACTTCACTTTTATTAGTAATGGATATTATATCCTTATCCAGTGCTGTAGTTGAGAAAAAATATTTGTGGGAACTCACCTTTTCACAGAGTAGCTGTTGATGCTACCGGACTTTTGCTGAGCCAAAAGCCAATTCAAAGCATTTAGCTAAAAGCTCACTTTTTTAAATTAACAGATATAATTATTATATTCTAGATTTTATAGTATTGTATTTGTATAGCATTTATCTAAAAGCAATATTTAATCAATCTCAGTCACATGTATCATTATGAATGAAAATTTAACTGAAATAACAAAAATAAATCCATACATTGCTGACACATCTATCCTAGAAGTTTCCATAAAGAACGACAATGAGAGGTGTTTTCTGCGCTCTGTGATTTATGGCAAGCTGTCTTGTCTGTTAATCTTCTGCCTGATAGCAACCAAGATTTCACATATGGCTCAGGAGAAAATTCTTTTAAGAGGGGTACTACACGGCTTATGAATATAAGTGAACTGGCTCTTGCTATAAGGAGTGAATTTCTCGCATCAGTCATGTCATTCATACAGCTGAATGCTCTTTGGCATTCAGATGTTGAAATGGGTATAGTTTTCAGTCTGGAGAAAAGGATTTAGCTCTAGGCTCATTTCCAGGCTAGTATCATTTCGCTTGGAAAAAAAAGGTGTGTGCTCACATGCGATTTTTTTTTTTTTTTTTTTTTTTCAGTAACAAACCAAATATTTCTGGCAATGGCATTTCCACCCAACTACAGCACTGTCCTTATCAGAATGTGGCAGCAAACAAATTCTCTTTTGTGCATTTTCTGTAATTATTGCTATATTTCTTTAGGTGGAAGTATGATGTTTTCCTCATATGCTAATTTTTTCACTACAGCGAGTCTTTTCCTTGGACTTAAGGAAGATTTCATTTAGCTTTACCAAGAGTTTATGCTCTTCGGTAACTTCCAATAGACTCTTCTACTCTTATATCTGGAGATGGTGTGGCACTTTTTGTTGAAGATTTCTTCTTCTCTCTACACTTTCTTTTGCTGCTTCTTTCATTCTGCTTTTGTCCCTGAAATTATTTTTCTTTCTTGGCTGCTGATGTGTTTTTTTTTAAGTTTCTTCTTTTACCTCCTTGCTTTGTCGCTTTCCTTCTGTTTTTGTAGATATTCTGCGTATTTAAGGTGGTTTTCCTTAATATTTTTCCAATGATTTCGTGACCTTTCTATGCTATTCATTCTTCTGCAAAAGAGAAGAAATTAATGTATAAATTGAATAAATATAGCACTTGGAGTCCAAAAATACATGTTTAACAAATTGTCAATATTTATTATTGAAATTCTTTGAAATTTTTTATCTTATATGTTAAATTTTGGTACATTTCAAACTGACTATCAACATTTTATGCTAACTTAATAAACATTTTAATTAATAACAGTTTCAATTACTCTTATTTAATTTGAATTAAAATTGAAAAAAAAAAACAATCTTCTTGTAATATATTATTTTAAAAAATGAAAAAAAAAAAAAGGTAAATGCTATCAAATAACAAAATCATGCATACATACACATTAAAAAAATTGCTAAAATATTGTTTTGGAATTTTTTTTTTTCATAAAAATCTTGCCTTTTAAATTATTTTCTTATTCATATATCATTTACAAAAATATTATTTTCCTGTAGAAGCAATAATTTATCAATCCAAACTGAATAAATATAAATCCATTGCACACAATGTCACATGCTCAAATGATGCTAATTTTGATAATGTGAACCGAGGTTCATACAACTAAATCAAAGGGTATAATAGTTAGTGCTGTGATCTACATGTTTTCCAGTATATTATTCTTACATAAATTTACATATAATTTGTTTAGATTGCATTTGTGTTCAATTTTAAAAGATGTTGCGGGTGTGACTTTAATTAAATGTTACGCCCGCAACACTTAATAACTATAATTAAAATATTAATTAAACTTTTTTGTATCTGTAATTCAAAGTACCATAATAAACTATTTTTGAATATAAAGTTTCATAACTTACAGTCAAAGAAATTTTGACGTCGAGATATAAATGTAACTTTTTGTTGCGGGTGTGACACAATAATTAAGAGTAATTAAATATGCTTACCTCTTGTAACGAAGATTAGTGAACACTTCTCTGCAGGCAAAAACTCTCAATAATAGATGTCAGATTATATACATCTAAGTTTGGAGATTTTCAGAATGTTTGTTCAGCTGTACGATGCCATGAAATGTAAAGATTTTTAGTGCAGTCTATTTCACATAGTCATAGTGTCACTTTATTAATTAAAATGAGTATGTTAATGACAAAAATTTTATTCTTTTTCAATAAAATATGAAATAGTACACTTTTAACAGTTAATGTGCAAAATTTCAATCATATTTAAGGAAATTTAAATTTTCATCCTCGTGTCCACTTTTTTGTGGATTGGGCGAGCAGTCAATGAAGCCTGTTTGATTACAAGACAGCAGAAGAAATTTCAAAATATCTACTCACTTCTATCATAGACGGCCCCTTAAACCATGATTTTGCCGTTTTTTAAGCATAATTTGAAAACTATTTGGAAAAAAATGTGAAATTTTGGATTTTCATAAAGCAGGACTTAATAAATCTAAATCCATGAAAAAAAATTGTGGGTTGCAATTCATAATTTTTTCGAATATTAATTTCATAATTCATATCATAAAATTACAGAAATTACAAATTCAGCGTATTTATATTTGGGCATATTAATATTATTGCTACACAAAAAATTAGCACATTAGGAGCATAATTTCAGGAGATATAAATAAAAATATGAAAATGTAATTTAACATTAGAAGCACTCAATTTTGAATGTTTATAATTCAAAAACTTATCATTCAAATGACTTGAAATTTGGTGCCTAGACATAGTTTGAACCGAAGATTTGAAATATCTTGTTAAAATTGGGTATTGCCATTGAAAAAAAATTAGGTTTGGGTTCGTTTTAATATGTAGATGGCCCCCTTAGCAAATTTTATATGCATCATTTAAAAGTAGACTTTATTTCCAATCGTTCGGTACCAGTAACGTCCGTCTACGATAATTTGTTGAAGAGTTAGTAGGGGGTGTTTACTTTTTTTTTTCCACGACTGTACATTCAACAATGCTATAGAATTCTAAATACAATATTCAAATAATTGTGTAATACGTAAAAATACTATGTTTCATAGTATTCGTACCCATAAGGTTCAAATACTGTGAACCATTGGTTCATAGTGTTCCCATATTTAGCTGTGCCACCTAGTCGAAACTTCATAAGTTCTGAATTATCGCGCACAGGTTTTAGTTTATGTTTTTGGTGTTAAGTCTATAGCATTTATGATTTATAATTATTCATCAAAAACATGATTTGGGTAGCATTTGTTTTTCTATATGAACCAGGCTGCCAGCTCAGCTATCACTATGCTGAATTTGATGGTCATCGGGCGAACAGTTTAAAAGGAGTAGCATCACAAAGAATTCTTTAAAATGGACTCGTAAGAACTTCGTACGCTTAGACCAATAAATCATATAGACAATAAACTAATTTTAATTCATATACCTCAAAATTTTCTTCGTGTTAATATATATTTTTTTTTTCAGAAGTGTATTTATATAAACTGAGATATTTTCCTAGAAGTTTGGCATATCAAACAAGCCGGAAATTTTACACCAAACGTGGCAAATAAACGTGGCTCATACTATAACTAGTTTTATAAATATTCAGATCTTGGTGCAATGGCTGTTGCACTCTTACACAAAAATGTATGAATACAAAATTTATTACGATTATCAGCGGTAGAATTCATATAAAAAAAGTCACTGGTCCCAAGGACCAGTAAGCATAAGAATTTACTGGTCCGCAGTAATCATCACTAGCCTGCTACATAAAATTCTATTAAGTCCCTTTAACCCTTTGAGTGACCCTCTCCCTTCCTAGGGTGAAACTTCCTTTGCAGTTATCCAAAATTTTCATCATAATAAAATGTAAAATAATAATTTGTTAAAATTTAAACAGTACACAAAGAAAAACTATAAAATTATTAATTAAATATTTCATTTCAGATTATCTATTTCAACTGACTAAGGTTTAATGGTATTTTTTAAAATTTATTGTTTTAAATAAAATTATGCGATTTGTGTTTGATTGCAGTTTTCTCAGGGACAGGAAAGTTTGTTTACCTTTCAGAGAGGGGGGGAGGGGAAGTTACTGGTCCTGCGGACCATTAAATTTTTCAAATTAGTGGTCCGATTGAATTTTTGGTGGTCTCGGACCAGCGGACCACCAAGGATTTCGAACGCTGATTATACTTATTAAATTCAGAAATACGGAAATAATAGAACTCTATCTTAAATAGGATGTAATCAGCATGGTAACCTAGAATCATTAGCTATCGTGGGACATCATTGAATTAATTACGTATGATAGGATTTAATAGAATGAAGACATTTTTTATTAATATACTTTTAAGTTTTGATTCGATTTTCATAACATTTGAAATGACTCGACAAAATTCTGCAACGATTACATACATTAAATTTCAAACCATTCTGTTGGGTGGTTTTTGCGCTGTTATATGCGGACAGACGGTCAGACAGATAGACGGGCCAGACGGTGACTATAGGTACTGCGTATTTATATAATTGCGAACTGCAAACGCACCTAAAAACAGAAACAAGCTTTTATGTGAGTGCAATTAAAAAGTGAAGACTTTAATTTCTTTTTTTAAGATGCCAAAATTTTATTTAGAAAATAGCTTGAAATAATCGCAATTTTACTGACAGTTAGAAACAAATATTTCATTGATATATTATCTCATATCTCTACAATCGTCGTGTTCGCTGAAAACGGAACTAATAGCGTGACAAAATAAATCGTCATCAAAGTGGTGGGGCAAGAAACGATCGATATTATCTCTCTCCACGTAATCGATAAAATGAATCAGCGCAACAGCTCTGGGATAACGATATACAGCAACTGTAGGAAGCATTTCTCTTACCTCCCTAGGTACGCATATCATAACTAGCTGCTTTCTTTGATAAAAGCAGAAGAATTTTTTTGTTTCGTTGTTTATTTTCCATAATAGCTATTTTTCTAGAAAGAATTGTTCGCATTCATTATTGAATTTTCGTGAAAGCTTGTAGCAAAACTTTGTTACATTTTGTTTTAAACCCTGCTAATGGAATTTACAAACAGAATTATATTAGCATATATTTATGTTCTTTCGGTATTAAATATTATCATATTTCACGTATAAAATAGTATTATAGTCTTTTTTGTTCTCCAAAAGAAACAAATACTGAACAAATTTATAGATGAAAATATATTATGTTAATATGGAGGTATATTTTAGGCAATGTAAGATATAAAATGGATAAAATAAGTATTTTGAATGTTTTTAAATTATTTTTTAGCAGGATTTGCTCATAAAATCCGTAAAATATGAAAATAAATAGGTAAATAGTTTTAAAATATTCAAATTTTAGAGTAAAATTTGCTTCTATGAATGAAAAATGAACTGCAAAAAAGCAAATGTAATATAGCTAAATATAATAGGTAGATTCCTTAAGATTGACATTGTCTTGTGAAATACTCTCCCATATAACTACTGCTGATTTTTATTTGTTAAATAAAGACTTGTTGCTGCAATTTATTATTTTCTTAGGAGAAACTCTGCTGTTTTCTGAGCCATTGCATAACCATCTTGTACACGGAAACTGCGTTGATTTTGTTACTTCATGCCCAGAGTTAGCTGATCTTTTTCACTCATCTAACACATAGTAACTCCTCAACAGCACTGATTTCGTCACATATCGATTTAAATTATTTATTATATACATATCATCATCATCAACAACAAGAACCGTTTCCAATCCACTGCTGGATGTAGGTCTACCCCAGATTTTCCAAATGTTTCCTGTCTAGTGCTTTAGTCATCCTATTAACTCAGGCCACTTTTGTGATTTCATCACTCCATCTTACTTGAGGTCGTGTTCATGGCCGTTTTACATCTTTGGGATACCACTGTAGGGTGTTTGTGCTCCATCTGTTGCTTGTCTTCTTGCAATGCGCACAGCCCATTTCCATTTTAGCAGTTCAATGATGTCAAAAACTTTCGTCTGACTTCTTATCCAGATGATTCTCTTTCTGTCTCTTCTAGTTATGCCTAGCATACATCTTTCCATACTTCTCTGTGTTGTTTGTAATCTTTGTACCATTCGTTTTGTTAGCGTACATGTTTCTGCTCTATAAGTTAGTGCAGGCAAGACACATTGGTTAAACACATTTCTTTTCAAACAGAGGCATGTTACTCTTCAGAATAATATTGTTCTTCCCAAAAGCACTCCATCCATTTCTAATTCTTCTATTGATTTCATTCATGATACTATTATCTTATATATATATATATATATATATATATATATATATATATATATATATATATATATATATATATTCTTATCATGCTTATGGATTTCATGTGCGGGAATCTACTTTGAAAATCTACTGGGAATTTATTCGGTAAGTTGTGTAAGATTTTTATTGCTATAAATTAAATATTTAATGGGTTGTACTGTTTTTTTCTATTTCATGCCATTTGGTAATGTTCTGTTTTCATCTTGAGACTATTCTTTTGGATCTATTGGTTGTTCGAGTACAGGAAAAAACAATTTTTCAGCTTTAAGTTTTTTTCTCACAGAAAACAACCAATTTACTTATATCATTGAATTCTGTACTCTTGAAAACGTAATTCAATATATAAGTTTTTCATTTTTTTCGGAATCCATATTCTTCTTTTTTTATTCTTCCTTATTAATTCTTGTAATTAAGTATAAAGTACTTTATTTTATACATACAGTTCTATATTATAGGTTTGTGGCATCCATTTTTATTGTCAATCATTCACAATAATGCGGTTTTTGATGATGGTCGGTAATGTTTGATTAATGGTTATATATATATATATATATATATATATATATATATATATATATATAATACCAAAAACACATACTATACATCCAATCCCAAAACTACTGAACTACTGAGAAAAATTAACAAAATAACCATGGAAAATTCTTAGTAACAAAATCATGAACAAACAGAAAACATCCATTGGAGACAGATTGCAAGGCTAAAGACTTGCATGCTGGGTTATAACGGTAATTACACATGCAACTTTCCCCATATCTGTCGAGACCATACTGACCAAAGAAAACTTTGAAACTGGCCATACAAAGAGGTAACCCAAATCGAAAAGAACGACACTTCCAAACTGAACTCCTTATAAAGCCTACGAATATTTGGCGATGTTTTTAATCGCCAAAAGCAAAACATCGCGGTAATCTTTATCCTTGACGAAATTGTTTGTCAAACTATTTAACAGTCTAATAGGATAATTCTGGACCATTGCATCCTGATAGAGATTTTTGATATCATTTATTATACTATCATGATTAGAATTTAACTTAGCAATCCTTATTAAACTATTGATAATGATATTTCTAAAAATGAAAATATGTACATTGGAATTAAAATTTAATATCTTTATTGTTTCAAAGTTGTAATCCCTTCTCGTATCATAAATGCAGGTCTTCAATCCACCCCTCTCAATTTCGATAGTGAGATCCAAATAATTTACATGTTTTTCGTCATATGAAGTTTTCTTTAATGTCAAACCTTGTGGATAGTAGTCTAAATTTAAATTGCTATTGGAATCGTTAATCCTAACCATCAATACATCGTCAATATATCTAAAACTTAAAAAATCCTTATTTAATGTCTCATTAACCTCGTATAAAAATAAATAAATATCTGCAAGTACCGAACTACAACTACCCCCCATAGGTATACCCCTTATCTGTTGAAACATATGTTTACCATCGAGTAAATAATTTTCATTAACTACAAAATTAAATAAATTTGTTAAATGATCCAAATTTTTACCCAAAATATTGTACCGCTTAAAAAGTCAAACATTTTATTTTTAAGATCAGTTAAATCAATACTATTATATAAATCTTCAAAATCATAAACATATAAACCTTTAACATTACTCAAACCCTTCAATCTATTAAGTAACTCAAAACTATTTTTTATAATACATGTGTAATTTTGTTTTAATGCCACTTCAAATAAGCTCTGCAAAAAATCCAAAAACTTTTTATTAGCAACTTCCAAATAAGTGCCGAAACCACATGTAATTGTACGAAAGACAATGGGGTCCTTATGAATGGGGCCCTTAAATTTTTCATATGCATAGTACATACTAATGTCACGACCGAGTTCGTTGGCGAGCTTCACCCGCCGTATTGTTTCAAAATGGCGGCCATTTGGATTTTATAGACACTTTTGGAAATTTTAAGGTTTCTTAACTTTCTCTTTAAAATGACCTATGTTGTAAACTTACACTGTGTGACTCTTTAAAATATCTTTTAATGTCTCTAACATTCTGTTTAAAATTATACATAAGAGTTTTCATTTTGTGAAACGTACCATTTTCTACAAGAATACAATATTAGAAAACATAAAAAAAATTCAAAAATTCAAATGGCCGCCATTTTGAAACAAGATGGCGGATGAAGCTGGCCAACGAACTCGATCGACACATTAGTATGCACTATGAACATGAAAAATTTCATCCAAATAGGTTCAAAAATTCAGTTACAGTATGACAAAATTGATATATATATATATATATATATATATATATATATGGATATATATATATATATGTGGAGATATATATATATGTCAGCTTTTTAACGGAGAGTTGTTTTTGGTTATCTGGGGGTCATGATCGGTGAAAATGTAGCAATATTTTCTAAGTGTTTCCCTTTGGACGACTGCAATAGGAAGCTTTTTACTTTTTGTGATGAAAGCTACCCTAAAAATGTCCACAATTTTGACCGCCACTGTACAGTGTTTTACTCTTTCTTCAATTTCTTGTCTCGCTTGATACAATAATATATTTTGGATTTCTTTTTTTTATATAAAAGATAAAACTTCATTTTTAATTTGTATATTCACAATTGTAAATTATCAATTATATTGGCTTATAATGGTTTTATATTTGCATTCAAGTTATAATGCTGCAAATGCGCAAGTAGTTACTGTAGTCACATTGAGTGCAGAATAAAGTGAGAAAATTTATTTCCTCATATTAAACAGCAAAATAAATAAATAAATAAATTAATTAATTAAAAAGCAATTTAACAAATTACAACGACCATTTGGAAAATGATTTTTTCAAAGACTAAAATTTAAGACAAAAAAATCGTACAGAGTTGATCATACATTACGTACGCCATGGATTAAACATTAATAGTGTTATTACACGTAAAAATTGCAAGCGACAGAAATCGCCTGCGACTCGTCAGATTTCCCGAAACTTACGTATTATCCACCTGAAACTTGCGTATTATCCAAGCATTTCATTGGCTGTTCGGGAAAAGGCTTTTCCATCGTCAGATTTCTTGGAAATCCGGCGACCCATTTTAAATGAAATTTCATTCTTAAACCTCTAAACATCCCACAATATTACTTTTTATAGCGTCGTATAGAGAAAAAAATGCATTTTAAATTGCAAATTGTTTGAAAACAGTATCTCAACTTGTTTTTGAGTTATTAATTTTTTTTTTGTAGTTTTTATTACTTTTTTGTCATAGTGGCAACAGAAGTATCCATCTCTGTTAAAAGTAAAGGGAAATACAGATTACTGTATAGACCAATAACGAATAATCAGAAAACGAATAAAATGCGGATTCAACCAATAAAACGCGTCAGGTAGGTTTTTTTATTTCCTACCCTGACAGAGAACAATAACCATTTTTCCAAATGGTTAATAAATAAATAAATAAATAAATAAAGCAATTTAACAAATTACAACGATCATTTGGAAAATGATTTTTTCAAAGACTAAAATTTAAGACATAAAAAAATTGATCATAGATTACGTACGCCATGAATTAAACATTAATAGTGTTATTACACGTAAAAATTGCAAGCGACAAAAATCGCCTGCGACTCGTCAGATTTCTTGAAACTTACTTATTATCCACCTGAAACTTACGTATTATCCAAGCATTTCATTGGCTGTTCGGGAAAAGGCTTTTCCATCGACAGATTTCCAAGAAATCTGACGACATATTTTAAATGAAATTTCATTCTTAAACTTCTAAACAATATTACTTTTTACACCGTCGTATAGAGAAAAAAATGTACTTTTAATTGCAATTTGTTTGAAAGCTATATCTCAATTTGTTTCTGAGTTATTAAATTTTTTTTGTAGTTTTTATTACTTTTTTGTCATAGTGGCAACAGAAGTATCCATCTGTGTTGAAAGTAAAAAAAAAAAAATACAGATTACTGTATAGATCAATCAGAAAACGAATAAAATGCGGGATTCAACTAATAAAAGGCTTCAGATTTGTTTTTGATTTCCTACCCTGACCGAGAACATGAACCATTATTCCAAATGGTTAAAAAAAAAAAGTCAAATAAAAAATAGAGGAAACAGCATTTAGTACAAAAATCGGAAACTTGCAAACAAATAAAATTATAATGAAATGAATATATAATGCACTCTTTTCTCATATAATATTCAATACTTTTTTTCTAAAAATAGTTTGGAGTAGAAGAAAAAAATGTGCTAAAGAAGAAATAAAAAAAGATAAGATTATTTTAACAAAAGTAAAACGATGAAACTGGGGAAAATATTTTAAAACTATCTCTCATAAATGTGCTTCCTAAAGCGATAAAATTTTCAGTCAAAGTAAAACAGCGTTTAGAACAAACGAGAAAGTAAAAAGAATAAACTAATAAATATTCGAAGAACCGCTTTATTTCATTTAATTAGTTTTTAAGCACTTTGGTTAAGCTGCAGAAAATAATGTCACGCGAAAATGCGATTTATTTTATTTTTGTCTTTCTCGGCTAATTTTTTTCTTAAAAAATATAATTAAGAGGCAGTTAGTTTTGTTAAGGCTTCATTTTCCATGGTTATGTTCCTATGATTACAATTATAAATGTTTGTGTACACAGGGCACTTCTAAAATTTACGAGGAATCCCAAAATGACCGAAAAAAAGTCCTTTCGGGTGCTCCTTCCATGTGTCGGGAGGAAGAGGTAGCTTTTATACATCTTGGTTAAACATTTTGCAAGTTTTACTCGAAGCTAATTTTATTCAAATTTTAAGAAACTAAAACGCGACGAACCCAATAACAGAATATTCGTCAATACTGAATTTGAATGAGAATTGCGCAATATTAGTAAGTTATAGCCAAGTTGGCATCATTTTTGTATACTTATTTTTAGTCGCCAAATTTGGCGATATTTCGCAAAGTGGCGCCAAGCTTGGCGAGAATTTGAAGCGAACGGATATTAATAATATTTAAGCCTTGTACGGCAGTGCACGGTTTCAATGGCCGCCATTTTCTAACAAGATGGCGGATGAAGCTGACCAACGAATTCGGTTGAGACATTCGTATGTACTATGCATACAATCAATCTCATCCAAATCAGTTTATAAATACGGGAGTTGCAGCGCGACAGATATCAGATTGTTTAAAAATGTCAGCCATCCTATAAATTCAAACTGGCATATCTCAGCCACTTTTTAAGATAAAGACGAAACAAAATATGCTCCTGAATCCTTGTATTAAGGTCAATCTGTTAAAAAATATATTTTTCAGTTTTTAATTTATTCGCATCGCGTTTTAAAATTTTAAATATTTAAAATTTTTATAATGTCCGCCATTTTGAAACAAGATGGCGGATGAAGCTGGGCAACGAATTCGGTCGAGACATTGGTATGTACAGTCGTGGAAAAAAAAAGTAAACACCCCCTACTAACTCCTCAACAAATTATCGTAGACGAAAGTTACTGGTACCGGACGATTGGAAATAAAGTCTACTTTTAAATGGTGTGTTTAAAATTTGCTTAGGGGGCCATATACATATTAAAACGATTCCAAACTTCATTTTTTTCAATGGCAGTACCCAAATTTAACGATATATTTCAAATCTTCGGTTCAAAATATGCCTAGAAACCAAATTTCAAGTCAGTCATATGATAAGTTATTGAATTATAGACATTCAAAATTTAGTACTTCTAATGTTAAATTACATTTTCATATTTTTATTTATATCTCCTGAAATTATGTTCCCAATGAGCTAATTTTTTGTGTAGCTATAATACTAATATACCCAAACATAAATACGTTGAATTTGCAATTTTTATAATTTTATGATATGAATTATGAAATTAATATTCGAAAAAATTATGAATTGCAACCTACAATTTTTTTGATGGATTTAGATTTATTAAGTCCTGCTTTATCGAAATCCCAAATTTCACATTTTTCTTCCAAGTAGTTTTAAATTATGCTTAAAAATCGGCAAAATTATGGTTTAAGGGGCCGTCTATAATAGCAGTGAGTACATTTTTGAAACTTATTCTGCTATCCTGTAATCAAACAGGTTTCATTGAGGCTTAAACGTGCCTTGATCGAGAAGGCGGCTCTCTCGGTTAACAATCGAGTTCGGAACTTCAATTTGGATACAACCCTTAAAATACGCTCGTTTTAAAATAATTAATTTCTCGGAAACTTGTGGCACGAATTGCATAAAAATTTGTTTATAGGCTAATTGAAAGGTGTAGAGTTCATTTATGCTGTCAGAATTGTGTACTGCTATTGAAAAAAACAAAGTTATGGTTCGTTTTAATATGTAGATGGCCCCCTAAGCAAATTTTATATACATCATTTAAAAGTAGACTTTATTTCAAATCGTTCAGTACCAGTAACTTTCTTCTACGATAATTTGTTGAGAAGTTAGTAGGGGGTGTTTACTTTTTTTTTCCACGACTGTACCTTGCATACAACTAATCTAATCAAAATCGGTTAATAAAGATGAGAGTTATCGCGTGACAAAAATCAGATATATATATATATATATATGTAGTCCTAACCTTAGCTGATTGCATCTTCACATGCTTTAACATTGTGAGTCAACTTTATATCGTTTTGGATCCTTTTATGTAATTCAGGTATTGTTCTCTTATAATTTTTATATCCTGTGTGAGATGTATCTTTCTTTAGATCTCTTGGTATTTTCTTCTTTTTCTTTTATGATGCGCTATTAGGTGCTAAATTTTGTCATTTTAGGCTTAATGCCGACAAAATTAGATGAAATAACGCATCTTCACTATGAATTAACCAACAAGCACCTCTGATGTTTCTGTGGGTTCATAGTTTTTTATTGTACATACTGGTTTCCTATGTTCATATCGTTTTCATCTTTAGAATTTTACCATTTGTTCATATATTTGTGTTTTCATTTTTATTATATCTCTCTGTTCTAAAAAAAAGTAACTTACGCTGTCACTGCCGCCGCCGCCGCCGCCGCCGCCGCCGCCGCCGCCGCCGCCGCCGCCGATTTTGAATTGTTCGTGACCGGAGGTCTTTCTCCGTTAATATTAAGAAATATATTGCATACAAAAATATGAAAATCGGCGGTATTATAGAGAAATGTTTGATAAACACGCTGATGCAGACAGTTTTCAAATCGAAGAATTATTTTAAGAGATATTTAATGCTAAACTTGGACAAAGTCATAATAATAATAAAGGACTTTACGTTGTAATCCGCGCAATGCTATTATTCGTGAATCTTTAGAAATTCGTCTAAGAAACCATGAAGTGTGTAATGATAATGTTTCCTTTCACATCCCAGAAATATGGCTTTCAATTTTGAAAAGTCAATGAAAATTCCATTTTTTCAGCTAGTCTTTCTTCGTTTGCATCTTTGGTTAAAAGATGGGGCCACTGAACTGTTTATTTGGGAGTAAGAGGTTTCCGTTAGAATGTTTTGAATTTTGAATTGATTTCAAAATGTAGCATGTAAAGAGTTTGTTGTCGATTTATATTTTAAAAAATTTTTCTCCTGATGAAGGTTTTAAAGATTAAACCGAAACGTTGAGTTTTATGTTAAACTTGTGAATAAATTGTACGTTGGATAGCAACACCTATTTGTTTTGTATTGGACAAAGTCGTTCATTTAAAAAGTTTTATAGGAGCAAAAACTATACATCGGAATTTAATCCTTTTTAGATCATTTTATACGTTATAATTTCCCGGTGTGCAGAATGCATTTATTTTTTAAATTTGACTCATTTTTTGAGCTTTTATTTCTATTTTAAATTCAAATTTTCAGCATTTCGAGAGATATTTTTTACTTATTTTAGAAAATTGTACTAATTTAACCTGTTGCCAACTGTATAAACAGCGCAAACAATAATGTTTGCTTCAAATTAAAAATTTATTTACACGTGACTATTATAAACAGAAAAAAAACTTTCAAATTAGAATTATTACGTATAAAAAGCAGGAACTTATTGAAAATTACTTCATAAAAACTATATTTACACGTAAATTTTAACAGAGAAAGGACATTGTAAAATAATAAATTCATTATCATGCGTTAGAAGTCTTAAATAGGAGAAATTAGGCCACATTTACGTCACATTACACTTACTACGTAAAATGAACAAAAAATAATATTGCAAAACAGTTCAAATTTAAAAATTGCGCGAGACATTTATTTGATATTTCGAGATGAACTTTTCAACTATTTTTGTTGGGACAGCGCAAATAATATTTCATTTCTAACAATAGTATTTTCACGTGAATATTAAAAAGAGAAATAAAAGTTTGGTGAAAATTGCGTGAGATTAAAAACGATACATTTAAAATGTCTTAATTAATTTATTTATTTATTGAACAACAAACATACGACTTGTGTGCCTGACATGACAGCCCGCTTAAAATGTCTTATTTAAAAGAACTTTCTTTTGCTTTGTTAAAAATTACCGGGAAACAAAGACTCTTGTTTACTTAATTCATTTTATATTAGCTTATTTTGAAATGTTTAACTGGTTTTATTTAATCAAAGAGGAAAACAGCCGTAGTATCTTTTAACAGCAGCTGATTTTTCCTTAAAATTCCCCAATCAAAGAGAAATGAAAAGAAACCCGTTTATAGGGAGATCGCCACTGTTTTTTAAATTATAATTCAATCTTTCAAAATCTTTTTAAAGCCGATCAAATTAGCGTGCTTTTAGAAACTGCGGTGTCTGAACGGGGGTTGGCGAGCGTAGCTCGTAGGGGGCCGAGCCCCCTAGTATATATATATATATATATATATATATATATATAATAAATTTGAAATCACAAATATATGAAGAAATTGATAAAGTTGAATTGAAAGATGATTTAGAAATGAACATATGAAACCAGTATGTAATATAAGAAACTATGAATGACTCACAGAATCATCAGAGGAGCTTGTGAGTTCATTCATAGAAGATGCGTTATTTCATCCAATTTTGTCGGCATTAAGCCTAAAATGACAAAATTTAGCTCCTTATAACGCAAACATATTACAGAAAATAGATAATAAAAAGCTAAGAGATCCAAAGAAAGATACACCTCATACAGGATATTAAAAATTATTAGAGCACAATACCTGAATGACATACTAAGAGTCAAAACTACTACATATCAGCATGGAAAACAAAGTTGACTATTTTAACATGTGATCTACAGTTGAGCATCTGAGTGAAACCCATAACTGTGCTGCCATCTGGTGTGAGAAAGGAAAAATGTAAATTGGAACTGGATTAATAACAATAATGTTTAGAGTTGCCATCTTAAGCCCCAAAAAAGAAATAAATAGATAAATAAAATGAATGAAAATGATTGAAGAAATCAAGAAAAGACTTAGATTAACTTTTAGTTAAACTGGAATGAAAAAATAGGAATAAACTTAATAAGTACTGAGTGAATACAAAATAAAATAAAGAAAAGGAATAAATTAATACAAATAAAGAAATAAAGTATTATATAAAAATAAATAAAAGGGCAATTGATTAAATGAACGTTTTAAAGACAAAAAATTGTAATATAAAAAAATGAGAATATAAATAACATTTAAAAAGATGAGGAATATTTGAGATAGAAAAATTTAACTTTGTATTATGTAAGTAAAATTGAAATTTTAAAAAGCAATGAGGAATATTGAGATAAAAAAAATATATATATGTAAGTCACATTTGAACGAAGGGTGGTTTTGGGGCCTGGGGGTCATGATCGGTGAAAATATATCAAAATTTTCCGGAAGTGCTTTCCTCCGGACGGCCGCAATAGATAGCTTTTTACTTTTTGTAAGGAAAGTTACCTAATAGGACCTCCAATTCCCATTTTTAGGTTTGTTCCTAATTATAGAAATACGTAGCACCTATAGTCGTCGTTCAGTCAGTCTGTCCGTCCGTCTGTCTGTCCGCATATAACAGAGCAAAAACTACCCAACCGAATGGTCTGAAATTTGAAATATAAGATTGTTGCAAAATTTTGTCGAGCCATTTCAAATTTTATGAAAATCGGATGTATAGTTTAATGACAGGGACAGTCAAAAGTTTTTCTTTACATTACGGCCAATGGGAAAAATTATTGCAAGTGCATTTTAATGATGTTACAGCCTTCCGAATGGTCTGAAATTTTAAAGATATAATTATTGCAAAATTTTGTCGAGCCATTTTAAATTTTAGGAAAATCGGATGTATAGTTTAATTACAGGGACAGTCAAAAGTGTTCGGGGAATGGGAAAAAAATTATTGGGAGTGCATTTTAATGATGTTAAAGACTATGTACTTTATGAAGTGCAAAAAATTATACATTCAGTACAATATGGGGTGCAAAAAATAATTATAAAACTTGTTATAGTACGAACGCACCTCATTTGCCACGTTTCACGAGCAATTTCCAACTTGTTGATATTTTCTAACATAGTTGAAAAGTGTTTCTGCATTCGAGTTGTCTGGTTGTCTGTGAACTAACGCTCGAAAATATACTCGAGTTGTAATGTATTTTTTGTATCATAGAGAAGTTTACTATACGATGCTCGGTATTTAAAATGAAGTGTGTAACATTTATAGATCGTTTACACGCAAAAGAATTCCGCTATGGAGGACGATCGTTTTTGATGCAGTTTACTATAATGTTACAATATCTCAAACATAATGAAATTAATATGTTCATGTAGGCAAAATGTATAAAATTTTTTTATTTCTTAATAATACTCTGTCAGTATTGGAAAGTGTTTCATTAGCTATGCCAATCGCGCTTTAGAATATAATATATTTTCTTTTCTTTTTTTATGATTTCTATAATCAAAATATGTCTTATTTTATAAGAAACCGGAGGATTTCTTTATAATTTTATGAAAAAAATCAGTATTTTTTTTAAAGAAAACACAAACAAGATAACAACTTTGTAAAATATTTGCCAACATATATTTTCGTTTACTTTCATCTCTAACCGTAATTCAATTTCTCACTCTTTCTCACTTTTTTTTTGGTAAATAAAGAGATTGGGTTTATATATTCTTTATTGAATTTTAGATTCAGCAACCAGAAGAACAAATTTGATTAACGTAATATGTTTCAAATAAAATCATAAGACCAAACGCAATTTTTCACCTTTATTCAAACATAAAATATAAAATGTGAGCTTTATAAAGCTCACTGTCTTACTTAAAAGGCGACTAAAATAATGAACAATCATAAAAATAAACAACATTTAGTTATTAAAATATTCTCTGATGATGATCTTGGAAAGCTTGAAAGTACTAAGAAGTTTTCAATAAAATGTATACAGTCAAATCTCGTTATCCCGACATTCTACTAAACCAGAAAAAAGTGTCGTCATAAGCGGAGTGTCGAGGTAACAAGAGTTGGAGAAAAATGTATTTATAAAAAGTTTTATTTTTAATTAATTTAAGAGAATTTTAGATTCATAACTGTTCTTGCAGTTTTAAGCAATAAAACATTATTATTAAACAAAATAAGTACAAAAACAAAATTGAAAAGAATAGAAATCAGATTTATAATGACTTGTTTTTTATTGTTACACGAAATATTGATGAATTAAGGCTTGCTTATCCCTAGATGTACTTTCTACAATACTTTTTCAATATTATACAATGAATTATAATCAATTTTCGTTGTTTCAGAAATGGATATTAGATAATTTTTGATCGTTTCAATGTAATGCAATGCTTCAGCTTTAGTCTGATAAAAAACGCCGTGTAACCACCAGAAAGAGCCGCCTGACCAGAACAAAAAGATCGCGAGTAGAGTGATACGTCTATCTGGATCATTCATACTGTGTGAGTTTATTCGTTCAGATAAAGGATTGAAGTAAAATTTTCTCAATGGGTATTTTAGACACTTTTGTGAAAAGTTTGGCTGAATTCTTACCGCATAATTTTCGTGCTTATAAGATGGATTATGAAAAATGGACAATTTTTCTAAACCGTCGGGATATCCGGAGTTCAAAACTATTCAACAGCGTAAAATCCGGAGTTTATTTGCATTAAAATAATATACGGAAAATCGGGACTTTGAAAAACTGACGAGGTAAGCGGAGTGACGTGAAAACCGGGTGTCGGGATAACGAGGTCCGACTGTATTTTAAACTTGTAACATTTTTTTCATTATTTTAGTCGCTTTTTATGTAATACAGTGAGATTTTTAAAGTTCACATTATATATATAATATGTTTCTTTTCCCTTTTTTAGGTGCGTTCGTAATTATATAAATACGTAACACCTATAGTCGTCGTTCAGTCCGTCTGTCTGTCCGTCTGTCCGCATATAACAGAGCAAAAACTACTCAGCCGAATGGTTTGAAATTTTAAATATATGATTGTTGCAAAATTTTGTCGAGCCATTTCAAATTTTATGAAAATCGGATTCTGATGTATAGTTTAATTACAGGGACAATCAAAAGGTTTCTTTTTACATTACGGCCAATGGGAAAAATTATTGCAAGTGCATTTTAATCATGTTACAGCCTTCCGAATGTTCTGAAATTTTAAAGATATAATTGTTGCAAAATTTTGTCAAGACATTTCAAATTTTATGAAAATCGGATGTATAGTTTAATTACAGGGACAGTTAAAAGTTTTCCGTTACATTACGGGGAATGGGAAAAAAAATATTGATGTTACAGACTATGCACTTATGAAGTGCAAAAAAATATACATTCAGTACAATGTGGGATGCAAAAAATAATTATAAAACTAGTTATAGTACGAATGCACTCATTTGCCACGTTTGACGAGCAATTTCCAACTTGTTTCATATAGTAGATTTTGGGTACATTATAATTGTAATAATTTTATAATAAGTAAATGAAAAATGTTTATACACAAGAATAATGGTACCTAATGCCACAAGTCACAGTTTTCAGAATTTATTTATTCAATACGTTATGTGCCAGAGTTCGTACATTATAGGATAATTTTCGAAGCATCTTATCATTATTTCAAAGGGAAAGTGTATTTTTTTTATTATTATTTCCTAATTTAAAAAATATTTAGGTTGACATTAGAGACTTGTTTAAATTATATGAATTATCAGCTGAAAAGGATTTGCAGTATAGATATTAGATTTCTTTTCAATGTCTTGAAACATTTTCCAAACAAATATCATGAAATTTCATATTACCCTGTCAATACACGTACTAAAACACTGTTAAAAAAAAAAAAAAAAAAAAAAAAAAAAAAATCTGTACTTCTACAGATGTAAAGTTACAGAAATCTGTATGCTTACTAAAATTTTATCTGCGCACTGTACAAAAAAAGATGTAAATCTACCAAACTAGTTTTTGTAGCTAACAGAAATTTGTAGCTTTACAAAAGAGTCTACTAAAATTACAGTAATCTTACTAAAATTTTATCTGTAACCCTGTTGCAGTCACATAAAAAAGTTTTAGGAATCCTAATTTCCCAAAAAATTCTTAGTAACCTTACAGATTTATTTTATTATTTATGGTTCAAACAAATAGAATGTGAATGTGACGTTACCCACCCAAAAAAAGAGGTACTTCTCAATTTTTTGTAGGCAGAAAGTAACAGTTATCCCAGAATTAGTAATTTATAACGTATTATTTCCTACATGTAATACAATACATTATAACTACATCAAAATTACGAGCATTTTAGCATAATTTCAAGCAATTTAGTTCGGATTTTTGCCTACAACAAGTTGAGTTGTCACGCAAAAAGCCAGTTTGTTGACAAACGTGCACATTATCTATGGGGAATTATCATATCATTACAGATGCTATTTTCGTATGACAATAATAAATAACTTTTAAAAAACTTTTGAACAGAAAATGACGTTACGACTTAAAATAACGTTATTTTTACTCATAGAGCTGTAACATTTCAATATTTTTTTCCTTCCGCTGCTACTGAAGCGCTAATCTCAGAGGACTTCTGTGGGTGAAAATGATGTCATAGCGAAAATGAAATGCGTATGATAAAACTTAATATTTTACTACGAATGCGTCTAAAAGTAAATTTATGGATTTCGCTGACACTCAGATTAGAACTTCAAATGAAGAATGCGAATGTTTACATGCAAAATTCTAACTTTCAAACGTGACATCAAGTTTGGTAATACATCTATTCAATATTGATTCATTTTTGTAATTATTTTTGTTAATTTTTTATAATTCAATCAATGAGTTCTTTTAAACATATTAATGTTTATGTTAATGCTGATAATTTACCATGTTAGTGACGTCATCTCTCGGATCAACAACTTCAACGAACAATATATGATGAGTCACTTTCACAGAACAATCAAACCAGCCTTTTGTTCCGTGCTACGGCGCTCGTCTTCTGTACAGTAGATCCCAGGTTCAAACCCAGGCAATGCCACTTCCTTGATTTCTTACATTGGTGTCTCGGAAAAGAAACTCGCAATCTTCACAACAGATGACAGCACCACAACCAATTCACCCTCTGATAGGCAAATCCTCACAGCAAATAGCTAAAGAGTGCGAGCCAATGTCTAAATAAGACGCTTTCACTAGGGGTTGGAGTGTGTAGCGACACCATTTCTCAGAACAACTTCAATGAACTATATATGATGAGTCACTGGCACGAAACAATCGAACTAGCCTTTTGCTCCGTGCTATGGCGCTCGTCCTTCATACAAATGGATCCCTGGTTCATATCCAGCCAACGCCTTTTCCTTGACTTCTTGTAATCATGTTTGTTGAGCATGAAAGTCTTTACTTGAGAGTTGATAGAATCTGAAAAACTTATATTCTGTGTTGAGAAAATTGCCTAATACACTACAAAAATTACTCGAAAAAGTTACCATAGCTCGGTGGCAGGAAAATATTTTTTTAAAATGCTTTTTTTAAATCTCGAAAATATATCGATCTAAAGACAAACAAGAAAGAAAAATCATACGTCAAGCATAGATTATGAAACACTTTCCAACACATTCAGAATAATCTAACAAAAATGCACCGTTTAAAAAATTTAAAACATTTCAAAACCCAATTTCAGCTGTTCCCATCTGCAATCGAAAAACTATCCTAATTCTTTGAACAGCCTAGTATAGGATATATAGATTTGTATCTATCAACTACATGTAACTACATCTACTGTACAGTACATGTGAACTAAATTTAGTTCACCTAAGAAATACATATATTTCAGTTGAAAATTCCCCTTCAGCAATTTCCTCTAATAAGGAGAATGGTACGCGAATGCTTGTGTGCAGCCCTGCATATGAGGTATACAATTTATATGTAACGAGTAACATGAAAAAAATTAATTAAATTTAAAAGCGCATACCGAATTTTAAACCGTACACTCCAGCAATTATTACTCAAAGACAGTGCTGTAACCAATTTATTTTGTGTGTCCCTGTAAATTAATAAAAAGTGCCATGAATACCCTGTTCTAACGTGATCGTAGTGAAATTCAGTGATTTATATCAGTTTCAATACATTTGAAATAGCATAATGTCATTCAAATACTCTGCAAACGATTTTTCTCCATATACCATAATGTAATGGAATACTTTTGAGTGCCCCTGTAAATGAACTATTAATCCTACATACTTTATATACAATACCAAACATGCTTTGGTGACTCGAAAAAGC
This sequence comes from Maratus speciosus, assembly GCA_963932465.1. Taxonomy (NCBI): domain Eukaryota; kingdom Metazoa; phylum Arthropoda; class Arachnida; order Araneae; family Salticidae; genus Maratus; species Maratus speciosus. The sequence goes on along the minus strand of OZ010797.1, from coordinate 236,346,150 downwards.
CTTATCAATTTCATGAAAATCCGAGTATGTTTACGGGAGTTAGTGCGTGGACAGACGGACAGACAAACCGAATGCATAAACACATTTCAACTTTGTTAGAAAGTGTTAAAAACTCTTTTCGGAATCGTGGGTAACTCAAAAAAAGTTACTGTATATTTTCGTTCCGAGTTATATTTTTCCAGATTAAGAAACGTTTGCTTTTCTTTTTTCTTCCTATTTTTTTTACATGTACTTTCACTTAAACTCCTACTGAAAAAAAAGTACTTTAAGGAATATTTTATGAGATTTGTTTTTATTAATAATTTATTATTGTGATTTGCTTTTGAAATTGTTTTACTTTTGAAATCTATTTATATAAAATCCAAGTCTCTGTGTGTCCTTCACAATTCCGGTTGGACCACCTCATTCATCGCGGCCATGTTAGGCTCCCTATGGAGAAATCGGTATCAGCTTCAACAATGAGTAATTGTTGAAAAGTACTAATACAGGGTAGCTGCAATAGCGTCAATAGTTATTTACTGCAATTGCGCCAAATTTCGACCAACTTGGCAAAACATCGCCAAGTTTGGCGAAATTCTGCCAAGTTTGGCGACAAAAATAAGTTGCCATATATGAAGCCAACTTGGCGATAGCTGGCTAATTTGGCGAAATTCCCATTGGAACCCATTAATCTTTATAATCGAGCTCACCACCATTTAATTTAAACTCAGCGCATGTAAAGATTCTCATGAACAAGTATATGTAACTATTTTAAGATTTAAAGAGGAAGGGAAGCTGAAAATTTATGTCGAAGGTACACAAGAGCAAGGTCATCATTTAAATAAGGAAAGAGTTTAAAAAAGACATCGCATATCCGGAAGTTGTGATCAAATTTTAATTTCTCTTTAAATTGCATTTGTAATGTATTCATTACATGCATAGTACGTTTCGTTTTTAAAATGTGTTATTTCTATTTATCACTGCGGAAAAGGGAGAAAAACTCATTATTGGTTATGTGTTTATATATCTCATTTCCCGTCATTATTGACGGACTATCTTTCTAGTTTTATATAAAGTCCAAAAATTAGTAGTACAGTTCCAAGCATAAGTTGATTAACTTCATAATATTTTCGTCATGTGAAATTTTCTTTTCAAATCTTTTGGATTGACAATCATTAATATATAAAATTTCACATTTTTACATAATTATTTATAAGATAAACTATAGGGTGTCCCAAAAAGGAGTACCTATTTTTTAAAATGAATAATTAGCAAACGAATAGAGTTATTAAAAAAATTCTTGCTGGAAACGGATGTGTGAAGTCTGGAATTTTGTTTAGAATACTTTATTATGATAGTTCAAAATCTGACCGACAGATGGCGCTACAGCACATTTTGGTGGCTATATGAACAAACGGAGCATGCGTGACGACCAGACAGAAGTAGACGTGGTCAGTGAAAGTGCAGTAGTAACTGTTTCAAGGGAAACAGTAGTTGTCGTTGCGTAAATTCTTCAAAATGGTGTATTCGTTAGAAAAGAGAATTTCATTGGTTTAGAATATCACCGATTGGGTGAAAGTTTTACATCAACAAGAAGGAGCTTTCAGAAAAGATTTCAGTAAAGAAAGGCCCGCAGCCGACATGTTATTGTGATGAATAGATTACATATTGAAAATACAGTAAAATCTGTCTAAGGCGGACTCTGTATAAGCCAGAAATCTGCCTGCCGCGGAAAGATTTTCAGGTCCCAGCGAATCCATAAAAGATAATATTAATATGTTCTCCATAACCCGGAATCTGTCTAACGCGGAAACGGAAATATTTTTAAGGTCCCACCGAAAACAAATTTTTTCGTAAAAAAAGTGATATTTTAAAAATGAACAGCATCCGGCACATAAAACTTTAAAACTGATAGATAGATCAAATACATATAAAAGACAAATATAAATAAAAACATGTTTTTACGTATTCATTTGTTTACAGAGAGAGAATTTTAATTATTAAATTTTGCATATTTATGGATTTAATAAAAAAAAAGGGGGGGGTGGTTGCGCAATGTGTATTTCTTAAATCACAACATTTTCTTTATTTACAATTTTTTACATAGATAAATTTCTGTTTTCCTACGTTACATAAATTTTAAATATGCTATTTTATTTTTCCATTACCCTAATAATTAAAAAAGAATACAGACCGCAATTCTAATTCGGAAATTTATTTAAGATTCCGAGATTTAAAAAAGAAAAAAAAAATTCATACATTCAAAATTTAAAAAGAAATTTTTCTAAATCATATTTTTTTTTTTTATTACTAGGCAGGATAAAAAGAAAAAAAAAATAAATTAAAATATTACAACTCACTCCAACAATATTTGTATTAAATAACATTTCACTTTAAAGAACGGTACTAAAGATTACAAACGTGCAAAATGTGTGACGGTCGCTTTTCTTTTCTTTTTTTCTGTTCTTTTTTCTTTTTTTTTTCTTACTGATTTGCATAAGGCGGAAAATTGTCTACGACGGAAATTTTTCTCGGTCCCGGACAATTCCGCCTTAGACACAGTTTACTGTATTGTCATTTAATTTTCAACTATTGCTGATGAATGCAGTAGTTGTAGCGCCATCTGTCGGTAAGAATTTGAACTAACATAATAAAGTACTCTTAACAAAATTCCAGACTTCACACATCCGTTTTCTGCAAGAATTTTTTTAATAACTCTATTCGTTTGTTAATTATTCATTTTGAAAAATAGGTACTCCTTTTTGGAACACCCTGTATTTTTATTACATTATTATTCTTTATTTCTCTTCCCTCTTATCAGTATTTAAACTATATCTTAGCTTCTAAATCTATTATACTTATCATAAAAGTTTTTGGAAAAAACATCTTCAAAATTTTTAAAGAAAATTAGATAAAAGTAACTGCGTAACAAAATATTTCCAACAAATATTTTCGGTTTCTTTCATCTATAACCATAATCCAATTTATCTTTTTTTAGTAACTAAGGTGATTGGCTCTATATGCACCTTATTGGATTTTAGTTCAGCAATGAGAAGTGCAAATGTGATTACTGTAATGTGTCTTTTTCTTTTTCTTCTCCGACACATTAAAGAAATCTTTGAATCTCGCATAGTTCAGAAAATTATGGTTTACAATAGGAGAAAATTAGATCTATTGTTAGACGCTGGTGTTGTAAGAAGTGCTTGTTTATGCAAAAACAGTTGGTATTACAAATACTGTTAATCATGAAATAATTTTCGAGAAATATTTATCGAGATTAGAGTAGGAAAACTTATAACGTTATCTGCATTGTGATTATAAAATATTTCGGTCTGTTTTAAAGCTTTGATTATATTATGTATCAGCATGAGATAAGAATAATTAAATGTATAGAGAGGTACAGCCCTTAACAATACTGTTAAATATTGTTTTAAAAGTACTTTATATGATTTGCTTTATGAATAATATATTATTCTGAAGTTATTTGTGAGAATATTTTGCTTTACTTCGATCTAAATTCCTAAAATTATGAGTTTAGTTGTAAACATAAAAGAGTTTTCTTCATATTCATTTTTTTATGTGGAAAATTCTTCCAGATATTTGGAACTGCTACAGTATTTTATGTAAAAATTAATGTTCTGCATAGTGATTATAAAATACTTCGGTCTTGTTTAAAGCTTTGATTATATTATGCGTAGCATCATTTGAGATGATTTAATATAGAAAGAGGAATATCCCCCTAACAATACTTCTAAATGATGTTTTAGAAGTACTTTGTGACATTTGTTTTATGAATAATTTATTATTTTGATATTTGCTTGTGACAATGTTTTACTTTAACTTTGATCTAAATTTCTAAAAGTGTGAGTTTAGTTTCAAATGTGAAAATTTCTTTTCAGATATTTTGAATTGCAAGAGAATTTATGTAAAAATTCGTGTTCTATCTGGTGATTATAAAAATCTTCTACTGGTTTTTAAGCTTTGATTATATTATGTGTGGCATAAGCTGGGATTAATTAATGTATAAAGAGGTACAGCCATAATCCTCCTAAATAATATTTTAAATTACTTTATGACATTTGTTATATAAATAATTTACTATTCTGATCTCTACTTGTGAGAATGTTTCACTTTACTTTGGTCTAAAAGTTTAGTTCCAAATAGAAAAGAGTTCTCCTCATATTTTTTTTCTTTATGTGGAAATTTCTTTTCAGATATTTTGAACTGCTAGTAATTTTTATGTAAAAATTAACGTTCTGCATAAAATACTTCTGTTGACTATAGAGGTGTGATTACATTGTGTGTAGCATCAGATGATATTATTATAAAAAGGAATAATCCCTAATAACCTTCTAAATATGTTTCAGAAGTACTTTATGACAGTTGTTTTATGAATAATTTATTGTTTGATATTTGCTTGTAAGAATGTTTTACTTTGATCTAAATTCATAAAATTATTAGTTTATTTCCACTTGTAAAAGATTCCGTTTCTATTTTTATTTTATTTATATATACATATTTTTTTACTTTTACGTGAAATATCTTTTTAGGCATTTTGAACTGCATGAGATTTTTACATAAAAATTCATGTTTTTTTTTTCCCATTAATATCTAAAAATAGAAAAAATATTTATATGCAAATTCTTATTCTCTATTTTTCTTGTGTGTTATTTAGGTTTAAAATATACCTTAGTTTATAAAAATATTGCTTTTCATGAAAAAATTTTGAAACAAACTTCAATTTTTTAAAAACAAATTGGATAAAGATAACTATTTTACAAACTGTAGACAGGTATTTTCGCTTTCTTTCATCTCTAATCATAATTAAATTTTATACTTTTACTAACTAAACAGATTGGCGCTTTATGCTCATTATTGGATCTTCTTAGTTACTGGATAGATTTTAGCAACCAGAGGTGGAAACTTTGGGGGAACGCATTAAAGAAATCTTTTCATCTTGTAAAGTTGAGAGAAATAATGGTTTACAGTAGAAAAAACCAAGTCTAATGTTACCCGCTAATGTTGTAATAAGTGCTTTTTTATTCAAAAGTAGTTGGTGTTACAGATATTGTGATTTATGGGATAATTTTACGAAATATTTTATGAAGATAGGAAGGAGAAAATGCATTATGTTATCCTGACGGTGATTATAAAATACTTAGGTTGGTTTTAGAAATTTGATTATATTACATGTAGCACCAGGCGAGAATGATTAATGTATAGATTCTTTTCGTTTATCTGGAATCTTTATTTATAAATATATATTTCCATTTTTTTTCCCGGAAAATTTACGTAAATTGAAAACTGTTTCTCAATAATAAAAGCTTTAAATGAGTGAATTTTTTAAAACTCTGTGAATCTCTCTATTCTAAAAAAAAGTAACTACCGCTGTCACCGCCGCCGCCGCCGCCGGTTTTGAATTTTTTGTGACCGGAGGTCTTTCTTCGTTAATATTAAAAAAACTGTTGCATACAAAAATATGAAAATCGGCGGTATTATAGAGAAATGTTTGATAAACACGCTGATTCAGACAGTTTTCAAATCGAAGAATTATTTTAAGAGATATTTAATGCCAAAGTTGGACAAAATCGTTCCATTAAAAAAGTTTTATAGGAGCAAAAACTGTACATAGGAATTTAATCATTTTTAGATCATTTTATGCGTCAGAATATCCCGGTGTGCAAATTGCAGTTTGTTTTTTAATTTGAATAATTTTTCGAGGTTTTATTTCTATTTTAAATTCAAATTTTCAGCATTTCGAGAGATATTTTTTACAAATTTTAGAAAATTGTATTAATTTAAACTGTTGCCAACTGTATAAAAAACGCAATCAATAATGTTTGCTTCAAATTAAAAATTTATTTTACACGTGACTATTATAAACAAAAAATATAAAAAGCAGGAACTCATTGAAAATTACGTCATAAAAACTATAGTTACACGTGAATTTTAAATGAGAAAGAATATTGCAAAATAATAAATTCAGTAACATGCGTTAGAAGTCCTAAATAGGAGAATTTACGTCATATTACACTTATTACGTAAAATGAACAAAAAATAATATTGCAAAACAGTTTTAATTTAAAAATTGCGCGAGACATTTACTTGACATTTTAAGATGATTATAATATTTCATTTCTAACAAAAGTATTTTGACGTGAATATTAAAAAGAGAAAGAAAAGTTTGGTGAAAATTACGTCAGATTATAATTGTCAGATTCAAATTATAATTCAAACTTCCGAAATCTTTTTAAAGGCGGTCAAATTAGCGTGCTGTTAGAGTCTGCGGTGTCTGAACGGGGGTTGACGAGCGTAGCTCGTAGGGGGCAGAGCCCCCTAGTGTCTAAAAAAGAAAGAAGTCCGGTAGCGTAGTGGTCAGCGAGCCGGTCTACCACGCAACAGGTTCAGAGTTCAGTTCCGTGCTATGCAAGGTTCACACAACCTTTCAACTCTTTGGGGTCGATAAAATAAGTACCAAACTTGGTTTCTAACAAAACCTCCTCGTGCTCCCGCGTTAGGATGGTTACCTAACCGGGACATATACTGTATAGCTCACCAGGGTACACAGTTAAGAAAACAAGACTGAGGACTGTAGGCTATGATCTAAATTGCAACGTAGTGCCGCAGGTTTATTTTTTTAGCATGTTTAAAATATCTGCTAATTTCACTGGACAACAAATTTGAACTTTTGCTCTGCCACAAAACTGCAATTATTTTATTCTTATTCAGTTTTTTGAGCTGATTCCGAATCTAGTTTTAGATTTTCAACAGCACATCCAGTTCTTTTTTTGAGATATTTGAGTATTTCGATTTATGCAAATTTTGAATTTTTGTACAGTTATATGCAAATTTTAGGCATAAAGCATTATCAGACTGGCTTTTTTGTTCTATGTTATGATTACTGTTGAGTTTACAAAAATGTCGTGTCCGAGCTTATACTGACATATGACACTGAAATATTGTGCCTGATTTGTATATTCAGATTTTTTTAATACCGTTTCTTGACATCCAAATATTTCTGCCATATGAGTACGCTAATATGTTTCTAAACCAGTTTTTTATGCAGATTTCAAATCTGGTATCTCTTTCTTCTATCCTGTCTAGTTTTTGAAAAAAAAAAAGGCAAACATTAGATAAAAAAATCTGGAAAATACTTTTTATGCTACTTTGTGGTGTACTTCGGCTATTTAGAATAGATTCTACTACTTTTTCCAATTGTTTTTCGATTATAGCTCTTTGTGATTATGTCCCTATAGGAATCTGATACTGTTCACCCTTTTGACAATGAGGTAGGATTTTATATCAAACTTGTGCCAATAAATTACAGAAGTAGAAATTCATTTTATTCAAAAAATAATTACAGAATTAGAAATTCATTTTATTCAAAAACTAGACGTGATAATGAGGAAACAGATTTCAGATTTGAAATCAGCATAAAAATCTAAAACAGGAAAAACATTACGTAAATTCTGGTCAACTACTATAAAGTTGAAAGTACTGTAAACATTACACCATTGAGAAATATGAAATTTAGGCTTAATAATTGCAAATAAATGTTAAGAATATGTAGACTACGACATTTATCTGAAGCAAATGGTTCAGTAGTCATTATATAGAAAAGGTAATTCAATCTGACACTTATTGTACCTAAAATTTGCATAAAAGCACACAAGAAAGCTGAAATTTGCAGAAACTTAAATATGTAAATTTCTCAAAAAACTGGTCAACCTAAAAAAAAAACAGTAGTATAATCGGAATCAATCAGCGCAAGATATTGATCTAGAATCAACTAATTTCAGATCTGTGGCAGAACCATTGTTGTCCAGTGTTTTTTTTTTTTTTTTTTTTTTTTTTTTTTTTTTTTTTTTTTAACTACCACTGTATTAAAATACAGGGTATCTACAAATTAGCTGGGCAATTTCGTAAGTTAAGAACTTCCGAAATATTAAATGAAATTAACTAGTTGAAAGTCAGACTAGTAGTATTATTGCCGAAGTTTATTCATAGATGGCGTTAGGGGTCATAACTGACGCTATCGTTTAGCGAGCAGAGGTGTTATTCAATGACTAACACGATAACAAGATTTTTCAAAGCTTGATTTCAGTGTATGGAGTTTTGCAAATCATCAAGTGTGCAAGCCGCCACTTCCTGCCACCATTCCTGAACTAAGATCAAGAATCTGCACTGCAATTAATTTGATCGATGGAAAGATGCTGACAAATCTGTGGCAAGAAATGATTTACCGATGGGACATTTGCAGAGTCAAGAAAGAAAGTTACATCGAACACTTCTGATAATGGTAATCTTGAACTATTTTTCTGTCTTACAACAATATGTACTTTAATTTTTTCCCCTGTCAATTCCATTCAATAAATCATTCTTTCTGCCCAACTAATTTGTCAACATCCTGTATATATATGTGTGTAGCAAAACCGATAATTCATAAGCATAAAACTCACTTGCGATTGAAATATTTTAAAACAAAATTTCTTCAGAATGTGAGCTAACCCCTGCTTATTATCTAGTAGTTAGGGTGGTAGCTACTGAACAAAGGTTGTCGGGATCAAATTTCTATTCATGCATGGGTATCTATAGTAGGTCAGATTCTTTTTTGAAATGTATAGGTCCAGGTCAGTTTAACCCTTTAGCTACTGACGGTACATATAAGTACAATTTAAATAACTTGCTATAAAATTCATTTAATACATTGATTAGTTGTAATACAGTTTAGAATGAATTATACACATATTACTTTATCTTGTTTCAAAAGCATTATTGGTTGCACAAAACGAAAGTATTTTTAAAAGGATGGTTTCTTTTGCCTTTGAATCTTTTCAGCTTTCTTGCCGTTTGGGGGGAGGGGGCGATTTTTCAATTCGGAAATATTCTATATTTCTATTGTAAGAACATATATTTGTACATTTCCTAAATTCACAAAATACTAATAAAAAGATTTAAAATAAAAGATTTGAGTAGGATTATAAATATTGTGCAAAATTGCTATAAATTAAAATTTAATTAATTCTTCTAAAACCTGCAATGATTATGTAAATCTTCTAATGTAGTTTCAAAAATTCACGAAAAATGCTTTTGAAGAACAGATTTTCACGAATTCATAATTCAGTACATAAAGGGTTAACACGCATCTGCAAAACATGACCCCAGCATCCCCAACAAACCAAACCAACCTAAGAATGCAAAATTGTAAAAATAATTCCAAATATAAAAGGATTCGTTTCATGATTTTGTTTTCACGCGTGAAATATTCAGACCTTTTGAGCTACAAATATTTTTTGCATAAAATTTCATTGTTTTACATAGTTATCTAAAAAATTCAATATTATGATGCACAGACTCTTTTCTTTTCTTTTTTTCTTTTTTCATTTATTTATTTATTTATTTTGATCTCTTAATATTTAAAATGTATCTTAGCTTTAAAAAATTTTGCTTTTCTTTAAAATATTTCAAAAAAATTTTCACATTTTTAAAAGAAAAATTATATAAAATATTTCCAATGAACATTTTGATTTTATTTTTTCTGTAACCATAATTCAATTTTTCTTTTTTTTCTATCAACTAAAGAGATTGGTTCTATATGCACTTTATTGGATTTTAGGCTCAGCAATGAGAGGTGAAAACTTGATTACCGTAATATGTATTTGTCTTTTTTTTTTCTTTCTTTGAGGCATTAAAGAAATCTTTTGATCTTGTAGTTCAGAAAAATGATGGTTTAGGTACGATAAAAATTGGATCTAACGGTATACACTAATGTTGTAAGAAGTGCTTATTTATTCAAAAGTAGTTGGTGTTGCAGATGTTGTAAATCACAGGATAATGTACGCGAAATATTTTATCATGGTTCCACGAGGAATAATGTTATCTTCGTATAATTATAAAATACTTAGGTTGGTTTTAGCGCTTTCATTTTATTATGCATGGCATCAGTTAAAATTATTAATGCATAAGTGTTATTTTATTTACATTTGAGCTGAAAGTGTGTCAGAAATTTATTACACAATCATTTAGGAATAATTTAATATTTAGATTATCTCGAAAATTCTATACTTTTAAATTTTATATGAATTAAAAAGATATATCAAAATAAGGAAAAAATTTAGTTTTCTACTTCAAAGTTGAAGTCAAGTTAAAATTATTTTTATCTTCATTAAATTATCAAAGAACACTACTGCAATTTCAGTAGCATCTAATTAGTGGCTTCCTTCATCAAGTTGAGTAGAATTCATGCGCAATAAAAATCTTTAAGGGGATTCTTCACTTACTTGAAAACATCCGCTAGGTAAAGTTAAACCTGTGGACAGGTTGTTTTCGAATTTTTCGTTTAGATTTAAATATTTTTAAACAATTTTTATTGCATAGCATAGCTGAGGTCGATCTCTAATATGGCTATTTTTTACTTTTTCGATTTCGATTGCAGATTTTTTAAAAATAAAGGTACATTTACACTTCTGCGGTTTCAAACTAAGAATTTTCTATTTCTGTTAAATCTGTAGCTTTTAATCAGCGCATCAAAAGCGTCTTCAAAGTGTAGTCATATATACATTACTTGCTTTATAATTTGCACTCACGCCTTGAGTCAGTCATGATTGATAATTATAAACAGTAAGTTCGCAGCAATAAATAGAGTGTCTCATTTGGGCCGGTACAGCTCAAATCAATGAGTAATGCTGAAAATTTTCGAAAGAAGAAAAAATATTTTTTGGCATACAGATAGATTCGGTCGAGCTTCGGTCCGGCCAAATTTTTGACAGCATTTTCGCCTAAAACGAATTTTTGGTGAAACTCTGATTTTTGGACGAAAACGAAAACAAAACCGAATTTTCGGTCGATCTCTAGTTTTAATTAGCTCAACATATAAAAAAAAGCGCTGTATTTCATCACTTTTTTTTTTTTTTTATAAAACTAGGCTTTTATAAAATTTTACATGTTTTGGAAACACTTATAACATAAAGTGGTCCATAATAACAGCATACCTCTGTTTATGGAACAAAAAAATGAACGCTTCTGATCAGGGTTGTTAATTGGTGCTAAAAATACTTCAACATTGAAATGCTATCTTACGATTTTCATACTTTCTTTGAAACATTGTTTCACTCTTGAAGCCGACAAGCAAAAGAAAGATCGTATTAGCTACTAATAATGTTTCTTTCTTGATTGCATGTTTTTTTACTCCCTATGCAGCCCTAAAAGTGCTGTTCGCAAAGAATGACTCTTATAATAATGTCATGCTGTAATTTACTTCGCGGTCGTTGTGCTAGTAAATTTTACTTTTAACCCTTAAATGCTCCATTTTTTATTTTGTTTCGAAAAAATTACATATGATTCTCTGAAAGGTTTATTACTCAGGAAAAATAATGAAAAAAATCAGAGATACATTTTTCGTATAATACGTCAATCTTTTCTTCTGTCGCACATCTGCAATACAAGTAAAAACTAACTGTCGTGTGACTGTTTTACGCTAAAATATTGCAAATTAGTAAATATTTTAATAAGTATGTCTCCAAATACCTTATTTTATATAATTTAACCTTTAACTCTTTATTTCCCAAAATAGAATACGTTCTAAAAATTACGTAGTACACTGTAAAAAAAAAAAAAAAAACAGACTAAAATGCGGAAATACTACTGGCCGAGACGCCAGTACTATTTCCGTATTTCAACTGAAGTTTTCCCCCGTAAATTCCAAAAAAAAAAAAAAAAAAAAAAAAAAAAAACGGAAATTGTTCTGTATTTTACCGGAAAAAAATTCCATTAAAATACGGAAATAGTACTGGCGTCTCGATTGCCAGTAGTATTTCTGTATTTTAGTCGTCTTTTTTTTTTTTTTTTTTTTTTTTTTTTTTTAACAGTGTACAGAGAATCTGACTTTATTCCAGAAAGTTTCAATGGTTAATTTCGCTTTATTTAAATACTGAAAATCTGTTATTATTTTAAACAAATATTGCTATTTTAATTTTCTAGTGCGGATTAAGTATATACGAAAAAAAAAAATCTATTAAATTCAAAACACTGTTGTTTTCCTATATGTAAATCTGCGCACTAAAGGGTTAAATAATGGCGGTCGCTGTAGTATTCACCCTGTGTTTACTTCAACCTATAAAGTTTTATTACTTAATTGTGAAATAGCTATAAATTATAAGTACTTGTATTGTGGGTGATTATTTTTTCGTTCACATTTGACAAAATATATCAAGTTACACGTTAATTATACGACAAAAGTTAGATTAATTAATAATTTAAATAAGAAAGAAAAAATCATGCTTCAAGCATAGATGATTAAACACTTTACAACCCATTCAGAATAATGTAACAAAACTTTACCGTTTCATAAATTAAAATATTATGTCTAATTCAACCATATATTGAAACGCATAGCACACTAGAAAACTCAATTTCAGCTGTTTCCATCCTACAATTCCTACAATTGGAAAATTATCCTAATTCTTTGAGCAGCGCTGTATAGGGTATATGGATTTGTTGTTTTAACTACATGCATGCCAAAATTTAGTTCAGTTAAGAAATAGACATATACTTTAGTTGAAATTTCCCTTTCAGCAATTTCCGCTAATAAGGAGAATGGCACGTGAATTCTTTTATGTAGTCCTGTATATGATGTATAGAATTTATATACAACTAATAAAATGAAAAAAAATAGTTAAATTTAAAAACGCATGCAGAAATTGAAAACGCACTTCAAACCATTATTACTCATAGACAGTACTGTAATCGATTTCTTTTCTGTGTCCCTGTAAATGAACGACAAATACTATGAATGCCCTATTCTATGAAAATCATCTTCTAGTGAAATAATCAGTGATTTATATCAGTTTCAATACATTTGAAATAGCGTAATGTCGTTAAAATACTCTGCGAACGATTTTATCCCTACACTCTCAGAAATAAAACTCTCCCTTTTGACGATTCAGAAATCCTCGAGCTGTATTTCGTTGTTTTTGACGATCATTTCCTATTAACATCACGTTGACGAAAGTTATTTGACGAAAGTTTTGCCTCAATCACGGTCAGACTCAATGCATTTTAAGGAAACATTTCCTCAAATCCTACGATTTTAGCAAACAGATATTTGCTTGTTTATGTTAGTCCTGTAATAATTTATTTTAAAACAGCACTTAGTGCTTTTCAGAAAATACTGAAATATAGGTAGTTATTGTTTCTTCATTAGTTATTTTTTTAGCTGTTAGAATTTTTAGGAATGCTTATTAATATTATTATTATTTTATTTATATGTTGTCGTTCGTTATGTTTTGATTCGAAAAGAATAAATTTCCTGTGTTTTTCAAAACCATTCAATAAGAAAATTAGGTCAATAAAATTTCAAACTTCTAGGATATCTTTTTTTTTTTTTAAGAAGTATATTATGTTTTCAATCAAATTAAAAATAAACATAATTGATCCTTCTCCTCTTTATAAACAGTAAAGTGTTAAAATCTTATCCTCCTACTCAAAGTGATAAAATCTCACGTAATATGCACTTCACAATTCATTATTTGTGAGCAACAAATTAACCAGACCATATTCTAATCATCCATTGATCAAAGAAATTTTCAGTTGTAAATTATTTAATCAAGCCATATTATAATTATTCATTGATACGAGAAAACCATAAAAATAAATTAGCTTTCCTTAAAACTTTCAGAAAATAATAGCAGCCCGATAAAATTGCAATCTACGTTATAAAAATAAAACACGAAGTAGAATTCATTATACCAGTCTAAAAGCAGACACTTTCAAGTCCCCAGCAACCAGGTTGGAAGAACAGCGACCTCCCACACGAAAGGTCATGAGTTCGAATCACGCCGGGGAAAGAGAGGGGTGATTTTTTTTTCTTTCCCCGTACTGGAGCTTCCAAACTGATTGAGAGATGGCGCCACCAGCCCTCTTTTGACAAAACTATTGACGAAATTTATATCGTCAAGCAAGTGAAGAAACTAATTTCATCAATTTGACGAAATGTTCGCTCGGAGCATTTTCCAGGAAACTATTTCGTCAAAAACAAAGAAAATTTCGTGAAATCTGAGTATTCATTTCTGAGAGTGTAGATACCATAATGTAATGGAATACTTTTGGGTGCCCCTGTAAAGGAACTATTAACCCGACAAACTTCATATACAATACCAAACTTGCCTAGGTGACCCTAAATGACGTTTATCAATTGTATGAAAATCGGAGTATATTTACGGGAGTTAGAGCGTAGGCAGACGGACAGACAAACCGAATACATAAACACTTTCAACTTTGTTGGAAAATGTTGAAAAGGGAAAGAACAAAAGGAATAGAACAAAACGTAATGATTAGAGACATGTGCACGAGTGTCTTGCTCTTTTAAGGGAAGTTTTCGACCAAAGTATTGGTAATCTACGTTAAGCAACTTGATGACTTAATTTCTTTTTTTATGACTGATTATTGAAAATTTGAGCTCAATATTTTTACGCTAGTGCTATGTAAGACATTGCAAGGACATGAAGTGCAAATATGTACAGGGTGATCAAAAAGTGAGGAATAACTTTAACAATTAATAATTCGTAAATAACTAAAGAAAAAGAGATGCAGTTTGCACCGGACGGATGGGGAAAAGCCAGATCTTTTAATAATGGGAAAGCAAAATAAATAAATAAGTAAAAAAATAAAATGCTTGATTAAAAGCAAATGCTTGAACAAAAAAGAATGCTTGAAATCACTATCTTTGCCAACACTGAAAGATGCGACAAGTGATATTGCAAAATATTGCTAACGGTGTATATGCTTCGTCTGACAGCTGTACACCGCTATCTGCTGAATGGTGGACAGTACATTGAGTAGTTGTAAGCTGACTTGTAGCTTGCTAGAGACTAGAACGTTTAAACTATTAAAAAAAAGAATTTGTTTTTTCAAAATTCGTTCTAAAAAATCTGCCTCCTTTTCCATCCGTTCGGTGTAAACAGCATCTTTTTATCATTATTCGTTTATGAATTATTAATTTTTAAAATTTCCCAGTCTTTTGGATCACTCCGTATATAGTTTATCATTTAACAATACCACTTTCTTTTGTTTACAGGTATGCTCACAATGTGCCCCATCCGCTTTATAATTCTTATCACAGTCACTTTTATGAAACAATAGCTTCTTATTTACTAAAAGAAACATTTCCTAAATGCACCCATCCATCCACTTTCTCTGTAAAATTTTTAGGAAAATCATCATTGAAATGTACTTCAAAAAATAAAGTTAACAATTTACATTTCCAAAAAATATCATTTGATGCCTCTTGTTTCTTTTACTCTGTATATTACTCTGTATCTCTTTCAATAATGTATCAGCCAAAAAAGGATTTGTGTGCGGTGCCATTGAGATTTAGAAATTTTTTTGCATGCTTACTTGTAAGGGACTTGGCACTTGTAAGCCATCTATTAGGAAAAACAGCAACTATTCAAGCATTTGTTTTTGCTTTCGTTCTAAAAAATCTCGACTTCTTTTCCATACGTTCGGTAAAAACCGCATCTTTTTATCTTTACTCGTTCTCGAATTCTTAATTTTTAAAGTTGTTCCTGACTTTCGGATTACCCGCATATTTTGTTTACAAGTGTACCCGCAATATGCCTATTCCGCTTCATCATTATTTTTTCATCTCCCAGTCGCTTTCATGAAACGAAAGCGTATTAGTTACTAAGAGAAACATTTCCTAAATACACCACATCAGTTCTCTTTCTCTGTGAATTTTTTAGGAAAATGATCATTGAAATATACTTCTCAAAATAACATTAACAATTTACATTTCCAGAAATTATCATTTGATGCCTCTTGTACCTTTTACTCTGTACGCAGTATCTCTTCCAAAAACGTATCAGCTAAAAAATGATTTGTGCGCAGTGCTGTTGAGATTTGGAAATTTTTTTGTATGCTTATTTGTAAGGGGCATGTCACATGTAAGCCATCTATTAGGAACAAAACCACTATTCAAGCTTTTGTTTTCGTTCTAAAAAATCCGACTTCTTTTCCATACGTTCGGTATAAACTGCATATTTTTACCTTTACTCGTTATCGAATTATTAATTTTTAAAGTTGCTCCTGACTTTTGGATTTCCCAGTATTTTTTGTTTACAGGTGTACACGCAATATGCCCATTCCGCTTCATCATTATTTTTTCATCTCCCAGTCGCTTTTATGAAATGAAACCGTATTATTTACTAAGAGAAACATTTCCTAAATACTTTTAGGAATCCAATTAGGAATACAATTATCTATCTCTGTGAAATTTTTAGGAAAATTATCATTGACATGTACTTCATAAAATAACATTATCAATTTAAATTTCCAGAAACTGTCATTTGATGTCTCTTGTACCTTTTACTCTGTACGCAGTACTCTTTCAATAACGTATCAGCCAAAAAATGATTTGTGTGCAGTGCCATTGAGATTTGGAAATTTTTTTGTATGCTTACTTGTGAGAGACTTGTCACTTGTAACCCATCTATTAGGAAAAATAGCAATAACTATTCAAGCATTTGTTTTTGCTTTCGTTCTAAAAAATCCGACTTCTTCTCCATACGTTCGGTATAAACCGCATGTTTTTATCTTTAGTCATTAGCGAATTATTAATTTTTAAAGTTGTTCCTGACTTTCGGATTACCCAGTATATTTTGTTTATAGGTGTTTACCCGCAATATGCCCATTCCGCTTCATCATTATTTTTCCATCTCCCAGTCGCTTTCATGAAACGAAAGCGTATTATTTACTAAGAGAAACATTTCCTAAATACACCCCATCAATTATCTTTCTCTGTGAATTTTTTAGGAAAATTATCATTAACATGTACCTCATAAAATAACATTATCAATTTAAATTTCCAGAAATTATCATTTGATGCCTCTTGTACCTTTTACTCTGTACGCAGTATCTCTTTCAATAACGTATCAGCCAAAAAATGATTTGTGTGCAGTGCTGTTGAGATTTGGAAATTTGCCATTTCATAGAACATGCGTTTGGGTAATCATTTAAATACTTATCATCTCTTTTTCTTTTGAGTGTTAAGCGTCCGCACTTGTACTCAAGTGATGTTAACAACCTCTTATGGAAGAATTCCAGATATAACTTTTATGAATACCGATATGTAATGAATTTACTTTGTTGTTAACGATGCGAAAGTCTTGAGCATGTTAAGTCGTTTATTGAAGGTAATTAGCCGTTAATCTACAGTAGTTGTGGAGTAGAGTCTAGAATGACTTCTTTTGATGATGGATTGCTCATGTTTTGCGAACCGAATTTTATGTTCAGGTACATAAGAATTACATGAAGAGTGGAAATTCACTACGTTATTGTAATAAAGCGAATTTAATTATTGTAAAAGTAACACTTGTGATGCAGAAATTTCGTGTAATCATGTGTAATTTTGTAGATTGATTTCATGATATTTATCTTTGTATTATAAATACATGTTATATAATGCTTATTAATTCATGGGAATTGTATAAAGTATATGATTCTTTAGGTTTTTTTACTGTCCTCATAATGTGTATTTTGGCCAAAAGTGTAACTAGTGGTATATAACGTTGTTGAAGTTAAAGTATAATATAATTATTATAAAAAAATGAAAATGTAATTATTATCAAACATGTAATGCATGAATAATTTTTTATCACGCGTAGCATAATTACTGATGGGCTATAGCATCACGTCGTTTTCTGATGAATTGCTTGGCTAATAAAGAGTGAAACAAGTGGATAAGTGTGATC
This sequence comes from Maratus speciosus, assembly GCA_963932465.1. NCBI lineage: Eukaryota > Metazoa > Arthropoda > Arachnida > Araneae > Salticidae > Maratus > Maratus speciosus. The sequence continues at coordinate 236,328,424 of OZ010797.1, read as the reverse complement.
ACAGATCGAACAGTGTGTTTTGTTTAATATTCCTTTCAAAGCATTTTATCCTTTTGCAAAATCTGTTAATTCCACATTTCGCAACCAGGGGACGCACTCTATTCTAAACAAACCCCTATCCAAACGAAACTCCATTTTACAACCTATCCGTAGATATATGAGTCGAGGGGATCGGGCCCATAGCACCCGATATAGTTAGGCGCCCCTTTACCTGTAAAAAATGGAACTAAAATATGTAAGGTTATGGTGCATAATATGAAAGAGTGGTCAAAGGGGTGTCGGCAAAAGTTAGAAAAATTCCCCCCCAGTGAAAAGGGTGAAGGTTAAAAAAATTGCTTAAAATACACAAATTAGAGACCGGAGAAGTAAATATAAGACTTTTTGAAATTTTCATGATTTTTCGTGGGATCGCAAGTGTTCAGCCATAAGTATTCAAAACTTCAACTTCATTAGGGGCTCAGTTAGAAGAAAAAAAAAAAAAGCTTAAAATACACAAATTAGAGCCCAGGCAGGTAATTATAATACTTTTTCAAAATTTTATGATTTGTCGTTTGTCGTTTGATGTGAGGTGTTCAGGTTGTTTGTATGGGGTTTAATGGCGCAAAGTCGCAGTTGGGACATGTTGCGCCAAGTGAAGTGTTCAGCTATAAGTATCCAAAATTTCAAGTCCCCAATATATGTAGTTTCTGGGAACGGGCTCTGTGACAGGCAGACAGAGGAGTGAGACGAATAGAATTTCGTCAGATGAACGAAATCCCAAAAACACCACAACTGAGCCGAGGAAAGTTTAAATTGGCTTTTCTTCCAATAATTCCACTTCGTGTTACGAGAGCATCCCATAAATTGTAGACTCCAAATTGTCACAGAAAAAACGAAAATTTCATTCAACCGCCAATTGTATCTTTTTTTCATTTTACGTTTTAAGAAATAAGCCTAGAGGGTTGTCTTCATGCTTGAGTTGTACCAAACTCTGAAATTTCAAAATAAACACCTAGTTTGAACATAATGTGTGCTTTTTTCGATAAATTTTACCTTAGGATACTTCTTATGGAAGAATTCTAGATATAACTTTTATGAATACCGATATGTAATGAATTTACTTTATTGTTGTCTTGAACATGTTAACTCGTTTATTGAAGGTAATTAGCCGTAAATCTACAGTAGTTGTGGAATAGAATCTATAGAATAACTTCTTTTGATGATGGATTGCTCATGTTTTGAGAACCGAATTTTGTGTTGAGGTAGATAAGAATTACATAAAGAGTGGAAATAGACTGCGTTATTGTAATAAAGCGAATTTAATTATTGTAAAAGTAACACTTCTAATGCAGAAATTTCGTGCAATCACGTGTAATTTTGTAGATTGAATTTATGATAGTTAGTTCTCTTTGGATTATAAATACATGTTATATAATGCTTATTAATATTTAGAATTGAAAAAGTTTATGATTCATTACATTTTTTAGTGTCCTCATAATGTTGGTCAAAGGTGTAAAGAGTGGTACATAACGCTGTACTGTAAAAAAAATTCCGTTAAAATACGGAAATTGTATTATAACGGAAATAAACTCTTTGGGTTATAAATACATGTTATATAATGCTTATTAATGCTTAGAATTGAAAAAAGTTTATGATTCTTTACATTTTTTGGTGTCCTCATAATGTTGGTCAAAGGTGTAAAGAGTGGTACATAACGCTGTACTGTAAAAAAATTCCGTTAAAATACGGAAATTGTACTGGCAATAAAGACGCTAGTACTATTTCCGTATTTTAACAGAAACTTTTCCCGTGAATTCCAGAAAAACGGAATATTTTTCTGGAATTTACGGAAAAAAATTCCGTTAAAATGCGAAAATAGTACTGGCGTTTCGATTGCCAGTACAATTTCCGTATTTTAGCGGATTTTTTTTTACAGTGTGTTGCAGTTAAAAGATAATATAATTATTATAAAACAATCGGTCAAGTCCGAGTATTACCCGCGCACAGAGGGTATTCCGTTCAATAAATATATTAATTAGTAACTATAGAATTATAAAAAATAGTTTCTAAAGGAATAATAATTTGTTATCGAAACTTTAAAAGCCGACGGCGCATAGACGGTGCCGGTGTCTTTATGTATTTCCAAAAAGCCCGCGTCTTTAAGGGTGTTCTCAAATTCAAAAGGGCAACTTTCTCACATAAGTTTTAATTTATTTTTGTTCGAAAATGCATGAAACTAGCTGGTGTTGTTGTCCAGAAACTATGTCATCGAGCTGTTTTTTCCATTTTTTTGCAAACGCAATAATCTTTCAGAAAAGCGTGTCAAAGTGGGCGTTTTGAACCAAATTTCCGTGCGAAGGGAGAAAGTGCACTCAAGAGTGGGCGAAAAACGTGTTTGTCACATGATCGAATGCGCTTATAACTCAATAGGTAATGGATGGATCCAAAAATGGAAAAAACAATTCCATTCCAAATCGCTTCCATAGCCATATTAAAAAATGAATTTGTAAATATGTCAAAACGTTTTGCGCTTGTTGAGCAGAGCAGCTAAGAACAGCCTTCTCGACTAATTACCGACAATTTTTTCGAAAATCAACAATCTTTTTATACTTCCGCGACGATAGGTATCTCGACCGTCCCTCAATTCCCTTACCAAGCGCCCGCAAAGTGAAATTTGTGTGTAACAGAAAAATGCGATTTTCTCAAAAACTACGTGACCTAGGATATTCAATATAGTTTTCCTGCAAGCTTTAAGGGGCCTCAGGATTCTTAAAGCTTTAAAATTTTCGATATTTTAATTTATTTAGATGTAAAATTTCTATCTTTTCTGAACATATTGATATATTTGTTTCCTTGAAATTCCCATTAGAGCAGAAGTTATGGCTTTTAGAATTATACCCGCTTAATAGTTGAACCGAAATTTTGAAGTCGTTTTTCTCCAAATGACATTTTTGGCCATAACGTGAACGATATCTCAAAAATTTCTCAATATTTTTTTCATGAAATTTTCAAAACATATATTTCATGTCAGTGAGTGTAAACTGAACTTAAAATTTTCTTTTTATTGTTCGAAATAATATTTTTTTAGATGATTATACTGCTGAAATTTTCAAAATTTTGTATTAGCTAAATACAACTTTGTATCGAAAATATAAAAAAGCTTTAAATATAAATTTATTTTGGTTGTGGATAATTGTTGTAATCTGAAGTATAAGTAGGCGCCAAAATTTTCATATAGTTGCAATATTTATTTTGTAATCGTGTGCTTAAGAGCCATTATTTTGAAATTCAGAAAAAGTGATATTTTGATTGTTGTATTTTTTGATTTGCTTGATATTTTTTTATGTTGAAGTAGATCACATTTAATGAATAATGTGCAATTTTGAAGCCCTGAAAAAATTTTCCCTTCCCTATAGAAAATGTCAAAGTTCAAGGTTGTGACCGTCATTTTTCATGAAAAGTGAAATGCAAGTATGTTTGCAGTGCTAAAGCTTGGGAAAGCAACGACAGCTCAAAATTCTTTTGTGATGAAGTATTAGTATAACACTAACTGCTTAGTAAACTGTATTCGTTTCCATGGATCGTTGTTATTTTACATTGTTATGTTGCTTCAAAATGCAATGAAAATGACGTTTTTGTCCGTTTTCTGCTCGTATTTTATTATTTAAGCAATAGTACCACAAACTTTTTCTTACAGAATATCGAAGTGTAGTACTAGGACAATCTAAATAATATAATACTTTACCGGGATATTGCTGCTGTTAGCAAAAATAGTCTGTTAAATATTCAAATATTTGAAAATCGGCAACATTTCAATTAGTCTTTTCTCAAAAAAAGCGTCACGATTCAATAAAACAAAATGTATCACGTAGTAGTTGAAAATATGTACAAACACATGGAAAAGAAAAAAAGTGGGGCCTCATCATATTTTTAGAAAAAATAAAATAAAATTTACAAAAATTCACGGTCAAAATATCCCGTTTAAATTTCCCTTTTTTCGATTTAGAACAAGGAAGGGGAAAGTAAAAAGGGATATTTCATTTTCTCATAGAGACAAAAATGGTTAGCGGAAAGAGAAACGGGATGTTTCGTTTTTTGATAGGGAAAAAGTATGATAAATGACAGTCTTTTTTGTGATTTTTTACATTTCTTTTTTCTAAAAATATGACGAGGCCCCACTTTTTTTTCTTTGCCATGTGTTTGTACATACTTCTAACTACTACGTGATATATTTTGTTTTATTGAACCGTGACGCTGTTTTGAGAAAAGACTAATTGAAATGCTGCCTATTTTGAAATTTTTGAATATTTAACAGACTACTCCTGCTTACAACAGCAATATTCCGGTAAAGTTTTATATTATTTAGCTTGTCCTAGTAGTACACTTTGATATTCTGTAAGAAAAAGTTTGGGGTATTATTGCTTAAGTAAGAAAATACGTGCGGAAAACGCACAAAAACGTCATTTTCATTGCATTTTGAGGCAACATAACAATGTAAAATAACAATGCCCCATGGAAACGAATACAGTTTACTAAGCAGGTAGTGTTATACTAACATATCACCACAAAAGAATTTTGGGATGTCGTTGCTTTCCCAAGCTTTAGCACTGCAAACATACTCGCATTTCACTTTTCATGAAAAATGGCGGTCACAACCTTGAACTTTGACATTTTTTTACAGTGAAGGGAAAATTTTTTCAGGGCTTCAAAATTGCATATTATTCATTAATGTGATCTACTTCCACATAAAAAATATCAAGCAAATGAAAAAATACAACTATCACACTTTGTCTGATTTTCAAAATAATGGCTCTTAAGCTGTTATAACAATTTTCTGCTTGACAAATATCTGTCATTTTGGAACCCCCTACAAATGCTAATTCTGTATCTTGCAATTTTTTAAATACATGAAATGAAAGAACATACTTATATCTTTCATCACAATTAAAATTGTGTTTTTAAACCATGTACATTTTAAGATATTAAATGTTGAAAAGGGTCTTTTTTTCTTCATTTTTTCCAATTTCATGAGTTCTGAGACCTCTTAAATAAACTTCTACTAAACTATCCCTAATTTTTTTTTTTTTTCATAATTTTAGTTTCAGTAAATTCGTAAATAGAGGAGGGAGGACATATTTTTGCATTACATTTTCAACTATATTTCTGAAAATATAATACTTAAAATTAAAACTAATGTATTTTTGAGCTGAACATTACGAGAGCTTTCACACGAAAAGTAAAAAAAAAATATTTTTATTTTCAAGTGGGCGAGATTTTCATTGCTTTTTCACCTATCTTCTAATTCTTTATTTCTTTGCTGTTTACTGCTGTAATTTTAGGAAATACAGTGGAAACTGCTTAAAACGTAGTTCAACGACACGTAAATTATTCGTTATACGCGGACTACATTGTAATCGGTTTCATTACAACATGATGCGATTTGATAGCAACTTTTAAACTTCGCTTTATCTGATACTTTGATTTAATAGGGCTTGTATTATCCGGGTTCTACTGTAATTTTTTATGTGTTAATTCTTTATCTACTGACGTTACTTATAAGTACCATTAAAATAGCTTGTTATAAAACTCATTTAATACATAGGTTAGTAAGTAGTAATACAGTTTAGAATAAGTTATAGATGCATCACTTTATCTTGTTCCGAAAGCATTATTAGTTACACAAAACAAAAATATTTTTTAAAGGATAATTTCTTTTGACTTTGCATCTTTTCAGCTTTCTTGACATTGTAGGGAGGGGGGATTTTTCAATTCGGAAATATTTCTATTGTTAGAACATTATATTTGTACATTTCCTAATTCTACAAAATACTAAGCAAAATATTTAAAATAAAAGATTTGAGTTGGGTTATAAGTATTGCACAAAATCCCTATGAATTAAAATTTAATTAATCCTTCTAAATCCTTCAATCCTTCTAAAATCTTTCTAAAATTTATTAAATGATTATATAAATCTTCTAATGTAGTTTCAAAATTTCACGAAAAATGCTTTAGAAGATAAAATTTTCATGAATTCATAATTCAGTACATAAAGGGTTAATTCACCTATTTTGATATTTTAGAGTGATTTTGCTTTTAATGCTGCATTCTGTACAATGAGATCATTAGCTCCTATATACATAACATTAAAATATCTTGTTGTAAATATTTCCTATTACATATGCAAAATTGGTACATGTAAGAAAATAATAGACTAGTTATGTTTTCATAGAACTTTTAAAAAAAAGTCTTCCAATATTTATACATATATAATTGTCCTCTTATGAAAATATAAATTATATACTCTTATAAATAAACTGCTATTTGTTAAAATAATACTTTATCCTTCTTTTTCTGGCAATAATCCTTTATGTTATGAATTATGAATTCATGAAAATTTTATCTTCTAAAGCATTTTTCGTGAATTTTTGAAACTACATTAGAAGATTTACATAATCATTTAATAAATTTGAGAAGGATTTTAGAAGGATTGAAGGATTTAGAAGGATTAATTAAATTTGAATTTATAGGGATTTTGTGCAATATTTATAACCCCACTCAAAATTTTAAATACTTTTCTTAGTATTTTGTAGAATTAGGAAATGTACAAATATAATGTTCTTTCAATAGAAATATAGAAATATTTCCGAATTCATCCTTTTTAAAATATTTTTGTTTTGTGTAACCCATAATGCTTTTGGAACAAGATAAAGTAATGCATCTATATAACTCATTCTAAACTGTAAAACTACTAATCGATGTATTAAATGAATTTTATAACAAGTTATTTTAATGATACTTATAAGTACCGTCAGGAAATAAAGTATTAATTAGAACTTAAGGTACATTAAGGCCATAATTAATTTTTTTCTGCGTTCGTGCACTATTACTTTCTTCCATGCTTATCTCTAGCTATGTATGAGCTGTTTGTTGCTTAAACCAGAGTTCAAGATATTATTCAAATAACTCAACTTATATACACATATCTGTAAAATAATTTTAAACTTTTTTGAATATTACTAATGCATTAATGCAAATCTAATGTATTTTCATTTTAAATATTCACTGGAGAAAATTTTACCTTTTAGTTTTCGTTAATCAAAATTTTTAACTTTCACTATTTACATTTTTTCCTAAAATATTCCGCAAATTTCGTAATATTATTCGAAAGACATATCAGTATATTAACGAATCTTTCTTACTGATTAATTTCATTTTTTAATACTTTTAATAACTCTAGTCTGCGAATTTATTGGTTATGTTCATTGCATCGAAAAAGGTAAAGATATTTGATACTAAATGAGTACTGCTATTGAAAAGGTTATGTATTTGATTAATTTTTCAGTGCTATTTCAAATTAATCAAATACATAACCTTTTCAATAGCAGTACACATTTAGTATCAAATATCTTTACCTTTTTCGATGCAAATATATATATATTATCTCGATTTTTGTTTCTGGATGAAAATTTAATTTTTAAATCTTGAACTTTTAATTCATTCGTTTTACCTTTTTATGCACTAGATATTATCAAAATTTACCAAATTTTGTACATAAAAATAACACAAAGAGTGGAAATTGACTACGTTATTGTAATAAAGCGAATTTAATTATTGTAAAAGTAACACTTGTAATGCCGAAATTTCGTGAAATCATGTGTAATTTTGTAGATTGAATTCATGATAGTTCTCTTTGGATTATAAATACATGTTATATAATGCTTATTAATGCGTGGAATTGTATAAAGTACATGAAACTTTAGGCTTTTTACTGTCCTCACAATTTGGCCAAAGGTGTAAATTGTGATATATGATGCTGTTGAAGTTAAAATATTATTATTTAACAATAATGAAAATGTAATTATTATCAAAACATGTAATCCATGAATAATTTTTTATCACGCGTAGCATAAATACTGACGGACTATGCCATCACGTCGTTTTCTGATAATGTTGCTTGAATTATGTCTGATAAAGAGTGAAAAAATATCACAACTGAGCCGAGGAAAGATTAAATTGGCTTTTCTTCCAATATTAAGAAATCGAACCCGGAACCTTTAAAATAGCGCTCCAAGTGTTCTACCACTTAAGCTACGAGGATGATGCCCAGCTTAGCAATTCCCACATATGTTGGTAAGGCTGCAACTGCAGCACAAGATGGAATAGTCTTCATGAGCACACAATCCTCCGTCGAAACATGAGACACAAATAAACACAGCATCGGTAGCATGAATTAACGGAAAATGGTAGATCACTTGGAGCGCTATTCCAAGAATTCCGGGTTCTATTCCAGTCTTGGACATTTTTCACTCTGTTGGTTTTACGCTTAGTTAGCAATGTCATAAATCACGCATTAAATACTCAATGCCATTCTTATATCACCAGTTTAAAAGTAAAAAATTCAACAACACTTCACGCTAAGCATTCTGAATATGGAAATACATTGTGTAAAAAACCTATTTGCTGAATTGATGCAATTTCTTGTATTATTTAAATCATTTAATTTATTTGATTTATGCAGAAGAAAGTTTTGTGATGGCCACAACATACTACTTTTAATTTGGTGAATTAAAACGAGTATTTCTACATCATTTCTATTGAATAAAAACGCTTGAAAAAATACTCTTAATGGATTGAAAAACTGAAATATGCAAAATGTTGCGTGAAAAAAGCAATAATAATTGTTACGATAAAACTTTCTTGGATTGTCTCGTATCGTATCACAGAATTAAACATACTGACAGAAATTACTCTTAACTTCTTTACTTCATTCCTTTTCTAGTGCCAGATTAAGAAATGGGCACATGCGACCAGGCTCTTAAATTTTACACACACCCCCTTCCCCCGCCAAATTTCTTGGTAAAATTTTAGGAATTTTCAATAGTGTTTCATGATTTATATGTAAGGGAGGGTGCTGCAGTTGGGAAATTGTTTCATTAATGATTTTTGTGCATTTTATTTCTTGCTCAGTTTTTACGCAATGATATATATATAAAGATAACGCTGCATATTGTTCGATCGTTTTAGTACCACTCCCCCCCCCCCACCAAAAAAAAGATTGTCATAGATGTCTTGTAAAATGTTTAATTTATACATGTATATATATAGCACATTATGTATAAAAAGTATTCGGCAAACCCAGAGTTTCGCACCATAAAAGACAACAAACATCAAAGAAATTTCAACAGGTACAAGCTGAACAAGAAAAACAAAACCAAAAAGCTGTGTCCTCGTCGGCAGTGGCTATTTTATAAAAGCACAGCAATGTCTCATAGACTGAATACCATACACAACAAACTATTTAGCAGTAGTGGTGGTGGGTTTCGGCCAAAGTGTCTTAATGCATAAAGCAAATGCACAAAAACAATTGAAAGCATATAACGAACCCTCCCCGACCAAACCCGACGCCACAATAAACAGCACATCTCTCAATCTGAAGATACAGTTGATTTAAAACAGATGTGTAATATACACTAAAACAGCAATATATATATTTTTTTTACCCAAACCTGAGCCACAAAAATAACCAACATACAATGTTCCATAATCCGTCCTTGCTCGTTCTATGTCTGTTGCCCCACAAGCGCAGACATCCTTGTAAAACCGTCCAAAAAGTCTTTAAGTGATACAAATAATTAACTGTCAATCATACGGCAACTGCTCAAAAATGAAGACTGTCTCTAAAACTAGTATATGGCGCATTCTCACAATCTTTTGACTTTCATTGTCCCTGAATAATAATTTTTATTTTAATATACTTTTTTGTGTTTTTATTTTTCTCATATATTGGGGAACATCCCATTGCATGATTGCATAACAATATTAACGAGATAAATAAGTTTTGGACGATGTTGGGGGTCCAACTACCTAGAAAACTTCTATACCGTCCGTGTCCCTGACGCTGATTTTTAAGTTTGGAGCTGTCTGGATAAAATCGTTTCAATAAAAATAATTCGATGTAATTTTTTTCCGAAACTGGAACTATTGTCTTATATAAATATGTAGCAAATAATTAACCTGCACACATTTTTACGGTTGTTATTATTTTTTTTAAACTCTGTCCCTCCATTTTAGATTCCTTACTGCCCTTCTTCTAAAATTATACAGAAAATCCCTCCAGATGCAGCCACAGAATTTTTTTCACGTTTTTTCTCATGCAGAAGTATGCTAGAGAAAGAATGTCTAAAAGTCTTTGACAATAAATTTACTTCAGAATTTAAATCAGCATTTAAATATCAGTTTCAAGCATCGTGGCTTTATTGGTAGAGGAGAAGGTCCAAATACCGGCTACTAGGTGTTCTGAGAACTGAGTGCAGTGCAGCCTAGCAGTGATAGGCAGAGTTTGTAACTTTAATTGAGAGAAGAAAGTTACGAATAGTACGTCGCTGAAGTCTGTGTCATTTACAAATAGTAAATGCAAAAGTATCGAAACTACGTAATCTGGTACATCAAAAGTTTTTCAGATATGTGTTTCTCATTTTTTTTTTAAATATACTGATCATATATTGGGTTGAATTGTTGATTAAGTTATTTTCTAGACACATTTAGCTCTCAATTGCCACGCGCACAGTATTGGTATTTTATTATATGAATGAATAATACCGATTTTAACTTAAACACAGTAGTGGTCCGAATACCGGCTACCTAGAGTGGCCTAAATACCGGCTAGTCGGTATTTGGACCTCTCTCGGTTGCTCTGCGTGAAGGGGAGGAAAATAAATTAATTTAAATAGTTCCATAATTAATAAATTAATTTAAATGGTTCAGAAATAGTCCCCGTCCCATTTCGCAGTATGAAAAAAGCAACCATGGCCGTAATTCTTCAGGACCGACACTACTTACCGAATCACTTTCCAAAAAAGAGCTGTTGGACACTACAAAATTGCCTGTAATAAATGTGAAGAGAAAGAAAAAAAAATGACGGAATAAACCAGGCGAAAGAAGCAGAAATTTGATTTTAACCCTCTCTCTGCTCAACCCGATATTTCCTTGGGCATCGTAAAAGAAGCAAAATTTGCGCAACCCGAGATTTCCTTGGGGATGCATTTTTTCCGTCTAACTAACCCTCCTTGATTATTCCCACCAGTTATTTTTTTATTGTAAATTTTGCCTTAATTAATCGGGGCATTTTCCCGGTTAAATTAGACAAAAACTTTTGTTTTGAAAAACCGGTGACAAAAGAATAAAAATTCTTAGAAGCCGCTCGTCGCGAAGGGGTTAAATACGCAATTTTTGAAGCTATTTTAATAAAACAATTACGCAACTAGAGGGATAAAAAAGTGAAAAAGGAAAATATCCAACAGAGGAATATGATAAATTTGTGTCTTCTGCATGGGTGCTTTCTGTGTGGACAAGAATGGAGGAGGGGATTCTGGGTTCAATGTTAAGAATGCGATATGTTGGCTGATAGGGACTATACCGACGCAGAGAGTGATATTATGCTTTTGATTTTTCAGGTACAATAATTCTCATTTCAATCAGTAAGCTTTTTTTTTTTCTTTTACACGTTAAAAAACAAAATTAGAAACATAATGGGAAGAAGACTGTGAGAGATAGTCGTAAAGAATTTTAGTAATTTAACAAAAATGCTTATTAATTAAAAATTGCGTATTTTTTCTGTACATAAGAAATGTTATTAATCAATACAATTTATTAAAATAATACTCTTATTGCTTAATAATTGTCATTAGCTCTATTTGTGTGATCTTTCGGGAAAAAACTTAGGTAGCCGGTATTTAGACCCCATTTTAAAAACTCAAAATTTGAAAACTTTCGGAATTTTGCTTCTTATAAACAGAAAACGCATTTTAAACTGATTTTTTTTTTTCTCGAAACAGGTGTAAAACGTGTCAAGGTACCCTGCTGTCACTTTTTATTTTATTAATTTTGAAAATTGTATGATCTAGATTGAAAACAAAAGTAGTAGCCGGTATTTGGACCTTTTCCTCTATAGTCTTACCGTCCCCAAGGTTTATTCCTATACTTTTCAAGGTAAATTAAAAAAAAAATTAATTTAACCCAATGTTAACAACTTTTTCTAAAAATCAATGAACATTGTGGCTATCACTTAGTCTTAACATGATTTTTCTAAAAATAGGTGGTAATTTTCCTTATCGTTCCATCCTTACTGTCCCTTTTTTCCAATACCATCCCGTTTTTTTACCTTACCGTCCCTTCTTTAACACCTCTGTAACACAATGTTATACAAAAATTCTGTATTAAAGTACTACATTTTTATTATTTCTTATTTGAATGTCCTGTGGGTACTATGCAAATTCATTATAAGTAAAAATTTAGAAGAAAATAAAAAGTTATAGGGGTAAAATGGTAAGGAAAATTAAACTCGCAAGTTTAACTTAAACCTCAATTAAATAAAAAAATTTCGCTGCTGACCATTTTTTCTTTATTTTGAATCATTAAGGCATTCGTCTATCAGATTAAAATGTTATTTTACGAAGTTTAATTTCGCCAGATTTTTTTTTGCAAAAGTCAAAAGACTGTGAGAATGCCCCATATCTATTAATGAAATTCAGAGGTATGTTATTTTTATAATACAAAATACTAATTAACTGAAAAAGTTCTTTAAAAAATAAATTTGTACCCGAACAGATCTATATATATACACACATACCCTCAACTGCCCTAACTTATGCCATCAAATGGAGTAGATTGGGTCACATTGTTTAACATGTTATTTACACTATTGAAATATCTTATTCCGCAAAGAAAAAGTAGTGTATGATGATAAAACTCAACAGTCCTTAAAAAATAAGTTTGAATCATTAAAGGGGAAATGTAGATACTTTGAACTTTGAAGACCACCGAAGAGGGAATTGCTTTGGGGCCTATAGCTACAATGGCTGTCGCCTCGAATGACCCTTTATTTTATACACTAAAATAATTACACAATTTTTATATGACAACTTCGTCAACATACAAGGACGAGATAGCACAAGGAAATTCACAACACCAGAGGGATACAGCCGGGGCCTCCACAAAGAATGTGCAACAGAGACAGTCAAGCGATTAGCGGCGTGCTGCCTTAACCACTCGGCCACAGAGGTCCCGGGAAATGTTAGATAATTTAATTTCTTCTATTTAAGAAAAATATAAATACGTAAATCCGTTAACTTTTCAAAAGTTATCGTAACAAAAACGCTGAAAAACAGTGTTTCGAGAGTTCAGTGTATCGCGGGTTTTGTTTACGGCTCATACGATCGTAATTATGGAAAATTTTCTATGGGACCAACTGCGCGACATTTTTAAAGGTTCAAAAATTATTTTTAAAAAAAATCGTCATTCCAAATATTTCTGGTCCTTTTATGAGAGATTGATTACTTATCAATATACTGAATTCCTTTTTTACTAAATGCTTGTTAAGATAAATCTTTTTCTAAAAAATGTTCACCAAGTAATGAAAATGGCTTTTTAGCTCGCAGGCTATCAAAGCCTGAGAGCTAATGTGCCCGCCGATTCTGTATGTATGTATGTATGCATATATGTATGCACGTATGTACGTAACGCGATAACTCTTTATAGAAATATCTGATTTGCTTCAATTTTTTTTCTATGTTCATTCTGATAAGGCGCTTCCCTGATTAGTTTGGGGGATTCATTGCTTAAGTATAAAGGGTGAGTAACGGGGGGGGGGGGGGTAATCCCCCTTTAATTGAAATAAATTGTTTTTTCGTGCAGAATTTTTCGATTTGCTCCCAATTTGGTAAACCGGTTTATTATGTTAAGGAGCTTCCATGATTAGATTTGCACGTTCATTAGTTAAGTATAACAGGAGGCTAGTCCCCCCTTAATTTATATAAATGGGTTTTTCATGCAGAATTATTCGATTTTCTCCAAATTTGGTATACCGGTTTATTATGTTAAGGAGCTGCCTTGATTAGATTTGGAGGTTTATTGGTTAAGTAAAAAAAGGGGGCGGGGTAGTCCCCCCCCCTTAATTTAGATAAATGGGTTTTTCATGGAAAATTATTAGATTTGCTTCAAATTTGATATACCGGTTTATTCTGATATAGCGCTTACTTCATTAAATTTGAAGGTTCATTGGTTAAGTATAAAAAGAGGAAAGGGGAGCAAGTCCACCCCCCCTTAATTTAGATAAATGGGTTTTCATGCAGAATTATCCAATTTACTTTAATTTTTTTTACTAAGTTCATTCTGATAAGGAGCTTTCCTGATTAGATTTGAAGGTCCATTGGTTAAGCATAAAGGGAGAAATGGGGAGCTAATACCCCCTTAATTTAGCGAAATGGTTTCTTCATTCAGAATTATCTGACTTGCTTTAAATTTGATATATGGGTTTATTCTGATAAGGCGCGTCCCTGATTAGATTTGGAGGTTTATTGGTTAAGTATAATGGGGGGGGGGGGAAACAGGAGCTAATCCCCTTCATTTATTTTTTGAGGGACATTATTCTTTGAAATAAGAGTGTAATATACAATTAGTGTGAATAGCCTGTGAGTTCAATGCCATCAGTTTAACTGGGCACTTTTCATTTTATTTAAGTAGTTTTCTCTTAAACAAACACCTAATGCAAAATTATAATTTTCAGTGATTTTTTTTTCTTTTCAGGCAGAAATTTCTTTGATACTTATTCTTTTCTTTTCCTAATACGTTAAGAGTGGAAAAAAACTCCATGAAATCATTTTGCATTAGCTTAAAAATCTAATTTCAGCTTCATCTTATATATTTTTTCCTTGGATTGCAGCTGGATTGGAAATTGAAATTCAATGTAATCGACATTTGTGTGAAAGAAGAATGCCGTATCTAACTCAACTCAACTCATAGAATTTCGACATTTGTGCTTTCTATGCTTTTTGAAATCTCTCGAGAACTGAATTCTAATGCAAATTTTTGATTCAGTTGTTCCAAGGTTTCTTCTTCTTTTAATGAAAAAAGGCATTTCCTTATTTTTAGCTTATTTCGAATGTGATTTCGTTCTTTCTAGAACTTTTTCTAAGTAAGTTATTATTTTTTAATAAAAATGCATGAGATGTTTTTAAAGCTCCTTCTGGCCTAAAGATCTCAGTGTTTACAATGCTTATTATATACGCATTTTAAAAATTTATACTTTTGGGATAGTATACTTTAAAACAAGTCGAAAATTGTACGTCAAACGTGGAAAATGACGTATTATATCTAGTTTTATAAATATTCAGATCTTGGTGCAATAGCTGTTGCACTTTTATGCAAAAATTCATGAATACAAAATTTATTAAAATCATATCTATTAAATTCAGTAATACGAAAGTAATATGATTCCATCTTAAGAAGGACGTTATCACCATGACAACCTAGAATCATTACCTATCATGGTTTATCATTGAATTGATTACGTATGATAGGATTTAATAGAATGAAGAAAACTTTTAAGTTTTGATTGGATTTTTATAAAATATGAAATGACGCGACGAATTTTCTACAACGATTATATATATTAAATTTCAAACCATTCGGTTGAGTAGTTTTTGTGCTGTTATATGCGGACAGACGGAACAGACGACGATTATAGGTGCTACGTATTTACATAATTACGAACGCACCTAAAAATGATCTGATTTCTGATTTCATGCGGTTAGTTTCAGAGAAATTAATTATTTAAAAATGAGCCTATTTTAGGGGCTGTATCCATATTGAAGTTCGGTACCCGATTGTTGAAATGCTGCAGAATGAATTATATTACTTCTGTTATTATTTCTTGCCGATATCACTCTTTCATATGACTTTTCTTCTTTAATATGTTTCGTCTATTGTCAGCCCAAATTTTTCAATAAAATGAGTAAAATATGTATTTTTTAGCCTCCGGTATACGGTATGCTATTTCTTTCTCCCAGCTTTTTTTGTGCCCCAAAAATAACGTTACCTTACAGAAGCTAGCCGTAAAACAAAGCATTACGTTTAACTACTCTACAGGGTGTCCGGTCTCAACGGTGTCCAATGGCTAATTCCTAAACCGTTAGTCATAGACATATAGTTCCAATTAGAAAAATGTTTTAAATCAGGTAAAGAAATATTTTAGCATTGAAAATGTGGAAGAAGAAATGCAGAGGAATGGGACTTAACATGAATGGAACGTCAATTTTTACTGTACAATTCGCAGATGACCAAGTTATAATTAAGGAATTATAATTAAGGAAAATTAAGGAAGAATATGAGAAATGGGGACTTCACATGAACGTCAGCAAGACCAAATACTTATGTATAGGAGGAAATGAGAAGACCTAAATGTAACAAATAACATAAAAATAGAAAGCTGTAAGCATTATAGATATTTAGGTGTAGACATTAATAAAGAAGGAAGAGACTCACAGGAAATTAAGTACAGAATTTGTCAGGGGAGAAAGGCTGTAAAACTATTAAATTCTATTTGGTGGAGTAAGGAGATCTCTAGGAAAAGAAAGTATAATATATACAACTCTATTGTAAAGAGCATATTGTTATATGGAGCAGAAGGATGGAGAATTATGGAGACAGAACGAAAGAAATTAGCGGCAGTAGAAATGGACGCCCTAAGGAGATCATGCAGGATATCAAGAATAGAAAAAATAAAAAATGACAGAATCAAGGAAAGGATGAAAACAAAGGGAGCCATATTAGATGATATTAAAAAAAAAAAAAGCAATTAATCTGGTATGGTCATGTCAAAAGAATGAATGAGGAAAGACTACCCAAAATAACATTCAATTATGAAACAAACAAAAAAAGGAAACGGGGAAGACCACGAAAGAACTAAATGGATCATATTTCAAAGGCAATGAGGGATAGAGGTCTGGAAGAGGAATGGACCCTTGACCGGAAGAAATGGAAAAAGACTCTTGTAGATTCTTCGGATGGCGGCATCTGACGCCATAAACCAAGTTTATATATATGATTTAGAACTCGGTCAGGCAGACAGACAGATGGACAGACCAACCGAATTCACATTGGAAAGAGTTAAAAAGCATAATAGTATTTTTTATGTAATCCGATAGCAACTATTATTAAGATATGCAACTTCGTGATAAGAATAAATAGCCTTCACACAAATATCAATTTTTATAATCATCTGTCTTACTTAATTTTTAATCTTTGAATTTTATGATCGTCTGTAAGCCCTCACCTGTGTATTTCGAATAATTTTCTTGAGCCAAAAGTGCGCGTTATACATAAATACATTATACTGGGTGGTCATAAAAAAAAACTTCCCCGATATATGAACCTCTAGTGACCTAACCACTCGACCAATTTTTAATACCAATCGAAAATAAATTTTAGATATCATAGACTTATTTGAAGGTATGCGCTCGAGATCGTGATGATTTAAAACAATAGAGCTCTAACGGTTAGGGTTACAGTGAAAAAATTTCGAAATTTTCGAATGGCAACACCCATTTTTTTTTTCATGCACAAATTCATCAGCGCATTGAAAAGCCATAAATGGCGTTGGAATGATACACGTACGATGAAAATTGCCTGCGTAAAACACTTGCAAACTAGATCATTGCCAGAAACGAAGGAGTGGCTACAAGACATGTTTTTTAGTATCAAATTTTATTTTTTCACTTGTGAACTGGGAAATGTTGTAAGATTTGTTTTAAAATGTGTTTTTGAGTTGTGTTTGTGTACACATAGTGAAAATAAAAATGTAATCATTTGTTTTGAGGTGCGGAATATTACGTTACATAGGAGCTGATTAGGATTGAAAGCCACGATGTAACACTGGCAATTTTAGTCATACGTGTATCGTTCCAATGCCATTTATGGTTTTTAAATGCGCTGATGAATTTGCGCAGGAAAAAAGCGATGTTGCCATTCGAAAGTTTCGAAAATTTTTCACTGTAACCGTAACCGTGAGAGCTCTATTGTTTTAAATCATCACGATTTCAAGCGCATACTTTCAAATAACTAGATCTGAAATTTCCTTTCGATTGGTTGAGCGGTTAGGTCGCTAGGTATACATATATCGGGGAAGTTTTTTTTATGACCACAATGTATAGCAAAATATACGGTAATTGCTTTCCTTGATTTTTTTTATTGTTATTACTTCACATTTCTTAACTTATGTAACTAGGGATTCAGAATGAATAATAATATTTTGTCATCTACTTTAAAATATCGGAATTTGTTATGCAGGGGAGACCCGGGCTAGTTGTCTACAGGGGTAAGTAGGCGCAGTCCTCATAAATCGCCTGTTTGTGGATAGATTGCGCAACCAATCACAGAGTACCTTTCTTATTGCTTTTTACAATCCTCATTGTAGTTTTGCATTGCTACCTACATGCAGTGGACATTTATTACGATTTTTCTGTTTTTTGCACTCATAAGTAATTTTTTGTTGCTTCATTCTTTTTCTAATTTCTAATACTTATCTTAATAATTGCGATTTAACCTGTGCAGTTTTTCTTAGTGTATGATTAACTGTACCTACCCCAAATATGATTTACTTGGATCATTTATGCTTAGAGGATTACGTGTCCCTTTTGTGAAGAAATTTATTATGGGCAAGTAGGCGCATTGAACACGGGGCAAGTTGGCTCAGAGTTTGGTGTGCGCTGGTAGCTTGAAAAACAGCAAACAACGAGAAAAGTGGTTGCAATGCAAGATTTTGGGCACACGAGGCTTGCCCAAACGGAGACACTCGATTTTTTATTTGTGACAACTGTAACTCTTATGATGATATAGAGTAGGATAGAAGCTACTCAATGTTAATGTTTTATTTATTATTTTTATGTCTGTATAATTTAGAATTTACATTGTACGGCTATTACGCCTTTGTCTAAACTTACTGGTACTAATAAAATTGATTTCGCTTAACTGAGTGTCTTATTTGAGCTTCATTTAAATTTTTATAAAGCGTGTGCCAACTTACCCCATAGGTATAGGCAACTTGCCCCGTGACGGGGTAGGTTTGCGCACAATTTTCCTTTCACTTTAGGCTTCCGCTAAACATAAACTACAAACTCAAAATTCCGGGTATTTATAGCCAAATGTCTGTTCTTTAAAAGGGCAGTTAAAGTTTGTTAAAAAACTTAAATAAAAAATTTTAAAAAATCAAAAACTAAAAACTGCGCCTACTAGCCCCGGTCTCTCCTATAACGAAATATATTTGTAATGAGGTTTTTGATATAGTTAAATACACTTGTATTAAAAATTATAAAACATATCAATATTAATATTATTTTGTTAATGAATACTTCAGGAGAAGTTGTAATATTAATATGCAGAAAAATTCACAAATAGTAGCTAATTTAATAACTTGTATCCTTTCAAAAGTTTTAGTATTGTTATTTTATTAAAACTTTTCAAAATGCTCAAATTATTAAGTTATCCAGTATTTGTAAATTTGTTCTGCAAATATAAATATTTTATCAGCATTTTCGGAACGCTTTAAATAAATGAATAGGGAAAGAATAAGTACTAACAAATTTATTTCTCTGTTCCCAGTTTTTATTCTTTGTGGAATTTAAATGAGAAAAGCAAACACTTTGTAAATGTGTTTTGGACTCCTTTTAAAGAGGATTCTTTTTATTTTTTTCGCCTGGATTACTCGACTGGCGCAAAAAGTAATAAGCACTGTATATTAAAAATGGAAAACAAAAAGCAAACTCAAAGCTTTAAAATGTTTTCAATATTCAGCACATAAGTATATTTTTCTGTGTTTATGTGGATTTGTGGATTTTTTAATGCTTTATTTACACAAATTTCTCCGACTTATGGTAAAAGTGTAAAACGTTTTGAAGACAAATAAACTTGAAGTATTTCTCCTTTCTTCGGTTCTATGCATTGTACTTGCTGTGTCACCTCTATAATCTGTTTGCATTTGATCTGTGTTATTTGAAGAAACGCTTGCAACAATTGAGGGATATTTGAATAGACACCTTTTTTAAAGTGACACAATTCTTTTCTTTTTTTTTTTTTTTACAAATACATAAATATAGACAATTTAATTAAAAAGTTTAAAAGCACGTAAATATTTGTCAAAATTAGTAGTAAACTTTCGGACATGCTTAAAGTCCTTCATTAGTAAGGGATTGTACAGTCGTGAAAAAAAAAAAGTAAACACCCCCTACTAACTCCTCAACAAATTATCGTAGACGAAAGTGACTGGTACCGAACGATTGGAAATAAAGTCTACTTTTAAATGACGTATATAAAATTTGCTTAGGGGGCCATCTACATATTAAAACGAATCCAAACTTCATTTTTTTCAATGGCAATACCCAATTTTAACAAGATATTTCAAATCTTTGGTTCAAACTATGCCTAGACACCCAATTTCAAGTCATTTGAATGATAAGTTTTCGAATTATAAACATTAAAAATTTAGGGCTTCTAATGTTAAATTACATTTTCATATTTTTATTTATAACTTCTGAAATTATGATCCTAATGTTCTAATTTTTTGTGTAGCAATAATACTGAAATACTCAAACGTAAATACGTTGAATTTGCAATTTTTTATAATTTTAGAATATGAATTATGAATTATGAAATTAATATTAAAAAAATTATGAATTGCAACTCACAGTTTTTTTGATGGATTTAGATTTATTAAGTCCTGTTTTATGGAAATCCAACATTTCGCATTTTTTTGCCAACATTTCGTACATTTCGCAACATTTCACATAACTTCTTATCAATAAAACAGGCGTACAACATTCTTTCTTTTTTATTGAAGTAAACACAAGTATAATTTCAAACATACTTTGCATATGGTTTCTCGAACAGCAGATTATATATGCATACATATATGATAGAATAATAGATATTCCAAACGTTGGGGTATTCCAAATTTTGAAATTAATTAATTTTATAATCATTATAGATTTTAATAATAGCATTGTATTCTCATAAAAATAAATAACAGACTAAAAAAGGGTAATATACTAAACTTAAAATTACACGATGTGGAAACTACTTAAAAGATGAGACAATATTTAAAAAGATGCTAAATTACTTATTAAAATAATTTTTAAATAATTTATAATAACCCTGTATAATAAATATTTTAAAATAACCCTGGCTGGGTAACTTTGAACCAAGTTAAAAATTCATTTTTTATTACTTTTATCATTATTATTCCTTAATTTTTGATAGTCATACAATAATTTAGGATCATTTCTTCAATATTATGCCCCTAGTTGTAACAATAAGAGTGTGGCATAGAAAATGCGGATCAAAGTTATCCTGAATGACTGTATTGGTTTAAAAACCCGTGACAAAAAGGAAAAATTAAGAGACTTAGAGAAGAATCAGCGGAAAAATCTCTTTTGGCAAAAGTGATTTATTTTTCAGAACCCTAAAATCAACTGTATATGGTTCATATCATTGAATTTATTCAAAATGACTTTTCAATTATTTCTTTTGCTTGTTTTCATTTGTTTTTCAAGCGTTTTAAAAACAAATTTTATGGAGACTATGAAATTATCTTATTTTTAAAAATCTGTTTCAGTACTGTATGTGAAACTGATTTTGATTTTCCGTAAAAGTATAAAACTTCTTTTGTAGGGGTTTAGAGATATTCTCAAGTATCTTTTTCTATCTTTTGACTATCTAAACATTTTCGCCTTGCTCAACTCTGTTTGGTTGTTTTTTTTTTTTTTTGTTTTGTTTTTCAAGCATTTTAAAAGTAATTTTTGACAGTCTTTACCCCATTATCAGAAATATGTTATTTTGAAGAATCTGTTTCAGTTCTCTATGTGAAACTAATTTCGATTTAACATAATATATATATATATATATATATATATATATATATATATATATATATATATAATTAAAACTTATTTTGCATATGTTTAGTGACACGTCAAATATTTTTTTCGATATTTTTACTGTTTATATTTCCAACGTCATCAACAATATTGTTTGATTGTTTTTTCAAGTGTTTTAAAAGTCATTTTGTGCAGACGTTACCTCGTTATAGGAAATCATGTTTTTTGTAGACTCTTACAGTTATGTATGGGAAACAGATTTTATTTTACCGTAAAAGTATCTCTTAGAAATATTGAGAGACGCATCAAATACTTTTTACATTTTGGTCCTCTAAATATTTCACTATTATCACTTAAACGTCAATATGTCCTCTATTTGTTAAAAGGGCTATCACCATGGGGTAAAACTTGTGAATGAGACTTAAAAAGGAAATAATTAGAGTGAAAATCTCCCTTGGTGAAGATGATTTGTCTTCCAGATCTCTACAATGAACTGTGTATGTTTCACGTCACGTTCAGTTTATTTAAAATGTCAATTCTTTTTGAGACATTTAAAAACTGTTTTGTACAGACTTTTCATCGTTGAAGAAAATTGTTGCTTTGTAAAATCTTCTTCAAATCTATATGTGAAACTGATTTTCTTGTCTACTCTAAAAACTATAAAACATCTTTTATATTTATTGACGTAAGCATATTTTTTCATTCTTTCGTTTTGTAAGTAATTTCATAACTGAAAAAATAATATGAAAGTTATTTGTTCAGAAAACTGTGACAAACAAGTGAAATTAAAAGACTAAGAGACTGTATATGTTTTATATTGTAGAATTTATTTTAAAAGAATTTCAGGATTTCATTTTTTTTTTTTTTTCAAACACTTTTAAAGCCATTTTACCTTATATGAAATTATGTTATTTTGTGAGATCTGCTTCAGTTCTGTATGTGATTTACTGTAAAAGAATAAAACATCTTTTGTATATGTGTTTATAGACATATGAACTTTTTTTTTTTCAGTATCCGTATATTTTCACCGTCTTGAACAACATGTTATCTAGCATTTTTTCAAAGAGCTGTAACAAAAAGGTAAAACTTGGGCAGGAGATTTAAAAAGAAATTAAATATAGCAAAAGTTTATCTTTGTGAAAATGAGCTATTTTTCAGATCTCTAGGATGAAGTATATATAGAGTCAGCCAAAACGCTAATGAATCTGATATTTTTTTAAACTATAAAACACGTGTCGAATCAATTTTTGTAACACCTCCTTTGGTTAAACAATTTAAGGCATAGGGGGCAGTCGCGAGAAACTTTAAGTTTTCAGTAATAACTATTTTTTATATCATATTTAGATCTTTCGGTAAATTTTACTTTACGATACCAAATGAGAATTCCTTCGGTGAAATAGTTTAGAAATTATACAGATTTAAATTTTCGAATTTCTAATGTTTAATTCATTTTTAACATTACAAAATAGGTTACAATGCAAGTAGTTTTTTTTTTTTTTTTTTTTTTTTAAGATAACTCAAAAAATACTTGGTGAAACGGGCTGTAAATTTAGATTCCCATATTTGAAGCTTCTAGAAATCGATTCCTGATATATACAGACGTGTGAAAATTATTAGAATAATTGTGAAATTTACATTAAAGTCCTGTTATATTAAAGAAATGATACATTTAAAAATATTGACCCATTCAATATTTAGTGTACATCCCCTTGTTTTTCATTAAAGATTCGATACGTCTTGGCATATTTTGTATGAGTTTTTGGCAATTAATTTGTATTTCGTTGCCATGATACCAAATTTGGTAAGTGTTTCTATCAGAACATTCTTGTTTGCGATGCTGCATTTTTTAAATTTAATTAAAGAAAACATTTCCATGGCCTGGAAACTATCCAGATATGAACCCCATAGAGAACCTTTGGGCCATTGTAAAGAAAAAAAATAAAGAAATACAACATCACAAACAAGACTAGTCTGATAGAAACACTCATCCAAATTTGGCATCATGACAACGAAATACAAATTAATTGCCAAAAACTCATACAAAGTATGCCAAGACAAGTATGCTATCATTTCTTTAATAACAAACAAGGGGATGCACACTAAATATTAAATGTATCAATATTTTTTAGATATTTCTTTAATATAACAAGTTTTTATTGTAAATTTCACAATTATTCAAATAATTATCACACGTCTGTATATATATAAAAAAAACTTAAGTTACAATTCATATTTCATTAGAAAATTAATTTCCAAAGTGAATATTTTTTTAAAAATTCAGATTTTTTTCCGACTACAAATTGTAACTGCTGCATTTGGGTTTACGTATTTCCCAAATTGTTTACTTAGACATCATCTTTCACCCTCTTAAACAGTGAAGTTTTGTTACAGCATTTTGAATGTGTTGGAAAGTGTTTCATAATCTATTCTTTACGTATGATTTTACTTTCTTTTTTACGTTAATTATTTGAAATGGCCTTTGAAAATCTCAATTATTTTCAAAAATTTAGAAAACAGTTTAACGTATCACCAGTAAATGAACAAAAGGTCGTACCCTTTTTTAATCTAGCAGCAAAATCTTAACCCTTAATTGCATAGTGATGTAAATTTCCATCACCTTTTTATTTAATTTTTAATACATAAATTAAGTTCTACAACCACTATATTTATATAGAAATGTTAATCCTCTAAAAATTACAAAAAGATGCTACTAAATAAAGTTAAAAATCTATCTTAAGATTTCTGGTGTCTAATCCTTAATATAAAAATAAAAAACACAATTCTAAAAGAATAATTCATGCAATTAAGGGTTAAGGGTTAAATTGATTCAGTTTCATTTTGAAAACATTTTCTAAATTTAATACGTTTAATGAATTTACTGGGGGCGGGGCTTAAGTGTTTAAGTAGAATATCAACAATTTCATTATATTTTAAGGTTTTACAATTCTTAGGTACACATAAATCACATAATAAACCATATAATTTCGGTCATAATAATGATAAAAGAGCAGGAACTTTTTTCTATTCTGTTATGTCATGCAGAACGAAATTTTGTTCTAATCTTTTCACACAAGTTGTGAAAGATTCTACTTTTTCATCAAATTCTTGAAAATGGGTAAACATTTTACTTTATTAAACGAAGCAAAAGCAAAAAAATGTAAAAGTAAATGTAATGTATCACTTACCACCGCCATAAATACTGTAGAAGACTATGAAGTATTCATATAGCATTGCAGTATAATACCGAACCGTAGAACATTTAAACCAGAAGTATAGCCATTTTCACCGGCACAATTCTCATTTTCGGTAAACTTTTTCCGGTACAAATATTTCATTTCTATCCATCGTCGCCACTTCTTATATATTTAGTAATTAATTAATAATAATTAACATAACTCTTAATTGACGAGGCATATCGTAGATAGATAAACATTTAATAATCATTTCACAAACACATCACAACACTTATAAACGTCAGTCACATGACACAAAAATAAACAGATCAAAATTATCTGAAAATGAATTGTGGGAGGAAAGAAAACTTTGATGCTGCCATCTATACTTAATATTCAGATTTAAGGGTCAATATCTGAAAACCGGACAATTTCATTGCAAAATTTTTATTTTTTAAAATTAATGTACCAACTACCACATACATTTATATACTATGATACATGTTTTGTCATTTAAATGCTGTGGTGTTTTGAGATCAAGGATGTATATTTTATGCGTAGGATAAACTTTTGCGGAAGAAAGTGTCTGTTAATATCATAATCAGTGTCTAATAATTGAGACTGAGATGATGTTTTTGTCTTAACAGCTGCACAGCCATTTTGTTGAATCATTTTTCACACGTGTAAATTATTAAAAATGCCATGTGACATTTCAATGTTACATAAATAAAGTTGAAATAAACTTTTGTTTTATAAATAAAAAATTAAATATGGGGACATGAATGATACTATAACAAAAAATACTCATCCCTATTCAGGACAAAAACTAAATATTTCTAAACAGGAAACAAAGAGAAGAACAACTTACCTTCATTCATGGTGGCTAGTGAAATTTAGTTGCTGTTGCAATGGAAATAATTCTGCAAGCGCCACCTAGTACTTGTTAACCTAAATGTGAGTTTAGAATGTGAGATGATGGTCAATCTCAGGTACAAATATATTTACTATAATATTTTACAATGCAATCTATACTAATAAAGGATAATTATATTTTCTCATTCTGTATATATATATATAGGTATAATTATATAATAGCAAAAGTTAATATTATTTATAGAAATTTTTACAGCATACATTTAATATTGGATATTTGTACCTGGAGACAGAGACTGAAATGATGATTTCGTTTGTTTAAAGCTTAAAATTAATTATTTATACCTCATTATATGTCCATTTATCATTGGTAATTGTTATAACAAATGTTACTATATATTACATTTTTCAGTTTTTGGTTTTAGTATAATTAATGAATTATTATTGGCAGTGGACGTAAATTGTTCAATTTTCAGATACTGACCCTTTACATATCTGTAAGAAATGATATAGCTTTGTGGCGTCTATTTCGAATCTATATGTGATTCTCCTGTTTGTGTAAAAGTATAAAACATCTTTTTATATCTATTATGAGAGGCATAAAATATTTTTCTATTGTATGGTTCTGATTTTCACTGTCATCAACATCACTATAACAACAATATGTTTGGTATTTGTGCCAAGAATTGAAACAAAAAGGTAAAACTTTTACAAGAGACTTAAAAGAATTTATTTCTTGGTGAAAGTGATTTATCTTTTAGCATTCTAGAATGAACTGTGGAAGCACGTCGTTGGAATTTTAATTACTTTAATATTTACTATTCTTTTCAAGTGTTTAGAAAGCTATTTTGTACAGAAATAACATGTTTGTAGTAAATTATTATGTTTTGCGGAGTCTGTTTCAAATCTATATGTGAAACGGATTCTCCCGTTTACTGTAAAGACTGTAAAAGTGCAAAAAGTCTTATTATATTTATTGAGAGACGCATAAATTATTTTCTCGCTTTTTGACTCGTTATATTTTCTCCTTGTTATCAACAATATGTCCAGTATTTGTTGAAATATAAGTGATAAAGAGGCAAAACTTGGGCGAGAGACTTAATAAAAAGAAAAGTGTCCAGCTAAACTGATGGCATTGAGCTCACAGGCCATTCACACGAATTGTATGTTATGCTATTATTTCAAAGAACAATACCACTCGAAAAATAAAGAAATCGACAAAAAAAAAAAAAAAAATACATTTAGCTAAATTAACCCCTTAATCTCCAGGCATATTTTCGCCGGTCAAGGCTCTGTACCAGGCTATGCGGTGTAAAATGTTTGTGTCATAAAATTCACCTTCGACCAGTGCCATGTTCTATCAGTTGCATATCGCAGACCAATTCGGTACAAATATGCCGCCATTACCGTGTAATGAACGACGTATGGTGTGTACGTCATGATTTTTAATTACTGAAATGAGAGGACGTACACAGCGTACGTCCTGGTAATCAAGAGGTTAGCACGTTCACTGCAGCAAAAAGTAAGAATTTTCCAATTTTTTCTTGAAAATCGTTTGCCACCACAAATTATGAAAGGTAAATTTCGCTTTACTAATACAGCGAAATTTCTGCAAATAAATAAGGCAATTTTTTTTTTTTTTAAATAATGGTGAGAGTAATAAATTAAAGCCACGAATATTAAAGCTACGAGTATACTCGTAGCGTGGCAGTCAACGTGTTAAGGGGGTGATTACCTCTTCCATTTCCCCCTTTTATACTTACCCAACGGACCTCCAAATCTAATCAGGGAAGCGCTTTATCAGAATAAACCGGTATATCAAATTTGGAGCAAATCGGATAATTCTGCATGAAAAATCCATTTATCTAAGTTAAGGGGGGATTAGCCCCCGTTTCCCCTCTTTATAGTGAACAAACGAACCCCCAAAACTAATCAGGGAAGCGCCTTATCAGAATGAGCCTATCTAAAAAATTTGAAGCAAATCGGATATTTCTATGAAGAGTTGTTGCGTTACGTACATAGATACGTACACAGAACTTGCGGGCACATTAGCTGTTAGGCTTTGATAGTCTGTGAGCTAAAAAGAAAATAAAGCGAAACGCTCTTTTGGTGAAAGTGATTTATGTTTTCGAAATATAAAATAAAATGTGTATCTTGGAGTTTTAAAAACCTTACTTAAAAAGAAATAGATATGCAGGATGAAATATTAAGGTAGGCGGTGCTTTAATCCTCGTACAAAGAGCAAACAGCTTACATGTTTGCAGGCCAGAGAAGAAATGATCGAACTCATACGCCGCAAATTATTTGTTTAAACTTCCTGGTATAATAAATTTGGCGAGGGAACATCAATCCTTAGATATCCATTAATAATAACATATGGATAATTTTTGTTTTAAAGATGAACTTGCTAAGTTAGACAGACTATAAACCTTCTAAATAGTACGTTATTAAATAATTTTAGAAACCCTGTGAGAAGCGCATAGATAAACAAGCGGCTACCGCTTTGCTATTCTATGATTCAGACTTAAACAAGTGCGCAAAGAGGAAATTTATAACAAACGTGAAAAAGGGTAAAATTAATTCTGTAGCCGGGATATTTCTCTCTCTTTTTTTTTTTTTTTTTTTTTTTTTTATCTGATTAATGTTATTGATTTCGCGTGATGATTAAAGATGAGAATTTGTGGGGGAGAGTTTAACGACAAAAAAGTTATTTCTTTCATTTATTAAGAGTAGAGAAACAGAGAGTTTAAATAAAATTTAAAATAAAATAGTATATTTTAAAAACCGTATGTGATTTCACATTGCATATGTTTCAGGTGGTCTAATTTATTTCCAATGCCTTTAAAATTTTCATTTATTTTCAAGCCTTTAGAAAGCTGATTTGAACGGGCTTTATGACACTGAAATTCTATTATTTTATACAGTCTATTTCAATTATATATATGAAACTGATTCTCCAGTTTACAGTGTGAGTGTAAAATATCTAATTATATTTATTGATAAAGGTGTAGAAAATTTTCCCATTGTTTGGTTTTGTCAGTATTTCTACTGTCATCATTATAACAACAATGTGTTCTCTATTTGTTCAAAACGCCTCCTTGACAAAGAGGTAAAATTTGTACAAGAGTTTTTAAAGAAATAAATAGAATGTGTTTCTAAATGAAAGTGATTTATCTTTCAGAACTCTAGAATGAACTGTGTATGTTGAATTTACTTGAAATGACTTTAAAAGTTTCAATTCTTTTCAAACGTTCTCAAAGCTATTATGTGCTAACTTTGCTTTATTGTAGAAACCATTGTTTTGTGAAGACTGTTTCAACTCTTTATGTCAAACTGATTAGTACTAGTTAAATCTATTAAAGTTGGTTATTTTATAAGCGTTTGATACGAATTATTTTCGTTCTTTATTTCCAGGTTCAAAAAATTCTATATCACTTTCAGAAATCTTTTAAGACGTATGGAGTATAAAATAATATTACTATTCAACAAATTTTCACGAACTTCCAGTTTTTCAATCTACATTACGTGTTTTCTATAGATTTCAAGGCGCTAAAAAAGAAAATATTGTTAAAAATTTAATATCGTCTTCGAACTTTAAGAAATTTTACTACACGAACGTAGAAATAAACTTTAGTTTAATAATTTTGTTTATAAGACCTTCATATATTTTCATATTATATTTCATTTATGTTTATAATTGTATTTTTAATTTTTCTAAAATATAATTAACACGGTAACTTTACAATGTTGTAATTTATTATTATTTCAATAGTATATAACAAGAGAGTATAAATAAATTTTACTTTGAAGATTATGTTAATAAGACCTTCATGTTTTTAGGGTTTCGTACTTAAAAAGTGAAAACGGAACCATTATAAGATCACTCCTGTGTCTGTCTGTCACAGCCATTTTACTCGTAAACTATGGAACGTGGAAATTTCAAATTGGGGGAAGTAATAAAGACTATTTACTCGCATATTTACAGATTATTAAACATTCACAAATACATTTAGGAAAAATGCATAGGGCTAATTAAGTGACTTGAAAAAAAAATCTTTTCTTTGTATATCGTGTGAAAGATTTCGTAATGCTAAACTCAAAAATACATTTCTTTTAATTTTAGGTATCATATTTTCAGAGATATTGTCGAAAATGTAGTGCAAAAATATGCCCCCTCCCCCCATCTATTTCCAAATGTACTGAAACTAAAATTATAAAAACATTAGAGGGAGTAGGCGGTAATTTAAACCTTGCAGGAAAATTATAGATTTTACCCTAGGTCCCATAGTTTTTGAGAAAAGCCTATTTTTCCGTTACAGACAAATTTCAATTTGCGGGCATTCAGCAAACGTGTTGAGGAGCGCTTGAGGTACCTATCGTAGCAGAAGTATAGAAGCATTGTTAATAATGATTTCTGAAAAAAAATCATCGAAAATTACTGGAGATATTAATCCTTAAAGTTACGGAGGGTTCGGACATACATAATGGCAGGAGCAGCGTACTCTGTGTACCATCGGCATTTAAAGCCTAGATAACAACTTTATAGCAGTATAAAAGCAATAAAAGTAAAAATTTTAAAAACAGACTAATTTAATTAGAATTAATTACATAAATACTATGGGATTCGCGACTACTTTCGATTGAGAGGATCTCTCAATACGTCTCCTGTGTCTTTAGAAGTTCATTAAAAACCTATCTGGAAAAACGCGGCAGGGACCAAGGCGGAGTTGCAACTTTGCGACCTTCTTTCGAAGCGCGCTTCGCATAATGGTAATTTTAAACTTTGAACAAGTGTTTTGTTTTAGCTACACTTTAACAAGTAATATAAAAATTTTGTTTTTAAAGACAATTCTTACTTAGGTCGTCAAAGAAAAATTTAATATAATCCCTTAAGATAATATTAGTTTTTGTTGCATTAAAATATCTCAATTTGTTGATTTTCTATAAGCAAGTAGGTTTACAATGGAAGTCTATGGGAATTTGGCGAAATATTAGAGATATCGCCAAGTTGGCGTCACTTTTGGAGACTCATTTTGGTCGCCAAATTTGGCGATATATCGCGAAATGGGCGACAAACTTGGCGGTATTAGGCGAGAGAACGGGGTCCCCCCTATGGTAACCCCCCTTATAGATATGAAGATACATTAAATGCTTCAATAATCAATGGCCGCCATTTTGTCTCCCATGTAAAACTAAAATTAATTAATTAAAATTTAATTAATTAATGAATTAATATTTGAAAAAACTGTATTAACATCAATTGTCATTCAGTACAAGTTTAAAAAAAATTATTTCAACTTGATAGGATGAATAATAAGTATTTCATTAACGATTGAAAATTTGAACAAGATATATAAATAAATAAATATAGAGAGAGTGTGAACTAATAGTAGGAATTGAAAAAGAAAAGATTATTACCACGCTAAATTTAGTTTTATGAAATGCCAAATGAAGTTTAAATATGCAGTACTTTTATTGTCAGAACCAAATTAAGTTCATTAAAAAAGAAAAAAAAACAGATTAGGATAGTATTAAAAAAAGAATTATACAGAATAGCAATATTTGATATTATTTAGGCTTCATTCTCTTTGAACTTTTATTGTATACCCATTCATACTTTGGTGCTATTTCATATATATGAACATTTTGCTAATTTTGACCCCCCCCCCTCCACCCCTTTACGATATCATACGTTATCATTCGTCACTCCCCCTACATACACACACCTCATCCGATGATATCGTTATCAATGTCTAAAAATTATTTTATTTTTAGATTCTTTTTCTTTCTTTTTATACGCTTACAGTGATATACACGTATGATTATACATTTATTAGTTGTATACTTTACAAATTCAGGAAGTCAATAAAATATCAATAAATGAAATAAATATATATAATATAACATCTAAAAGAGTTAGTTACTATTTAAATGTATTTAATAATAGCACATTGTTACACAATGTATTCAAAAGTAATATTGTCTTCTTGCACTAGCTCCCTGCCCGGGGAGGTTATAAGCAGAACTTATCAACACATCATTTTCTCAAAAAAAAAAAAAAAAAAAAAAAAAAAAAAAAAAAATATTGACATAATGTTCGAGAACATTTGCAAGAAAAATATACTATACAAAATCTGCGCATATGGCAGAAGAACAGAAATGCCAAAGGTTGGCGTATTCCAAATTTTGGAATGAAATGATTTTAAAAACATTTAATGACTTCAATAAAAGCTTTGTATTTTCATAAAGAACATATAAAAAAATAATAATAAAGGTAACAGATTATTTGGATGTAAAGAAAAAGTTTCTGAAAAAAAGAAAAGTTTGGTTGGATCAAAAATGATAACGATATCAAAAAGCAACCCCCACCCCCTCCCGCAGAGATATCTTAGGAAAACAAATGCCAGACACCCCCTCCCCCCTAAAGTGATAGAGTTATCTATGTGCAGTTTTTTAATAATACAGTTAATAATTAATATATTTATTGTACGAAACCCTCTGAGCGCATGTAATACTCGCACTTGACCGTTTATTTGATACTATATATCATTTATGTTTATAAAATTTATTTTTATTCTTTCTAAAATGTAAATGATAGGGTAATTTTGCAATATTGTAATCTTATTGTTATGTCAATAATGTGCAACAAGAGGGTTTAAACAAATTTTAGTAATTTTACATTTTATTTTAGTAATTAACATTCATTTTCACAAGTAAAA
Source organism: Maratus speciosus (assembly GCA_963932465.1). NCBI lineage: Eukaryota > Metazoa > Arthropoda > Arachnida > Araneae > Salticidae > Maratus > Maratus speciosus. Next base: position 236,295,976 of record OZ010797.1, on the reverse strand, counting down.
TCTTCAAGAAAAATGGAAATTTATTTTTTTAATATATATTTTTTTATTTAACCATATTTAAAGTTTTATATATCTTTCCAGGGAGTAGCTCTCTTTGTATATTTCTTTCATTTTTTAGTATGAAAAGGATAAAACATTAATTTGTCTTAAGGTTTACAGCAAATATTTTTTTTTTTTAATTGATCATTTTTAAAAGAAAAATATATTTTAAAAAGGGGATTTTTATTTTAACACAATAATGGTATTTTCAAAATGTTTTCTCAAAAAAGAAAATCCCTGAAGATAGTTTAAAGGATGTATAACTGAAAATCACTATAGAAATCTTCATAGCGTTACCTTTCATGGACATTTAAATATGTCGATTTAAACATAAAAAATTGTAAAATAACACAATATGAGATAAAGGGTTTTAAATCCTGCAGAAAGGCGCGAAAGCCATAGACACTACAACATAAAAAGTGTGATCTTTTGATCTGGTTATCGTATTTATACGTGACTTGCAACATTTTTATGCGATAAAATTAAAAGAGTTTTTTAATTAAAAAGGAGGTGTAAAAATTGGTTTTATTTCCAGATTTTTGTGTTCCGGACTCACCTAAGACAATATATTGAGGGGATAAGCGACACACTTTGCGTCTTTAAAGCTCCCGTTCTGTCACGCAAAAACACTCGCGAGCTAATGTTAAACCTATGGTAACGTTCTTTTCAAATATATCGGTCGCATTTCGATATTTTTAAATATTTTTTTTCTCCATTTGATAGCTGAGGTCAATTTCTACATTCGCAATTTGTCTTGCGCATTGTGCCGCTTGTCGTCTGAGTGCGTGGTCTACATAACTCAAACTGTAGAAAACACTTGTGTACAGTATTTATTAACTTAAGCTTTACATTAATTTATAAAATGTGGTTAGATGTACAAAAAGAATACTTTCATGAATTTCTGGTAAAATTTCCTACTATGCTGTATGTTCTTTAGAACATACAGCATCGGTATTTGGGAGTCGTATAAATCAAATAAAAGGAAGAAAATAATCTAAACAGTTCAAATTTGTATAATTTTTTTCCTCATGCCTTACAAAACTTTGTACAATTTATGTAAAAAAACTATTTTTAAAAAAGAAAAGAAATAAAAGTGAATAAAAAAACATTGTTCATTGAGAAAGACATCTATTGTTTTGCTTTTTTTTCTTTGGTTTAGAAAACATCTCCACTGTAAACCCTTTAGCAAGTAAGTGTCCGCTATTCGTTCAGAAAATTTCAGCAAAGAAAGGAAATTTTGACAGGAATCTTTAAAAAATAATGATAAAGTACGTATGGCAATGTAATTTATCATTTAAAAGTCTGGAGGGTGATGTATATTTTTTCATGTAGCAGTATTTATTTGAAATGCAGGTAAAAATTTCGTTTCCTTTTGATCGTTTTAAAAACTACACAGATTTGTAAGTTGTAGTACGAGTGTCATTATTTGTAAAAATTTGTTTTAGTTTTGCATGTGAAACGGATTAAGACTTGTGTATTTGTCGTTTATATTTCACCATTTTATCTTTGTTTAAAAAAATAAGGTTCATATTGAAATTCTAACACCGCGTTCTTTTTACAGTAAATGAAAAAATATTTATGTAAGGCACACGATAAAACATTACATAAATATATAAACAATATGATGAATAATTGCATTTAAATAATAAATAATAATAATAATAATAATATTTCCATAGCTTTGAATATTTTTACCCTATTACAATTTTTCTTGAGCGTAAGTATGCCCCCTCGCGTGGTTAATGATTTATATTACTTCTAAATGACATAAACTAATTCCTTAAAATTCTTTATATTTTATTCCTTCACTACTTAAAATTTTAAAGGGTTTTTTTTTTTTTTTTTTTTTTTTCAATTTCTACTATTAGTTTACACTTTCCCTATATTTATTTATTTATTTATATATCTTGTTCAAATTTTCAATCGTTCATAAAATACTTATTAATCATCATATCCAGTTGAAATAAATTTTTTTGAACTTGTACTGGATGACAATGGATGTTAATACAGTTTTTTCAAATATTAATTCATTCATTAAATTTTAATTAATTAATTTTTGTTTTATAGGGGAGACAAAATGGCGGCCATGGTTATTGAACAACATTTAATGCATCTTTCTATCTATAAGGGGAGGTTACCCTAGGGGGGGACCCTGTTCTGTTGCCCCAATACCGCCCAGTGTTTCGCCCACTTGGCGATAGATCGCCCAATTGAGCGACCCAAATAATTCGCCAAAAGGGACGCCCACTGGATGATATCTCTCCTATTTCGCCCAATTCCCATAGAGTTCCATTGTAAAACTACTTGCCTCTAGAAAATCAACCAATTGAGATATTTTAATGCAACAAAAACTAATATTAGCTTAAGGGATTGTACTAAATTTTTCTTGGATGACCTAAGTAAGAATTGACTTTAAAAACAAAATTTTTACATTACTTGGTTTTTTTTTTTTTTTTTTTTTTTTTTGTAAATCAAACTTTTCTGTTTTGAAGAAACAAATAAAGTTTTTGCGAGAAAACAAAAACTTTGCTAATACACCTCTAACTCTTTTTTTACCAGAATTATTTTGTGAATCATTTAGCGATCATGTAATACAATATGCATTAATGCAGTCACTCATACACAAGAAGAAGGATAATAGTAATCGGTTAAAATAATTAAAATCTATTAAAAGGTTTTAGTAACATATTTTGTTGTATTGCTTGTAGATTTATGTGATGTATTCTCGCCTTCCTTACACCCTTTTTTCCAAATTTACTGGAAAAAAAAATTATTAAGAAAAGCATCTAGTAATTTTTACCCGACTGCCTAGAAGGGTTATGTGTTTCACGCGTATCTGGGTATGTGGATTTCTTTGTACCCTCAAAACATCCCAACGGCTGGGTGGATTTTAATGAATGTGGTCTCTATCGATTCGTCTTAATCGTCCGATGTTTATAGGCTAAGTTTTGTTTTTATAAATTCAAAATGGCGGCCTTAAAATATAAAATGGCGGTAGAGACGAAAAAAGTTTTTTGCGCACCCTATTGAGTGGCATAACATTGGATAGGTCTTTCAAAATGAAGACGATGTTTCTTTGACTATTTTACGCAGTCAGGAGCTCCGTTTAAATATTACACAACCTTGAAGTTATGTAGGTAGGATCTCTAGCTTTACTGCAACTCTAACCCTCATAGACATCTATAGGCCTCATCAAAACAGTGTTTATAGATAGGAACTAACAATTAAACACAACTTAAAAGTCATCAATATAAGTAAATTAAAAACAAAATAGATAAGTAATATAAAAAATAGTTTCATATTGATGAGAAATAATTAATTAGTTCGCTTTTTACCCCGTCAGGTTTTTTGATTTTTTAAATTTAATTTTTACTTGTTGTTTCTTTGGTTCTTAAAATATTTCCACAGTAAACCCCTTAGCAAGTATGTGCTCGTTACTTTTCAAAAAGCTTAAACAAAGAAAACAAACTTTGATAGGAAACTTTAAAAAATAACAGAGAAAATGTCGATGTGATTTATCATTTAACATGTGGAAATGGAAAGTGCTGCGTAATTTTTATTGCATTGAAATTATTTGAAAAATATTTTAAAAAATCTTTTATTTTCTTCTTTTGTCGATCGTTTTAAAAGCTACACAGATTTGTAGAGTGTAAGATCGCTAACGTAAATTCTGTTTTAGTTCTACATGTAAAATTGGTTAAAGCTTGTATTAAGGATTAAGAAAATAATGAATATTTTTTCTTTTTATTTCAGTTTTTTTCTCTGTTGAAAAAAAAAAAAAGTTTTATATAACAAAAACATTCACTTTGTAAATATATTTTTAACTATTATTGTCAGAATATCTCCAATCAAATTGTTTCCCGATTCATATAATATTATCTCGTTTCTATTGTACAACTTATTTTCAATTTGCTGTAAAAGTTTTTTTAAAAAGTCCTTCCGGCCAGTGCCGGGAGGAAGAGGTAGCTTTCATATTCCTTATTTTAAAAAAGCCAACTTATATTATTCAAACACACGAAGCTCAATTTAATGGAAACCGAATATGGGAGATTCAATACTATTTTTTATCAATACTAAATCGTAATGAATGAGAATTTCGCGAAATTAGTCAGCTTTATCCAAGCTGCTTTTATTTAAAGTAACTTATATTTGGCTGCCAAATGCGGCGATTGCTTAAAGTGCCTGCCATTTTAAGACAACATGGTGGATGAGGCTAACCAGTGAACTTGGTTGAGACCTTAGTAATTGCTGTGCACATGCTCACTCACATCGGAATCGGTTGATATATACGAGTTCTGTCGCAGGCAAAATATCAGATTTTTCAAAATGTCACCCACATTAGAAGTTGAAACTGCTATATCTGAGCCATTTTTTAAGATAAAGACAAACAAAAAATGCTCCTGAATCCTTATATCAAGGGCAAATACTTAAGAAAGTAACCTTTTTCAATTTCTAATTTTTTTGCACCTCACTTTAAATATATATATTTTTTATTTAATGGCCGCCATTTTGAAACAAGATGGCTGATGAAGCTGGCCAGCGAACTTGGTCGAGATATTAATGTATACTATCCACATGCCTTCTTCCATCGAAATAGGCGAATACGTGTGTTATCGCGTGACCAATACAAGATCATTTCAAAGTGTTAGCCATGCTAGAAATTCAAAGTGCTATAATTCAACCATTTTTTAAGATCTAAACAAAAGAACAAATTTTCAGAAACAAAAACTGCTCCAGAATCTTTGTATCAAGGCCAAACACATAAAAAAAATCTTTTTCATTTTCCAATTTTTTAATACTTCATTTTAAATTTTAAATTACATTTTTTTAAAATGGCAACGCTTTTGAAACAAGATGGCGAATGAAGCTGGCCAACAAACACGGTCGAGACATTGGTATGTACTATGTACAGACCAAGTTACATCCAAATCGGTTCATAAATACGCCTGTTATCGCATGACAAATATCAGGTCGTTTTAAAATGTCAGCCACAATAGAAATTCAAAATGCTATAACTCAGCCATTTTTTTAGATATAGACGAAACAAAACCTGTTCCGGAATCTTAGTATTAAGGTCAAACACATACAAAAAAAATCTTTTTCATTTTCCAATTTTTTGGTATCTCATTTTAAATTTTAAATTTTTTAAATTTTTTTAAATGGCCGCCATTTTGAAACAAGATTGCGGATGAAGCTGGCCAACGAACTCGGTCGATATATTTGTATGTACTATGTACACACCAAGGTACATTCAAATCGGTTCATAAATACGTCTGTTATCACGTGACAAAATTTAGGACGTTTAAAAATGTCAGCCTCGCTAGAAATTCAAAATGTTATAACTCAGCCATTTTTTAAGATATAGACGAAACAAAAACTGCTTCCGAATCTGATTATCAAGGTCAAACACATAAATAAAAAATATTTTTTGAATTTTCAATTTTTTGGTACCACATTTCAAATTTAAATTTTTCTTAAAAATTGGCCGCCATTTTTAAACAAGATGGCGGCTGAAGCTGGCCAACGAACTCGGTCCAGACATTCGTATGTACTATGTATAAACGAAGTTACATCTAAATCGGTTCATAAATATGCCTTTTATCGCGTGACAAAATTCAGGACGTTTCAAAATGTCAGCCACGCTAGAAATTCAAAATACTATAACTCAGCCATTTTTTAAGATATAGACGAAACAAAAACTGCTCCGTAGTCTTTGTGTAAAGGTCAAATACATAAGAAAAAAATATTTTTCCATTTTCAATTTTTTGATACCACATTTCAAATTTTAAATTTTTTAAAAATTTTTAAATGGCCCCCATTTTGAAACAAAATGGCGGATGAAGCTGGCCAACGAACTCGGTCGAGACATTGGTATGTACTATGTACACACCGAATTACATCCAAATCGGTTCATAAATACGAGAGTTACAGTGTGACATATGTCAGATATATATATATATATATATATATATATATATGGATATATATATATATATATATATATATATATATATATATATATATATATATATATATATATAAATTTTGAACTGAGGGTGGTTTCGGGGTCTGGGGGTCATGATCGATGAAAATATACCAAAATTTTTTGAAATCGCTTTCCTCCGAACGGCTGCAATAGGTAGCTTTTTGTAATGAAAGCTACCTAAAAACCAACTCGTTTATCGATAAGAATATCTACCGATTTATCCTTTCGTTGGTTCTGAAAATATTTTCAACGTAAACCCTTCAACAAATCTGTGTACGTTATACATACAACAAAGAAGTGGAGTTTTGACACAAAACTTTAAAAAATAATGATAAAGTAACGCATCACTAAGTGAATATTTTTTTCACTTTTTTTCGTTTTTTTCCCCTTGTTGAAGCAAATATGATTTGTGTCAGGAAAAGAAGCACTTTGTAAATACACTTCTAACTGTTTTCGATAGAATTTCGTCTGCTATGTTGTTTCTAGATTTATATAATATAATCTCGTTTCCACTGCTGAATTTGTTTTCAATTTATCGTCAAAGTATTTAAAAAACCTAACTCGTTTATCGAGAAACATATCTACCGTTTTTCTTTTCTTTGGTTCTGAAAATATTTCCACCGTAAACCCTTCAACAAATCTCTGTCCATTATTTGTTCAAAAACGTCAACAAAGAAGAGAAATTTTGAAAGGAAACTTTCAAAAATAATGATAAAGTGTATATGCCAATGTGTCGTTCAAAAGCTTTTGCAAAAAAGTGAAGTTTTGACAAGAAAATTTATAAAAGTAATGATAAAGTAACGTATGGCAATGCGATGCCATTTCAAACATTTTTTATCTGAAGTTCTGAAGCAATTAAGGTTTGTGTAAGAAAAACAAGCATTTTATATATACAGTCCTAACTGTTTCTGTCAGAATGTCGTCTGTCATATTGTTTCTAGATTTATATAATTTAATTTCGTTACCATTGCAAAATTTATTTCAATTTACTGTTAAAGTAGTTAAAAAAACTAACTCGTTTTTTGAGAAAGACGTCTGCTGTTTTCTTTTCCTTGGTTCTATAAATATTTCCATTGTAAACCTTTTAACAAATTTGTGCCCATTATTCATTCAAAAAACTTCAACAACGAAGTGAAATTTTGACAGGAAACTTTATAAAATAATAATAAAATACGTACGCCAATGTGATGTCTATATCAACATTTTTCTAGGTTTTTTTCTATTTGTTGAAACAAATAAGCTTTGTGTAAGAAAAGCAAGCGCTTTGTAAATATGCTTCTGTTTTCGTCAGAATTTCTTCTGTCGTATTTTTTCTAGATTCGTATAATGTTTCCTCGTTTCTATTCTACAATTTATTTTCAATTTGCTGCAAAACTCTTTTATCGAGAAGGATATCTAATTAGTTATCGATATGCTATTTCTTTCAGGTAACAATTAAAGTGTCGTCATTAAAAAATAACGGTACGCTACAGGAGCCAGTCGTAAAACAAGGCAGATGTAATCATTGTACGGTTAAATACTGTTAATCTTTACCGCAAATTTTTTAACTTCTAAGCATCGCACATTTTCAATTTTTACACCTTGGTATAGCAGGAAAAAAGTACTTTTGACTGAAATTTGCTTGAAAACTGATTCTGAATTTATCTTTGATATTCTGGGGGATTTTTTTTTTTTTTTTTTTTTTTGTAGTTTTTAATGTCATTTCTGTAATGGTGGGAACTGAAGTACTCCATTTCTTTAGAAAATAAAGGGAAAATAGCTGGAAAATAGTAGATTACTATGTCTTTTCGTTGCCATTTTACTCATAACAACTTAAAAAAAATTTAATTAAAGTACGTGCTATCTTAAAAAATATAAATCAATCATTTCTGATAAAACATGGAGATATTATAAACTATATTTAATTTTCAGTATCCATATTAATGTTACAAACAAATGAAGGCATATGAATCATTAGATAGCCGATTTTTTTTTTTCTTTTTTGAGTTTGCAACATTGCTTTTTGCTGGGTTTGTGTATTATTCCGAGATAGTGACGTCATATGCATACTTTTTTTTTCTATAAATGTTGTTTAAGACTGGATAAGACTGAATCGTAAATGTAGAGTTCTTTAGCGGATGCAAATGATGGTCATTTTACATAAAATAAAAGCGTGTTTTTTAAGTCTTAAAACTCAAATAAATTTTGTAGAAGTGCATGATTTTCACTCCAGTGGCTTTCAAATTCTTCACAGGTGGAAATGCTTCACTTTTGAAAATAACGCAGTTGAAATCACACACTGATAAAATGTAAAATTTTACAAAAATTTAGTGTGTGTTTATAGAAGAGCAGTGACCTTTAGGTTAAAATAATATTTGCTTGACAGTTAGATTAACCAATGTAAGATGCATTTTTTATTGTAACTAATTTTGTAGGTTTTTTATAAATTAATGAAACAGTTCCTTCTTAAACATTTTCTTTCTTAATAATAAAAATAATTTTTTTTTCCCTCATCGGGGGCGACACTAAATTCTGAAATAGTCGAATACCTGCTTCCTGCTTATGTTTTCGTTTCTTTCTTTTTCTGTTTATTTTTTATTTATTTATTTATTTTTTTTTGTTCTAAAAATCTATCAAATCTGTGTCCATTATTCATTCAAAAACCTCAACAAAGAAGTGAAATTTTGATCAGATTAAAAAATAAATATGATATTAAGAACGTATGCCAATGTGATGTTAATGTGATTTTTTTTCTTTTTATTTCAGTTTCTTTTTATTTATTGCAATACATAAGCTTTGTGTAAGAAAATCGAGCACTTTTTAAATATACTTCTAACTGATTATGTCAGAATTTCTTCAGTCATATTGTATCTAGATTTATACGATGTTATTTCGTTTCCATTCCAGAATTTTTTTGAATTTATTATAAAATTATTTAAGAAAACTTAACTCGTTTATCAAAACATGCATATGGGCCATTCCATGAAAACCGGACAAAATGTCCCGCTCTTGACACTCACATAAATACCTATATCTGTTAACTTATAAGTTGTTAAAATATAAACTATACATTACAAATAACAAAAAAACCTATATTTTCATATTAGCATTAATTTGAGGATACAATAGCATTGTTAAAACAGCAGTAATTGTGGCGTATTTATAGTAGTGGGAGTTCATGAGGTGTCTTACAGGCTTTAAATATAGAGCTTTTATTCAACAGCGGGCAAGGGGTTGGCAGACAAGATCTCATAAATTTGGCCCTCACTCCGTGGTAGCAATAAAACAATCTTAAATAAATATAAAGTCAAAGGTTATCTCACGTAACTTCATTTCTCCGGAGTGCTTAAGCTTCGACGGCGGGGTTCATTTCAAATCCACGTCTAGATTTCATCTCATTCTAAATCTGTTCTTGTTCCCAGGCTAAGCTCTAGCCAACCAAGCCGTTTCTCCACACCAAAACTACTTTTGCCAACTCACACTCTCTCCAACGTCTAACTGCACTGACTAACCAACTACTATCTTAACATATTTTCACTCCCTTATTTATACTCTGGCAGACTGAGCAAATAAATTTGCATACGGTTACCGCTAACTCGCGGAACAGTGAACTCCTAATTAAAAATGCACCGCGGACAATTAGAGTGCCTCTATATTAGAGTTACGTCTTACACCATGTTCACCTTCAAACCACTAGAGAGCCTCTGTAACAAAATTACTGGTTCCTTACATAATATATAGAAAAGCTGTCCCACACGTGATATGGAATAGCCCTTTAATAGGTTTAAATATCTCAATTTTTACTCTAGACCTAAGTAATTTACCCGTTTTTAAGAGGTTTAAAAATTTCCACACTTTAAATACTAGATCCAAGTAATCTGCCCGTTTACAGGGCCATTCCATGAAAAACGCAAAAAATGCCCTGTGCGGGACATCTACATAAATACCTATATCTATTAACGTATATGTAGTAAAAATATAAACTATACATTAAAAATAACAAAAACCTGTATATTTTCATATTAACATAGTTGTTTTAATTTGAGGATATAATAGCATTGTTAAAAAAGCAGTAATATTTAGAAAAGATGTCTCACACGTGACATGGAATGTCCCATCTAATTCTACCGTAAACCCTTTAACAAATCTGTGTCAATTATTTGTTCAAATAGCTTCAACAAACAAGTGAAATTTTGACGGGAAACTTTGAAAAATAATGATAAAGTACGTATGCCAGTGTATCATTCTAAAACTTATTATTTTTTTAAGTGAAATTTTGACAGGAAACTTATAGTGATAAAGTTACAAATGACAATGTGATGACAATGTGGAGATTTTTTTTTTTCTAACCATTTGGAAAAATGGTTATTGTCCTCTGTCAGGGTAGGAAATCAAAAACATATCTGAAGCGTTTTATTGGTTGAATCCGCATTTTATTTGTTTTCTGTTTGGTCTATACAGTACTCTGTATTTACCCTTTACTTTCAACAGAGATGGATACTTCTGTTGCCACTATGACAAAAAAGTAATAAAAACTTCAAAAAAGAAAAAATAACTCAGAATCAAATTGAGATACAGCTTTCGAACAAATTGCATTTAAAAGTACATTTTTTTCTCGATACGACGGTGTAAAAAGTAATATTGTGGGATGTTTAGAAGTTTAAGAATGAAATTTCATTTAAAATATGTCGTCAGATTTCTTGGAAATCTGACGATGGAAAAGCCTTTTCCCGAACACCCAATGAAATGCTTGGATAATACGTAAGTTTCGGGTGGATAATACGTAAATTTCGGGAAATCTGACAAGTCGCAAGCGATTTCTGTCGCTTGTAATTTTTACGTGTAATAACACTATTAATGTTTAATTCATGGCGTATGTGATGTATGATCAACTTCGTGCCATTTTTTATGTCTTAAATTTTAGTCTTTGAATAAAATCATTTTACTAATGGTCGTTGTAATTTGCTAAATTGCTTATTTATTTATTTATTTTTTCTTTTTTAAAGCAAATAAGTTTTGTGTAAGAAAAACATGCGCATTTTAAATACACTTCTAACTGTTTTTATCAGAATTTCTTAGATCATACTTTTTCTAGATTTGTATAATGTTTTTTTTTTTTTTTTCCATCGCATAATTTGTTTTCAAGTTACTGTAAAAATATTTTTTAAAAACACTAACTGCTTTATTGATAAAGGCATTTACCGTTTTTTTCTTTTCTTTGGTCTTGAAAATATTTCCACTGTCTTTAAAAAAAATTGTGCCGGTTATTTGTTCAAAAGCCTTCAACAAAGATGCGAAATTTTGACAGAAAACTTATAAAGTGAAAACAATGAGAAATTGCACATGTCAATGTTAATTGAAAAGTCTGAAAAGTGCTGCTGTGTATTTTTCATCGCGCTATAGAATTATTTGAAATGTATGTGAAAATTTTAGTTTCTTTTAAAAATCTTCATAGTTTAAAGATTCATATTATAATTTGTGAAATTTGTTTTGGTTCTATTTGAGAAAATGACTTGTACTCGTTAAATCTAAATGCGCGGATAACTTGATAAATGTTTGTTAATAATTACTTTCATTGCCTGTTTCAACGAACTTAAAATCGATTTTGTTACAAACAGATTAACATCGATAATAATGTTTTGTCATGTTCTTAACCTTAATCATAAATATTATTTAAATAGATTAATAATTTCTTTGTTATAGCAAATTCCGTTTAAATAGCTCCTTTTGTAGAAATTTATTATTAGATTTTTCCATATCTGTTTTCAGAAACTTATAATCATACACCTAAGTCACGTGTGATCTATTCGATACAGTAGTAGTTGGCTCTACTATATTGTAAGTGTGTGAACTCTATTATAAGTTATATATAGATAATTGATTTTGTAATAGTAAAATTCGTTCAAATAACTCATTTTGTAGATAGTTATTATTAGTTTTGTTCTATGTCTGATTTTAGAGACTTATGATTATACACCTAAGTTAGACATGTTCGATATTCTATAACAATCTTTTGAGTTAGTTAACTATATTATCTATAGAATTCATTGAAAATGGCATAAAATATATAATATAATACTGCACTTATAGGAAAGTACTGAAGTATTCGAACATGAGTACATATCATTTGAATCGCAATGTTTAAATACTTCGAATTTTTGTGTAACATGGTTAAAAAAAAAAATTAAGAAATAATTTTAATTTCATAAAACACGACTGTACAGAATGTTTAGAAACTCAGATAACTCAGTAAACTCAGTTTTTACAAGTAGAAACACCTTATTTACTCTGTGATGATACTAATAATAATATACTAACATAGCATGTCTTAGGAAGTATAAAATTAAAAACATTTATCTGATGTAATTCGAATAATTATTCTTACCTTCATTAAGATTAGTGTTATTTTTTAAACCATCTGAAAGTACCAACAATTAAAATACAGTTGTCTGTTTGCATATTGGTTTTTCTAATTCCATTATGATTTATTTATTTAAAAGCATTTTGAATAAAATAACTCGAAATGGAAAAATGTTGTGAACATTAGTTTTGTTTCGGTTTTCATTCTTTGTAGAACAAAATAAACACTTATTCTATGAGTGCATTTCGCCACTTTGAAAACAGAAATGTTTTCCGAATCTCTTAGCAGTCCCATAAAATTAGGATTACCATAATTTCCCTGTTCGAAAACGAGGCAGTTCTAATAAAAAGAAAAAGGGACAGAGGACGCTGTAAAATTTGGAGGAATGGTAATTGTTTATAATGCATATTTATAGGCTTAACCCCTTAATTCTCTCTCCCATCAATATCACGGGCTGAGGTGTCGTTCGTTATTTCTCTCTCCCGTCATATTTCCGGGCTGGAGATTTATTGCTGGAAAAAACTTCTGAAATCAGAAAAATGTAACTGGCATTTCGGTGTGAAGTCTTTCAATATTACCGTTTGGGTTTGGCTTTTGCGCTGACTGTAATGTTGGGCTTTGTATTGCATGTTTCGAAATATGTAACACTCAAAAAATTATTAATAATCAAAATTTAATGTATATATATTATTTCAAATATTATTTGTAAAAATGTATGTGATGATGATAAATAAAGATCTAGGATGTGAAAAATAAAGGTTTTATTCGCATTAATTTGTATGGTGTAAAACAAACATTAAGACACAGAATTCTCGCATGATGGCTTTTCTACAAATATGAATTTGTTCTATAACATCTTTTTTTCGCCTTAAAAAAAACTAATTGCATATTTTATTTAGAAACTTTATAATTATTCAATTTCTGTAATAAAATAAATAGGTACTCTTTTGATGGTTTTTCCAAATATTAAGCGACCGTGAAGGGGTTAAAGACGTGTTGAGTTTAGCATAAAAATTATTATTATTATTATTTAGTAACAGATAGAAATTTTATCTGTAAAATAATTAAATCGAATTGGTTTTAACTAATCATTGATCTATTTCGATTATAAAGCTGGTGTATATCTTTGGCTTCGGAAGACATTTGTCAGTTACACAAGCTTGCGATGGTTGTATTTTTAGCTTTTGATAATTGATTTTTATGTATTTTGTGGCACTGAATCCGAAAATGACCTTTATTTTTAACAACATCAGGATTTTTCGCAAATCATAAATTTCAACGCGTTAAAAAATAATGAAAATCTAATACTATAAAATAGATGTAATTTTTTTAATAATATTTTATTAAATTCTTTGACTTATACTGAGCATTCTTACAGATAAACAGTTCTGGGATCTGATGAGGGCTTCATTGAGCCAGTATATGTAGTATTCCATTTTAGAGACGTTTTGGGAACTTCCACACATGGAATAAAATTGTAAGATTTTAAATAAACAATATTTAACATGTTTAATTGTAAAACTGCATAATATGAGCCAGAAAATGAATAAATTAAAAAAAAAAAAAGATTTACGGCTATTTTATACTATTAGATTTTCGCAATATTTCGACTTTAAAAATTTTTTTAATTCGTAATTTTCGAAAATTCTCAATTAGATGGTAAAAAATGAAGATCATTTTCGGATTCAGCGCTACAAAATACATAAGAATCAGTTATCAAAAGCTAGAAAACACAACCATCACATCTATTTTATAGTATCAAATTTTCGCATTTTTTTTACGTTTTGACTTTGAAATTTACGATTTACGAAAAATCATGACTTGATGGTTAAAAATGAAAGTCACTTTCGGATTCAGCGCTAAAAAATACACGAGAATCAATTATCAAAAGCTTAAAATCATGACACAACCCAAATTTTGCTGGTTAGTATTCGAAATCGCATAATGCATTTAAAAAAAAAAAAAAAAAAAAAAAAAACAGTATTTCGAAACTTGATATTCTTTCAGTTAGTTCTGCAGGCGTATCTTAAAATTCATGTTTCTGCTCAATAAAAAAAATACTTCATTCATATACATATTATTACATTTGCATTAATGAATCTATTACTTGAATTTGCATAATGTATTTGTACAACAATGGAAAACACATTCAAAAAACAGCTTCAGATTAGTGTAGATTTGAATTTTGTGGAGTTTTTCTTTTTTACAAATCTCGGGGTGATCCGGATCATTTCAAGGAAAACTGGGCAAATAGGCATCCCGTTTGGGACACTGTGACAAACTCTCGAATTCCTCTAAATATTAAATTAATAATTAAATTTATTATACATAAATTAAAATGAACAGGTCAGGAAAGTCAACACTCTTGAAATGTTTTTAATTCACTGTGTTAATTCACTTAGTTATTTATATTGTTGTTGAATTCGTGTAGAATATTTTTTTATTGCTTTTACACAACTTTCTATAATTAACTGTAAAGTAATAAAATATATTGTATATTATTTTGACATTTAGAGTACTTAACCATTCTTTGATTCTGTATAAATATTTCACTGTCACTACTTTATCAAGAACATGTTCTTTATTTGTTCAAAAAGCTACAACAAAGAGGTGAAATTTTGACAAGAGTACTTACTTTTTCAAAAAATTAAGCGAAAGTTTTTCTTTGTACAATCGATTTATCTTCTAGAACTTTGAAAAGTGCTATATATTTTACATATCGTTGATTTTATTTGAAATGTATGTACAATACTTTCAATTGTTTTAAAATTTGTTTTGTAAAGGTTCCTGCTTTGTAAGATATCATTATTTGAAGTCTTTTTTTCTGTGTATTTCTTTTCTGTGTAGATAATTGATTAGTACTAATTGAATCCTTTCAAAATACTTGAAAAATATTTAGTAATAGGCTTCTTGGCTTTAAATAATCAATGCAAACAGAGTAATTAAGCTCTGTTACACTAAGTCATGTAAGATTTATGCTGTGTAAAATCATTTTGTTGTTGATTTTGTATTAGTTATATCATTATAAAAAGTTTTCGCTAATAATGGTATTAATTATGATATATTACCTTACTGTTGGCGTAATAATATGTTAAAGCATCCGAACAAAACACTTCAGAAATGTCTAAAAACTCTCTGGAACAGGCTCTTAAATTCGAAAGGTATTAACTAATTCTTTGATAAAACTAATAATATTACTGCTGCTACTAGTACTAATACTGCTAATAATAATAATAGTAGTAGTAGGAATAGTAATAATAATAATAACGTACCAAATGTCTTACCAGTGATATAATTTAAGAACTCGTATTAAAAATATTTTTTCTTTCTCAGCATCGATATTATTATAGATGGCATAACAAATCTGAAAAAATTCTGAAAGTTTGTTGCTTAAAAAATGGATATTCACTTGTAAATTTAATTCCTCGCGTGTCATTGCTTTTTCTTTATTTAAAAACATATATAATAAATACACTTGAAAAGAGAAAATACTGTAAATGTTGGATTTTTTTAGTGCAAATGTTAGTTTTCCTGCTTTGCAGAACTTCAATGCGACAAAATAAACACTTTATTCTGTGAATACACTTCACCATCTGGGACATTTGGCTTCTTTCCGAATGCCTTAGATGTTCCATAAGGCAAAAAGAGCAGTTCAAGACACTCAAAGTTGCTGAATGTTTTTAAAGTTTAGCGCTCTCATTTCTTTCCCTTTCTTTTTTTTTGGGGGGGGGAGGGGGGGAGGAATTATATATACCTCCCACACACACACTCTTTTACACAATTTTCGTTAGGTTTTGTAAAATTATAAAACATCTTGTTTATTGAGAGACGTGTCGTATACTTTTGGTTTGTTCTGATAATAATAATAATAACGCACCAAAGGTCTTATCAGTTATATAATTTAAGAACTCGTATTAAAAATATTTTCTTTGTCGCCGTCGATATTATTATAGACGACATAACTAATTTATAAAAAATTCTGAAAGTTTGTAACTTAAAAAATGGCTATTCACTTGTAAATTTAATTCCTCAAATTTCATTACTTTTTCTTTATTTAAAAACATATATAATATACACTTGAAAAGATAAAATAGTGTAAATGTTAGATTTTTTTAGTGCAATTGCTAGTTTTCTTGCTCTTTTGAATTTCAATGCGTCAAAATAAACACTTTATTCTGTGAATACACTTCACCATCTGGAACATTTTGCTACATTCCGGATGTCTTAGATGTTCCATAAAACAAAAAGAGCAATTCAAGACACTGAAAGTTGTTGAAATTTTTTTAAAGTTTAATGCTCCCATATTTTGGGGAATTTATATATCCTCCTCCCCTCTTTTACACAAATTTCACCTGGTTTTGTAAAATTAAAAAAACATCTTGTTTATTGAGAGACGTATCGAGTACTTTTGGTTTCTTCTTTTAATAATAATAATAACGTACCAAATGCCTTACCAGTTATACAATTTAAGAACTCGTATTAAAAATATTTTTCTTTCTGACCATCGATATTATTGTAGATGGCATAAAAAACTTAAAAAAATTCTGAAAGTTTGTTTCTTAAAAAATGGCTATTCATCTGTAAATTTAATTCTTCAAATTTCATTACTTTTTCTTTATTTAGAAATACATAACAAATACACTTTAAAAGAGAAAATAGTGTAAATGTTAGCTGTTTTAGTGCAATTGTTAGTTTTCTTGCTTTGCAGAATTTCAATGCAACAAAATAAACACTTTATTCTGTGAATACATTTTCCTATCTGGAACATTTGGCTTTTTTCCGGCTGTCTTATTTGTTCCATACAGCAGAAAGAGCAATTCAAAACACTCTAAGTTGTTGCGAAATTTATAAAGTTTAGCGCTCTCATTTATTTATTTTTTTTTGGGGGGGGGGGATTTATATGCAGCCCCCTCTCACTCTTTTACACAAATTTCGCCTGGTTTTGTAAAATTATTAAACATCTTGTTTATTGAGAGACGTTTCGAATACTTTTGGTTTGTTCTTTTGGTTCTACAAATATTTTCCTTGTCACTATTCTTATAAGAATAGGTTCATTATTTGTTCAAAAAGCTATGTGAAGCAGGTGAAATTTTGACAGAAGTCGTTTTGAAAAATGAAGACAAAATATTTTTTTTTTTTGTCTTTGTCGAAATGATTTATCTTTCAGATTTCTAAAAATACTGTATATTTCTAGTCTCGTTGTTATGGTTTGGAATGTTTGTAAAAATTTCCCTTCTTTTAACGAAACTTTTCGAAACCTATTTCCTCGAAGAAAAAAAACTTGTTTTTTAGCTTTGTTTTAGATCTTTATCGATGATTCATCAATACTAGATAAATCAAATAGGTCACTTTATGAATATTTACTGACATTAAAGTTATTTTTTTTCTGTCCGTTTCCATGACCTTCTTATTATTGATATCTGCCACTTATGTTCTAAGAACCATAGTATTTTTGTTGTTGTTGTCAAATTTACATTGATTCATTCAGTTACGTAATGTTTCTAAGTGATAGTAAAGAGGATCTATATTAAGTATAAATATGAGAAAATGTTAAAGTATTTTGTCATTAAAATAAACTATCAGATTTGAAATATTATGAACTTCCATTAAGTGGTCTCAGGACTCTTAAAGCTTCAAAATTTTCGAAATTTTCTTTTTTTTTAGATGTTAAATTCCTATCTTTTCTGAATACTTTCTATTTCCTTGAAATTCTTATTAGAACAGAAGTTATGGCTTTTAGAATTATACCCGCTCAAGCGGCGTTTTCGAAACGTTGAAGTCATTTTTTCTCCAAATGACGTTTTTGGCCATAACGCGCACGATATCTCAAAAACCTCTGAATATTTATTTTTTCATGAAATTTTCAAAACATAGGTTTTAAGTTAGTCTGTATACACTGAAACTAAAATTTCTTTTTTATTGTTTAAAAAAATATTTTTTTAGGTGATTATACTGTTGAAATTTTCAAAATTTTGCATTAGCTAAATATATCTCTGTATTAAAAATATAAAAATGCTTTAAATACAAATTTATTTAAGCTCAGGGTCATTATTACAATCTTAAGTATAAGTAGGCACCAAAAATTTCATTCTAGTTGCAAAATTTATTTTGTAATCCTGCGTGTAAGCTGTTATACCAATTATCTGCTCCTCAAATGTCTGACAGTTCGGAGTAAATGGTAATTCTGCATCTTGAAATTTTTTAAATGCATGAAATGAAAGAACATACTTATATATTCCATCCCCCCCAAAAAATTTGTTTTAAAATCATGTACATTTTAAGATATTAAATGTTAAAAATGGTCTTTTTTTTTTTTTTTTCCAATTTTAAGAGTCCTGAGACTCCTTTAAAACAATTCGAAGATCGGTATTCAGGGGCTAGTGTTGTTGTGTTCCCGACCTCCTAGTTTTCAGGAATTCCAAGTCCCAATTTTTCAGGATGCTCAAATTCTTTTAAAGGGTCTCAGGACTCTTAAAATTGGAAAAAATGGAAAAAAAAGAGAACCACTTTCAACATTTAATATCTTAAAATGTATATTACTATTTAAGAACACAATTTTATTTGGTTTGAAAAATATAATTATGGTATTTCATTTCATGTATATAAAAAAGTGCAAGATACAGAATTAGTATTGGGCTCAAAACTGTCAGACATTTGTCGAGCAGAAAATTGGTATGACAGCTTACGCGCAGGATTACAAAAGAAATTTTGCAACTAGAATTAAATGTTTTCTGCCTAATTATACTTCAGATTATAGTAATTACCCTGAACCTAAATAAATTTGCATTTAAAGCAACTTTATATTTCCAATACAAGGTTGTATTTAGCTAATACGAAATTTTGAAAATTTCAACAATATAATCACCCCCAAAAATTTTTTTTTGAGCAATAAAAGTGAAATTTTAGGTTCAGTTTATACAGACTAACATGAAATGGTTGTTTTGAAAATTTCATGAAGAAATATTCATAAGTTTTTGAGATATCGTGCGCGTTATGCCCAAAAACGTTATTTGGAGAAAAATGACTTCAAAGTTTCGCAAATGCCGCTTCAGCTATTGCGCTGGTATAATTCTAAAAGCCATAACTTCTGTTCTAAAAGGAATATTTCAAGGAAATAATTTTATCAAAATGTTCAGAAAATGGAGTTTAGCATCTAAAAAAAAAAAAAAAAAAAAAAAAAAGAAAAAGAAAAAAAAAATCGAAAATTTTGAAGCTTTAAGAGTTTTGAGACCCCTTAAATTTATTTTCGTAACATGCTATTCATATACCATAAAACATGTAAAAACGGAACTTGTCTCTTAGGGAATTTTTTTATTATTCTGCTAAAGGAATGACGTGCAAATCTACCTGATAAGATAGAAACCTATCTAAGGCAGAGTATTTTTCTTATCCTTATCGATTCTGCTTTTGCATGTTTTATTGTATTTTATTTTGTAAAACTTGTGAAAACGAAAATTGTTTATAACGGAATCCTTTCTTAAACGTAAAAGTTTCATAGTCCCAAGGAACACCATACGCAACTATAACTGTACAATCGAAAGTTTTCTCCAAAACGGAATTTATTTCGGTGCTATCCCGCGTTCACAGCTTTTACTGTATAAAATTGATCATTCTGTTTATTTAGTACAGTAAAATCTACGAAGGCGAAATTTCAAGTGATCGGAGAACTATTCCTTTTTAGACAAGTAAAATTGTACGGCATTCTGCCTGTTTGTAACATGAATTTTCACGGTTAAGAGGGATTTCGTTATAGAGAGGTTCTGTTTTAATAGGATTTTCTGCATATTTAGTCCCGATTTAGAAGCCCTTGTCCCGCTTTTTATGACACTAGACCTGGCAACATTAGTCAGGACCAGGTTTGGTTTATATTTATTGCATACACTGAAGTTCATAAAAGGACGTGTATTATTAATTTCTCATAAACTGTTCTTTACAACATTTATTTATTCAAAGTTCGAAGTATAGATGTACGACTAAAAAGTACGTAAAAGAAGGAATTGCCTGAGAGCATTTTTAGCTGCTATCCTAACATTGCATTCACATTATGAAAATTGAATCACTTCGCTTATTTTTTTTTTTTTTAATCGGAGAACCCGGAATGAGGCAATACCTGTTCACATTACCAAAAGTTTTAAGAGACTTAACTTAGCTAAATTCTGGCTTAGCTGGTGTCTGGACATGCACATAAGTTGTTAAATTTGTAACTACAACTTCTGACTGTACATAGTTTGTTACCGTTTTCAATCTTTACGGGGTGTTAAATAAGTAAATGATTGAAAGGATAATTCGAAAAAGCTGATTTAGTTGTAGAACATAACTCGAAATATAAGAGTAGTTTCAAATAAGAAAAAAGATGTGCTTTTCAACTCATAGCTAAGTGGCAATTTTATGACATAAGTTTTAATTTATTTTTGTTCAGAAATGCATGAAACTAGCAGGTGAAGTTCTTCAGAAACTATGTAATTGAACTGTTTTTTCCGTTTTTTTTTTTTTTTTTTTTTTTTTTTGCAAACGCAATAGATCTTTTAGTAAATATTGTCAAAGTTGACGTTTTGAACCGAAGTTCCCGAAGAAAGAATAAAAACTAGTCAGGGAGAAAAACATCTTGTCACGTGATCGAAATCACTTATAACTCAAAAAGTAATTTATTTATCAAAAATGGAAAACACAGTTCGATTCCAAATCGCTTCCATAGTCAGGCCTTCCAATTTTATATCTTTCTGTTAAAAAATGAATCTGTAAATGTGGCAAAACGTTTTGCGCTTGTTGAGCAGAGCAGTTAAGAACAGCCTTAAGTGAGTTTCAGAAGCTTGCTTAAGTCGAAAATTTTTATTCAGGTTCGTCCACTTCAAAAAACTTCTAGTTAAGTGGCTTATCTAGCACAACGTGAACGCGATATTACAGGAGAGTGCAGCACCGTGCGAGAGAGAGAGATAACCTATCACATGGCGATTTTGAAATACTCATATTGGCATCACAAAATTGAAAAAAAAAAAAAAAAAAAAGCATTTGAATTATGCGATCTCACATTAGGTGAAATTATCAGTTACTTCTCTAAACCATTAAGAAAATTTTGAATTTTATGACAGAAATGACAGAATATCGGTCCTAAAAAATAAGCCAGCGCGAATTAGGACGCCAGTTGTTCATTGAGAGGAAAGTTTTGCGAATTGACAGAAAAGACAAAACAGAATAGACAAAACAGAATGCGTCTACTGGAAAAGTTGATGATATAACGAGAAAGTTAAATTCAGGAATTATGCACACAAAAGACTTTTTTATAGCGAATGTTGCACAGGACGAGAATAAAAATGAAGACCGAATACAAAGTCAACCTTTACCTTTCTTCTTTGTTTGATATCCAGTGAGAATTATTAATTATACAAACGAATTCTGTATAAGTGAAAGCCGTTAGTGATAAAGTCATATGTTAAATATATTTTTCTAATGAAGGGAAAATATGACGAGATTGGAAATGTTTGGTAGGATAAAATAAATATTTAATTAAAAGTGATTTTCAATTAAATATAATGAATAAAATTATTACAGTAGACACTCCCATATCCGGTCCTTTCATATCCGGATTCTCCCATGTCCGGACTGATAAAAATTCAAAATTTATTTCATTGTACACTTGCAATTATTTTTTCTTAAAATTCCGCCTTCTTGTTCGATATAATCACGAAAGATATCCAAACAAATTTTTCGCATCTCTGCTGCCCTAGAGTCGATATTTTGAGCCCTAACTTAATTTCTCCTCTATTTCTAGTTGTACGGAACAGTTATTCATATTATCAAGCAGAGGTATGTTTTTTTCTTTTCAAACATTAAATTTATTTGTTTTACTTTTTGACACTGAATTCTAAACATTTTAAATTCCTTTTTATAAGGTTGCCTTGTGATTTATAGAACAGCAAAGCTAATCAACTCCTTCTGACGTAATTATAATGAGGCATTGGCGTGAAGTAGTAGCTTGTCGGCAAATCGGACGAAGAACAAAACAGACAAATTTAATGCAATAAAAAAAAAAAAATGTACTTAAAATTTTAATTGCAAAAACAATATGTAAATACAATAAAAAGTGAAAATAGACGTTTTTATATGTCGATTAGATACACTTATGAATCCTTTTTACCCTATTGCCAAGAAGGGCTATGTGTTTTACGCGTATCTGGGTATATGGATTTCTTTATACCCTCGAAACATTCCAATGGCTAGACGGATTTTAATAAATGAGGTCTTTATCGATTCGTCTTAACCGTCCGATGGTTATAGGGTAGGTTTTGTTTTTATAAATTCAAAATGGCGGCCGTAAAATACAAGATGGCGGTAGAGACGAAAAAAATTTTTACGCACCCTATTGAGTGGCATATCATTGGATAGGTTTTTCAAAATGAAGACGATGGTCCATTGGCTATTTTACAGTCAGAAGCTCCGTTTAAATGTTACACAACCTGAAAGTTGTGTAGGTAGGATCTCTAGCTTAACTGTAACTCTAACCTTTATAGACATCCGCAGACCTCATCAAAACAGTGTTTATAGATAGGAACTAACAATTAAACACAACTTTAAAGTCATCAATATAAGTAAATAAAAAAAAAATAGGTAAGTAATATAAAAAATAGTTTCACATTGATGAAAACTAATTAATTAGTTTGCTTTTTGCGCAGTCGAGATTTTTGATTTTTTTTAAATTTAATTATGATTATTAATAAAAAATATGTCCCTCTTATGAGAGTTTCTATAAAATGAAATTTGAAAATCTGAATTTAAAATTAAAAATACGGATAAGTCTTCTTTTCTTCACCATTTTCTATTTACAATTAATGTTACAGATATCGCTTAATGTGTACATTTCTTTTTCACAATATCGTATAATACGGACAGTTTTTTCACAAATTGACCTAGCAGAATAAAAACAGGCATACTCGGTTTAATACTCGTATATTCTTTTCTCAAAGACAACTTTTATATAACTTTAGTTATCGAGAGATCAAGAAATTGTCACTGGTGGTTCTAAAGAGAAAGAAAACATCCCACCACTGAGAAAGGTTCAAAAATTGATAACTGCTGCTGCCCCATATTACCAACATAAATAATGCGATCTAACAGACCAATTTTCGGGTGTCTCGCGAAACTGTAAAATGATATATCAAAAAAAAAAAAAAAAAAAAAAAAAAAAAAATCCTTGTTTCAATTTTAGCAAAGAACAGTAAGTGAATACCTGAATTAAAGCTTAAAATGCAGCATTTTTTTCGCTTTTTTTGTTCATCCTGATTGTTATTATTATTATTATTATTTATTTATTTTATTTATTGCCCCCGGTACGGTATGCTATTTCTTTCTCCCAGCTTATTTTGTGGTTCCAAAAAATAACGTTATCTTACAAAAGCCAGCCGTAAAACAAAGCAGTACGATTAAATACTCTATAGCAATTTTTTTAAACTTCTAAGCATCGCAAATTTTCAATTTTTATACCGTCGTATTCGGAAAAAAGTACTTTTTAATGCAATTTGTTTGAAAACTGCATCTCCATTTATTTTTGAGATATTATTTATTTATTTATTTATTTTAGTTTTTAGAGCCATTTGCTTAATATTTGCAACGGAAGAACTCCATTTCTATAGAAAGTGAAAGAAAAATAGCAATTATATCTTTTCGTTGCCATTTTCTCATAAAAACTGAAAAAAAAATTAAAATACGTGCTATTTTGAAAAAATATAAATGAAGGATTCCTGATAAAATAGGGAGCTATTAGAAACTAAATTTAATTTTAAATATCTATATTAATAACACAAACAAATGAAGGCCTGTGAATCTTTAGATAGCCAATTTTTTTGAATGACGAAATCTCTTTTTTTTTTTTTTTTTTTTTTTTTGCATTTTTGTATTATTCAGCGATAGTGACGTCCTAAGCGTACTTTACTGTAGATGTTGTTTAACACTGGATCGCATATGATGAATTCTTCAGCGAATGTAGATGACGTCACTTTATGTAAAATAAAATCGCGTGTTATGTCTTAAAATTGAACTACAGTAGAGTCCCGATTATCGGAGTTTCCGCTTTCACCGAGTTATTTTCTTCTGATGGACTGATGGCTTCCATTATTATGAAACATTCATTATAAATGAAGTGTTAGGTGAAGATGAAAGAGCAGCCGTAAAAAGTTAGAACTCTGATTTTCTGGTCAGAATGGGGAAAAAATGGAAATAATTAAAAAAATAAAATTATGGCCATTTTTTCCCCCCATTCTGACCAGAAAATCAGAGTTCTAACTTTTTACGGCGGCTCTTTCATCTTCACCTAACGCTTCATTTATAATGACTGTTTCATAATAATGGAAGCCATCAATCCATCAGAAGAAAATGATCCATTCCAAAGGTAAGCTCGATTAACTCGGATAATCGGGACTCTATTGTATCTATATTTATATACATATATTTTTTTGTCATCGGGAGCGACACTAAATTCTGAAAAAGCAGAATCCCTGTTTTTTAGTTATTATTACTTTTTTTTGCATTAACAAACTGTCATTAACTTCTTTTATTCTAAATTTACTAAATTAAATAAAAAAATGTTTATTTTATCACAAAGTTGGTAACATGTGTAATTTCTGACGAAATCTGAATTCATTTTATTCGACGTAAGGCATTATTTTAAAACATTTAAACGTTTACATCCTTTAGTGCGGACTTCAGTTACTGCGAACAAAAAAATGGCCTCCCTTGAAAGTGCGCAACAACGCGAGTTTTCTGTATTTAGCGATTTAATTTACAGTACAGTATTGCTAAAAAACAGGAAATAAGAAATTATTTTAATTTAATGAATCACAGTCTCAGTAATGTCTATAAGTTCCGCATTATTGATTCTTTAAATAAAAAGTGCTATTCGTTGTCTTATTAATCTATAATAATAATAATATTAATAATAATAATAATGTAAGAAATGCTTGCCGCTTAGATAACTAATTTTCATGGCTTATATTACTACTATAACTGCTTTTCCTTCTCCTTCGACTTCTCTTTCTTCTTCTTCTTCTTCTTTTACTTCTTCTGCTTCTGTTGCCACTATTTTCTACTAATTTTACAACTATTTATTATTATTATTATTATTATAAATATTTTTAAAAGTACCAATTAAAACATATCTATTTCTTTTAAGTTTATCCTTCAAATTACATTGCTTTTTTTTATTATTTCTCTTTCATTTCCCTTTTTAGATTAAAAGTAAAATAAAAATACTTGAGAAAAAAGAAACTTAGTAACTTAGTATTTATTTTTAGTAAAATTTAAATCATATGAATTAAAAAACAATATGGAAATCTACTTGGCATATTTAAGGCAGATTTCTTTCCTGAATCTCTAAGCGGTTATATAAAGTAAAATACAACTAAACTACATCAGCTTTGAAAAAAAGCCAAAGCTTGATGAAATGTTGAAATTTAAAAGCGTATATACAGTTTCTTCTTTTGCATGCATATACTGTCTTTTTTTTTTTACTATCCTTTCTCCAATTTACTATAAAAGTATAAAACACTTTGTTATTTTTAGTGAGAGGCGATTCAAATGCTTTTCCATTCTCTGGTTTTGTGAGTGTTTCCGCTGCCGCCATTTTAAGATGAATATGTTCGTTATTTTTTCAAAAAACTTCAACAAAGCGGAAAAATTTTGGCAGGCTTTTGAAAACTGAACGACTAAACATGATGCTAAGCATAATTTATCTTTTGGAATACTGGAAAGCATTGAATATTTTTCGCGTCATCGAATTTATTTGAAATATTTGTGATTTTTTAAATTCTTTCGAAGCATTTCAAAAGCTGTTTTCCTATGCCAGTCTTAGCTGACCTTGCAGTGTCATAAAATATTATTATTTGCGATGTGTGTTTGCATTTTATATTAGTTTTTGGTTAATCTTAGTTAAATTCATTGAAATAGGTTACTTAGCATCTAGGTAGCAATAGTTTATTCTATGGCTGATTTCAGGGTTTTACGAATATTCATCTAAGTCGTATATGATCTGCGATCTACCGTGATTATTTGTTATTGCCTGTACACCAGTTCATTTGGTTAGGTACAGTCGTGGAAAAAAAAAAAAAAAAAAAAGTAAACACCCCCAACTGACTTCTCAACAAATTATCGTAGACAAAAGTTACTGGTACCGAACGATTGGAAATAAAGTCTACTTTTAAATGACGTACATAAAATTTGCTTAGGGGGACCATCTACATATTAAAACGAATCCAAACTTTATTTTTTTTCAATGGCAATCCCCAATTTTAATGAGATATTTCAAATCTTTGGTTCAAACTATGCCTAGACACCAAATTTCAAGTCATTTGAATGATAAGTTTTTGAATTATAAACATTCAAAATTGAGTGCTTCTAATGTTAAATTACATTTTCATATTTTTATTTATAACTTTTGAAATTATGATCCTAACGTTCTAATATTTTTTTTTTTTTTTTTTTTTTTTTTTTGTCGCAATAATACTAATATATCCAAACATAAATATGTTGAATTTGCAATTTTTATAATTTCCTGATGTGAATTATGAATTATGAAATTAATATTAAAAAAAATTATGTATTGCAACCTACAATTTTTTTTCATGGATTCAGATTTATTAAGTCCTGCTTTACGGAAATCCAAAATTTCACATTTTTCTTCCAAGTAGTTTTCAAATTATGCTTAAAAAACGGCAAAATGAGGGTTTAAGGGGCCGTCTATGATAGAAGTGACTGAATATTTTGAAATTTCTTATGCTGCAATTCTTATGCTGCAAATTTCTTATGCTTTGAAATTTCTTATGCTAATCTAACAGGCTTAATCGACTGCTTAAGGTGCCTTGATCATTAAGGGAGCTCTCTCGGTTAACAATCGAGTACCGAACTTCAGTTTGAATCCAGCCCTTAAAATACGCTCATTTTAAAATAATTAATTTCTCGGAAACTTATGGTACGAATTGCATAAAAATTTGTTTTTACACTAATTGAAGGATGCAGAGTTCATTTATGCTGTCAGAATTGTGTACTGCTATTGAAAAAACAAAGTTATGATTCGTTTTAATATGTAGATGGCTCCCTAAGCAAATTTTATGTACATCATTTAAAAGTAGATTTTATTTCCAATCGTTCGGCACCAGTAACTTTCTTCTACGATAATTTGTTGAGGAGTTAGTAGGGGCTGTTTACTTTTTTTCTCCACGACTCTACATTAAGATTCCATTCCAATGATACATTGGGAATGTCCTATATTAATTTACAAATAACTAAAATAATAATCACAGAGAATTTGAAATTCAAATATTAATATATTAAGATTAAAGAATTCCAGCCCGACAAATGTCCATAAACTTAACTAATTTCTTCACTTAAATAGATGCTAATTAATTAACAACCCTGGTTTTAAGTTACCCTGACAGATTTCCTTAAAATGCTTTAAATTACCCCGGACTTGTTTAAGATTACCCTATCAACCCTGGGCAACAACAATAATAATAACGTAAGAATTATCCTTCTGGTTATATTTATAAAAATATTTTTCCGCGTAGTACAGGTAAGAATTACGCTGGGGCGCTATTAGAATGAAAAAAGACAGTTAAAAAATTCCGTGTCTTACCAGTGCGATTTCCGTATTTTTACAAAATTTCTTCTCTCCGATGAAATGATTGTTTAAAAATATCCTTGACAGATGACAGTGCTAAAAGTTTGGTTAATTTGTCATTTTCACTAAGTCTTGAGGATTTTTATTTTGTTTTTTACTCTCTAAAACGTATTTCAACATTTTGGCAATACAATTTCCGCAATTTTACGGATTTTTGTAAAAAAAAAAAAAAAAAAAAAAAAAAAAAAAAAAAAATTGTTGTAAAATAAAATAAATCTTTCAGCTTTTGAGAAAATGAAATTTCAGTCTTATCTGTCAATAATACTCTAAACATTCAATACTCTATGGGCTCATTCACGAAATCACATTCATCGGGGCGGAAAAAAATCGTAAAATTAAAAAATTGCTCTGGTATTCAACGCATTTTTTTTTTCAGCGCATTGAACTATCCATTTGTCAAAATAAAATTTTATTATAATAGAATTTCTTTTCGTCAATAAGGGTATTGCCGAAGAATGTTAACAAATTCGTCAGAACAAATATTTAATTTTATAAGATTTCGCTCTAATGGGTTTTGTCGTTGTTTTGTAAGAAGGTCGATGAATCGATGTTAGATTATGTTTCATAATGTTATATACAGTAAAACCTCCCTAAAGAGACCACGTTCCGTTCCAATACAAATTGGTCGCTCCGAGAGGTGGTCTCTTAATGAAGGTCATGTTTAAATCTAGATTTTAATTGTTAAAAAAAGGTAACAATTAACGTTACTAAAAGTTATTTTTCACATTAGGAAAAATATAAAAAATTAAGCATCAAAACAAAAGTTAATTACATAAGTTAATTACTGCAGGTTTTAAAAAATGAATACATTGACGTTTGCTTTGATTTTACGGTTTTATCATTTCTAACTTTTATTTCCAAGTCCTTTCGAAGTTCAGTAAATAAATGCAATTTTATTTCAGATGGAAACAAATAATGACAATTTCATTAATTTATCTATTCTTTGAGAGTTTCTTATCAGAATAGGGCAGGGGAGTTTATTGACTGTCATTCTTAATGCGTCATCAGAGTTAAGTTCACTGCCTAAAAAAACCACAAAGGGGTTTAAACACATAAAAGTTACCGGAATAAAAAAAAAAAAAAAAAAAAAAAAATCTAAACTTAGTTTAGAAGTTTGATGAATAATGCGCTCTCCGGAATTATTTTTCTAATAAAACCTTCTTCAAGCGACCAGGAGAAAAGGGAATTTGTTTCATTTTCTTCATAGAAATGGGTCGCTCATGGAGGGAGTTCAACGGGGATGGTCTCTGAATGGAGGTAAAATTAGTATTGAGCCTATGGGAATAAATTTCGTTCCATGAAAAAATGGTCGTTCAGGGAGGTGGTCGCTTAATAGAGATGGTCGCATAGAGAGGTTTCACTGTAATTAGTCAATAAAGAATAAATCATAACTAAAAGAGCAGTTAAAAACTCAAAACACACAATATGAACTTTAAGAAGCTCACTATTTTACTTAAAAGGCGACAAAAATACTAATAATATAGATGTTACAAGTTACAAAATATACATTTTATTTACAATTTCTTAGTACTTTCGGCCTGCAATTCCCGTGGCCATCGTCAGAGAATATTTTTATTATTAATTGCTGTTCCAACACCAACTAATAATAAAATATTTTTTCAGCTACCTTAATAATTATAGACACCCCCATTTCAAACAAAGTGACGTATTTGTATGAATGGAACAGCAATTAATAATAAAAAAATATTCTCTGACGATGGCCGCGGGAAAAGCCGGCCGAAAGTACTAAGAAATTTTAAATAATATACATGGTACAAGTTTGAAAATGTACATTTTATTTACGATTTCTTAGTACTTTCGGAATGCAATTCCTGTGGCCATCGTCAGAGAATATTTTTATTGTTAATTGCTGTTCCAACTAATAATAAAAATATTTTTTCAGCTACCTTAATAATTACAGACTCTCCCATTTCAAACAAAGTGACGTATTTGTATGAATGGAACAAAAATTATTCTCTGACGATGGCCGAGGGAAATGCCGGCCGAAAGTACTAAGAAATTTTAAATAATATAGATGTTAAAAGTTAAAAAACACTTATTTTATTTACAATTTCTTAGTGCTTTCAGCCTGCAATTCCCGCGGCCATCGTCAGACAAAAGTTTTGTTATTAATTGCTGTTCCAACAGCCTTTAATGATAAAAATATTCTTTCAGCTACTTTAATAATTATAGACTCTCCCATTTCAAACAAAGTGACATATTTGTATGAATGGAACAGCAATTAATAATAAAATTACTCTCTGACGATGGCCGTGGAAATTACAAGCTGAAAGTACTAAGAAATTATAAATAAAATGTCTATTTTTTATCTTGTAACATCTATATTATTATTTTTTTTTTTGTCGCTTTTTAAGTCAAACAGTGAGCTTTTTAACGATAGAACCGCCATTAGGGGTCATTTTGATCCCGGCTAAATTGTAATAGTCGATTCGAACTAGCAATTTCCTCATAAGATATGTCAAATGCACGCAGCACAAAATTAGGCTAATTAAATAAGTTTAAATAGTTTTAAATAAAAATTCTGTTGTGAAACACCTTTTTATAAAACGAGTAAAAAAGCCGGCGGTTCTAGTGTTAAAGTTTATATTCTGTATTTGGTGATTGAATCAAGGTAGAGTATTGCTGTTCGTTTTATGATTTTATTTAACTCAAAACATTTCAAAGGCTTTTTATTATTATTATTAGCCCCCGGTATGCTATTTCTTTCTCCCAGCTTATTTTGTGTCGTCTCCAAAAAATAACGTTACCTTACAGAAGCCAGCCGTAAAACAAAGCAGTACGATTAAATACTCTATAGCAATTTTTTTAATTTCTAGGCATCGCACATTTTCAATTTTTATACCGTCGTATTGGGGAAAAAAATGTACTTTTAAATGCAATTTGTTTGAAAACTGCATCTCCATTTATTTTTGAAATATTAATTTTTTTGTAGTTTTTAGAGTCATTTGCTTAATATTGGCAACGGAAGAACTCCATTTCTGTAGAAAGTGAACGAAAAATAGCAATTATATCTTTTTGTTGCCATTTTCCCATAAAAACTGAAAAAAAAATTAATTAAAATACGTGCTATTTTGAAAAAATATAAATGAAGGATTTCTGATAAAACAGGGAGCTATTAGATATTAAATTTAATTTTAAATATCTATATTAATAATACAATCAAATGAAGGCCTGTAAATCTTTAGATAGCCGAGTTTTTTGTCGAGTTTTTTGAATGACGAAATCTCTCTTTTTTTTTTTTTTTTTTGGATTTGTGTATTATTCAGCGATAGTGAAGTCCTAAGCGTACTGTAGATGTTGTTTAACGCTGGATCCCAAACGACGAATTCTTCAGCAGATGTGGATGACGTCACTTTATGTAAAATAAAATCGCGTGTTATAAGTCTTAAAACTGAACTACAGTAGAGTCCCGATTATCGGAGTTTCCGCTTTCACCGAGTTATTTTCTTCTGATGAACTGAAGGCTTCCATTATTATGAAACAGTCATTATAAATGGAGTGTTAGGTGAAGATGAAAGAGCAGCCGTAAAAAGTTAGAACTCTGATTTTTCTGGTCAGAATGGGGGGGGGGGGGATGGCCATTTTTTTTTTAAATTATGGCCATCCCCCCCCCCCCCCCCCCATATTGACCCGAAAATCAGAGTTCTAACTTTTTACGGCTGCTCTTTCAACTTCACCTAACACTTCATTTATAATGAATGTTTCATAATAACGGAAGCCATCCATCCATAAGAAGAAAATGATCGATTCCAAAGGTTTAAGTTCGATTAACTCGGATAATCGAGACTCTACTGTATCTATATTTATATGCATATATTCTTTTGTCATCAGGGGCGACACTAAATTCTGAAAAAGCAGAATTCCTGTTTTCTAGTTATTATTTTTAAATTCGGTGGTTCTTAATACTGTTCTTGAATTTATGTAGATCCTTTTTCGCCACATTTTCAAAATCTTCTTCAATTCACTTTAACTATATAAAACATCCGCTTGTTATAAGAGATGCATCGAATACTTTCAATATCTTTGGTTCTGCAAATATTTCCATTGTCACCACTCAAACAAGAACATGTGCGTTGCCTTCTTTAAAAAACTATAACAACGAAGTGAAGTCTTGAAAGAAGACGAATTAAAAATTGAAGTAAGCGTTTCTCTTTTCGAAAATCATTTACTTTCTAGAACTTTCGAAAGCGCTGTGTATTTTCATGTTGCTGATTTTATTTAAAATGTCAGCGAAATTTCAAATATTTTCAAGCGTTTTAGAATATATTTTGGTTAAATGAACTTACAAGTTTCTGAGACTATCTTTTAGTAAAAAACTGTTTTTATTAATATTTTTTCGAATATTAATTTCATAATTCATATTATAAAATTAATATTTTTTTCGAATATTAATTTCATAATTCATATTATAAAATTTTTAAAATTACCAATTCAATGTATTTATGTTTGAGATATTTAGTTTTATAACCACACACAAAATTATCACATTAGGATTATAATTTCAGGAGATATTAATAAAAATATGAAAATGTAATTTAACATTAAAAGCTCTCAATTTTGAGTGTTTATAATTCAAAAACTTATCATTCAAATGACAATAAATTTCGTTTCTGGGCATAGTTTGAACCGAAGATTTAAAATATAGTGTCAAAATTGGGTGTTGCCATTGAAAAAAAAAACAAATTTTAGTCTGTTTTTTATATCTAGATGACGTCCTAAGCAAATTTAATATACATCATTTAACCCTTTGCACTCCGTTGTCGACGCTACGGCGACACGGTACGGTAAGTGAAAAACTCCGTTGTCGCCGCTACGGCGACATCATCTCTCCTTGCAAAATTTGTTTTTGGCATCAGTAATAAAGGAAATAAAATTTGCCTTATTTAATCAGAGCATTTTTGAAATTGTGTACGTGATAGAAATGTCTTTTAAAAAAGTGGTGCCGACCGAATAAAATTTTTGTGTAATGACGCGGTTTGCTGGTAGGCCACAGTAAAAATGACGCGGAGTTGCTGGTAGCCCACACTCAAAATGACGCGGAGTGCAAAGGGTTTAAAGTAGACTTTATTTCCAATTGATTAGTACTATTAACTTTCTTCTATTATAATTAGTTCCAGAGTTAGTAGGGGGTGATTACTTTATTTACCACGACTGTACCTTGCCTTGTGTGTAATGTGATAACAGCGAGAAAAGATCTCGAAAAACATGCTGCTCAAGCAATCGATGATACCGTATGAACTGATAATCACAGTCCAAAATATGGGACGCCAAGTGCATACTGCTGCCGCGTATAGTGCAAAATTCTACCATTTTTGTTTGGTGTTATCACATTTACAACAAAGGTGAGAATGTCTGTTAAATTTTTTATTATAGGGTAAATCCAGTAGAGATAGCCATGGTTTTTAAAAATTGAAATAAAAATTCTTAGAATGCAAATACAAGAAATATTTATGCATGTGTAAAATTTATATATATATATATATATTCACCATATTTGGGGCAAAAAATAATTAAATATTGAGAAAAAAAAAGTGGAAAACAAAACTGAAATTAAAATAGCAGATGGCCATCTCTCCTTCAAGCCGAGGAGAGATGTCCATTCAATACGAGAAAGAAAAAGTTAAGTTAAAATAGCAAAAAATAACACATTTCATATCGTTAATCATGAAAAAATATAGCAATTTGTAAAGATGAAATTATATCACGGAAAATGAGTGAATAAAATTTAAATAAACAGAATTTGAACAATTTCAATTCTTCACTTTTCGTAAAATTTTGCCACGTTTTTGACAAAGGTCTTGATAGTTTGTACACGTTTCATGGAACCACTTCAAGCACCATAATCTTTGCATCCAGTCATCCTTTTTGGTTGTGGTATTATATTCTTCTCCATAACCAACAATGTAATCCTCATCCAATTCTATTCCTTCGGAATCTGTAGAATCTTAAAATTTCAAATGTATTTCATCTTCTTCACTGCTTGAAGTGTCGTGTTTTCGCGGTTTTAAGTTTATTTATCAACTTTATCTGTTCCTGGGATGAAAGTTTCTGGCGTTTTTCAGCATTTCCTGAAAAAAAAAAAAAAAAAAAAAAAAAAAAAAAATGCATCGTTAGACCCTATCATATTATTTGTATTGAAATATTTATATTAGCTAAAATTTAAACAATTGTATCAATTAATATAATTATAAACATAAAAGTTATATAATTATTTTAAATATAATTATATTTAGTTAAAATACTTACTCCATCTAATTTTGAAATATAGATTAAATATGGTCATCTCGTCTCGATTTGAGGTGGCCATCTATCCTGAAATTGAAGGACAGATGAACACCCAATTTAAAGCATCACTCCGCAATTTTACGTCTTTGTTTTAGGCTTAGAAGCAAAGATTAGATTATATATGCTCCTTAAAACTCCGTATAGTAAATAAATATATTAAATTTAAAAAATCAAAAAACCCGACTGCGTAAAAAGCGAACTAATTAATTATTCCTCATCAATATGAAACTATTTTTTATATTATTTAACTTTTTTTTATTTACTTGTATTGATGACTTTTAAGTTGTGTTTATTATTAGTTCCTATGTACAAACAGTGTTTTGATGAGGCCTATAGATGTCTATTATGAAGGTTAGAGTTACAGTAAAAGTAGAGATCCAAAGTACACAACTTCGAGGTTGTGTAATATTTAAACGGAGCTTCTGACTGCAAAATGGTCAATGAAACATCGTCTTCATTTTGAAAGACCTATGCATTTTGATATGCCACTAGGGTACGTAAAAAAAAAAATTCGTCTCTACCGCCCTTTTGTATTTTACGGCCGCCATTTTGAATTTATAAAAACAAAACCTATCCTATAACCATCGAACGGTTAAGACGAATCGATAGAGACCTCATTCATTAAAATCCATCCAGCCGTTGTGATGTTTCGAGGGTATAAAGAAATCCACATACACAGATACACGTGAAACACATAACCCTTCTTTTCAGTCGGGTAAAAGGAAATTTAACGCACGTACTGCAAAAAACATTCAAATACCTAACTCAACAAAAATATTCCACCACTAAATTAAATAAACATTAAAATTTCACTTACTTTTTATAATCATAAAACACACCAGCACGTCGCAATGAATGAACTCGTTGTACTATTTCCTACGAATAAAGTTTATGCTGCAAGCTATTATCAAGTTTTGGAAATATTTAGATTGTTCATCTCTCCTCAATGGCCATCTATCCTAGAGTGAACCTAATATACTTCAGTTTTCTGAAAGTTATTACCGTCAACTCAAGATGATGTCTTGAGATAGGATGAAACAACATGTATTAATGAATTTAATACGTGGTTTGCGATCCCATGTTCTATGGTAATTTATCATCCTCTGATGCCTACTATCACCACACTGAATTTGTCGGTCGATTTTTGGAACACCCTGTATACTGAGACAGCTAATTTCAGTAAATCATACGTAAATCAAGAGTACAAAAGGAAAAATAAAATAAAATAAAATAAGCAAGTTGGAAATTGCTCGTCAAACGTGGCAAATGAGGTGTGTTCGTACTATAACTAGTTTTATAAATATTTTTTGCACCTCATATTATACTGAATGTATATTTTAGTGCACTTCATAAGTGCATATCCATTTCATTCTGTTCTAAAGGCTGTAACATCATTAAAATGCATTTGAAATAATTTTTTCCCATTGGCCGTAATGTAACGGAAAACTTTTGACTGTCCCTGTAATTAAACTATACATAGAAGTTTCATAAAATTCGAAATAACTCGACAAAATTTTGCAACAGTTATATATTTAAAATTTCAGACCATTCGTAAGATGTAACATCATTAAAATGCACTTGCGATAATTTTTTCCCATTGCTCGTAATGTAACGGAAAACTTTTGATTGTCCCTGTAATTAAACTATACATCCGATTTTCATAAAATTTGAAATGACCCGACAAAACTTTGCAGCAGTTATATATTTAAAATTTCAGACCATTCGGTTGGGTAGTTTTTGCTCTGTGATATGCGGACGGACAGACTGAACGACGACTATAGGTGCTACGTATTTATATAATTACGAACGCACCAAAAAATATAATAAAAAAATAATAATATTCAACAAACATGCAAATGAATTGAAAACTTGCAATTTGAAATACTTCGCCAGAGGCCGCCATCTACATTTTACAAGCATATAGTGAGGATGTATGAAGTATATATGAAGTTTGGTTCAGTTCTATGCATAACTTCGAACACTTTCCGATGATTCAATAAGGAAAATGGTACAAAAATTGCTATCACAGCGCTCCTGTCCTGCGGAATATCCCCAATTTCACGGCCATAGCCAAAACATATGTATGAAATTTGGTTCAATTCCATGCATGCGCAACTTCATACACTTTTCGGTGATACAAAGGGGACACACGGACAGACTGGCGAGAAATCGAGAAAACCGCACAAAAATTGCAATCACAGCTCTTCCTTCTGGGGGAACATCCTTATTTTCAACTGGTACCTGACGTCCATAGTCAAAAGCGTAATATATGAAGTTTGGTTCAGTTTTATCCATAACTTCGTACACTTTCCGATGATTCAATAAGGAAAATGGCCCCAAACTCCCTATTATAGCGTCCCCTTCCAGCGGAATATTCCCAATTTCAACTCGGACCTGCTGGCCATAGCGAAAAAAATATGTATGAAGTTTGGTTCAGTTCTATGCGTAACTTCATACACTTTTCGGTAATACAAAGACGACACACGGTCAGACAGACGAGAAATCGAGAAAATCACACAAAAATTGCTATCACAGCTCTTCCTTCTGGGGAACTATCTCTATTTTCAAATGGGACCTGACGTCCATAGTCAAAAGCGTAATATATGAAGTTTGGTTCAATTCTATGCATAATTTCATACACTTTCCAAGGGTTTAATAAGGAAAATGGCGCAAAAATCGCTATCACAGATCTTCCTTCTGGGGGAATACCCTCATTTTCAATTGGGACCTGATGTCCATAGTGAAAAACGTATATATGAAGTTTGGTTCAATTCTATGCATAATTTCATACACTTTCCAAGGGTTTAATAAGGAAAATGGCGCAAAAATCGCTATCACAGATCTTCCTTCTGGGGGAATACCCTCATTTTCAATTGGGACCTGATGTCCATAGTGAAAAACGTATATATGAAGTTTGGTTCAATTCTATGCATAACTTCGTACACTTTCTGATGATGCAATAAGGAAAATGGTTCAAAAATCGCATCATAACGCCCCCTTTCGGCCGACTATTTCAACTGGGACCTGCTGGCCATAGCCGAAAACATATGTATAAAGTTTGCTTCAATTTTATGCGCAACTTCATACACTTTTCGATGATACAAAGAAGACGCACGGACAGATAGGCGGAAAATCGGGAAAATCGCTCAGAAATCGCTATCACAGATTTTCCTTCTGGGAAAATATCCCCAATTTCAACTGGGACCTGATGTCCATAGCCAAAAACGTGGTTGGTGAAATTTGGTTCAATTCTATGCGTAACTTGATACACTTTTTGTGATACAAAGAGGACACACGGACAGACAGACATTCTGTAAAAACCTGTTTTTTGGCATCTCTGACCCCTAAAATCTCTAAATCCGTCGAAAACCGGAGGTCACAAAAAATTTACTTTCTTCTATTTATAGATAGAAGAAAGTAAAAATTCACAACTTTTCAAAGTTTTTATAATTCAAGAGCTTTCCATTCTGTTTCTGGATTTATATAGATTCTTTTCTGGAACCTTTGCAGAACTTTCTCCAATTTACTGAAAATGTATAAAACATCTTATTTGTTAAGAGACGCGTCGAATACTTTTCAATATCTTTAGTTCTGTAAATATTTCCACTGTCACCACTCAAACAAGACTTTGCCTGTTATTTGTTCAAAAAACTGTAACAAGGAGGTGAAGTTTGGAAAAGAGAGTTTTAAAAATTGAAGTAAGCGAAAATATCTTCTAGAACTCTTGAAAATGCTGTGTATTTTCCATGTTGGTGAGTTTATTTGAAACGTCTGGGAAATTTTCGATTCTTTTCAAGTATTTTTGAATTTGTTTCGTTCAGATGGCCTTATGGTGTTAAAGGAATCTGTTTTAGTAAAGAACTGTTTTATTGTTGTATTTGCTATTGATTAGCACTGAGTTAAACCAATGGAAATAGATAGCAATATAAATGTTATAGAAAAATAATCCCTATAAATCTTTTAGAATAATAATCAAATAGATATTTTTTCAAAGATCGACTTAAAAGCATTACATTTGTCTGGCAGATAATTTAACCTTTAACTGATGTTGCCGGTCTCACAGACCGCTGCTTTTTAGGTAGATTTCGTAAGAAATACTACCTATTGCAGTTGTTACCATGGTGTGACTTTTGAAAAATTCCTTCATAAGTTTTCATTATAGGACCCCAGGAACCCAAAACCACCCCCACCTAAAAAGTTTATATATATATATATATATTATAAAGAAGATTTACAAGAAAGCAACAGCAACCATCCGCTTGGACAAAGGAAAAGCAAAGATCAAGCTTGGAAGAGGGGTAAGACAAGGAGACACCATTTCGCCTAAGCTTTTTACTGCTGTCTTAGAAAATATTTTCAAGAAGCTGGATTGGGAAAACAAAGGGATTAGAATAAATGGGGAATATTTAAGTCATCTCCGATTCGCTGACGACATTTTAATTTTCAGTAACAGTCCTGAAGAATTGGAAAATATGCTAAAAGATTTGGCAGAAGCTAGCATTAATGTGGGATTAAAAATAAACTTGGAAAAGACTAAGGTGATGTTCAATTCATTTGCATCAAAAAAGAAAATTGTCTACAACAACACTGAAATTAAAGAAGTGCAAAGTTATGTGTACCTTGGGCAAGAAATATCATCTGATAATAGTATCACGAATGAAATCAATAGAAGAATAAGAAATGGATGGAGTGCTTTTGGGAAGAACAATATTATTCTGAAGAGTAGCATGCCCCTGTGTTTGAAAAGAAAGGTATTTAACCAATGTGTTTTGCCTGTGGAGCAGAAACATGGACGCTAACAAAACGGATGGTACAAAGATTACAAACAACACAGAGAAGTATGGAAAGATGTATGCTAGGTATAACTAGAAGAGACAGAAAAAGAATTACCTGGATAAGAAGTCAGACGAAAGTTTTTGACATCATGGAAAGAATTAAACGGCTAAAATGGAAATGGGCTGGGCACATCGCAAGAAGACAAGACAATAGATGGAGCACAAACACCCTACAGTGGTATCCCAGAGATGTAAAACGGCCAAGAAGACGACCTCAAGTAAGATGGAGTGATGAAATCAGAAAAGTAGCCGGTGTAAATTGGATGACTAAAGCACTAGACAGGAAACATTGGAAAAATCTGGGGGAGACCTACATCCAGCAGTGGATTGAAAACGGTTGATGATGATGATGATGATGATGCATGTATGTATGTATGTACTAAATTTTGTCCGCACGATAAAAGTCGCAATTATGCACGGATCGTCTCCAAACTCGCCAACAACTTTGAGATGGTTAATATCTCGGCGGGGATTGAAAATGGGCAAAATCGGCCCAAGGGAATGGAAATGGGGAGGGCTAAAAAATTTTGAATACCGTCTTAACATGATTCTGATAGAACCGGCTCTTATACAACAATGACAGGAAAAAATAAATATTTTGCGTTATAGTAGTTGCCAACAATTAAAAAAAAAGCAGTAAAATTCTCACCACAACAATTGCTTTTCTATTGCAAGATTTCACGTGAAAAAATAAATTAAATAAACAGTTTCGCGAATTGAAAACAAATTAAATATTACGTCATAAGTTTTCTAGAGCAAGATTTCTGCATGAAAACTCAAAACGAAATAAATAGTTTGACGAATTAAAAAAAAATAATAAATATTGCGTCATATTGGAAAAATAATGGACTTCAGCAGGCGAATAGGTAACGTCATGTGAGTTTGAAGAAACTTATTAAAACATGATAAAAATCCCAGTATAGAAATATTAACATATTTTAACACTTTGAGGTTCTCTGAATTTGCTTTAGCCATTTTTAAACCTATTCCATATACATGCGTGTGGGTATTCGTGTATATTAGAATTTTCACAAAATGTTTAGCTCCCTTGGAGCTCATTCTTAGTGAAGGAACTGGGTTTATCTCTAATCTTGATTTAAGTTTTGTTGGTGAATTTAGTACTTAACTTCGAAATCTACCTCCGCCTGTAGGCCCGAGCCGGCAGGGATTTTTTTCACTTTTTATAGTTTAACTTGTAACTTTCAGTTTAACTACAAACACTACCCAAATTTTGTTTCGTTTGGAACTTTAGTACTATCACCAGAGACTTTTGAATAGGTGAATTTTAATTATAATAGTCCTGTACAAAAGGTTAAGAACAAAAACACTGTCCTATGAGCTAATCGTGCCTTTCATTCATCTTTCGATGGAGCGGTCTGATAGACCCCTTCACAGTAGTTATGTGACAATTTCTGTGATATCAATTAAAGGTTAAGGTTAATAATAGCTTTAAGATTAATTTTTTACAACTTTTTATGACTTTCACTTTAAAATTTGCTGATGAGGTATTCTATGGAATCCGAAAGGTCCTTTTTAAATGTTTTTTAGTGTTAATTAACATTAATAATCTTTTACATATATGTATATGTTCAGACGTAAGTAACTGCTGTTTACATCGAAATTAATAATAATTTTTGTTTTTTAATGAATTTGTATTATTGTATTCTGTTCTATACATATGTTATAAAAAAATAATTAAAATAAATTCTCTAAATGATTCAAACAAATAAATAAATAAACAATGAAGTTTTCGTAGCTGAAAATATTTATTCTGTATAATGAAATTTAATTATTTTAGAATTTTAAATCTGTCCTCTTTTCTTTTAATTTTGAAAGAATTCATGGTTAATTTTTTACAACTTTTTATGACTTTCACTTTAAAATTTGCTGATGAGGTATTCTATGGAATCCGAAAGGTCCTTGTTAAATGTTTTTTAGTGTTTATTAACATTCTCAATGATCTTTTACATATATGTTTATGGTCAGACGTAAGTAACTGCTGTTTACATCGAAATTAATAATAATTTTTGTCTTTCAATGAATTTGTATTATTGTACTCTGTTCTATACATATGTTATAAAAAAAGAATTAAATTCTCTAAATGATTCAAACAAATAAATAAATAAACAATGAAGTTTTCGTAGCTAAAAATATTTATTCTGTATAATGAAATTTAATTATTTTAGAATTTTAAATCTGTCCTCTTTTCTTTTAATTTTGAAAGAATTCATGGTTAATTTTTTACAACTTTTTATGACTTTCACTTTAAAATTTGCTGATGAGGTATTCTATGGAATCCGAAAGGTCCTTTTTAAATGTTTTTTAGTGTTTATTAACATTCTCAATGATCTTTTACATATATGTATATGTTCAGACGTAAGTAACTATTGTTTACATCGAAATTAATAATAATTTTTGTCTTTTAATGAATTTGTATTATTGTATTCTGTTCTATACATATGTTATAAAAAAAGAATTAAAATAAATTCTCTAAATGATTCAAACAAATAAATAAATAAACAATGAAGTTTTCATAGCTGAAAATATTTATTCTGTATAATGAAATTTAATTATTTTAGAATTTTAAATCTGTCCTCTTTTCTTTTAATTTTAAAAGAATTCATGGTTAATTTTTTACAACTTTTTATGACTTTCACATTAAAATTTGCTGATGAGGTATTCTATGGAATCCGAAAGGTCCTTGTTAAATGTTTTTTAGTGTTTATTAACATTCTCAATGATCTTTTACATATATGTATATGTTCAGGCGTAAGTAACTACTGTTTACATCGAAATTAATAATAATTTTTGTCTTTTAATGAATTTGTATTATTGTATTCTGTTCTATACATATGTTATAAAAAAAGAATTAAAATAAATTCTCTAAATGATTCAAACAAATAAATAAATAAACAATGAAGTTTTCGTAGCTGAAAATATTTATTCTGTATATTGAAATTTAATTATTTTAGAATTTTAAATCTGTCCTCTTTTCTTTTAATTTTGAAAGAATTCATGGTTAATTTTTTACAACTTTTTATGACTTTCACATTAAAATTTGCTGATGAGGTATTCTATGGAATCCGAAAGGTCCTTGTTAAATGTTTTTTAGTGTTTATTAACATTCTCAATGATCTTTTACATATATGTATATGTTCAGGCGTAAGTAACTACTGTTTACATCGAAATTAATAATAATTTTTGTCTTTTAATGAATTTGTATTATTGTATTCTGTTCTATACATATGTTATAAAAAAAGAATTAAAATAAATTCTCTAAATGATTCAAACAAATAAATAAATAAACAATGAAGTTTTCGTAGCTGAAAATATTTATTCTGTATATTGAAATTTAATTATTTTAGAATTTTAAATCTGTCCTCTTTTCTTTTAATTTTGAAAGAATTCATGGTTAATTTTTTACAACTTTTTATGACTTTCACATTAAAATTTGCTGATGAGGTATTCTATGGAATCCGAAAGGTCCTTGTTAAATGTTTTTTAGTGTTTATTAACATTCTCAATGATCTTTTACATATATGTATATGTTCAGGCGTAAGTAACTACTGTTTAC
Organism: Maratus speciosus; assembly: GCA_963932465.1. NCBI lineage: Eukaryota > Metazoa > Arthropoda > Arachnida > Araneae > Salticidae > Maratus > Maratus speciosus. The sequence goes on along the minus strand of OZ010797.1, from coordinate 236,253,232 downwards.
ATCGAAATTAATAATAATTTTTGTCTTTTAATGAATTTGTATTATTGTATTCTGTTCTATACATATGTTATAAAAAAAGAATTAAAATAAATTCTCTAAATGATTCAAACAAATAAATAAATAAACAATGAAGTTTTCGTAGCTGAAAATATTTATTCTGTATATTGAAATTTAATTATTTTAGAATTTTAAATCTGTCCTCTTTTCTTTTAATTTTGAAAGAATTCATGGTTAATTTTTTACAACTTTTTATGACTTTCACATTAAAATTTGCTGATGAGGTATTCTATGGAATCCGAAAGGTCCTTGTTAAATGTTTTTTTAGTGTTTATTAACATTCTCAATGATCTTTTACATATATGTATATGTTCAGGCGTAAGTAACTACTGTTTACATCGAAATTAATAATAATTTTTGTCTTTTAATGAATTTGTATTATTGTATTCTGTTCTATACATATGTTATAAAAAAAGAATTAAAATAAATTCTCTAAATGATTCAAACAAATAAATAAATAAACAATGAAGTTTTCGTAGCTGAAAATATTTATTCTGTATAATGAAATTTAATTATTTTAGAATTTTAAATCTGTCCTCCTTTCTTTTAATTTTGAAAGAATTCATGGTTAATTTTTTACAACTTTTTATGACTTTCACTTTAAAATTTACTGATGAGGTATTCTATGGAATCCGAAAGGTCCTTTTTAAATGTTTTTTAGTGTTTATTAACATTCTCAATAATCTTTTACATATATGTATATGTTCAGACGTAAGTAACTACTGTTTACATCGAAATTAATAATAATTTTTGTCTTTTAATGAATTTGTATTATTGTATTCTGTTTTATACATATGTTATAAAAAAAAATTAAAATAAATTCTCTAAATGATTCAAACAAATAAATAAATAAACAATGAAGTTTTCGTAGCTGAAAATATTTATTCTGTATAATGAAATTTAATTATTTTAGAATTTTAAATCTGTCCTCTTTTCTTTTAATTTTGAAAGAATTCATGGTTAATTTTTTACAACTTTTTATGACTTTCACTTTAAAATTTGCTGATGAGGTATTCTATGGAATCCGAAAGGTCCTTGTTAAATGTTTTTTAGTGTTTATTAACATTCTCAATGATCTTTTACATATATGTATATGTTCAGGCGTAAGTAACTACTGTTTACATCGAAATTAATAATAATTTTTGTCTTTTAATGAATTTGTATTATTGTATTCTGTTCTATACATATGTTATAAAAAAAGAATTAAAATAAATTCTCTAAATGATTCAAACAAATAAATAAATAAACAATGAAGTTTTCGTAGCTGAAAATATTTATTCTGTATATTGAAATTTAATTATTTTAGAATTTTAAATCTGTCCTCTTTTCTTTTAATTTTGAAAGAATTCATGGTTAATTTTTTACAACTTTTTATGACTTTCACATTAAAATTTGCTGATGAGGTATTCTATGGAATCCGAAAGGTCCTTGTTAAATGTTTTTTTAGTGTTTATTAACATTCTCAATGATCTTTTACATATATGTATATGTTCAGGCGTAAGTAACTACTGTTTACATCGAAATTAATAATAATTTTTGTCTTTTAATGAATTTGTATTATTGTATTCTGTTCTATACATATGTTATAAAAAAAGAATTAAAATAAATTCTCTAAATGATTCAAACAAATAAATAAATAAACAATGAAGTTTTCGTAGCTGAAAATATTTATTCTGTATAATGAAATTTAATTATTTTAGAATTTTAAATCTGTCCTCCTTTCTTTTAATTTTGAAAGAATTCATGGTTAATTTTTTACAACTTTTTATGACTTTCACTTTAAAATTTGCTGATGAGGTATTCTATGGAATCCGAAAGGTCCTTTTTAAATGTTTTTTAGTGTTTATTAACATTCTCAATAATCTTTTACATATATGTATATGTTCAGACGTAAGTAACTACTGTTTACATCGAAATTAATAATAATTTTTGTCTTTTAATGAATTTGTATTACTGTATTCTGTTCTATACATATGTTATAAAAAAAGAATTAAAATAAATTCTCTAAATGATTCAAACAAATAAATAAATAAACAATGAAGTTTTCGTAGCTAAAAATATTTATTCTGTATAATGAAATTTAATTATTTTAGAATTTTAAATCTGTCCTCTTTTCTTTTAATTTTGAAAGAATTCATGGTTAATTTTTTACAACTTTTTATGACTTTCACATTAAAATTTGCTGATGAGGTATTCTATGGAATCCGAAAGGTCCTTGTTAAATGTTTTTTAGTGTTTATTAACATTCTCAATGATCTTTTACATATATGTATATGTTCAGGCGTAAGTAACTACTGTTTACATCGAAATTAATAATAATTTTTGTCTTTTAATGAATTTGTATTATTGTATTCTGTTCTATACATATGTTATAAAAAAAGAATTAAAATAAATTCTCTAAATGATTCAAACAAATAAATAAATAAACAATGAAGTTTTCGTAGCTGAAAATATTTATTCTGTATATTGAAATTTAATTATTTTAGAATTTTAAATCTGTCCTCTTTTCTTTTAATTTTGAAAGAATTCATGGTTAATTTTTTACAACTTTTTATGACTTTCACATTAAAATTTGCTGATGAGGTATTCTATGGAATCCGAAAGGTCCTTGTTAAATGTTTTTTAGTGTTTATTAACATTCTCAATGATCTTTTACATATATGTATATGTTCAGGCGTAAGTAACTACTGTTTACATCGAAATTAATAATAATTTTTGTCTTTTAATGAATTTGTATTATTGTATTCTGTTCTATACATATGTTATAAAAAAAGAATTAAAATAAATTCTCTAAATGATTCAAACAAATAAATAAATAAACAATGAAGTTTTCGTAGCTGAAAATATTTATTCTGTATAATGAAATTTAATTATTTTAGAATTTTAAATCTGTCCTCCTTTCTTTTAATTTTGAAAGAATTCATGGTTAATTTTTTACAACTTTTTATGACTTTCACTTTAAAATTTGCTGATGAGGTATTCTATGGAATCCGAAAGGTCCTTTTTAAATGTTTTTTAGTGTTTATTAACATTCTCAATAATCTTTTACATATATGTATATGTTCAGACGTAAGTAACTACTGTTTACATCGAAATTAATAATAATTTTTGTCTTTTAATGAATTTGTATTATTGTATTCTGTTTTATACATATGTTATAAAAAAAGAATTAAAATAAATTCTCTAAATGATTCAAACAAATAAATAAATAAACAATGAAGTTTTCGTAGCTGAAAATATTTATTCTGTATAATGAAATTTAATTATTTTAGAATTTTAAATCTGTCCTCTTTTCTTTTAATTTTGAAAGAATTCATGGTTAATTTTTTAGAACTTTTTATGACTTTCACTTTAAAATTTGCTGATGAGGTATTCTATGGAATCCGAAAGGTCCTTTTTAAATGTTTTTTAGTGTTTATTAACATTCTCAATAATCTTTTACATATATGTATATGTTCAGACGTAAGTAACTACTGTTTACATCGAAATTAATAATAATTTTTGTCTTTTAATGAATTTGTATTACTGTATTCTGTTCTATACATATGTTATAAAAAAAAGAATTAAAATAAATTCTCTAAATGATTCAAACAAATAAATAAATAAACAATGAAGTTTTCGTAGCTGAAAATATTTATTCTGTATAATGAAATTTAATTATTTTAGAATTTTAAATCTGTCCTCTTTTCTTTTAATTTTGAAAGAATTCATGGTTAATTTTTTACAACTTTTTATGACTTTCACTTTAAAATTTGCTGATGAGGTATTCTATGGAATCCGAAAGGTCCTTTTTAAATATTTTTTAGTGTTTATTAACATTCTCAATAATCTTTTACATATATGTATATGTTCAGACGTAAGTAACTACTGTTTACATCGAAATTAATAATAATTTTTGTCTTTTAATGAATTTGTATTACTGTATTCTGTTCTATACATATGTTATAAAAAAAGAATTAAAATAAATTCTCTAAATGATTCAAACAAATAAATAAATAAACAATGAAGTTTTCGTAGCTGAAAATATTTATTCTGTATAATGAAATTTAATTATTTTAGAATTTTAAATCTGTCCTCTTTTCTTTTAATTTTGAAAGAATTCATGGTTAATTTTTTACAACTTTTTATGACTTTCACTTTAAAATTTGCTGATGAGGTATTCTATGGAATCCGAAAGGTCCTTTTTAAATGTTTTTTTAGTGTTTATTAACATTCTCAATAATCTTTTACATATATGTATATGTTCAGACGTAAGTAACTACTGTTTACATCGAAATTAATAATAATTTTTGTCTTTTAATGAATTTGTATTACTGTATTCTGTTCTATACATATGTTATAAAAAAAGAATTAAAATAAATTCTCTAAATGATTCAAACAAATAAATAAATAAACAATGAAGTTTTCGTAGCTGAAAATATTTATTCTGTATAATGAAATTTAATTATTTTAGAATTTTAAATCTGTCCTCTTTTCTTTTAATTTTGAAAGAATTCATGGTTAATTTTTTACAACTTTTTATGACTTTCACATTAAAATTTGCTGATGAGGTATTCTATGGAATCCGAAAGGTCCTTGTTAAATGTTTTTTAGTGTTTATTAACATTCTCAATGATCTTTTACATATATGTATATGTTCAGGCGTAAGTAACTACTGTTTACATCGAAATTAATAATAATTTTTGTCTTTTAATGAATTTGTATTATTGTATTCTGTTCTATACATATGTTATAAAAAAAGAATTAAAATAAATTCTCTAAATGATTCAAACAAATAAATAAATAAACAATGAAGTTTTCGTAGCTGAAAATATTTATTCTGTATATTGAAATTTAATTATTTTAGAATTTTAAATCTGTCCTCTTTTCTTTTAATTTTGAAAGAATTCATGGTTAATTTTTTACAACTTTTTATGACTTTCACATTAAAATTTGCTGATGAGGTATTCTATGGAATCCGAAAGGTCCTTGTTAAATGTTTTTTAGTGTTTATTAACATTCTCAATGATCTTTTACATATATGTATATGTTCAGGCGTAAGTAACTACTGTTTACATCGAAATTAATAATAATTTTTGTCTTTTAATGAATTTGTATTATTGTATTCTGTTCTATACATATGTTATAAAAAAAGAATTAAAATAAATTCTCTAAATGATTCAAACAAATAAATAAATAAACAATGAAGTTTTCGTAGCTGAAAATATTTATTCTGTATAATGAAATTTAATTATTTTAGAATTTTAAATCTGTCCTCCTTTCTTTTAATTTTGAAAGAATTCATGGTTAATTTTTTACAACTTTTTATGACTTTCACTTTAAAATTTGCTGATGAGGTATTCTATGGAATCCGAAAGGTCCTTTTTAAATGTTTTTTAGTGTTTATTAACATTCTCAATAATCTTTTACATATATGTATATGTTCAGACGTAAGTAACTACTGTTTACATCGAAATTAATAATAATTTTTGTCTTTTAATGAATTTGTATTATTGTATTCTGTTTTATACATATGTTATAAAAAAAGAATTAAAATAAATTCTCTAAATGATTCAAACAAATAAATAAATAAACAATGAAGTTTTCGTAGCTGAAAATATTTATTCTGTATAATGAAATTTAATTATTTTAGAATTTTAAATCTGTCCTCTTTTCTTTTAATTTTGAAAGAATTCATGGTTAATTTTTTAGAACTTTTTATGACTTTCACTTTAAAATTTGCTGATGAGGTATTCTATGGAATCCGAAAGGTCCTTTTTAAATGTTTTTTAGTGTTTATTAACATTCTCAATAATCTTTTACATATATGTATATGTTCAGACGTAAGTAACTACTGTTTACATCGAAATTAATAATAATTTTTGTCTTTTAATGAATTTGTATTACTGTATTCTGTTCTATACATATGTTATAAAAAAAAGAATTAAAATAAATTCTCTAAATGATTCAAACAAATAAATAAATAAACAATGAAGTTTTCGTAGCTGAAAATATTTATTCTGTATAATGAAATTTAATTATTTTAGAATTTTAAATCTGTCCTCTTTTCTTTTAATTTTGAAAGAATTCATGGTTAATTTTTTACAACTTTTTATGACTTTCACTTTAAAATTTGCTGATGAGGTATTCTATGGAATCCGAAAGGTCCTTTTTAAATATTTTTTAGTGTTTATTAACATTCTCAATAATCTTTTACATATATGTATATGTTCAGACGTAAGTAACTACTGTTTACATCGAAATTAATAATAATTTTTGTCTTTTAATGAATTTGTATTATTGTATTCTGTTTTATACATATGTTATAAAAAAAAGAATTAAAATAAATTCTCTAAATGATTCAAACAAATAAATAAATAAACAATGAAGTTTTCGTAGCTGAAAATATTTATTCTGTATAATGAAATTTAATTATTTTAGAATTTTAAATCTGTCCTATTTTCTTTTAATTTTGAAAGAATTCATGGTTAATTTTTTACAACTTTTTATGACTTTCACTTTAAAATTTGCTGATGAGGTATTCTATGGAATCCGAAAGGTCCTTTTTAAATGTTTTTTAGTGTTTATTAACATTCTCAATAATCTTTTACATATATGTATATGTTCAGATGTAAGTAACTACTGTTTACATCGAAATTAATAATAATTTTTGTCTTTTAATGAATTTGTATTATTGTATTCTGTTTTATACATATGTTATAAAAAAATAATTAAAATAAATTCTCTAAATGATTCAAACAAATAAATAAATAAACAATGAAGTTTTCGTAGCTGAAAATATTTATTCTGTATAATGAAATTTAATTATTTTAGAATTTTAAATCTGTCCTCTTTTCTTTTAATTTTGAAAGAATTCATGGTTAATTTTTTACAACTTTTTATGACTTTCACTTTAAAATTTGCTGATGAGGTATTCTATGGAATCCGAAAGGTCCTTTTTAAATGTTTTTTAGTGTTTATTAACATTCTCAATAATCTTTTACATATATGTATATGTTCAGACGTAAGTAACTACTGTTTACATCGAAATTAATAATAATTTTTGTCTTTTAATGAATTTGTATTACTGTATTCTGTTCTATACATATGTTATAAAAAAAGAATTAAAATAAATTCTCTAAATGATTCAAACAAATAAATAAATAAACAATGAAGTTTTCGTAGCTGAAAATATTTATTCTGTATAATGAAATTTAATTATTTTAGAATTTTAAATCTGTCCCCTTTTCTTTTAATTTTGAAAGAATTCATGGTAGGAAAATTGCTTTAAACTTAAAATATAAAGTAAACATCATCTTTCTTGACTTTTACGTGAAAATGGGATTCTGTGGAATCCGAAAGGTCCTGTTTAAATGTTTTTTAATGTGCTATATAATTGTAATTGTCTGTAATCTCTGTCATCTTTTACAGCTATGAATATACTCATATGTATTAACTATTATTTACATCAAAATTAATAATAACTCTTGTCTTTTAATGAATTTGTGTTATTGTATTTTGTTCTATTCGTAAATTAAGAAATAAAACGAATTAAAATAAACTCTGGAAATGATTTTATTGTTATTATCCACTACTCAAAATGAATAAATGAAAAAATAACGAAGTTCTCGTGGGTGCCGATATTTATTCTGAATAATTGAAATTTAATTATTTTATAATTTTAAATTTGTCGCTTTTTTTTTTTTTTTTTTTTTTTTTTTTTTTTGGAAGAATTGATTGAAAGGAAAGGCACAGATGTCATATATGCACCGGGTTTGGCGTGCTTTTTTTTACGCCAATTTGGCAAAAACATCGTTTTCGAGTACCAGTTACATATATATATATAAATTATATTCTATTTTTTTAAAAAGAAATAACAATAAAAAAAAAGTTAATTAATAGCTATAGAACAAAACAATTTATATAATTTTAAAAAGGAAAATAAAAGTAAATAAACAATTTATTAATAAACCAGCTAACATTCCCGGAATTTTAAGGGGACCAGGTAAGCGAAACTTGGGGAAAAAATCGATTTTTAGTTTTTTATATCATTAAATAGTTTAAACTTTTATCTTTCCAACGATGTGTCACACATGTTTATGCATTAAAAAAAAGAAGTGTTGGAATTATTCATTCTGTCTAAGAGTATTTCACAGCTTAATGGTCATTTAAATCTTTAACTGACTTTTCACAAAAACTTGGATATTTCATGTTTGTGTTCGTTTTTTTTATATCTATTAAACTTATGAACTCAGATTTTTTTAAATAATTATATTATATTATATTGTATACTTTAACACAAGGATTTAATGATTTGTTGAGAATTATTTATTTTAGGCAGTAATATTACCAAAAATACTAATTTAAAAATGACTTTCAATAAATAATTAATTAATTTTCAATTGCACTTAGAAATAAAATGGCCCGTTAAAATACATAAAACATGTTATTCTAACAACTCTAAAAAATATAGACCTCTCTCTTTCACCATTTCTGAGAAAAAGGTACATAAAGTTGGTGAATTTAACATGGCGGAGATAGGGCTTTCCCGGTCCCCTTAAGAATGTTTGTTTTGAAAAACCAACGATTACGTGTTAATTTGCGTAATTTTCACTCTTTTTTTTTTTTCATTTAATCTGAACGACAGATTGCCTACTTACTTAGTAAATATTATCTGGGATTTGGATCGAGACCGAGGTTAAAATCTTTTGATGAAAAGTTGTTTCTGAGTATTTTGTTATTTAAAAAAATTTTTCATGATTAAAGAAAACCTGCAAGTACAAAAATTTTATGAATTTTATTTGAAAAAAAAAATCTGAATCTTTATTTCAGTTCTTCACTAAGAATGAGCTATAGGGACATAAACCTTTGTGAAAATTCTAATATACACGCATACACGCACTCATATGTATGGATTAGATTTAAAAATGGCGAAAACAAATTCAGAGAACCTCAAAATATTAAAATATGCCAATATTTCCATAATCTGGTGTTTTTCATGTTTCAGTACGTTTTTTTGAACGCATATGACTTTATATATTCATCTGCTGACGTCCATTATATTTTCAATATGACGCAATATTCTCTTTTTTTATTATTCGTGAAACTATTCATTTCATTTTCATTTTTCACGTGGAAATCAAGCAATAGAAAAGTTATGACGTAATATTCACTTTTTTTTAAAATTCGTCAAGCTATTTATTTAATTTCATTTTTCACGTTGAAATCTTGCAATATAAAAGTATAATTGTTGTGGTGAGAATTGTACTGTGAATTTTTATTTTTTGGCAATTGCTATAACGAAAAATGTTTCATTTGATAGGAAATTGCTGTTCAATGGGTGTTTTTTTATTAATTAAGAATTAACTATAAATTATTTTGGTTCCGGCTTACTTTAGTTGCCTCGGTCGTGTTTCAATACACATGTACGTAACATTTCATAATTCTGGCTTCTAAATTGTGGATTTGTATAGAATTACAAACGGACAGACAAAATTTCATTTTTATATATTAGATAAACAACAATAGCCGGGTTACCATGTCAGGCAAATTAACGCCAATTAGGTACCCCGGTGCTTATATGACATTTGTGTGGAAGGAAAGTTGCTTCAATCTTAAAATATAAAGTAAATATCATCTTTCTAGACAGAAAAAAAATACAAATGTTTCTTAATATACGAAAATTTAATATAACCAAGAACAAAAATATTCAATAATCTTTTCCGAGTTACTCGGAATTTCGAAAAGCGTACTTTACTTTGTCATTATAAACTTCAATAATCACCATATTTTCGAGATATAAGGTGAAACCCCCAGGAACTGACACCTTAAATATTCTTTCTTGTTCAAATCACTATTACAAAGTTAGAAATCTATTATATACTTATCTTTGTTTTTTTTTTAAGTATAGTAGAGATACATTAAAAAAATATTGTTGAAATTTTTTTGGAAAAATTATACTTTTTATTTCTAAAAATTAATTTTTTTTCATAAGATATTGTCAATAACTCCAGTAACTGACACCATCCCTATTTTGAAAAACCAATAACTGATGCATAATTTATAACAATTAAGACAAGTAAGTTATTACTAAAGGGCACATTACTTTGCAGAATTTTACATAAAAATGCTTATTTGGGTTACATTTTTGCTGAAGTGTCTATTACTGGGTAGGTGTCAATAACTGAGGATTTCACCGCAAATAGACCTTTATAAAAACAGTTTATTTTGCTACCACTGATTTTAGGAAAAGTTTCTGAATACACTGTAAAACATTTGTGTAACGTTACTCCAGGCTGCCACCAATTTTATGGAGTAATTTAACTGACATAACCGATGTAATTTAAACTGGTATAGCTGGTCTAATACTGCAACATAATAATGTGAAGAATTCACATTATTATGATGTAACATTACAGCAGTTATATTGGCTAAATTACTCCATAAAATTGGAGACAGCCATGCTTCCACCAATTGCTGCCTCCAATTTTACGGAGTAACATTACACTAAGCCTTTTACAGTGTAGTTTTGTAGTGCACTAATCAGTTTTCTAAAAAAAGGAATACATATTTTTCTTACTGAAGAGGTTAAACGGTCTTGTATTCTGAAAAAATCCACAAATTCGGTCCAAAACTTTTTTCACGCATATTAAATAGCTAATTTCGTGCATAACGACAAGCTTTTGTTTTGATGGAAGTAAACATAAACAACCGGTTGTGCCCTTTGTTAGTTCAAATCCTTTGAGAAATCGATTAGATTACCGACATTCTTAAGGTTTCGCTGTTAAACATGCTACTCAAGAAATCCATTCTAAGAAAGCTATAAAGATACATTAAATGAGGTCGGGTTTGTTTACTAAAAGAAGGATAAAACGCCCGTTTAAAAAACTTAAAAAAAGTTAAACTTTTACTTACAGTTGGTTAACTGTGGAGATCCCTTCAGCGGCTCGATATTACTTGATTTTAAAACAATACAACAAAATTTTTGGAGCTGTAAATATTTCTTCGAATTAAACAATTTTTTAAGAGTAGAGTACAGAGCTTTGTTTAAATGTTCCTATAAATACTTTCACTGAAAAGTAATTTGAATTTATTCCAGCCCTTTATGACCCGACGGCAGAGATCTATACGGGCCGGGCCTAGTCTCCCTTCTTTTCGGGCCGCGCCGGACCCGGGCCATACTTTTTCCTGAAGGTTCGGGCCGGGCTTAGTCACTACTGTTTCTGGTTCGTACCACGGCTTACTTTTTTCTGAAGTATCGGGCCGGGCCGGACAATGCCAAACTTATTTTTTGCCTACTGAGCCGGGACGGGTTTCATTCTTCTTAGTCTTCACGGTCAAAATTTTCACTCCCGGTTTTGACCTCTCCAGTATGAAAATCATTGTCTCGGCGTTGCCTGGTCTGTTCAAAGATCAATAAAATTTTGCCTGGCCCAAAAATTTTTGCAAAAAATGCATACATTTTTAAATCGTCCTTGTTCTACAATAAAACATTATTTTTTTCTTTTTAAAGGATGGTAGATTTCTAGGCTTTTAAAAACATAGTAAAACGTGTGAAAAAGAACCTGCCTATGACGGACTTCAGTCTTAAATTGAAAAATGTGTTGATCCATGCAAAATGAACATACTAATACGTAAGCAAAGAATATATAATACATCTACGTCTACAAAGATGGGAACTTGTCTATAACGCATTTTTTTTTCTTTCCTGTACAATTCCGTCTTAGAAGATTTTAATGTATAGCATTTTTCAGATTTTTAAGTCTCCAATACATGGAATATGGATTAACAATATTAATGATAACTGAAACATATAACATACAACAAATTGAGATTCATTAAAAGAAAATAAATATCGCAGCCTATATCTTCTTTAAAAATGAAGATTATAAATATGAAAAAAAAGCTAAGATAAGTATTTTTGGTTAAAACTCTTCAGTCGAGCCAAATTTTTAACCAAATCGACGGAAAAATCAATGTTTTGTGGAAATTCACTCTGGTCGGGTCGTGTTCGGTCCGAGATTTTAACATTTCGCCGGACCGGGTCGGTCTCGAGCCGAACTTTTAGCTGTTATACCGGGCTGGGCCGGCCCAAAAAAATTTCGACGGGCCGTGCTTGGGCCGAACTTTTAACTATTATACCGGGCCAGGCCAATATGTTTTTGTGTGGGTCGAACCAATTTTTTTTCCAGAGTATCGGGCCGGGCCCGGGCCTGGAAATTTTGACCCGTGCAAAGCTCTACCCGACAGTGCTTTAAAGTACCATTAAAATAACTTGTTCTAAAATTAATTTGATACATCGATCAGTAGTAATACAGTTTAGAATGAGTTATAGATACTTTACTTTATCTTGTTCCTAAAGCATTATTGTTTGCAATAAAAATATTTTTAAAAGGATGATTTTTTTTGCCTTTCTATTTTTCTGCGTTCTTGACGATGAAAGATTAGAGAGGGGGTGGGGGTCTCAGTTCGGAAATATTTCTATATTTCTATTGTAAGAAGATAATATCGCTATATTTGCTAATTCTACAAAATACTAAAAATAATATTTTACATAAAAGATTTGAGTGGAGTTACAAATATTGCATAAAATCTTTATAAATTAAAATTCAATTAATTACCTTTAATTGGCAAAATCCTTCTAAAATTTATTAAATGATTGTGTAAATCTTCTAAAGTAGTTTCAAACATTCACGAAAAATGCTTTAGAATATGTAATTTTCACGAATTCATAATTTTGGACATAAAGGGTTAAATGACTAATGACTAATGACAAATGACTAATTAGTCATTAGACATGCTTGTGTTGTGTGCAGAATTATAAAAAATATATTCGATATGACCACTTAATATTACATATATAAATATTCTTAAAATATTGTACTTTAACTTCAACCTAAAATAATAACCAAGTTTCCAGACGAAAATATTTTTTCAAGCAATTAAACCATAAAATAAAAAATTTATAACAAAATTTCAATAAAAATTTTAAAAAATAAAAAAATATGTTACAGGTACATATTCAAAAACAGGCAGACGTTATAAAACTATATAAAATACAATACAACACAAAATATTAAGTTTCTATGCTACTTTGTTTTGGAAATAGGATGCGCACAATGTGAAAAATATCTGTTTTGAGAAAAATGACTTTAAAGTTCAAATTTACCTTGATTTCTCGGTGATATATATCAGTGGATATATATCTTGATATCCTCCTGAGACACAAGCAAAATATAATGCATATATTTTTTTTAATATGTGTTTTTTTCAACAAATAGGCATCAAAAATGATGTTTTTAAAGAAATTAATAAATTTCAATTTTTTAATTTTGTTTTACAGGACATCCATCTAAATGGATGTTCAGGCCATAACTCGTTTTAAAATAATTTAAAAAATGCTAAAAGTATGGGAAAGAATAGAATTTATTATAAAGAACATAAGGCAAGTATTAACATCTGCTATTGAAATTGGAAAAAAAAAAAAAAAAAAAAAAAAAAAAAAAAAAAAAAAAATAGTTGTAACAAATTAAAGTAACATGAAACTTACCAGCAGAACGTAGAATTTCTACTTGACTCATTTATTAGGCCATTTTATAAACAAAGTGGTTACCGTTGCCAAAATCCAAAAGCTGAATGTTGATTTTTGATACATACATTACTATGCCAAACTGGTTTTAGATTGCTACAATGAAATTTAACGCAATAGAAGGAGAAAGCAAAACATCCATTTAAATGTTGCAGGTCTCAGGAGGATATATCTCATCATATATATCCGATATTTAATTTCAAAATATCATGAAGTTTGATATTTTCGATATTTTCATATCTTTGGCACTAATTTTCAAAATATTGCGCATGTATTTTTAGTCAAAAATAGTGTAAATGAATTTTTTAACTGTCATTGGTTGTGTTATTCTGTAGATAAGAACTTTTGCTTTGGCAGGTCGTTTTTAGCTTCCCGACACCCCCCCCCCCTCCCCTCCTCCCGCTTTCCGTAAAAAAATCTTTTCCACGCTTTACATTTGAAGCTGATTTTTTAAATGCATGTGCAGCAATATTTACTTAAAACAGCTATTGAAAGATAAACAGTCTAATTTAGAGAAGTTATTTACAGCATCATTAGAATCTTTTCTGGTTTTGATTTTCTTCAGTTTAAACTACACAACAGGTTAGAGAATGTAAAAGCACACAAGCTTACATTTATGTTAAATTTTTCAATTAAAAACAAATTATTTTGTTATATAAACACAATATTTCCTAGAAACTTGATAATTAATCTTATAGTTTTTTTGTGAGTGTAAAAAGCAAATTGTGTCTTTTCAATTAGTTGATCTTCAATTTTGTTACATAATCGAAAACAAATACATTTCGAATATTGTTTTATTAAGTTTTTATGCTAAATGCAATATGTTTTAGTTTCTAATTTATATTAGGTCTGAAAATGTTTATAATTATCAATAAGTTGACTATAGTCGAACACCGATTTAACGAATCATTCGGGACAAGCAAATTTGTTCGTTAAATCGAGATCATTCGTTAAATCGGGATAATCAAAGGAATTTTTTTATACAACAGAACAAGTCAAAAAATGTCTATATAAATAAAAAGAACAATGCTCACTCACCTTAATAATGATGTTAAGCATTTGTTGCTTTAAGAAAATACACTGCATAAAAATTTATTGTTTTTTTATGTATAAATCACAACCATTGTAATTAAGAAAAAATATATTTATTCAAATTTTATAGATAAATAGTAAGATATCTTTCATAGATGATTGTTTGCTTTGTTTCGATTTTGTATTCCAACCTTCTTTATCGATTTTTTCCCGAAGTTGTCAAAACAGTTTCATCAACATCATGAGCCATCAAATACCGTTTCAAAGAATGCTAACTGCATCTTTGCATGCTTCTTCTCTATTTCTTCTTCATCATCTGATCCACTACTTCTGCTATTATTAACCTCGTTGTAATTACATTTTCGCATGTATTTCTGCGTCACAAGATACATATACAGAAAATGGATAATCAGGGACATTGAAAATGTTTATAAATATTTGAAAATTTCCTCAATTTTTCATTTTATTGACATCAAAAGTTATTCATTAAATCGGGATTATAAATTCATTAAATCGAAGCATTTTTGTTCCATTTCCATCGGGACCATAAAAAAATTCGCTAAATCGAGAAATTCGTTAAACCGAGATACGTTAAATCGGGGATCGACTGTATTTTGAGAGTATCGAATATATATCAAAATATCGGATATTTTTGATATTTTTGAAAATATCATGATATTTACGAAACCTGGATTTGGATAGACATCGCTCCACACATTTTATCATAAAACCGGCTCCAATTGGAGTATGGTCTTAATTTTTTTTTTAAGTTTGGTAGCATGTTATTCTTTAATAATAGACCAAAAAAAGAAAAAAAGACATTTAAAAAAAAGTTTTAATGCGATCTCCCTCCTTAAGGCTGTTCTCAAATCCAAGAGGAGAACTTTATGACATAAGTTTTAATTTTGTTCGGAAATGCATGAAACTAGCAGGTGTTGTTGTTCAGAAACTATGTCATCGAGGTGTTTTTTTTTTTTTTTTTTTTTTGCAAACGCAATAGATCTTTCAGAAAATAGTGTCAAAGTCGGCGTTTTGAACCGAATTTCCGCGCGAAAGAAGAATAACCACTCAAGAAAGGGTGAAAAGCGTCTTTGTCACGTGATCAAAATCGCTCATAACTCAGTAGGTAATTTATTGATCAAAAAATGGAAAACACAGTTCGATTCTAAATCGTTTCCATAGTCAGGCTTTCCAATTTTATATCTTTCCGTCAAAAAATGAATTTGTAAATGTGTCAAAACGTTTTGCGCTTGTTGTGTCTAGCAGTTGAGAACAGCCTTAAGAATCTCTTTTTTAATACTTTCCAACATAAATGAAAAAAGTTTATGAATTCGGTTTGTCTGTCTGCGTGACGTCTGTCCGTGCTTTAACTTTCATAAATATGATCGGATTGCTATTTAATTACCAGAGCCTGTTATCAACGGGCCAAACTTCCTCCGTCCAAACTTCTTTCCGTAAATTTTGATTGTAATTTTCGTGTTATTTAAACGCCGTATTTATACAAAATTAGTGCCATGAATAAGGCAAAAGTTTCTATTCAGTTTTACTGGTGGAATTTTGCCCCTTTGGTAATCAGGCCTTGGTAATTATTATATGTTAATGAGTTTTACTATAGAACGTTCGGTTTTAAAAATGAAGTTTGTAGCATGTATAGTTCGTTTAGGGGCACATACAAGAATTCCATTACATTATGGTCTATGAGGAAAAATCCTTTGCGGTGCATTTTATTGATGTTACGACATTTCAAACGTAATATAATTGATATGGATCAATCATTTGTATTGCAACACGTTTTCTCCGAAGTGTAGCATAAGTAGCATTTATAGTTCAATTACAGGGACGCACAAAATAATTCCATTACATTATGATCTACAGGGAAAAATTGTTTGCAGTGTATTTTAAGAGGCTAGCATATGTAACGTTATCAACATTTTGCTAATTTTGGACACCCTCTCCCCCCTTACGATATCATACGTTATCATTCGTCGAATCCTCCCCCCCCCCCCTCTCCTGGTGATATTGTTATCAATGTCTAAAGACTATTTTTATTTTTACATTATTTTTCTTTCTTTTTATATTGCAGTGATATACAGATATGATTATATATTTATTAGTCGCAAACTTTCCGGATTCAAATGAAGAGAAGGAGTCAATAAAATATGAATATTATACATGAAATACATTTCTATCAAATAACATCTGATGGAGTTAGTTACTATTTAAAAGTATTTAATAATAGTTTATTCTTACATAATGCATTCAACAGTAGTATGGTTTTCTTGCACTTGCCCCTAAACAAGTAATATATATTTTTGTTTTTAAAGTTAATTCCTATTTAGGTCATCAAAGAAAAAATATAATCCCTTAAGCTAATATTAGTTTTTGTTGCATTAAAATATCTGAATTTGTTGAATTTCTATAAGCAAGTAAACCCTATTGGTTTACAATAGAAGTCTATGGGAATTAGGTGAAATATTAGAGATATCGCCAAGTTGGCATCACTTTTGGCGACTCATTTTGGTCGCCAAATTTGGCGATACATCGCCAACGGCGGTATTTGGCGACATAACAGGGTCCCTCCTATGGTAACCCCCTTTTGGGTATGGAGATGCATTAAATGCTGATCAATAACCAATGGCCGTCATTTCGTCTCCCATATAAAACTAAAATTAATTAATTTAATTAAATTAATGAATTAATATTTGAAAAAACTGTATTAACATCAAGTGTCATCCACTACAAGTTTAGAGAAATGTATTTGAACTTGAGTGGATTTATAATAAGTGTTTTATTAACGATTGAAAATTTGAACAAGATATATATAGGGAGAGTGTGAACTAATAGTAGGAATTGAAAAAACAGAACTTATTAATATAACAGTGTTCAACATTTTTGCTCTTTTTTTTTTTACTGGTAAGCGCAAGTATCGTTTCAAACATACTTTTCCAACAGTGAATTGTATGCGCATATAGCAGAAGAACAGGAATGCCGAGCGTTGTGGTATTCCATATTTTAGAATGAAATGATTTTATGAACATTTAAAGGCTTTAATAATAGCTTTGTATATTCATAAAAATATACAGACGTTTTGGATGTGAAGAAAAAGTTTCAGAAAAAATAAGAGTTTGGTTGGATAAAAAAAGATAACGATATAAAAAGACAACCCCCTCCTCTCCTTATGGATATCAAGTGCCAGACTCCCCCTCCCCCCTAAAGTAATAACGTTACATATGCATAGCCCCTAATGATGTTATGTTACTTCAATCATAATGAAATTATGTTGCGATTTGTGAATAGTGAATGCATAAGTATTAAGGAAAATGACTAGCTAGTTGTGCAAATCTAAAGCATTATGTGCAGATTTTGTTATACTTATTTTGTATTTTTATAGTCATAAAAGAAAATTATCCTTCAGTAATTTATTTTATTTCTTTTCTAGGTAAGTTGATTTTCTGACTACCATTTTCAAAGGATGATCAAAGAATAATTCATGTAACAGTAAGATGTATTTCTAAAATTTTGTATTTTTTAGATAATGTTAAATTTATATATATATATATTTATAACTTTCTTTTGTTGGTATATAGAGAATACAGTAAAAAGAGCACCGAAAAAGGGCATTAACTCTCAATTAAAATAACAAAACTTTGTAAAAACCACCATTAAATCAAAACAATGCATGGGGCGCGTTTCGAATTTGAAAATTAACAGTCCGTCATCAGCTATTGTAAACACGTGTCCGTAAGGGGACAAGGTCACAAATGAACAGAAAGGGAAAGAAGGAGAAATTACAAAGAGTGCGACAGATGGCGCTAGCAGTAAGGTAAAAGTAAAAACCAATCACAGAAGATCACATGCAGAATCGGAAAGTGTTGTCACAATGATAGAAAACATTTACAATAAATAAAATTTATTTTTCTATATTGTATTATTATTAATAATTATTTTGTACTTGCTTCTATATTTATTTTAATTTTATTTCCTTTTCCCTTTTGTAAATGTCTTCTATCATTGTGACAACACTTTCCAATTCGACCACTCTAGTACGATCGTATCCTTTCTTCGCTATTTTTTTCCTACTGCCAAAATTATAATAAATTTACTTATGCGCTGCCCTGTAGATAAGTCAAATGCATTATGAATGTTCATCAAAAGAAATTGTTGGGCACACCTTCATTATTATAAGAAATCTTAAATGTATTTTCTTCTTCATAGAATGGCAATTTGTTTGCATTTCAGTTATCGATATGTCAGTAGAGTATTTTTCTTTCCTGGGACTTTTATTATGTTATCATGATTTTTATGGACTCTTTGCGTGAAACACCAAGAAAAAATAAGGTTATAGTTTTTTTTTTAATAATACTACATGTCTAAGACGATGAATAACTGAAAATTGTACGGATATAGATGCATACGTATGCGTTAGATAGATAGGAATTTCTAAAGCATTTCACTTCCGTTCTTACTCTTCTTTTTTTACGCTTTTCAACGTATAGTTAAAAAGTATTTATATATTCAGTTTGTCTGTCTGTCTGTTTGACTCCTCGTCTGTAGCTTACGTAAATATACTCGGATTGCCATGAAATTGATATATATGTTATTGAGATTTACTATGGCATGTTCGGTATTGAAAATGAAGCCTGCAGATTTATAGTTCCTTTACACTACAGGGAATTGAAAATAATTCCGTTACATTACGGTCTATGTGGGAAAATCGTTTATGGTGTTTTTTAATGATGTTAGACAATTTCAAAAACATTGAAATCGATAATTACGTTACAGTCTAGGTGGGAAATCATTTGCGTTGTATTTTAATTATGTTTCTATGGTTAAAACATATTGATATATCACTCTGAGGTGCAATGCAAGATGCTTAGGGGCTGTACATATATAAAGTTATCAACATTTTGGAAATGTTGGACACCCCCCCCCCCCAAACGATATCGTTATCAATGTCTAAAAATTCTTTTGACTTTGTTTAATTTGTTGTTGTTTGGAGTGATATACAAATATGGTTACATTTATTTTTCGCAAACTGTATTGATTCATATGAAGAGAAGTCAATAAAATAACACTTTATGCATGTAATAACTTTATATCAAACAACACTTAAAAGAAATAGTTACTATTTAAAAGTATTTAATAAAAGATTTTTGTTACATTATGCATTCAGGAGTAATAATGTCTTCTTGCTCATGCACGGGGGAGGGGTGGGGGTGGGGGGGGGGCAGACAGAACTTCTTATCAACAAATCAGGTTCTTTCTCTTTTATTTACTAGTAAACACAGGTACCATTTCAAACACACTTCGTATGTAGTTTCTTGAGTAGCGGATTATATATGCAAACACAGAAGAATAGAAATGCCAAACGTTGGGGTATTCCATATTTTGAAATTAAATAATTTTATAATCATTTAATGATTTTAATAGGAACTATGTATTTTCATAAAAATTGATAACAGTCTAAAAAAGGATAACATACTATTTTGATGTAAAGACGAAGTTACATATAAAAAGAGAAAATTTTGGTGGGATCAGAAATGATAACGATATCAAAAGATAAATCCCCCCGCCCCCTATAGATTTCTTACGATATCATGTACCAGACCCCCCCCCCTCTAAAATGATAACGTTACATATGCACAGCCCCTTAGTATAGAATAAGGTATGCAAGGCATTCAACGTTCGTATACAATGACACACAAAATAATTCCGATACAGTACTTGACTGTGAACGATAATTACTGAAGATGAGTTTTCCGTTGTGGTACGCGTTTTTAAATTTAACATTTTTTTTGCATATTGCTTAGCTTGTATACATTATATAGAACATATACTGGGCTACACAAAATATCTCGTATCTGCACAAAAGAATTCAGGTATTTCCCCGACTAATAGATGTACTAAATGTGCTGAAAAGTCTTTCATAATCTATGCTTGACGCATGATTTTATCTTCATGTTTTTTATCCAGCTGTTTAAAGCATGATATAACTATTTCTTCGCCACCCAGTATTTAGAATTAAAATTTTAATTTATGCAATAGTGATAATAATATTAATCTGGGTCAAACCATATGCGTAAATACTATGCAATAAAAACTTTTATTTATTTAAATGAAAATTTAAAATTATGAAGGTTTATTTAGCTTTGCTTAACTAGATTCAATTTAATCCTTAGTATTCGTGCTGGATATTCAGCAGTAAATAAACAGATAAATAAATAATGTTAGTTGCATGCAAGAAAAAATATTGTGGTACCATGCGAAAAAAAAAAATTGTGGTATTAATCTGGGTCAAACCATATGCGTAAATACCATGCAGTAAAAACTTTTATTTATTTAAATGAAAATTTAAAATTATGAAGGTTTATTTAGCCTTGCTTAACTAGATTCAATTTAATCCTTAGTATTCGGTATTCGTGCTGCATATTAAGCAGTAAATAAACAGATAAATAACTAACGATAGTTGCATGCATAAGAAAAAATATTGTGGTAACATGCAAGAAAAACATTTGTGGTATTAATCTGGGTCAAACCATAAGCGTAAATACCATGCAGTAAAAACTTTTATTTATTTAAATGAAAATATAAAATTATGAAGGTCTATTTAGCTTTGCTTAACTAGATTCAATTTAATCCTTAGTATTCGTGCTGGATATTAAGCAGTAAATAAACGGACAAATAAATAATGTTAGGTGCATGCAAGAAAAATATTGTAGTAGCATGCAATAAAAAAATTGTGGTATTAATCTGGGTCAAACTATATGCGTAAATACCATGCAGTAAAAACTTTTATTTATTTAAATGAAAATTTAAAATTATGAAGGTTTATTTAGCCTTGCTTAACTAGATTCAATTTAATCCTTAGTATTCGGTATTCGTGCTGGATATTAAGCAGTAAATAAACAGATAAATAACTGACGATAGCTGCATGCAAGAAAAAATATTGTGGTAACATGCAAGAAAAACATTTGTGGTATTAATCTGGGTCAAACCATAAGCGTAAATACCATGCAGTAAAAACTTTTATTTATTTAAATGAAAATATAAAATTATGAAGGTCTATTTAGCTTTGCTTAACTAGATTCAATTTAATCCTTAGTATTCGTGCTGGATATTAAGCAGTAAATAAACGAACAAATAAATAATGTTAGTTGCATGCAAGAAAAAATATTGTAGTAGCATGCAAGAAAAAAATTGTGGTATTAATCTGGGTCAAACTATATGCGTAAATACCATGCAGTAAAAACTTTTATTTATTTAAATGAAAATTTAAAATTATGAAGGTTTATTTAGCCTTGCTTAACTAGATTCAATTTAATCCTTAGTATTCGTGCTGGATATTCAGCAGTAAATAAACAGATAAATAAATAATGTTAGTTGCATGCAAGAAAAAATATTGTGGTAACATGCAAGAAAAACATTTGTGGTATTAATCTGGGTCAAACCATATGCGTAAATACCATGCAGTAAAAACTTTTATTTATTTAAATGAAAATTTAAAATTATGAAGGTTTATTTAGCCTTGCTTAACTAGATTCAATTTAATCCTTAGTATTCGGTATTCGTGCTGGATATTAAGCAGTAAATAAACAGATAAATAACTGACGATAGTTGCATGCAAGAAAAAATATTGTGGTAACATGCAAGAAAAACATTTGTGGTATTAATCTGGGTCAAACCATAAGCGTAAATACCATGCAGTAAAAACTTTTATTTATTTAAATGAAAATATAAAATTATGAAGGTCTATTTAGCTTTGCTTAACTAGATTCAATTTAATCCTTAGTATTCGTGCTGGATATTAAGCAGTAAATAAACGAACAAATAAATAATGTTAATTGCATGCAAGAAAAAATATTGTAGTAGCATGCAAGAAAAAAATTGTGGTATTAATCTGGGTCAAACTATATGCGTAAATACCATGCAGTAAAAACTTTTATTTATTTAAATGAAAATTTAAAATTATGAAGGTTTATTTAGCCTTGCTTAACTAGATTCAATTTAATCCTTAGTATTCATGCTGGATATTCAGCAGTAAATAAACAGATAAATAAATAATGTTAGTTGCATGCAAGAAAAAATATTATGGTAGCATGCGAAAAAAAAAATTTGTGGTATTAATCTGGGTCAAACCATATGCGTAAATACCATGCAGTAAAAACTTTTATTTATTTAAATGAAAATTTAAAATTATGAAGGTTTATTTAGCCTTGCTTAACTAGATTCAATTTAATCCTTAGTATTCGGTATTCGTGCTGGATATTAAGCAGTAAATAAACAGATAAATAACTGACGATAGTTGCATGCAAGAAAAAATATTGTGGTAACATGCAAGAAAAACATTTGTGGTATTAATCTGGGTAAAACCATAAGCGTAAATACCATGCAGTAAAAACTTTTATTTATTTAAATGAAAATATAAAATTATGAAGGTCTATTTAGCTTTGCTTAACTAGATTCAATTTAATCCTTAGAATTCGTGCTGGATATTAAGCAGTAAATAAACGGACAAATAAATAATGTTAGTTGCATGCAAGAAAAAATATTGTAGTAGCATGCAAGCAAAAAAATTGTGGTATTAATCTGGGTCAAACTATATGCGTAAATACCATGCAGTAAAAACTTTTATTTATTTAAATGAAAATTTAAAATTATGAAGGTTTATTTAGCCTTGCTTAACTAGATTCAATTTAATCCTTAGTATTCGGTATTCATGCTGGATATTAAGCAGTAAATAAGCAGATAAATAAATAATGTTAGTTGCATGCAAGAAAAAATATTGTGGTAGCATGCAAGAAAACAATTTGTGATATTAACCTGGGTCAAACTATATGCGTAAATACCATGCAGTAAAAACTTTTATTTATTTAAATGAAAATTTAAAATTATGAAGGTTTATTTAGCCTTGCTTAACTAAATTAATCCTTAGTACTCGGTAAATAAATAATGTTAGTTTAATGCGAGAAAAAATAGTGTAATATATTTTTTTAATGCTACATGAACAAATCTATATGTACATTGACAAAAACGTATGCTTCAAAAATACCCATAAACTGCAAAAATACTAAAATAAAATCATATAATGGATATCCTACCGTTAAAAATCAATGATACTTTCTATTTTATTTTACTGCAATCATTGATTTATTTGGCAAAAGAAATTAAGCAAAAATAAGAAATTTTTATCCAGGGCTTTCTAAGAATAAGCTGTAGAGAATAAAAAGTAAACTTGAAATGATAAAACCTAGATGTAAACCAAAAGGTTATTAATGGACAAATATATTTGAGAAGAAAAACTCTGTCTGTTTTCGAAAATTATTGACAATCATTGAGATCTTTTAATGCAATTTTATAGAACAGCAAATATTTTTCATTATTTCTAATATATGAGGATATTAAATTATGATATTGTCTGATTTTTTATGATTTCGGTCAGTTCACAATAATATAACAAAGTGCTATCCCCTGACAGACGTCCTATTTCTGCTCCTAATTTCTTTTTTTAATTGTAGAAGAGATTTTACACTTCCTTAATATCTATCAGTTCGTTATTAAAGACGAAGTACACAATACAGATAACAATATAAAATTTTTGTGCAATAAAAAATATCTTAATATACTCAATTCAGCACACGCACATTAATATAAATTAATGCATATATACACGCAAATATTGCATAGGTACAGTCGTGGAAAAAAAAAAAGTAAACACCCCCTACTAACTCCTCAGCAAATCATCGTAGAAGAAAGTTACTGGTACCGAACGATTGGAAATAAAGTCTACTTTTAAATGATGTATATAAAATTTCCTTAGGGGGTCATCTACATATTAAAACGAATCCAAACTTCATTTTTTTCAATGGCAATGCCCAATTTTAACGAGATATTTCAAATCTTCCGTTCAAACTATGCCTAGACACCAAATTTCAAGTCATTTGAATGATAAGTTTTTGAATTATAAACATTCAAAATTTAGTGCTTCTAATGTTAAATTACATTTTCATATTTTTATTTATATCTCCCGAAATTATGCTCCTAATGTGCTAATTTTTTTTGTAGTAATAATACTAATATACCCAAACATAAATAAGCTGAATTTGCAATTTTTATAATTTTATGATATGAATTATGAATTATGAAATTAATATTCGAAAAAATTATGAATTGCAACCTACAATTTTTTTGATGGATTTAGATTTATTAAGTCCTGCTTTATGGAAATTCAAAAATTTCACATTTTTATTCCAAGTAGTTTTCAAATTATGCTTAAAAAACGGCAAAATGATGGTTTAAGGGGCCGTCTATGATGGAAGTGAGTAGACGTTTTGAAATTTATTCTGCTGTACTGTAATCTAACACGCTTCATTGACTCCTTGAGTGGCGCTTAAGTCGCCTTGATCAAGGGGCTCTCTCGGTGAACAATCCAGTACGGAACTTCAATTTGGATACAGCCCTTAAAATAAGCTCGTTTTAAAATAATTAATTTCTCGGAAACTTATGGTACGAATTGCATAAAAATTCGTTTTTAGGCTAATTGAAGGGTGTAGAGTTCATTTATGCTGTCAGAATTGGGTGCTGCTATTGAAAAAAACAAATTTATGGTTCGTTTTAATATGTAGATGGCCTTCTAAGCAAATTTTATATACATCATTTAAAAGTAGACTTTATTTCCAATCGTTCGGTGCCAGTAACTTTCTTCTACGATAATTTGTTGAGGAGTTAGTAGGGGGTGTTTACTTTTTTTTTCCACGACTGTACATTAAACCTTTATGGTGTGACGCAGTCAGATAAAAATTATTTACAAAAGTGTCGTACGTTATTAAAGATAAGAAAAATGCAGTAGAAATAGCACTGGCAAATGGAAAATTGTTATTTTATGTGTGTGCGTGTGTTTTTTTTTCAATTCCTACTATTAGTTCACACTCTCCCTATATATATATATATATATATATCTTGTTCAAATTTTCAATCGTTAATAAAATATTATTCATCCTATCAAGTTGAAATAAATTTTTTAAAACTTGTACTGGATGACAATTGATGTTAATACAGTTTTTTCAAATATTAATTCACTAATTAAATTTTAATTAATTAAGTTTAGTTTTATATGGGAGACAAAATGGCGGCCATTGGTTATTGAACAGCATTTAATGCATCTTCATATCTATAAGGGGGGATTACCGTAAGGGGGGGACCCTATTCTGTCGCCGAATACCACCTAGTTTTTCGCCAACTTGGCGATATATCGCCAAATTCCCTTAGACTTTCATTGTAAACCAATAGGGTTTACTGGCTTATAAAAAATCAACAAATTGAGATATTTTAATGCAACAAAAACTAATATTAGCTTAAGGTAGGGGTGCACAACCTTTTTAAGAGAAGGGCCACTTACAAAAATGTCTGGGTTATCGAGGGCTACATCAGTAACACGGGGGGAATTCTATTTCGAGGAGGTGATCTATGGCTTATAATCAGATAAAATATATGGTTTCAGAGGGGGGTGGGGTTACCCCTCTAGATTCCCCTACCCAGTCAACATATCAGTTGGCAAGGTTATATCAACAGTTTACCTTTGTATATATAACAGAGATATAGCAAGGATTATTTTCAAGGAGATAATAATCCTTTACTTTATTCGGGGGTGTAAATTTTGTTTTATTAAAAGTGCTAAAAAACAAACATAGGCATAAAATGACTAGTGCCGGAAAAAATGTGAACTGAACGAAGGGGATAGAAGGAGGAGTTGATCAACGAAATATGAGATATTTCCGTGCCTGAGCAACGAAATTCGTGATTTTTCCGCGCTTGATCAACGAAATTTGAATTTTTCCATGTCTGATCGACAAATTTCGCAATTTTTCCGCGCCTGATCGACAAAATTCGCGACTTTTCCGCACCCGATCGACGAAATTCGTTATTTTTATGCACCTGATAGACGAAATTTGCTATTTTTCGCGCCCTGGCGACGAAATTTGCAATTTTCCGTGCCTGTTCCACAAAATTTGCGATTTTTTAGTGCCGACCAATCAAATCTGCGATTTTTCGGAGCCCGATCAACAAAATTCGCGATTTTTCTGTGCCCGATCGACGAAGCCTGCGACCCCCCCCCCCTCCCGATTGACGAAATTTGCGATTTTTCCATTCCCGATCAACAAAATTTGCGATTCTTAACTGACTCAGACGAAATTTGCAATTTTTGCCCGCGGCAAATTGACGAAATTCGCGATTTTTTCTCGCGATAAACTGACGAAACTCACGATTTTTCTGCAGCCGAAATTTTAAACGAAAATTTAAACGATTTTCAAACGAAATTTTAAATTTTAACGCGTATTATCGACACAAATCGTGATTTTTCTGTGCCCGATCAACGAAATTTGCGATTTTTCCGCGCCTGATCGACAAAATTCGCGATTGTTTCGCGGTCGACTAACGAAATTTGTAAATTTTCGGAGCCCTATCGACAAGACTCGCGATTTTTCCGTGCCCAGCGACGAAATTTGCAATTTTTCCGCGTCCGATCAACGAAACTCGCGATTCTTAACTGACTCAAACGAAATTTGCATTTTTTCCCGCGGCAAGTTGACGAAATTAGCAATTTTCCGCAGAAGGTGAACGACATTTGAGGTTTTTCCGTTCCTAATCGACAAAATTCGCGATTTTCCGAACCCGATTGACGAAATTCGCTATTCTTTTTTAACTGACGAAATTTGCAATTTTTTTCTTGCAGTAAATTGACAAAATTCGTGATTTTTTTCGCGACTAACGAATCTCACGATTTTTCAGCAGCCGATCAATAAAATTTCACACTTTTCTGCACCCGAGGAACGAAATTCGCGATTTTTCCGTGCCCGACCAACGAAATTCGCGATTTTTCCTAGCCCGATCGACAAAACTCGCTATTTTTCTGTGCCCGATCTGCGAAATTTGCGACTTTTTCTGCGTCTCACCGACAAAATTCGCGATTTTTCCGCGCCTGGTTAACGAAATTTGCGATTTTTCCGTGCGTGATCAACGAAATTCGCGATTTTTGACTGATGAAATTTTCAATTTTCCCGCGGCAATTCAAGATTTTTTCCTGCGACCTGCGGAGTAAAATTGCAATTATTTCCAGTTATAAATTGGCCAGATTCGCGGGCCACATGTTAACCCATCGCGTGGCCCGCGGGCCACAGGTTGTGCATTCCTAGCTTAAGGGATTATATTAAATTTTTCTTTGATGACCTAAGTAGGAATTGACTTTAAAAACAAAATTTTTATATTACTTGTTTTAAATACAAAAATAAATAAACAAACAAATAAATATAAATATCCATAATAATTGAGGGCTTTACGTTGTAATATCCAATATGAAACAAAATAGTTGTTGCTGTCCAACGTATACTTTATTCATAAATTTAAAGATAATTCAAAAATAAAAACACGTTGATAAAATAAAACTCCCCGTTTCGGTTAATCTTCTAAACCATCATCAGGAGTAAAATTTTCCAAAAACACCAATCAGCAGGAAATAATCTACATGCTACACCTCCAAAAATTAAATTTAAATTGAAAGAAGCAACGGAAACATCAAAAATCCTTTAAAAACAACTCAATAGTGCCATCTGTTATTCAAACGAAGGAAGGATTGGAAAAATATGGAAACATCATAGTTCTTTCAAAATGCTGACCCATATTTTCGGGATAAGGAATAAAAAACTAACGTTACAAACTTCTTGGTTCCTTAAACGAATTTCCATAGATTCGGGACTAACAGCTTTAAACGGAACATTTTGTTTCGAAATAATCTGCACCCACAGTTCGGTACTTACATGTAGCATCATCAACCTGTTTATGCATGCATACATCTGCATACTTCCGTAGATACATAGATATATAAACCCGATTTGTGTGCTGCAGATGGGTAAAAAAAGGTTTAAAAAGCTGGTATTATTATTATTTAAAGGGTTTTTTTTAATAAACAAATATTTTCTTTCTTTTGTTGTATAATTTTTTAATTGTATTAGTAGCAGAATATAAAACTCCAGTGTTTGACAAAGCTACTCACTTTTATAAAACCCTTAAGGGGTCTTGTACCTTTTTTAAACTCGCGGAAAATCAACAAATAAATTTCAAAGTTTGAATTGGTGTATCTTTAAAGCTTTTTTATGCATACACATGAAATTTTTACAATTGATTAAGCAGATTTTACTTTTTAACATGCTACCAATAGACACTGGCCAGCCTTTCACAAAATTTATGTATTGTTGAAATTAAAATAGCTCTTTTTTTTTTTTTTTTACTCCGTAAGTCATTGCACGCACGATATCTTCAAAACGTATGTATGGATTTTTATGAAATTTGATATAATTAATAAAAACATATGTATTTTTAAAATCAGCTAATCTCTAAGGTCAACATTATTTTATTAAACATGTAAAAAAAAAAAAGTTTTTGTGTAAAAAAGAAAAATCAATTTTTTATTTTTAATGAATAAAAATAGTCATTACTAAAAATCTCACCATTGTATATACTTGAAAGTAGGTCATTTTAAACGGACAAATGTGCTTATCATCTATTTAAAATTTTACAATAATCCATACATGCGTTCGCAAGATATCATGAGCGCAATGACTTACAGAGTAATAAAAGGAGTTATTTTAACATCAATAATCCATAAATTCTGTAAAAGGCTAGTCAATTTCTTATGGTAGTATATTAAAAAATTTAATCTGTTTAATCAATAGTCAAAATTTCATGTTTATACATAAAAATGTTTTGAAGACACATCAATTCAAACTTTGAAACTTTTTGCTGATTTTCTTCGCGTTTAAAAGATACAAGACCCCTTAATACAAATCTGGTATAACAAACAGTTTTCATAGGAAGAGATTAAATTACAATAACTTGCTTTTTTGAAATCTTAATTTCTCGAATAGATAGAAAGAGTCTTAAATCTTATTAAAAATTCTATTTTATGTTTTACAGTTGCACTCTCAGAAAAAACTGTAAATTTATGAGCGTTTGCTGTTCAATTTCCACAGGCAACAGCCTTATTTGATGAAAAACGGTCTGATCCCCTAAAACAATACGGTACGACCCCATACATTTTACTCCGCTGGGGTGTAACCCTTCATTTTAGTCGTGTTTCGAAAAATAAGGTCACTTAATCGCGACCGTAACATGTTTTTTAAGCCGCCAAAAAAGCGATTCTGTGATGATTATCTAACATGCTACGGAACAGTAAGTAAAGTGTTATTGTGTTTTGAAGTGCATTATATCTTTGCCCCGTAACATTACGGGCTGCACAAAAGGATGGACATGGATTTTTTTTACGGAATATGACTGGAATCTCTTTTGCCGGCCTCTGCCCGTAATTTTACAGGGATATTTTTAGATACTTAAAAAATTAAGGGCAATCCACATATTCTTGCAGTTCTATCCCATCTGTTAGCAAAAATACGGTAGACCCCATACATTTTCCTCCGCTAGGGTGTACACGTTGCCACAAAATGATGGGCATGGATCATTTTTTTACGGGGTATGACTGGAATCTGCTGCCGGCCACTGCGCGTAAACATTTTTAACAGTATGGGCTAAAAAATTGTGTCGATTGTGGGAATTCCTGTTCCCAATTCTTTTTGAGTACGTTTATTAGAAATGAGAAGAGCACAGTGGGGGTAACAGTAATAAAATTCTTCTTTAATACAAAATGCTTATTTCTGTAACGGAAGTGAAATAATAATATTGTTACAAGGTCTTTTCATTATTGGAGAAATATTTCTCTTTTTTTTTTCTAATTATATTAAAAGTTAAAAAAAAAAGGATTCTCTCTGTTTTTTAAAGCCGCTGGCTTTTATCAAGCCCTTTTCATTAAAATCAGGAATAAGAAACAATTTTAATTACTCCTAACACACGTAGAGATTAAAATGCATTAACTTGCTTGTTTTTCTTTCTTAATTTCTCGAGTAGATAACAAGATTCTTAAATCTTGTCCAACATTCTATTTTATGTTCTAGAGTAGGCAAAACAACATTGTCAATTGTGGGAATTCCTGTACCCACTTACCGATCGATTGTTTTTGAGTACATTATTAAAAAATTCCTGCCGGCCCGGCCTACAGGCAGAGGTAGATTTCGAAGTTAAGTATACTAATTTCACCAACAAAAACTAAATCATGATTAGATATAAATCCACTTTAACAGTTTTATCTGTCTGCTTTTGACGAGTTTTTATTTCCTTTTTATAAAATAGCTGGTTTTATGAGAATCATGTTAAGGCGATATTAAAAAAAAAAAATTTCCATACTCAACAACTCGAAATTTTCTGGCACATTTTCAGATTAATTTTTAATAAAAAAAAATATGAAACATGCTGACGTGATTTTTTAAAAGATTTATAAGCGACCTGTGTTCTTATTTTTCTTTCAATTAATTAAAACTTGATTAATAAACAATTATTTTCTCAGTAGGGCAATATTTTTCGTTTCTAACACAATCGCTTCGGGAAATTCTGTTCAAAATGCCCACTTTGACATCATTTTTTGAAATATATTCTGCCTCTATCAAAAAATCGATCATTACTGTACATTATATAGTTTCTGAATTAAGAGAATCTAGCAATTGGATGCGTTTGAGAGCAAAAATGAATTTAAAAATGAGTAAGAAAATAGACAGTTTGGATTTGAATGCACCCTTAATAAGATGATTTTTTTCGTCAACCGCTATGTATTTTTAATTTGTTTTTGCTTTAAGAATTGGCCCTATCAAAAACTTGTCTATATAAATGTTGAAGACAATATTAAGAAGATATATGATAAATTCATGGAGATTTTATATCTTGTGAATTGACGGAGTTATGAAAATTTTTCTTCTTCAACCCCCCTTTTTTGTTTTCGTTTTTTTTTCTTGCAGTACGAATTGGTCCTATCAAAAACTTGTGAATATAAAAGTTGTAGATATTATTAAGGACATGTATAATAAAATTAATTGGATTTGATATATTGAGAACTGACGAAGTTAGGAATTTTTTTCTCAACAAAAACCCTATTTTTTGCGCCCCTTGAGTCCATTTTTAATTTTATCAAAAATCTGTGATACATAAATTTTTGGTCCTATTTTTAGAAGTAATAAAAACTTTAAACTGATTTGATATGTACAAAAATTAAGAAGTTATGGGGTTTTTTCGGTTTTCACAAAACCCCTCCCTATTTCCATCCCCTTTGTCCGCTTTTGCCCATTAACGAACTTGACCGAGATTTTATGTATCAGTTTGGAAGAGATTTGTGCAGAATTGCGGAAGTTATCGTGTCCAGAAGAAAGTGATAACACAATTGCTTCGGGAAATTCCGTTCAAAATGCCCACTTTGACATAATTTTTTGAAATATATTCTGCCTCTATCAAAAAATCGATCATTGCGGTACATTATATAGTTTCTGAATAAGCGAATATACCAATTAAATGCGTTTGAGAGCAAAAATGAATTTAAAAATGAGTCAGAAAATAAGCAGTTTGGATTTGAGTGCATCCTTAATGCAATGATTTTTCCAACACAATCCGCTTCGGGAAATTCGGTTGAAAATGCCCACTTTAACAGCATTTTTTTAAGTATATTCTGCCTCTATCAAAAAATCGACCATTACGGTACATTATATAGTTTCTGAGTAAGAAAACGTACCAATTGGAAGCCTTTGAGAGCAAAAATGAATTGTAAAATGAGTCAGAAAGTACGCAGTTTGGATTTGAATACACTCTTACTTAGATGACTTTTTTCTTCAACCGCTTTGTATTTTTAATTTGTTTTTGCTGTAAGAATTGGTCCTATCCAAAACTTGTCTATATAGATGTTGTAGACAATATTAAGAAGATATATGATAAATTCATGGGGATTTTATATCTTTTGAATTGACGGAGTTATGGATTTTTTACTTCTTCAAACCCCCTTTTTGTTTTCGTTTTTAATTTTTTTTGCGGTACGAATTTGTCCTATCAAAAACTTGTGAATATGAAAGTTGTAGATAATATTAAAGAGATTTATAATAAAATTAATTGGAATTGATATCTTGAGAATTGACGAAGTTATGAATTTTTTTCTCCCCAAAACCCTATTTTTTGCACCCCTTGAGCCCATTTTTAACTTTATCAAAAATCTGTGATACATAAAATTTTGGCCCTATTTTTAGAAGTAATAAAATCTTTAAACTGATTTGATATGTACAAAAATTAAGAAGTTATGGGGGGTTTTCGGTTTTCACAAAACCCCTCCCTATTTCCATCCCCTTGGTCCGATTTTGCCCATTAACGAACTTGACCTTGATTTCATGCCCTTTGATTTTATGTATCAGTTTGGAAGAGATTGGTGCAGAATTACGAAAGTTATCGTGTCCAGAAGAAAGTGATATATATATATATATAGATAGATAGATAGATAAAGTTTTTTACTGAGGGTGGTTTTGGGTTCTAGGAGTCATGATCGGTGTAGATCTGCAAAAATTTTTCAGAAATTCCAACATAGGAACGATCCCAATAGGTAGTATTTCATACGAAATCTACCTAAAATGAGAAAAGCACCGTGGAATAACAGCAATAAAATTCTTCTTTAGTACAAAATACTCATTTCAATACTTACATATAATAATACACATACACACATTTACACACACACACATACAGACATACGGAAATTTCCTTGGTATATACCGAAATCGGGTAAAAAGTGATTCACAAAAGTGAAGTAATAATATTTTTACAAGATGTTTTCATTAATGGACAAATATTTCTCTCTTTTCTTTCCTATTTATTTTAAAAGTAGAAGAAATAAAAATGATTCTTTATGTTTTCTAAAGCTGCTGCCTTTATCAAGGCCTTTTAATATAAATCTGTAATAACAAACAATTTTCATTACTTCTAACACGCCAACGGATTAAAATACATTAACTTATTTGTTTTTATTTCTTAATTTCTTGAATAATTAGTAAGTGTCTGAAATCTTGCCGGAAATTCTATTTTATGTTTTAGAGTATACTAAAAAGTTTTGTCGATTGTGGGAATTCCTGTTCCCACCTCCCGATTCTTTTTGAGTACATTATTAAAGATGAGAAGAGCACACTGGGATAGCGGTGATAAAATTATTCTTTAGTACAAAATACTCCTCTCAATACTCATATATAATAGTTACCCATACATGCGGTTTATACCCATCCATATGTACATGCAGAGATACGTAAATCTCCTTGGTATACCGAAACCGAGTAAAAAGGGATTCCTAAAACTGTGTAATAATATTGTCTTAACATGTTTTCATTATTGGAGAAATATTTCTCTCTTTTCCTCTAGTTATATTAACAGCAGAAGGGAAAAAGTATTATCTCTGTTTGCTAAAGCAGCCGACCTTTATCCAGCTCTTTTAATATAAATCTGGAATTACAAACTATTTTCATTATTTCTAATACACTAACGGGTTAAAATACATTAACTTGAACTTTTCTTTCTTAATTTCTTGAATAGATAGCAAGAGTCTTAATTCTTTTCCAAAATCCTATTTTATGTTTTAGAGTGGAGTAAAAAATTGTGGGTATTTCTGTTCCCATCTCCCAATTTTTTTAGCACTTTATTAAAGATGAGAAGAACTGCGTGGGATCAGCAATCAAATTCTTCTTTGGTACAAAATAATTTCAATATTTATAAAACAATACCCATACATACATTTATACACTTACAAACGTACATACAGAGATACGTAAATCTCCTTGGTTTACAGAAATCGGATAAAAAGGCATTCACAAAAGTACAATAATAATGTTTATGGTGTCAAACTTCGGTATTGCTTATGGAAAAAAAGCTTTGGTTCATTTTGATATGTAGATGGCCTTCTAAGCAAATTTAATATACATCATTTAAAAGTAGATTTTATTTCCAATCGTTCGGTACCAGTAACTTTCTTCTATTATAATTAGTTGCAGAGTTAGTAGGGGGTGTTTACTTTTTTTCCATGCCTGTACATATAGACATACGTAAATCTCTTTAGTATACCGAAGTCTGGTAAAAAGACATTCATAAAAGTGAGTAATAATATTGTTTCAAGATGTTTTCATTAATAGACAAATATGTCCCCCCTTTTTTATTTATTTTAACAGTAGAAGGGAGAAACAAAAGATTAGCTATGTTTGCTAAAGCTGCTGCCTTTTATCAAGCCCTTTTAGTATAAATCTGTAATAACAAACAATTTTCATTACTTCTAATACTCCAACGGATTAAAATACATTAACTTACTTGTTTTTTTTTTTTCTTAATTTCTTGAATAGTTAGTAAGTGTCTGAAATCTTGTCGAAAATTCTATTTTATGTTTTAGAATATACTAAAAAGTTTTGTCGATTGTGGGAATTCCTGTTCCCACCTCCCGATTCATTTTTAGCACATTATTAAAGATGAGAAGAGCACAGTGGGATAGCGGTGATAAAATTCTTCTTCAGTACAAAATACTCCTCTCAATACTCATATATAATAATTACCCATACATACGGTTTATACCCACACATACGAACATGCAGAGATACGTAAATCTCCTTGGTATACCGAAGTCGAGTGAAAAGGGATTCACAAAAGTGTGTAATAATATTGTTTTAACATGTTTTCATTATTGGAGAATTATTTCTCTCTTTTCCTCTAGTTATATTAACAGCAGAAGGGAAAAAAGGATTATCTCTCTTTGCTAAAGCAGCTGACCTTCATCCAGCCCTTTTAATATAAATCTGGAATAATAAACAATTTTCATTACTTAGATGCGAAGAACTCATACATACATTTATACCCACACAAACGTACATACAGAGATACGTAAATCGCCATAGTATACCGAAATCTGTAAAAAGGCATTGACAAAAGTGAAATAATAATATTTATGGTGTCAAAATTGGGTATTGCTATTGAAAAAAAAAGGCAAATTTTATATACATCATTTAAAAGTAGACTTTATTTCCAATCGTATGGTACCAATAACTTTCTTCTATTATAATTAGTTGCAGAGTTAGTAGAGGGTGTTTACTTTTTTCCCCACGAGTGTACATATAAAGATACGTAAATCTCCTTGGTATGCCGAAGTCGGGTGAAAAGACATCCATAAAAGTGAATAATAATATTGTTCCAAGATGCTTTCATTAACCTCTTCGCTACTGAGTATTAATGCAGTATTATTAATTATTACTGAATTATTTCTTCTCCCATTTCACTTCAGAGCAAGATTTTTATTTTATTTGCATTAGTTCGAATCTTAGATTTCGAAACATATCATTCTGATATCGAAATTGTAATCATGTTCTAGCACCAATAATAAAATGGGACAAACTGGAGGCCCCCATCTGGGGACCCAGGGATCAGAGAGGTTAATGAACAAATATTTCTTCCCTTTTTTATTTATTTTAACAGTAGAAAGGAGAAACAAAAGATTCGCTATGTTTGTTAAAGCTGCTGCCTTTTATCAAGTCCTTTTAATGCAAATCTGTAATAACAAACAATTTTCATTACTTCTAATACGCCAACGGATTAAAATATATTAACTTACTTGTTTTTCTTTCTTAATTTCTTAAATAGATAGCAAGAGTCTTACATCTTGTCCAATATTCTATTTTATGTTTCAGAGTGGACTAAACAATTTAGTCAATTGTGGGAATTCATGTTTCCACTTCTCGATTTTTTTTTTTTTAGAACATTATTAACAAGTTGGAAATTGCACGTCAAACGTGGCAAATGAGTGCATTCGTACTATAACTAGTTTTATAAAAATTGTTTGCACCGCATATTGTACTGAATGCATATTTTAGTGCACTTCATCAGTGCATATCAATTTCATTGTGTTCGAAAGGCTGTAACATCATTAAAATGCACTTGAAATGTTTTTTTTTTTTTCCATGGTCCGTGATGTAACGTAAAATTTTTGACTGTTCCCGTAATTAAAGTATACATCCGATTTTCTAAAAATTTGAAATGACTCGACAAAATTTTGCAACAGCTGTGTATTTAAAATTTCAGACCATTCGGTTGGGTAGTTTTTGCTCTGTTATATGCGGACAGACGGACTGAACGACGACTATAGGTGCTGCATATTTATATAATTACGAACGCACCTAAAAATGAGAAAAACACAGCAGGTTAAGAGCCATGAAATTCTTCTTTATACAAAATACTCATTTCAATAATCATATACATTTATACATACTCATACGTAAACCTCCTTCGTATACCGAAATCGGATAAAAAGTGATTCATAAAAGTGAAGTAATAATATTGCTCCAAGATGTTCTCATTAATGAACAAATATTTTTCTCTCTCCTTTTTTATTTTTGTCTTTCTTTCTTTCTTTCTTTTTTTTAAACACCAGAAGAAGAAGAAGAAGAAGAAAAGTATTCTCTCTGTTTGCTAAAGCTGCTGGCTTTTATCAAGCCCTTTTAATATAAATCTGGAATAACAAACAATTTTCATTACTTCTAATACACGAAGGGATTAAAATCTAATAACGCTTGGCTTTTCCTGCTTTCGTTCACTTCAGGTCCTGGTAATCTGCCGGAAGTTCTATTTTGCGCTCAGGGGTTGAATAAAATTTTTTTCGAGTGCTGAAAAGATTTCATCCTTTCTCTCTTTTTCCACCTCCATCCCCTCTTCCACCAGTACACTATTGACATCAATATTGCACAAGTTAGAAAAGCCTCTTAAGTATTTTAAAGCCTAGCTTGTTTATTCTGCTAAAGTTGTCTTTTTCACTAAGAAAGTAATGGATTTTATGGAATAATGTTTATAAAGGAAAAATATTTTGATATGAAATAAATTTATTTGTTAAGAAAACTGGTATGTACTTATTTGGCTTTTGGCGGAGCGGGTGAAGCGATCATGGATGATGTTGTCAGTTTTCCAAGTTAACTAATCTTGTGTGTTAGACATTATATTAGATGAACCAAGGCCGATGCCGAGTTTGATAGTTTGATTAAACAAGTCTTCGGCCCCGGGCTCAAAATGAAAATTTGATTTGTTCACAAATCGAAAATAATAATAATCGGTCAAGTGCGAGTATTATTTGCACACAGAAGTTTCCGTACAATAAATATATTAATCTCTAACTGTAATATAACAAAAAATCATTGATAAAAGAATAATAAGACTTTGTTAAAAACTATATAACTTAGGGTTGGGTATAGCTATATATACTAGAAAAATAGAAATGGATATAGCAGGAAAGTTCAGAGCGATATGAAGCCGGTATAAATAGTATCGGCGATATAAACAGTATGAACGATATAAATAGTATCAAATATTACTATTCTGTATAACTTTTTTGAAATATCATCCAAACCATAAAAGTAGTGGATATTTAAACCTCATCTGGCATTTCATAAACCCAAATTCAGCATAGTAATACTTCTTTCTTTTTACAGTGTACCTAAAACAAAGACCTTGTTCAAAGTTTCAACTTGGTATTGTGCTAAGCACCCTT
The DNA here is from genome assembly GCA_963932465.1 of Maratus speciosus. NCBI lineage: Eukaryota > Metazoa > Arthropoda > Arachnida > Araneae > Salticidae > Maratus > Maratus speciosus. The sequence continues at coordinate 236,215,115 of OZ010797.1, read as the reverse complement.
CGAAAGGATGCCTTTGTCCGTACCGCTTATTTCCAGATAGGTTTTTAATTAAACTTTAAAGACACGGGTGGCGTATTGAGAGCGCCGCTCAATGCAAACTGGTCACGAATCCCAAAGTTACGTTATTAATGCTAATTAAATTAGTCTGTTTTTAATAATTTGACGTTTAGAGCTTTTATACTACTACTGGGCATTGCATTACACAAATATATTAAAAGTTGTTATCTAGGCTTTAAAAGCCGATGCCGCATAGAGTGCGTCGCCCATGTCTTTATGTATGCGTCCAAATCATCCCTGTCTTTAAAGGTTAATATCTCGGTTAATTACCGACAATTTGTTTCCCGAAATCCTTATCAACAATCCTTTTATATTTCTGAAACGATAGGCACCTCACCCGTGCTGATCGCCCGCAAAGGGAAATTTGCGTTTAACGGGAAAATGCGATTTTCCCAAAAACTGTGTGAGCTAGGGTAATCGCTATAAATTTCCTGCAAGTTTAAATAAACTTCTATTACCACTAATTTTTTTTTCATAATTTTAGTTTCAGTAGATTCGGAAATAGAGATGGTGGTGGTGTGTGTGTGTGTGTGTGGGGGGGGGGGGGCATATTTTTGCATTACGTTTTCGACGATATTTCTGAAAATATATTACCTAAAATTAAAACAAATGTATTTTTGAGATTCGACTTTACGAGAGCTTTCACGCGATACCCCACACGATATATATATTTTTTAAATACGAATTTTATTTCAAGTAACATAATTAGGCCCCAGCATTTTTTCTAAATATATTTGTGAATGGTTAATAATCTATAAATATGTGTGTCAATAGCCTTTATTAAATTTGAATTTTTCATATTCCATAGTTTACGAGAAAAAAAAAAGCTGTGACAGACGGACAGACAGATACACACACAAGTGATATAAGGGTTCCGTTTTGACTTTTTAAATAGACTTGGTACCTGTCAGTTTGATAAAAAATGAGAAAATTGTCGAATTTCAAATTTTTGTTTCAAAATGTGCCTTAGTATTCTTCGAACGTTCTGTCCAAATTTCGGAACGCTTCGATAAATAATAAAGGAGGTATACTTAAGTCGTAAAGATAAAATTTAATATCTTTTAGGTGTAAGTGAAATGTTTAAACTTATTTTTCTCAGTCCGCATTTTTTTATATTTTCATTTTAACCGAAATTCTAAGGCTTCTACAATAATTAAGCAAATTCTCTGAAATTTTTTAAATAGTATCTTTAAACCCTGTGTGTAATGACTAAGCATCGGATTTTTTTTATATATATGTAACTTTTTAAAAAGAAAATTTGCGAACTTAAAACTCTGCTATTTTACCATGTTTTTTCCAGATACATTCAATAATATATATTTTTTTCTGCTGATGTAATGGACTAATCAAAAATACGATGCTTGTGAATTTATAGAAAAAAATATTCCGAATAAAGGATAAAAAAAATCTATTTTCAAATATGAAAAATGAAAAAGAAGAAAGGATTTTAAAATTGTTATTATTTTTTTTAAATACAATTTTTTTATTTTAAGTTATTGCTATATATGGGAATAATTCCGAATTGAAACTTTTCACCCACAATCTTTCAACATCAAAAAATCTGAAGATACGCAAATTACCCCCCCCCCTCCACCATACCCTATTAAAAATATTTTTGAATATGAAAAATGAAAAAGAAGAAAGGATTTTAAAATTGTTAAAATTTTTTTATAAAAAGTTATTGCGATATTGAGAATTTAACACTTTTTTTTAAATCTATTACGACTATGCTTTATTCAAGCATGAGCCAAAAAATATAATATAGGTTATAGTTACAAAATAAATGTTTTTGGTACCGACCCCTTAACCCTTTATGTACTGAATTATGAATTCATGAAAATTTTATCTTCTAAAGCTTTTTTCGAGAATTTTTGAAATTACGTTAGAATACTTACATAATCATTTAATAAACTTTAGAAGGATTAATTACATTTGAATTTATAGGGATTTTGTGCAATATTTATAACCCCATTCAAATATTTTATTTTGAATATTTTTCTTATTATTTTGTAGAATTAGGAAATGTAGAAATATGATGTTCTAGCAATAGAAATATAGAAATATTTCCGAATTGAAAAATCCCCCCTCACAAACGCCAAGAAAGCTGAAAAGATGCAAAGGCAAACGAAATCATCCTTTAAAAAATATTTTTGTTTTGTGTAACCCATAATGCTTTTGGAGCAAGATAAAGTACTGCATCTATAACTCATTCTAAACTGTATTACTTCTAATTGTTTAATCGAAGTATCAAATGAATTTTATAACAAGTTATTTTAATGATACTTATAAGTACCGTCAGTAGATAAAGGGTTAAGTACGGAACCCAAAAATAAAAGAAAAGAAAACTTTATTTTTGAGAAATAAGTTTACTGGTTGCCGCTTTAACGAGTTTCGTGCATTTTCTAGATTACTGCAAGTAGTTTGCTGAATCCAGTGTTTTTTTTTTTTTTTTTTCGGTTTATGAACGCTACGCGTTCATAACGGATTCATAACGCGTTCATTCGAGTTCATAACGCGTTCATTCGGTTTATGAACGCTACGCGTTCATAAACCGAAAAAAAATAACGCAAGTAAACGAAGCATACGTTCGTTTACTTTCTGCCGCTTTAATGAGTTTTGTTTAATATTTACATTTTACTTTCGTTAAGCCTAACATGCGTATAAATCGGTGCTTGGTGACATTTACTACTTGACGGAAAAGGGGGTTTTCACGCCAAGAAGAATTCCAAGATGGCGGCCGTGGGAATTTATGACATCTGTTCCTTTTCTTTATGGATCCTGTTGTTTTCGCATTTGTTTTCATATTCAAATTTTTTTAAATTAGGAAATGTGAACACTGTTTACGGTTATTCATTTTATCCCTTTAGTCTGTATATAAATGGTTGCTTTCATTGCTTTTGTTGAATCATACGATAAACCGCTAAAGGGATTCCAAAAAAGTACCTGCAATTAATCCGCACGTTGTTTTTCGCTGTTTGGTTACGACATTAATTTGCGTGTTTCTGAAAACATAAAAATGCTTCAACAAATAACACAAATAAGACAAGAGCTGTAACACCTTACAACGAAATTCTTTCAAGTAAAAATTTGTGATATGTTAAAAAAAAAAAAAAAAAAACAGCAACAACAATAAGAAACTCAAGTTCGCACACAGTAGAGTACTGCATCGGGTCGAGTAACGCACTGGCGCCAACTTATATAGGCGCGTGTGGCCGGACCCCACCCAATAATTTGCTCTTCCAGCCGACCTAATTTTCATTGTTGTATTTTTATGTTTATTCTTTTTTCGATGCCTGAAAAAAATTTTTTTTTCGTCAACGTTCACAAATTATAACGGTTATAAATTTCCAAGTGGGTGAAAAAGTGGGTGGGGCCAGGACTCGAACAGAGCCGAAGCCGCCAATGCTCTATCAACTGAGCCATCCCCGGCGGATCTGAAGGACTAACTCACCCAACTAACCTTTAACGATCACAGCATCTGGTCTTATATTTGAATCAGCTCAACAGTTCAGTCGAAAGTTATTTGTGTTAAAAAATATTTATATATTCTAATATAGTTCACAAATTATTTTTTTGAAAATATGGTAAAGATAGCAATAACACAGAAGCTTAAAACACAACCTGCACCCCCTCCTACTCCACCCCACCCCCCATTTATCTGAAAAGACGTAGTCAATTTTCTTTCAAAAAAAAAAAAATTTCTTGCATATTCGCGAATTAATTTTTCTTCCTAAATGTCAGCTGTTAGTATTCAGCCTTTTCTATTATTTAGGTTAAAGGATCTTTCAGAAAAGGCTGTCAAAGCGTTTTAAGACAGTTTTAAACATGCGTGAGCTCAGGAATGATTGCCATGAGACAGCAATCAATTATAAGTGAGGATGTAATACATATAAGAATGAAATGAAAAACGCTATTCGATTCCAAATCACTCCAGAAGTTATGTCTACAAATTTCATGCTTTTTTAGTTCACAGGTTATCAAAGCCTGAGAACTAATGTGCCCGCCGGTTCTGTATGTATGTATGTATGTACGTAATGCGATAACTCTTGATAGAAACATTCGATTTGCTTCAAATTTTTTTTCTGGGTTCATTCTGATAAAGCGCTTCCCTGATTAGTTTTGGTGGTTCATTGGTTAAGTATAAAGGGGGGAAGGGGGCTAGTCTCCCCCCCTTAATTTAGATAAATGGGTTTTTCATGCAGAATTATTCGATTTGCTCCAAATTTGGTGTACCGGTTTATTATGTTAAGCAGCTGCCTTGATTAAATTTGGAGGTTTATTGGTTAAGTATAAAGGGGGGGGGCGAGGGCTAGCCCCCGCTAATTCAGATAAACGGTTTTTTCGTGCAGAATTATTCGATTTGCTTCACATTTGATATACCAGTTTATTCTGATATGGTGCTTCTTTCAGAAGATTTGAAGGTTCATTAGTTAAGTATAAAAGGGGGGAAGGGGGGCAAGCCCCCTCCCCTTAATTTAGATAAATGGATTTTCATGCCAAATTATCCAATTTACTTTATTTTTTTTTCTATGTTCATTCTGATAAGGAGCTTTCCTGGTTAGATTTTGAGGTTCATTAGTTAAGTATAAAAGGGGGGGAGTGGGGTCAGACTCCCCCCCCTTAATTTAGCGAAATGGTTTTTTATGCAGAATTATCTGATTTGCTTCAAATTTGGTATACCGGCTTATTATGTTAAGGAGCTTCCCTGATTAGATATCGAGATTCATTGGTTAAGTGTAAATGGGAGGAACGGGGGCTAATCCTCCTTCATTAATTTTTTGAGGGGCATTATTTTTTTAAATAAGAGTATAATATACAATTAGTGTGAATAGCGTGTGAGCTCAATGCCATCAGTTTAACTGGGCACTTTTCTTTTTATTACGTATACAAGTGAGTCTGTGAATGTGTAAAAAAGTTCCTGTTGTTAAGGATGTATTCAAATCCAAACGGCTTTCTTTCTAATCCATTTTCAAATTCGTTTTAGTTCTGAAACGCATCCAGTTGGCAGATTCTCTTATTCAGAAAGCATATAATGCGCCGTGCTTGTCGGTTTTTTGATAAAGGTAAAATTTATTGCAAAAATCGCTGTGAAACTGGGAGTTTTGAACATAATTTCCTGAAGAGAGACAGCTGGGAACGAAAATAGTGGTCATACTCAGAAAATAATTGTTTATAAATCAAATTCTAATAAAGTGAGCGAAAAATGAAAACACACGACCGCTTATACATCTCTTCAAAAAGCACGTCAAGTTTCATCTTTTCCTTTTAAAAATGAGTCTGAAAATGTGTCAGAAAATTTCAAACTGTTGAGGGTGAAAAAATATTTTTTTGAGTACACCCTTAAGTGGAGAAAAATATTTCTTTTGGAATAGCTTTAAGTAGAGAATTTGACTTCTAAAGGTAGGGCTAATGCAAGCATGTGTATGAACTCCCTCAGTTACTTCAGTGAATTTTTATTTTAATAAAGTAGCTAAGAGTAAAAATAAAAACGTGTTCTTTGAACCCGTTTTTAATTTTTTATCTTTTAGTTTCCTAATTTTTGTTTTTATACATTTTTATGCTGGTTTTCAGACTGATGAAGAAAATCTGGTCATCCTCAAAACAGCCGTATATGGTTTAATGTCATGGTGATATAATTTGTGCGTTTCAACGTTGTAAGTAGCTTACGCAATTCTAAAGAATTAGCTTGAAAGTGGAAAAGAAAATTTGAAATATTTTATAAATTAATGCCGTACTGATTTTAACTTTTTCAGGAGAAATTTTTTATGCCGTTGTAGCTTAAAATTTCTCTTCATTTACGAGCATGCTCTTGATGAATATCCTACTAAAATTTCGTGTGGGTATCCGTAATATTCTAGCAAAATCGTTTTATTAAAAATTTCCTTATCTTCGAAATAAGTGAATACTGTTTATGACTATGATTTTATCTTTTTATTTTATGTTAGGAACTTCCTAAGAGTTAGGTTTCTTTTAGCTATGGAGATAACTAGGAAAACTTTTAAGATTATCCAACGTTACCTCCCATTAATCATTATATGGTCTTCGCTTTTGTTTTATTAATACATTATCTCTGGTGTTTTCGCGAGCATAGAAAGCCACGTCGAAAAGAAAAAAAGAGATGAGTGGTATAATGTGTTAGGGATGGCAAACCGTTAAAATGTAGCACGCCGCGCGATAAAAATTTTTGATTAACATTTCCGCTTCCTTCTTTTATCAAGATTCCACTAATGGTTACACGAGAAAATTTAATTATTACATTAATTTGAAAATTAAAAGAATAAAACTCATTAAGTTATCATACGAATCTTTAAAGTAAGTAACGTGACGACTTTTTTCTTTCTTTTTTAAACAAATAGACGAGTTCTTCAACTATTAACCGCTAGCATGAGCTTAATACGAAATCGTCACTTTTAATAAACTTCAAAACTTTCTTCGAATGTTTGGTAATTTTCATATAAAAATACTTTTTGGTGTTGTTAGTGGAAATGAGTAACTAAAGAAATATAAATTAAGTGTAAAACGTCTTTTAGAGTTTTCTATTAAAAATGTTTTTCATCTGTGTTCTATACACCGCAGTAGTATGTTCTGTAATACTGGAACCTCGGGCTGGATCGCCTGGTAATAACAACAACATCAACAATAATAATAATAATAATAATAATAATAATAAAACTTTGAATAAAACGTTCTTTCTCACACGATCTGGTCTTTCTCTCTCCCCCATTCGCCTATAGGTTTCGTAAATATCATGATATTTTCAAAATATCAGATATTTAGATATATGTATATGATATATTTGATGTATATCCTATATTTTCAAAATATTCAAATTATTTTGAAAATAAATATCAAATGTATGAAAATCTCGAACATACCAAACATGATATTTTGAAAATTATTGGATATATATCATGATATATCGTCGGTACCATGTCAAACTATCCAATATGAAAACAGTGTTACCAGTTTGCTACTTTTTAAAAATTCAGATTTCTTGATTGACACCATTTTTCTGAAGTGGTAAAATTCCTCTTGCTTTCGCCTTAATTAACATGTCATTAAATAAGGCGAATTTTACTATTTCAAAAAAGTGGTGCCAATCAAGAAATCTGAATTTTAAAAAAGTAGTTCACTGGCATACTGTTTTCCTATTAGATAGTTTTACATGGTACCGACGATTTATCAAGATATATTCAGTGATATATATTTACCGAACACTGCATTCTCGCCCATCTCTTTTCAAGGATGTTTAACATTTTCCTTCGTTGTGGATTCTAATGAATTAACTTGAAGATTGAAAAGAAAATCTGAAATAATTTAGAAAGTAATGTTTCAAATACTGATTTTAATCTTTTCATGGGAAAATTTTTATACCACAGTAGCTTAAACTTTTTTATCATTTACGAGTATGCTCTTGCCTAATATCACACTAAAATTTCGTGTAGGTTTCCGTAATATTCTAACAAGATTGTTTTATTAAAAATTTCCTTATCTTTGAAATAAGTGAATATCGTTTATGATTGTGCATTTTATTTTCTTATTTAATGTAAGAAACTTTGCAAACGTTTGAGCTATGTAGATCGCTAAGAAAACTTTTAAAATATCCAGAGTTTTCTCCCATTAATCATTATATGGTCTTCGCTTTTGTTTGATTAAAACATTAACTCCGGTGTTTTCGCAAGCATAAAAATTGCCATGTTGAAAAGAAAGAATAAATGGTATGTGTTAGGGATAGTAAACCATTAAACTATAGTACGCCGCGCGGAAATTTTCTGATTAACATTTCGCTTCCTTCTTTCATCAAGATTCCATTAATGGTTACATGGGAAAATTTAATTATTAAAGTATTTCGGAAATTAGAAGAATAAAACTCATTATGTTATCATGTGAATCTTTAGAGTAACTTACATGACGAAGCTTTTTTTTTTTTAATAAATAGTGAAATCTTTGACGCGTTCTCCAGCTATTAATCGCTAGCATGAGGTTCATATGAAATTGTCACTTTCAATAAACTTCAAAACTTTATTTGAATATTTAGTGTTTTTCATATAATAATGCTTTTCGGTGTTGTAGTGAACATGAGAAAAAAAATTATAAAATGTAAAAGATCTATTAGAATTGTCTATTAAAAATAGTTTTTACCCATGTTAATGAGTCTGGCGCAACTATGTAATCCAGGAAGCACTGGATGCAATCGCCTGCTAATAACAATAACAATAATATTGAAACTCAGAATAAAATGTTCTTTCTCGCATGTTCTATCTCTCTCCCGTTCTCCCCATATCTTTTTAACAGTGTTTAACATTTTCCTTCGTTGCCAATTCTAAAAAATTAGCTTGCAGACTAATAGAAAATAAGATCTGAAATATTTTACAAGGTAATGTTTTAATATCTTTGATGGGAAACTTTTTATGCCGTTGTAGCTTAAACTTTTATCGCATTTACGAGCATTTCTTGACTAATATCCCACTAAAATTTCGTGTAGGTGTTTGTAATATTCTAACAAGATTCTTTTATTAAAATTTTCCTTATCTCAAAAATAAGTGAATACCGTTTATGATTATGTATTTTATCTTTTTATTTTATATTACAAACTTCGCCAGAGTTTGATTTCTTTTAGCTATGGGGGTCGCTAGAAAAACTTTTGAGAGAGCCAAAGTTTTCTCCCATTAATCATTATATGGTCTTCGCTTTTATTTGATTAGGACATTATCTCCGGTGTTTTCGCAAGCATAAAAATTGCCACGTCGAAAAGAAAAAATAAATGGTGGGTGTTAGGGATTAGAGATGCAACGAATATTCGGCCCATTCGGCCTGTCTGACGAATATTCGGCTTCGGCCGAATATCAAGTCTATTATTCGGCCTTGGCCGAATACTAATACTAATAAATGTTTTTATATTTACACAGCATAACTTTTTAATTTGACAATTTATATTCATCATGTATAATGAAAATTTTATTTGAAATTAACAAACACCTTTTTTTCCATTAACTTTCATACTTCGAATGGATTTTATCTACCCATTTTTATATAAGAGGCTAATTTAGGAATCATGTTAAAAAAATTTTATGCTGTATCAATAAGTACAAAAAATATCTGTAATAAGCTAACATAATCTGTTAAATTTAAAATTAATCAATAGAGTCAAAACACTGTATTAAACACTAGTGTCGTGAAGGAACTTTTCACCTTGTTATTAATAAACTTTATAACATACAAACATGCTTATTATAACTACTTAAATGGTGACATAAACATATCTCATAGATCTCAGGGTTGCGTTAAATAATATTTTTTATATGTTTCTGTCAACTTTTAAGTAGTTTGAGCTACATCTGTTGAATTAATTTCTTCTTAGGAATTTTTAACTTATTAATTTGTATATCAGTTAATCTTGAACATGCTAATGGCGAATGATTAAAATGTGTAAACGATTTTTTTACCTACAACAATGAAATCATTTATTGATCTTTGGTATGTTAGAGCATCAGATACTGTTAAATGCAATGAGTGTAATTTGCTTTTCCTTACAGATATTTCCTTCCTCTGATTCTGAAAACATTCACTATACACTTCTTAATAGTTCTATCTGCTGACAGCAAAGAAAAAAAAATAATGATAATAATAATGATAAAAAAAAAATTTGTTAATTGTGAGCTTTATATAGTCTACAATGATCTCTTTCCACCATTTTAGAGGGTATTTCTTTCATCCTTTCTATCAGTGGTTTTTCTTAAGATATTAAGATTTCTTATTTTTTATTTTATTTCATCTGAAAGCTTGAAACTTATGTTTCCTAGTACTTTTAAAATTTTGTCATTATTTTAAAATGTAACAACAACACACATAATATCTATTAAAATGTAACTAGACAGTACCTGATGAGGAACTTTTGCTAAGAATTTCTTTTTTTGGCTGAATTATATTATTGAGGCAATTTTTAAGCCGAACATAGCCGAATATTTTTTCAGAGTAAAATAATGCTTTCAAAAATTAAAAATTTGTATATAAATAATTTTTTAAAAGAAAACAATACATTTTAATTGTGAAATATACAAGAATTGTGCATATAGTGCATACTATATTTTGTTTTTAGGCAAAAATAAGTTCATTATTCGGCCGCCGAATAGGCCGAATATTCGGCTGTAACTTGGCCGAATATTCGGTTTTCGGTTATTCGGCCAAACCACTATTCGTTGCATCACTATTAGGGATGGTAAACCATTAAAATATAGTAGCGCAGTGCGAACATTTTCTGATTAACTTTTCGCTTCCTTCTTTCATCAAGATTCCACAAATGGTTGTACGAAAATATTTAATTATTAAAGTAACTTGGAAATTAAAAGAATATAACTCATTATGTTATCATGTGAATCTTTAAAGTAACTTACATGACGAAGCATTTTTTTTTTTTAAATAAATAATGAAATCTTTGACGCTTTCTTCAGCTATTAATCGCTATCATGAGGCTGATACGAAATTGTCACTTTCAATAACCTTCAAAACTTTATTTGAATATTTGGTATTTTTCTTATAATAATGCTTTTTGGCGTTGTAGTGAACATGAGAAACGGAAAAAAATTATAAAATGTAAAAGATCTATTAGAATTGTCTATTAAAAATGGTTTTATTCATGTTAATGACACTGCGTAGTATTTTCTGTAATCCAGTGAGCACTGGATGCAATCGCCTGCTAATAGCAATAATAATAATATTGAAACTCAGAAAAAAATGTTCTTTTTCACATGTTCTATCTCTCTCCCATTCTCCCCATATCGTTTTAACAATGTTTAACATTTTCCTTCGTTGCCAATTCTAAAAAATTAGCTTGCAGATTGAAAAGAAAATCTGAAATATTTTACAAGGTAATGTTTCAATACTGATTTTAATATCTTTGATGGGACACTTTTTATGCCGTTGTAGCTTAAACTTTTATCGCATTTACGAGCATTTCTTGACTAATATCCCACTAAAATTTCGTGTAGGTGTTTGTAATATTCTAACAAGATTCTTTTATTAAAATTTTCCTTATTTTCCTTATCTTAAAAATAAGTGAATACCGTTTATGATTATGCATTTTATTTTTTTATTTTATGTTAGAAACTTCACCAGAGTTTGATTTCTTTTAGCTATGGAGATCGCTAGGAAAACTTTTAAGAGAGCCTAAGTTTTCTCCCATTAATCATTATATGGTCTTCGCTTTTGTTTGATTAGGCATTAACTCCGGTGTTTTCGCAAGCATAAAAATTGCCACGTCGAAAAGAAAAAATAAATGGTGTGTGTTAGGGATGGTAAACCATTAAAATATAGTACGTCGCGCGGAAATTTTCTGATTAACATTTCGCTTCCTTCTTTCATCAAGATTCCACTAATGGTTGCACGAGAAAATTTAATTATTAAAGTAACTCGAAAATTAAAAGAATAAAACTCATTATGTTACCGTATGAATCTTTAAATTAACTAACTCGATGAAATATTTTTTTAAAAAATAGACTAACATGGTGATCTAATAAGGTGATCGGAAGTATTGATAAGTAGCGAAACTAAGCAGTCGCTACTTTTCTAATAGTTTTAAGCAGGGCTTCGGAGTCGGAGTCAGGCCCATTTTTGAGCGAAAGAGTCGGAGTCGGAGTCGTCCATTTTACAAGCAGGGCTGCAGACTCCGAGTCGGAGTCAGGCCCATTTTTGAGCGTCGGAGTCGGAGTCGGATCTGTTAAAATTCCCGGATTCAGAGTCGGAGTCGTCCATTTTCCCCACCGACTCCGCAGCCCTGGTTTTAAGTATAACGTGCTACGTTATGAAAAATATTCACACTCCGCTTGAATGCTACCAATGGTTACCCATAAGAACTTAATTATTAAAATAACTCGAAAATTAAAAGAATAAAACTCATTATGTTATCGTATGAATCTTTAAATTGACTAACGCGATGAAAATTTTTTTTATTAACTAAAATAACATGGCGATCTAATAACGTCGTCGAAAGTATTTACAAGTAGCTAATCTAGCGGTGGCTACTTTTTTTAGTAGTTTTAAGTGTAACGTGCTTCATTTTGAAAAATATTCATACTTCGCCTGCATACCACCAACGGTTACCCAATGAAACTTAATTAAAAGAGAAACTCGAAAATTGAAGGAATAAAACTCATTAAGATACATTATATGAATTTTCAAAGTAAAGAACAATAAACATAGCGAAAGAATACAATATAACTAAGAGCCTTGTGCAGTGTTTAGTGTTGGATTGCACATAGAATTTGCGCCTTATGTTATACCTACACATTCTTTTACTTTCGTATTCCTAATTAAATCTCTCCCCACCCGTGTCCGAGATGTTCTGCTCTCAAAGCTGGTACACGTGAGGTTCTGGGTCTGAACCCAGTTGCGCCCGTCGGCGTAATCGTTCGGAGTTTACCGTCGTTTTCTTCGAACCTTGTGTGACCTTGAGAAAATATGGGTTAGGTTCTCTTAGAGGGCTCCACGGTATGTACTCCCTTGGCTTATATCTCTCGTGTAGATAATCGACGCCATAAACAACACCAACTCCACCTAATTAAATCTCAATCATTTTAAATAATGTTTTCTTCAAAATTTTGCAAAAGTTTCTTAACAAAAAAATATATATATATATATATATGTAGATGTTTTCTTTTTATGTATTTGTATGTTTTAAATATATTAAATTGTATCTTAGAATATTATACTGCTTTTATTATATTTAAAATTACTTAAAAATTTGAATAATACAAATATAAAAAAAGTACCCCATACAATACCCCAATTTTTAATTTCGGGTAAGTAATTAAAAAAAAAACTGTTTAAAAATGCATTGAGACTCAGTTAGAAATACGTAGGTTAGCCTAAACAGAGCTGACAACCTAAGATTTATAGTGACTGATTTATTAGCTTATTATAGTGACCAATTTAAAGGTATATTTTTATTATGGGCATATTAACGGTATATTTTTATTTTCATATAAAATAAAACGTAATTAACTCATCAACGACACAAAATGGTTTTCGAATTACACGAATTTCATCTATTTAAAAAATGTTTTTGGTATACATACCTCGATTTATCTTTTATAATGATTTTTGTAAATGGCCATCTATTATACTAGAACTTTCTCTAAAAATATTCGAAACACTTCTGCGGTTTCAAACTAAAAATTTTCTATTACTGTTAAGTCTGCCTCTTTTAATGAGCACGTGAAAAGCGTCTTCAAAATTTAGTAATATATGCATTTCTTGCTTTATAATTTGCACTCACGTCTTTAGTTAGTCATGACTGATAATTATAAACGGTGAAGTTCATAGCAATAAATAAGGAATGTCTCATTTGTATTACCATATTTTAATTTCCAATAATGGCCGTTGGAATGTTGGTAGAAAGCCTACGAAGGAACGTCAACCTCTTCGACCATTTCGCAGGTCATCTTTTCTTTCTTTCTTTCTTTTCTTTTTTTTTTTTTTTTTTTTTTTTTTTTTGTTGTTTCTTTTGAGCTAAAGAGGCTTTCACGGGCCAGATAAACCTGTGATACGCAGATACAAAAAATCGTTAATCTTGAACAAATGAGAACTATTCTATGTTTTGCACGTATTCGACACAACTCGATATTTTTCAAATATTATACAGTCGAACCTCTATTTAACGAAGTCGCTAAATCCCGGGAAAAAGTTCGTTATATGGAAAATTCGTTAAATAGAGATTCACCTTCTAAAATACTTTAAACTACATAAACAGATTTTAAATTTATGAACACTAAATATTTTTACTAAAAGTATTTAATCACATTTTTTTTATAAATTATATCGATTTGTTTTATTTATTTTACAGTTTATTATTTAAAAACAGTAGCGATCTCTGTAAATCACTATAGTTCAATATAATCACTATAATCACTGTTTAACTAATTTTTTAATTAAATACGAAAACAGCCATTGTATCTCTTAACAGCAGTAGATTTGGTCTTAAAAATCCCCAATCCAAAGAAAACAAATGGAAACCCGTTTACAGAGAGATCGGTACTGTTTTTAAATAATAAACTGTAAAATAAATAAAACAAATTGATATAATTTATAAAAAAATAATTAAAACAGATTTTAAATTTATAAACACTAAATATTTTTACTAAAAGTAATTAATCACATTTTTTTTATAAATTATATCGATTTATTTTATTTATTTTACCCACCAGTATCCATCATCAATTCATTTTTTCTATGTGTTTAAATCTTTGAAACAAAACATTGTCCGGGAATGCAGTGTACTTTCTGTTTAAAGTAAATAGTTTTACATTAAAATTAACGAATTTTAATGACCTTATCGTATTTATTATTATTATTATGGCAAATAATTTTAACCATGCATTAACATATGCGTCCTTAAATTTAATTTCTGAAAAACTTTGTTAATTCTGCCTGAGATTTTTCTTTTAAAAAGTGCTTTCTCTCATAATGCGTCTTGCATCTTTGCAATGCACCAAAAACCCCTTCATGTGTATTTTCTTCTAACTATAATCGGCGTCGGATTGTTTCATGTGATTTTAGCATTTCATTATACGAAGTTTTGTTAATTCCTGCATCATAATCATTTTCATCATCATCATATTCGTCTTCATCGCAATTCATTGCTGTATTGCTTTTATTTTTCACACTGTCGAAAATATCCAATTCGGATAATGTTTCCGAGGTCTCAACTTCAGAATTAAGTGAAATACAGTCATCAATCAGCACATCATGGTTAATTTCTTCTTTTTTTCTCATCTATATCCACATTTTTTAAAGTTACTCTAAGGGATTATCATCTTCGTGCTCCCTACTTACCGAATTCTGACTGCTGACAAAGAAGGCGCCTTGTAAAACCAGTTCAAGGCCACTGAACATCATAAAATGTGTTTAAAGAAAGAATAAGTTTGAAATGTCCAGAAATATTTTGAGAAATAGGGAGAAAAATAAATTCACAAGAAAAATTTCGTTAAATAGAGAATGCACTTCGCTATTTGGAGGTTATTTTACGAAGAAATTCGCAAAATGTTCTTGGTTCCAAGGAAAAGTTCGGAAAATAGAGAAATTCGCAAAATAGAGGTTCGTTAAATAGAGGTCCGACTGTATACATATTTTACCAATCGATTTGGTTTATACATTATTGAATGTATTTTATATACGTATATACATTTCTTAAAAATAGAATTTTCATGAATCATGTTGCTAAACTACCCCCCAATACAACTTTCTTAATTTTCTTCACATTTTTCTTTCTTTGTTCATATTATGCTTAATTTTTTTTTTTTTAATTTTACGTTTATTCAATGCTTTTATTCTAATGAAAGTCCTGGTTCTTACAAATGCCATGACTACAAAGCCATCAAATGCCATATATTTACTTTTTTTTATATATATATATCTTTTAACATCTGAAAAACATTCGGTCGGTGGTATATTACAGTTACATGGAACTGTATTCTAGATACCGTAATCTCTACTATGTTGAAAAATCGTGAAATTATAGCTTCTTTTATTTGGGAAGATCGCAATGAAATCTTTTAAAAGATTCAAATTTATCTCTCATCAATCATATGCTCACCGCTGTTTTGTTAAGACATTAACCCTTTCCGGCACAGAACAATTCTCTACGCAAAATGATGAAATGATTGACTAACACCGGAATTTACAAACGACTTTTTTAGAAATTAAAAACTCGTTACTTTAAACTGTGACTGTAAAAGCAAAATTTTATTAAAATATTCTTGGTGCCGTTTGTAAGTTTGGAATTAAAATTAGGTGGTTCCGACGTGGGACCACTGCTCCGGAAAGGGTTAACTCCGATGTTTCCGCAAGCTCAAAAATGACTACACAAAAGAAAAAACAGAGGTTTGATTACGAGTTAGAAAATTAACTCTTTAAAATATAGTAAGATGAACGTTAAAAATTTTGGTTAACGTTTTCGCTTCTGCTTTCACCAAAATGTCCCTAAGAATTATCCGAGAAAGCGCAATTATTGAAATAACTTGAAAACAACTAGTATAAAAATTTTGTTTTTAAAGTCAATTCCTGCTTAGTTCCTACTTAGGCCATAAAAAGAAATTAATATTAAGCTAATATTAGTTTTTGTTGCATTAAAACATCTCAATTTGTTGATTTTCTATAAGCAAGTAGGTTTACATTGGAACTCTATGGGAATTTGGCGAAATATTAGAGATATCGCCAAATTGGCGTCACTTTTGGCGACTCATTTTGGCCGCCAAATTGGGCGATATATCGCCAAGCTGACGGCAAACTTGGCGGTATTGGGCGACAGAACAGGATCCCCCCTATGGAAATTGAATCCCCCCTTATTGAAAATACTTTCATTGATCTTCAATAACCAATGGCCGCCATTTTGTTTCCTATGCAAAACTAAAATTAATTAAAATTTAATGAATGAATTAATATTTGAAAAAACTGTATTAACATCAATTGTCATCCAGTACAAGTTTTAAAAAATTTATTTCAACTTGATAGGATGAATAATGAGTATTTTATTAACGATTGAAAATTTGAACAAGATAAATATATAAATAAATAAATAAATATAAGGGAGAGTGTGAGCTAATAGTAGGAATTGAATAACTACTCATTATACGATAGCCTGACTTTTTAAATTAACAAATATAGCTAAAGATTACTTTCTTCGATATGCGTGTTATATTTTTTTATTAGATCGTAATATTTCATCTTAAGCTGTGCAAATTTTTATTTCGGTATTCCTTATTAAATTTGAATGTATTTCGTTCCAAACTTTCGTAACTTAAATTAAAAATTAGCATGCACTCTTTATTAGTTTATATTTTTTAAATAATTTTGAATGTATCTCCGAATTTTCTATTTCGTTTAAAATATGTAAAAGTGATGGATGCTTCGCGAAGTTCTTAATATTTATTTCACTTGGTATTTCTTTCTTTATTTCTTTTATATCTGTTTAATTATCTAATTATGTGTCTAATTTGACTATTATTTTAACTTCATTTGAGACGAAGCGGAATTAAGGAAACACACTGTATGTTTATGTTTTACATTTTTAAAAAAATATTTCAATGTATCGGATTTCGTTTGAAAAAATTTAAAAGCTGTGTAAAAGGCACTCGCTAATTCAATTATATCTAAGATTCTAATTTCGATTATTTAAAAAGAGAAATTAATAATACCAACTTATCAAATATTTCTTAATTTTTCTTTTAAAATATTTATTTTTATTTTAACTGTCTTCCCTATTACAAATATTCTAATAAAAATAAAAAACTTATAAATTAAATTAAAAAAGAAAACATTACAACATTGTATAATTCTTTAAATGAGAAAAAAACTTTTGCGTTTGGAAATACTACTTAAAGCTTCTAATCTAAATAGATTTTTAATATTAAACTGTAAATTTTCTTTAAAATGAGAAAAAATTATATATATAAATATGTAATCATGTGTGGCGTACATCGCTGTTTGGTTAAGACCACAGACTTCTAATATAAGAAGTCTAAGAAGTCTAATATATTCTTATATTAGAAGTCTGTGGTTAAGACATTAACTTCGGCGTTTCCGCAAATATAAAAATGATCACAAGAAAGAAAGCAAAAAAGGATATGAGTTATAAAACTATCCTCTTATAACATAGTTCCATAATTCGTAATATGGTTTCATCTCTCTTATACTAGAAAAATCGTGAAATATTGGTGTCTTTTTTTTCTAGGAAGATTGTACAGAAAATTTTTTAGAGATTCAGACCTATGTTTCATGAATCATATGCGGCCTTCATTGCTGTTTGATTAAGATTAAGACATTAAATTCGACGTTTCCGCAAGCATAAAAATGACCACACGAAAGAAGAAAAAATAAAAATGATCATGAGTTTGAAAATTAACCCTTTCATAGCATAGTTTCATAGTTCCTAACATAGTTTCATTCCTCTTGTTGAAAAATCGCGAAACTTTAATTTCTTTTATCTAGGAAGATCGCAATGAAATCTTTTAAAAGAATCAAACTTATCACTCATCAATCATATACGATTTTCGCCGCTGTTTCACCAAGACCCAACTCCAGTGTTTCCACAAGCGTAAAAATGACGACACGAAAAAAAAAAAAAAAAAATAGAGGGTTGATTACAAGTTAGAAAATTAATCCTTTAAAATATAGTAAGATGAATTTTAAAAATTTGTGATTAACATTTTCGTTTCTTCTTTCACCAAAAATCCCTAAGAATTATCCAAGAAAGCGTAATTATCGAAATAACATAGAAATTAAAAAATAACAAAATATTATACGATCGCATGACTTTTTAAATTACAAACATAGCGGAAGATTACTTTCCTCGATATGTGTGTAATATTTTGTATTTCCTCTTAATGAAGCCTGTAAAATAATTCATCTGAAGCTGTGCAAATTTTTACTTAGGTATTCCTTTTTAAATGTGAATGTATTTTGACTCCCGTTCTCTTGTTCCAAACTTTTCTAACTTAAATTAAAAATTAGTAACTTCTCTTTAGTTGTTTATATCTTTTAAATATTTTTGAATGTATGTCCTATTTCGTTTAAAATATTTAAAATTGATTCTTAAAGATTCGCATAGTTCGTAATATTTAAATTTCTCTAGTTATATCTTTCGGTATACCTTTATTATGTGTCTGTTTATCTAATTATGAGTCTAATTTAATTATTCTTTTAACTTTCTTTCGAGGCAATGCGGAATTAAGGAAACACGCTGTATATTTATACATTTTACATATTAAAAAATCTATTTGAGATTGCATTTCGTTTGAAAATTTTAAAAGCTGTCTAAAAGATACTCGTTAATTCAATTATGTGAAAAATTATATGAAAAAAATTATTTAATTATATTAATGAAATATATATATCCATTATATCCCCTTAATTCTATTTTTTACTATGTTTCTTTGTGGTAATTTGTAATTGTTTTTAATGGTTATATATGTGTATATATATGTGTGTGTGTGTGTGCATGGCTTGATTATGTCTAAATTTCATATATTCATTCATTAATTTTTTTTGTTGTTACGATTAATTGGGCAATGGCAGAAATTTGCATTAAAGCGGGTGCTTCTTATTTTTACATCAGAAATTAACCGTATTTTACTTATTATATAGTAATATTGCCCTTGAAAACGAGTTACGATTCATAAGTTCCATTTTTATTCATGATATTCTCCTTTTTTGCATTCATTTTGTGGTTTTTCTTATTGAATTTATGTATTTTTAATTTTGAGATCCTACATTTCGTACAATGGATTTATTGGTACTGTCAATGATTCATTTTTCTGGTCTTTTTTCATTGGTTAAAATGTTTTAGTTACAAATAGTTTGACAAAATATTTCAAATATTTATTTTTATTTATTTATTCTTTTTATGCATTCACCTTCCTGTTAATATTGACCTTTCGCCAAATTTAAATGTTATAATATTTTAATACTTCATCTATAAGTGATGGATCTAGGTTTTAAAAAATTCATTAGTGATTAGTTAATTTAATAATTGGTTATCCAAATTTAATATGTGTAATGTATGTATCATGTCTTGGTACTCAATTCATAAATTTTATTTAAAATTGATGATGAATTGTAATATTCTATAATGGTTATATATATATATATATATATATATATTATTTAATATTACAATTCATCATCTTTTTTTAATAAAAATTAATAAATTGAGTATCAGTACATGACACAGACATTATACATATTAAATCTGGATAAACTATTATTAATTTAACTAATCATTAATGAATACTTCGAAATTTTACCAGAGAGAAACATTCGCCTTGCATACAATATTTCAAATGAAAATCAAATTTCAAATTAATTTCTCAAAAGGCGCAAAAGCCAACCTAGTGAAAAAGATTCCATGCTCGGACTCGAACCCGAGCCATCAGTACAGCGCACGGACATTCTACTGACTAAACCACATGGAACTATACCCAGCCTGGAGCTTCCCATTATTGCAGGTTGGCAAGGCTACAAACGCAGCACAAGATGGAATACTTTTCCGTGAGCCACCAACATGGGGCAAACACTAAACTTAATTAAATCCAGCATCGATTGAAGTTTAATATATTAACCCCTTGGCGACGAGCGAACGGTATTCGTGCCGCATAAGGTGCTCAGGATCGGAGATTATTCTCACCAGTAAATTTTTATTGTAAATTTTGCCTTATTTAATCTGAGCATTTTCCCGATTCAATTAGGCAAAAATTTCTGCTTTAAAAAACCGGTGATTAAAGATTAAAAATTCTGTAAAAGACGCTCGTCCCGAAAGGGTTAAGTATTAATATAGTTTCAATCGATGCTGGACTTAATTAAGTTTCGTGTTTTGGAAGTCCTATGGAACCACGGTTAACCGAAAATGCTTTGGTCCCATGCTTTTCGTATAACCGGGGTTTTACTGCATTATGAAAAATTATATTGTAGTTGATTTACACAATTTAAGCTTAAATATAAATTAGAAGCAAAATTTATAATATTATGTATCCCCACCCCCCAAGTCACCCTGGAAGTTCAGATTTGTTGTTGTTTGCTTTGTTTTCTTAAGCATTACCTAGGTAGCACACAATGGTTGGTCCAATGTTGGCTAATTGATGTCCCATGTTGATCCATCATAAGAAATATCAGTCTTGCCGAACCATTGGCCAAAGAACTATTTACCGACAGTGGCCCAACTGTTATCTGCTCAGAATTCTGCTTAGATAAGCTTTAAATTAGAGAGACCTCTGTTTTCTTATTTCTGTGATATCAACCCTAACTATTATCCAACGGTTTCCGTAAACTGTCAACGATGCGCCAACTATCTCTGCTTTTATAACATTTTGTTTTCTTAAGCACTACCTAGGTAGCACTCAATGCTTGGTCCAATGTTGGCTAATTGATATCCCATGTTGACACACCGTAAGAAATATCCGTCTTACTGAACAATTGGCCAACGAACTATTTTCCGACAGTGGTCCAAGTGTTATCTGCTCAGAATCCTGCTTAGATAAGCTCTAAATTAGAGAGACCTCTGTTTTCTTATTTCTGTCATATCAATATACTAGCTGTTATCCATGACTGCGTTCACGTAACATTTAAAAAAGAAGAAATTCATCAATTAAGCAAAAAAATTCGATAATTAAAAGCATATATAACCAACCTTTTATCATATTTTATAGAAGAAACGCTTCTGATGGTCCCAATTTGCTTATTTTTATTTATATATATAGGATCTTTTAAATGTCTTTCCGAGCATGAAATTTCATACACATTTTCTAAGATTAAATGAGGAATAAATTTACATCTCTGTTATTCTATTTTATTATTTATATTTATTCTATTTTATATTTATTCCGTTCAAGGATATTACTTTAATTTATATTTTTGAGACAAAGAATATTATTATAAGAAATGAATTAGTAAATATTTTTAAAGGAAAGTGATTATTAATAGGTCACTTCAGACGTGACTTTAATAAGATTTGAATAATCAAAATTCCACATGCAACATTATGTTTATTTCCAAAAAATCACATCTTGAGAGAAAAAAATAAATGGTATTAAAAAATAATAATAATCAAACGTGGTGAAGCATCAAAGTTTAAAAATAAATAATAAGAGTAAGAGAAATATATTTAACTTACAAATATTTATTACATTTTAATTTCACGGTACCACACTTTTATCAGCTGTAGATCTACCAATAATATAAAAATGTTTATCATGCTCCGAAGACTCTTGAGCCAAAATACTTATTATTTAAGCAATAGAGTTGCTTATTGCTTTCGGGGAATAAATCAATTTATGGAAAAGCACCCCAATTATGAATAAACATTTTCATATCTATTGTTGTTCTGTAATTTTGGCTTATGAAAGCTTCAAAATTTGCAGGAATATACTCCAATGGAGGACAGAGATTGTGTTTCAGAGAGATTTTTAACTATAGATTTCGATATTTTAAAATCGAAAGAAAATTTCCTTTCTTCCTTGGCGCTTTTCGATAATCACGGTGCCTTTAAAAATTAGAGGGATCTGAGGTGAAAGGGGAATTTATTGCTTATAGTGGTTTTGGTTTTTGTTGACGCGTAAATGATACCACATATAAAGCCTAATCTCAAATTAAAATTACTTCGGTGTAAAAAAAAGGACTAAAAAAGAGATTCTACTGGCAATCTAGAAGCCAGTACTATGTCCGTTTTTTTATGGAAAATTTCCCCCATAAATTACATAACATTTTCCGTTTTTAATCGGAAAAACGGATTTTTTTCTGTAATTTATGGGGAAAATTTCCGTAAAAATACGGAAATAGTACTGGCGTCTAGATTTCCAGTAGAATCTCCGATTTTAGTCCTTTTATTAGAGTGTTGCTAAACTTTTTTAAGTCGACTTTCATATGCCATTTACTAAATTTTATTGAAACCAGTGTTCCTGGAGATTGTACGGTAAAAGAGTCTTAAACTTATGCACTTGTGATTGTTAAATTCTTTGCAAATCACGCCATTCTGTAAACTGCTATGAAATGCTAATATTTTCTGAAAGAAAAGCAACTAATGATTTAAAATATGACGACGCTCTCACTAGGTTAGTTTTTCCTGCGGAATGATACTTGTCGAAATAAAAAAAATATGTATTCTTTCACTTCATGAATCATTTAAAATTACGCATTTTAATTTATTAGCCTCCGGTACGGTATGCTATGTTTCTTTCTCCCAGCTTATTTTGTGTCCAAAAAATAACATAATAACGTTACCTTACAGAAGCTAGCCGTAAAACAAAGTATTTCGATTAAATATTCTTTAGTATTTTTTTAAACTTCTAAGCATCGCACATTTTCGATTTTTATACCGTCGAATTGAAAAAAAAAAAGTTCTTTTAAATGCATTTTGTTTGAAAACTGTATCTCCATTTATTTTTGAAATATTAATTTTTTTGTAGTTTTTGGAGCCATTTGCTTAATATTGGCAACGGAAGTACTTCATTTCTGTAGAAAGTAAAGGAAAAATAGTTTTAAAATAGTAATTATATATTTTTGTAGCCATTTTCTTGTAACCACCGAGACAAAATGTAATTAAAATACGTGCTATTTTGAAAAAAAGTATAAACGAATGATTTCTGTTAAAACAATGGAGCTATTATATACTATATTTAATTGTAAGTATCTATAAATCATTAGATAGCCGGGTTTTTTTTTTTTTTTTTTTTCGATTTTCTTGAATGACGGAATCTTTTTACTGCATTTGTGCATTATTTCGCGATAGTGATGTGTTATGCATGCTTTACTGTAGATGTTTAAGAGTAGATCGTAAATATGGAATTCTAAAGCGGTTGCGAATGACGTCATTTTACATAAAATAAAACGTGTGCTTTAAGTCTTAAAATTGAAATATGTTTTGTACTGCAGTAGAGTCCCGCTTAACCGAGTTATTTCTTCTGATGGAGCGGTGGCTTCTATTATTATGAAACAGTCATTATAAATGAAATGTTAGGTGAAGATGAATGAGCAGCCGTAAAAAAAAAATTATGGCCACCCCCCCCCCCCCCCCCCCCCCCGCCCCATTCTGACCAGAAAATCTAACTTTTACGTAAAAAGTTCTAACTTTTTACGGCTGCTCCTTCATCTTCAGCTAACACTTCATTTATAATGGCTGTTTCATAATAATAGAAGCCATCAGTCCATCAGAAGAAAATGAAGTAATGGAAATGCCGGGGGCGACACTAAATTTTGAAGAATCAGAATTCCTGTTCTCTAGTTTAAAACATGAAATCGATTAATGAAATCCAATATTATTGTACATTTAGAAAAACATTGAAATATTTTTATTAAATTTACTAAATTTCAAGTAAGAAAATGTATTTAAAATGTAAGTTAAAATGTCATTTTGAAATAATGCGACTTTTGATGCAAAATTTTGTTTCTGAAAAGTATATTGTTATTTTAAGATTTCGTTTTAAGTTCCGAAGCTGGTGTAATGAAAACGACATTGCTTTGATGAAATTAAAATAAATATGTGTTAATGTTTTCATATTAAAATGAATTAATTCCATGAAAAAATATTACATCATTTTTATCCGATAAAAGCTTTTATTAAAAAGCCTTTGTGACATGTTTTAACTGCCATCTTTTAAAAATTATTTTTTTTTAAATTTAATTCGTATGAATAGTGGGCAATCACTTTCCACTTAAATATACAGAAGTTATATTTACATCCTTGGTTATCAATGTCAATATGTTCGCAGACGAATTTCGCTTACGTGGAATAAATTCATTCATGAAGCTTCGATGTGTGTACATATGTTTTCAGTTTTCGAAAATTTACTTTAATCATGTTTTTGTACCATTTATACTAATTTAAATTCAATTCTTTTTCATTTTAATGGGGAAATAGCGTCAAAAAATATATTAATCCGTTTTAATTCCCCTTTCTTCCACCAAAAATATCTTCTCCTGATAATCATAACGTGAATTTCGAAAAAAAAACCTCTCATTTGTATGTAACATACATTCAAAATTTAATTAGTATGGACAGTAGTTCTGTGACGTCACAATTGATAAAATAGCGGTTTTTATAACCTCGAACTGAAGACGAGAATAGAGTCCATTAGTAAAAAATAGTTCTGTTATTCGTTTTAAAATGACGTCATTATTTACCTATTTTCATTAGTTACGACGCTGCAGTTACTGATATTCATCTCCCTTGTATTTTTAATGAATACTTGGAAATACCTGTTTTATTTCAAATATGACGTCATATATTTCCAAGCGAATAACTTTATTAATAATATGATTCTTTTTCCTTCTAATTATGACTCCATTTTTGTCAGAAAACCCCTTATTAACGTAACCGATATTCATCCTTCATCTATAGTAAAAAATACCCCATTTTTTGTTTCAAATATGACGTCATATTTATTTTCTTTTGAATTATTTTTATATTAATTTTTAGTTAATTGTAGAGGAGAAATTATTATTCCAGATTTAGATTTTCTTGGCAACAAGAAAGAAAAATGGTTAAATTTATCGGAAAAATGTCAATTGATTCTGAATGAAAAGAATGAAATTTTGAATTATTAAGAAAATTATTTGAATAAATTAAATAAAATATAGCCTATGCTCATTTCCGTTTTATAATACACCTATATCCAAAGATACAAAAACATTAATTCATCCGTTTAGAAATTGACTCCATTCAAACTTTCGGACACACTTTGACATTTATAATACTATAAGGATTATCCAACGATTTTCGTAAACTGTCAACGATGCGCCAACTATCCCTGCTTTAATAACCCTAAATTTGCCCCTCCAAAATAAGCCAAAGAGTATTTTCGTTGATTGTTAAAAATCCTAGCGTCTCCGACTCCTCTTATTTTGTTGAAGCAGTTTACGATCATCCTGTATTTTTTATTTTTAAAATAACTCTTTCCAATCGATTACAGCTCATTTTGTTTTGCTAAAAATCAGTATCGCTTCCCCTATAGAACATCGTGATTTACTGGTGTTTTTGAGCGATTACACTAGCCTGCAATATTTGGGTGTTGTCATGTTTTTTAGCATTTGATAATGAGGTTTAATGAAAAACGCTGAAAGTACCAAAAAAATCGAAAAAAAAAATTTCTCGAAAAAATTTCTCAAGTGCCAAGCTTAACAAACAGAAGGACCCTTGAAATGCCAACCCTAGTGGAAATGTTTTTTAAAAAAATAGAATAATGTCGCTGATTGAATGTGCCACACGAAGTGAAGTGGAGAACGCTGAATGTGCCACACGAAGTGAAGTGGAGGACGTTGAAAGTGCCAGTGATAAGATTCGCGCGACTGGTGGCCGTTACACAACTTCATCATGATGTTACTGTTTACATCAACGGGATATTTTTAAGCAGGGTGAAAAATATTAAATAAATCAATAAAAGAAGTGTTTACAATTGATAATATTAGGTATTTTTACACTATACGAAAGGAAGCTAGGTATCTACATTTTAAAGTGTTGAACTAAGAGCCTAAAAGGAGAAATTTCCTCTTTTGGAGTTTCAGCGTTTTCCATTTCTTAGTCTTCAATTGATTCTTATGTATTTTGTAACGCTGAATCCGAAAATAGCCTTCATTTTTAACCATCACGTCAGGCTTTTTTCGCAAATCGTAAATTTCAAAGTTAAAAAGTCAAATTATATCGAAAATCTGATAATATAAAACAGATATGATGGTTGTGTTTTTCAGTTTTTGATAATTGATTCTTATGTATTTTGTGTGCTGACTCTGAAACTGTCATTCATTTTTTACCATCGCGTCAGGATTTTTCGCAAATCGCAAACTTAAAATTTTTCAAAAAGTCGAAATATTGCGAACATCTGATACTAGAAAATAGACGTAATTTTTTTTTTTTTTTATATATATATAATCTATTCATCCTTTGGCCTATACTACACATTGTTTTGGCATATTTTCGCTATTTATTTTCATTTTAACTTTGAAATTTACGATTTGGATAAAATTCTGACGTGATGGTTAAAAATGAAGGTTATTTTCAGATTCAGTGCGAAAAAAATCCATAAAAATTAATTATCAAAAATTAAGAAACCCAAACATCACATGTATTTTATAGTATCAGGTTTTCGCTATTTTTCGACTTTTAGGTAGCTTTCTTTACAAAAAAGCTACCTATTGCAGCCGTTCGGAGGAAAGCGATTTCAAAAAATTTTGGTATATTTTCATCGATCATGACTCCCAGACCCCGAAACCACCCTCCGTTCAAAATTGATATATATATATATATATATATATCTGACCTATGTCACACTGTAACTCCCGTAATTGTGAACCGATTTCGATGTAATTCGGTGTGTACATAGTACATACCAATGTCTCGACCGAGTTCGTTGGCCAGCTTCATCCGCCGTTTTGTTTCAAAATGGCGGCCATTTAAAAATTTAAAAAAATTTTAAAACTTGAAATGTGGTACCAAAAAATTGAAAATGGAAATATATTTTTTTCTTATGTATTTGACCTTTATACAAAGATTCCGGAGCAGTTTTTGTTTCGTCTATATCTTAAAAAATGGCTGAGTTATAGCATTTTGAATTTCTAGCGTAGCTGACATTTTGAAACGTCCTGAATTTTGTCACGCGATAAAAGGCGTATTTATGAACCGATTTGGATGTAATTCAGTGTGTACATAGTACATACCAATCTCTCGACCGAGTTCGTTGGCCAGCTTCATCCGCCATCTTGTTTCAAAATGGCGGCCATTTAAAAGTTTTAAAAAATTTTAAAACTTAAAATGTGGTACCAAAAAATTAAAAATGGAAAAATATTTTTTTCTTATGTATTTGACCTTTATACAAAGATTCCGGAGCAGTTTTTGTTTCGTCTATATCTTAAATAATGGCTGAGTTGTAGCATTTTGAATTTCTAGCGTGGCTGACATTTTGAAACGTCCTGAATTTTGTCACGCGATAAAAGGCGTATTTATGAACCGATTTGGATGTAACTTCGTTTATACATAGTACATACCAATGTCTCGACCGAGTTCGTTGGCCAGCTTCATTCGCCATCTTGTTTCAAAAGGGTTGCCATTTTAAAAAAAAATTAAATTTAAAATTCAAAATGAGGTATTAAACAATTGGAAAATGAAAAAGATTTTTTTATGTGTTTGGCGTTGATACAAAGATTCCGGAGCAGTTTTTGTTTCTGAAAATTTGTTCTTTTGTTTATATCTTAAAAAATGGTTGATTTATAGCACTTTGAATTTCTAGCATGGCTAACATTTTGAAACGATCTAGTATTTGTCACGCGATAACACACGTATTCGCCTATTTCGATGTAAGAAGGCATGTGGATAGTATACATCAACACCTCGACCAAGCTCGCTGGCCAGATTCATCAGCCATCTTGTTTCAAAATGGCGACCATTAAACTAAAAAATATATATATATTTAAAGTGAGGTGCAAAAAAATTAGAAATTGAAAAAGGTTTCTTTCTTAAGCATTTGACCTTGATATAAGGATTCAGGAGCATTTTTTGTTTGTCTTTACCTTAAAAAATGGCTCAGATATAGCAGTTTCAATTTCTATTGCGGGTGACATTTTGAAAAATCTGATTTTTTGCCTGCGAAAGCACTCGTATATATCAATCGATTCCGATGTGAGTGAGCATGTGCACAGCAATTACTAAGGTCTCGACCAAGTTCACTGCTTAGCCTCATCCACCATGTTGTCTTAAAATGACAGGCACTTTAAGAAATTGCCGAATTTGGCAGCCAAATATAAGTTACTTTAAAGAAAAGCAGCTTGGATAAAGCTGACTAATTTCGCGAAATTCTCATTCATTATATTGATAAAAATTAGTATTGAATCTCCTATATTCGGTTTCCACTAAATTGAGCTTCGTGTGTTTGAATGATATAATTTGGCTTTTTTAAAATAAGGATTATGAAAGCTACCTCTTCCTCCCGGCACTGGCCGGAAGGACTTTTTATCTTTGTAATGCACGATTTTCAAAACATTCGGACGTGATGGTTAAAAATGAAGATCATTTTCGGATTCAGCTCTAAAAAATACATAAAAAGCAAACATCAAAAGTTGAAAAAGACAACTATCGCAGGCTTGTGTTATTTTCAATTTCAATAGCACTGAAACAATAAAATTGATTTAATTTTTCATCTACCATTGCCGATTGCTTTCCCTATCTTCCCGTTTCTTTAGATTTATAGTCGATGATTTCCATTAATATATGTTTCTGCCGAAGAAACATGACATTGGTTTTACGTTGGTTCGACAGTGCCATTGATGTTTATCGTAAACGGTAAATAATTGCTTTAATTTGTTCTGAGACAGTACTGTCATTTATTTTTTAGACGTCTACCTTATTATTATTTTTTTTATTGTACTTTCTTTTTTTCTTTTTTTTTTGTGCCTTACTTTTTTTTGCTGCAATGAGCTCAAAACTGTTTATAACAGAAACGCATTATAAAACATTCATGAAGATTGGAAGTTAAAAAAAAATTTCAATTTTTTCTACACACGTATATCTTTTATTAAACCTATCTCCTTCATTATCACGTTCTACACTTCAAGTTTCTTGAAAATATAATTCCTTAGGGCTGTTTTCAAATCCAAGCTGGCTGCTTTCTGACACATTTTTAAATTCATTTTTGTTCGCAAACGTATCAAATTGGCAGGTACACTTATTAAAAAATAACTAATCTAACATTTTTTTCCCGAGTTTTTTTTTTTTTTTTTTTTTTTTTTTTTTTTTTTTTTTTTTTATGTACGGTGTTGTTGTAGGCGGAAGATTTTTCATAAAATGCTGTCAAAGATGGTGTTTTGAACCGAACTTCCGGACGCTACGTAAGAATCGAAAAAAAAAAAACTGCCGTTCTGAGTCAATAACTGCTTATAAATCAAGGTTTAATTATTTTAATGAGAAATGAAAAAATGTTGTCTATCTTCCAAGTATAAATCAAAGCGGTGAATTTTCCATAATCAGAGCCCACGCTAAATTAACGCATTTTAACGGAGATTAGGGTCACCCGGGGTAATTCCTGGTCAAAAAGCATCAACATCTAATTATTATAAAAACTATTAAATGTATTGTTCCCAATTTTTTTGTGGAATAAGCGCCCTCTGATGGCTATATTATAAAATGCTTACTTAATGATATATACACTTATAATTAAAATAATTATAATTTTTAAGTGACCAAGAATTACCCCGAAAATGGGGTAATTCTTGGTCACTTCTGGGGTAATTACTGGTCAGCATCCTTTTTCATATAAATAAAGTAGTATAGTTAATTTTTTTATGACTGAGTAATAAAATAAGTAGAATCAGTCTTCTAAAAGTTTTGTGCATCTCATAATTGTGGAATAATAAAGCATAGACTTTGTTTTGGGCATAAATACAAAGGTATTTGACGTGCAAAAGACTCTTGTACATTTTACAAATCATTAATTAGCCAAAGAATTTTTATGCATTTTTACAACATTTATAAGTAATTTAATTAGTATCCCATTGTGAATGGATTTATTAATAAGTTGCAAATTTATTGGTCCATAAAAAATATAACTGAATGTTTGTTAACAATTTTATTTTACTTAGGTCAACTGAAGTTTTCGGTTACTTTTTCAAGAAATTTTCGATACAGACCTTTAATATAATACACAGCATAATAATTAGGTTCCTCTATTGCATTAAGTATATTTTTATGTACCACTTTGGCATTTTGCAATGAGATAGTATTTCTACTTAAATTGTTCAGTCATAGAGCGGGTCTTATTCTCTGAGCACTTACTGTTTCTTTTAAAAGTGTTTAATATAGTAGAGGAAAATTTTATAATATTTTTTAAAGACTATGATATGTCATTAGTTGAAATAAAATAATTAAAACCTCAAAAATGACTGATCTGTTGTGAAATGTGTAAAAATCAAGATCGACGTTTTGCAGAAATTTGAGTAGCAGTTTTGAATCTAATTTCTTTTAAATATTTAATTTCAACTAAATGAAAAATTAAGGCATATATTTCAAAGCAAAGGATTCAAAGTATCTGAGATTTTTTACAGTTTCATAAATTGTTAGAACAAAAGCGAAAATGATCAAGAATTACCTCAGAAACTCACTGACCAGGAATTATCAAGGGTGACTACTTTATTCGGAACTACAATTAACTAAAATGTGGTGAACAGTGTGGTTGCAATTAATTCTTAAAGGTTTTGCGACAATTAAAATCACTAAATATGACAATAAAAGGGAATTAAATGATGATGAAAACATTGACCAGGAATTATCTCAGTGACCAAGATTTACCCCGGATACATGTACATGGGGCAATATTTGACCAACTTCTGTAAATTATTTAAAATAGTACAAAAAATTTCAAGACTGTTTTTCAATAGCTAAAGTAGTTGATAATTGAACCAAAAAGAAAGAAAAGAAAAATATTTAAAATTTGAGTTGTGACAAACATCTTTGTAAAAATGTATCATAACTAAGGCCAATGTTATTTTACAGAAATTTAACAAGCCATTTCAAAAAGATTTTTTTTTTTTCAAAATAAATAAATAATAAACTCATAATTAAGTAGTAAATTCCAATGAGGATAGTTCAGAGTACCGCTATGATTTTTTTCATTTTGGTAAAGTGTTTTTAAAACATAAAAAAGACTGTGACCAGGAATTACCCCAGAAACTTGCTGACCAGGAATTACCCCGGGTGACCCTATTTGGAAGAACATATTGCAGTCGGGAAACTAGTATTGACATTTAATATAAACATTGAATGATTATAAAAAAGAGTTTAAAAGAAAATCGGACAAGTGCGAGTTTTACTGGCGCACAAAGGGTTCCGTACAACAAAGACCTTGTACAAAGTTTAAATTTGGCATTGTGCCAAGACTGCTTCGAAAGGAGGTTGTAAAGTTCCAAAGCCGCCTTGGTCCGTGCCGCTGTTTTCTAGTTAAATTTTTAATTATCTCGTCTAATTACCGGCAATGTTTTTCGACAGTCATTATCAACAATCCTTGGATGATTGCCCGTTGAAAGGTACCTAGAGTGCCCCTCAACCCCCACCCCCTGCTGAGCGCCCGCAAAGTAAAATTTCTGTGTAACGGGAAAATGCTGTTTTGTTAAAGACTATGTGACCTGGGAAAATCGTTATAGTTTTCCCGCAAGGTTTAAATATACTCCTACTACTACTAATTTTTTCATGATTTTAGTTTTCAGTAAATTCTGAAATAGGAAAATTTTAGCGATGCATTTCTGGCGATATCTCAAAAAATATACCTAAAATTAAAATAATTTTTGAGTTCGGTATTACGTCGTCTTTCGAACTATACTCCACACGATGCGTAAATAAATAAATAAAAAAAAATCAAGTAACCGGATTAGCCCCCTTAAATTTTTCCTAAAAATATTTATGAATGGCTGATAAACTATAAATATAGAGGTCAATAGTCTTTATTACTATGGCAAGTTTGATCTTTCCACGTTCCATAGTTTTCGAGAAAAACAATTGTGACAGACGGAGAGACAGACACACGAGTAATCTTATGGTTCCGTTTTTACTTTTTTTTTAAAGTACGGAACCCTGGTAAAACTATTTTCTTTGCTTGTTTTATCTAATAATAATGAAAATTCGGTTTAATGAGTCAAGATTTAGTGTGAGTAAATTCAAAACATTTGCTTAAGTCAGTGACGAGGGATTTTTTTTTTTTTTTTTTTTTTTTTTTTTTTTGTCACATGTTAACTGTTTTTACCCATTGGTCACATAAAGAAAGCTCAAACTGTTTCGGACATAACTTTCCTTCTAAAGTGAATTTTTGTATGGAGCTACTTTGGAATTTTAATGGAAGCTATTATTTACTTACTTATTTATTTTTATTTATTTATTTATTTTTTGAAAATTTTAAAAGTACCTGACACCCTAATAAAATTATTTTCTCTGCTTATTTTAATTAAAATTTGGATTAAGAATCCCGATTTAATGCGAGTGCGAATAAATTCAGAGCATTTACAGTCACTGATGAGAGTCAGTGAGGAGAAAGAAAAAAATATATTTTTGTCATTAGTTAAACTGCTTTTACCCATTGATCACATAAAGAAAGCTCAAACTGTTTTGGACATGACTTCCCTTCTAAAGTGAATTTTTGTATGGAGCTATTTTGGAATTTTAATGGAAGCTATTATTTACTTATTTATTTAGTTTTATTTATTTATTTATTTGAAAATTTTAAAAGTACCTGACACAATAGTAAAATTATTTTCTCTGCTTATTTTAATGAAAATTTGGATTAAGAATCCCGATTTAATGCGAGTGCGAATAAATTCAGAGCATTTACAGTCAGTGATGAGAGTCAGTGACGAGAAAGAAAAAAATATATTTTTGTCATTAGTTAAACTGTTTTTACCCATTGGTCATATAAAGAAAGCTCAAACTGTTTTGGACATAACTTCCCTTCTAAAGTGAATTTTTGTATGGACCTACTTTGGAATTTTAATGGAAGCTATTATTTACTTATTTATTTAGTTTTATTTATTTATTTATTTGAAAATTTTAAAAGTACCCGACACCATAATAAAATTATTTTCTCTGCTTATTTTAATGAAAATTTGGATTAAGAATCCTGATTTAATACGAGTGAGAATAAATTCAGAGCATTTACAGTCAGTGATAAGAGTGAGTGATGAGAAAGAACAAAATATATTTTTGTCATTAGTTAAACTGCTTTTACCCATTGGTCATATAAAGAAAGCTCAAACTGTTTTGGACATAACTTCCCTTCTAAAGTGAATTTTTGTATGGAGCTTTTTTGGAATTTTAATTGAAGCTATTATTTACTTATTTAGTTAGTTTTATTTATTTATTTATTTATTTGAAAATTTTAAAAGTACCTGACACCCTAATAAAATTATTTTCTCTGCTTATTTTAGTGAAAATTTGGATTAAGAATCCCGATTTAATACGAGTGCGAATGAATTCAGAGCATTTACAGTCAATGATGAGAGTGAGTGATGAGAAAGAAAAAAATATATTTTTGTCATTAGTTAAACTGCTTTTACCCATTGGTCATATAAAGAAAGCTCAAACTGTTTTAGACATAACTTCCCTTCTAAAGTGAATTTTTGTGTGGAGCTATTTTGGAATTTTAATGGAAGCTATTGTTTTATTTATTTATTTATTAGTATGAGCAAAGCGAATCCTCTACTAGACTACAGAAATTACATTTTGTCGTACACTTTACAAAAAAAAAAAAAAAAAAAAAAAAAAAAAAATATTCATTATTTCGACTTGAAATTAAACATAAAAATAAATTATGATCTGCAGATTTGCACAATATTATTTTTTTTACAGAATAACGTTAAAAAATTATTATTTTAACTAATTTATTTTACATGTTTTTCCATTACGGACGCATTATTGAAAATAAAAAATGAAGCACGCATATTTTCAGAAGAAAAAATAAATCATGGAGTTACGATTTCTTTTAAGAAATTTTTTAAACATCTTTTTTTAATGAAAATTATAGTATATTTTTAATGAATTAAAATATGTGAAAATTCAATTATTTATATTCAATTATAAAAGTATTTATTTCTCAGTGTTAAGAATTCCAATACACAATTTATTCTTATTATGTGAAATCATTTACGCAGACGATACTTACGCATTTTAAAAGAATTATATTATGATTTTTTTTTGTAAAGTGGCAACAAAAGAATTGTAATCAAATAAAATTAATTGTTAAATTCATTATATAAATATTTTGCAAAATTTTGTTTCGAAAATATTTTTATTTATACCAGTCTTATATCATAAATAAAAAATTCCGAGGAAATTCTTAGTTATTTAGCTGAATTTACATTTCTAAAATTAAAATGCTCCAAAACATAAAGTAACGTTTTTTCTTAAATAAAGATGCAAAAATAATATAAAAAAATATTGTTACTTTCAAATATTTATCTTATGAAATAATGCTTCGCGTATCCAAACAAAGCATGAGATTTGCTAGTTTATTGAAAATTTTAAAAGTACCTGACACCCTTAAGGGTTTACTTAAAAAGTGTGCCTCTATGCATGCTTAAAGCATGAATTTTCTCTCTCGCTGTATTTATTTACTTGTGGAATACCTACATTTAAGTGAAGCTGCTCTTCTGGACACATCGCTAACAAATTGAGTTAAGCCTTTTCTCTAGTTGACATTAATCTTCTTCCCACACGAGAAAGAGTTTTACTTTATTTTTAATACATATCATCTTTCCACCTGGGCGGTTAGAAAAAATAGCAGGCGTAGTTGGAGATTATATTACTATCGCGGGAAGATTATTTTCGGTTTGTTTGAGGGGATAAGGGAAAGGGTAAAACTCAAATAGGATTACAGTAATGCTTTGGGAGTTTTCAAATATTCAGTATTTTTTTTGCTGACTCTCTTAATATGAGATTAAGATGACTTATACGTAATTACCGCCGAAACGTGAATTGAGATTAGCGTTTGGGGCTCATTCGGAATTTTTCTGCCCATTTGTGTTATTATGGTGACAAGCATTACAGTCTCAATTAACTTACCTAAACCAAGCATTTAATTGCTTGAATAATTAGATAACGTGTATTGCCCAAGAAAATTACGCAAAAGTTGTAATATAAAAGACTGAAAAAAAAAATCCGTTTCACTAATAATTTAGGAAATATTTTTCAACATTACATTTTCACAATTTAAGTTTCGCATATTGCGTTATCTTTCTTTGCAAAATATACGTAGAAAGTATTAAAATTACGCACGCAAACACTTGTCACGGAGATAAAATATAATTCTGAAATTATATATATATATATATATATGTGTGTGTGTGTGTGTGTGTGTGTGTGTGTGTTATATATATAACTGATAAGATGCTCTATAACTTTTTGTCAATTAGTATATTTTTCCCTTAGTTGCTAAATCAGTTTTGATATCTGTCCCAAGTAGCACTTCAAATCGTTAGAACTCCATAAGAGATATTACCAAGTATAGGCCTGTTTTCGATAATCGTAAGTGCACACATGTGTTCGATGTTTGCGGCACTTCTCAAACACCATAATTTCTCGCCTACTTCAAATCCAAATTAAACTCAGAAGTAACCAGGGGTGTAGTGGAGAGTATACGGAGGTATACGCCGTATACCTTCTGGATTTTTTTAAAGAAGCTCCGTATATCTTTCGTTTCTCAAATAAAGTTATAGCGTATACTCGAGGCATGACGTTAATGACTTTAATGTACACCCTCTGTCTCTAGCGTGTACCCTCTAGATTTTTTACGACTACAACACAACTAACATCACATGGACCAATTATCACATATTTATAACTTTTTTAAGCCTTGTAGTGCAAGAACACTTAACATATTAAAGTAAAAGATAATTGTCCGAGATTACTCTCAAGCTTCTACTTATAATAAAACCTGAGTGCAGGAAACTGTAGGTAACCATGCCGGTGCGAACCACTCTGGTCTGCGAATCAACCGTAGCTAAACGTCATGTTAGACTTAATAAAAAACATATCCTAACATATGACAGCTAAATGATAATTTTTTCTACTTGAAATCATATCTGTTCAGCATATTTTCATATAAAACATGTGTATCATATCCATTTATAATGTATTAAGTTCTAAATTAAAATTAAGCTATTATAAACTTAGAAATCAGATCTAAACAAACGTTACTGTTGCCATTCAGATTCAAATTCCAGCAAATCTACAAACAAATGAATGACTCTTTGAACGCTTCATTAATATATATATATATATATATATATATATATATATATACATGTTAACGCCGATGCTGGTTTAAAATATTTGTAAAAGTATATTAAAACCTCTAAATAGTTTTACTTTGTTTAAAACCTTCAAAAACTATCCAATTAAGTTCTAAATTTAAGGGCCAAATCAACAACAACAAGTTCTAAATTAAAAATAACGGATAACTATCACCATTTGATGGAA
Source organism: Maratus speciosus (assembly GCA_963932465.1). NCBI lineage: Eukaryota > Metazoa > Arthropoda > Arachnida > Araneae > Salticidae > Maratus > Maratus speciosus. The sequence continues at coordinate 236,178,577 of OZ010797.1, read as the reverse complement.
AAAAAAGATATAACTTTCGCTCTAGGAAGGTCCGTGCAAGCACACTCGCACAGTATTACATGCATTTTTAATTTATTCAGAAGGATTATTCTTTTGCACAATTTCAGATTTCTTGTGACATTTGTTTTCTGTCTTATCTGACAAAGTAAAAATTATCCGAATTTGAATATCTAAAACTTTCAAATGCATTTACAATAAAGAATTATTTCAATGACACTTTAGCATTATTTAAAGGGAAATTAAAGGGACAATTTTTTCTGCACCGAAGGCTGGAGCAGCGCCTCTGTAGGCCGTTTTAATTCCCAATAAATTAGGAACTTATGTCTCTTGCTAATTCTTTTGGCGTCAACTTTCTGTTGTAATCGTACTTTTTTTTACAAAGCATTTAATCAGATTTGAAAACATTGCAAATAAAATTAATATTTCTTATCGGTGAAGCATATTTTAAGTATAAAAGTAATAAAAGTAAGTATAAAATTATGAATTTTAACATAGTTTGTAGCGAAAAAAAAAGTTACGCTAAACAGCAAATTTTTAATGTAGAGGGAACATAAACAAGCATTTTCGTCATAGAATGTGTAGCTAGAAATGGCGCATTTCAGCGCTGGTGACTAAATTGTAATTTACATAATTTCTTTGTTCTAATCATAAAAAATCAAAGGATGACTTTTTGATTAACAAAATGAAAGAGGCACCTTTTTTTCTTTTTTCGAGTCAGAAAAATATTTTTTTAACTATTGTTTTGAAGATTTATCATTCACTTTCCGTCATTTTAGATAGGGATTATATACTAGACTAATATAAAACCGTCTAAGGATGCAAATTGTAATAAAGTAGTCTCTTCAAGTGGTGCTCTTCTCGTAGAAATTCTAAGAATTCAGGCAGCTTCATTAGCAGTCCTTAGCCCTTGCGAACAGCCGCTGCTGGGAACTGCTGGGAAATGATTCCGCACTGGATGACTCTGATCTCCGTCTAATATGTTCCTCTACGGCCAATAAGGCAATGTACGTACGAACTGTGTGTGTGTGTGTGTACGTTTTTAAAGTAAGAATGACACCAACCACGATTCCAAAACCTAGTTTATAAGAGATACTATATATTTATTTATACAAATATTCAGTCTTATTTCGAGTCTATACACACGCTCTGTACATCGCTTAACATACTAAAATTTAACTTAGTGAAGAACCTGTAACGCCATTAACCCCTTGGGGACGAGCGACACGCATACGTGCCGCATGAAGCACTCAGAATCCTTGTTTTTCCTCATCAGTAAAATTTTACTGTAAAATTTGCCTTATTTAATCAGCGCATTTTCTCGATTCAAAAAGGCACAAATTTCTGTTTTTAAAAAACGGTGACAAACAATTAAAAATTTCGTAAAAGGCTCCCGTCCCGAAGGGGTTAAAAACATTTCAATTGACAACTGACTACAGATGATAATCCATTCGATAATTAATTATTGTGGTATGTGTGCAACGTTGTATAAAAAATGATATGTATCACATTCATCATACATGCTTATTGAAATTTCGCTCTTTTTAAAATTATATAGCATCATTCATACGCATTTTAATCCCTTAATTCTCGCTCCCGTGATATTCACGGGCTGTGACTTTTATTCAGATTATTCCGGTTTGTTTGATTCCCACCAGTTTTATAGAATAGTGTAGTTGGTTTTATTATGGTATTATGTTGTAGAATATTATGGGCGTTGGGGCCCGGTGGGCGAAAGGCAAACTGCCCCTTTTCCTAGAACTTCAATATAGCTTTTTGAAGTAATGTTTATGAAAGAAAAAAGAGAAGAAGAAGAGACTCGGACTAAGGAGGTCGTCTTTTTGTCTTGTGGATCGAGCACGAACTGTCTCTGAGAGCCGAGGGGTACGCCGGGCAATTTAACGTTGATGGAGCTGTTTATGCCTGATAGGAGCTATGATACAGAGAACCCCTCCGGTGGAAAGTGACAGTCTATAGAATTTTATATGAATTGGGAACACTCGTCAATACTGTTTTGTAACAGTTTCTTCAAGTCATCGTTTTTTCTTTATGAAAGACTGGACGAGTGTGTGTCTTATGCAGAGAGACTGTCGATGAGATTCTAAAGATGCAACGAAACTGTCGATAAGATTCTAAATATGCAGTGGGACTTCCAGTAAAACAACAAAAAGAATAGTTGAACAATCGTCAGCATGCACAAAGATTTAAGATAGTAAATAAGATGTGAGTGATTCGCTAGATTATATTCGGGACTCTTTAAAAGGTGAAATAAACTAAGAATAATCTACCTCCCCCTAAAGATTCTAAGTATCGTGTATTGATGCTTGCACAGCTTCCAATACTAATGTATTACGTTTTTCCAATTTCAAGTTTCTATATATATACATTTGAAGAGACTGCCAACAAAAAAGATAATAGAGTGTAAGATCATGGTTTCGGCATTTACCCTGCTCAATGATGTGTAACGTAAGTAACTTTTGCATTATTGTTTTGATATGTTGAAAATATGTGTTTAAAAAAAAAAAAGAGTCATGCCAAATTAAGCTCTACTAAGTATATGTTTGTAATGTTTATTGAATTGAATACTCTTTGCAATATAATAGTAATTTCTCGAAGCTTTTGAAAGTTAATTTGAAGTGAATTCAGCTATGTATATATAAATTTGATATTTCTATACTAAAATTTCTTTGCAACAAATTGTTTAAAAATAATAGAAAATTCTTAAAAAAGATAGGAGTTAAAACTTAATAAAATGATATTAAATGTATTGCTCTACTTTGTGTTTTTTTTTTTTTATTTATTTAACCAATGTAATCTTTAAAAATGAAGTCTTAATATCATTGATAAATAAAATTAGTACAAAAAAATCTTAAAGTTTTATAACTAGGAATAATTATTTCTATCAGATTTTAAGTGAGGAATATTGTGTGAAACGGATTGAGGGTTTTGTTACCTTTTGTGATTGATTTAAAAATTAATTTTAATGGTTGTCATCCCTCTTATTATTTTTCTTTTCTGGTTGTATTTGTTTTAACTCTTAAATCCTTTGAATTTGATAGATAAGTATTATGGTAACAAGATCCATGCTAGGTGGAAATTCATGAGCACATATATTCCTTGAGAGATTTGAATAAAAATAAATTTAATAAATAAATAATTTCGGAAAAGAGTAAGTATTGCTCATTAAATTTTTTAAAAAACTGAAATTGATATAATTGCTAGAATGTTCAGGGCAACTCCTAAAATATATAAAAAAAAGAAAATAATTCAAGAAGTAATTTTGTTTGGAGTGAAATTCATCAATGGAGTTTAATAGTTTTTGATGCAAGTAATCTGCTATACGATTATATGGCCCCTGGATTTGAGAGTATAAATGTAGTCACAATTTTGATATTAAATCTTTTTAAATTATCAAAACATATTATTTAATATAATGCAGACTCAAGAGTTTGCCTTTCGGTTATGAAGTTCTGTGGTAATCAATTTTGCTTTTCTTTTTTATTGTGAATGCATTGAATTCTCAAATTCAGTAGTGTTGGTGGTTTTCTCTTCATAAGTTGTGAATGGTTGAGGATGTTGTTACTGTTAAATAATTAAGGTTTAATTTTACATTTCTTATAGAAATATTCTGATTTACTTAAAGTTAATTTATGTATCTCCTCTCTGTTTTATTTTTATTTATTAGTAATTGTTCTAAGAGTTTTTTAAAATCAAATTAGTTTCTTTCTAAGCATATTGCTTATTTTAATTTTCCTCTTTTTGTAACAACATCCAGGTTTTGGTAAACTGTCCACACCTTGTTTAAAAATTTAAGGTCAGGTTAATATCATTAGTGACAGTTAATTGAGTAAATTAAAAGTGAAGTGTAATTAGAAGAAGAGAAAAAAACACTCAACAATTATATTACCTGTCATTAAATAAGGTGAACATTGCGTTTTCAAAAAAGTTGGTGCCAATAAGCAATTTTAATTTTTAAACCGTAATTTAATGCGAGCGTTAAGGGGTTAAGCAACAAAGGCTATAGACGGACATGTACACGAATTCATTTGTGGAGCCCTTATTTGAACTATTCAAACTATACAAACCAAATAAGATAGTAAAATTTTGCTAATCAAGAAAATTCCTTTGAATTTTGTTGTTTGATCTTATATAAATCAATCGATTCTAAGCACATCTTTTTCAGTAGAAAATGTTCAACATTTTATCGGAACAATATATCGTCAGTACCATGCCAAACTGTCCAATGTGAAAACAGTGGGCTACTTTTTTTAAATTCGGATTTCTTGATTGGCACCACTGTTTTGAAATAGTAAAATCGCCTTATTTAATGACATATTAATTAAGGCGAAAACAAGGGGAATTTTACCATTTCAGAAAAGTAGTGCCAATCAAGAAATCTGAATTTAAAAAAAGTAGCCCACTGTTTTCACATTGGATAGTGACATGGTACCGACGATATGTCGACTTAAAATTATTTGAAATAGTCATTGCTTTAAGTCTTTGTGACTCAAAAAATCCGATTTGAAAATATTTAATCAGATGTTAAAATACATCATTTTAAGCATGTAAAAGATATTCTTTTAAAAATACAACATAAATATATATATATATATATATATATTTTTAATCTAATTTTTATATATAATATAAATTTTTAATCTAATAGTTACCAGAATTTTTATCGTATATGATGGTCGTGCCATCAATGCTAAGCTCTGTTGCCAGCAGATGGATCGCGTCTACAACAAATTGGTGCAGAAGTATGCAAGATTAGTCCGCCAAAAGCGCGTTTTGTTTCAGCAGGACAATGCCAAACGGGTTCGTGGCCCAAAGGACCAAGGACAAGTCGAAATTCTCCCATACCCGCCTACAGTCCAGACGTGGCTCCATCCGATTATGGCCTCTTTCAATCAAGGTAACACTTTTTCAAGGGCCATAAATTTGTATCTTTTAATGAAGTTGAAGCAGCATGTCAAGAGTTTTTGGATTCCAAGAAGCCGCCATGGTACTTCCAGCAAACCGGAATCTGGCAGAATGATGGCAGTAAGTCGTGGACTATGATGGTCTCTACTTTGAAGAATAGTCCTTGCTGCTTTTGTTGTTAATTTGCGCATAACAATGCAACTTTCACAAATTTCCCAGAACTTTTTGCTCTACCTAGTATATATTGACTAAAAGGCACTTTTCCCACAGCTGCAATAAACAGAAAATTACGCACTTCTCATAAATATTACCAATTTCCTTATATTCAAAATTGTAAAGTATACGAAATCACCTTTGTAAAATATCTATTTTTGGACGTTTCCAGCCTTTTTAATTTTATAAAATTTACGAAATTCTTTTTAGCAATAGCGATGCTAAACTGCTCAAATGTTAAATAAAACTTTGGGTTGAAATTTTAATTCAGTATCGCCGTCCTTTGAGAATTCTATGAACAACTTATGTTAACTGTTGTGTTAGGAGATGGCAGCAATAAGCAAAATCGTCTTTTAACCCTTTATCTACTGACGGTACTTATAAGTAGCATTAAAATAACTTGTTACAAAATTCATTTAATACAACGATTAGTTGTAATGCAGTTTAGAATGAGTTATAGATACATTACTTTATCTTGCTCCAAAAGCATTATTGGTTACACAAAACAAAAATATTTTTAAAAGAATGATTTATTTTGCCTTTGCATCTTTTCAGCTTTCTTGGCGTTAGAGGTGGGGGGGGGGATAATTTTTCAGTTCGGTAATATTTCTATATTTCAATTGTAAGAACATTATATTTGTACATTTTCTAATTCTACAAAATGCTAAAAAAAATATTTAAAATAAAAGATTTGAGCGGAGTTATAAATATTGCACAAAATCCCTATAAATTCAAATTTAATGAATCCTTCTATATTCTTCAATCCTTCTAAAATTTATTAAATGATTATGTAAATCTTTTAATGTAGTTTAAACAATTCACGAAAAATGCTTTAGAACATAAAATTTTCAAGAATTCATAATTCAGTACATAAAGGGTTAAACACTGCTATATAAGTAACATTGATTTGTGGGCATGTTTACAGATATGCAACGTGGTGATACAAAGGGTTAACACTTAAATGCATAGAAATGCAAATTTGCATCACTTTTTATTTAACTTTTAATAAATAAATTAAGTTCTTAGCAACCACTATATTTATATAGAATTATTAATCCTGTAGAAATTACAAAAATATGCTAGTAAATAAAGTTTAAAATCTATCTTAAAATTTCTGTTATCTAATCCTTAACCTATTTATGCCTAGCGCCCCATTTTTGGGACGTTTCGAATTTTGATAATTTTTTTTTAATTTTCTTCTTATTTATAACATGAAAATTGTATGAAATAATTGTCTATAAATGTCTTTATCTATTACCGATAGATGACAGCATAAGATTGATATTTATTTGCTTAAATAAAGGCCTATTTTCTGTGTTTCTGTTTATAGACTTTTCATTTTTCAAAATAGTGAAATGTAAAAAGTAAGTTTATTTGTATTTTTTCTATCAAGGATCTAAATAAATAAGTCATAATCTTAGCTTGTAGACTTCAAATATGTATTTTTCCATATTGCGAAATTATATGTTCAAACCTATTTTTTATGCATGTTTGTAACGTACAAAATATAAGGCACAACGCGCAAATGGGTACATATTTCTATTAGACATTTAGGGGACAGTTATTTATGTAAAGTCCTTTTCAAGGTGATTATGAAATAAATTGTTTTTTAGCCTCAAATACGATTATTCTTAATTTATTATTAATAATACTTATAATGTTATTAGTCTCTGTAAACAAATAAATATATATATTTTAATAATTCATAAAAATGCTAATTATACAGGGTTCGTACGGGTACCGTTATTTTCAAGGCCCAATATCAGAATTTTTTTATAGAAAAATAAATCTAGTTTAAACGGACGAAATTTCGCCTTATTTCAGGAAAGATCTTCCATAAGAAAATACTGGTACCGAAGAATTTCTTACTCTAGAAATTCAAGCACCCGTACGAACCCTGTTATAGTATATAATAAATAATTTAAAAGCTTAATTTATATAAATTTAGACAAAACATATATTTATGCATTTTTCCACATATAGATATTCCCATATTTAGTGCGTTTACATTTTATCAAATAAATACAAAAATGTTTTAGCGTAATTTTTTTTCAGTTTATTTTGCAACATTTTAAAATGATTTTACCAACAAATTTGAGAAAACAAAAATTCAGGCATAAATGGGTTAATATAAGAATAAAAAACACAATTCTAAAAGAATAATTCATGCATTTAAGGGCTAAAAGCTTCAAATAATTAGAACTAATAAATGCTATGTATTCAAATTCTTTCTTGAATATAAGCATCACAGACAAACTTTTCAACAGCTACAAGACTAATTTTCAAAAGGAAACAAATACTGTGATCTGCTTCAGTAGCACATCTAAAATTCACGAGTATACGTGATGTTTTCGAAATTAGTGCGTAGCCAAACAGATGGAAGTCATAAATACTTTCAACTATGTTGGAATAAAGTCTAATAAAAAGAGACATTGTACCGGGTAACGCAGAAAGACCGAGAAAACGGAATGAAAAATTTTCACTATACAGGTTTCCCCGGTTTAGTATGGTTAAAAATTCCACGATATTGCTGCACTATAATCAAGATGTAAATTGAATGGAAAGAAATTAAATAAAACTGCCATAAAGCCACAACTAACTTTCTCATAAAACCAACATACATAAATAGACAGCCTAATAATGTAGTATGACAAGTTTTTCATGTATTATTGTTAGAAAATACATATTACAGACCATTTATCTATATTATCCTGTAAAAATTGCAAAAATATGCTTGTAAATAAAGTTTAAAATCTATCTTAAAATTTCTGATGCCTAATCCTTAATATAAGAATAAAAAAACACAATTCTAAAAGAATAATTCATTCATTTAAGGGTTAAAAGCTTCAAATAATTAAAGCTAATAGACGCTATGTATCCAAATTCTTTTGTGAATAGCATCACAGGCAAACTTTTCAACAGCTACAAGACTAATTTTCAGAAGAAAACAAATACTGTGATCTACTTCAGTAGCGCATCTAAAATTCACGAGTATACGTGATGTTTTCGAAATTAGTGCGTAGCCAAACAGATGGAAGTCATAAATACTTTCAACTATGTTAGAAAGTCTAATAAAAAGAGACATTGTACCGGGTAACGTAGAAAGACCGAGAAAACGGTATGAATAATTTATCACTACAGGATTCCCTCGTTTAGCATGGTTAAAAATCCCGCGATATTACTGCACTAATCGAGATATAAATTAAATGGAAAAAAAAATAAATAAAACTGCAATAAAGTCACAACTAACTTTATCATAAAACCAACATACATAAATAGACAGTGTATTAATGTAGTATGACAAGTTTTTCATGTATTATTGTTAGAAAATACATATATTACAGCTTAATTTGAAACTTTAAAAACATCATACATAAATAGATAGTGTAATAATGTAGTATGATATTCTTTTGCAAATTTGCATCACTTTTTATTTAACTTTTAATAAATAAATTAAGTTCTCAGCAAGCACTATATTTATATAGAAATATTAATCCTTTAAAAATTGCAAAAATATGCTAGTAAATAAAATTTAAAATCTATCTTAAAATTTCTGGTGTCTAATCCTTAATATAAAAATGAAAAAACACAATTCTAAAAGAATAATTCATGCATTTAAGTGTTAAAAGTTTCAAATATTTAAAGCTAATAGACGCTATGTATCCAAATTCTTTTGTGAATATAAGCATCACAGACAAACTTTTCGAAAGCTACAAGACTAATTTTTAAAAGAAAACAAATACTGTGATCTACTTCAGTAGCGCATCTAAAATTCACGAGTATACGTGATGCTTTTGAAATTATTAGTGCGTAGCCAAACAGATGGAAGTCATAAATACTTTCAACTATGTTGGAAAGCCTAATAAAAAGAGACATTGTACCGGGTAACTCAGAAAGACCGAGAAAACGGAATGAATAATTTATCACTACAGGTTTCCCTCGTTTAGTATGGTTAAAAATCCCACGATAATACTGCACTAATCGAGATATAAATTGAATGAAAAAAAAAATAATAAAACTGCAATAAAGCCACAATTAACTTTCTCATAAAACCAACATACATAAATAGACACTGTAATAATGTACAGTAATACCCCGACTTACGTCACCCCGTATTTACGCCGTCTGGCCTGGGGGAAAAAAATTCCTTAATTTAGACGCACTTTGAACTTTTTTGAAAACTTTTGGAAGAAATTTGACATCTCAGATGCAGTCACAGTCATGGGGGATTTATGGAGTGAACTTCAGCAAAAAACAATGAGAGATGCTTGGGAAAGACTGTGCCCTTTTCCTTCGCAGAGACTAAGAAAACATATGAAAATTGCGATTCTGTATCTCTCATAGTTGATGAAATCGTCGAAGGGGGAAGAGAACTCAACTTAGAGATGGATGCTGAAGGACATGTTGAGCTCATAAATTCTCCTGATCCGGAATTAACCATCGACGAACTTATCGGATTAAAGAAACAAAATATTGTCGAAGAAATAGATGAAGATTTTGAACCTAACGGATGAGCCTAAGATTATGACGGTTGTAAAATTAACCTAAGGGCTAAACATTATTAAAGATGGAATGACGGCTCTTGAAAATATTGATTCAGACAATCAAAGTGTAGCAACGAGTAGAAAAAGCTTAGAAAACTCATTCTATTGTTACAAAGAGCTTCTAAGAGAGAAAAAAAAATAAAACATTGTCGGTTCAAACGTCATTGCAAGATTTTCTCACGTGTTCAAAGACTCGAACCGGGCAGCTAGAAGAACAATAAATTATAAGTTAACAACTTAGTGATTTATTTCAAATTCTTGTATTGCAAACGCATTTTTTTCCTAATGTGAAATGCATGTAACACAATCCCCAAATGCAATAGAATATGTTCATTTAAATTTTGGAGAATTTGTATACTTATCCTTTTTTGTTCATGTTAAATGTACCTCGACTTACGTCGCTAGTTTTGGAACGAACTGCTGACGTAAGTCGAGGTATTACTGTACTATGAAATTTTTTTTTCATGTATTATTGTTAGAAAATAAATATTACAGCTTGATTTGAAACTTTAAAAGCAATATACATAAATAGATAGTGTAATAATGTACTATGAAATATTTTTTTTTTATTTACTATTGTTAGAAAATACATATTACAGTTTGATTTGAAACTTTAACCCTTTCAGGGGCAAGGCACTTCGGTTAGTAAAATATTGAAATGTATGACTGACACCGGAATTCAGAAAAAAAATTATCTGAAAATAAGTAAAAGCTTTTCTTCGAATACTTAATAAAATGAAAATTTTCAAACCAAAATTCTGGTGTCAATGTTTCATTTAGGTATTAAAATTAGGTGGTCCAAAAATGAACCACCGCCCTTGAAGGGGTTAAATAAAATTTATCTACTTTTCATTACAACATATCGTCGGTACCATGTCAAACTATCCAATGTAAAAAAAGTGGGCTACTTTTTATAAATGCAGATTTCTTGATTGGCACCACTTTTTTGAAATAGTAAAATTCGCCGTATTTAACCTTATTTAAGGACATATTAATTAAGGCGAAAACGAGAGAAATCTTACGGTTTCAGAAAAGTGGTACCATTCAAGAAATCTGAATTTTTAAAAAGTAGCCCGTTGTTTTCACATTGGACAGTTTGACATGGTACCGACCATATAAGCTACATTAACACTATATAGGCCGCTGACGCATTTTTACGTCATTTATAAAACTATCGTTAAGAAATTGTAAATTCTTCCCAGAAAAGTTTGAGCAATTATTTTTTGTTATTATAACAACTAGGGGAGCGGACCCGAGCTCCTCGGGTTACAGAGTATATGTGAAACCCTTTTTTTTTTTTTTTTTTTTTTTTTGTAATTACTTTTTTACATGTAGTAATGTATATTTTAAATTGCCCGCTAACATAAAAAAGAATTTTTATCTGAAAAATATCAATTATGCAATCAAATAAAGTTTTGAAATTTATTAAAAGCGACACTTTCACATATCACCGCATGCCAGGAGTTATTAGCCTAAGATTTTGAAACTTGCGGCAATCTTTCCGATCAATTCATTGCTTTAAGCGCGTTGTTCAATCACTTGTCTGTTAGATTTGTTTCTTATTTGCATTATTGTGTTTGTATTTTTATAGAGGAAGTTTTAATTTTGTTATAGAACATTAGACGGAAACAAATGCTGAACTTTTTACATTGTTTTAAGGGCAAGCGTATTAATCTTTCGTAATCGAGCTACACGTGATAGATAAATTTAAAAATTAATTCATGCTTGAAAATCTATACATATTATGCTATCGTACGTGGCACAGAAATCGCGATTATTTGCTAATTGTTTAATGGCAACACCTGAATAAAACGCATCTCATTGGTTATTCTGTAATATTTTTAAAAGGGAATAACAATAAATAAAAAAAGTTTAGTTAATAACTACAGAACAAAAAAATTTATATAATTTAAAAAATAAAATAAAAGTAAATAAACAATTTATTAATTAATAAACAACAACATCCGAGTTACCTTATCAAGCAAAATAACGACACTTTGGCGCCAGTTAAGTACCCCGGCGCGTATATGACATTGGCGTCAGAAAAAAATCGCGCCAACGTGGTGCGTATATGATATCTGTGCCGTCTTTTATTCATCTCATTTAAAATACAGTAAATAAATAAATAAATAAAGGTATTTTTCCAGTATAGGTACTTGGCGAAATAAAGAAAAGGTCCAAGGCGAGAAAAGAAATTTGGCAACCTATTTTCGGGCAATCAAAATATTTTTTTCGAATAAAACTACATTAAAGCTGCTATGACCGCAAAAAGTTCGAACTTTTATGTTAGCTGGGCGCAATTCTCGCCAATAGCATTTTTTATTTTTCGAGTGGTAAATCAAAACAATGCTTTGATGTTGAAATTAAATGGTTTATGGTATTTATTCTTTTCTTTTCCTTTTCTTTTTTTAAAGAATTTCTTTTTAAGAGAAATTCATGAATTTGAAATGTTTCAGTTTTAAATTAAAGTTATCCATTTTAAAATGAGTGAAATGATTATATTTTAATCTAAATTAATGATTTAATAAAATAAAAAAATGCGACGGGTACAATGTTTGGCGATTTATCACCTGTGCCCGACTAACATAAAAATATCGAATTCTTGATTTCTCTATCAGAATCTTCCGATTTGGCAAAGTATTGAGCAAGTAAAATAAATTTTGAAAAAAAAGTAACATGATACAATGCCTAGCATACATTTAAAAGGAGACCAAACTGCTTGCCACGATTAGTTATTTTAAAAATCGTAATAACTCAGTCAATTAAGATACAATTTTCAAACAAATTGCATTTGATAGTAGATTTTCTTTCTCTATTTGACGGTGTAAAAATTGAAAACGTGCGATATTTGGAAACTTAAAAAATCGCTGACATAGCACGCATTATAATTTCAATTTTTTTTTTCAATTTTTATGAGAAAATGGCCACAAAAAGTACAGTAATATATTATTTTCCTTCCTCCGTGATTATTTTCCCTCTACCTTCAACACTCCATGACTTTCAACAGAAATGGAGTACTTCAGTTGCCACAATTACAGAAAATGTATTAAAAACTACAAAAATATTAATATCTCAAAATTAAATTGAGATACAACTTTCAAACAAATTGCATTAAAAAGTACATTTTTTTCCTTATACGACGGTGTAAAAATTTAAAATGTGCGATGTTTAGAAGTTTAAAATTTTGCAGTAAAGAAAATTGCAAAACGAAAATTTCATTTCAAATTTCAAAGTGTTGCCATTCGCAAAATGACGTATGCGTTACGCACAGATATGTTTGTCCTTTATAATATAGATAGATACATATTTCGTGAATAAAATGAATGAAAATTAATATTAAAATTTTTCTGGTGTGAACTCGAAATTTCTCAATAAAATAAAAAAAAAAAACCGCTAGATTTGGCAACACTGTTTGCGACATGTATAGTTTTAATAAGTAAGTATCGAGAAACATGGCAAAGTTAATTTTAACTTTATTTCTGCATTATTAAAATTTTTTAGGTTATTTATGTTAGCTTACTTACCATTTGGTTAATTTTTAAATGTTTACAAAACTGGATTTAAAACGCATTGTAATACAATTTGATTACTTAAACTTATATATATTTTAATTTATTTATGCAAAAATTTATCAACTGCAATTACACAGTTGTTTCTTTTTTCTTTCTGAAATACATTTTTCTGAATCACAAAATTTATCTTCTAATCCGCGGTGCGCATACATAATTCTACTGATGTCTGAATCTATGTTTATCAAATGCTGTCTGAATTATTCTAATTTTTGAAAAGCTTCTTAAAATTCTTTAATGTTATCTATTTTTTCGGCATTTTCTGGAAATTTTATATGTATTATATTTACATTCGTCACTAATAAAAAGGTTTGCCGCACTAACTCAAAATAGCATTAAGCGAGTGATATTATGATAATATGATTAACAAATCATCATATATCATTTTTTGCACAATTATAGATTTTATCTAAACTTTCTTTCCTTTTTAAAAATATATCTATAGACATATTTCGTATTCTCTTTTTCGCTTAATAAATAACATTCACGTTGACGTTCCCAGATTTACCCCAGCTGTTAATAGAATAAATCAAAACAAATCACCTTTCTCATCCTAAAATCTCCAACAAGGCTGATGCATACCGTTAAGGGTGTTCTCAAATCCAAAAGGGCAACTTTCTGACATAAGTTTAATTTATTTTTGTTCGAAAATGCATGAAACTAGCTGGTTTTGTTGTTCAGAAAATATGTAATTGAGCTGTTTTTTCCATTTTTTTTTTGCAAACGCAATAGATCTTTCAGAAAATAATGTCAAAGTGGGAGTTTTGAACTGAATTTCCGCGCGAAGGAAGAAAGAGACTCAAGAGCGGGCGAAAAACGTGTTTGTCACGTGATCAAAATTCCTTATAACTCAATAGGTAATCGATTGATCAAAAAATGGAGAAAACAGTTCAATTCTAAATCGCTTCCATGGGCAGGCTTTCCAATTTTAAACCTTTCCGTTAAAAAATGAATTTGTAAATGTGTCAAAACGTTTTGCGCTTGTTGAGCAGAGCAGTTAAGAACAGCCAAATCCAAAAGGGCAACTTCCTGACATAAGTTTTAATTTATATTTGTTCGTAAATACATGAAATTAGCTGGTGTCGTTGTTCAGAAACTATGTCATCGAGCTGGTTTTTTTTTTTTTTTTTTTTTTTTTTTTTTTTACATTTTTTTGCAAACGCAATAGATTTTTCAGAAAATAATGTCAAAGTGGACGTTTTGAACCGAATTTTCGTGCGAAAGTAGAAAAATCACTCAAGAGCGGGCGAAAAACGGGTTTGTCACGTGATCGAAATCGCTTCTAACTCAATGGGTAATTGATTGATCAAAGAATGGAAAAAACAGTTTAAGTCCAAATCGCTTCCATGGCCAGGCTTTCCAATTTTATATCTTTCCGTTAAAAAATGAATTTGTAAATGTGCCAGAACGTTTTGCGCTTGTTAAGCAGAGCAGTTAAGAACAGCCTTAACGAATTAATAAAAAGATAATCTCTGACCATGTACTCTTTTGCAGTAATAATTTAAATATTATTAAAGCTCAAATTGATAGTCAATACAAATGATTATTTCGGTCTCAAAGATCTACTATGTTTATATTAAAAAATGCGTCAGGCATTCATTCATTAATATCTGCGTTGTTGCTTTGAAATATAAATTTCCCATTGCTCATCCTTGCATCGTATAAGTACGTTAAAATTTTGAAGCGCCAATTTACGGTTGCTTGGCTGCACTGTAATTCGAAATTCCCTTTAACCCTTTATCTCTGACGGTACTTATAAGTACTACTCACTTTAAAACACTAGTAAGTGAAGAGGTTCTAGATTAGGGAGTACTGGTCTATTTGATAGGCTTACGCGCAACGACGCAAGTAAATGAGTTACTGAAAAGGTTATTTTTTTTTTCCATTATTGATTGTTTTAAAAGACAATCTTTCAGAAATTACTGAAAAAGTTGGCGTTTTGAACCGAATTTGCGAAGGCGACAGTCAGAGAAAGAAAAAAAAATTGCCGTCATTTGACGATAATCGCCCATAACTCAAGGTATATTCAAGGTAAGGCCCATAGCTCAAGGTCCCATTTATTAAAAAACGAAAAACACTGACTGAAAATCACTTCAATAATCATGTGTGCAAGAGTCATGCTTTTATGTTTAAAAATGAGTCCATAAATATCTCAGAAATTGTCAAGTTGTTGAGCGGAAAAAATATTTTTTTTAGAACCGATTCAAACCCTTTTGGTTTCATTTATTTAAATCAGTTATGTACGTAGATTGATTATTTAGTCTCATTCCTTGTGCATTAATCATGAGTCACGCTCGTGATTAATCACAAAGGTTTATTCAGGGCTCGCCAGCGTTCCTAAAGTTTTCTAGATTTCTCATCACTGTTTCAAATAAAAAATCGTCGTGATAGGTTCCTTCAACATAGAGCGATCGTTCTTAGAGCGTGCGAAGTACTGGTTAAATTTGATAGCGCACACTAGCACTACTTTTCACTACTACGGCCGGTATGCAAAACAGAATTGATCTCAAGCGCACAATATGTAAATTTTGTTCGCATACATGAGCGCCACTCTCCTCTCATGCGACGAGTTGTCAAAGTTAAGAGCTGTGGAAAGGGGGGGTGGGGAGAATAACTACTATATATGTAGAAATTTAATGCACATTGATTTTGACGAATAAATGTACACTGTGGTCGGTGTCTAGAAGTAATTAGTCCAGGCAGATTCTTGAGGGAATCTTAAACTTTAATGTTCTTGAATATATGGATGAGGTATTTACAGATGGGGTATTTACATTTAGATTAAACATGATAATTATAACTGGCCGGCGGCATTCCACCTTAATCAGGTCCGTGACCCGGTATTCGGTCGAACAGCGACGTTTCAACACGTCTGCTCTCACGAGCAACCAACAGTCATCTGTATCTTTCTCACAATAGTTTTTTGTAAGTTTAGCAGTTTTTTCGATGACTCAGAGGTTGGGGTGGATCGTCAAGAGCCTCATTTAGAGAATTCGCTGGTCTTTGCAGTGCAGAGTTCAAATTCTGTCACCACAATTCGGCCTACCTGACAGGGCTGGGTCCTCCCAGTCACCCATCTCCTTTATATACCTGACTGGTACTGGACTACTTTTTCCAGAACGTGTAATATACACACAAAAAAATTCACAAACAATATATAAAACAAAATAATAGTAAAATCAACTACTAAATACTGCATTTTAAAAGTTTTCAGTCCTTGACCAATATTTTTAGAGTTAGAAAAATAATAAAGTTTTTCTGCTTGTCACTTGGAAGTAGTTATTTTCCACAGTTTATTCATAATAGTAATTTAAAAAAAAGATATCAATAATACACAGTTTAAAAAAAATATATAAAAAACACAAAAATCACTTAAAGCTCAAATATTTCGTCTTAGACAGTAGAAGTCCAAGGCTTCATGTGATCTGCTGCCGTCGACGTCGTATTTGGACCCTCATGGTGTCCAACTTTACTCACGTTGTAGCGATCGTTGCTTTTTACTGCAGTAATCTCATAGGGACCAAGAAACTTAGACTTTAGTTTGGTACCTGTCCCAAACTGTGTTTTTTGAACGGCCACCAAATCACCGAGTTTATATGTATTGGCGTTTTTTCGCCTTTTGTTATATGTTTTCACGTTTTCCTGTTGTATTTTTAGTATGTTTTGCTTAGCTATTTCTCTATTCAAATTCCCTTCCGATATGAACGAATTTAATTCCTCATCCTCTAACAGCGTTTTGATTTGCAGATCTGTTTTCTGCCGCAGTTTCGTTCCTGTCAGTAGTTCAAAAGGTGTAAATTTTGTACTCCTCGATACGGTACTATTCATGATGCGTTGGTACGGGCGCGACAAATTCGTACCATTTAGTGGGGGTCTTCTACGCTAAGTTTTGCTAAAATTGGGATAAGAATTCTGTGCATTCGCTCTATTTGACCGTTTCCTCTAGGTATCCCTGTTGTTATGGGAATATGCTCTATGTTCTCTTCCTAATAATATTTCTCAAAATCAGCAGAGGTAAATGCTGGTCCTTTATCGGTAATGATTCGCGATGGATTTCCGAAAATATCATGTTGTCGGGGCAATTTATCGATGACTTCTTTAGCGGCTGTAGTTTTAACGGGGTATAGCCAAACAAATTTAGTAAATGCGTCCACAACAGTAAAAATATGATTGTAATTTTTATTTGTAGAATGCATGGGACCAATGTGATCTATGTGATAGGTCTCGAGGGGCATATTTTGTTTGGGGATCGGGTTTAACAGTCCTTCTCCTTTTCCTTGCTTTTTATTGCAAAGTATACACTTTATGCAGTTGGCAATGACACTTTCAATTTGCTTTCTTAATTGGGGTATAAAATAATTTTCGTTTAAAATAATTTCAGTTTTAGCCACTGCGTAATGACCTTTGTTATGAACATCGCGTATTATTTCCTTTTGCATATTGGTAGGAATCATCAGAAGTTCTCTATCATTTTCATATTTGTATACGATGTCGTTTCTTATAAAATATTCTGAACTTTCATTTTTTTCAATTAACTTTTTTATCGCTTGTATGTGTTCGTCTTCTTGTTGTGCATTCTTTATTTTTAATGTTAATTCATCTTGCGATCGGGTAACTATTAGAACTGTATTTCTACTTAATGCGTCTACATGTTTCATTTGGGATCCTGATTGGTGGGCAATTTCATAATCAAATTCCTGTAAGAATAGAGCCCATCTGTCTACTTTTGGCGTAATGTCTTTTTTGTCCAGTGTCTTTTGAAACGCGGAACAATCTGTCACAATTTTAAATTTCATGCCTAATAAATAGTTTCTGAATTTTTTAACCGATTCTATTACCGCGAGTGTTTCCAATTCGTAACTCGAGTATTTTGCTTGAGTAGGTGTGGTTTTACGGCTCATATAATGAATAGGATGTAAGTTTTTGTTTTCATCTTCTTGTAGTAGGACACTACCAAAACCTATGGCGCTTGCATCAGTGTGCAATTCTAGTCTAGCGCCTCGTTGGAATGTATGCAATACTGGGGGGGTTAACTAGTTTTTCTTTAAGAGTCTCAAAAGCTTGTTTTTCGAGGATTCCAAATTTAAATGTATTTCCCGCTTTTAATAAATCGCTTAGAGGTCTCGCTATAGTTGCATAATGTGGGATGTATTTTCTGAAATAAGAAGTTAAACCCAGAAAACTGTGTAATTGTTTAAGGGTGCGGGGTTCAGGAAAATTCTTTACTGCCAAAGTTTTGGCTTCCGAGGGCCTAGTAGTTCCGTTTTCGATAATATAGCCTAAAAATTCAATTTTCCGTTTAAGGAATTGGTATTTTGCAAAATTAAATTCAAGTCCGTAATCCGATGCAACTTCTAGGACGCGTTTCAGTTTTAAAAGCGCTTCTTCCTCAGTCTTCGCAAGTACTATGACATCGTCTAAGTAAATTAATATTACTTTTTCTTTAATTAACTGTTTAAAAACAGCTTGAATATATCTCTGAAAATTCTGCGGGCCAATCGATAATCCGAATGGAAGCTTTAAATATTCGTACTGGGAGTTATGCGTGACAAATGCTGTATATTTCCTACTCTCCTCTGCTACGTCTATATGAAAAAAAACCATTTTTTAAATCCAATGTAGTAAAAACCTTCGCTTCCTCAATGTTATCTAAAACGTCCTCTATTCTTGGCAAAGGAAAATTATCTCTAATTATTTTTTTATTGAGGGGTCTATAGTGTACACATAATCTCCAAGAATTATCTTTCTTTTTCGCTAACACAATAGGCGATGCATAATTAGAATTACTCTCCGTTATAATTCCCATTTCCAACCATTCTTGTATTTGTTTGTCTACAAATTCCTGTTCTGGATATGCTAACCTACGCGGTCGTTGCGTAATGGGAATATCATCACTTAATATTATATTTACTTTTAACTCTGTGTCCTTAACCATGTTTGGCTAATAATTAATGATCAATTCCGTTAACTCTTTCTTAATAGTGTTGTTTGTAATGTGGTTTAGCTCAACTTCCTGAAAATTAATAGAATTAGCTGTCTCAGCTAAATAAATATCTGTGGTTTTCGCTGAGTCTAACTGTAGGACAGAACGCTGTTCACTTTCCAACAAACAATTTTTATCAGAGCTTAATTGCATGTTTATTTTTTCACTAAAGTTGCAAGCTCTTTCATTTTGATTAGTTTGCTCCTTTCTCACCAATTCAGCTGTCGCAATCGTTTTCCTTATCGTGGCATTGTTTTGCTTTTCTGACCGCAACATCGCCTGAAATTTGGGTGTGACATAGATGACGCGTCTGGTTTTTGTCATGACTGTTTCTTGTGGGAAAACAGTGACGTAATTCACCCTAACTTCCTTCACTTTCCGTTTCCCTGTAATTTGCAATCCTTTTTCTGACATATTGAAATTTACCTGTTTCAAAAAGTTATTTCCTAAAATTATAGAATGGCTCAAATTTTTTACGACGTATAAATCTGCATTCACTGTGTAACCATCTATTTCAATTTTTACGGTCTTAAATCCTATGGGTGTAATTTGGCTACCAACAATACCTGATAAAACCAAATCATTTTCATGCAATTTAGGGCATCCCAGGGCTGTATAAGTATCGTTGCTACACATATTGACGTCACTTCCTGTATCAATTAAAGCATCCATATTTTTCCCTAAAATCCCCACGCTTTTTATTATTTTATCAACCGGATTTGAGTTATTGCTTACGGCAGCATTTGCATTTTTAGGAGAATTATTTGTACACTGGTCAGACCTGTGGCCAGGAATTTTACACTTCCAGCAGACCGGACTTTCTTTTTTTCGGGGGCAATCTCTAAAACGGTGGGAAAGTTCATTGCAATTGAAACAACGGATTTTTGTATTTAAATTCTTTTGGGGGGTAGGCGTGTAGTTTTTCTCATATGGTACGCGACTAATGTCATTTCGATGAAACGCTCTATTATTTTCACTACCTTGACGTTTTCTAAATTCCGTGTTTGAGGGCTTAATTTCAGTTTTCCGTAAGTTAATTCTGGCGGTTTCAAAATCATCCAATTTATTGGTCAAATCTTCTACACTCGTAATTTTTGGCAATTCGTCACAAAAGTGTTCCTTCATTTCTATTATCAATTTTCGCCTAATCTGGTCAATGATTAAAATATTTTTTAATTCTTCGAACGTTGATATGTGTAATCCCGACAACCATTCATTCAGAAAATTTGCGATTTCAAATGAGAAATCTTTCCATGACGCTGAATTTTGTTTTCTATGTAAAAAGAATTTTTGCCTGAATTGCTCTGGTGTAAGTTTGAAACGTCTTAAAAGTATTTTCTTTACACAGTCGTAATCACTGGATAGTTCTTCACTTTCACGATTTACTAAACTAACAATATCAAGCGGTAACAGTGCCAACAGATATGTAACCCATTCATCTTTTTCTATCCCAAGACGCTTCGCTTGCCGTTCGAAAAGGGTTAAGTAAATGCTAATTTCTTCCTCCTTATTATATCTATTTAACAATTTTAGAACATCGGAACCCTTTCCGGCGATTATAGATATTGAATTATGCAATTGGGTATTTTGTGTCTTTTCCAATTGTAATTTTCTTAACTCAAAATCGCGATTTTCGATTTCTTTTTGTTGCAACAATTTTTCTTTCTCTTCCCTTTCGCTTATAATCCCCTCTAGCAAATTTTTTACTAAATCCTCATTATACCCTTCGGATTTTAAAATTAAATCAGTCAGTTGACTTTTATTAGCATCATCTCGAGGACTTAAACCTAACTCGATTACCACAGTAACCAGATCGATCTTTTTAGACCTTATTAAGTGTGCCATAATTATATCTAACCAATTAACACATAAATAAAATATCTTAATATAAATCAATAATATATAAGCACCCGATAAATCAAATATATCTGTATATATAATAATATTAACAGTTTTCTAAAATAGACTTACTTTGTACCAGATTTTTCCACAAAAAAAAATAAATATATATATTTTCTTCACAATATAACAATACAAAAAAAATAATTATTGAATACCAATTTTATAAAAACTTGCTTCCCTCTAAATATTCTCACATAATATATATTCCTTTCTTTACACATGAAAAAAAATAACAAGATAAAAAAAAATATATCGTTAATACTTTTTTCTTTCAAAGAAGCAAAAAAAAACATGTATTTCTTACGAAGCAAAAAAAACCCCACCTTCCTATATTTCCTCTTCGCAGACACGTCTAAGCAAGTGCCTTATTTCTTTTATTAAAAAAAAAGTGCAGAACAACAAAAAAATCCACTTCTGCATAAATTACTAAAATATGCTTTTTCTTCTGGCGTACACAACAGAAAACTCACTGTACACCTTTTATTAACACAATTCAAGCACTTATGGGGAAAAATAAAAAACGCACTTCCTCATTTTATCACAAGAAAAGAAGAAAAAATCTTTCGTCATATAAGACGGGAAAAAACTTTCACCGCTCACTATTTAGGTCAGCGTATATTTTCTTCTCGAATACTAGAAACGACCTATTAAAACTTTATCAGATGCATTTTCACAAATGATTCATCACAGAACACTCCACTTCGATCCTTCCCGCATGAGAAAAATTTTCTTCTTTCCAGCTATAACGGAACATTCGACGAAAGCAACTTTTTTCCTTTTCTTTTTTAGAACATCAGAATTTCTTTAGGACATCAGAAAATTTTTCACACAAGTTCAATCCACACTTTGCAGGTAAATATCCCGGCCGAGCCCCCAATCTGTAGAAATGTAATGCACATTGATTTTGACGAATAAATGTACACTGTGGTCGGTGTCTAGAAGTAATTAGTCCAGGCAGATTCTTGAGGGAATCTTAAACTTTAATGTTCTTGAATATATGGATGAGGTATTTACAGATGGGGTATTTACATTTAGATTAAACATGATAATTATAACTGGCCGGCGGCATTCCGCCTTAATCAGGTCCGTGACCCGGTATTCGGTCGAACAGCAACGTTTCAACACGTCTGCTCTCACGAGCAACCAACAGTCATCTGTATCTTTCTCACAATAGTTTTTTGTAAGTTTAGCAGTTTTTTCGTTGACTCAGAGGTTGGGGTGGATCGTCAAGAGCCTCATTTAGAGAATTTGCTGGTCTTTGCAGTGCAGAGTTCAAATTCTGTCACCACATATATTTTTTATAGTAATTCTTAGTTTCTATTATTCATTTCATATAAAATTTGCTTAGGGGGCCATCTACATATTAAAGCGAACCATAACTTTGTTTTTTTCAATAGCAGTGCACAATTCTGACAGCATAAATGAACTCTACACCCTTCAATTAGCCTAAAAACAAATTTTTATGCAATTCGTACGATAAGTTTACGAGAAATTAATTATTTTAAAACCAGCGTATTTTAAGGGCTGTATCCAAATTGAAGTTCCGTACTCGATTGTTAACCGAGAGAGCCTCCTTCTTGATCAAGGCACCTTAAGCAGTCAATGAAGCCTGCTAGATTACAGGACAGCAGAAGAAACTTCAAAATATTTAGTCACTTCTATCATAGACGGCCCCTTAAACCATCATTTTGCCGTATTTTAAGCATAATTTGAAAACTACTTGGAAGAAAAATTCGAAATGTTGGATTTCCATAAAACAGGACTTAATAAATCTAAATCCATCAAAAAAAACTGTAGGTTGCAATTCTTTATTTTTTCGATTATTAATTTCATAATTCATAATTCATATCATAAAATTATAAAAATTGCAAATTCAACGTATTTATGTTTGGGTATATTAGTATTATTGCTACACAAAAAATTAGCACATTAGAAGCATAATTTCAGGAGATATAAATAAAAATATGAAAATTTTAGAAGCACATTAGAAGCACTAAATTTTGAATGTTTATAATTCAAAAACTTATTCAAATGACTGGAAATTTTGTGTCTAAGCATAGTTTGAATCGAAGATTTGAAATATCTCGTTAAAATTGGGTATTGCCATTGAAAAAAATGAAGTTTGGATTCGTTTTAATATGTAGATGGCCCCGTAAGCAAATTTTATATACATCATTTAAAAGTAGACATTATTTCCAATCGCTCGGTACCAGTAACTTTCGTCTACGATAATTTGTTGAAGAGTTAGTACGGGGTATTTATTTTTTCCACGATTGTACCTCTAAAGCTTACATTGAATGCATAATAAAAGTTATTTATTTGTATACATTCAAAATAAAAATAGGGAGTATGCCAGGCACGTATTATTCTTAAACGGGTGCGCAAGACATAAAAGTTTGAAAATCGCTTATTAAAGAAAAGTAACATAAATCTGCATGGAACACAAATAAAAATGATAAACAAGTAGTTTAGACTTTTTTAGAGTTCCGTACTTAAAAAGTGAAAACGGAACCATTATAAGGTGACTCCTGTGTCTATCTGTCCGTCTGCCACAGTCATTTTACTTGTAAACTGTAAAACGTGGAAAGTTCAAATTGGGGGAAGTAATAAAGACTATTGACCCACATATTTACAGATTATTAAACATTCCCAAATATGTTTAGGAAAAATGGGCTAATAATGTTACTTGGAAAAAAAATTTCTTTTCTTTGTATATCGTGTGAAGTATCGTGGTAAAGCTTTCGTAACGCTGAACTCAAAAATTCTTATCTTTTAATTTTAGGTATTATATTTTCAGGGATATCGTCGAAAATGTAAAGCAAAAATATGTCCTCCCCCCCCTCCCCAACTATTTCCGAATCTACTGAAACTAAAATTATGAAAAAACTAGAGGTAGTAGACGTTTATTTAAATCTTGCAGGAAAATTATAGCTATTAACCTATGTCACATAGTTTTTGAGAAAAGCGCATTTTTCCGTTACACACAAATTTCGATTTGCGGGCATTCAGCAAAGGTGTTGAGGAGCGCTGGGGGTACCTATCGTAGCAGAAGTATAAAATCACTGTTGATAATGATTTTCGAAAAAAAAAATCGTTGGTAATTAGCCAAGGTAAGGCCTTTAAAGACACGGACGGTTTAGAAATACATAATGACAAGGGCAGCGTACTCTATGTACCATCGGCTTTTAAAGCCTAGATAACACCTTTTAATGATATATTTGTGTAATGCAATGCCCAGTAGCAGTATAAAAGCAATAAACGTCAAATTATTAAAATAGACTAATTTAATTAGAATTAATCACATAAATACCATGGGATTAGTTAGCATTTAGTGGATCTCTCAATATGCCTCCCGTGTCTTTAAAAGTTAATTAAAAACCTATATGTAACAACGCGGCACGGACTAAGGCGGATTTGCAACTTTGCAACCTTCTTTCGAAGCGCACTTAGCACAATGCCACGTTTAAACTTTGAACAAGAGTTTTGTTTTAGCTACACTGCAAAAAGAATTTATTGTTACTACGCTGAACTTTGTTTTATGACATGCCAAATGAAGTTTAAATATGCACTACTTTTCTTGTCAGTACCGAATTAAGTTCATCATAAACAGATCAGGATAAGATTAGAAAACGGATTTTACAGAATAGCAATATTTGATATGATTTTGGCTTCATATCTCTTTGAACTTTTATGGTATACCCATTCATACTTTTCTATTATATACAGCTATACCCAATCATACATTGTACGGTTTCTTACAAAGTCTTGTTATTCTTTTAGCAACGATTTTTTTTCCAAAAATACAGTTAATAATTCATATATTTATTGTAGGAACACTTTGAGCGCGAGTAATATACGCACTTGACCATTTATTTCCCTTTCTTTTGAATAAAAGTGGAATTTAGGTAGATTTTATTACTTTCAAAATAGCCATCTCAATTTTTGTGAAAAGTATACTATTTTTTTAATTTTGTGAAAGCAGCAAATGGTAACGTAATTGTTTTCTTAAAACCTTACGAAATTGTGTCAGAATTCCACTATAAGCTTATCTTCTTCTCATTTTCCCTAAGTGTAATTTGAATTATTTATAAGAAAACTATTTTGAAAGTATGTTTCATAAATATAAATTGGGAATACTCTAAACTGTATTTTGGTACAGAGTAAACATATAATATCCAAAGAAGACCAAATTATCTGTAAGCACTATCAAACTGAGAGGGGAACGCCCCTATTTTGTTGAAAATAAAACCTTTTACTTGACTTGTACTCGGAAAGGTTTCTATTTATACATAAACTCAACCCAAACCAAGGACGAACTTCATCACGGAAGTTCGTAAAAGGAATATATTTCTTGAAATTATACGGTTTGAAATTGAAAACCAGTGATTTCGATTCAAATAAATGTTCAAGTTAATCATTATACGTAGGTCACAGACAAATTCAAAATGGCAGAGAAGGTTCAACGCCTGTGTTATGGGGGAAAAGCTGTTATCGATATTATTTCCGTTTCACTTTTGGAAAGATGTGCTATTGAATTTTACGCACGCAATATTAGATTTATTTTATGACTTTTTTTTCTTAATGTCTGCCATGCTCCTAAGAGGGGGGGGGGGTGTAGAGAAATTGCATTACAACAAATATATACACACACATCTACAATTTAATTAATGTTCTATAAAAATGTACACGAAAATACACCCTACTAAACATCGATTATGTGCATTACTATGGTGTACCCTAAAGTGCAGGGCAATCATTGTTTTTTTGTCTATCGCCAGTTTCAAAAGTCTTTGCTTGCTGAAATTCCTTGTCAATTTAAAGATTAGGTATTAATTCTGGGGGATGCCAGTCCCCCACCCCCCTCCTCTACACACACCATCAACAAGAATTTACTTTGCAATTGAAACCCGCAAAAGTCTCTAAACTCTGACTTTTTTACTTTCTTCTATCTTTACAAGAAGAAAGTATTGGATTCGTGAAAATTTTCGACTTTCGATTTTCGACGGATTTACACGTTTTAGCGGTGAGAGATTCCGAAAAACATGTTTTTACAAAATGTCTGTCTGTATGTGACACAAATTTTGTGGGCGCTCTATCTCTCAAGAACTAATGCACGGAATTCAATAAAAATTTATATTCAGTTAGTCCCTGATATAAATTATTGCTGATTAGTTTTTGGTGTAAATCGCTCAACAGGTGGCGCAGCTATGCAACATTTTCAACGATTTCCACAATAGCTCAATCTCCAGAACTAATGCACGGATTTTCATCAAACTTCAGATTCAGTGAGTCCTTGACATGAATTGATGTTTTAAACCCTTTGGTGTAAATCGCTCAACAGGTGGCGCTGCTTTGCTGCATTTTTTGTAATTTCTGAAATAGCTCTATCTCAAGAACTAACTTAGCAGTTAGTCCCTGATATAAATTATTGCTGATTAGTTTTTGGTGTAAATCGCTCAACAGGTGGCGCAGCTATGCAACATTTTCAACGATTTCCACAATAGCTCAATCTCCAGAACTAATGCACGGATTTTCATCAAACTTCAGATTCAGTGAGTCCTTGACATGAATTGATGTTTTAAACACTTTGGTGTAAATCGCTCAACAGGTGGCGCTGCTTTGGTGCATTTTTTGTAATTTCTGAAATAGCTCTATCTCAAGAACTAATGCTTGGATTTTCAACAAACTTCAGATTCAGGTACACCTGGATATGAATTAGTGCTCTTTATGTTTTGGTGTAAATAGGTAGCGCTGCTATGCAGCATTTTTCAGAATTTCCACCATAGCTCTATCTCAATAACTAATGCAAGAACTTTCAACAAACTTCAGATTCAGGTACGGACATGGTGTCGCAAACCACTTATTTATCCTTTTATGTGCTGAATTATGAATTCATGAAAATTTTATCTTCTAAAGCATTTTTCGTGAATTTTTGAAACTACATTAAAAGAATTACATAATCATTTAATAAATTTGAGAAGGATTGAAGGATTTAGAAGGATTAATTAAATTTGAATTTATAGGGATTTTGTGCACTATTTATAACCTCACACAAATATTTTATTTTAAATATTTTCTTAGTATTTTGTGGAATTGGGAAATGTACAAATATAATATTCTTACAATAAAAATATATAAATGTTTCAGAATTGAACCCCTCCCCTTCCCCAACTCTAAGAAAGCTGAAAAGACGCAAAGGCAAAAGAAATCATCCATTTAAGAATATTTTTGTTTTGTGTAACCAATAATGCTTTTGGAACAAGATAAAGTTATGCTTCTATAACTCTTTCTAAACTGTATTACTACTAATCGATGTATTAAATAAATTTTATAACAAGTTATTTTAATGGCACTTATAAATACCGTCAGTAGATAAAGGGTTAATAAAAAATACAAGGTGTTCTACCGTAATTCAACTTGGTTTGACAGTAATAACTTTCAGAAAACTGAAGTATATTATAATGAAACTTTTAATAGACATGCTCACCTTTGTTGTACATGTGATAACAGCAAAAAAAAAAAAATGTGGTACAAATTTACATTATACGTTTCAGCAGTATGCACTTGAGACTTAAAATTTTGCATTGCGATTATGAGTTCATAAGGTATCATCGATTGCATCAGCACTCTGTTTTTCCAAATATTTTTATGATATTATTACATGTCATGCAAAACATGGCACATATCGTTACAATTTCATTTCAATATTTTTATTTTTATTAAAATTACTAGCTGAAATACATGGCGTTGCCCAGGGTTTTAAACATGTTTGATTAGAAAAATCAATTTTAAAATTAAGCATCGTACGGACTATGAATTTCGCGCAAATATGCTTTATTTTTTAATATATTGAAAGCCTTGAGAAATTTTGCTTTTATTTCAGTATTTAAAAATATTTCCTAACCCTAAATAAATATAGTCTTGATTCTTGAAAAATTTTTTTAAAAAGAAATGTAAATTCATGAAAAGCCCTCCATGATATCACTTTCTCTTGTAAAAGTCATATATTCGTTTTAAATATGAGGTCATACGTGAATTAACCTATATTATTCGCAACTAAAAAGAAATGGCGCATCTAGTATTTGTCAAGAATTAAATAAAAATCATGCACTCGTGACATCATAATTCCTTTTTACATTTTAACAGAATAATAAGGCTACTATAATTTGTGACTCGTGCTTTAGCCAGTATGTACATGTCAGGACACATTGCCGTTATCATTATATTTTTACGCGTGAAGGTTTCGCGATGGTACTGCATTTGAAATTTGGTAATTTTTGACATTCAATATTTTAAAAACGGCATAATCATTAGATTTGAAATTTATATCAAGAAAAATACAATTTTTTACCTTTCTAACGCAGTATGTCTAACAATTTTCTGACAAATTCTTTTCGAACTATTAATTTTTCAGTAATTTCAAATGTTTCACTTTCCGAGATTAATCTGTGGCAACGATTAGCGAAAAAGCTAGTCGTCAGCAACGCGTAGCTTTTTATTAAAGAGGAGTACCGTGAACTCGAGTTCAATTAGGATTAAACACCCTGTATTTGTGATTAAATAAGTGGTTTGCGATCCCATTTTTTGTCCTATTGAGGCCTACCATCACTCCTTTGGATTTGTCGGTCGAATTCAGCAACACTGTGTACATTATAGGGTAATTCCGGGATTTATGCCGCACATTATTTTGAATTTGTGTATAAAGTAGTAAGGTTGACATAAAAAAAAAAAAAAAATCATGCTGTGCTATTTAATGTTTAATATACAACGCGTGTACTGCGACAAAGAAATTCAAAACAAATTATTAATATTTTTTAACATTTTTTTTCCTAAAACATTACACCGCGGCGCGTCACCCATACATTCATGCTGAGATGCCGAACTTGAGCAGTAGTTATGCCGCGCTTGTAATAAGAATAGAATGAAGTTATAAATAAAAATATTAAAAAAAATATTCATATCTGGACTGTAATTATGGATGTAATAACAAAATAAAACTAAATGAGTACAATGAAACGTATTAGTAGATTCAAATTAATATTTGTTGCCTACTTTCACTATTAAAATTATCGACATATTTTTTTTTACATGAAATTTTAATTGTTATTTCAGCAACAACGTAACATCAATGTATTAGAAAGGGAAAAGAAAAAAAAGTAAAATTGTGTTTACATAATTTATTTGTTAACCCTTTCGGGACCGGTGGCTTTTACACACATTTTATTCGGTTGGTACCACTTTTTTAAAAGAAGTTAACTTTACTTAAATATTCATGAAAATGCTCTAATTAAACAAAGCAAATATTACTTTTCTTTTTACTGGTGCCAGAAACAAATTTTGTAAGCTCTTTATGAAGGTGCGTTATGCACCTAGGGTTCCGTTTGGGTTAAGAGATCGACTTCAATCCACAGTAAAAGCGTCGAAAAAGTGCAGTCTTTATGTAATTACATTTAAACACATGATGCAACGAAGCCAATTACACTTCTTCTTTTTTGGAGTAGCTTGCAAAGAACGTCTGCGTTACACGTAATCCATTTTTTCATTATTATCATCTTGACTTGCATCTTTCTTGCCCTTTTTACTTTTTATTTCCCCCTTTTTCTCCTTTGGTTTTAGTAAACTTGATAACATGTCTAACATGGTTAGTCTGTGCAAAAAGAAAAGGAAAAGTTAATAACACTTAATCATCCCGTACAAAAGAAATAGCGGCATGTATACCGGAATAGCAGTGAAGCATGTATCTTATTTTGCATGGTGCAGACGTCGGCCATCACTATTACCTGCCATCGCTAAGGGGAATGGCGTAATCATACACACAGTACTCTATACAAACGCTACACTTAGTTTTGACTTCAAAATCATGCATGCATTTAGTAATTAGTGTATGAAAAGTATTTAGACATAACGTGTTTAAAAGTTTGGACAGTGAAATCACGCACTTACGTCAAATTAAGGATTGTACTTCTACAAGTAAACATCGAAATAGGATTCACGCTATATACTGGTTAAAATAATCTCACTGCGCACCTATACTGTGCGTTGGACGACCATCTATCGATAATTACAAGAAATAGAAGGGGTGCGGCATCTATCCCGCATGCGGCGACTCTCCCGGAGTTACCCTACTCTTATTTTTTGTTTATATTTTATTGTCTAAGTTTTATTCTTTAAAATATTTCATTATTGCAATTTCACACCTAGTTGGCCTATATTAGTGGCTTTATTTATGGTTTGACACCTGGTTCGGCATTGTTTCAGTTTCATACAATTTGGCTTATTTTGGCGAGCGTTTATTGGCGCATTTTTAAATCCATTGTTATTTCAACTCGTATACAATTGTACGAATTACAGGAATATTTGGCGATTTCTCACGAGACGGGCTAACCGGGAAATGTCTTAAAATTAATGTATTAATTTATAATTAGGTACAAAAAATATTAAAATGTTGTAAGGTCATAAGGAACAAGCCTGTTAACATAATTTTTATAATTCTACCACAGGAAGAAGTTGGGTTAAGCCTTTATGTCCCGACGGTGCTTCACAGTGTCATTAAAATAACTTGTTATAAAATTCATTTAATACATCAATTTGTAATAATACAGTTTAGAATGAGTTATAGATTCTTTACTTTATCTTGTAAATAAACGGTCAAGTGCGAGTATTACTCGCGCACAGAGGGTTCCGTACCATAATATATGAATTAGTAAGTGTATTATTAAAAAAATACCGTTGCTAAAAGAATACTAAGGCTTTGTAAAAACTATACAACGTAGGGTTGGGTATAGATGTATAGTATACAGGGTGCAAAGGAAAGTCCCTTTACCCTGAAAATACTTGCGAACGGAGAGAGCTATAGCTATACAAGTGAGGTAACGGTACAGTAAAGCGACTACGCTCGACCTAATGCAAACGACAGCAGCACCCCTTGTGGCGAAATTTGGAAAATATTGCAAATCAAAAACGAAAAGAGGTAGAGCAAATTTTTCAATTAGAAAGTTTTAGAGCATCAATTAATTAGTACGAAACGACATTTGGTTCACACGGATAAGATAAATCGCCGCCTGCAAACCCAAAAATTTCCGAAATCGATGAGCGACGATTCTACTTTACCTATTCACATTCCGGAAATGTAGCAGTGCACAATTGCATATTGTGACGCTGTACTGTGCTGTAATGTCTGTAAAGATTTAATTTCCAAAGCATTTAAAATTTTAGAATAATCCTTTCAGGGCCAGAAGAATTCTATTCGTAAACTGATGAAATAATTGACTGACACCAGTCTATTCAAACGAATTTCTCAGAAAACAAAAACCCGATAATTTGCACTTTCATTACAAAAGCAAAATTTTATTAAAATATTCTTGGTGCCATTAGTCAGTTTTGGAATTAAAATTAGGTGGCTAGACCGTCTAGCCACCGACCTTGAAAGGGTTAAATCTATGTCGTTGTATTGAAGAGGCTTGCAATAGACGTCCCATGCTGAGAAATGTGTATGCAGAATTACTCTCACGAATAAAAACGTGTATCGTGAGCAATGGCGAACTTTTCGAACATACTGAATATTAACTTTTTATCACTGTGAGACAGTTTGTCTTTTTTTATGTGTGATGGTATCAAAATACGTGGGTGGGGCTTGTGAGTGCTTAAGCCATTTGGTAGGCCTCCCCACCTAGCTGACCCTTGAGATAAGTACTGTCGTTTTCATTAAATCGGGCGTAGTCGCTTTACTATACCGTTACCTCACTTGCATAGCTGTAGCTCTCTCCGTTCACAAGTATTTTCAGGATAAAGGGACTTTCCTTTGCAACCTGTATACTAGAAAAGTATAAATGGATATACCATGAAAGTTCAAAGATATATGGAACCTAAATAGTAGAAAATATAGTTATTCTGTATATTTGTTATTTAATATAGTTTTTAGTTAACCTATAAGACATAGTAGGTGTATTGAGAGAGCCACTGAATGGAAACTAGTCGCGAATCCCATAGTATTTATGTTATTAATTCTCATTAAATTAGTCTGTTTTTAACAATTTGACGTCTTTGCTTTTATACTGCTACTGGGCATTCCAGTACATAAATATATCCTTAAAATTTGTTATCTAGGCTTTAAAAGCCAATGGAGCCTAGAGTACGCCATTCCTGTCATTATGTATGTCCAAACCGTCCGTGTCTTTAAGGGTTAATATCTCGGCTAATTACCGACGATTTTTTCCGAAATTCATGATTAACAATGCTTTTGTACTTCTGCTACGATAGGTACTTCCAACCTCCAGCTCTGCCCAACACTTTTGCTGAAGCCCGTAAATCGAAATTTGAGTGTAACGGAAAAATGCCATTTTCTCAAAAACTATGTGACTTAGGGTAATCGCTATAATTTTCCTGCAAGGTTTAATTTAATGTCTACTACCTCAAATTTTTTCATAATTTTAGTTTCAATTGATTCGGAAATAGATGTGGGGGGGGGGGGGGACATATTTTTGCACTACATTTTCCACCATAACTTTGAAAATATAATACCTAAAACTAAATGAAATACATTTTTGATTTCAGCGTTACGAAGGCTTTCACACGATACCCCACACGATATACAAACAAAAGATTTTTTTTTTCAAGTAACTTAATTAGCCTCTCTACATTTTTCCTAAATATATTTATGAATATTTATTAATCTGTAAATATGTGGGTCAATAATCTTTATTACTTCCCCCAATTTGAACTTTCCACGTTGCATAGTTTACGAGTAAAAGGGTTGTGACAGACAGACACAGGAGTGATCTTATAATGGTTCCGTTTTTACTTTTTAAGTACGGACCCCCCCCCCCCCCCCAAAAAAAAAAAAAAAAAAAAAAAAAAAAAAAAAAAAAACATTATTGGTAGCACAAACCCAAAATATTTTTAAAAGAATGATTTCTTTTGCCGTTGCATCTTTTCAGCTTTGACGTTAAAAGATTGGGGAGGAAAATTTCAGTTCGGAAATATTTTTTTTATTTCTATAGTAAGATTATTATATTTGTACATTTTTTAATTCTACAAAATACTAAAAAAAATAAAATAAAATAAAATAAAATAAAAATGAGTGGAGTTATAGATATTGCACAAAATCCGAATAAATTTTAATTAATTAATTTTTATGGGCAAAATATATCTAAAATGTATTAAATGATTGTGTAAATCTTAGTTTTGAAAATAGACAAAAAATGCTTTAGAAAATGAAATTTCATTAATTCACGATTTGGGACATAAGGGTTAAAAATCGATTACAAAATTCTATCTTGACATACAAATAAAAGAATATAAAAATGAAAAGAAAATCCATCAAAATTTATTAAATGAGCAATAGGGCATTAATTATAAAGGCCATTAATTAATTGTAAGGCATTAAATTAAATGATTGAAATAGGGCAAAATCCATCTAAAATTTATTAAATGATTGTGTAAACCTTCTAACGTAGTTTCAAAATTTGACGGAAAATGCTTTAGAAGATGAAATTTTCATTAATTCATGACTTGGGACATAAGGCTTAAAAATCAATTACAAAATTCTATCTTCACATACAAATAAAAGAATGTAAAAATGAAAAGAAAATCCATCAAAATTTATTAAATGAGTAATAGGGCATTAATTATAAAGGCCATTAATTAATTGTAAGGCAATAATATTAAATGATTGAAATAGGGCAAAACCCATCTAAAATTTATTAAATGATTGTGTAAACCTTCTAATGTAGTTTCAAAATTTGACGAAAAATGCTTTAGGAGATGAAATTTTCATGAATTCTTAAATTGGGATATAAGGGTTAAAAATCGATTACAAAATTATATCTTGAAATACAAATAAAAGAATGTAAAAATGAAAAGAAAAAAACAAAACAAGAATAGTAATGGAAAATATATGTATACAGATCATGTTGCAATATTGTGTAAATGTCGATGATTGTCATTTTTAATGTTCCTTCTCTTCTATGAAATCTACGTACTGCATTGTTTTATATTATTCTTTATCACACCCCTATAAATTACCCTTTTTGGTTATGTATAATACTATAGTAAACATTATAGGGTACATTCTTTTCAGAGTTCTACCACCCATTCATTCTGCTTTCTATCGGCTTTTTTTTTTTATCCCCTTCGCCCCATTAACGACACTTTCGAATATCTCTCGGCCCATTTTGCGATAAATTTGCTATTTTTATGCAAATTCTGCAGCGTATCTTCGTCGTTTCTTAGAAAACCTGATAAACCATTTTATTGCCGTACTTTATCGTCCTCTCTCGCTTTCTTCCGCTTGAATATTGATTGTGTATTGCAAAATAAACATATAAATACTTCTTTAAGCGTATAGCTGTTTGAAAACAAATCTATTTATCTGAAGTATCCTAACTCCTAGATAGTTTTTTTCCCTCTTCAAACATGGAATGCTTGAATTTTAAATCTTTTTTTTTTCCGAGTTTTAGTTCAATAAATTTCAGTGGTGAAATATCAATGTTTGATTTATGTCTATAATTTCTTCAAACAATATTAAATATGCACGGAACCTTAACCTTTTATCGGGCAATGGTAATTAATATATTTATCACTTAATTTTTATTGAAAACTAGCCGATTCGCAATGGTATTTTCAGTAAAATATTTTGTTTTTATAATGCCGCTGATAAAAAAAGGAGCATTTTATTTCCAAATAAATATGTTTGTAGATTCTGGTGGAAGTAAATCTTTTCAACATTTCAGACCCAGACTGGACTTGCCCGATAAAGGGTTAAGATAAAGAAAATAACCGGTCAAGTGCGAGTATTACCCACGCACAGAGTTTTCCGTACAATGAATGTATATGAATTAGTAACTGTGAATTGCATTACACAAAGATATCATTAAAAGTTGTTATTTAGGCTGTAAAAAACCCTGGCGCATAGAGCACGCCGTCCATGTCTTTATGTATGTCTGTGTTTTTAAGGGTTCATATCTCAGCTAATTACATACAATTTTTTTCGAAAATCATTATCAATGATCCTTTTATACTTCTGCGACGATAGGTACAGTCGTGGAAAAAAAAAAGTAAACACCCCCTACTAACACCTCAATAAATTATCGTAGACGAAAGTTACTGGTACCGAACGTTTGGAAATAAAGTCTACTTTTAAATGACGCATATAAAATTTGCTTAGGGGGCCATCTACATATTAAAACGAACCATAACTTGGTTTTTTTCAATGGCAATACCCAATTTTAACGAGATATTTCAAATCTTTGCTTCAAACTATGCCTAGATACCAAATTTCAAGTCATTTGAATGATAAGTTTTTGAATTATAAACGTTAAAAATTTAGGGCTTCTAATGTTAAATTACATTTTCAAATCTTTATTTATATCTCCTGAAATTATGCTCCTAATGTGCTAATTTTTTGTGTAGCAATAATACTAATATATCCAAACATAAATACGCTGAATTTGCAATTTTTATAATTTTATGATATGAATTATGAATTATAAAATTAATATTCGAAAAAATTATGAATTGCAACCTACAATTTTTTAAATAAGTCCAGCTTTATGGAAATCCAAAATTTCACATTTTTCTTCCAAGTACTTTTCAAATTATGCTTAAAAAACGGTAAAATGATGGTTTAAGGGGCCGTTTATGATAGAAGTGATTAGATATTTTGAAATTTCTTCTGCTGTTCTGTAATCTAGCAGGCTTGATTGACTGCTTGAGTAGCGCTTACGGTGCCTTGATCATGAATGGGGTTCTCTCGGATCGAGTAACGAACTGCAATTTGAATACGGCCCTTAAAATACGCTCGTTTTAAAATAATCAATTTCTCGGAAACTTATGGTACGAATTGCATAAAAATTTGTTTTTAGGCTAATTGAAGGGTGTAGAGTTCATTTATGCTGTCAGAATTGTGTACTGCTATTGAAAAAAACCAAGCTATGGTTCGATTTAATATGTAGATGGCCCCCTAAGCAAATTTTATATACGTCATTTAAAAGTAGACTTTATTTCCAATCGTTCGGTACCAGTAACTTTCTTCTACGATAATTTGTTGAGGAATGAGGTAAAAATGTAGGGGGTGTTTACTTTTTTTTTTCCCTGACTGTACCTCCAGTACTCCTCAACTCATTTGCTGAGCACCCACAAATCAAAATTTGTGTGTAACGAAAAAATGCCATTTTCTCAAAAACTATGATCCCTAGTGTAATCGCTATAGTCTCCTGGCAAGGTTTAAATTAATTTCTACCACCCTTACTTTTTTCATAATTTTAGTTTTTGTAGATTCGTAAATAGAAGGGGGGGGGGGATATTTTTGCATTGCATTATCGACAGTATCTCTAAAAATATAATACCTAAAACTAAAAGAAATGTATTTTTGAATTCAGCGTTACGAAAGTTTTCACACGATATACGAAGAAATGATTTTTTTTTCTTGGTAATTTAATTAGCCCCTCTACATTTTTCCTTTGAGAATGGTTAATAATATATGAATATGTGGGTCAATAGCCTTTATTGCTTCAGCCAATTTGAAATTTCCACGTTCCATAGTTATCGAGTAAAATGGCTGTGACAGACGGACAGATAGACACAGGGGTGATCTTAAGTACGGAACCATAAAAAACGTAGTACACTAAACCTAACACTATCCTATTTCTGTCATTTTTAACTCAGTTATACTGATTGATAAAGTTATCATGCGAGTTCAATTTTTCCAACTGAGCGAAAAAATGCTCAAGCCGGGACTCGAACCGAGCACGTTTGACTTACATTGTCAATGTACGTTAATAGTGCATCTACGTCCCCATCGTTTAAATGGTGTTAAATTGCCTGCGGTGTTTTCTATCGAGCTGTCTACATGGCAGACCAGATGATATTACTAGAGATTGCCCGAAAATTCGTTTTCGTTTTCGGCCCAAAATGTGAGTTTTGCCGAAAATGCTGCCGAAACTCGATCGTAACCATATCTGTATTTCAAAAATCTCGTTTTTTCTTTTGGGAATTTTCAACATTACTCATCGATTTGAGCTGTATCGGTTCACACCTTGAGACACCCTTTATCTATTGCTATGAACTTCGCAGCTTATAATTATCAGTCCCGATTGACTCAAGACGTGAGTGCAAATTATAAAGCAAGAAATGTATATAGACTACACTTTGAAGACTTTTCACATGCTTATTAAAAGCTTCAGTCTTAAGATTACTAGAAATTTTGTAGTTTGAAACTGCAGAAATGTTTCGAAAGCTCTTTGAGAAATCTCTATTATAAGAGATGATCGCTTACAAAAATTATTATAAAAGATAAATCGAGGAATGTATACCTAAAACATTTTTTTAATTAGATGACATTCGTATAATTAGAAAATTATTTTGTGTCGTTGATGAAGTAATTACATCTTATTTTATATGAAAATAAAAAGAACGTCTGAGGTGCAGAGAGGCAACTTGGGCCACAAGTATAATTAATTAATATTTATGTATATTTAAGTACGTATTAATTACTTGAAAAAAAATTTTTGGACATTTTCGTTTTCGGACGAAAATAGGGAGGTCACTGAAATTCATTTTCGGTTTCGGTCTTAAAAAACTTGTTTCGGCCAATCTTTAGTTATTACCAATAAGGTTATATGAGCGAAATGTTCCCGAAGGTTGTCAGCGCAGGTAACTCAAAGGTAGAGCATTGACAATGCAAGTCAAAGGTTATGGGTTCGAGTCCCAGTTTGGGAATTTTTTCGCTCAGTTGAAAAAATGGAATTTGTGTGTTATACTGCTCTCAATAAAAAGTAATTTGCTATAGATAAAAAGTAAATGAGAATTTCGTTCCGTTTTTTTTATCATTTCTGTTCTGCTCAATGGATTTTCATGGGAATTGCTCTATTAATTAGATAATTTTTCAGGGAAGGTTTCAGTATATCGCATATCGTTCTACGTTGCTTAGGTATCGTTATAGGTTGACAAAATTGGAAAAGGGGCGGGGGGTAAGCTCTATAATCAGATGAACCCGATTATGAATTATTAATCTTTTTAAATGATTCTGTTGATTGGTTTTCTATTGAACTTGCACTATTAGTTATATAAATTTTCAGGGAAGGTTTCAGTATATCACGTACATACTCTAAATGGTCAACTGAAAGAGTAGGTTCTTAACACTCCAAATTTTGTCTAACACGTTAGGAAGTAGAATAACTCACTGGCGTTTCGTATCGTTTCCAGCAATGTGGAAGAATATTTCAGGTAAAGATGCCTATTACCTTTAAAACGTAAGTTCCAGCTCACTGATCTATTTCGTTTGATTCAATGGTCCTTTTGGGGAAATCAACCTGCGTAGCGTGCGAAGCCATCAGAAAAAACTACATAATAAAGTAGAAAATGCACAGAAACGTTAAAGTTTTTTGTATGAAATATTTTAGAGTTACTCGAAGATTTATTAGAGATTTTTGGTGAAAATATTATAGTATTAAATAACTAAACATATCACGTATAATTTAAAATTTTAAAAATAAAAAGGCATTTAAAATCAGTATTTAATAAAACTGAAGAAACAGCACATTAATATCACATAATAAAATATCAGAAAACATAAGATACTTACAATAAATGTTTCTACAAAGAAGCACCCCCAACCCCTAAAAGTTTCGAAAAAAGGCTATTTTAATTTAAAAACATTTCGCATAATTCTCAAAAATTGATTGCTTTTTGAGAATTTGATTTGCGGTAGTTTTTCTGATGATATCAGGCTTCGCACGCTACGCTGGTCGATTTCCCCAAAGAACCGTTGAATCAAACGAAATAGATCGGTGAAGTGGAACTTGCGTTTTAAAGGTATTAGGCACCTTTACCTGAAATATTCTTCCACATTGCTGGAAATGATACGAACGTTATTGCCTTATTCTACTTCCTAATGTGTTAGACAAAATTTGGAGTTTTAAGGATCCCTTCATTCAGTTGACCATTTATTAAAGAATGGTACGCGATATACTGAAACCGTCCCTAAAAAATTATATAACTAACAGTGCAAATTGAATCGAAATCCAATCAACAGAATCATTTAAAAAGATTACAAAAATTTAGATATATATTTTTAGGAAATTATTTTTATTTTTTTAAATATTTAACTTAGAATAAAGTTTCATGTATCATTTTATTCGTTATACAATCAGTTATCAAAATAAAATTGCGACATAAGTGTACTATATAAGAAACTTGAAAAATGCTTGATTTTAAACATGACACAAAAATGAGTCAAGGCTCAGCACACATGGGAGGCTTGACCCACTTTATTTTATATTGAAATATTTGTAAGGGAAATAAAATAAGTTTTAAAAAAGGCAGAGTAACTTTATGCTACAAAGTTTAATTATTATTAAAAAATATTTGGAAAAATGTGATGTGCAAACAAAACTGCTTAGACGGAATTCAAAGTACAGGAGAAAAATTCTGTTTTAAACACCCACTTTTTTTTACATTCAACCTGGCAAGACTAGTTGCCATATATAAGTAGCTTTGCTTCATCTTATTGTGCTCATCTTTGTGAAATTTGTCTACATACCTTTCTAAAGTGTTTTGATCAATGTAAAGTTCTTTTGCAGAGGAATGAATGCCTAACATTTCTTAAGGCTGCTGCTTTCATCCTTTCTAGTCTTCTCAATTCTTTATATTTACCTACTATGTGTACTATTTAAAAAAAATAAAATTTCTAATCAACTTTCCAATTTATATTTCATTAAATTTTTTTCTTGCTCCTTATAGGAATTTTTCTCATCTTCATTTAATCAGTTTTAAACATTTTCTTTTGTATTACCCCATTTTACTGTAACTTTACAGAATAAATTTACATTATTTTAGAACTATAACTAGTAACCCTTTATTATGTACAGTGTGTAATAAAAAGATTTCCAAAAACACTTAATTAAGAAGCTTTGACCATCTGGTCAACCCTCCCCACATTAATTTGGTCAAGCCTCCCCACATAGCCACTTTTTAAAGTACAGCACATGGTTATGTTTAGCCTATCTATTGTACAATCTTTATGCCTGGAATGAAAGCTCAATATTTCTACATTACATAAAATCTACTCACTTAAATGTCTATGATATATTTTATCTGAGAAAATCTTTATCTTAGATGTTTGCCGAGCAACAAGGGAAGTTCAATGATGCTTCATTATAGATTT
Source organism: Maratus speciosus (assembly GCA_963932465.1). NCBI lineage: Eukaryota > Metazoa > Arthropoda > Arachnida > Araneae > Salticidae > Maratus > Maratus speciosus. The sequence goes on along the minus strand of OZ010797.1, from coordinate 236,138,284 downwards.
ATGATAATTACTTTCCCATCTTATTCGATAAAATTAAACGCTGATCCGTTTATTAACAAGAGTTATCACCTAATAATACCATTCTATTCAGTCAATAAATTTAACGCAAATATATTTATGAGATGTGTCATGTAAATAAGCTAGATTTCCAGCTGCATTTCATAAAATTACTAGTTGTTAAGTTGGCGATATAGTACTGATTATATTTATCGTCAATAATTTAAATCCCCCCATAGCATTTCTATTAACGGTGCATTTTCTGCCGTTCGTTGGATTCTCACATTGGCTTTGATTTCGTAGGATGTTGGCATGGAATGTTTTGTAATTTTATCATTCTGCTTGCTACTGCCTTGATGTAAACACCTATTGCTGTAGGCGGACCACCCCATCAAAATCTGTTTTTTTTTTTTTCAGGAAATTAAAATAAAAAAATCTTAACACGAAAATTATTGCAGTTAATTTGTTCAGGATGAGAGCTCATCTCTATAGGTTCTGCGATTTGGTGCGATGTACTGCCTTGGTACACCCCGACCAACCTTTTTGTTAAAAATGTGGGGGTTTCTCCCTCACAAGCTCATATTAAAGTTTTCTAAGTAATGTAAAAAAAAGAAAACCTCATAGATTTGTTCAATCTAACAGTGTAAAAATAAATGGTTTATCTTATTAAGACTTTAGTTATTTTAATTCGAAATCAGGGACATATTTTTTTATCACTCTGTATTTTGTTTGATGAAACCGAACAACGTAGTGGGCGAACAAAACTATTAAATTTTAGGAAAGTGGCGAAAAATTAAAGATACAAATTGGTTCTTTCCTCCATATTTCCTTCTACGCCATTCCCATAGAATGACCTGTTTTTTATTATTTCATTAAATCTTTAGAGTAAAAAAAAAAACAAAATGTAGCTTCTAGTTTTATCTGGTGTAATATTTTTTTAGTATCGCATTTACTAAAAGAACCCTAAAGGACAGAAAATAAAGATTGTTCAAAAGAGCGTGGAAAAATGGGAAAAAGAAGTTTTCGAACCCTAACTCTGGCTTCCTCTTCCTGCGTTTAACTATTTATTTTATCTTCTTTGAGTATGAGACCAAGTTAACTTTTTCTCTTTTTATCTAGCAATAATTTTTTTAATCTTTTTTTTGTTGTTGTTTTTTATCATTTTTTATATGTTTTGAGCTGAGCTGTGAGAATTATAAAATGTACAAAGATTAAAGTTCTTAAGTATCAATTACCGTGAATTATAAGCCCATAAAATAAATATATGAGAAAGAAAATGCTGTGCAATTCTTTTTTATTTCACTTGATTTTTTTTCTTTTGAATTATTGTTATTCCAGCATAATGTAAAATTTATTATATTAAAATCTGCATGTCTGTTTGTATTTCACAACTATTCCTCCTAGAATATCGAACGCTGGACGATGAAATGAACATCAGTCCTAAGATAAGATATCAAAATTTAAAATTTGAATTAGTTTTCAAGATATTAATTTTCTTTTGTAATGTATAATAACATTTCTGTAATGGTGACGACTAAATTACACCTTGATTTTGTAAGTAAAAGAGAGAAAAGCGACAACGATAGGGGTTATTAGATATTTACGACGTCATTTTCTCATGAAAACTGAAGAGATAAATTGTTTTGAATTTAAATGATGAAAAAAAACTCTTAATTTTATTAAATTAGTTTCCACGATATTAACTTTCCTTTGTAATGTTAAATAACATTTTTGTAGTGGTGGCAACTAAATACACCATTTTTTGTAAATAAAAGAGAGAAAAGTGGCAACGATAAGGATTATTAGATTTTTAGGACGTCATTTTCTCATTAAAATTGAAGAGATAAATTATTTTGAATTTAAATAGATGGCGGAAAAATACCTTAATTAGATTAGTTTCCAAGATATTAACTTTCTTTTCTAATGTTTAATAACATTTCTGTAATAATGGCAACTAAATTACGCCATTTTTGTAAATAAAAGAGAGAAAAGCAACAACGATAGGGATTATTAGATTTTTAAGACGTCATTTTCTCAATGCAACTGAAGAGATAAATTTTGTTCATTTTAAATGGTGAAAAAAAACCCTCTTGATTATATTAGTTTCCAAGATATTAACTTTCTTTTCTAATGTTTAATAACATTTTTGTAATGGTGGCAACTAAATTACATGCTATTTTTGTAAATGAAAGAGAAAAAAGCGACAATGATAGAAGTTATTAGATTTTTAAGACGTCATTTTCTCATTAAAAGAGGTAAATTATTTTTAATTTAAATAGATGGTGAAAAAAAAAACCCATTGATTACATTAAATTTTCCAAGGAAATCCAAGCTTCATGAATCAATTTATTCTACAGAAACACAAATCGACTGCCGACATGTTCACATTTAAAAATCATCACATCGTAGAATTTTTTTTTTCAGTTTTACGGTCAACCAAGGTGTAAAAATGTTTTGCATTGTTTGTGGATAATTATTGATGCCTATTTACAAGGTCAAAAGAACTTCTTAAAACACCATAAAATTTAGAGATGCGCAAGGCCTTTCAAAAGAACTGTCTTCCTTCATCACGCGCAAAAAATACGGGCTTCTACTCTGAAAGCAGGAGCAGCACTCAAAGTTAAAGCACGTATTTTTTGCGCCTGATGAAGAAAAACTAAGTTCTTTTGAAAGGCCTTGATCATTTGTAAATTTTATGGTGTTTTAGGAAGTCCTTTTCGACCTTATCGTATCACACCAGCTTTTTTCATCATTCACCCCTATTTACAAGATTTGAATTTTTAGAAAAAACTATTTTCATTTACTATTTACAATTAATTATTTTTTAATGTTGCCAGATAATATGTTTCATAAAGGTGCTAAAAACAAAATCGTTTATCGGGTTTACCCGATAAACGATTTTGTTTTTAGCACTTTTAAATGACATTTTTTCTCCCTTAAAAAGCATTTACTTTAATTCAAAAATCTAAAATGTTTTTTGTGAGTTTTTCAAGTTTCAGTTTCATTTCATCAGCTCTTAAATTAGAAAACAAATCTTAAAACAACAATATACTTTTGAGAACTGTCTGTCTGCAATGACTAGGAAAATCTACAGCGTGTAGAGGTCTGAAAATTTGGATGAGGATAGTACAAGGGAGGTCCTGATACACCTGAGGCTCATATTTTAATTTTTTTGTTAATTACCCGAGATATTAATTAAAACCATAATGAATACGTATACTTTTTACTTTCGAATGCCGCATAAAAAATACGAATTTTAACTCTGCCAAAAGTTTTTTCGAAAAAGCTGGTCCCCCCCCCCCTACCCACTTTTGTTACGAAGCTCAGTCGGGCTCAATTTTAGAAATACTGAAAAATGAAAAATACCCATTTAATCCGGATACTTTCTTCTTTACGAAGGGTCAATTAATTTTCAAAAATACGAATATTAACCCTTAAAAAAATTCGCAACTGGAAGTCATTTCGCGCCTTCCGGAGACACAATTTTTTTTCTAGACTAAAATTAACTAAACATCGGTATTTTAACACAATCTTTTTACATCTTCTTTATAGATTAGATTTACATCACATGTAGTTTTGCTTTAAAAATCAGATAATCTTCAAAATGTAATTTTAGCAATTTCCGTTTAACCTACATTATAACACGATTTCCTACGTGAAATTTAGTAGCACTTAATGAAATTTATACAATAATATTGGATGTCTTTTTCCCTCGGGAAATCAGGGGACCTCCTGCAGTACAAATAAAACACATTGTGTTACCACGCAGGTAGTAAATATATAAATTATAAAGCTGAAATGAATGAACTCTTAAAATTTTTAGCTCTGTTGAACCTTCTGAATTTTCTTATGTACAGACGGTACATGTGCATTTTAAAGGACTACGCACAAATTATGTGGAATTGTGACAAAATTCGCTGATTTTTTTATAATTTTCAAAATTTCAGCCAATTTCACCGGGGTCACATTTTCATATAATTTGTGAGTGGTATAGAGCCATTCGGAATATAAATATAAGTGCATTTTCATTTTTCTTAGAAAATCCATTTTCTAACCAAGAATTCTTATTCACTGAAGTACAAATACACTATGTTCGACATGACTCTCAGAAGGCATGTAAGATGAATTTTCCCAGATTTTATTAGAGTGTTAGACGCGGGTGCAATGTATTGTGCGTGTACAGTCGTGGAAAAAAAAATGTAAACATCCCTTACTAACTCTGCAAAAAATTATCGTAGAAGAAAGTTACTGGTACCACTCGAATGGTAATAAAGTCTACCTTTAAATGATGTATATAAAATTTGCTTAGGGGGCCATCTACATATTAAAACGAACCATAACTTTTTTTTTTCAATAGCAGTACGCAATTCTGACATCATAAATGAACTCTACACTCTTGAATTAGCCTAAAAACAATTTTTTATGCAATTCGTACGATTAGTTTCCGAGAAATTAATTACTGTAAAACGAGTGTATTTTAGGGGCTGTATCCAAATAGATATTCGGTACTCGGTTGTTGACCGCGAGAGCCCCCATCTTGATCAAGGCATCTTAACCCTTAAATGCTGGGTGTTGCTTTTCGGCAACATACCCAATTTAGGCTTCTAAAATACTAGAATAATATTGAAGCTATAATGCCTAATGTTACCAATAAAATACAATCTGAAAATATTATTATATCGATTTTCGACATGTATATGGCAACACTTGTGCTGTTTAAGAATGGATAGATTTATTTTTTCAATTGTTGCTACTTGTTCTTTTTGTTTTGTTTGGAAGCTTCTGAAATATCCTATTTTGTTCTGCAGTGAGCAAGTAAAATTTATTTCTTATTATAGTTCCTAAAATTCTTGTGTGTTTAATATTATAGAATTTTATCAAGGAAAATTATTTTTTTCAATTAAAGACCAGTATTGCCGATTAGTAACAAGCTGTTTTTTAGCCGTAAACCATACTTAAAACAAAATAGGATTTTTTAAAGTATTTTTCCCATGATTTATTTAAAAAATGAAAGCCGAAAAACATTATTACAATGATTTTTGAAAAATCAGGCATTTAAGGGTTAAGCGCCACTCAAGCAATCATTCAAAACTGCTAGATTACAGGATAGCATAATAAATTTCAAAATATCTAGTCACTTCTATCATAGATGGCCCCTTAAACCAACATTTTGCCGTTTTTTTAAGCATAATTGGAAAACTACTTGGAAGAAAAATGTGAAATTTTGGATTTCCATAAAGCAGGACTTAATAAATCTAAATCCATCAAAAAAAAAAAAAAAATGTAGGTTACAATTCATAATTTTTTCGAATATTAATTTCATAATTCATAATTCATATCATAAAATTATAGAAAATGAAAATTCAACGTATTTATGTTTGGGTATTTTAGTATTATTGCTACACAAAAAATTTGGAAATTAGGAGCATAATTTCAGGAGATATTAATAAAAATATGAAAATGTAATTTAACACTAGAAGCGCTAAATTTTGAATGTTTATAATTAAAAAACTTATCATTCAAATGACTTGAAATATGGTGTCTAGGCATAGTTTGAACCGAAGATTTGAAATGTCTTGTTAAAATTGGGTTCTACTGAAAAAACAAGTTTGGGTTCGTTTTAATATGTAGATGGCCCCTAAGCAAATTTTATATACACCATTTAAAAGTAGGCTTTATTTTCAATCGTTCGGTACCAGTAACTTTCTTCTACGATAATTTGTTGAGGAGTTAGTAGGGACGTTTACTTTTTTTTTCCCACGACTGTACATACATATACACACGTATATACATATATATCTTTTTGAAACATTAAAAAAATATTTTAATCAAAGTGTCAGTAGAATATTGTAAATGATATACGCATTTTGTATTGATGACATATAGTAGAATGAATTAAAAAGTCTCTCAAAGTAATCTCTCTTCGTTGCCATTATCTTTTTCGCTCGAAGAAATTTTGTCCCATTTTATCACTTAAAATACTTTTTTCTGTTGAAAGTGACATATGATACTTGGTATACTTTTCTTCTTACTTTCAAACGTGCAAAACGATTGCTAAATACACATTTCCCTGCATCTTTCTATTTGCGTTACAGGGGTTAGATGTTTAGGCTGAATCTGAACCGTATATTGCTATTTTTAAACACTGTGCGTTGCCGGAATTCTGAATTTTATATGTACATAAACTCTTTATAATTAGAACATATTTTAGGTTTCTTATACTCTGTTAAAATCCACGCGCGTACCCGTGTAACCTCAAAAACTCGGAAACTAGAGGGCGCAGGGCTACGACATTTGGCACACGGGTTGCTGGTAGGGCGCCCATGAACGATTGGGGCAAAAAATTCGAAAATTCTAAAAATATTTTTTTTTTTTTTTTTTTTTTTTTTTTTTTATGTTTTGACGAATTTTTGACTTTTTTGTATGTTCAACCCGTAATCGCCCGAGTTCTAACCAGTTCTAAATGCATACTGCAATGTGAGATATACATATTACGCACGCCACGCTGCAATACTAAGAAGCTGTAGTGAGTATTACGATAATTCTTTTACCTCGCATGCAAATAATTGGAGATTATTTAATTGCACTTAATTATCACCTTTTAAAAAAAAAAATGAAGAAAAACATCTTATCGCAAACAACAACATTTTTTTTTTATTCTATTTATTCCCTTAAGAGGCTACTTCAGTCAAATGAAAAGACCCGTTCGCTAATGCTAATCCTATGGAAGAAATTTATAACGATATCTCGGTTGCATTTCAATATTTTTAAATGATTTTTTTTTTGCATTGGATAGCTGAGATCGATCTGTATGCAGGCCGTTTTTTACTTTTTCGATTTTTACTACAAATTTTTTTTATGAGGATGCTTTCAGTTTCAAAATGAAAGCGTCCTCATTAAAAATATCTGTGAACAAAATAGAAAATGTAAAAAACGGCCTTTGTACAGTTCGATCTCAGCTATCCAATGCAAAAAAAATCATTTAAAAATATTGAAATGCAACCGAGATATCGTTATAAATTTCTTCCATAGGATTAGCATTAGCGAACGGGTCTTCTCACTTGACTGAAGTAGGGCCTTAATCCAAAGATATCGTTTTATCGCCTGCTGCCATAACAACATGATAAATTAAATTTCATTTAAAAAAATGCACAGTAGTAGAAAAACATTTTTCTAAATCGAACAGTTATTGAACATGAACTGCCTTGCGTATAACAGGTTAAACAGCTAGTATTATATTAATTTCTGTGAAAGATTCTTGCATTTTTAATAAGGATCGATCGAAATAGGTTTTTAAGCCCAAAACCGAATTTCGGCAATCTTCCTATTTTCGGCCGAAAACGAAAATGTCAAAACTTTTTTAAGTAATTCACACATACATAAATACACAGAATTATTAGTTAATTATATGTGTAATTATACACGTGCCCCAAGTTGGCTCTTTGTGCCTCCGACCAAAACTTTTTATTTTCATATAAATAAAAATGCAATTAATTCATCAACGGCACAGAAGGATTTTCTAATTATACGAATTTCAATTAATAAAAAATGTTTTAGGTATACTTACCTCGATTTATCTTTTATAATTTTATTTCTGTAATTGAACATCTGTTGTACTAGAAGCTTCTCATAGAGTACTTGAAACACTTCTGTTGTTTCAAACTAAAAATTTTCTATTACTATTAAGTCAGCAACTTTTAATGAGCACGTGAACAGCGCCTTCAAAGTTTAGTCACATATGCATTACTTGTTTCATAATTTGCGCTCATGTCTTGAGTTAGTCATGACTGATAATTATAAACAGTGAAGCTCATAACTATAAATAAACAGTGTCTTATTTGAGTCTATACAGCTCAAATCGATGAGTAATGTTAAAAATTTCCAAAAGAAGAAATGGGATTTTTGGAATATAGATAGTTTCGGGTCCCGACGAATTTTTGTCAGCATTTTCGGCGAAACTCAGATTTTGGACAGAAAACGAAACCGAACTTTCGGTCGATCTCTAATTTTTAATATCACACAACCCATTTCATTTCCTTGAATTATTTATTTTTGCCTCTTCAATTCTATTTCTAATCTACTACTCTTCAATTAGAATTTGGAAAATGATGAATAAATTTATGTAACTAAGTATGTGCATCAATTACGTTCTTTCATTTTTTGGGAATGAATATATGTATAGCTGCTTATGCAACATTAATTAAGTTAATTATGTTTTTCAAATCTTTTTAATGACCGAGTTATGGTTTTACCAATAAAATAGCACAAAGCATCGGAATCAAAAGGACGCTTATTATATGTAATAAACTTTCATTTAAAATTTGTAGAAAGAACTGTTTAAAATTTACGGTAAAAATGGAAGAAATTTTTTTTCGCGGCACAACTTTAACAATATTGGTAAAATTTTGGCAAAGTATTATTTTCAACAAAATTATAACGCTGGTTAAGTGTATAAATGCATATTTATCCTGTACTGATATTGTAAATACTTCCATTAACATGTTAATGCTTTCTCCATAATAGTCTTTCTTATATTATAAATATTTACTATAAAATTCCAATGATTGTGCAATATTGTTGTTACAGTGTAACTATCTTTCATTTAAATGCCAGTGCTTCCTCAAAAATTATAAATATTTTCAGTAAAAGTGCTATGCGATTTCGTAATATTATTGTTATTATTGTAATTTGTTTTAGTAAAACTTCAGTATTTTTGCAAACATTGTAACTATTTTCAGTAAAGTGCCCGTGAAAATGCTCGTGTACTCGTAATACTATTAATATCATTGTTATTATTATCATTTTTGACTACCAATGTCTCCAAACACATTGTAAATATTTTTTAGTAAAATGCTAGTGTTTCCTCATATATTGTAAATATTTTCAAAATAAAATGCCCAAATTTCTGCAAAGTTATTATTATCTCTATATAATAAAACACAATGTAACGAATCCGGTGCGAACCCATCAGTCTTACCAGTCTCCGATATGACGGAGCCACGTTAGGCTTCATTTTGATTTGAGATGTGTATGAGAAAACTTTTCTGCCTAATTACAAATCTTTTCTACCTGAAACCCCTTCTGTTAATTTTCTATAAAAGATTCAAAAGTAACAAAATTTCAATGATTTGCGCAGCCATTACAGAAATCGAGTTGAAAACAAACGTAGCGTAAAACGTAAATAAGAAGCTGTGGTGACGAGTCATTCACTTTTCATTCGCGATTCATTGGAAAAAAAATTAAACCATGGAGCTATGAAGATTAAAGCAGACGACATAAATGACGTCACTTGAAACTGTCCTACCTCTGTTTATTCATGTGACGTCAGCCACGGGTAATTAGAAGAAAAACACCAATAGGCGTAAAGAAAATTTTAACAATGCTTCCCCTTCGTTCCATAAACAGTGTTTTTCGGGGAGGGGGGGATTCTTCCCGAGACACATCCGTTAATTCGTTTCTGCTGAAATGTGACGCAAAGATCGTACGGAGAAAAAAAAACTTGCTAGGGAAATGCCGTTTTCCGGTAGCCCCACAACTTGAATGGACAATGTCCGACGGGGTTGCAAAAGATTTTTTGTTGCCGGAAAGCCTGGTTTACACAGATGTATTGTAAATACTAATAGTGTGTTTATTAGAACATAAACTAGCCGAACTTTGCTCATCTAAACGCTTTCATATCGTCAATTATTTTTTATCTGTTTTTCAAATTTTAAGTAAAAAACACAATTTTTACCCACCGTCCTAGGACGGACATTTACACTAGTATTCTAAATATGTAACAAAATATCAGTATTTTCACATATGCAGTGAAACTTCCATTTAACGAAGTCTCATCGTCCCACTTAAACACTTCCACCACTAAAACACATAATAAACAGAGGTAAACAAAAATTGAAGCGTAAAATATTTTTTCTCACAAGGAGAGGGCCAACCTTGTTAATCACAAATTTTGATTATTTTAATATATGTTGTAGGGTAGAGACCCCTTAGTGTCAGGGGCAACGGATTTCATCCAACGCTCCTTAGCTCTTGAGAAACCGGGGGGGGGGGGGGTAATAATAGTACACAACTTAAATACTTACTTTACTACCTCAGTAATAGGTTGGTCGTAGCTCAGTTGGTATTTGCCGGCTGATCCGCGGGCCCGGGTTGGATACCTGAATTCGCTACGTTTGTTTTTCTCATTTTTTGTTTTATAAATATACTTGTAAGTATAATTAATAATCTCATTGTCAATTAAAATTTATAATATTCTATATCAATTATAATTTTAACCTATTTAATTTTTTACTTTTAACTAAATAGTTGTATAAAACATCGTAAAACTGTTAATTTTTTAAAAATCCCTTTTAAAATGTATTTCATATATTCTTTATCAATGCAATGATATTGAGCAAGTGTGTCAATTCGTGATTTTAAAGAAACATCTTTTACGCATTGCAAAGGAAGTCAATGCGAGAATACTATTATTCTGTTTTTAAAGTAACAAGCATAATTATATTAAAAATTAGTATCAGAATTAAATTACAACCGATTTTTTGCTTATTAAAGATTTTTAAATTTGTAATACGTATGCTTGCGCTTTCAATTATTTTGCTTTCACCATTATCTTCTTTCTGCTTTTATTTTTATTTTATTTGAATATTCCTTTATTTTATCATAACTAGATGGCACCACAACAGATTTTGTCACGATTTTGGAATTTTTGTCATTCAATAATAGATCCAATTTCTTTTTAAACCTCTTTAAAGGATGAGAAATAATAGTTTAAAAATAAAAAAAGATAAATTTAAGTTTGTTAACATTATAATTAAACGTATGATATTAAAATTTGTAATTGAAATTATTAAATTATAATTACAAGTATATTTATAAAACAAAAAATGGGAAAAACAAATATAACATACGCGTTCGGGTATCGAACCCGGGCACGCAGATCATCCAGCGAACGCCCTACCAACTGAGCTACGACCAACCTATTACTGTGGCTGCAATGTAAGTATTTAAGTTGTGTACTATTATTAGACCCCCCCCCCCGGTTTCTCAAGAACTAGGGAGCGTTGGATAAAATCCGTTGAACCTGACACTAAGGGGTCTCTACCCTACAACATATATTAATATAATCAAAATCTGTGATTAACAAGGTTGGCCCTCTCCTTGTCAGTATTTCAGATTCTTAACTTTAAAAAAGTCTGTAATATTACTTTGTACAAGTTTCTTATAAAAAATATACTGTTCATAAAAATTTTAGCACTATTGTAAGTATCCGAAAAATTCATGTGTAACATTTTCGTGAAACTGGAATCCCCTTCTTATTGTATCGCATTTAGCATTTCTTTTTTTGAATAGAAATGATTAAATACATAAATAATTTCCTTTTCATACAATCAACTGAAATAAATTCATACATCCATCGCAACCATCAACCTCTCCGTTTAAGTGTTGTACACACGCGACTGAAATAAACTTCGTTATAAAGAATATATATTTCGTAATATGGGGATTCATTTGCATGCTAATAGTGCTCAAAGTCAAGATTCAGCAGAAAATTTCGTTAAGTAGAAAACTTCTTTAAACAGCCACTTCGTTAAAGGGAAGTTTGACTGTAGTTTAACCCGTTGTGGACCAGCATCTTTTACACGAATATTATTCGTTTGGCACCACTTTTTATAATTATTTGAATTAACTTTATAAATCACGAAAATATCATAATTAAATAAAATCAATTTTACTTTTCTTTTTTACTGGTATCAAACTCAAGCGTTTTAACCCTTAATTGCATAGTGATGTAAATTTCCATCATCTTTTTATTTAATTTTTAATACATAAATTAAGTTCTTACAACACTATATTTATATAGACATATTAATCCTCTAAAAATTACAAAAATATGCTACTAAATAAAGTTAAAAATATATCTTAAGATTCCTGGTGTCTAATCCTTAATATAAAAATAATAAACACAATTCTAAAAGAATAATTCATGCAATTAAGGGTTAACACGTTGAGTGCCACGTGACTGACACTGAGGCTGAAAAAATTACAATGTTTTAAGTAATTTTTAAGAAAGTATAATCCTGTAAGAAATAAAAGGTAACTAAATTTTAAATAAATTTTCAGTAATTACTTAAAACAATATATATTTTTTTTTAGTTTTATATCATATTTTAGACCGTCAGTCATCTGTGAATGACGCGTTCTAAACGGATAGTTCAGCGCCAGTCACAGGTGACTGACCGCCGCGGCGAGCGGCCCATCTTCGTCCGCAACCCTTTATTCTTCTACTCTACTCCGACTCTTTTGCGGAAGCAAGATTGCCAGGTGCCCAGCCACGTCCCGAATGAAAGACTCTCTAGCGAAAGCCAGATTGAAAAAAAAAAAAAAAAAAAAAAAAAAAAAAATTGAAACCGGGCAAATTTAAAAGGGAAATTACACAAATTAAAGACACCGAAAAGCGGGAAGGGTTGGGCTCGGGGCGATGAAGCTACCGAACGACTCCTAGCTACTTCTAGCCTATTATTAGTCTCGCTTATTAACGCTTAACGTGTTACGCACGTTTTAAGGGTGCATTGCATATATGTATCCATGGTCCCGAAAGGGTTAATTACTTTCAGTAATATGTTCGTGTTTTCAGAATTTTTATTATATTGTAAATAGTACTTTGAGTAACATATGTCGTTGCTTCTGCAGTATTCTTATTTCACTGTAAATATTTCCAATGCAAATTTAATAAGTATAATGTCGATTTAACCCATATTGGATATAAATAGGACAGCTAATAAAACTTTTTTAAAATAAAATTGGTAAATATTTTCTGGATGCATTTTATTATGACGTCTTTAAAATACATAAAAGTATAACATATAAACAAAAAAAAAAAAAACAAGTAACCAATTAAAATTTAATTGAAAAAAAATCTATTTAAAAAATCCTTTAAAAATTGTGATCGTATAATCTAGAATTTTACCGCTGTTATTATCTTTTTATTGGAGAAATCATAGAGTATTTTTGTACAACATAAACAGTATTTTTAAAGTAAAATAAAATATTTGCTCATAAAATTAGTTTATGTAAGCATTTTATATGTCCTTACTATGTGTCCTATTAATATGTCCTGTTTATAGGACAGCTAGTTACTTAAAAAATTAAAAACTTTTTTTCAAAATTTTGCTAGTATCTACTTAAATACACCATATTAATGATATAATCGAAGTTTTAAAATTTTTCCAAAATATTTAATCGGTGTGGTCCAATATGGGTTAATGGATTTGCTGCAAAGAATAACAATAAATTAGTTTGGTGTGATCACAAAAAAAAAAATTTTCTATGTCATTCTAATACATCTATATTATAAAAGATAAACATATCCGTCCGTAACGCTGGCGACATTTTGAGGTTGAAATGACATCACTTAGCGATTAAATTTCCTTTTTGCAATTTTCACTACTACAATTTTTATAAACTTCTAACTATCGCTTATTTTCCATTTTTACACCGGCGTACAGAGGGGAAATGCACTTTAAGATGTAATTTATTTGAAAACTGAATCGTAATTTACTCAATTATTGATGTTTTTAAAATAATTTTTCTGTGAATGTTTTAAATCTATCTGCATCGCGGTCTCCATTACTGAAGACCAATAACAACACTTAAAACAATATAGGTAATTCAGCATTTATCTCCCTCTAATTTTCCATAAGAAAATTAAAACTTAATTATTAATTAATTAATTAATTAAAATAAAATAAAACACAAATTTTACATATATGTAATTAAATAGTTTCAACTTTTTTCACTGCAAAATAGGAAAAAATGTATTTTCAAATATAATTTGTTCGAAAACTGCATCTCAGTTTACTAATTGTTTATGTTTATTGTTTTTAAAATTATTTAAAAGAACTATCTGATCCCCCCGGTGTTGTCCGGTCCCGTGGTAATATTTTAAAAAGAACCTTAAATTTATATGATTTTATATCTTTAAGTCGATTTTGTCTGAAATACGCACCCGCTCACTCTGTGAAATTGGAGGGGGGGGGGAGAAGCTGCAAATTAATGAGATTTGTTATGCACTTTTCATGATTCCTGGAAAACTGTATGAGGGTAGTATTGAACAAATTAAAACTTTAAAATGCCCTCTACTGATGAAAAAATGAGTTAAGAGGTGCAAGTTCTTAGTAATTTACAGGTCGAAAGCTTTAAAACGATATGTCACATGGAAAAAATCATTTCCATACCCCTAACCCCCACAGGGGGAATACCACCTAATAGTCTGAGGCCAAAAATAGACCTGTCGAATCTTGCTGCAGCTTAATCAGTCGCAAGACTCTTAAAACTTTAAAATTTTCGAAATTTTAATTTTTTTCGGATTTTAAGCTTCTATCTTTTCTGAACATTTTGGCATAATTGTTCCCTTCAAATTCTCATTAGAACAAAAGTTATGGCTTTTAGAATTATACCCGCTCAACAGCTCAAGCGGCGTTTCCGAAACTTTGAAGTCATTTTTCTCCATTTCCTGAAGTCATTTTTACTTTCTTCTATCTTCAATAGAAGAAAGTATTGTAATCGAAATTTTTTTCGACTCCCGGTTTTCGGCGGGTTTACACGTTTTAGGGGTCAGAGATTCCAAAAACATGTTTATAGAAAATGTCTGTCTGTCCATGTGTCCGTCTGTCTATCGCCATTGTACCATCAAAAAGTGTATGAAGTTATGCATAGAATTGAACCAATTTTTTTTTTTAAGTTTTTGGCTATGGCAAGCAGGTCCTTGATTAATTTGGAAAAAATCCGCCGGAAGGGGTCGCTGTAATAGCGACTTTTGTGGCATTTTGAATATTGTACCAGCGAAAGGTGTATGAAGTTATGCATAGAATTAAACCAAACTTTTTGTGTAGGTTTCTGGTCATGGCAAGAAGGTCCTCCCTGAATTTGGAATAATTCCGGCGGTAGGGGGCGCTGTAATAGCGATTTTCGTGCCATTTTGAATATTGTACCAGCGAAAGGTGTATGAAGTTATGCATAGAATTAAACCAAATTTTTTGTGTAGGTTTCTGGTCATGGCAAGAACGTCCTCCCTGAATTTGGAATAATTCCGCCGGTAGGGGGCGCTGTAATAGCGATTTTTGTGCAATTTTCAATATTGTACCATTGAAAAGTGTATGAAGTTATGCATAGAATTGAACCAAATTTTTTGTGTAGGTTTTTGGTCATGGCAAGAAGGTCATCCCTGAATTTGGAAAAATTCCGCCGGAAGGGACCGCTGTAATATCGATTTTTGTACGATTTTGAATATTTTGCCATCGAAAAGTGTATGAAGTTATGCATAGAATTGAAGCAATTTTTTTTTTAAGTTTTTGGCTATGGCAAGCAGGTCCTCCGTTAATTTGGAAAAAATCCGCCGGAAGGGGTGCGGTATTGGCGATTTTTGTTCGATTTTTATTACTGTACCATCGAAAAATGTATGAAGTTATGCTTAGAATTGAAACAGATTTTTTGTGTATGTTTTTGGCCATGGCAAGAAGGTACTTCCTGAATTTGGAAAATTTTCGCCGGAAGGCGGCGCTGTAATAGCGATTTTTGTGTCGTTTTCAATATTGTACCATCGAAAAGTGTATGAAGTTACGCATAGTATTGAACCAAACTTTTTTGTATGTTTTTGGCCACGGCAAGAAGGTCCTTCTTGAATTCGGAAATATTCCGCCGAAAGGGGGCACTTTAATTGTCATTTTTAGCTCACAGGCTATCAAAGCCTGAGAGCTAATGTGCCCGCCCGTTCTGTATGTATGTACGTATGTATGTATGTATGTACCCAGGTAAAAAAGTCAGCAAAAAACCTTTAAAAAAAACATTCAGGAAACCTGAAGGTATTTCGGACAAAAAAAACTGCGGGTTTCCTTTAGGTAAAAAACCTGAATTAACCCCCCACTTTTTTTGTCCGAAATACCTTCAGCTTTCCTTTAGGTAAACAAACCTGCGCATTCTCTTACCATGTTGTCCGAAATACCTGAAGTTTTCCTTTAATTAAAAAATCTGTGTATTCTCTTTACATAAAATCATGCAGTATCACTGTACGGCCTGCTTTTGTCTTAAATATCAGTGGTTTTCCTGAAAGATAAGCCAGTGAAGTGGTAGAAGGAACACTGGAGGTGCATAAAATAAATAAGTGATCACAGGCCGTTCCAAAAATATGTCACAAGGTGTGCCAGCAAAATTGATAAAAGTGCCTCCTCAGGGGGGGATGCAAAGAGGGGTCAGGGACATCGGATGTGTATAACATGAATAAGTAGTCACAGGCCGTTCCGACAATATGTCACATGAGGGGTTTCGGCAAAATTTAGAAAACTGCCCCCTCAGGGGGGGGGCAAAGTAGGCGGAGGGGCAACAGATGTGCATAACATGAATAAGTAGTCCCAGGCCTTTCCGACAATATGTCACATGAGGGGTTTCGGCAAAATTTAGAAAACTGCCCCCTGAGGGGGGAGCAAAGTGGGCGGGGGGGCATTAGATGTGCATAACATGAATAAGTGGTCACAGGCCTTTCTTACAATATGTCACATGAGGGGTGTTAGCTAAATTTAGAAAAGTGCCCCCTCAGGGGGAGCAAAGTGGGGGCAGGGACATCGGATGTGTATAACATGAATAAGTAGTCACAGCCCGTTCCGACAATATGTTACATGAGGGGTTTCAGCAAAATTTAGAAAACTGCCCCCTCAGGTGGGGAGCAAAGTAGGCGAAGGGGCAACAGATGTGCATAACATGAATAAGTAGTCCCAGGACTTTCCGACAATATGTCACATGAGGGGTTTCGGCAAAATTTAGAAAACTGCCTTCTGAGGGGGGAGCAAAGTGGGCGGGGGGGCATCAGATGTGCATAACATGAATAAGTGGTCACAGGCCTTTCCTACAATATGTCATATGAGGGGTGTTAGCAAAATTTAGAAAAGTGCCCCCTCAAGGGGAGCAAAGTGGGGGCAGGGACATCGGATGTGTATAACATGAATAAGTAGTCACAGGCTGTTCCGACAATATGTCACATGAAGGGTTTCGGCAAAATTTAGAAAACTGCCCCGGAGGGGGGAGCAAAGTGGGCAGGGGGCATCATATGTGCATAACATGAATAAGTGGTCACAGGCCTTTCATACAATATGTCACATGAGGGGTGTTAGCAAAATTTAGAAAAGTGCCCCCTCAGGGGGAGCAAAGTGGGGGCAGGGACATCGGATGTGTATAACATGAATAAGTAGTCACAGGCCGTTCCGACAATATGTCACATGAGGGGTTTCAGCAAAATTTAGAAAACTGCCCCCTCAGGGGGGGAGCAAAGTAGGCGAAGGGGCAAAAGATGTGCATAACATGAATAAGTAGTCCCAGGCCTTTCCGACAATATGTCACATGAGGGGTTTCGGCAAAATTTAGAAAACTGCCCCCTGAGGGGGGAGCAAAGTGGGCGGGGGGGGGGCATCAGATGTGCATACATGAATAAGTGGTCACAGGCCTTTCCTACAATATGTCATATGAGGGGTGTTAGCAAAATTTAGAAAAGTGCCCCCTCAGGGGGAGCAAAGTGGGGACAGGGACATCGGATGTGTATAACATGAATAAGTAGTCACAGGCCGTTCCGACAATGTGTCACATGAGGGGTTTCGGCAAAATTTAGAAAACTGCCCCCCTCAGGAGAGAGCAAAGTAGGCAGAGGGGCATCAGATGTGCCGTTAACATGAATAAGTGATCACAGGCTTTTCCGACAATATGTCACATGAGGGGATTCGGCAAAATTTAGAAAACTGCCCCCTCAGGGGAGCAAAGTAGGCAGAGGGGCATCAGATGTGCATAACATGAATAAGAGGTCACACGTCTTTCCAACAGTATGTTATATGACAGGGGTCGGTAAAAGTTATAAAAGTTCCCCTCTTTGGGACTAGTATTGTGCCCCCCCCCCCCTTTGAAATTTTTATATATTACAAATAATATTTATCGGAAGGCTCCATAAAAAAATTCAATCTAAAATGATGAAAATACTGCAATAAAAAAAAATCTGAAAAGTAAGACATAATAAAATTCCCCAAAGCAGAATATGATTATAAATGCGCCATACATTGCCTTCACTACAGAACATTTCAAATTTTCATTTTCAAGAAAAAAAAAAAAAAAGCAAACTTTTTAATCGTTCATTTAAAAAGATTGCGAAATTCATCAATCGGTCGCAAGAAAACTCGTGTAATTCGTCAGTCATGGAGAACAATTCATGAAATCCTTTAGCTTGCTGTGGGAAAACATACAAAATTCAACGAACAGTTGCGAGAAAAAAATCCATGATTTTCGCCAATCGGTTGCAGATAAAAAAAACGCAAAATTTGTCAGTGCACCTCTAGAAGAAACAGCGAAAAAAAACCTACAATCTTCTCTAATCGTTCGCAAAAAAAAGCCTCAAAATTTGCTATGTTACAAGGAAAAAATCGTGAAAATTGCAAATCGGTTGCGGTTAAAAAAAAATCGTGAAGATTGTCAGAAGAATCTGCGAAATTCGTAGATCAGTAGCGGAAAAAAACTCACAACTTTCTCCAATCTGTGTCAAGACTTGCTTACTGGTTCAAGAGAAATATCGCAAAATTTTAAAATCGGTCACAGGAAAAAAAAAAAAAAAGTGAAATTCGTCGGTGTATTATCGAAAAAAAATAGAATTAGTCGATCAGTCGTGCAAAAAAAAAAAAAAAAAAAAAAAAACATGAAGATTTGGCCAATCAGTCGCAGAAAAGAGACAAAGTTCACCAGTCGACCGTGAGAAAATAATCACGATATTCACCGATCTGTCGCAGTAGAATGCGAAATTCGTCGATCGGTTGCAGAAAAAAAGGGTTTTTTACCAATCGTTTACACGAAAAAGAGAAAAAATTTGCCAATCAGTAAAAAGAAAATATAATGAAATTCGCTTATCAGTCGCATGTAAAAAAAACTCTGAAGTTGTTAGAAAATTCACGAAATTCTTCGATCAGTCGTGGAAAAAACCAACGATTGTTTCCAATCTGTCGCAAGAAAAAATTGGAACATTTGCCAATCAGTCTTCGGTAAAAAAGCATGAAATTCATGGATCGGTCGTGTGAAAAAAAAAACTGATTTTCGCCAGAAGGTCAATGAAAAATATCACAAAATTCACCCACCAGTCGTGGTTAAAAAATGCGAAATTCATCAATGAATTGTGGAAAATATATCAAAATTCTTCACCTAATCCCGCAGGAGAAAAATTGTGAAATTCATCGATTTGGTCAGAGAAAAAAGGCCAAATTCGCCAGTTGACAGAGGGAAAAATCTGAAATAATTCGAATATCATCAATCGATTGTTGGAAAAAAAAACCCCCGCTAAATTATCATCCGATTAGGGGGGGGGGGGGAAGAGAGAAATCACAAAATTCACCAATAATTTCATTCGCGTGAGTATGTCAGGGTTTTATGAAATGGCTTTTGCATTTCTATAAAAGATGCAATTGCACTTCTTCATATATAAAGAAAATTTTCCTGTGACTTTTTTTTTTTTAATTCACACAGAACATTTGATTAGCTGAAGTACATTGCAGAACATTGCAAAGTATTCAGCTTTGGGAATGAAATTCTTTGATCAGCCGCAGAGAAAATCTGTGAAATTCAGTCAGCGACCATATGAAAAAAAAATTCAACAACTGTTTATGGGAAAAAATGAAGTTTGTTGATTAGCTGGGAAGAAAATCGGCAAAATTCATAAACAGGATATGTGAAAAAAATCACACGAGTTTTGCCAATCAGCCGCAAGGAAAAATGCAATATACGCCAATCGGTATGGTTTAGATGTATTATAATCCCGCATTTGCCATCTTTGATTTTTTTCTTGCATGAAAACTACTTTTCCGCCAAGTAGTAAATGTCGCCAATGGTTAAATATTGTTGATAGATTAATATAACATTCAAAAAACTGGAATATAATCATTATAACTATTAATTAAAAAACATTTTTAATTCACGCCAAGAAAAAAATCCAAGATGGCAGATGTGGGATTATAAAACATTTGCTCTGAAATAAAATATCACAAAATTTATCAGTTGGTTGCGGGGAAAAAATTGCAAAAATTCTCATTCAGTCACCTGAAAAAAAACTGAGAAATTCAACCGTCAATTAATGGGAAAAAAAAAAAATCTAGAAACCCTTCAGTCGATTGCTTTAAAATATTGTGAAATTCGTCAATTGGTCACAGGAAAACAACATGAAATTCAGCAGGCAATCATGAGAAACAATCGTGAAATTTTACAGTTGGCTGCAGAAAAAAAATGTGAAATTCGTCAAACAGTTACAGGAGAAAAACATAATTCGTCAGTCAACAGGGAGGAAAATCAAAAAATTTCATCAGTTGCAGGAAAATATCACAAAATTAAAAAGATCAAAATAAAAAAGGACTAAATGCAAAATATTTTCAGTAAACAAGGTTCTTGAGTGTTTTTTTTTTAAGTGTCCAGCTGGCAGTAATTTTTTTCTAGAGTCCACACTGTTGAAGGCATTTTTAATATAATTGTAGAATAAAATGAAATAAGTGATTACTACTCTATTGTTATTCATACTGCTTAATATGTTTCTGAATAATTAATTTGTTAAGACAGTGTTATCATTGTGAATTTGTATTTTTTTTTTTATTTACATTTGCTTGTGGATATTTCTTTTAAAGGTGATTGCAATATAAAAAAGAATGCAGGTGTGCATTTTTATTATCTGCCTCTTAAATAGGGGAAAAAAAAAAAAAAGAATGAAATCTTGTTTTTCACCCTTTTATGATATGAATCCATGTATATTAGCATTGAGCTTTAGCAGGGCGCAGCGCCGGCAGCCTTTTTTTTTTCTTTTTTGTGCATGGCAAAGCTCTTTTAAACCCTTCTGCTCTTTTTAACACTTCCTAAGCTCCCTGTGGCAATTCAACTGATCGCTTGAAAATATCTCAAACTCTAGGGACTCTAAACAAACCAGTTCAAAATATTTTTGTGAATAATGTACAAGTGTGCCCTTTTTTAGAATAGTGTTTCCTTTTTGAAAAATTCCCGCCCGGCAGTCCTTTTTTCTAGAGTCAACACTGCATATATGTAATGTAATATTAATGTTAAAAAAAGGAAGGAGGCACATAATAAAAATGCACACATGCATACTTTATACACGATTAAATCAAGTTGACAAAAAGATCTAAAAACAAATATAAAAAACACCAACTGACCAGTAGTAGAATTGACATAAAAAAGCCACTGGTCCCAAGGAACAGCAAGCATGAGAATTTATTTGTGCGCAGTCATCATCACTGGTCTGCTACATAAAATTCTATTTCATCCCTTTAACCCTTTGAGTGACAATTAATTACTTCATATGACTAAGATTTAATCGAATTTTCTTTGTTTTTTTAAATAAAATAAAGTTATGCGATATGTGCTTAGTTGCAGTTTTTGCAGGGAGAGGAAAGTTTACGTTTACCTGTCAGAGAGGGGGGGGGAGGGGAGTTACTGGTCCTGGAGATTATAAAATTTTTCAAATTAGTGGTCCAATTGAATTTCTGGTGGTACAGAACAGTCCCAACGGACACCCCAAGGAAATCGAACGCTGAACTGACAGTGAATAATATGACTTTTTAAATATTTACTACTCAAAAACATATTAAGCAATATGAACTGAACAAGCACAGAATGAAATCAGTTATTTCTTTTAAGCCTGTAAATGATAAAAGTAACAATGCAAACAAGAGAAAATCACACAAATAAAATTTACATACACAATAAAACATGCGAATCTGCTCAAAACATGGAAGATTCTCACCCATTACAGAACAGTCCTTTTTAATAATTGTTTTGTACACACAGGAGGTAAACGCATGAGTCTATCCAGGCAAAATTTGAGGGTTTTTTTAGGGCCCTTTCACAAAAGTCTATTTAGGGTCATTCCATGTCAAATCAACGAAAAAAATGCAATTTTTGGACCTCGACATCTCAGATTTCTATAATTTTTGGTTTATAGTTTGTATCCATGGAGTATATGAAAAATCTAATTAAAAAAATTTTTTTTTCTTAGCGGTTTATTTTTTACGGAATTTTAAAAATGGTCAAAAGTACCAAATTTAACCAAATTCTCAACCACAAAATCTTCTATAATTCTTTAACAAATTGGGCTAGAGAGTTAAGTTATATCTCATTTGAAAGCTCTTTTTATGGGCTTTAATGTGATATGCAACACTAACAATTTTGTGTATAATAAATTTTTTGGCAAATTTTCAAAACTTTTGAATTTAAATTTTTCAAAAACACCATCTTTAATTTTTTTCAAAAAAATATATGTTAATCTTTGACTTTTTGGCTACAAGTATGCCAAATTTCAAGATGGAGAAATGATGGGGTTTTGAACTATTAATTTTTAAATATGAGTTATACATGAAAAATTTCAAGTATCAGGGCAAAATTAACAATTGTACAATTTCTTTCCATATATAATTCACACTTCTTTTTCATTAAAAATTTCAGAGTTTGATGCTAAGCAAATTTATTTCTAAGGTATGAAAATTTTCTAAAGCATATTTCTCAAAATATAATTATATAATTTGCCCGTAAGGGGACTCTTCATTCACTTGAAAGCACCTGATCGGTAAAGTTAATCCTATGGGCAGGTTATTTTCGAATTTTCCGTTTAAATTTGAATATTTTTAAATGATTTTTTTTACATAGGATAGTTGATGTCGATCTCTCATATGTCTATTTTTTACTTTTTCGATTTTGGTTGCAGATTTTTTAATAAAGATACTTTCACTTTCAGACCGGTTTCGAAAGTTACAGTACCTTTATTAAAAAAATCTGCAACCAAAATCGAAAAATTACAAAAATTCCCTATTAAAGATTGACCTCAGCTATCCTATGAAAAAAAAAATCGTTTAAAAATATTCAAATTTAAATGAGAAATTCGAAAACAGCCTGCCCATAGGTTTAGCATTACCAAGCACATATTTCAAGTAAGTGAAGAGCGTTTTGACCTGGCACTTCTATCTTTTGATAGTTTAATTCTACAGCCATTACATATTTTCATGCCCTTTTGAATATTAAATCTTAAACTGCACTACCAAGTTGTTACATTCCTAAGTTTTCCTGATTTTGAATGAATTGTTTCTTTATAGGGATTGATCTGGATGAGTTACCTCATCTATATAGCTTTTCTATTTCCATTTTAACTCATTTAATTATGTCTTTTTCTTAAACTCACTTTTGTTTTATTCTTTGTTTGGCACAGCATGTCCCTAAAGGGATTTTGTGCAATAAAACTCAATACAACCAACCTTAATAGGGATTGCAGCATTTAACAGAAAATAATGCCGTCTTTCTTATCTTCTGACATCATTAATAGTAGTAATTCAAGACTTCTTTGTTAAAGCATTTGATTAAAGTAAAATGAAGCTTGTTTATTAAATAGTTATCCTTCTATATGTAAAAAAAAAAAATATATAATTATAACGATTTGGGAATGTGCCAAACGATTTTGAAATGAACCAATGAAAATCTGCTTAAGTATCTCAAAATGCATCTGATTATTCAGAGCTTTCTGACTTTTCTTAGCAGGAATTGTGCTTGGTGAAAACCATGAAAGTAGAGAGGATGGATGCGGAAAGGGAAGAATCTTCTGCATTTCAATAGACTTATTTAAGGGGTCGATGGCAAACTTACTTGAAATATGTGCTTGGTAATGCTAAACCTATGGGCAGGCTGTTTTCGAATTTCTCATTTAAATTTGAATATTTTTAAACGATTTTTTTTTTTCATAGGATAGCTGAGGTCAATCTTTAATAGGGAATTTTTGTAATTTTTCGATTTTGGTTGCAGATTTTTTTTAATAAAGGTACTGTAACTTTCGAAACCGGTCCGAAAGTGAAAGTACCGTTATTAAAAAATCTGCAACCAAAATCGAAAAAGTAAAAAATAGACGTATGAGAGATCGACATCAACTATCCCTATGTAAAAAAAATCATTTAAAAATATTAAAATTTAAACGGAAAATTCGAAAACAACCTGCCCATAAGATTAACTTTACCGATCAGGTGCCTTCAAGTGAATGAAGAGTCCCCTTACGGGCAAATTATATAATTATATTTTGAGAAATATGATTTAGAAAATTTTCATGCCTTAGAAATAAATTTGCTTAGCATCAAACTCTGAAATTTTTAATGAAAAAGAAGTGTGAATTATATATGGAAAGAAATTGTACAATTGTTAATTTTGCCCTGATACTTGAAATTTTTCATGTATAACTCATATTTAAAAATTAATAGTTCAAAACCCCATCATTTCTCCATCTTGAAATTTGGCATACTTGTAGCCAAAAAGTCAAAGATTAACATATATTTTTTTGAAAAAAATTAAAGATGGTGTTTTTGAAAAATTTAAATTCAAAAATTTTGAAAATTTGTCAAAAAATTTATTATACACAAAATTGTTAGTGTTGCATATCATATTAAAGCCCATAAAAAGAACTTTCAAATGAGATATAACTTAACTCTCAAGCCCAATTTGTTAAAGAATTGTAAAGGATTTTGTGATAGAGAGTTTGGTTAAATTTGGTACTTTTGGCAATTTTTAAAATTCCGTAAAAACAAATCCGCTAGGGAAAAAAAATAAAAAAAATTAGATTTTTCATATACTTCATGGATACAAACTATAAACCAAAAATTATGGAAATCTGAGATGTTGAGGTCCAGACCCCACGTTGATTTGACATGGAATGACCCTTTAATAAAATAGGCCCCATCACAAAATTAAATATTATAAAATGAGTCCCTTCACAAAAATAAATTTAATAAAATGGGCTCCTTTACAAAAATAAATTTAATAAAATGGGCCGCTTCACAAAAATAAATTTAATAAAATGGGCCCATTCTCAAAATTCCTTTTAATAAAACAGGCCCACTTCATAACACTCTTTTGCATAAAAACTATTTTAAATATGTAATTAGTAAATAAAACCAGGTCATGCGAAACAAAAACTTTAACTGAAATTTAAAGAAGTTTCTGTTAATAAATTCTTGATCCGAATTTGAGTAACTGGATTTCAACTATAGTTACAAAATATTACTTTTCACAAAAATAACTTTTAATTTTCACAAAATGGAACCCAAGAATAAAAACCTGCCTCGACCCCTATTTGTTAAAGGCCCCAAGAATCTATATATAATTTTTAATGATGTTATGCACTATAGAACAATATTATTGCTCTAAATTTGTCTTTAAATGTTTTTTCGTGAAAAAATTACTTTATTTAAAATAATTATACACATGTAAAGAATTTTAAAATTATTTTTCCCATATTTAATATTCTGTATTATAAATTATTCTACAATATATAATTTTTTAAAAATTAATTTTATGAGTCGAATATTGCAGCTAGAGACATTAAACCCCGCTAAAAGATTTGCCAGAGATATTACACCTCCACTGAGTAATCAAGCATCTATGTTCCTAAAAAGATTATAGCTGCTTGATTTTTAAAGAAACCAAATTACTTACTCATAAAGTGATATTCCAGTACAGTGATCTGCTTAGAAAGAACTTAGGTCCTTTAAAGGACCCTTCACAAACTTTTCCCCTTCAAAAAAGAGCCCTTCACAAAACGTTTCCACCTCCAAACTGAGCTTTTTACAAGTTTAATTATCAAGAAGTAATTTAATCCTTCTATCACTTTTATGCATAATAGAAATATATGCATATATCTCCTTAAAAGTATAAACAAGAAACTGAACATAACGATTCTTTGAAATTCAGAAAATTATGACTAGATTTTTCACAAAAATAAAAAGACGTATTAATGAAAATATCAAAAAATAAAATAGTTCTCTTTGGATGTATTTGAAAAGTGAAGTGTCACGCCGTTTTTAAAACTGAGAGATTTTTATCGCTATTATTTTAAAAAATAGTAAAAATTCATCTTTAGTCATAAACGAAGATTTCTTGTAAAACATTATCTCCATACCACAGTATTTCTATACGTGGCGATCTGATTTCCCGAAGGTGGTTAGTATCGCATGAATGGCGGAATACAAATGGCCAAACAAATATCAAGCTATAATATTAAAAATAAGTATAATACAAGGCTCACTTATACCCCTCTTACGGCTATATATATATCCATTTAAAAATTAATTAAAATGTGACTAATATACAGATAAAAAGAGCCTGCAAAAAGGAAAAATAGAATAGCAAAACAACAGCGTAACGACTCCTCCCGCTTATTTTCCGAGTGGCGGAAAAGTAAACATGCTTTCTGTGTGTTGAGTTGATAACTTCCTTCTCATTCTCCCATGACATGGAGTCAGAAATACAGCTACATGAGGGCTGCTGTCATCTCGAGGGCCCGGGTTCGAGTCCTTGGGTAAGACATTTATGTAATTGTGTATGTCCCATTGTAGTTATATAATATATGTAATGGAAAATAAAAATTGTAGTGATCTGTTGTTGTTTCTATGTATAATAAGGATCATTCGAGGCGACAGCCATTGTAGCTATAGGCCCCAAAGCATTCTCCACCTCGGTGGACTTCAAATGTCAAATGACAGCTACATGATCAAAAATCAAATGTTGCAACGAAAACTTTGTTTTTGAAGAAGTAACTTTTATAAAAACTGGAATTCACGCCTGATAGAGGATAAGGGCAAATTATGCATGTAATAACCCCACCTATATTTTTCAGCTTTAATCGTGGATGCTACCAAAATGAGGGAAAGGGGGGGGGGGAGGGACCCTGCCCCTCCTTAGATTTTAAAATTTAAGTAACTAGATATTTCTTTTTGTTATGTTTTCAAAAACAATATAAAATGTATTATTTTCGAGTAACTAAATTAAAAGAGCCTCTTTTCTTTAATGTTAGTATGTGCAAAATTCTTAGTTCCTCTTTTTTAAAGAGGTGCTGTTTGTGTTGTTTTATGATGGCCAATTGTCTACACTTGGGATATTGGGCCGAAGGGTGGGGGGGGGGGTGCCTGGGGTCTTTTAAAGGGAAGCTAATCCGTATTTAAGCAAAGAAATCCAAGGTTCGAAGAATGTAATGACTTGTAATGCTTTCAATGCTTTCAAACTTGTAATAATTTCAGAAGTTAAAAATTTTTTATTGTACGGATGGAAGACTTGTCATTGACTTAATGATTGGACTTAATGATTTCCGTGTATTATCTAAAATATTAATTTAGAAATTTATTAAAATTATTAACGAGGAAACACAGGCATATCAAAATCTTAGATACCATAATGTGCAATAATAAAACTTTCAAGTAAAACCTTCATATTACCTGCATGAGAAACAGTTTTCATTTTCCCTGAAAATATCTCAAGCGATTTCACGAAAATTTTCTAAGTCATTGAAGATAATTTGGAGGTGATAACTTACAGAAATAAACCTGTATGAAATCTTTTAAAAAGCGGTATACTTCTCTTAAGAGAACCTTTAGTTTTCATTTTCCTTAAAGATACCCGCTGAAACCTTCAAAATGGCTGCAACATCTCAAAAATTTTAAAGGTTTGTGTCTGATTTTTTTACCTGGGTATGTACGTAACGCGATAACTCTTGATAGAAACATCCGATTTGCTTCAAAATTTTTTTCTAGGTTCATTGTGATAAGGCGCTTCCCTGATTGGTTTTGGGAGTTCATTGGTTAAGGATAAAGGGGGGGGGGAATGGGGTTAGTCCAACCCCTTAATTCAGATAAATGGGTTTTTCATGCAGAATCATTCGATTTGCTCCGAATTTGATATACCGGTTTATTATGTTAAGGAACTTCCCTGATTAGTTTTGGGGGTTCATTGGTTAAGGATAAAGGAGGAAAAGGGAGGTTAGCCCCCCCGCCCCCTCTTAAATTAGATAAATGGGTTTTTCATGCAGAATGATTCGAATTGCTCCGAAGTTGGTATACCTGTTTATTATGTTAAGGAAGTTCTCTGATTAGTTTTGGGGGTTCATTGGTTAAGGATAAAGGGGGAAGGGGGGCTAGTCCACCCCCCTTAATTTATATAAACGGTTTTTTCATGCAGAATTATTCGCTTTGCTCCAAATTTGGTATACCGGTTTATTATGTTAAGGAGCTTCCCTGATTCGTTTTGGGGATTCATTGGTTAAGGATAAAGGGGGGGGCTAGTCCACCCCCTTAATTTAGATAAATGGTTTTTTTGCAGGATTATTCGATTTGCTCCAAATTTGGTATACCGGTTTATTATGATAAGGAGCTTCCCTGATTAGATCTGGAGGTTCACTGGTTAAGTATAAAGGGGGAAACGGGGGCTAATTCCCTTTCACTTATTTTTTTGAGGGGCATTATTCATTAAAATGAGAGTATTATATACAATTAGTGTGAATAGCCTGTGAGCTCAATGCCATCAGTTTAGCTGGGCACTTTTCTTTTTTATTGTGTAATTTTCTTGATTTTTCGTACTTCTGTTGTACACAGGTGGCTAGTGAATCGACTGGATCTTCCTGATAATTCGACGACTTGCAAACAGCTGATATACAAAACAAGAATAACGAAAAATTATTGATTTTAATAAATATTATGATCGAAATTAACTCGCTTTTACTGTGATTCACTGACTGAAGCAGAAATTTAAGATAAAAGTCAATGTTGACATAGTACTGAACTAATAAAAATGAAATATTGACATATGTAACAACATTTTGAAATATTAAAATATATGAGATAGAAAGTTTTGGGACTGACACATCCAACTAGTTAGTTATGCGACGCCTACACTGTAAAAAAACGGACTAAAAAACGGAAATACTACTGGCAATCAAGACGCCAGTACTATTTCCGGGTTTTTACGGGAATTTCCCAGCTAAAAATGAACTGCAGAAATTCTACAAAAAAAACCGCAGTTGGAAAACTGCGGTGATTTGGCCGATTCCACTACAGATTTTTTGCGGTCAATAGAACTACAAAATTACCGCAGTTTACTAACTGCAGTAATTTAGCAGTTGTATTGACCACAAAAATTCTACAGAAAATTTATAGTTATATCAATATTAAAAATTCTGCAGAAATTTCGCAGTTTTATTGACCGCAAAAATTCTGTAGTGGAATCGGCCAAATCACCGCAGCTCTCCAACTGCAGTTTTTTTGTAGTTATATCGACCTCAAAAATATAGTTTTTTTTACTGAGTATCCACTTTGCCTCCCCGAGGAAGGTGCCCTCAGGGGGGCAAAGTAGTGCACGGAGCAGCGGAAGTATATAAAATTATTAAGCAGTCACAGGTTTGGGTGTCGGCAAAATGTAGGAAAGTGCCCTCCAAAGGGGGGGGGGGAGTAGTGGATGGAGCACCAGAAATGCATAAAATGATTAAGCGGTCACAGGCGTTACCAACGATATGTCACATGACGGGTATCGGAAAAATTTAGTAAAGTGCCCCCAAGGGGGGCAAAGCAGTGGGCAGAGTACCAAAAGTACATACAATGATTAAGCAGCCAAAGGCCTTTCCAACGATATGTTACATGACAGGTGTCGGGAAAATTTAGTAAAGTGCCCCCCTGGGGGGCAAAGTGGTGGGTGTGGTACCGAAGTGCATAAAATGATTAAGCGGTCACAGGTCTTTCCAACGATATGTTACATGACGGGTATCTGCAAAATTTAGTAAAGTGCCCCCCGGGGGGGCAAAGTGGTGGGCGGGGTACTGGAAGTGCATAAAATGATTAAGCGGTCACAGGCCTTTCCAACGATATGTCACATGATGGATGTCGCAAAAATTTAGGAAAGTGCCCCCCAGGGGGGGAAAGTAGTGGGCGGAGTACCGGAAGAGCATAAAATGATTAAGCAGCCAAGGGCCTTCCGAACGATATGTCACATGACGGGTGTCGGGAAAATTTAGTAAAGTACACCCCTGGGGGGGGGGCAAGCGGGGGGTGGGGGAGGAGTACCGGAAGTGCATAAAATGATTAAGCGGTTACAGGCCATTCCAACGATATGTCACATGATTAGTGTCAGAAAATTTTACGAAAGTGCCCCCCTAGGGGGGCAAAGCAGCGGGCAGAGTACCGAAAGTGCATAAAATGATTAAGCAGCCAAAGGCCTTTCCAACGATATGTTACATGACAGGTGTCGGGAAAATTTAGTAAAGTGCCCCCCTGGGGGGCAAAGTGGTGGGTGTGGTACCGAAGTGCATAAAATGATTAAGCAGTCACAGGTCTTTCCAACGATATGTTACATGTCGGGTATCTGCAAAATTTAGTAAAGTGCCCCCCCGGGGGGCAAAGTGGTGGGCGGGGTACTGGAAGTGCATAAAATGATTAAGCGGTCACAGGCCTTTCCAATGACATGTCACATGACGGGTGTCGGAAAAATTTAGGAAAGTGCCCCCCAGGGTGGCAAAGTAGTGGGCGGAGTACCGGAAGTACATAAAATGATTAAGCAGCCAAGGGCCTTTCGAACGATATGTCACATGACGGGTGTCGGGAAAATTTAGTAAAGTACACCCCTGGGGGGGGCAAAGTGGGGGGTGGGGGAGGAGTACCGGAATTGCATAAAATGATTCAGCAGTTACAGGCCATTCCAACGATATGTCACATGACAGGTGTTAGCAAAATTTAGGAAAGTACCCCCCAGGGGGGGCAAAGTGGTGGGCAGAGCACCAGAAGTGCATAAAATGATTAAGCAGTCACGGGCCTTTTCAATGATATGTCACATGAGGGGCTATGGCAAAATTTAGAAAAATGCCCTCCCACGGGGGAGGGGCAGGCGGGGAGAGGGACACGAAGGTGCTAATACAAATAAGCAGCCACACACCTTTCCAAAGGTATGTCACATGATGCATGTCGGCAAAATTTAGAAAAGTACCCAACCCCCCCCCCCCCCCCCCTGGTGTGAATGTAAAGGGAGGGTCATCGTAGGTACATAACATTAATAAGTGGTAAGAAATTTGCATATTACACAATCTTTCGAGGAAATACACATATTTCGCACAACCTTTTGAAGAAATTCACTTATTTTACACGATCCTTTGGCAAAAATCGCAGTTTTCTACGACCTTTCAAAGAAATTTGCATATTACACAATCTTTCGAAGAAATTTGCATATTTTGCACGATCTTTCGAAGAAATTTGCATATTTCACACGATCATTTGACGAAATACGCATTGTTTTCGCGATCATTTGACAAAAATCACATTTTTTCGCGATTCTTTGACAAAATTAGTGTTTTTTTCCGTGACCTTTCAAAAAAATTTGCATATTACATGGTCTTTCGACAAAATTCGCATATTTTCCACGATCTTTCAACGACATTTGCATTTTTTCTGCGACCATTTGACAAAAATCATATTTTTTTGCGATTCTCTGGCAAAATTCGCGTTTTTTCCACAACCTTTCAACGAAATTTGCATATTACACTATCTTTCGACAAAAATTTGCATATTTCGCACGATCTTTCAAAGAACTTTCATATTTCGCACGATCTTTCGAAGAAATTCACATATTTTACACGATCATTTGACGAAATATGCATTTTTTTCGCAATCATTTGACAAAAATCACATTTTTTCGCGATTCTTTGACAAAATTCTTGTTTTTTCTGTGACCTTTCAAAGAAATTCGCATATTACATGGTCTTTCGACAAAATTCGCATATTTTACACGATCCTTTGGCGAAAATCACATTTTTTTGCAAGATCCTTCGAAGAAATTTGCATGTTTTCCACGATCTTTTAACGACATTTGCATTTTTTTCTGCGATCATTTGACAAAAAATCATATTTTTTTGAGATTCTTTGGCGAAATTCACGTTTTTTCCACGACCTCTCAAAGAAATTTGCATATTACCCAATCTTTCGACAAAATTTGCATATTTCGCACGATCTTTCGAAGAAATTCACATATTTTACACGATTATTTGACGAAATACGCATTTTTTCGCGATTCTTTGACAAAATTCTTGTTTTTTCTGTGACCTTTCAAAGAAATTCGCATATTACATGGTCTTTCGACAAAATTCGCATATTTACACGATCCTTTGGCGAAAATCACATTTTTTTTCCAAGATCCTGCGAAGAAATTCGCATGTTTTCCACGATCTTTTAACGACATTTGCATTTTTTCAACGATCATTTGACAAAAATCATATTTTTTTTGTGATTCTTTGGCGAAATTCACGTTTTTTCCACGACCTCTCAAAGAAATTTGCATATTACCCGATCTTTCGACAAAATTTGCATATTTCACACGATCTTTCGAAGAAATTCACATATTTTACACGATTATTTGACGAAATACGCATTTTTTTGCGATCATTTGACAAAAATCACATTTTTTCGCGATTCTTTGACAAAATTAGTGTTTTTTCCATGACCTTTCAAAGAAATTCGCATATTACATGGTCTTTCGATGAAATTCGCATATTTTACACAATCCTTTGGCGAAAATCACATTTTTTCGCAAGATCTTTCAGAGAAATTCGCATATTTTCCACGATCTTTGAACGACATTTGCATTTTTTCTGCGATCATTTGACAAAAGTCATATTTTTTTGTGATTCTTTGGCGAAATTCGCGTTTTTTCCACGACCTTTCAAAGATATTTGCATATTACACGATCTTTCGACAAAATTTGCATATTTCACACGATCTTTCAAAGATATTCGCATATTACATGGTCTTTTGACGAAATTTGCATTTTTTCCACGATCTTTCAATGACATTTGCATTTTTTCTGCGATTATTTGACAAAAATCATATTTTTTTGTGATTCTTTGGCGAAATTCACGTTTTTCCCACGACCCTTCGAAGAAATTCGCATATTACACGATCTTTCGATGAAATTCGAGCATTTTGCACGACCTTTTGAATAAACTTGCATATTTTACACGATCTATTGGCAAAAATCATGTTTTTTTGCAACTCTTTGATGGAAATCGTGTCTTTTTCGTGATCCTTTAATGAAAATCTCATTTTTCCGGCAATCCTTTGACGAAAATTGCATTTCCCAGCGATCCTTTGACGAAAATTGCGTTTCCCAGCGATCCTTTGACGAAAATTGCGTTTCCCAGCGATCCTTTGACGAAAATTGCGTTTCCCAGCGATCCTTTGACGGGAGTCGCATTTTTTCCTGTAATCCTTTGACGAAAATCGCATTTTTCCCATGATTCTTTGACATTAATTGCATTTTTTCCATGATCCTTTGACAATTGTGCTCAATTTGGTGCGGTTCGTAGTCACGTTTTCGTTATATTTCCTACACTCCCACTACAACCCTTCCATCATTAAAAATGTTAACAAATTTTAATGCATATTTGCATCGATCCCAGGAATAATACAATTCAATGCTGAAAAAGCGGAATTCCGCGTTTCTGCAGTAAAGTAAAACGTCTGAAAACATCTTTCGATTACATAGTTTCTGAACACAAACACCTGCTAGTTTCATGCGTTTCCAAACAAAAATAATTTAAAACGTATGTCATAAAGTTGCCTCTTTGGATTTGAGAACACCCATAATGAAAAGCATTCACCATAACAAATGCACAGGGATAAATTCAGTCAGGAGATGCAGCGTTCCCACATCATATATATATATATATACATACATAGATATAATGCTAATAATGTATTATACTGAAATTGAAGGATGACATTTATAAAAATATTTTACTCAAATTTTTCCGATAGATTTCAGTACAATTTAAAAAAAAAAAAAAAACAGAGCAAACATAAATACGTCAATTTTTTTAAATTGAACAGAACTGAAATTATCAATGCAAGTTTGAAAATATGAATTTCATAAAGTACGATAAATGTCACATATAATTTTTCTTTAAAAAAAATCCCAAAACTTCCTTAAATAAAATTGCACATAACAAAACTTTTTCAAAGAAAATTACGTCATAAGAACAGTTATTACTTTGTTCATTCTGACACTATTTTCTAGGTGTGCCCACTTGAGGAGAAAAGTAATGTGAAGCTCCCTAATTTTTAGATAATTTCATATATAAACATCAAGCAAACACAATTCTATATTATTAATTGAAAAAATTCTAAAATGCCTATAAATTAGTGATTTGGGGACAAATCTACAACTAATGTCACAAATAATGGCTGTTTGTTTACATCAGATGAATCAGAGATTAAGGGTAATGTTTACATTAATGTCAAGATTATAAGTAATTTAAGGGGGAAAAATGTCATATCTTTCCGTCGAAAGAAAATTTGCAAAATTTGTCAGTCAGTTGTATGAAAATATCTCAAAATTCATCAATCAGTCGCAGATCAAAAGTTAATTATTTTTTTCAGTCAGACATGGAAAAAAATGCAAGTTTTGTGACTCTGTCACAGAATGAAAATACTAAATTCACAAATCAGTCATAAAAAATATTGCAAAATTTTAACAATTGAAGCATTAATTAATCAAACAATCACTTACCTGTAGTGTTTTTAGGTATTTTATGAATTGTTATTAATAATAATCTCAACTTTTTGTATTAAATAATAAAGAGCTAAAAATAATATGAAGCAAAGTAATGGCTTGATGAAAAAGAATATGCAAAACAGAAAAGAAAATCTGTGACGACCGCTGCCAGTCTTGAACTTTCTGCAAACTGGCGTCGGAAAAAACCCCCGCCCGTATATGACATCTGTGCCCATGCAAGTACATGCACTTTCTAATCTTAATCTTTTAGAGATTTTTTTTTAAATATCTCGTTTGCATTCCCATGCTTTTGTTTGCATTGGGTAACTAAAGACGATCTCTAAAATACACTTTATTATTTTTATGAGGACGTTAATCTTTTTCAGACAAAAATAGCCTCAGAAAAAAAAACCTGCAAACAAAATCAAAAAAGTAAAAAACGGCTGTTGTAAAGATCGACCTCAGCTGGCATACAGAATAATTTCAAAATATGGAAATGCAAATGAGATACTTTAAAAAAAATTTCTTATAAGATTAATATTACAGGGCAGGCGTTTTCATGTGAGTGAAGTAACCCAGGGCTCGCACCGTTCCTAAAATTTTCGGACTTTGCTACCAGTATTTTAAATATGAATTCTTCGTGGCAGATTCCTTTAACATCTATTATAGAACTATACAACAAAGATTGTCGTTTTAATTTAGTGGTAGCAAAGTGCGAAAATTTTAGGAACGCTGCGAGCCCTGAGTAACCTCTTAAGTAGTGGAGATTCTTTGCAAAAATCGACTTCATACTGTATAGTACTGTGTTTACTCTCATAATAGTTGCACTTTTTTTTGCCAAATTTTTATTGTGAAAGTCTAGGTGCAACTATTATGCGGAGAAATCTACTGCATAATATTGTACACTGAAATGCTGAAACATTACTGGTATAAAAAAAAACACATAATAAAATTAGTAACTTACCAAATGTTTCCAGATTATGTGATGTTTATTAAATACCATTTTCTTTTTATGGTAATATTTTTATAGATGTAAAATTTACAAATAATCTTTGTGAAAATTTAAACAAAAAATTATCATAATAAATTTCTTTTAAACTAAAGGTTTCAATATCACTATTGTAATGAGAGTCGGTGTCTGAAGAATCTCCGTCATTCCATAAAATGTTATCTTCGCTTCCGTCCAAAGCGTCAAAGATACCCATCTTCTTAAAATTTTTTGGAAATTATATCGCTTGTCATTAAAGTCAAGCTTTGTAATGTCCAACTACACATTAGTTCCAGGGATGGGCGCCTTACTTTTCCACTGGGAATTTTCTCGTTGTTCCCATTGATTATCCAATATCCATATACTCGTCTTATATTGTCTTGCAGAATCTCTGTGACTCCTCCGGGAATTATCACAAGATCTGTTTTGCCTTCTGAAAGTTTTTTCTTTATATCATCAACAAAATGTCTTCGGAAACTATCAAGTACCAGCATGGCTGTTTTTTTGAGCAATGCTCAAGACCTTTTCTTCCAAACGTTGCGAACCCAATCTTTCATAATTTTTTCATCCATTCAATTCATGAAAAGAAAATAGTTTGACGATTTTTTCTGCTTCAAATCAGGGATGAGACTATTACACAAGTAAACACGGCAGTCTATTGAGTGCTGCTTTGCAGAATTGCTGAGCATCGAATACCAAGTACTAGCATACTAAGGAAGAAACATTCATGCACACACTCTAATCAATACTGACCACTCGACTGGAGGCAGAATTTTTTTAAAAAGAAGTTACCAGACAAATTTAAAAGAAAAATTGCTTAAATTAAAAACATTGAAAAGTGGGAAGGGTTAGTTCCAGGCCATTGGACAACCGCTGTGGCTTCAAGTTTAATCTTCAGCAGCAGTTGAGGGTAGGCAGATTTAAAAAAAAAAAAAAAAATAGATGTAAGATTTTTACATTGTCTGAAAACATACTTTTTCTGTTTACTTTTAAAATTTAATTTTATTCCAAAATTTAATAAGTCATGCACATTGTTTTAAAATCTTTAAAACCAGCAGCACTACTTGAAAAGTTACATTAAATAACCCGAACAATACACACACAAAAAAAAAAACTATTCAATAAAAAACTTAGATTATTGAACTCTTTTCCTCTGTAGTAACAATAAATTACTTAAATTTACACTAACTAGCTTTTAATCAGCTACACCTCTATTATTCTTTAAAGAAAAAACAAAAAATATACATATAAATAGTACTATCTTGCACCTACAAATCCTCCTCCGAAATATTTTATTGGTGCGACTTTTATTTTCTACTGTTGAATAGTATATCCAATTTTTTTAAAAAGGGCCCACTTTTTTGGAAGTATAATAGTCCTTTCAAAAAGAGAGATCAAGCTCGGTACATAATTTAGCAATCTTAAATATACATTCTAAAGGAATAATCAAAGTATTATACGGACAAGTCAGATTTAAAAATAGTATACGAACACGAACGCAAAAACCGAACGGGCATGGTGTCAGTTCTTTAAAAAAATAGCTCGGTACATAATATTCGCAATGTTATGGTTATTGATATTCATTTAAAAAATAATAATAATAATAATTAACGCGAAAGCATAATACGAACAACAAAAGGGGCTATGAAAAAAAGACGAAGGTCGAATCGCGAGTCACATGTATTGTAAATAAAACATTCCGCCTAGATCGAAAGTTGAGTTGTACGAGCACTACTGCTTCATCCGCCGGAATGCAGATAGATTTTTCGCTGTTAGCGAAACGAGATCGACCAATCAGAAAGCTTGCT
The DNA here is from genome assembly GCA_963932465.1 of Maratus speciosus. NCBI lineage: Eukaryota > Metazoa > Arthropoda > Arachnida > Araneae > Salticidae > Maratus > Maratus speciosus. The sequence continues at coordinate 236,101,102 of OZ010797.1, read as the reverse complement.
TCCTTAAAAAACAGGGAAAAGTTCGCGAAATGTGAGCTTCTGATTGGTCAATCTCGTTTCGCTAACAGCGCAAAATGTATCTGCATCCCGGACAGAATTTAGAATAAAAAATATTATTTAAATAATATTAATTTATTATATATTATTAATAATTATTAATTATAAATAATAATTATTAATTATTTAAATTATATTATTGATATTATGTAATATATAATTAATATTATATTAAATATCAATAATTATTAATTATAAATATTATTAATAATTATTAAATCAATTATAATTAAAAATTAATTTAAATAATAAATATTTATTTACAGTCAGAAATGCAGCCTCAGCTGCGTGAACAATAATCAAATATTCCAATGTAAATTTAAAATAAAAGATTTAATAAGAATTATTTTTTTTTTCATTCGTTTTTATAAAGTAGAAGTAATTTTCATACGAACTGGGAGTCATGTATTTTCGGGGAGAAGGGCAAATTGTGCATTTAGTAAATCCGGGTCCGGGTGTGCTATGAAAAAGAAAAAAAAGGGGGGGGATGCCTCCTCATTGGATTTTGAAATTAAAGTAAAAAAAAAAAAAAAAATCTGCTTTTGAAAAACACAGTAGAATTTATTCCTTTCGAGTATGTTTAAAAAAAGGGAAGCTGGAATTTTCCGTTTAGGGGAGGAGGGGGGCATAGGAGAGCAACTACCCCTCCCTAGATTTTGAAGTAAGTAACTAATTTTATTTTCTTATTTTGAAAAACATAATAAAATTTATTCTTTGCGAGTGACTAAAAAAAAAGAAACCAAGAATTTTCCGTCAGGAGGCGGCGGGGGGGGGGGGGGGGTTATAGAACAGTCATTTGTTCCTCCCAGGATTTTAAAATATAAGTAACTCATTTTTTTTCTACCGGTTTTGAAATAGTGAAATTTATTTAATTCGACTAACTTAAATTAAAAGAGGAACTAAAAAGTTTCAGTTGAGGGAACGGTATAGGAAGCCCATTGCCCTTCCCTGTATTTTGAAATTGTATAAACTAAATTTTCTTTTTTTCCTATTTTGAAAACATAGAAGAATTTATTTTATTTCGAGTAACTTAAAAAAAGGGAAACAAGAATTTCCGTTTAGGGGAAGGTGGCATAGGAGACCAATTACCTCTCCCTAGATATTTCAATTTAAGTAACCCAATTTTTTCTCTCCTGTTTTGAAAAACATAGTAAAATTTATTCTTTGCGAGTAACTTAAAAATTAAGGTAACCAAAATTTTCCGTTAAAAGAGGGGAGCCTAGGGAGCCTAGGCCTCATTGTTGCTCCCTGGATTTTGAAACATATATGTAACTGAATTTTCTTTTTCTCCGATTTTGTACATAGTAAAATTTATTTATATTCAGAAACTTAAAATAAAAGAGAAGCAGTATATCAGAAATATCAGTTGAGCGGGGGAAGGGAGGGAAAGGGGGATAGGAGAAAAAAACCATTTCCCTTCCCTGGATTTTGAAATTTAAGTAATTAAATTTTCTTTTTTTATGAAATGCATAGTAAAATTCATTCTTTTTCAGTATTTTAAAATAAAAGAAATAAAAAAATTCCGTTAAGGAGGGGGGTGGGGGGGTGGAAGGCCCATTGCCATCCCTGAAGTCTGAAATTTAATTAACGGAAATATCTTATTTTCTCTGATTTTAAAAAATATAGTAAAATTTATTTATTCCGAATAACTTAAAATTAAACAGAAACTAAGAAGTTTCTGTTGGGGGAGAGATTCACCCCCCTATATCTCACTCTTGGTAGTTAATTTTCGGTCGATTTTTTTTCATGTTTATGTATTTAAACTTTATCTTAAAGTCAGGTTAAAAAGAGTTCATTTTTTTTGGGGGGGGGGGGCGGAGCTGTAACCCGAGGACGGCATTCTTTTTCGAACTTTGAAATTTAATTTTAACTAAATTTTCTTTTTCTCTGATTAACACATAATAAAATTTATTCCTTTCGGACAACTAAAATAATTAAACACTAAGAGAAAAAGACGAACTGGTAAAATTATGAGATAAAATTACTTCAATACTGCAGCATTATTACAGACGCAAAATCTCATTATTTTAAAAGTTTATGATGACTTCAGATAAACTATAGTATTTTTGAAGTTGATAGCACAGAGTATTTTTAAAACAAAGTACCACAAAATTACGCCACATTAGCCGCAGAATTTCTAAAGTATTTTCACAGTCGAGATTGCACTACAGAAAATCTATAGTTGACTATAGAAAAACCTCAAAAATACTCCACTTCTGTAGAAAAACTGCAGTTCATTTTTAGCTGGGTTTTACCCATAAATTACAGAAAATTTTCCGTTTTTCTGATTAAAAACGGAAATTTTTCTGTAATTTATGGGTAAAATTCGGAAAAAACGGAAATATTACTGGCGTCTTGATTGCCAGTAGTATTTCCGTTTTTTAGTCCGTTTTTTTTTACAGTGTCTATTCCAGGGATAACATGTTCTCCCGCATCTGCACATGTAGAATATGTTAATTTACATATACCATTTCTAGCATGCTAAAAAAGATCCAGTGCCAAACTTTCTCGATTTCTTATAAAAAATAATAATAAACAGAAATGAAATACCAGGAAAATCATTACTACACTAGAATTTAGTAATTACATTATAAAACAGATAAAAACGATGGATAATTACGCAGACGAAAAGTAAACAAGAAGTTTTTCTCCAACACCCAGTGTTCTGGCGATACTTATAAGTACCACTGAGTAATTCAACTGTAAATCAAATACATACACCGTTCACCTAAAATAGCTAGTCAAACAAATTGTATTCTAAGATCATAGTGAACACGTAAAAAAAAATCCAACACTTATCTTATATCCTTTATTGTGTTTGCGGCAATAAAAAGACGAGGGTGACAATCTATGCATAATGTCGGCACAAAACACATCGACTGTTTCAAAGATAGCCTCCTTCCTCGCTAAAATAACAAACTTAGAACTACTGCTGCCATGCATCCGGATAAAGTGGAGTTAAAGAGTGTTTTTGCAAAGTACCATTAGAATATTAGTAATATTCACTATGGGATGAAAGTTTAAATTGAGTGGTACTTATAAGTACCGTCAATAGATAAAAGGTTAACATGCAACGTAATTGCGTTATAATAGCATACACATATAATAAAAGATTCATTAGTCCAGTCACAAAAACATCATATTCGTTAGCCTAAAAATTTGTTAGCAGAGTTCCTTAGAATACAGAAGAAAGTAAAAATGTTCAGATATATTTTACACCATTCTAAAACATCTTTCAAAAACCATTGATCTATTTCAGCTATACGTACATGCTTTAAAAAATGCTTTTAGAGCGCAAGAAATTAATTAAAATATTTTATTACTAGTTGGAATTTTATAATTACATTCAAAGTAACTGTATTCTTAAAGGATAATTGATTTTCAAATTTGAAATTGTAATTCTTTAGAAAATAATTCGATTAAATGTTAATAAATGTATTTTAAATTAATTTGTGATTCATTATAAAATAAATTTCATTTGGGAAAATAAAAATGTAAGTATAGAGATCAATTTGATTAAATTTTGATAAATGTAATTTAAATTTATTTGTAATTGAATATAAAATAAATTGCATTTCGGATAAAAATAATGAACTTGTATAATGTCTTACATATTCATTTTCTTTTTAAAAATAAAAATGGATTAATTTGTGTTATAATAAACGCTTATGCATTGAAATGTAATCCCTTAAACGTGGATTTTAGTAATAACTTGGATTATATTTTAATGAATTAACGTTTTGGGATTTCAGAGAAAAACCCAGATTAAAAAAAATATATATTTTTTTTTAATTCTAGTAATTAGTATAAAAAGTGTACCGAATCTATAGTTCTAAATTTTGAAGTATGGAATGGAGCTACCGAAAATAAACTTTTTTTTCAACGATTATTACCATTGGTCAATAATAATAATAATAATAATAATAATAATAATAATAATAATAATAATAATAATAATAATAATAATAATAATAAAATAGCATAAACCCCCCTCATGCATTTTAATTTTCAAATGGTAGAATAGAAAAATAAAGAAAACGGAAATAGATACAGAAAAGCACCGATTATCGGAACTCCAATTAACCGAACTTTCAATTATCCGAACAGTCAATTTCTCTCAAAAAATGATTTTAACCAAACTTCCAATTTATTTTTGCTTAAATTATAATCTCTGGTGTTCAGAAAATAATAATAAGAGAAAATTTTAAATGATGAAAAAGTAAACAAAAAATAATGAAAAAGACAAAAAAATAATAAAATAAACAATTTTTAAACACGCCAGCACTAACTGGTGCTGCCAGTCCTAAGCCTGGATAAAGTGTGAAGTTTTTAGTATAGTCAGGAACATCCCTTAAATTGCCTGTCCATTTATCCGAACTAGAGTTGGCCCCGACTTGTTCGGATAATCAGCACTGTACAATATTCGATTAAGACATATACTCGATTAAGAATTATATATTCGATTAAGAATTATATATTCGATTAAGAATTATATATTCTTTAAATTTATCTCTCTATTCTTAAAAAAAAGTAACTTACGCTGTCACCGCCACCGCCGGTTTTGAATTTTTTGTGACCGGAGGTCTTTCTCCGTTAATATTAAGAAAAATATTGCATACAAAAATATGAAAATCGGCGGTATTATAGAGAAATTGATAAACACGCTTATGCAGACAGTTTTCAAATTGAAGAATTATTTAAAGAGATATTTAATGCTAAAGTTGGACAAAGTCGTTCCATTAAAAAAGTTTTATAGAAGCAAAAACTATACATCGGAATTTAATCATTTTTAGATCATTTTATACGTTATAATTTCCCGGTGTGCAGAATGCATTTATTTTTTAAATTTAACTCATTTTTTGAGCTTTTATTTCGATTTTAAATTCAAATTTTCAGCATTTCGAGAGATATTTTTTACTTTTTTTAGAAAATTGTACTAATTTAACCTGTTGCCAACTGTATAAACAGCGCAAACAATAATGTTTGCTTCAAATTAAAAATTTATTTACACGTGACTATTATAAACAGAAAAAAAAACTTTCAAATTAGAATTAAATAATTACGTATAAAAAGCAGGAACTTATTGAAAAATACTTCATAAAAACTATATTTACACGCGAATATTAACAGAGAAAGGATATTGTAAAATAATAAATTCATTATCATGCGTTAAAAGTCTTAAATAGGAAAAATTACGTCACATTTACGTCACATTTACGTCACATTTACGTCACATTACACTTATTACGTAAAATGAACGAAAAATAACATTGCAAAACAATTTAAATTTAAAAATTGCGCGAGACATTTATTTGATATTTCGAGATAAACTTTTCAACTATTTTTGTTGGGACAGCGCAAATAATATTTCATTTCTAACAAAAGTATTTTCACATGAATATTAAAAAGAGAAATAAAAGTTTGGTGAAAATTGCGTGAGATTAAAAACGATACATTTAAAATGTCTTTCATTTATTTATTTATTTATTGAACAACAAACATGCGACTTGTGTGCTTGACATGAGAGCCCGCTTAAAATGTCTTATTTAAAAGAACTTTCTTTTCGCTTTGTTAAAAAATACCGGGAGACAAAGACTCTGTTTACTTAATTCACTTTATATTAGCTTATTTTGAAATGTTTAACTGGTTTTATTTAATCAAACAGGAAAACAGCCATAGTATCTTTTAACAACAGCTGATTTTTCCTTAAAATTCCCCAATCAAAGAGAAATGAAAAGAAACCCGTTTATAGGGAGATCGCCACTGTTTTTTAAATTATAATTCAATCTTCCAAAATATTTTTAAAGCCGATCAAATTAGCGTGCTTTAAGAAACTGCGGTGTCTGAAAGGGGGTTGACGAGCGTAGCTCGTAGGGGCCGAGCCCCCTAGTATTTTAAACTTTTCCAAGAATGTGTGCTTGGAATTACCACGCTTCCGAGTCAATGGATGCTATTGACCCGAGTTTACCGTGGTATCAGGCCCGTGGTTTGGGCAGGGTCGGATTGACACAAATTGGTTTCATTGCGGTTCAAGCTCTGGTACAGTAAGACTTTAAATATTTCGGTTTCGGGTTGACTCGGTTTTCCGGAAGAAAGTCTGAATATTTTTCAAATGAAAAAACAACATACTTAAACATAAATGAGTGTACATGCGTTCATTTTTATACAAAAATGATAAAATTGATATTTGAGATATAATTGTGGGCTATTCTTCCATAATTACGTTAATTCGATATCTTCCACTTCGGCTTCGAGCTTGAGTATTTCGGATTTGGGTTGACTTTAATCAGAAATTTTGGGTTCGGGTTGGGTACAACCCGACCCGCGCAGGACACTACAGGAAATCACCTTTTGCTTAACGACGATATTGATTAACAAATGTCATTCCAGAAAGAATTATCTTCGTTAGCCAAGGAACTAACGTAATATTCATTTTTCTTTATTAAACGACTTCCCGTGTTTTTAGGTGCGTTCGTAATTATATAAATACGTAGCACCTATAGTCGTCGTCAGGTCCGTCCGTTTGTCTGCATTTAAGGGGTCTCAGGACTCTTAAAGCTTTAAAATTTTCGAAATTTTAATTTTTTTAGATATTAAACTACTATTTTTTCTGAACATTTTGGTACAAATGTTTCCTTGAAATTCCTATTAGAACAGAAGTTATGGCTTTTAGAATTATACACGCTCAATAGCTGAAGCAGCGTTTCAGAAACTTTGAAGTCAATTTTCTCCAAATGACGTTTTTGGGCATAACGCGCATGATATCTCAAAAACTTCTGAATTGTATTTCATGAAATTTTCAAAACATATGTTTCATGTTAGTCTGTATAAACTGAACCTAAAATTTCCTTCTTATTGTTCAGAAATATATTCTTTATAGGTGATTATACTGTTGAAAATTTCATAATTTTGTATTAGCTAAATACAACTTTGTATTAAAAATAGAGAAGTGCTTTAAATGCAAATTTATTTAGGTTCAGAGTAATTATTACAATGTGAAGCATAAGTAGGACCCGAAATTTTCCTTCTACTTGCAAAATTTATTTTGTAATCGTGCGCATAATCTGTTATGCCGATTTTCCGCTCGTCAAATGTCTGACATTTTGGAGCCCACTGTAAATTCTAATTCTGCATCTTGTAATTTTTCAAATACATGAAATGAAAGAACATACTTATATCTTCCATCCCAATATAAAATTTTGTCTTAAAATCAATTACATTTTAAGATATTATATGTTGTAAATGGTCTTTTTTTTTCGATTTTTCCAATTTTAAGAGTCCTGAGACCCCTTAACAGCGCGAAAACTACCCAACCGAATGGTTTGAAATTTAATATATAGAATCGTTCCAGAATTTTGTCGAGTCATTTCAAATTTTATGAAAATCGAATCAAAACTTAAAAAGATATTAATAAAAGTTTAATTCATTCTTATTAAATTTCATCATACGTAATTAATTCAATGATATTCCACGATAGGTAATGATTCTAGGTTTCCATGTTGATTACATCCTATTTAAGATGGAGTCATATTATTTCCTTATTACTGAATTTAATATATGTAATCATAATAAATTTTGTAGTCATGCATTTTTGCATGCAACAGCCTATTGCACCAAAATCTTTATAGAACTAGTTATAGTACGTACGTACCTCATTTGCCACGTTTGATCTACAATTTCCGACTTGTTTTATATCTGTTTTGTTGAACATTTGTAAATTAGATCTTAAATAAAATCTCTCTGTAAGGGCCACCTGCCGTACCACTGAAAATTGACCCTTATGAGGGGTGGCCCTTGAATAGCGGTGACCAAATTTTTCATTTCTCTTTCGTTTTATCCCGTGATTTTTAAAATCTGCATATTTTTTCAGTAACTTCTCTTTGTTTTTTAAAATATTGTTTATTTGGTTCTTGCTGCAATTAAACTGTGAAGCCAATTTTCTTGCAGATGTTCCTTGATCATGACAATTAAGAACTTTGATTTTGTCATTCAAATCCAAATGTACTCTTTGGCTTTATTTTGGTGCCATATTTTAAATTTTTCATAAGCCTGAGGATGAAATTTCTAGTGTAAAAATTGTGCTTCAATATGCATTCACAGTTTTAGTAAATGTGGAATCAGCTTTTCTCGATAACCTGTTATCCTTTGTATGCCCACAACAAAGGGTCAAGTTTCCCCTCAAACTCAACCCCTACAGGATGGAAAATCAAATAAAGTTCGAGGAACGCTGTTTGTCTCTCTTGTGGAAAAGTTTGTGGTCCTTCATTGTGTTACTAAATCTTTTCCATCTTCCCTGCCTTCTTTGTTGCAAGTGCGCAGCTCTTTGCTGAACTCTTATCCTTTGATTCTGGAATTCAATACACCTATTTAGGATTTAAGGCACATGTGAAAAAATGGCCTTTATGAGGGGTAGGTGCGGCCCCTAATAGGGGTAAATTTGACATTATCTCTATGGGGAAATTTTTCGTTCCTAAAAATATTGGCCTTTAATAGAGGTGGCCCTTGAATAGGTGTGGTCTTTAAAAGAAGTTTCACTGTATGTGAGTTACCAGCAAAGAAAATGTCTAGAAAAATGTCACAACTGTATTACTAAAAACTTCATCATGGATCACGAAAAGTTATACTGCTTGTTTGATGATTTTTTTACAGTGAGTTTTGTTTGCTGGAAGTGTCAAAGTTTTAAAATGTTCGTAATAATTTCTATAAAAGTTTTCTCAATACTTAAGCTTTTTAAATGTCTTCAAATACTCCCCTTTAACATTTTTTAAAAAGTTCTTTATCTTCATTAATTTGAACTCCAAATTGTTCATTTGACTTTATGTCCCTTTTCAAGACAACGCGTCATATAAGATTATCAGATGTCAAACTCACGTAGCCATCAACATTTACAAAATAAAAAGAGTGTGCATATTTTTCAACTTTCCTTGACCTTCTGATAACTTTTTCTGCAGTGTAGGTGACATATATCCTGGAAGAGATGACATTTAGAAAAGGCGCCATATCTTTATTTAAAAATAAAAATCTTGTTATCTCAAGAATTATTCATTAATGGCTGTAAAATTGGGAACTTCTTCTTAATTTAATCTGCAAAGAATTAAACAAAATTGAATTCGTATTAAGCAAAACAATTAAACTAATTAATTTTACCGTTAAACACGACTGCAAACAATTGTGAAAAGCAAATGTGAAGTAAATACTTGAAGGAATATTTAAAAATAAATAAATAAATAAATAAAAGGGCATTTTTTAAAGACCATTTAAAAAAACAATAAAAATAAATAACAATTAAGAAGATTTAGAAATTATATATTTATAATATTTTCCCGCACTCAACAACGTGAAACTTTCTGACACATTTTTTAAACATAAAAGCAAAATACTTTCAACAGGCATGATTATTGAAGTAGTTTATAATCGAACAGTTTTTTATTTTCCTTTAAACATATTACAACCTGAGCTGTAAGCGATTGTTGTCTCAGGAAGACATTTTCTACCCTTGCCCGCGCTGTTCTATCAAGAAATTCAGTTCAAAACACTGATAGCATTTTCTGAAAAAACTTCTGCTTTTATCAAAAAAGAAGAAAATGTTCGATTACATAGTTTTTTAATAATATTATCTGGAAATATGGATAACCATCATTAAGGATAACCATCAATTTTAAACCTTCAACAAAATTTCTTTTCATAATTTTGAAAAATTTATACAATTTGGAATTGAAGAACAACAAAAGAAGAAGTGAAAATATTCAAATTAGAACAAGGTAAATTTGAAATTGATATGTATATTTTAATACTCAAATTGACTTCTGAACTTTGCGTTCGCTTTTTTGAAAACTGTGTTTTTGCTAGTTGTGCGCACTGTAAAAAAGAAAAAAAAAATCGTTTGCAGACAGATAATTTCTTTTACACAAATATGTGTAACATGATCCTACCTAGTCTCCACCTACTGTTTCGTCAATTAAACAACACAAAATTTATTTGTTGCGATTTGAATGTACTTTTTAAGGTATATCATGTTTCATTCTGGAACAATGGTCCCGTAAAAGATTAATGAAGGATATTAAAGAACTGCAGAAATTCTAGACTCTTAAACTGTTTATAGTTAAAGAAAAATCACTTCTTATTTGTTAAAGATGTTAATCTTTACAAACAGATAACAAAATACTTACCCTGATGCATTAAATGAACGGTTTATCGACAAGCAAAGCCCTAAGGTCCAGAAGGAAATTTGTTGATTAACAGAACATTTGTTAGAAACAGATGATCACTTAATTTGTCGATAATCCCAATATCGATATTAATTTACAGTTGCGATTATAATTCAGTATAATATACAATACAATTATTTATAGCGATACATACGATTCCAAAAGAAATAATCTATTCAATGAATTTTTGATGTCAACTATATTGCAGGGTGTCCTCTAAGTTCGGACACATAAGAAAACAACAAATGCAATTGTAGGGCTGAACAAGTCAACATATGCCAAGTCCACATTCCTGATAAAATTTAATTTGCACTGAAAATCTGGTAAGTCTTCAATAGTTCATCCGGACGTTAATAATCGAAATATCTCTATTGAAATAGCTCTCGAGTCTATTAGACCATGAAGAGGGGGTAAAATTGGTTTTCTTTTTATTGGAATTTTTCCAGATAGCAGAAAGAGTTGTGAGGCATCGTCATACTTATATCAACTTAATATGTTTTGTCTTGAAGTTTTATGAATGCTATCATAAAAGTTTCGTCTAGATTTTTTATAAATGTTGTAAAGATTGCTTGTTTAAAAAAGTAAAACACATACTTGTAATACTGTACAATACATAGACAGATATTAATGTTTTGTAACAATTTATCGTTTTATTATGTTGTCTTGGAGATGATGGTTACTTATTTGTAATAAGATAAATATGAGAAAAAGTAAAAAGTATAAAACAATCCTTTTTTGCGACGCGCCATCTTGAGCAAGTCAACGTACACCAAGTCCACACTCCTGATAAAATTTCATTTGCACTAAAAATCTGGTAGTTTTCCATAGTTCACTCGGACATTAATTATCAAAATATCTCTATTGAAATAGTTCTCGTGTCTATTAGACCATGAATAGAAAAAAAACTGCTTTTCTTTTTAGTGGAATTTTTCCAGATAGCAGAACGTGTTGCGAGGAATCTTCATACATATATCAACTTAATATGTTTTGTCTTGAAGTTTTATGAATGCTATCAGAAAAGTTTCGTCTTGATTTTTTATAAATGTTGTAAAGATTGTTGGTTTTAGAAACAAATTTAATTAGTTGTGTGATATCCTGTATCTCTATTATTTATCTCGAATATTGCATGCCTGTTCTTTTGTATACATAAATAAGAAAGAATAAGAACGAAAAACCATGAGTCCAACGTACATTATGAAACAATTTCCAACTCTTGTTGAATACAGTAATAAAAAATTTTAAAAATGCATAACGCATTTGAAAACACAATTTCTGCAATTACCATGAATAGTACGAAAAATATCTAAATTTTTTTGTACAGCCGTGTAGATATGACAGACGACCAGACAAACCGAATTCATAAATACTTTTCAACTGTGTTGGAAAGTGTTAAAAATGACATGTATTCGATTTTGCACTATATATGATAAGTTATGTTAAGGGGTCTTGTACTTTTTAAACGCGACGAAATTTAACGAAAAAATTCAAAGTTTGAATCAGTCTATCTTCAAAACCTTTTTATGTATAAACATGAAATTTTGGATATTGATTAAACAGATTGTGCTTGTAATAATGCTATCATTAGAAGTTTATTTGCCTTTTACAGTTTGCCTTTTAGTTTGTTTGCCATTCCATACATACTTTCTCAAGATATCATGCGCGCAATGACTTATGGTGTAAAAGGAAGAGCTATTTTGATTTCAACAATAGACAAATTCTGTAAAAGGCTAATAAATTTCTAATGGTAGCATATTACAAAGCACAATCTGTTTAATCAATATCCAAAATTTCACGTTTATACATAAAAAGGTTTTGAAGATAGACTATTTCAAACTTTGAATTTTTTCGTTAAATTTCGCCGCATTTAAAAGGTTTAAGGCCCCTTAAAAATAAGTTCAAGAACTGTTGAAATTCTAATATGTGCAGTTGTTTGCGATTAAAAGAAAATGATTTTTTATTTATTAAAAGTTAAAGAAATGCTAAAGAGAATAAAACAACTATTTTGTGTCCTTCCATCGTTAAAAAGTCCATATATATAGCTAGTTTACATTCCTATAAAATTTCATTTACCCTGAAAATCGAATAGTCTTCAATAGTTTACCCGGACGTTAGTGATGGAAATGTCCCTCTTGAAATAGTTCTTGAGTCTATTGGACCATGAAGAAAAAAAATTGCTTTTCTCATTTGCTTTATTTTTTATTGAGATTCTCCTAGATAGCAGAACGCCTTATAAGGTATGGTTATACCTATTTGCAACTATATCCACTTAATGTGTTTTCTTTTGCAATTTCCTGAATGCCATTAGAAAAGTGTCGTTTCACATCGACTTTTTCAAAAGTTGTGAAGGTATCGGATGGACAATTTTAATTAAAGTTGTAAACATTCTTAATATCACCATAAAAATTAAAAAAATGAAATTGTATCAATTAATTCTGACACTACAGTGCTGTCTCAGATAAATTAAAATTGACCTTTCACTATATGTAGAACAACACGTAGTTGAAAAAAACCCCATAAAGCATTTCAACCAGGTGTTGGTTTAACACCTCATGAAACGCAGGGAGCCATAAAAATGAAAAAGTCTGTCTGTCTAAATTAATTAAGAGTGCGTATAAATATAATAAATAGAAAGAGGAAGAGGAAAGCATTCAAAATAGAATTAAAAATAAAAATATATAATTGCATTTAAAAAACAAATAATTATATTAAAAAATTGAAAAAAAAATAATAAAGTAAAATGTTCAATTGTTCAAAGCAGTGAAGATAAAGCAGGAAAAGCTTAAGAATACAGTAGTTTTTTAGTGATAGCCATGAAATTTTATTTTGTTGGAAGTAACAGTATATCTGTATGACTTCAAAAATCCGGCATTCAGAAATTCGTCAACTTAAAAAATCCGGCATCAAAACTATCTTTTCCCTTCATTTTTCTTTTGCACTGTCAAATCATGGGAGAAGAAAAATAGCAATTCTTTATGAATTAAAAATTTCAAGATTGAAAGTAAAAATGCAAAAAAAAAAAAAAAAAAAGAAAAAAAGAAAAAGAAGAATTGACTTTTTTTTTTCATTTGCCCGAGGCGATTATATTCTCAACAAATTTTCTGGGAGCTGCACCGTTGCTTAGCAACGGGAACAATTTTAGGGAAAACTTTGGTGAATGCATGGCATAATATTTGGCCGGAAGGAATTCTCAGGAACGGCGACATCAGTGATGAGGCAGAATTTTCCGGCTTTCATGTTTCCCGTGAAAAGGCCGCAATTTATGACATGATTGAACACGCAAAATCTGAGAATGCAGTAAGTGTCGAAAAAATGGATATATAGATGATAGGATAAGCAATGGCGAAAATGCATCAACAACGAACAATTTAACGGACAGCGAGATCGCCGACGCTGTGCTAAATAGAATCGCCGGTAATGCTAGTAGTAGCTCAGAAGACGAGGAGAAACAACCGGCAGAAAAAAAGGCGTCACTAGAAAAATGCATAAATTTGACTGGGGAATTAATATATGCTTTCGAGAACCAAGACTGTATTTCTAAAATAAACATTCTTCCGTTGTATAAAATACAAAAAAAAAAAAAAAAAAAAAAAAAAAAAAAAAAAAAAAAAAAAACACTTGTTAAAGAACGACCAAAAAATTGAAGCAAACAAAGTTGACATCGATATTGCCGAAATTACAACTGAAGAAATGATTTTACTATTTATTAGAATTTTTTTTTTTTCTGTAACATAGAAAATACTAATTAAAGTAAGATCTTTTTTTCATATTTTTCTCCTTTTCTGTTACATAATAAGCACTTAATAATGAATTAAATTATAGTTAAAGGCACCATTAAGAATACAGTACTACTTTTGAAATTCTTAGTTATTGCTTTTGATATTCCTTCAAAAATCCGGCATAGTGTCGGTCCCGATTATGCCGGATTTTTTAGGTTATACTGTATTAAATTAATAATAAATTTAAATTAAATGTAAGTAAAACATAAAAAAAGAAAAAAAAAGATAACGAAAGAAAGAAAATCAGGTGTTATCTTCAATCAACGTTGAATAAAGCGGTCCTTTCTATTGCTGACGTCGGTCGGAGGCATAGGAATTCGGCAGTTCAGCAATATCAATTTTGCTTAATATCCAAAAAGCGAACAAATATATTTATGTCTCTTTTTTTTTCTGGAAAATAAAGAATTCGATCGGTCATTAATAATCGAAATATTCTTTATATCAAAATCGTTCTTAGGTTAATATGACCATTTGAAAGAAAAATGTTTTTTCCCCCTTGTATGACATACATGTTGATAAATGAATATCACATTCATTTATCGTATATATAATGTGTGAGGCTAATTACATGAGTTATCAATAAATAGATGGATAAATAAATAAATAAATAAATAAAAACTCTTACAATCAATCTATCTTAACAATTGTATCAACTTTTCTAAATGAAATTTTAACTAATTGTGAACCTCTCTATTCTTTAATTGTTTAGATTTAAATTTTTTTTTCATCATTATTAAAGCAGAAGAATTTAAAGAAACGAAAAGAAAATCTCCCACTTTATGTCATATCATTTCGAACAAGTCAATAGATGTACTGTTCCCATATCTGCTAATAATTTTATTTTCTTCAGAATCCACTGATTTCAGAGAATTCTCCCAGCCTTTAATAATCGAAATTCGCTTGATTCAAATCGATTAAAATAATTCTTGAATCTATTAAACCAGAAAGACGAAAAATTGATTTCTTTTTATTAGAATTTTTCTCGATATCATATGGGGGGGGGGGGGGGGGTATGTTCTTCCGAAAATCCTGAAGAATCAATTAAAGTTTTCTCTTGGAATTTCCGGAATTTCATTCCTGAAAATTTTTAGAATAAATAAAATGTAAATAAAACAACATATTGTTTTAATCTAAGGTAAAGAAAAAATTCGATTATTCGATTAGTGACTGATGTAGATTAAAATCTCATCATCCAATCGAGAAGGCAGGGTTATAAAATTGAATATTATTCCTAAAGACTATGAAATAAAAAGCGAGATACAAGAAGCGAAAAACAGATCACCCTGGATAGACCACCCTGAAATAAATTTATAGCCGGAGAAATAAATCTCTGAGCCGGGCAATAAATGGTAAGACAACAATTTACGACAGTGCACCAAACAGAAGATGGGTTTTTCAAGACATGCACCTGATGCTAAAAATAAAAACAAAATTAAATTTAAAAAATCAAAAAACCCGACTGCGTAAAAAGTGAACTAATTAATTATTTCTCATCAATGTTAAACTATTTTTTATATTACTTACCTATTTTTTTTATTTACTTGAACTAACGACTTTTAAGTTGTGTTTAATTGTTAGTTCCTATATATAAACAGTGTTTTGATAAGGGCCTATAGATGTCTATGATGGCTAGAGTTGCAGTTAGATATCCTACCTACACAACTTCCAGGTTGTGTAATATTTAAACGGAGTTTCTGACTGTAAAATGGTCAATGAAACATCATCTTCATTTTGAAAGACCGATCCAATGATATGCCATTTAATAGGATGCGTAAATTTTTTTTTCGTGTCTACTTCCATTTTGTATTTTATGTCCGCCATTTTGAATTTATAAAAACAAAACCTAGCCTCTAACCATCGGACGTTAAAGACGAATCGATAGAGACCTCATTCATTAAAATCCATACAGCCGTTGGGATGTTTCGAGGGTATAAAGAAATCCACATACCCAGGTACGCGTGAAACACATGACCCTTCTTGGCAGTCGGATAATAAGCATAACCAATAAGGCGACATGACTTTCAGAGGAGGGGATTTACATACTCCAATCACTGCCATTAAAATTATCTGACCCCACATAATTTCAGTATATCCACTAAAAGCCAGGGAAAGAAAAGAGCGGGGGAGTAAAAGACTCGTTCCAAGTTGTCAGAAAGAAAAATACAGTAAAAACTGTAAGAAATATATTATCTCTAAAAAAGTGTTAGAATTTTTCTCCTTGGCTGAAAAGTCTGTATGTATAAAATGCTGATACCGTATAGTTAACTCTCTGGAGGGTATTATTTCCTTGGTTTGTGCCCCAGTGTGTGAGCGAGTTCTTCAAAATGTGGATTTTACCGCAAAACATCTCTAGCAATGCTCCCTAGGTTCTTCTTCTACTTGAAAAAGGTATAACTTTTTATGTTCCCCAATCTGCCATTTGAACTAAAAAAATATATTGATTGAGTTAAGACCCTTGCATGTCAATGGATTGAGTAGGATACTTATTTTTGTACACGTGTAAAATGATATTAATTAATTAAAATATGTTGATTAATCATAGTAAAGAAAAGGGAATCAAAGAAAAATATTTGTAAAATCAGCAATTTGTATATGTCATATTTGGAAAAGAAGGTTACATTATTTTTTGTCATAATATGTAGTGTTGTGAGATCAAACTGATAACATGGTCTTACGTTTTTACAGCTAAACAAACTTACTAGTTAGTAAGTTTTGCCTCGAAATTTGCAGAATTTGATGAGTGAAATTTTGTGACGATGTTTATAAAAGTTGAGAAAAATATCTATTGAGTTCGTGAACAAATTTAGTTATCGCAGGCAAAGTACTTATTTAGAATAACGAAATTTATGTTTTCTCCTGTATTAAGGCTTAGATGACCAAACGTCACAGATTATCGGGGATGCAGTTCACTTTCAGGGGCAGTGTTGCAGTGCTACTTTTTTAGCTCACAGCTTATCAAAGCCTGAGAACTAAGGTGCCCAAAGGTTCTAAATGCATGTACGTATGTATGTACGTAACGCGATAAATCTTGATAGAAATATCCGATTTGTTTCAAATTTTGTGAATAGGTTCATTTTGATAAGGCGCTTCGCTGATTAGATTTGGAGGCTCATTGGATAAGTATAAGGAATGGGAACGGAGGGCTATCCCCCCCCCCCCTTAATTTAGATAAATGGGTTTTTCATGCAGAATTATCCGATTTGCTTCAAATTTGGTATACCGGTTTATTCTGATAAGGCGCTTCCCTGATTATTTACCATTTAGCTCAAAAAGAGTGAGTAGAATTTTATGAATAATAGACATAAATAAGAGTACAATATACAATAAGTGTGAATAGCCTGTGAGCTTAATGCCATCAGTTAGTTTAACTGGGCACTTTTTATTTTTATTTCATTACTCCTAATATTCTTTTAAAAGAAAAGAAACTAATTTAAAGGAAGAAAAAACTCCTTTCATGTCATATTATTTCGAACAAGTCAACAGATATACCCTGTTCATTTTACTGATAAAATTTTGACTTCCTTCAGAATCCACTGGTTTCAGATAATTCCTCCAGCCGTTAATAATCGAAATCGTCTCTTTCTCTTAAAATAGTTCTTAAATCCATCAGATCATAAAGAAGAAAAATTGCTTTTCCTCTTGCTTTATTTTTATAAGAATTTTTCTTGATGTCATATCGAAAGGCGTGTTCTTACGTATTTGCAGCTATGTAAACTTACTAGTAAGTTTTCTCTCGAAATTTGTAGAATTTCAGTGAAATTTTGTGAGGATGTTTATAAAAGTTGAGAAGAATATCTTTTGAGTTTGCGAACAAATTTAGTTATTGCAGGTATAGCCAGTATTTATTTAAAATAACGAACTATATGTCTTCTCCTGTATTAAGAGGCTACTTCAGTCAAATGAAAAGACGCATTCGCTAATGCTAATTCTATGGAAGAAATTTATAACGATATCCCGGTCGCATTTCAATATTTTTAAATGATTTCTTTTGCATTGAATAGTTGAGATCGATCTGTATGCAGGCCGTTTTTTACTTTTTCGATTTTGATCGCAGATATTTTTTATGAGGATACTTTTAGTTTCGAAACCGGTTCCGAAAATGAAAGTGTCCTCATAATAAATACCTATAAACAAAATCGAAAAAGTAAGCAACGGCCTTTGTACAGATCGATCTCAGCTATAGAATGCAAAAGAAATCATTTAAAAATATTGAAATGCGACCGAGATATCGTTATAAATTTCTTCCATAGGATTAGTATTGGCGAACGGGTCTTTTCGTTTGACTGAAGTGGCCTCTTAAGGCTAAGATGACTAAACGTCCTGGAATTTTGGAGGTGCAGTTCACTTTCAGGGGCAGTGTTGCTGTACTACCTTTTTTTAAAATTCATATTGCCTTGATTGCTACCTCTTTTTAGGTGCGTTCGTAATTATATAAATGCATAGTCGTTGTTCGGTCGTCTGTCTGTCCGTCCGTCAGCATATAACAGAGCAAAAACTACCCAACTGAATGGTCTGAAATGTTAAATATATAATTGTTGTGAAATTTTGTCCAGTCATTTCAAATTTTATGGTATTTTAATTTTAAGTATAGTTTAATTGCAGGGACAGTGTAGTTTTTCCGTTACATTACGGCCAATGGAAAAAAAAAAATATTTCAAGTGCATTTTAAGGATGTTACAACCTTTCGAACAGAATGAGATTGATATGCACTTATGAAGTGCACTAAAATATACATTCAGTACAATATGCGGTGCAAAAAAATATTTATAAAACTAGTTATAGTACAAACGCACCTCATTTGCCACATTTGACGTGTAATTTCCAACTTGTTTAAAATAGTACAATTCGCCTTATTTTTGCATTATTTAATCTGTCACTAAATAAATCGAATATTTCTTCAAAAAAGGGGTTGCAATTCAGGAATCTGATTTTTTTTTTAAAGTAGCGAACTGGCAAAACTATTCAGGGCGTCAGCCCCAGCTTTTTAATTTAATAAACTTGCTATGGGTTTTAATACATTTTTTAATCGTGTGTAATTTTATGAAAGGCAGAGCTTAAAAAAATAAATTATAAAGTATAGAATTTTTTTTTTAACATCTTTGAAATTTTGTTGCCGTAATAAAGGAAAAGAAATATTTTCTCCATGTTTTTAAAAAACTATCTGCGAATTTTTGAATCCGTTTCGCATTTCTTTTAAATATAGCTATTCATTCATTAATTAAAATGGTATATTCATCTTAATAATAGTAACTTCTCTTTTTCGCTGTAAGTTTTTCTTCTAAAAAAATGAATACTGCAATGAACTCGCATCTTTTTTGCATCTCCTACTTTTGAGATCGTAGCAAGCGCGCGGGGGGGCGCAGAAAAGTACGCGAGTGTACTTACTAGATAAGTTTTATTAATTGTCACTAAATTTCATTAGAATATAGAGATCATATTTTGAATTAGCCTTTCTGAAGATAATAAATTATGAAAAAAGGAGAATAGTTTTGGGGCATAAAAAATGTTTAATATATATTGTTTTTTCAATGGGATATTTTGACTATATAACACAATATCAATGCACCTGTTTATCAAAGATATAGTAGCAAGATATTTATGAAGCTTACGGAGAGAGAGAGATCACTCTATCTTAATAATTTTTTCAAGAATTCTTTTTAAACGAAATGCTAAATAATTGGCGAAGCCCTTATTCTATCATAAATTCTTCTGAATTCAAACACTGGACCTTCCATTTTAAAACTGGGGATGTTACCCCTATACGCTACTAATGCTTGATTACATTGCTGAAATATTTATAAATTGTACTCTGTCGCAGTTTCTTGGAAATTTTTCCTATACAATAGATCTCAAAATGGTTTTAAAATTGATTAAATATCTAACTCGTTGGCCGAAATTTACGAATATCTATAGTTATCTATAGTTTTACGAATATCTATAGTTATTACATTTTTACGAATATATATAAGTTTTATTAGTTGTCACTAAATTTCTTGATTAGAATATAGAGATTATATTTTGAATCATCCTTTCTGAAGATAATAAATTATGAAAAGAAGAGGATAAGTTTTGGCATAAAAAATGTTTAATTTATATTGTTTTTTCAATGGGATATTTTGACTATTAAACACAATATCAATGCACTTGTTTATCATAGATATAGCAGCAAGACATTTATGAAACTTTGAGAGAGAAAGAGATCACTCTATTTTAATAATTTTTTCAAGAATTCTGTTTAAACGAAATGCTAAATAATTGGCGAAGCCCTTATTCTATTATAAATTCCTCTGAATTCAAACACTGGACCTTCCCATTTTGAAACTGGGGATGTTACCCCTACGCTACTAATGCTTGATTACATTGCTGAAATGTTTATCAATTGTACTCTGTCGCAGTTTCTTGGAAATTTTTTCTATAGAATAGATCTCAAAATGGTTTGAAAATGGATTAAATATCTAACTCGTTGGCCGAATTTTACGAATATCTATAGTTATCTATAGTTTTATGAATATCTATAGTTATCTATAGTTTTATGAATATCTATAGTTATTATTTTTACGAATATATGTAAGTTTTATTAATTGTCACTAAATTTCATTAGAATATAGTTTATATTTTGAATTATCCTCTTTGAAGGCAATAAATTATGAAAAAAGGGAATAAGTTTTGGAAAAAAAAGTGTTTAATGTATATTGTTTTTTCAATGGGATATTTTGACTACGTAACACAATATCAATGCACTTGTTTATCATAGATATACTGTAAAAAAAAAAAAAAAAAAAAAAAAAAAAAAAAAAACGGACTAAAATACGGAAATACTACTGGCAATCTAGACGCCAGTACTATTTCCTTATTTTAACGGAACTTTTTACCGGTTAATTACAGAAATTTTTCCGTTTTTTTTTTTGGAATTTAACGGAAAATTTTCTGTAATTTACCGGGAAAAAGTTCCGACTGACGTCTCGATTGCCAGTAGTATTTCCGTATTTTAGTCCGTTTTTTTTTTTTTTTTTTTTTTTTTTTTTTTTTTTTTTTTTTTTACAGTGAACAGCAAGACATTTATGAAACTTAGGAGAGAAAGAGATCACTCTATCTTAAAAAAAATTTCAAGAATTCATTTTAAACGAAATGCTAAATAATTGGCGAAGCCCTTATCTATTTAATTGCGTACACTTAAAGAAATAACTTTTTACATTGCTCTCAATTAAAAGAAAAAATTCTGTAGGGGACTCCACTTAATTTCCGGAATAGTGGTTGCGTATCCAAATTTTTTTTTTAAAGGAGGGGTTATAAATTCCGCTGAATTCAAACACTGGACCTTCCATTTTGAAACTGGGGATGTTATTCCTACGCTACTAATGCTTCATTACATTTCTGCAATATTTATCAGTTATACTCTGTCACAGTTTCTTGGTAATTTTTCCTATAGAATAGATCTCCAAATGGTTTGAAAATGGATTAAAAATCTATTAAATATCTAACCCGTTGGCCGAATTTTACGAATATCTATAGTTATCTATAGTTTTACGAATATCTATAGTTACTATATTTTTACGAATATATATAGTCATCTACAGATTTACGAATATCTATAATTATATTTGTACGAATATATGTAGTCATCTACAGTTTTACGAATATCTATAGTTATCTATAATTTTACGAATATCACACACACACATACATAAATCATGATTTCAATACATTTTCTTACACAAGCAAAAGGAAATAAGATTCTATTTTGCGTCATATCATTTCGAGCAAGTCAACAGATTCTTTTCTGATAAAATTTTGATTTTCTTTGGAATCTGGAGGCTTGGGAGAATTCACCCGGCCGTTAATAATAAAAATTCATTCTCTCTTGATATATTTCTTGAGTGAATTAAACCATAAAAAGTCCTTCCGGCCAGTGCCGGGAGGAAGAGGTAGCTTTCATAATCCTTATTTTAAAAAAGCCAACTTATATCATGCAAACACACGAAGCTCAATTTAGTGGAAACCGAATATAGGAGATTCAATACTAATTTTTATCAATATAATGAATGAGAATTTCGCGAAATTAGTCAGCTTTATCCAAGCTGCTTTTCTTTAAAGTAACTTATATTTGGCTGCCAAATTCGGCAATTTCTTAAAGTGCCTGTCATTTTAAGACAACATGGTGGATGAGGCTAAGCAGTGAACTTGGTCGAGACCTTAGTAATTGCTGTGCACATGCTCACTCACATCGGAATCGGTTAATACATAGGAGTGCTGTCGCATGCAAAAAATCAGATTTTTCAAAATGTCACCCACAATAGAAATTGAAACTGGGCCATTTTTTAAGGTAAAGACAAACAAAAAATGCTCCTGAATCCTTATATCAAGATCAAATACTTAAGAAAGAAACCTTTTTCAATTTCTAATTTTTTTGCACCTCACTTATATATATATATATTTTTTAATTTAATGGCCACCATTTTGAAACAAGATGGCTGATGAATCTGGCCAGCGAACTTGGTCGAGGTGTTGATGTATACTATCCACATGCCTTCTTACATCGAAATAGGCGGATACGTGTGTTATCGCGTGACAAATACAAGATCGTTTCAAAATGTTAGCCATGCTAGAAATTCAATGAGCTATAAATCAACCATTTTTTAAGATATCAACAAAAGAACAAATTTTCAGAAACAAAAACTGCTCCGGAATCTTTGTATCAAGGCCAAACACATAAAAAAAATCTTTATCATTTTCCAATTTTTTAATACCTCATTTTGAATTTTAAATTTAATTTTTTTTTAAATGGCAACCCTTTTGAAACAAGATGGCGAATGAAGATGGCCAACGAACTTGGTCGAGACATTGGTATGTACTATGTACAGACCAAGTTACATCCAAATAGGTTCATAAATACGCTTGTTATCGCGTGACAAAAATCAGGTCGTTTTAAAATGTCAGCCACAAGAGAAATTCAAAATGCTATTACTCAGCCATTTTTTTTTAGATATAGACGAAAGAAAAACTGTTCCGGAATCTTTGTATTAAGGTCAAACACATACAAAAAAAAAATCTTTTTCATTTTCCAATTTTTTGGTATCTCATTTAAATTTTTTTATTTTTTAATTTTTTTAAATGGCCGCCATTTTGAAACAAGATGGCGGATGAAGCTGGCCAACGAACTCGGTCGATATATTTGTATGTACTATGTACACACCAAGGTACATCCAAGTCGGTTCATAAATACGCCTGTTATTACGTGAGAAAAATCAGGACGTTTCAAAATGTCAGCCACGCTAGAAATTCAAAATGCTATAACTCAGCCATTTCTTAAGATATAGACGAAACAAAAACTGCTCCCGAATCTTTTTATCAAGGTCAAACACATAAGAAGAAAATATTTTTTCAATTTTCAATTTTTGGTACCACATTTCAAGTTTAAATTTGTCTTAAAAATTTAAATGGCCGCCATTTTTGAACAAGATGGCGGGTGAAGCTGGCCAACGAACCCCGTCGAGACATTGGTATGTACTATGTATAAACGAAGTTACATCCAAATCGGTTCATAAATACGCCTTTTATCGCGTGACAAAATTCAGGACATTTCAAAATGTCAGCCACGCTAGAAATTCAAAATGCTATAACTCAGCCATTTTTTAAGATATAGACGAAACAAAAACTGCTCCGAAATCTTTGTATAAAGGTCAAATACATAAGAAAAAAATATTTTTCCATTTTCAATTTTTTGGTACCACATTTCAAATTTTAAATTTTTAAAAAAATTTTAAATGGCCGCCATTTTGAAACAAAATGGCGGATGAAGCTGGCCAACGAACTCGGTCGAGAGATTTGTATGTACTATGTACACACCGAATTACATCGAAATCGGTTCATAATTACGGGAGTTACAGTGTGACATAGATCAGATATATATATATATATATATATATATATATATATAAATTTTGAACGGAGGGTGGTTTCGGGGTCTGGGGGTCATGATCGATGAAAATATACCAAAATTTTTTTAAATCGCTTTCCTCCGAACGGCTGCAATAGGTAGCTTTTTTGTAAAGAAAGCTACCTAATAAGAAAAATTGCTTTTGCTCTTGCTTTACTTCTTATATCGGGATCTTTCTAAACAGCATATCGAAAGGGTTGGGTTGGGTTGATTTTTGACGGCCAATTATCTACTCGAGGGATATAGGTCCAGGGGGGGGGGGTGCCCTTCGTGGGGGTCTTTCTAAGGGAACCTAACCCGTATTTACGCATGGAAATCCATGGTTCGAAGAAAACCACGAAAACTCCGAACGATTAGTCCGACGGGCACGATTGGGTTCGAACTCGGCGCCTCCCGTCTACCAGCTTCAAGAGCAGAACTGGTGGCCACTGGTGGGGCCATATCGAAAGATATGTTCTTACGTGTTTGCAGATATTCAACATAATAAAGTTTTCAGTTGAAATTTCCAATTTTACGAATATCTATAGTTATCTATAGTTTTACGAATATCTATAGTTATCTATAGTTTTACCAATATCACACATACATAAATCATGATTTCAATGCTTTTCTTACACAAGCAAAAAGAAGAAAGATTCAATTTTGCGTCATATCATTTCGACAGTCAACAGATTGCAAGTCAACAGATTCTTTTCTGATAAAATTTTGATTTTCTTCGGAATCTGGAGGCTTGAGAGAATTCGCCCGGCCGTTAATAATCAAAATTCATTCTCTCTTGATATACTTCTTGAGTGAATTAAACCATAAATAAAAAAAGATTGCTTTTGCCCTTGCTTTACTTCTTTTATCGGAATCTTTCTAAATAGCATATCGGAAGGTATGTTCTTACGTATTTGCAGATATATCAACATAATAAAGTTTTCTTTTGAAATTTCCAATTTTACAAATATCTATATTTATCTATAGGTTTACGAATATCTATAGTTA
The DNA here is from genome assembly GCA_963932465.1 of Maratus speciosus. NCBI lineage: Eukaryota > Metazoa > Arthropoda > Arachnida > Araneae > Salticidae > Maratus > Maratus speciosus. Next base: position 236,076,137 of record OZ010797.1, on the reverse strand, counting down.
TCTATAGTTTTATGAATGTCTATAGTTATTATATTTTTAGGAATATATATAGTAATCTACAGTTTTACGAATATCTATAGTTATCTATAGTTTTACCAGTATTACACATACAAAAATCATGATTTTAATGCTTTTCTTATACATGCAAAAAGAAAAAAGATTCAATTTTGTGTCACATCATTTAGAGCAAGTCAACAGATTCTTTTCTGATAAAATTTTTATTTTCTTCGGAATCTGGAGGCTTGAGAGAATTCACCCGGCCATTAATAATCAAAATTCATTCTCTCCTGATATACTTCTTGAGTGAATTAAACCATAAATAAAAAAGATTGCTTTTGCCCTTGCTTTACTTCTTTTATCGTGATCTTTCTAAATAGCATATCGAAAGGTATGTTCTTACGTATTTCCAGATATATCAACATAATAAAGTTTTCAGTTGAAATTTCCAATTTCTGATCAGTGAAATTTGTTTTGACTTTTAGAAAAGTTGAGACGAGAGTTTCTAAATAAATTTAGTTATTGCAGTTATAGACTGTATTTATCTAAAATAGTGAAATGTGTATTCTTTTTGTGTATTAAGGCAGAAGGGTTTAAAAATAATTATATTTTCTTCTTATTCAAAAACTGTTTTCGAAATATTGAAACTGTTATATATTCTATTAAATCATTATTCATTCATTTAAATGGTATGTTATTCACTTTGTAGATAGTAATTTCTCTATTACTCTGAATTTTCATTAAAAAAAATAAATACTTCAAAAAACTCTGTATCTCCCCCCCCCCCCACACACACACACACACCACCTAAAACTAAGTTTTGGGATTTTATTTTATTTTTAAGTTTAAAATCTACTATTTTTTCATCGGGATAGTTTGGCTGTTATTACACATTATTACCAAGAAAAAAAAAATAAATAAAAGATAGAGAAATCAATCTATCTTAATAATTTTTAACAACAATTCTTTTCTAAACGAAATGTTGAATAATTAATGGAACTCTTCCTTTAATTCGGTTACTTTCTTTTGTCTTAATCAGAAGAAAGTATTGGATTCGAGAAAATTTACAAATTCCGGTTTTCGACGGATTTACTCGTTTTAGGGGTCAGAAATTCCACCCCCCCCCCAAAAAAAAAATTACAAAATGTCTGTCTGTATGTGACACAAATTTTGTAGGCTCTCTTATCGCAAGAGCTAATTCACGGAATGTAATAATACTTTAGATTCAGTTAGTCCCTAATATCTATTGGAGCTGATTACTTTTTGGTGTAAATCGCCCAACAGGTGGCGCTGCTATGCTACATTATTCACGATCTATGCGAATAGCTATATCTCAAGAACTAATGCACAGATTTTCATCAAACTTCAGATTCAGTTATAACTTCATATAATTTGGTGCTGATTACTTTTTGGTATAAATCGCCCAACAGATAGCGCTGCTATCCTACATTATTCACGATTTCCGAAGTAGCTATATCTCAAGAACTATTGCACAGATTTTCATCAAACTTCAGATTCTGTTATACCTTCATATAATTTGGTGCTGATTACTTTTTAGTATAAATCGCCCAACAGGTAGCACTGCTATGCTGCATTTTTTCACGATTTCCTCTCAATAGCTCTATCTCAAAAGCTTATGCATGGATTTTCATCAAAGTTCAGATTCAGTTTGACGTTGACATAAGTTGTTGCTGATTAGGTTTTAATGTAAATCGCCCAACAGGTAACACTGTATGCTGCATTTTGCAGGATTTACACGGTTTTAGTCATATCCCAAGAACTAATGCACGGCATTTCATATATTTAGAATTCCCATGATGGGCATAAATTGCCATTTAATTTTCGCAACTGTGATAGTGAATTTTGAAGTATTAATATGTATGAGATAGGAGAAAGTTTTGGGATTGGCACATCCGACTATAGTTTATATTTAAAGAAGGAACTGTTCTCGTTGCTCACAATTAAAGAAAGCAGAAGAATTTAGAGGAAAGAAATATAAATCCCATTTTGTGCCACATTATTTTGAACGAGTCAACAGTTTCTTTTTATTTTGATCGAGTCAACAGTTTCTTTTCTAATAAAAGTTTGATTTTCTTCAGATTCCGCTGGTTTCAGAGAATTAGACCAGACGTTAAAAATCGGAACCAAGAAAAATGAACAATTCATTCTTAAAATGGTTCTTCGATCTATTAGATCATAAAGAAGAAAAATTGCTATTTCCTTTGCTTTACTTTTTAACACTTTCCAACATAGTTGAAAACGTTCGGTATGAATTCGGTTTATCCGTTCGCCTGTCTGTCAGTACTGTAATTCGCGTAAATATAGGCCGATTGTCAGGAAATGGATAGATGTTATTATTGGGGTTTACTATAGCATGTTCGATATTAAAAATGAAGTGTGTAGCATTTTCTGTTCATTTACAGAACCACTCAAAATAATTCCGTTACATTATTGTCTATGGGGAAAAAATCGTTTGCCGTGTATTTTAATGTTGTTACAGTATTTTAAACATGTTGAAATTGATATACATCACTGAGGTGTACTGCAAGGTTCTAGCTATAGAACAGGGTGTGCATAAAACTTATAGTTTACTGACAGGGACGCACAAAAGAATTTGGCTATAGAAGAAAATGTGCAATAATTGAACTATTGAAGCCTACGAATCAACAGCGGATTCAGCTCTCCATTTAGAGGGGGGTCATGGATTTCCTTTTTTTTGGGGAGGGGGGGGGGGGAGGGGATCAAATCTCGTGTTGAAAATGTTTTATATTGAAAGGTATTTCCAGATCCAAACTAACTACTTTTCCGATGCTTTCGTGAAGTCATTTTCATTCATAAATAAAAAAAAAATTGCATTCATATTCGTAAAAATATAAAATTTACCGATTTTGTTCAGATACCAAGAAATTAAAGAGTTTCCCATTTTCTTATAAAGGCAAAGGTTCATTCAGAAAATGTTGTTAAAGTTAGCATTTTTACGCAAGTTTTACAAGTTGACAGCCACAGAAATGTTGTCGCAAGGGAACAATTGGCTGTCATTTCCGGAAATTCCGTTTAAAAAGTCTAACAATTATCACCGATTAAATATGGGAAAAATTTGTATTCAATTTTAGAGGTAACTAAATCGTACACATTGGCAGCTATGTGATTCTATTAGTGTCATGAAAATTGCATGTATAGCCTCTTCTTTCTGATCAAAGTATTAAATAGTTTGTTTTGTTTTTCCAATCGAGCTTATACCTTTGGAATGGATCATTTTCTTCTGATGGACTGATGGCTTCCGTTATTATGAAACAGTCATTATAGATGAAGTTTTGGGTGAAGATGAAAGAAAAGTCGTAAAAAGTTAGACCTCTGAATTTCTGGTCAGAATGGGGGGGGGGGGGGAGGGATGGAAAAAATATGGCCTTTTTTTTTTTTTTTTTTTTTTTTTTTTTTTTTTGAAAAAAAAAAAATTATGCCTATTTTTTTTTATTCTGGCCAGAAAATCAGAGTTCTAAATTTTACGGCTGCTCTTTCATCTTCTCCTAACGCTTCATTTATAATGGCTGTTTCATAATAATGGAAGCCATCAGTCCATCAGAAGAAAATAACTCAGTTAAGCGGGACTCTGATAATCGGGACTCTACTGTATATTTCCTTTTAAAAATGACCTTTAGAATATTTATGTTGGTATTCAGAGGGGGGTCATGACCCCTGTGACCTCCCCCTTGGATCCGCCATTGCCTACGAACAATAATTGCTGAAATATATTTTCAGTTGTGGTAGGCGTTTTTAAATTTAACTATATTTTAATATTACTTGTCGGGTATAAATTCTTTAGATCCTATACAGGGTCGCACAAAAGTTCTCGACAACATCCGTTTATTGACAGAAATAGATGAGTGGAATTTTTCACTTGGGATATGCGTTTAAAGCTACTATCAGATTCACCAACTTTTCGAGAAATTGAGCCAACTCTTGATTTCCTCCAACTTTTCGCGAAATATTGTCTCGACACCCAGTGTGATAGCAAACAGCAATATCCCCAACTTTTTATCTGCATCTCTAAAAAGTGTGTGCTAGCCGCAACATTTCTCCCACCTTTCAACATTTCAGCGAATCAGAGATAAGCGATTGATACGAAAAGGCGATAAATATTGACGGCTGGTACTAGTAGTACTGGTTTTCCTCCAACTTTAGCAACGACAATTGTAACCTTTTTCTCCCTTTCAACTGGAAAAAGTTGGGGTTTGTAGAATAATATTGTAAAGTTATTTTGGATATTGAAATTCCAAATCATTTTTTTTAGGATCGATCGTATAGTGTGCATTTAACATTTTGTTGCGGCCACAAAAGACCACTTAGACACAACAGTCATTAATTAAAGAAAATCTGAATTTACTTATCGTACATTTGGAAATTAAGAACAAAAAAATAAAAAGGTAAAAGCATTACCTGCATTGACCCGAAAGAACAGAAAAATGATGGAGAGATTTGCAGAAAGAAAATAAACAAATGAAAAATCTTCCTTGCAAATTTTTTTATTTGTGAAGCAATTTTTTGCAGAACATAGCGTATTATCATAGAGTACATATCTTATTCTTTTAGATGTACTTTTTTTTATGATCGACACATACATCTACATTCTTACTAAGGAAAATAAAATAATTTCTTTCCTTTGGGGAGTATGGAGACACAGGCATTTAGATGATTTTTATAGCATCATAATTCTACGACTCGGAATAAAAGCAACACTTGAATAAAAAAATAATAATAATGCCGTCAACAGAACTCTTTATCCACATCCTACAGAAGAACGAGAAGTAACTGATCAAAGCATCTCGCCAAAAAAAAAAAAAAAAAAAAAAAAAGACGAAACTATGCAGCCGAAATATTCTTGCACTTTTAATATTTCTTACTGTAGATACGAAATCCGTTTATTATTTTTTGTAGAAGGGGAAAAGGCATCCATCCATTCTCTGCGTTCGTTGATAGAACACTCATGTAGGCGCAGACATAATTTCTTCGCAGAACGGCAAAAAAAGGCAGCCATTCTGCATTGAAATCCCAACTCCACTGCATTACTGAATGAGCGCGAGCTCTCTGAGAAGAGGAGTAAATGGGGTTGCTATAATCCTTGAAACACGCCAACTTTGGCTGAACGAACATACAGGCGCCATGCATTGGCATAAAATGCAATGCTAAAGAATATAAAAAAACTGCTTTAAAAAAAGGAAATTTGATAGATTTCACTGAGATAAGATGCCAAACAGTAGTAAAGAGTTACAAATTTTGAAATTACGAATTAAACTGATTTAAATATTATTGGCTAAGGGGTGGAGCTACAAAAGGATATGACTTCACAAATAGAAAGATATGGAATTTTCCAGATAATTCTTTTACCGGAAGTACAGATTTCAAAACGACGTTTATGATTTTAAAATGAATGAAATGCTATGTCAGAAAGAAAAACTTACAGGGGAGAGTTGAAAAAAAAGGGGAATTAAAATAATTTTGGAATGCGGATATTAAAATTAAATGAATACAAGATTAATAAAAATATTTTCTAAATGAAATTAAATAAAAATATGGCAGTGGTTCTAAGTAACCACAACAGGGTTAAAATCGGCTGAAAAGTTGGTTGCTCGAAAAGTTGGTGAATCTGATAGCAGCTTAACTGAACTAACTGTTAGCATACTATGTAGTATGCATACATATCTGTATAAGATCCTGTACTGGGCTACAAAAAAAATCCCATATTTTAACGAGTATTCATGGTAATAGCAGAAATCGGATTTTCAAATTAGTTATGCGTTTTCCAAAATTGTTCAGTTAGACTAAGCTGAGTTCCCGGGCGGTCATCCCTTATCATCCCTTGTTAATTCAGACATCATCTTTCACCTTAGTAAACTGTGAAGTTTTGTTATAGTATTCTATTCTGAATGTGTTGGAAAATGTTTCATAATCTATGCTATACGCATGATTTTTTGTTCTTGTTTTAGAATTTTTCTAGGTAGCATAAAGGTATATTCTAACGTTTTAACATTTTTTGTGGATATATTAACTTAACAAGTCTTCTGTTGAAATTTAAAGTATTCCATCTGTGAAGTTTTGTTTCAAATTTTATGAAAGTTAGATCAGTTGTCTCTGGAATTTGTAAATAAATTTAATTATAGCAATTGTAACCTGTATTTTTATAGAATGGCGAAATATATGTTTTTCCTCGTGTATTAAGTCAAGGAAATTTAAAAAGAATTATTTTCATCTTGTCAAAAATCTACCTACAAACTGTTGAAAATATTATACATTTTGTTTAATATTAATTCTTCATTCACTGTATAAAAAACGGACTGAAAAACAGATATTCTACTGGCAATCGAGACGCCAGTACTATTTCCGTATTTTAACGTAAATCCCCCCACACCGCCCCCTAAATTCCAGAAAAGCGGAAGTTTTTCTGGAATTTAGAGGAGAAATTTTCTTTTAAATTACGGAAATAGTACTGGCGTCTTGATTGCCAGTAGAATATCCGTTTTTTAGTCCGTTTTTTTACAGTGTTCCGTGAAATGATACATCCACCTTATTAATAGTAACTTTTATTTTAACTACAAACATTCCTTCTAGAAAAATTAATATTACAATGAATTTGCGTAATTTTTCGCCCTCTCTATTTTCGATGCCGAACAATAGATGGAAAAAATACAGAAAAATTCACGAGCAAATAAGGTGCATAAGTCCACTAATTTTTTTTTCAGAATACCTGGTGATATTGCATTGAGTTTTTCCATTTCAAGAGAATAAATAATGAGAAAAGTTAAATATTAGGATTTAAAAGAAAAGTCTGAAACAGATTTCTTTTTGAATGAGATAGAGAGAGAAGGGGGAGAGAAATTTCTCTACATTGTAAAATAAAAAGATAAATGTTTCTTCATTTACAAAATATAACATTGGCACGAAAAAAATTATAGAAAAACCTACTCCAAGTTATCCGGGAGATGAAGTTTTAGATCTGAGAGAAACTAACTTGTGCCTTTTAAGAAGGGAGAAATTTTGTATTTCTCCCGGCTCATGTAAAAGAATGCGGGTTTGCTCATAAGCGGTCGCATGGTGTAAATAAATAGTTTTATTGATGTGATGGTGCAAAATATGGATAAAACAGAAGGAATACGCGATGCTACTCAGGAATTAAGAGGTGAGTGGGATTAATCTATCGTTCTTTCGGGCAATCAATAACTAATAGAGAAGTTGTATTTTGTAAACAAACATGAGTCAGGCATCCTTAGAGTCCCTATGAAGGTTCAAACTATAATTTATACAAATGTTCTATGTATTGCTTATTATTAATATTTATATACCTAGGGAAAATTTACTCCAGGCATGATGTTAATGCTTTATCATCTTGATTAATTAATAAACTAGTGTTTCATCCCCAATGTTTTCAGAACCTATTTATTTCATACATCCGACTCTCGAACCTGGGAAATAAAGTAAAAACTAAACTAAGATCCTCACGAGCAGTCGGACAATGGAGAAAAGAGTCCTTTATATTTAGAAATTTTAAAAACTACCGTAATTTCAGGCGTATAATCCGCGGATCAAACAATTCTGTTTGGACCCAGAAATTTTATTTAGTAATTGAAGTGAAATACTTACCTCGATCTGATAAGTTACATTTTATTTTTTAAAGTTTCTGAAGTTTGAAAAGTTTCTTTTCTGAAAATTGATTGTTTGGTCCGAGGATTATACACCGGAAATTACGGTAATATATTTTCAAGATTTAAAGAAGCATTTATAAAAACAAACTTTCTTTTGTTACCGCTGATTTTCGGAAATGATTCCGACTAGTTTTGCAAATATATATTAACAAATATATACATATATACATATATAGACTATATCAACGAATTTTTTAAGCCGAATATAGGTTTTTAAACCGTTATGGCCCAAATTATGAATTCATGAAAATTTCATCTTTTAAAGCACTTTCCGTGAATTTTTGAAACTACATTAAAAGATTTACACAATCATTTAATAAATTTTTAGAAGGATTTTGCCACTTAAAATTAATTAATTAAATTTGTATTTATAATGTTTTTTTTTTTTTTTTTTTTTTTTTTTTGCAATATTTATAACTTTACTCAAATGTTTTATTCAAAGTAATTTTTTATTTCATACAATTAGGAAATGTACAAATATAATTAATGCTCTTACAATAGAAATATAGGAATAATTCCGAATTGAAACTTTTCACCCATAATCTTTCAACATCAAAAAATCTGAAGTTACGCAAATTACCCCCCCCCTCCCCCCTCCACCCCACCCTATTAAAAATATTTTTGAATATGAAAAATGAAAAAGAAGAAAGGATTTTAAAATTGTTAAATTTTATTTATAAAAAGTTATTGCGATATTGAGAATTTAACACTTTTTTTAATCTATTACGACTATGCTTTATTCAAACATGAGCCTAAAAATATAATATAGGTTATAGTTACAAAATAAATGTTTTTGGTACTGAGCCCTTCGACCCTTTATGTACTGAAACTCTGTGTACTGAATTATGAATTTGTGCAAATTTTATCTTCTAAAGCATTTTTCGTGAATTTTTGAAACTACATTAGAAGATTTACACAATCCTTTAATAAATTTTAGAAGGATTGAAGGATTTAGAAGGATTCATTAAATTTGAATTTATAGGGATTTTGTGCAATATTTATTACCCAATTAAAATCTTTTATTTTAAATATTTTTCGTAGTATTTTGTAGGATTAGGAATTGTACAAATATAATGTTCTTACATTAGAAATATAAAAATATTTCCGAATTGAAAAAATCCCCCCCCCCCCCCAACGCCAAAGCTGAAAAGATGCAAAGAAATCATCCTTTTAAAAATATTTTTTTTTTGTGTGTGTAACCAATAATGTTCTTGGTATAAGATAAAGTAAAGCATCTATAACTCATTCTAAAATGTATTAAATTAATCAATGTATTAAATGAATTTTATAACAAGTTATTTTAATGGTACTTAAAAGTACTATCGGGGCATAAAGGGTTAAGAAATTTTTAATTCTCAGTTAAATATTTTCAGCTTCGTAATTGAATTTACGCAGGCAAGAAAAACAAAATAATATAAATTTTAAAGTAAATGTTATTAATTTTCCAAGGTCGTCTGTATAAAACATGTTAGTTGAACATGAAAATGTTTACTTCAAAATATATAGCGTCCGAAAAGCGTATACTCTGAGCTGAGAAAACCTGATTAATACACTATGAAAAATATTCGGAAACGTTTCTGAAAATCAGCGGCAGCAAACGAAATTTTGTTTTTTTTTTTATAAATGCATAGAAAATACATTAATTTCTGAAGTTTCGGAAAATTAAGGAATGCTTTACGAAATCGTGGGTAACTCAGAACAGGTTACTGTATATTTTAATTCGTGGTTATATTATATTGTCCTGCATTAAGGGTGTATTCCAATCCAAACTGCTTATTTTCTGATTCATTTTTAAATTAATAATCTCAAACGCATCAAACTGGGAAATTCTCTTATTTAGAAACATACATAATGTGCCGTGCTTCTCTATTTTTTTTATAAATGCAGAAAATAAGTGAAAAAAGCTGTCAAAGTTGGTGTTTTGAATCGAATTTTCCGAAGCAGGAGATCTGGGAATGAAAAAAATGGTCATACTGAGAAAATAATTGCTTAAAAACCAAATTCTAATTAATTGAGTGAAAAATGAAATAACACGGCCTCTTATACATCTCTTCAAAAATCACCTCAGCAAGTTTCATGTTTTTATTTTTAAAAATGAGTCTGAAAATGTCTCAGAAAATTTCGAGCTGTTAAGGGCGGAAAAAATATTTTTTCGAAAACACCCTTAAGAAACGATCTGTCTTTTTTCACAGTGTATCTTAACCGTTTTATTAACAATACTTTTCTAAACGAAATCTTAAATAATTGTTGAAAATATACTTTCTTGACTTGTTTACATTAAAACGAAAAACTTTTTTATCGCTTTCAATTAACGAAACAAGAAAAATTTAAAGTAAACGGGGGAAAAAATCTCATTTAGAGAAAGTCAACAATTTTTTTTTTTTTTTTTTTTTTCTTATCTGATAAAATTTTGATTTCCTTTGGAATCTGCTGGCTTGAAAGAATTCGCCCAACCGTTCATAATTGAAATTTTCTCTTTCTTGAAATAGTTCTTCAGTGTATTATGCAATAAAGCTAGGCATGCATGTATTATGCCATTTGCTTTATTTTTATTAGGATTTTTCTAAAATGCATATTGGAATGTATGTTTTTACATATTTGGAGCTATATTAACTTAATAAGTTTTCTCTGGAAAATTCCAGAATTTCTACCGTCAATGAAATTTTGTCGTAATTGTTATAAAAGTTGAGAAGAATATCTCCTGTCTTTGAAAATAAAGTTATTGCAGATTTACTCTGTGCTTATTTAGAACGACGCGATTTGCTGTATCTTTTTCTATTACGACAAAAGAAATCTTCTTTCTGGACTTATTTATATTAAAGCGAAGAACTTTTCTATCACTTAAAGAAATAAAAAAAGATTAAAAAAAAAAAAAAAATCTCATTTTGAAAAAGTCAACATTTTTTTTTTTTTTTTTTTTTTTTTTTTTTTTTTTTTTTCTGATAAAATTTTGATTTCCTTCGGAATCTGTTGGCTTGAAAAAATTCGCCCAGCCGTTAATAATCGAAATCCTCTCTTTCTTGAAATAGTTCTTGAGTGTGTTATGCCATAATGAAGAAAAAGTGCTGCCCCACTTGCTTTACTTTTATTAGGATTTTTCTAGATTGCATATTGCAATGTGTGCCCTTACGTATTTGGAGATATATCAACTTAATAAATTTTTTCTAGAAAATTCCAGAATTTCTACCGTCGATGAAATTTTGTCTTTATTTTTATAAAAGTTGAGAAGCGTTCTTCCTGACATTGTAAATAAATTAAGTTATTGTAATTATAGCTCTTATTCAGAATAACGTGCTGTATGGGTATTTTTTTTTTTCATATTAAGATAGAAGAAATCTTTCTTGACTTGATTACATTAAAGTGAAGAACTTTTTAACCCTTTCAATTAAAGAAAAAAGAAAAGTTTAAAGAAAAAAAAAATACCATTTAAAGAAAAAAAAAATCGATTTTTTTTGCCTGATAAAATTATGATTTCCTTCGGAATCTGCTGGCTTGAAAGAATTCGCCCAACCGTTAATAATCGAAATACTCTCTCCCTTGAAAGAGTTCTTGAGTCTATTATGCCATAAAAAAAATGGTGTCCCACTTGCTTTACTTTTATTAGGATTTTTCTAGATTACATATTGGAATGTATATTCGTGCATTTTCGGAGATATATCAACTTAATCAGTTGTCAGTTTTGTCTAGAAAATTCCAGAATTCCTACCGTTAGTGAAATTTTGCCCTCCTTTTTATAAGACTTGAGAACAGACTTTGTAAATAAATTAAGTTATTGCAGTTATAGCCTCTACTTATTTAGAATAACGTGCTGTGTGTTTTTCTGGTCTATTAAGGCACGAGAAATCTTCTTTATTGATTTTTTTTCATTAAAGCAAAGAACTTTTTTTATCGCTTTCAAGTGAAGAAATAAGAAAAGTTTAAAATAAGAAACGAAAATCGCATTTCGTAAAAGTCAACAGATTTTTTTTCTGATAAAATTTTGAATTCCTTCGGAATCTGCTGGCTTGAAAGAATTCATCCAGCCGTTAATAATCGAAATCCTCTCTCTCTTGAAATAGTTCTGGAGTCTATTATGCTACAAACAAGAAAAAATGCTGTCCCACTTGATTCATTTTTATTTGGACTTTTCCGAGATTGCATATTGGAATGTAATGTCCTTGAGTATTTGGAGCTATATTAACTTAATAAGTTTTTTCTAGAAAATTTCACAATTCCTGCCGTCAGTGAAATTTTTTCTTTATTTTTGTAAATGTTGAGAAGAGTGCCTCCTGACTTTGTAAATAAATTAAGTTATTGCAATTTTAAGTTTGCCTGTTCTTATTAAGAATGACGTGCTGTATGTTTTCCTGACATATTAAGACAGAAGAAATCTTCTTACTGGTCTTGGTTACATTAAAGCGAAGAACTTTTTTAACGCTTTCAATTAAAGAAAGAAGAAAAGTTTAAAGTTAAAAAAAAATTCTCGTTTCGAAAAAGTCAATAATTTTTTTTTTTTTTTTTTTTGGATAAAATTTTGATTTTCTTTGGAATCTGCTGGCTTGAAAGAATTCAACCAGCCGTTAATAATTGAAATCCTCTCTTTCTTGAAATAATTCTTCAGTCTATTATGTCATAAGGAAGGAAAAATGCAGTCCCACTTGCTTTACTTTTATTAGGATTTTTCTAGATTGCATATTGGAATGTATGTTTTAACGTTATTTGGATATACATCAACTTAATAAGTTTTCTCTAGAAAATTCCAGAATTCCTGCCGTCAGTGAAATTTTGTCTTCATTTTTTTTTTTTTTAATTTGAAAATAGTGCTTTCTGACTTTGAATATAAATTTAGTTACTGCAGTTTTATGTCTGCCTCTACTTTTTAAGAATGGCGTGTTGCATATTTCTCTAACGTATTAAAACAGAAGAAATCTTTTTTTTTTTTTACTTGTTTTCATTAAATATAAGAACTTTTCTATCGCTTTCAATTAAAGGAAGGAGAAAAGTTAAAATTAAAGAAAAAAAATTCATTTAAAAAAATCAACAGATTTTTTTCTTATAAAATTTTGATGGAATCTGCTCACTTGAAAGAATTCACCCTGCAGTTAGTAATCGAAATCCTCTCTTTCTTGAAATAGTTCTTCGGTGTATTATGCCATAAAGAAGAAAAAATTCTCTCCCACTTGCTTTACTTTTATTAGGATTTTTCTAGATTGCATGTTGGAATGTATGTTCTTGCGTATTTGGAGATGTGTAAACTTAATAAATTTTCTCTCGAAAATTCCAGAATACCTGCTGTCATTGAAATTTTGTCTTCATTTTTATAAAAGTTGAGAAGCCCCGTGACTTTATAAATAAAGTTATTGCAATTTTATGTTTGCTTGTACTTATTAAGAATGACTTGCTGTTTGTTTTTCTGACATACTAAGTTTGAAGAAATCTTTCTTGACTTGTTTACATTAAAGTGAAGAACTTTTTTATCGCTTTCAATTAAAGAAAAAAGAAAAGTTTAAAGAAAAAAAATCCCATTTCAAAAAGGTCAACAGATTTTTTTTTTTTTTTCTGGTAAAATTTTGATTTCCTTCGGAATCTGCTGGCTTGAAAGAATTCACCCAGCCGTTAATAATCGAAATCCTCTCTTTCTTCAAATAGTTCTTCGGTGTATATGTCATAAAGTAGAAAAAATTCTGTCCTACTTGCTTTACTTTTATTAAGATTTTTTTTAGATTGCATATTGGAATGTATGTTCATACGCATTTGGAGATATATCAACTTAATAAGTTTTCTCTAGATAATATCAGAATTCCTACAGTCAATGAAATGTTGTCTTCATTTTTATGAAAGTTGAGAAGCGTTCGTCCTGAGTGTGTAAATAAATAAAGTTATTGTAAGAAATCTTCTTTCTTGACTTGATTGCATTAAAGCGAAGAACATTCTTATCGTTTTCAATTAAAGAAAGACGAAAAGTTAAATAAAAAAAAAAAAATCGATTTTTTTTTTTTTTTTTTCTTTTCTGATAAAATTTTGATTTCGTTCGAAATCTGCTGGCTTGAAAGAATTCTCCCAACCGTTAATAATCGAAATATTCTTTCTCGTGAAATAGTTCTTGAGTCTATTATGCGTAAAGGAAAAAATAGTGTCCCACATGCTTTACTTTTATTATGATTTTTCTAAATTATATATTGGAATGTAGGGGGAACTGGGGCACATTGATGCTGTTTATTTCTAAGAATTATTTTTTGCTGCCCAGAAAACGGAAATTTCAAGTTACCTTTCCATGTGATATCAGGCAAAACTAGTGTAGAGTGTTATTAACAGACATAATCGTTGTTTTATATAGTATTTATGCATGTAATTAAAGAAAAAAACGACAAAAGTCATTTGTATCAATGTGCCCCATCCCCGGGGTAGATTGATGCACCTCATGGGGCACTTTGGTACATCATGGCTCACTTTGATACGTTTGGGAAACTTGAGGAAAAAATAACAGCTACTGCATATTAGGGTGGAACTTAAGTATAAGGTAAAAAAAAAAAAAATTTATTTTAATGTGTAATAGTGAAAACTTTTTTCCTTTTTGGATGTCTAAACTTTTGGCTGAAAAGGTTTGTTTAAATTAATTTGTTTTCCGGTTCCTCAAGGAGGTCAAAGTTTTGAAATTTCAGTATAAAGTAACTTAAAGTAAACAACGTAGCTGTTAGCTCATATCTTCTTTTATTTAGCAAATACTATCCAGAAGTCACCACGAGGAGGTGGTTAAATATCGACTTCCACCCTCCTTACCTCCCTTTGTTATGAATTAATTAAATTGGATATTCAACCTACTGTCTTTTTAGGCAACTTTGTCATTACATTGTGGGAATTCAACTTTCCCAAGATTAAGCCATCATTTGCTTAATATTTAAAGACGGTTGACGCAGCTCGCGGGACAATTTTGACACACGTTTCCACTGTTTGAGTATGACAAGGAAAATCTAAAATCCAGGTATATCCCCTGTTTGTACTTTTTTTTAAGTTCTTCATCCGGTCAGTCCGTCAAGATAGGATCAATGTTTTTATAGTCTATAATTTCAATATGTTCACATTTTTTCAAGTCGCTTTCCTACTGGTCCAGAAAATCCTTTTGTACCCGTAGTTTTTCCAGCAAGATGTTGAAATAAGTATCTCAGAAAAAAGTTCATTTGCATGTAATAATCAAATTATCCATTATAAAGTTTTTAGGGTATTGCTTCCGATGTTTTAACAACTCCAGATTTGCATCCTGCATTAAAGGCGTTTCTGTTTCACCTAATAACTCTCAAACTTGAAATGTCTGTATTATTATTTTGAAAATACACCAAAATTGCAGTGGCTATATTAATATAAGAAGAAGATGTCAATGAAATATGACAAATATATTTTTATCCTGGTTTTTGAACTGAGACTAGATGTTCGTCTTTAATGATTCTTTATACTTTTTTCCCTCTGCTTCAATTATCATAGCGTTATCCTTTCTGCCATCAAAATACTAACCTTCTAAAATTAACTCATTTCGTCTTTCCTGTTCTTTCAAATTCTTCCTTTTCTTTTCTCTTTGTCGTCTTCAAGTCCTTCTTTCAGTTACCTTTTCTTTATTATCATCAGAAATACCCATATCTTTTAAGGTGCCATTTGCAATAAAATTTGCAGTTCTGTCTAATACTCCGGTTCTTTCACCGTGTTGATTATCAAATTCAGGTTTAGAAAAACAACCGATTGAACTATTTCCTTCCGAACTGTTTTTACACTTGACGATCATTAAATCAAAACATCATTTTTTTTAAAATAACTTTTTTCCTTGGTATTTCCATTTCCAGTCTTGCTACACATTTTTTGTAGTTTTTATATCTATTGATCCTATTGTCATCAACCCATCTCTCTTTGGTCTTTGAGAAAGTGACGTTCTTGTTCTGATACATGATAATATTTAGTGCTTTTACACAAAGAAATATTTTTTACAGGATTACCTAACATTTTGCAATTTTATATTGGATGTGGGATTATTCTTTCTAATCTTAATATTTTTCTTCAAATTTTGACATTTCTCCCACTAGTCTCTAATCATTTTTTATGATTTGTGTATCAGAAACCGTTGGAATTGAAGGTCTCAGCAATACACTTTTAATTGTATCATCAACAGCTTTAGATATTTTAGAAATAGTGTGTACCAGATTCCAGCTGTCAGATTTTAAGTTAAATTGAACCCAAAAATAATGTTTCATAACTTCTTCATATGTTCGTCAAAGATGACAGTCTAATGTTAATTGTTTTGGTTCACGAAATACAGGACACTTCAACAATATCTAGATTTAGGTACATTAACAGACTTTGTCACTTTTGACACCGAATGTTTATCGAAAAATAATTAAAGAAACTGTTAACACCCGTTAAATCGGACTAACTTGTTATGTGTCACAGCCAAATAAATCAGAGACAATGAAAGCCGACGCCCACGATGCTGGCTTCTACAAAAGTCAAATAAAGTGGGGCTAACTTTTCTAAGGCACTCAAACTAAATTATTCTCTTTATTACAGGACATTAACACTTAATTAATTTAATTTTGCAAAATATAAATATAACAATAAGCTTAAAAAACTTTTCATGCAATTATTGGCTTTTTTTCGTTTTTTATGGAAAATCAGGCGCTTTGAGGAACCGGAAAATATCATTTTAAAATTAAAAGAAAAATATTTTCTTTTTCTGGAGTTAAAAAGGAAAAAAATAATCACTATTAGAATATAAAATTCGAAACTTCGTTTTTTAGTTCCACCCTACTGCATATCTTCCATAGAAAATGAGTTAGCAAATTATTTTATATTTATTTAAAGAAATTCACATTACCTACAATTTATTTGTAAGTAATGTTAAAGCTATCAAAATCAAACGCACAACGACCTGATGTTCTTGTTATTCCTTGTCCGGTTGTTGGCTGTGGCAGCTTTGTCATATCGACACTTCAACACCACCATTATCTTCTTTCTCCGGAAAAATGAAAAAGTTTCCAGGTTTACTATTCGTAAACCGGACGAGATGGTCACCATCATCACTTTTTTCTTTAACCCTCTAATTCCAACTGTAGAAAATGTTCTAGAACTTCCGTAGTTCACAGAATCTGAATTCACACCAGAAAATTTAAATAATAAATTTCGCTTTATTTAAATACGGCATTTCTCTAATTAAATAAAGCAAATATTGCTATTTTATATTTCTTGTGTGAATTTGGAATATCCGAATTAAAAAATTCACTAAATTCGAATCACTGTTGTTTTCATATATGATACCATGGGCATTAGAGGGTTAACTTGGCCCACAAAGTGAACAACCGATTTCTTTTTTGCAAACTGCAATATAACAAAGTCATCATCAACAATATTTTGGTCAGAAGTATCTGCTCCTTCGATTGTATTATCTTCTAAAGTATCTGCTTCTGCACCTAGCAGGTCACTTAGATTCAAATCATCTGACGTAGAATCACGCAACTGTACTGAGAATGTTTAAGATTCATATGATGTATATAATTCTTCCACCTTTTTTCTCTTTGTAGCTTCAAAGGTTTTGGCGACTTCTATCCGCAGCAGCATTTTTGCGTTTTTCAGCTCTTTGTCTCTATTCCTTTGACGTGCTGCAGCTTGTTTCTCTTCTTTTACTTTTATCATGTCGAAAAGCCTTTTTCCTCTGGAGAATCAATATAAATTCGAGATTTACCAGGCTGCCGTGCTTTTCTTTTGTTAGTTCTACTACCACTAGCTGCTGCGTAAGGT
Organism: Maratus speciosus; assembly: GCA_963932465.1. Taxonomy (NCBI): domain Eukaryota; kingdom Metazoa; phylum Arthropoda; class Arachnida; order Araneae; family Salticidae; genus Maratus; species Maratus speciosus. The sequence continues at coordinate 236,058,687 of OZ010797.1, read as the reverse complement.
CGTACGTCTTCAGGAGTTACAGGCTTGTTTGGCGGTAAATACCTGTTGAGAGGAACACTTAGAACCTTTATACCTGACTCTTTCTTCATCATTTCTTGCTTTCATTTTCTCTAGACAATGCTGTAGAGTAGCTGGTTTGATGTGGAACATGAGTGCAGCTTTCCGGATTGATAAGTTTTCCTCTAAAGCAGCTACAGTAAATTCTGTCTAAGGCGGACTCTATGTAAGCCGGAAATCTGTCTACCGCGGAAAATTTTTAAAGTTCCGGCGAACCCATAGAAAATAACATTAATTATTGCTGCATAAGCCGGAATCTGCCTAACGCGAAAACGGAAAGAGTTTTAAGGTCCCTCCGAAAACAAAATTTTGCATAAGGCGGAAAATAGGATATTTTAAAAATGAAAGGCATTTCGTTTATGAAACTTTAAAACTAATATATATATGTCAAATACTCAATGTCGAGCATAAAAATTAAATTTCGTAATACTTTAAAAAAGTTAATTCAAAGGAACAGAAACTGTTTAAATTTTAAGGAATTCTTGCTTATGCCATTTTTTCCTATATAAATATGCATTTAAAAGTTATTATTATTAGTTGAGTGCACATTTATGAAAATATGTATTGTGTACAATATAAGTGCTTTAAGGTTGTACTCAAATTCAAAGTGATGGCTTTTCTGATGTCTCATTCCCGAAGTTATTATTATTATTATTATTTTGTGTAAACTTCAAATTTGTAGGTATTACAGCAGTACTAAGAAATTAAATAGCATTTCTCATTTATTTATAAAGACAAAGTATCTTCAGAATTTCCGTTTTCGACAGATTTTCGAGCCAGGACAACCAATGAAAGATCGCGAGCAATTCATTATAACTCAAGATCCAATCTTTTTATCGAAAACATAAAACGCTAGTCGACTGACGTACGCTTCATTCCAACAAATCACGATCTTTTGCATAAGCCGGAATATTGTCTACCACGGAAAATTTTCTCGGTCCCGACCGATTCCGCCTTAGACAGAGTTTACTGTACTTTCATAGCTTTAGATACGTCATCCTCGTTGATTTCAGCTCTCTCTGTCTTTTTTTTTTTTTTTTTTTTTTTTTTTCCCTTGTAAGAGCGAACTATAGTGAAAACCCTAGAATAACAAAAAATAAAAATCATTGTTTGCAAAAATACTATTAAATTTTCTATTATACAATATTGGAGATATTTTACTTCAATAAAAACTAATATTAAAAATTGTTGATGGGAAGTGGTTGAATTAAGAAGTGTATGAGAAATAAAAAAAGTAATAAAAGGCAATGAAAAAATGAACTAAAAAAGAATATAGGTTGTTTACAGTTATCATGGGGCACCCAACATAGGTTGTATGAATGTGCCACAAACAGCCATTTTGAATAATAACAATCTCAAATCCAACACTTCATTATTTACCTAACAAAAAAGAATGAGGAACTGATAAAGAGTAGCTTTACTTACCAGAGAGGGTATTCTTTCCTGTTGAAAATACTGGAACAGCTGTATCATACCACTGCAATTGTACAACTCAAATTTACTTTTGATTTACAAAAACACTAAAACACATCACATGTCTCATTTCATCAAACTACTGAATCACGCCAAGACGTTCTGCAGGTAGTTGTGTGCACTAGCGTCATCTTTTGGAGTTATTGTGAAACTTCCTGTACAGCCCTTGTGAGCAGTAGAGGGTGTATTAAGGTGCCCTATGTATCAATGTTCACCATTTCCCCATATGTTCTTACATTTTCGGAGATATATCAACTTAATCAGTTATCAGTTTTCTCTAGAAAATTCCAGAATCCCTGTCGTTAGTGAAATTTTGTCTTCATTTTTATAAGAGTTGAAAAGCGTGCTTCCTGACTTTGTAAATAAATTAAGATAATGCTGTTATAGCCAGTACTTATTTAGAATAACGTTTGTATGTTTTTCTAGTGTATTAAGGCACAAGAAATCTTCTATCTTGACAATTTTACATTAAGGCGAAAAACTTTTTTTTTTTATCGCTTTCAAATTAAGAAATAAGAAAAGTTTAAAGTAAAGAAAAAAAATCGCATTTCGTAAAAGTCAACAGATTTTTTTCTGATAAAATTTTGAATTCCTTCGGAATCTGCTGGCTTGAAAGAATTCACCCAGTCGTTAATAATCGAAATCATCTCTCTCTTGAAATAGTTCTTCAGTCTATTATGCTATAAAGAAGAAAAAAATGCTGTCCCATTTACTTTATTTTTATTTGGACTTTTCGAGATTGCATATTGGAATGTAATGTCTTTACGTATTTGGAGCTATATTAACTTAATAAGTTTTCTCTAGAAAATTCCAGAATTTCTACCGTCACTGAAATTTTGTCTTCATTTTTGTAAAAGTTCAGAAGAGTGTCTCCTGACTTTGTAAATAAATTAAGTTATTGCAATTTTATGTTTGCCTGTACTTATTAAGAATGGCGTGCTGGCTGTATGTTTTCCTGACATATTAAGGCAGAAGAAATCTTCTTTCCGGTCTTGTTTACATTAATGCGAAGAACTTTTTTATCGCTTTCAATTAAAGAAAGAAGAAAAGTTTAAAGTAAAAGAAAAAAATCTCTTTTCGAAAAAGTCAACAATTTTTTTCTTTGATAAAATTTTGATTTCCTTCGGAATCTACTGGCTTGAAAGAATTCAACCAGTCATTAATAATCGAAATCCTCTCTTTCATGGCCCCACCTGTGGCCGAGAGGTTCTGCTCTCGAAGCTGGTAGACGGGAGGTGCAGGGTTCGAACCCAACCGCGGCCGTCGGCCTAATCGTTCGGAGTTTTTGTGGTTTTCTTCGAACCGTGGATTTCCAAGTGTAAATACGGGTTAGGTTCCCTTAGAAAGACCCCCACGAAGGGCACTCCCCCCCCTTTAGGGCCTATATACCTCGTCTTGATAATTGGCCGTCATAAACACAACCAACCAACCTCTCTTTCATGAAATAGTTCTTCAGTCTATTATGTCATAATGAAGAAAAAATGCTGTCCCACTTGCTTTACTTTTATTAAGATTTTTCTAGATTGCATATTGGAATCTATGTTCTGACGTATTTGGAGATATATCACATTTAATAAGTTTTCTCTAGAAAATTCCAGAATTCCTGCCGTCACTGAAATTTTGTCTTTATTTTTATAAAAGTTGACAAGCGTGCTTCCTGACTTTGTAAATAAATTAAGTTGCAGTTTTATGTTTGCCTGTTCTTATTAATAATGACGTTCTTTATGTTTTTCTAATGTATTAAGACAGAAGAAATCTTTTTTTTTTTTTTTTTTTAATTTTTTTACATTAAATTGAAGAACCTTTTTATCGCTTCCAATTAAAGAAAGAAGAAAAGTTTAAAGTAAAGTGAAAAAAATGCCATTGTGTAAAAGTCAACAGATTTTTTTTCTGCTAAATTTTTTATTTCCTTCGGAAACTGCTCGCTTGAATTCACCCAGCGGTTAATAATCGAAATCCTCTCTTTTTTGAAATAGTTCTTCAGTCTATTATGACATAAAGAAGAAAAAAATGCCGTATCACTTGCTTTACTTTTATTAGGATTTTTCTAGATAGCATATTGGAATGTATGTTCTTACGTATTTGGAGATATATCAACTTAATAAGTTTTTTCTAGACAATTCCGGAATTTCTTCCGTCGCGTCAGTGAAATTTTGTCTTCATTTTTATAAAAGGTGAGAAGAGTGCCTCCTGACTTTGAATGTAAATTAAGTTATTGCAGTTTTATGTTTGCTTATACTTATTAAGAATGACATACTGTATGTTTTTCTGACGTATTAAGGCAGAAGAAAAAAGGTTTTGATATAGATTATGATGAATGGAAGAAAAAATCTAATTGTCATGCATATCAAAATATCTGACAGAAATTTGATTTCACATTTAAGACTGTTCTTGAATCGGAAAGAGCAACGCTATAACATAAATTTAAATTTATTTTTGGTCGGAAATGCATGAAACTAGCAGGTGTCGTTGTTCAGAAACTATGTAATCGAGCTGTTTTTTCCGTTTTTTTGCATACGCGATAAATCTTTCAGAAAATAGTGTTAAAGTTGACGTTTTGAACCGAAAATCCCTAAAGAAAGCAGAAAAATCAGTCAGCGAAGGAATAAAAATGTCTTTGTCACATGATTAAAATCGCTTATAACTCAATAAGTAATTTATAAAAAAAAAAAAAAAAAAAAAAAAAAAAAAAAAAAAAAAGGAAAACAGTTCGATTCCAAATCTCTTCCATAGTCTGGCCTTCCAATTTTATATCTTTCCGTTAAAAAATGAATTTGTAAATGTGTCAATACGTTTTGCTCTTGTTGAGCAGAGCAGTTGAGAATAGCCTTAAACTCCTGAAAAAGTGGTGTTTCAGTTTGAAAACACAGAAATGTTAAATCTGATTTCTTTCTCTATAGTCTCCTGGATTATGGGAGTTATAATCGATATTTAAAATATCATTATAACCTGTTAAAGTGGGATCGCAAGAGACAGGAAGAAAATTCCGTTTTAAACAGGTTTTCATCTTTGCAGTTATGATTGTGTGGTATTTCTTCCGTCGGATCCATAAAATCTGCCCATTTAAGTTAGGATTCCGTTATAGACAGGTTCCATTTTCGTACGTTTTACTGTATTATACTTGCATTGATCCCGCTTTTGATACTCTTACAAAATTCTTCGCATCTTTTATGGAAAGATGTTTTTGAAAGTGTTTCTACTGCTGCCACAATGGGTTTTACAAAAACTAAACTTCACGGCTCTACAATTCACAAAGGACCATTTCCTGTGGTTCCTAACTCCTCTTTTTACTTTCTTCTATCTTTACAAGAAGAAAGTATTGGATTCATGAAAATTTTCGAATTCCGGTTTTCGATGGATTTACACGTTTTAGGGGTCAGAGATTCCAAAAAACATGTTTTTACAAAATGTCTGTCTGTGACTCTGTGAGTCTGTCTGTCTGTGTGTATGAGACACAAATTTTGTGGGCGCTCTATCTCAAACACTAATGCACGGAATTTAATAAAAATTCGTATTCAGTGAGTCCCTAATACAAATTGATGCTGATTAGTTTTTGGTGTAAATCGCTCAACAGGTGGCGCTGCTATGCTGCATTTTTCGCGATTTCCGCAATAGCTCTATCTCACGAACTAATGCACAGATTTTGATCAAACTTCAGATTTAGTTAGTCCTTGATATGAATTGATGTTGATTACGTTTTGGTGTAAATCGCCCAACAGGTGGCGCTGTTATGATGAATTTTGCAGGATTTACACGATTTCCCCAATAGATCTATCTTAAGAACTAACGGACGGATTTTCATCAAACTTCAGATTCAGTTAGTCCTTGATATGACTTGCTACTGATTATGTATTGGTGTAAATCGCCCAACAGGTGGCGCCTCTGTGCTGCCTTTTTCACGATTGCCTCAATAGCTCTATCTATAGAACTAGTGGACGAATTTTCATCTAACTTCAGATTTAGTTGTATGTTGACACATGTTGTTGTTAATTAGGTTTTGGTGTTAATCACGCAATAGGTGGCGCTGCTATCCAGGAATTTTCACGATTTTCGCTATAGCTCTATCTCAAAAACTAATGCACGGATTTTCTCCAAACTTCAGATTCAGTCAGACGTTGACATAAATTGTTGCTGATTAGGATTTGGTATAAATCACCCAATAGGTGGCGCTGCTAGGCAGCATTTTGCTGGATTTAGACGATTTCAGCGATAGTCATATCTCAAGAACTAATGCACGGAATTTCATATCTTTAGAATACTCATGAGATGCATAGATTGCCATTTAATTTTGGCAGTGTGATAGCGAATTTTGAAGTATTAACATGTACGAGATAGAAGAAAGTTTTGGGATTGATACATCCGACTAGTTTTACCATGGATCCCGAGGAGCTATATATAGTAGTCCGGGAGACCTGGTGATTTCCTATGTATGATATATTAGATCGTATAGATAACTATTGCACTCAGCTGGCGCACCAGCGGACTATTGCCATAGCAGCATTACACACCTAGTTTTTAGGTGAAATGAATAACAACCCAATTACAGATGATGTCTCCTACTGGAGATGACATCAGTAATCGGATTATCATCGATTTCATATTGTAGCAAGCTGTGCGATGTTGGATGTTGCTATGGCGCGGCATATGACTGGCAGTTTCGTTATCTGTACCATCTAATATATCGTATATACCAAAATCCTTTACTGCAAAATTGGTTGCCAAAATGTGATGCTGTCTTCCGGACCATAGTATATGTCACAGTAAAGTAGTCATCCTGACGCGAAACTCTCAATAATTAGTTCCTAGGTGCGCTTGATACTCATTTTATCTACCCCAACGGGATGAGATTTTCAATAAACCTTACAAGTCCGGAGACGAATCTAAGATGTGTCATGATTTAGTGCAATGTAGTAACCTCTGAGCTACCGGACATTGTCATATGGGTTTATTTAACAGAAATATTATTTTTATCTAACAATTGTGAATCGAAAAATAATAATAAATAAAAATTTAAAACCTAAATTTAATTTGCATATTATATTAGAAAAAATACCCGAATTTTTACACAGTGTAAGAATTTTTTTTTTTTTTTAATCGTTTGTGTTTATTTTTTGTACTATTTTGCAAATATCAATTGAAACTAACAAAAAACTTTTTATTACAGGTGAGTGTAACAGTTCTTTAGAATGTCTTTAGCGGTCTCCATGTGGTTCGTAAGTAACGTTTTGTTTCCTTTCTCAACGTATTGTAGGGATATACCTGTACAAATGCTGACTAAATAAATATCGATCTAACAATATCAAAATGTGCCATTAATATTCGAATGTTATATTGACCATAAGTGGTTTGTTTTCGTTATTTTATATTTTTTCTCAGAATTTTATAAACAATCGCGTTGACGTTTTAATATTTTTCCCGAAACCTGCTGATTATATATAGAGAAAAAAGTACTGATAAAATCGCTCTATTTTAGATTACACTGGTTATTTAATAGAATTACTTTTGGATCTTTTTCTGATTTTATTCGATTTCCGACTCTCAAAAAAAAAAAAAAAACTTCTTCGCTGTCAGAATCCTGAAATATCATACACTAATAATGTTACTGTAGCATCATACTTACTCCAAATATTCAGTACGTATATTTTCTACAGTTTTGGCTTAGAAAAATGTAGAGTTCATTAATTAATTTAATCCTTCACTGTATTTTGTATCGTTCATGATTCATGCTAATTAAAGAAATATAAAATTTTCCATGTGCTATGCATTTGCACGGTGTCAGCCTTGTACCCCATTTAGAGCGGTCAAATGTATTTAATGACATCTATACTCAAGTAGCAGAGATAGAAACCGTTGGGAAAGGGCACGGTTGATATAACAACAATAAACCAAAACTTGTTTCACTAATTTGGAGTGTTGTCTGGTCAACTAAAAATTAATGAGTAGCTGATATTTGGGCCCCTCTTGGATCTTTGCTGACAAATAAATTCGTTGTGCATTGGTCAACGGCAAAGCGGATATTTCTTACTGTTGACCAACGCGGGATTCGGCATCAACCAACATTGATCTAACAATTTTGCTTTACTGGCTTATGAACTTGTGATTTATATACAAAATCTATATATATATATATTACGCTATATATATTACGTGGCACAGAAATTGCGATTATTTGTTAATTGTTTAATGGCAACTCCCAAATTAAATGCATCTCATTGGTTATTGAACAGCATTTAATGCATTGTCATACCTATAAAGGGGTTACCATAGAGGGGACCTATTTTTGTCGCTAAATGCCGCCAAGTTTGTCGCCAATTTGGCGATAAATTGCTAAATTTGGCGACCAAAATTAGTTGCCAAAAGTGACGCCAATTTGGCGATAAATTGCCAAATTTGGCGACCAGAATTAGCTGCCAAAAGTGACGCCAACTTGGCGATTTCTCTAATATTTCGCCAAATTGGCGTAGACTTCCATTGTAAACCAATAGGGTTTACTTGCTTACAGAAAATCAACAAATTGAGACATTTTAATGCAGCAAAATCTAATATTAGCTTAATGGATTGTATTAATTATATTTAAGGAAGTCCAAGTAAATTAAATTATGAATAAAAGTAACATGATACAAAGCTTAGCATGCTTTCCCAAACATAAATTTTAAGGGAGACCAAACTGGTCACCAAGGGCGGCTAGTATTATATATTTTGTCTTGCAAAAACAAAGCGTCAATTAATAAATATTCAAGTATAGAAAGTAAAATACCATCTGGTAAATAGATGGTCTTTGTTGACAAATGGGTTCGTTGCCCAATGATACCGCAAAGAAAATATTTGTTACTATTCACCAATGTGGGATTCGGCAATTGGCCAACATTGACCCAACAATTTCGTGACACTAAGTTTCGGCCTTCTTGATTACTGAATATTATATGCTTTATCTTGCAAAAACAAAGTTTTAATTGATAAATACTCAAGGGTAAAAAGTAAAATTTTATTTGGTAAGTGTACGATTTTTTTATTAATTAAAATATAATATGCCATAGAGCTTCAAATGGATCAACTGTAGGCTTGCAACGAAATCGTTGTTAGAAGGCATCATGGAAATAGATGATTTTATATTAAATGTGCACAAAACCGGATTAAAACTCATTAAAAATGTTTACTTAATACAAAGATAAGGATGGTGATGGAACAGGGTTAAATTCACTAGCCATAAACTAAAGTTTGTTTCTAACAAGGTTTAAACCTAAATTGAAATATGATGTATTTTCATAAAGGGCCAAATTTATTCTTTTAATAAAATACTAAGAACAATGTACTCGGTATTTTAATTCTATAACTAGTTTACCCCATGAATCCACACCAATTTTATTGATTTGGCTAATGAATAACTCTTAACTCTCGGGATAAACAACTGCTGCTAATTCTAGATTAATTCTTTCTAATTAGGGGAGAGAGAAAAACGATCAAACACTGACTCAGTCAAAGATTTCCATTTCTGAAATATCTTCTTTAAATTCACTTTTTGCGAGGATTCAATGGATATTTAAAAAATTAGAGTGCCTTGATAGGTGAGGAAACCATTTATGCACCATTTGTTTCACGAAAGGAAAATTAAAGATAATTCAAAATGTTGACTGAAAATTTGAAGAAATATTTTTAAAATTTTCTCACATCACATTTTTCTCGTTCTCGCAGCATTAAGGCGGTATTAAATAGAAGATTTTCTCGTTTTCACACCAGTAAAATCGATATTAAATATATATATATATATTTCCCACAGAAAACAACCGATTTGCTTATATCATTGAATTCTGTACTCTTGAAAACGTAATACAATATATAAGTTTTTCAATTTTTTCGGAATCCATATTCTTCTTTTTTTCTTCCATGTTAAGGGGTCTCAGGACTCTTAAAGCTTTAAAATTTTCGAAATTTTAATTTTTTTAGATGTTAAACTCCTATATTTTCTGAACATTTTGATATAATTGTTTCCTTGAAATTCCTATTAGAACTGAAGCTATGGCTTTTACATTTATACACGTTCAATAGCTGAAGCATCGTTTCGAAAACTTTGAAGCCATTTTTCTCCAAATGACGTTTTTGGGCATAACGCGCACGATATCTCAAAAACTTATGAATATTTTTTCATGAAATTTTCAAAACATGCGTTTCATGTTAGTCTGTATAAACTGAACCTAAAATTTCCTTTTCATTGTTCAAAACAATATTTTTTTAGGTGATTATACTGTTAAAATTTTCTTAATTTTGCATTAGCTAAATACAACTTTGTATTAAAAATATAAAAAAGCTTTAAATTCAAATTTATTTAGGTTCAGGGTGATTATTACAAACTGAAGTATAAGTAGGCACCAAAATGTTCATTCTAGTTGCAATACTTATTTTGTAATCGCGCGCGTAAGCTGTTATGCCGTTTTTTTGCTCGTCAAATGTCTAACAGTTTGGAGCCCCCTGTAAATGCTAATTCTGCATCTTGTAATTTTTTAAATACATGAAATGAAAGAACATACTTATATATTTTATTCCAATTAAAATTGTGTCTTAAAATCAAATACGGGTCATTCCATGTCAGTTCAGGCAGGCATGTAACCCACCATCACAGATTTTGATGAAACTGCGTGTGTTTGTTCCTTTTATTAAGATATGATTCCCAGTATTTTTTTTTACTCCTTGGTCAAATAGTTTCTGAGAAAAAAATTGTCAAAATTTTGAAAACTGCCATCAGTTGGCATTCTTGACTGCTCGATTTTCAAATGTAGCATGACATAAATATGATCATATTTCAATATCTATTCCACAAATCATCTTCAAATAATTTATGCATAATATATAGGGTACGCATTTTATGAAAACAAATACTGTTACGCTTATATAACATTTTAAGTGTGTCTAAAAAAATGTTTAATCTTTGAAGTCGTGATTTTTTATGAAAAATAATGCATTACCTAAAATAGCATTATTAACAAAAGGCGGTATTTTTATTAAATTTATTTTTTGTGGGGGATATACTTAAAGGTGTCCTTTACCTGATTCTGAAATAAAAGTAGTGGGATTTTGGGTGTTTTTAGTAGTATTTCATATTTAAAAATATTTTGAGGCGTATTTCAAATCAAATCAAGCAGAGTCATTCCATGTCAGTTCGCCTAAGATATTTAATTCACTGTCACAAATTTCAGTGAAACTGGGTATGTTTATAGCTCATTTTAAGACAGGATCAAGGAAATTAAAGGTGATTACAAGTAAAATATTTTTTAAGATAAAGAAAATATCTAAATTTTGAAATTTTTTAAAAAATGTTTTTAATGGTAGATCTATATTCAAAGACTGCATAAAAAAAAAAAGTCATTTCCATATAAATCACTAAATAAGTTTCAAATAATGTATATGTGACAAATAATGTAGGCAGATTATTATTTATTGTTGTTTGTCATGTTTAAATGCTAAGAGTGTGTTTAATCTTGTGAATTCTTAAAATCAAGAATTTTGTGAAAAATAATGTGTTAATCAAAAATTTATTATTAACCGAAGGCAGGCTGTTATTACTTTTTTTTAATTGTACGTAAAAATATCTTTTCAATAGTTATAAAATAAAAATAGTGAAAATATGAGCAATTTTAACAAAATTTTCATAAAATGTGAATGTTTAATGATAAATATTGAAGCTTTTCATGCTAAGATGTACTAAAATGACTACGATATCGTGTATTTCTGCTCTTGCTTAAATATAATACATACAATAATAAAATAACAAATATTATTTACAGCAATAAAAATTAAATTAAATAGTACCAGTTCCTTTACCAACACTACATTGCTCAACAGCCGACTTAAAATCAACAGCCCGCACTCTTATGGAAAAATACTTTCAACTGTTCAAATAATAAATAAACTGCATTTAAAAATTTTAATATCAACTTATTATCTTAAGACGATAATAATAACTAAACAACATGATGAATTTATAAATCAGCTTTTAATTGAAAAGTCATGAAATGGTCCCTTTAAATATCGTTGTTCATCGAGTCAATCAAAACAAATTATATAAAAAAAAATAGTGAGCCTAATATGCTGACTGCAATGACACTTCTAACAAAACTAATTAATTCATTACCATCTGAAATCAAACCCGAAACATCAAAAGAAAAAAAAAATCATCTGTAGTGTGAATGTGACATACTCAGTGGTTGTTGAGGTATGTCTTTGTGACATTTTCACCTGTACTTCAATAAAATATAAACATGTAAGCTTTTTTCATTCATCCAAATTAAGTAAAACAATTATAAAATTTTGTTGTCATTACACCAGATGTTAAATTTTTCGTTACATACTATTAGATAAGTTCTTTACTTTTAGACATTATTGACATAATATCATAAAATTTGCTATATGTATTTTCTGTAAGTGTATAAACAATATATATATGCTTTATTAAACATAAATGAATAATTTTTAAATAATTTGTTTGAGAACAGGGATATATATATGCACACATATATATGTTGAAAATCCATCTTTCAGCAATATTGTGATGAAATAAATCAAATTACCGTAATTTCCGGTGTATAGCCCGCGGATCATACAATCGTGTTTCGACCCAGAAATTTTTAAAAATAAAATGTAACTTTTTAGATCACAGTAAATATTGGTCTTCAAATACTGAATAAAATTTCTGGGTCCAAACTGAATTGTTTGATCTGCGGGCTATACACCCGAAATTACGGTACATATCATTAGAAACTGAATAAAGTTACAAAAGTGCAACTCATTAAGTTTTAAATATTTTTTCAGATATAGTTATTTGAAAGATATAAATATAAAAGATTATGAATTTTTTGCATATATTTAAAGCACAATACGTCAAAATTTTCTTCAACAGAGTGAAATTTGGTTTTTTTTTCAATATTAGCAGCTCAATGCTAAATTTTCAATATTAACAGCCAAATATGAGTTTAAAGATTAGGACTGTCATTTTGAAAATTTCTATTGGGCGGTAAGGAGCTAGTGATTTTTCTCTTTTTTGGAAAGGGATAATTGCTCTTCGCCCTAGAAGTTTTACTAAAAAACAATATTATTTATTTTTTTCCTTAAGAAACGAACATAAAAGATAATTTGAAAAATAAAATAAATGTATAAATAAAAATATTTCCAGGTATGATACATTGGATAGGTTTTACATTTGAAAATATTGATAATTTTAAATATGATTTAAATACTACTAAAACCAACCAAAATCCCACTATTTTTATTTCAGATCCAGTTATAATGTAGTATTATTATCAATTTAAAATTAAAAAATTAGTCATAGAAACTCCGCCTCTGATTGATAAAGATTTTTTAATAATTTCATTATTTTTGGTAAAATATTTTTGATTTCAAAGATTATACAATTTTTTAGACACATTTAAATATTTTTTAACATTACTGCAATATTTTTTTCATAATCTACATACTTTATTTACCTTGCTTAAATTATTCGAAGAAGATTTCTTTATTAGTTATTGAAATATGATTTTATATATAAAATGAGGCCTTTGAAAATTGAACAATCATTAATGGCAACTCGTGGCATTTTTCCAAAATTTTGATAATTTTTTCTCATATGTTCACTATTTTTATTTTATAGCCATTTAAAAGATATTTTTACGTACAATTAAAAAAAAGCAATAACACCCTGCCTTCGGTTAATAATAAATTTTTGATTAACACATTATTTTTGACAAAATTCTTGATTTTAAAAATTCATAAGATAAAAGACACTCTTAGTGTTTAAACATGATAAAAAACAAGAAATAATAATCAGCCTACATTATTTGTCACATATACATTATTTGAAACCTATTTAGTGATTTTATATTGAAATGACTTTTTTTTTTTTTTTTTTTTTTTTTTTTTTTTAATGTAGTCTTTGAATATCGAACTGTCATTAAAAAAATTTAAAAGAATTTTTCAAAATTTTGATATTTTTTATCTTAAAAAATATTTTACTTAGGATCAAGAAAATTAAAGGTGATTACGTCTTAAAATAAGCTATAAACAAACCCAATTTCATTGAAATTTGTGACAGTGATTAAATGGCTTAGGGGAACTGACATGGAATGACTCTGCTTGATTTGATATGAAATGCACCTCAAAATATTTTTAAATAGGAAATGCTACCAAAAAAACCCAAAATCCCACTATTTTTATTTCAGAATCAGGTAAAGGACACCTTTAAGTATATCTCCCATAAAAAATAAATTTAATAAAAATACCGCCTTTTGTTGATAATGCTTTTTTTGTTAATGCATTATTTTTCATAAAAAATTCACGACTTCAAAGTTTAAATATTTTTTTAGACACACTTAAAATGTTATAAGCGTAACAATATATTTTTTTCATAAGCTGCGTACCCTAAATATTGTGCATAAATTATTTGAAGATGATTTGTAGAGTAGATATTGAAATATGATTATATATATGACATGCTACATTTGAAAACCGAGCTATCAAGAATGCCAACTGACGGCAGTTTTTCAAAATTTTGACAATTTTTTCCCCAGAAACTATTTCACCAAGGAGCAAAAAAAAAATTACTGGTGATCATATCTTAATAGTAAGAACAAACACACGCAGTTTCATTAAAATCTGTGATGGTGGGTTACATATTGATATTTTACTGCCTGATTTGACGTGGAATGCCCCATACATTTTAAGATATTAAATGTTGAAAATGATCTTTGTTTTTTCATTTTTTCCAATTTTAAGAGTCCTGAGACCCCTTAATTCTTGTAATTATGTATACGGTACTTTATTTTACACATGCAGTTTTATATTGTTGGTTTATGGCGTGTAGTCAATCATATATATATAACCATTAATTAAACATTACCGACCATCATCAAAAACTGCAATATTGTGAAATGACAATAAAAATGGATACCACAAACCTATAATATAGAACTGTATGCATAATGTAAAGTGCCTTATACATAATTTATATATATATATATTTACAGGGTATGCATAATTAAACGACCCTATTTTAAAGTTGTCTACAGACAAAACTATTGTTCAAAATGATGTGAACATTTTTAGAGGACATAATAAAGGTCTGGGAATTTGTTTGAGCGAAAAAAAAATTAGTTCTATATTTCGCCGCCAGAAGCCTTTTTTTAACGGATTACACATTTAGCATTCGATTACGATAGTTTACAAATTTAATTGCAACCACACATGCCCCATATGACGGTCATCATTTTCATATTTATCTTGGGATCGTAAGATAGCATGTTCCACAGCTAACAGCAGTATGTTCTGGGAAATGTTAAGAACATGCCAGGAAATGCTGTCTTTAATATCAGATAAAGCTCATAAATAAAATATCTAAACTATCGTAAATATATGCTAAATGTGTAATTTATTAAAAAAAACGCTCTATGGTGGCGAAATTTTAAACTAATTTTTTTTTTCGCTTAAACAAATTCCCATCCCTTTATTATGTCTTTCACAAAATTTCATAACTTTATGAACAATAGTTTCTCGTCTGTAGACAACTTTAAAGCAGGGTCGCTTAATTATGGACACCCTGTATATGTAAAAGTGAAAAAAAAAAGTATTACTAAATAAATAAAGGATTAACAATAACGGTTAAAATGTTTAATGTGATAAAATGCTAAAACGTTCAAACACGAGATATGAAGGTTATATTTTATATATTTATATACTAGCGAACTTGCCCGGCGTTGCCCGGGTACGTCAAAAAACAGCAGGAATTACGAAAAAGCTCAGAAAATCACAATAAGATATCGCGAAAAAATTTTAAATCGATTCTCAAATTTTGAAAAGAGAAAAAAAAAATATATATATATATGGGGGTGAGACTCCATACATAACTCACAACTCACTTTTAGGACGAACACTGACATTTATTGAGACGAACACACAAACAAAAAATACAGATATAAACACTCTTCTCGTTCTTTAATTAGCTTAAAGTCTATAATTCAGGACGTCGTTGAATATTTCTCAGATTTTCTTACGTCGTGTAAATATTCAATCTTATTTCACCGAAATATGTTCTGTTCTTTTTTAACAAAACCCCGCGTCGTAAAAACTCATTTCGTTCTCTTTACTTCTCCTGCATTTCCACTTCACACAGCTTCGTTAAGGCTCGTTTCCTTTTTAATCTCGAAGCGGAAAATACGGGGACACTCAGTCTGATGCAGGTGTTGCTTGCGAAATCTCCACATATATTGTGTTCGAAGATTGCAAGTTGATTCCTTTCACTAATGTGGAAAAAATAGTAGCAAATCGCTAAAATACACTAAAAATCACATACAAAATTCCCGAAAAATTCCAAAATTGCTATACGAAAACCGAATAAACTTTATTGAAATGAGGGCAGAATGTACTTTAGGTCAAATATGGAATGTCAAAAAACTGCAGCAGATCGCGAAGAAACGTAAAAATCGCATTAAAAATCCCATAAAGTTCAAAAATCACGAAAGTCAAAATTTACCATAATTGGATAAAAGTTTCAAATCTAATTCTTTTGACCTGTGGGCCCTCTTAAAATTTATGTTTTGGAAATCATGGTCAGCATTAGATCATGTTACTTTTATTCGTAATTAATTTACTTAGACTCCCTTAAATATAATTAATATAATCCCTTAAGTTAATATTAGTTTTTGTTGCATTAAAATATCTCAATTTGTTGATTTTCTATAAGCAAGTAAATCCTATTCTTTTACAGTGGAAGTCTATCGGAATTTGGCGAAATATTAGAGATATCACCAAGTTGGCGTCACTTTTGGCGACTCATTTTGGTCGCCAAATTTGGCGATATGTCGCCAAGTTGTCGACAAACTTTGCGTTATTTGGTGATAGAACTGGATCCCACCCCCTACGGTAACCCCCCTTATAGGTATGGACATGCATTACATGCTGTTCAATAATCGCATAAAAAATTCGCTAAAAATTCAAAAATCGCTGCACGAATTCCGAATAAACTTTTGTGAAAAGAGAACAAAATTTACTATATTGGGTTAAAAAAAAAAAGAAACCGCATTCTATTTCATAATGTAGAAAAATCGAATTAATAGTTAAGTTAATATTAGTTTTTGTTGCATTAAAGTATCTCTATTTGTTGATTTTCTGTAAGAAAGTAATCGATATTGGTTTACAATGGAAGTCTATGGGAATTTGGCGAAATATTAGAGATATCGCCAAGTTGGCGTCACTTTTGGCGACTCATTTTGGTCGCCAAATTTGGCGATATGTCGCCAAGTTGTCGACAAACTTTGCGTTATTTGGCGATAGAACTGGATCCCACCCCCTACGGTAACCCCCCTTATATGTATGGACATGCATTACATGCTGTTCAATAATCGCATAAAAAATTCGCTAAAAATTCAAAAATCGCTGCACGAATTCCGAATAAACTTTTTTGAAAAGAGAACAAAATTTACTATATTGGGTTAAAAAAAAAAGAAACCGCATTCTATTTCATAATGTAGAAAAATCGAATTAATAGTTAAGTTAATATTAGTTTTTGTTGCATTAAAGTATCTCTATTTGTTGATTTTCTGTAAGAAAGTAATCGATATTGGTTTACAATGGAAGTCTATGGGAATTTGGCGAAATATTAGAGATATCGCCAAGTTGGCGTCACTTTTGGCGACTCATTTTGGTCGCCAAATCTGGCGATATACCGCCAAGTTGGCAACAAACTTGGCTGCATTTAGCGACAGAACTGTGTCCCTCTACGTCTACGGTAACCTCTTTATAGGTATGGAAATGCATTAAGTGCTGTTCAATAATTGCATAAAAAATTCGCTAAAAATTCAAAAATCGCTGCACGAATTCCGACTAAACTTTTTTGAAAATAGAACAAAATTTACTATATTGGGTTAAAAGAAAGAAACCATATTCTTCTCACTTATATAGAAAAATCGCCTCAAAACATAAAAAAGCGCTAAAAATCGCATAAAAAATTAAATAAAAAAATCTAATCGAAAATCGGGCTTCGAGGTGCAAAACTTCATATATAGACGTACATTTTCCCCAAATTTTGTAGCTCTACGTGCAGTGGTCTCTTCAGAACACCGTCGATACACTCACTCACTCACACACAAACTTCTTTCTTTATTATTATCGATACACCTATTTACCTATTTGTCTATCTATTTCTGTCTTTTATGAAACGAATAATTGTCGATTATTAATAATATCTTACAGGATTACAAGGCTGTGTAGTAGAAATATTACTTGAATAAATGCTACTTCTTAATATCTAACCACATTATCGACAATCAATTGTTCTATATCCCTCTTTTTCATGTCTTGGCGATTAGCTTTTCATTAAATAGTCATTGTTTTATGCTGAAGGAATAAATATCTACTTGCTTCTTTTATTTATACCGCATCGAACGAATTGATATTTGAATAATAATGGTGTTTTCTTTCATCTTTAATGGAAATCCAATAGATAAATAAATTAATATTACTCAATAAATAATTATTTTGTATTTAATTCACTTTTATTTCATTTTAATTATAGCAAGCCCAGTTCACCATTCATAATATATACACCAAAGTTTAGCCTCTTAAAGATATTATAAATTAACTGAATTGTAAATGTAATTATTGCATAATCACTCAAATTAAAATAATTAAAGTGGTTAACATAACAATAAGTTCAATTAGTAATCAATTTATATTTTCCCCTTTTATTTTCTCGAATATATATAATTAATGGTAAGGTGGTCATTTTAGATTTTACGATTTATTATTTTACAAGTACTACAACTAATGGTACTACTATTATTATTGTTGTTATTAACACAAGAATATCTGAATTATATCATTAATCCGATAAGAGCACAAGAACCTGTTTCATTTCAATTTCGATACTCTAAGTTAGGGAAAAAGTGGTCAAACGTAATAATAATAATAATAATAATAATAAACTCTAACGCAGTTATTATATAACGAAGCATTTAAAAATTCAAATCGTCAAAGAAAAAAAAAAGGATTGTCCCCAATACTAACATTGCCGCAATGTATTATATACAGTGGTGTAGTCCTGGGAAAAAAAGTGGGGGGGGGGGGGGACGCTCATAATTTTGAACATTAGTGTCTGTATCATACGTAAGGCAAACTTTATTTTTGATATTGCTTTTCATTTTCAATTGTAGAGAAAAGTAATTAAAAAGTTAAATTTTAAAATTGAAATTTAATTTCAATTAATTCAATTTAAATTTAATTTTTTTAATTTAATTTAAATTAATTCAATTAATGTTCTTTATCTATTAGACATTAAATAGCTTACTATAGAATTCAGAAATTTAAAACCTTATTTCATATCTGAAAATTTTTGGAATAGAATTCGTAATTCAATAACACTAATAAAAGCAACGAAATTTTTATCCGAATTTGTTTTGCATTAATTATTTTGGAACTAGTTATGGAATAATTATTTTCTACTGAGAACACTGAAAATTATTTAATTTTTGCTTTTTTCTATCTTTACAAGAAGAAAGTATTTCATTACTGGTAATTATGATGAAACACCATTTAAACATCCTTTTCTTTCCAATTCCTTTCAATTTAGTTTTTGAATGCCCTTTGTTAAAATAAAATGAAATAGTTAAAAAATCAATTCTTTACTTCATAAAAGTGTTAATTTATTAACGTGTTTTTTATTTTAAACATTTAATAAATCAGAATGGTCTGAGTCCCCTTGCATCGTTAGCGTCCCTCTGGGAGAAAAAAAGTAAGAGGACGCTTGAAATAAAACAAAAAAGGCGGGGGGACGCCGTCCCCCAGTGTCCCCCTCAATTACACCACTGATCATATAATCATTTTATAGTGTTGTCTTGTTCCAATCAAATAGTAATAACGTCTGCTAATAAATTCTACACTTAAATTTTGCTTACAGAGTCGTCTACATATATAAATTGTAACAAATTTTTAAATTTTCTATTCCAGCTCCTAATTTTGACATCATATTCGGATTCTTCCATACATTTTACCTTCAGATGTCTAAAAAGAAGTCAATCGATCAAGTAGTTTAAAAAATATGCAGGTTTAAAGCTCAGAACTCCTAGTGTTAAATTATTTTTTAATTATTGCAAAATACATAGCAATGAGGGTAGATTTTTAAGTATGGCTCTAAAACTACTTAGCAGATTGAGCTGCAATTAATCTTTTTTTTTTTTTTTATGATTTCCAAATATATATATATGTGTGTGTGTGTGTATGTGTGCATTTAAATTAATTAGTTAGTATGGGGTGGGGGGGGGGGATATCCTTCATCTTTTATTTATTTTATTTATTATTTTATTATTTTTTCACATCTATACATGGATACATTTTTATAATCAAATTTCAGTCTTCCCTCTATACTTTTGTCATTTTTAACCATTTGGAAAAATGGTTATTGTCCTCGGTCAGAGTAGGAAATCAAAAACATATCTTAAGCGTTTTATTAGTTGAATCCCGCATTTTATCCATTTTCTAATAGGTCTATACAGTAATCTGTATTTTCCCTTTACTTTCAACAGAGATGGATACTTCTGTTGCCACTATGACAAAAAAGTAATAAAAACTACAAAAAAAAAATGAATAACTCAGAAACAAATTGAGATACAGCTTTTAAACGAATTGCATTTAAAAGTACATTTTTTTCTCTATACGACGGTGTAAAAAGTAATATTGTGGGATGTTTAGAAGTTTAAAAATGAAATTTCCTTTAGAATTGGTCCAGGAATATTCATGTTTAATCCATGAAGTACGTAATGTATGACCAGCTCCGTAGAAGTTTAAAAATTTGCAGTACCGAAAATTATAAAACTGAAATTTCTTTTAAAATTTATTCATGATGGGTCCAGGAATGTTAATGTTTAATCCATGGCGTAACGTAATGTATATGATCAACTCCGTCCGATTTTTTATGTCTTAAATTTTAGTCTTTGAAAAAATCATTTTCCAAATGGTCGTTGTAATTTGTTAAATTGCTTTTTATTATTATTATTATTATTATTATTATTATTATTATTATTATTATAAGTTCAAATTAACTTTGACTAGTTGCTTTCATGCTCTCTTACTTTTTCATCTTTCATTTTTTCCCTTAAAAAATTGGACATAAATAGAGGAGAGTGGGGAACCTCGGGTCACTTTTTGATTAATGATTCTTTAGCAAGTTTTATTTCTGATGGAATTTTTACAGGAAGATGTTACATATAGTTTTATCCATTAACAAAGAGATAAAAAATTAAGTGAGTGCAATAAATGACTTAGAAAAAAAAATTAAAGAATGTAATAATTTAAAGGGGCAGATTGGATCAGCTAAACATACATAAATAATTAACTTCAAAACACAAAAATTATACTTTGCACAAAGTACATTTTCCTTCAGAGTACTTTTAAACTATTTCAATTTTGTGGTTATTTGCATTCAAAAGAGACTTACAAAAAAGAAAAATAGAAAAACCAATAAATGTACACGTTTTAGGAAATGGTTTTAACTAGAAACCAGATTTATGTTTATCTTGCAACTGGTTATCATCTCTAAAAAATAAATTAAACCGCGCGGAATTCCTTTTTCGTTCATTTTTAATAATAATAATACCCAAGTGCTGTCTATCGCTCATCTAGCTTAGCATTCTCAAAATCAATAAAAGTTACATATTTTAGATTATGATTTTAACTATAGGAACAAGATTTATTTTAATCTTGTGACTGAAAATCATCACTAAAATCGTGAGAAATTTCTTTCTCGTTCATTTTTAATGATAATAAACCCCAACAGTTGTCTATAGCTCATCTAGCTTTGCATTCGCAACAGAAAATTGCACAAAAGAAAAATCAGCAAACTTTACGCCATTTTAGGTTATGGTTTTAACTATAGGGGCAAGATTTATTTTAATCTTGCGACTGAAAATCATCCCTAAAAAAATAACTAAAATCTTAAGAAATTCCTTCCTTGTTCATTTTTAATAACTAGGGGGCTCGGCCCCCTACGAGCTACGCTCGCCAACCCCCGTCCAGACACCGCAGACTCTAAATGCACGCTAATTTGATCGGCTTTAAAAAGATTTCGAAAGATTGAATTATAATTTAAAAAACAGTGGCGATCTCCCTATAAACGAATTTCTATTCATTTCTCTTTGATTGGGGAATTTTAACGCCAAATCCGCTGCGGTGCTACTTGATTATCCTGTCGACGAATTTCGCCAAATTATATAAATCGCCAAACCACTTGCCAAATTATACAAATTGATATAATTTTTAGTTTAAATAACGAAAGAACAAATAAATTCGTACAACATTAATAAAAACACAAATAAAACGTCGAAGTAAAAATAACTTGATGACGTATACACGTGTAACAACATTTCAAAATAAGCTAATATAAAAGGAATTAAGTAAAGAGAGTCTTTGTCTCCTGGTATTTTTTAGCAAAGCGAAAAGAAAGTTCTTTTAAATAAGACATTTTAAATTAATTCTCAAAATATCAAATAAATGTCTAGCGCAATTTCTAAATTTAAACTTTTTTGCAATATTATTTTGTGTTCATTTTATGTAATAACTATAATGTGAGGTAAATATGACTTAATTTCTCCTAAGACTTCTAACGCATGTTAATGAACTTATTATTTTACAATATCCTTTCTCTTTTAAAATTCACGTGTATACTTTTTATGACGTAATTTTTAATAAGTTCCTGCTTTTTATACGTAATTATTTAATTCTAATTTGAAAGTTTTTTTCCTGTTTATAATAATCACGTGTAAATAAATTTTTAATTTGAAGCAAACATTATTGCTTGCGCTTTTTATACAGTTGGCAACAGTTTAAATTAGTGCAATTTTCTGAAATCTGTAAAAAATATCCCTAGAAATGCTGAAAATTTGAATTTAAAATAGAAATAAAACCTGAAAAAATGAGTCAAAATAAAAAAAATTAATGCAATCTGCACTCCGGCAAATTCTAACGCATAAAATGATCTAAAAATGATTACACTGCCATGTATAATTATTGCTGCTATAAAACTTTTTTAGTGGAACGATTTTGTCTAACTTTAGCATTAAATAACTCTTAAAATAATTCTTCGATTTGAAAACTGTCTGCATCAGCGTGTTTATCAAACATTTCTGTATAAAACCACCGATTTTCATATTTTTGTATGCATTATTTTTGTTAATATTAACGAAGAAAGGCCTCCGGTCACAAAAAAATCAAAACCGGCGGCGGCGGCGGCGGTGACAGCGGTAGTTACTTTTTTTTAGAATAGAGAGATAATACATCCCAACAGCTGTCTATAGCTCACCTAGCTTTTCATTCGCAACAGAAAATTGCACAAAAGAAAAATCAGCAAACTTTACGCCCTTTTAGGTTATAGTTTTAACAATAGGGAAAGATTTATTTTAATCTTGCGAGCGACTAATTTTATCAGCTCTAAATTCTAAAAAAAAAAAAAAAAAGTAACTAACGCTTTCACTGCCGCTGTTTATAAATTTTTTTGTGTCCTGGTGTCTTTCTTCGTTAATTACTAAGAAAACTACTGCATACAAAAATATGAAAATCGGTGGTATTATAGAGAAATTTTTGATAGATAAACACGCTGATGCAGACAGTTTTTAAATCGAATAGTTATTTTAAGAAATATTTAACGTTAAAGTTCGTCAAAATCGTTCCATTAAAAAAGTTTTATAGGAGCAAAAACTATACATAGGCATTTAATAATTTTTTGTAAGGATAATACATTAGAAGTTCCCGGTGTGCAGACTGCATGTATTTTTTAATTTGGTTCATTTTTTGAGGATTTATTCCATTTTAAATTTAAATTTTTCAGCATTTCGAGAGATATTTTTCACATCTTTTAGAAAAGGGTATTATTTTAAATAGTTGCCAATTTTAGAAACAGCGCAAAGAATAATATTTCCTTCAAATTAAAAGTTTATTTACACATGACTATTATAAACAGAAAAAAAACCCCTTTCAAATTAGAATTAACTAATTACTTTTTAAAAGCAGGAAAATATTGAAAATTACGTTATAAAAACTATACTGACACGTGAATTTTAAAGGAGAAAGAAAATTGTAAAATAATAAATTCATTAACAAGTGTTAAAAGTCGCAAATGGAGGAAATTACGCCATATTTAAAATGGCCAAACAATAATATTGCCAAACAGTTTAAATTTTAAAATATATTTGCGCTAGACATTTATTTCATATTTTGAGATAATCTTTTAAACTATTGTTGTGAATTCTAAGACAGCGCAAATAATATTTCCTTTCTAACAACAAAAGTATTTCCAAGTAAATATTAAAAAGAGGAAGAAAATTTTGGTGCAAATTACGTCGGATTTTAAACCATACCTTTAAAATGTCTTATTTAAATGAACTTTAATATACCGTTATTAAAAAATACCTGGAAGCAAAGACAATGTTTACTTAATTAATTTTAGATTAGCCTATTCTCTAAATTTTCACTGACCTGATTTAATCAAAGACTAAAACAGCCCGTTAACAGGGAAATCGTCAGTGTTATTTTGTTGTTGTTGTTGTTGTTGTTGTTATAATTCAGTCTTCCGAAATTTTTTTAAAGCCGATCAAATGAGCGTGTTTTAGAGATTGCGGTATCTGAACGGGGGTTGGCGAGCGTAGCTTGTAGGGGGCAGAGCCCTCTAGTCATCCCTAAAAAATAACTAAACTCGTGAGAAATTCCTTTCTCGTTCATTTTTAATAATAATAATCCTCAACTGCTGCTTATAGCTCATCTAGCTTTGCATTCACAACAGAAAACTGAACAAAAGAAAAATCAGCAAACTTTACACCATTTTAGGTTATGGTTTTAACTATGGGGACAAGATTTATTTTAATCTCTCGACTGAAAATTATCCCTAAAATAATAAATAAAATTATGAGAAATTCCTTTCTAGTTAATAAAAAAAAAAGAAAGAAAGAAACCCCAACTGCTGTCTATAGCTCACCTATCTTTGCAATTCGCAACAGAAAATTGCACAATAGAAAACCCAGTAAACTTTACGCCCTTTTAGGTTATGGTTTTAGGTTTAGGTATGGTTAAGTAAGGACACGATTTATTTTAATCTTACGACTAATTATCATCCCTAAAAAAATAACTAAAATATTGTGAAATTTCTTCCCTGTTCATTTTTAATAATAATAAACCCCAACAGCATCTATAGCTCATCTAGCTTTGCATTCGCAACATAAAATTGCACAAAAGAAAAATCACCTAACTTTACGCCATTTTAGGTTATGGTTTTAACTATAGGGGCAAGATTTATTTTAATCTTGCGACTGAAAATCATCCCTCCCCCTCCCCCCCCCCTCAAAAAAAGCTAAAATCGTGAGAAATTCCTTTCTCGTTCATTTTTAATAATAATAAACACCAACAGCTATCTATAGCTCATCTAGCTTTGCATTCACAAAAGAAAATTGCAAAAAAGAATAGGGACCAGATTTACTTTTATCTTAGACCTAATTATCGTCCCTAAAAAAAATAACTAAAATCATGTGAAATTTCTTTCCCGTTCATTTTTAATAATAACCCCCAACTGCTGTCTATGGCTCATCCAGCTTTGCATTCGCAAAAGAATGAAAGGCAACCTAACCGGAAGGGTGTCGACATTTATGGTCTGTTGATTTCTTATGAACCTCTACTTCTGTTCCGCTAGAATGGCAGGAAATGGAATAGTACATACCACGAATTGTTAGAAGTGTCCCACCATTTTTCACAGCTTCATTCATAGCGGTGACAGACAAGTTTGTAAAAATACCGTGATGAAATTTCCGATTAATATTTGTGCAGGTTTACTCTCCCTTTTTATTTGATTGAGTCGTTTAAAAGGAAGATGTTCACAATTTCAATTTTTTTTTTCTCTATCATAAACTGGTTCAAAACTTTTGTATTTCGTCCTTTTTATGATATTTATTATTTTGTTATGCGACTGAGCTGCACATTGCTTACAATCACCGGAAAAATGCCGTGTCTTTGATTGAAAAAGCATTTCTATTGCATAAACTATTGTACTACTTTTGATGTATTATGGAGGAAAACCTATTACCGATTTCATTTTTATAAGCTATTCATTCAAAATAAAAATTAAATGCTACCAACTTTTGCATCCCTCTAATAGATTTATTATATTTCAACTGAATCAAGATTATAAAATGTCCCTTATTAGTTACTACTACTTTCATTTGTTGACGAAAGTGTTGTTACTTTTATTGAACGAATTAAAAGTTGTTATGTACGTATGCAAAGACCTACCCAAACTTTTTCCACAGAGTCATTTTTTGTGAAAATTATGAACGATTTTTTACACTTCTGCAAAATCTAATCGTAATTTTGTGAATATGAAATTAGCATTATATATTCAGGTTACTATTTAGACAATTTTATTTGATTGACTCGTTTAAGAGGAAGATGTTCACAATTTCAATTTTTTTTGTGTGTGTGTGTGTCTTAAACCGGTTCAAAACTTTTGTACTTCGTCCTTTTTATGATACTTATTTATTTGTTATGTGACTGAGCTGAACATTGCTTACAACAATCATCGGAAAAATGCTGTGTCTTTGATGCTAAAAGCATTTCTATCACATGAACTATTGATGTACTTAAGATGTATTATGGAGGAAAATCTATTACCGATTTCATTTTTATATGCTATCCATCCAAAATAAAAATAAAACTTCAGCAGCTTTTTCATCATCTAATAGATTTATTATATTTTAGTTGAATCAAGATTATAAAAGGTTTCTTATTGGTTACTACTATTTTCATTTGTTGACAAGAGGGTTGTTACTTTTATTGTATGACTTAAAAGTTGTTATGTACGTATGCAGAGGCCTGTCCAGACTTTTCCCACAGTCTTTTTTTTTTTTTTAAATTATGAATGATTTTTTACACTTCTGAAAAAACTTATCGTAATTTTGTGAATATGAAATTAGCATTATATATTCAGGTTAGTATTTAGACAGTTTAATTTTAACAAATTCCTGTTTTAATGAACAAATGTATGTATACAAATGCATTAAATTTAATTGTATAAATTTATATGTATGCATATTAATTATATACATATATATAGCTAGTTAATAGGTTTTTTAAGGATTCCAGCTGTTTTGTGACAGATCCTACTTCATACCAAGATGATTAAACTGTGAAAAGTCCATTTTTGATCTGAAAAGGTTTTGTGAAAGGTCCTGTTTAAAGACAAATAAGTTTATGAAGCGTCCTGTTTTAAGATTTAAAAAAAAAAAAAATGTGAAGAATCATTTAAATGGCCCATATTCCTTCTGAACAATTCCCTGATATGTTATAAAAAAGATGTAAATACATAAGATATACTACAGGCTGAGTCTAAAATCATGGGACAAACTTTAAGGGGAGGTAGGGGACATCACAAGGATTCAGATTTGTACAGCAAACTATGGTCGGAGACACTTTCCTGGTACGGTAGTGACGACACAAAACACAAGAAAGACATGACATGAATAAGAACAGAAAACATGTTTATTATCCTTAGTACAGTAAAAAACTAAGACAAAAGATCATTAAAGAGACAATGATAGTCATCAAAGTAGGTGTTCGAAGTTACGACCCCGGGCTGTTGGAATGCATGGAAGCGCATCTCCGGCGCATGGAAGATCTAATGTTCTCGAAAATACCGGGGGTATCCCGGACTGCCCCAGCAGCTGACACAATGCGTGCAATAAGTTCCGCAGCATTTTCCAGCATTGTCCCGGCATTTTTGCAGCACTAAGAATAATAAACATGTTTTCTCTCCCTGTTCCTGTCCTTTCTTTCTTGTGTTTTGTGCAGGGCCGAAACTAGCCTTTTTTGCACCCGGGGCAAACATGAATTTTGGCGCCCCCCCTCCCTCTTCCACAAAGTATATTTACAAAGAGAATTTTACTAATTTTATAATAGACGACTTATTTTAAAATTTAAAATATGTAATACTGAACTACGTAATCTACAGTGGCGGATCCAAGGGGGAGGTCCCTCTGAACATCAACAAAAATATTCTAAAGATCATTTTTAAAATGACATATTCAGTAGAGTCCCGATTATCCGAGTCCCGCCAAACCGAGTTTCCGCTTTCACCGAGTTATTTTCTTCTGATGGACTGATGGCTTCCATTATTATGAAACAGCCATTATAAATGAAGTGTTAGGTGAAGATGAAAGAGCAGTCGTAAAAAGTTAGAACTCTGATTTTCTGGTCCGAATGGAGGAAAAAAATGGCCATAATTAAAAAAAAAAAAAAAAAAAAAAATGGCCATTTTTTTTTTCTATTCGGACCAGAAAATCAGAGTTCTAACTTTTTACAACTGCTCTTTCATCTTCACCTAACACTTCATTTATAATGGCTGTTTCATAATAAGGGAAGCCATCAGTCCATCAGAAGAAAATTATCTTTTCCAAAGGTATAATCCTTCATTTGGCGTCCCTTCGTTCTGGCGCCCGGGGCACATGCCCTCTCTGCCCCCCCCCCCACCCTTAGTTTCGGCCCTGGTTTTGTGTCGTCAGTACCGCGCCAGGAAAGCATTTCCGACCATGTGTTGCTATGCAAATCTGAATCTTTGTGTGTCCCCTACCTCCCCTTAAAGTTTGTCCCGTGATTTTAGACTCACCCTGTATTTATGTATGATATAATTAAAAAATTCATGCGAACGTGTGTTATGAATCAGTAGTTTTTAATTCTTAAAACTAACATGAAATTCGGAAAGTATTACGTCTTATAGGTTCTTTAGATTTGTAGTGCTGAGTGAATGTGCCGGCGAGGTAAACTCTGAAAAAAATATATCCATATATGCAAATACAACTTTAGATGGGCGGGTTGAAGGTATTATTTAAGATCGGTAGTTTGCCAAGAATTAATGTGCATGAATCCAGTGCTCTGCTCACATTTGTGTTGGAGTTGCTCAGAAGTTGGTTACCACTGACAAGGCTTTTGAAATGTATTTTAAAATATTTCATAGATATTTTGAATCATTGTGAATATGCTTCATATCATATGCTTCAAACCATTCATATAAAAGCACATACTTCGATAATCATTTTTCAGAGAGTCGTGTTTTCAGTACAGTCGTGTAAAAAAGGGGTAAACACCCCCTACTAACTCTGCAACTAATTATAATAGCAAAAATTTACAGGTGCCAAACGATTGGAAATAAAGTCTACTTTTAAATGATGTATATAAAAGTTGCTTAGGGGGTCATCTACAAATCAAAACCAAACCAAAGTTTGCTTTTTCAATGACAACACCTAATTCTGACACTATATTTTAAATCTTCGGTTCAAACTACTATGTCTAGAAATGAAATTTCAAGTCGTTTGGATGATAAGTTTTTGAATTATAAACATTCAAAATTTAGAGCTTCTAATGTTAAATTACCTTTTCATATTTTTTATTAATACATCCTGAAATTATAAATTCTAATGTGAATTTTTTTGTTTATTTATAATACTAAAAATCCCAAATATAAATACATTGAATTTGTAATTTAAAAAAATATAGCATGAATTATGAAATTAATATTCGAAAAAAATATGAATTGCAACCTACAATACAGATAGATTTATATATATTATGTCCTGCTTTATGCAAATTGTCAATTAAAAAATTTTCTTCCAAGTAGTTTTCGAATTATAAGCAAAAGACGTCAAAATGACGGTTTAAAGGGCCGTCTGTGATGTCCAGAAATGTATAATTTGAAAAGAATATATTTTACTCATTTGAATGAAACATGTGGGATCGCAAAAGTCGAAACATATTAAGCGAGTGAAATGGTCATATTGGCAAGAAATAATACATTAATATAAGTGACATAGTCATTCTGTAGTATTTCAACCATCGAGTACCGAACTTCAATTTGTATACAGCCCCTGAAATAGGCCCTTTTTAAAATAATTAATTTCTTGAAAAATAATCATACGAATTTCCTGAAAATTTGGATTTAGGCTAATTGAAGGGTGTAGAATCTATTTATGGTGTCAAACTTAGGTATTTCTATTGAAAAAAACTAAGTTTGGGACCTTTTTGATATGTAGATGGGCCCCTAAACAAATTTTATATACATCATTTACAAGACTTTATTTCCAATCGTTTGATTCCAGTAACTTTCTTCTACAATAATTTGTTACAGAGTTAGTAGAGGGTGTTTACTTTTTTTCCCACGACTGTGCCAATTAGTATTAAAATCACCAAAACCTACATTTCTTTTAACAAGGCCGTAGACAATGGGGGGATCACCAGGGTTTGATCCCCCTCCGAAATTTCTGTCAAGATGACTACAACTATGCCATTAACTATCGCTCAATACAGTCAAGATTCGAAAATCAACTATAGTAGAGTCCTGAGTTAACATGGACCAAGCTCAACTCGGATAAGCGAAAAACTGGATTTACACAAATCGGCACCCACTAAGGAGATGACAAATTTTTACTTAATTCATTCATTTTTACGATACTAGCAACATTTTGATGTACATTTTCGTTACTTTTCAGAAAAATGGGGAATGAAGTTGTTTACTTGAAAAAGCCCTTGGTATTTTGTTGTTGTTGTTGTTGTTGTTGAATCTCAATTTTGCTGCAGTTTTTTGCTTTAGTATTACGCTACTGCATAGCCATCAGTTTCTAAGATTTTTCCTTACCTGTAAAACTTACCAGTAAATTTTGCCTAATTCAATCATCTAACAATTGTCAACGATTAAATATGGCAAAAATTTGTATTCAATTTTAGAGGTAACAAAACGGTACAAAATTGGCAGCTATGTGATTCTATTAGTGTCATGAAAATTGCAGGTGTAACCTCTTCTTTCTGCTCAAAGTATTAGTTTTTCCAATCGAACTTATACCATTGAAATGGATCATTTTCTTCTGATGGACTGATGGCATCCATTATTATGAAACAGTCGTTATAAATGAAGTGCTAGGTGAAGATGAAAGAGCAGTCGTAAAAAGTTAGAACTCTGATTTTCTGGTCATAATGGGGAAAAAATGGCTGTAATTTTTTTTTTTTTTTAAATAATGGCCTTTTTTTTTGGCCACCTGAAAATCAGAGTTCTAACTTTTTACGGCTGCTCTTTTATCTTCACCTAACACTTCATTTAAAATGACTGTTTCATAATAATGGAAGCCATCAGTCCATCACAAGAAAATAACTGTTAAAAATAAAAAAAATCCAAAATGAGATAATGATCAAATCATGATCAAATCCCCCTACAAAATATTTTTTTAGCTACGGCCTTGTCTTTTAATATATAAAGCTGTAAAATCCATTTCTAGTCGCATGAAATATTTTATCATAAGTATATAACATTAAAGTCAAATCTACATAATTATTATCTTTAATGATAACAAGGGAAAATATATTAAGCCTGCTGCGTACTAGTAATAAATAACAACATAGTTAACAATAATGTTCAATTCATATAATTCTAATCTTCGAGAAAATCTATATTAAGGCACCAGATTGTGTAGCACTAGAATATGTATCTCATTTCCGCTCTGTCGTTAAACGCTTCCCCGAATTAGAAACCTTGTAAATCACAGTTCATTTTATATCTCATCTCCTAAATGGGCGCACGCAGAAAAATGACACAAGGAGAACAAATTAGAGAAACTCTTCAGGAGATTCTTTCCGGATACTGCGTTAAAATATGTTTTACGACTATTAGTTTGGATCGTAAAAGCGTGGCCTTTCTACTAATGCAGGTTACCGGCAGAGATACCGTCCATTTTGTTTCTATCTTGTAAATGTGTAACTTTTTAACAGATTTCAAACCTGTGTTGTATTACACATTTATATATTACCAATTTTTATCAGGTATTATTTCATAAAAATGGGGTGTTTATACATGTCTGTGTTATTTGACAACTGCTAAAGATAGTTATTAAAAAAATATTTTAATTCATCATATAAAAAATAGTTGCTTTTCAAAAAATTTCTTCCACACTTTATCTGTAAAAACCGTATTTCTTACTGGTACAATAAAATAAAATTTTTAGTAATATTTCTGAAAACATATTCTTCTAAAAAACATTCACGTCAAAAAGTTCTTAATGATTAGTCTTGTAGATATCTAAAGTTAATTTTTAAAAAGTTTGAGTCTTCATAAGTACAAGAAATCCAAAAACAATTCATATTCTACCTTAGCTGTCACTTTCATCAGACAATATTCACTCCCTTTTTTTGTTTGAAAAACGCTTTCACCTCCTCCGAGACATCTTCAGTTCAAATGACAGACATTCTTTGATTCTGGTCAAGATTTCCCTTTCCTCCCTTATAAATGAACAACAGGGAAAAAGGACAATCTCGGCTAAAATCATAGAAATATGACTAATTTATTTTATTTTTTTTTTATTTATTTATTTATTTTTTTTTTTGTATCAGTACTAAGTACGGTATTTACAGATAAAGTGTGGAAGATATTTTTGAAAAGCAACTGAATAATGTATATTTTTTATGATGAATTAAAACATTTTTTTTTTTTTTAAATAACTATCTTCAGCAGTTGTCAAATAACACAGACATGTATAAAAGACCCCATTTTTAATGAAATAATACCTGATGAAAATTGGTAATATATAAATGTATAGAATAATACAGGTATTAACCAAAAAAAATTTCAATTTTTATTTATTTTGATGTGTTGTATTTAGAGTCTTTTAACATGAAAATTCGGCTAGTCAAACCAAAACTCGAGTCGAACCTGACACACTTAAACCCGATACTAACCCCAGGCCGAAATATCCAAACCCGAACTCGAAGTGAAAGAAAATGAAAGAAAATTAATCCACGTTTTAACCCATTAATCGCTGGTGTTGCGTTGACTCAACGGTCAAATTAATTGCCCATGATTAAATTACAGTCAATTAGGGTAACTTTGACCCATAAGGGTAACTTTGGCCCACAGGAGAAAAAAGATTAAATCTGCCACATCACTTGCATTATCGGCAAACTTTTGGTCTCAAAATATAGTTAGCAGCACTAGCGTGAGGTTGGCAGCTCAATGTAAGTAATTCGCCAAGGTTCCACCATGGCAGCATGGACCAAAGTTTTCTGAATGTGGATCAAAGTTACTCGAATTTGGGCCAAAGTTACCCGAATTGACTGTAATCCCTTTGCGACCATTATTTTTAAACTTAAAAAAATTACATTATTTATTGGCAGAAACTTTCAGATTTTGGTAAAGCGAAAATTACATTTTTAAATTTGTGGTGGAAAACGACTTTTGACAAGAAAGGAGCAGGGTCCATAAGTCGCGTTTTTGGCCCATGAAATAGACTAAAATTCAGTTATGTTATACTGACTTAATTGTTTCTCTTTTTAATATTAGAAGGTATATATTGTACGATTTTAACAATGGATTTTGTATTTTGTTCAGATTTATGTGGCTTACACGAGCTCAAAGTTCGTATAATTCGTAGTTTTTGAGTAAAAATGCGCAATTTCTGCTATTTTTACCTCAATTATTTATAGGAGCGCAATCGTGCAACACTTTCTTCTTGACATATATTATATAATACATCAAAATAAAATTGTTGCAAAGCTGCGCTCATAGTAAAATATTAAAAATAGAGAGTAAATTGATGGTACGAACTTTGATATACGAATTTTGAGCCAGTCATGTAAAGTCAGTCATATAAATCCGTCAGTGTAAGTCATATAAATCCGAGCAAAATACAAAAGAAATATTGTTAAAATCGTACAATATATATCTTCTAATATTAAAAAGTAAAATAATTAAAACAGTATAATAGAATCGAATTTTAGTCATATTTCATGGGCCAAAAACGCGGCTTATGGACCCTAATCCTTTTAATATCTCTACTTTATAGTTTTGGCAGTTAACACTGTACAACAGTGGTTTTGTCCTAGAACTAAAATTAGTTGATTCTAGATCAGTTTTTTGCGCTGATTCCGAATATGCTCTCCGTTTATCTCTAGGTGGTCCAGGTTTTGAGAAATTTGCATATTTAAATTTATGCATTTAAGCTTTTTTGTGCTATTTTATGCAAATTTTAGATGCAATATATGTCACATCTAATTACATTTTCTAGATAATGACTACTTGACTGTTTGCTTCAGATAAATGTCACGATTTGCATAATCTTAACATTTATTATCAGTTATTAAGCCTAATTTGCATATTTTTGAATGGTGTAATGTTTACATGACTATCAACTTTAAAATAGTTGCCACAGAATTGACGTAATGTTTTTCTAGACTAGATTTTTATGCTGATTTCAAATCTGCCGTCTGTTTTCTTACGTCATGTCTAGTTTTTGAGTAAAATGAATTTCTACTTTTGCACGGCATTAACACAGGTTTGATATAAGATGCTTTTTAGGGGGTTGTAATTCATTGACAAGAAGGTGAACAGGATCAGATTCATATCAGAGACGTAAACAAAAATTTATAGAATAGAAAAAAAAATAAGTAGTAGAATCTATCCTGACTAGTTGAACTTTATCATACAAAGTATAAAAAGCTATTTCTGGCTTTTTTGACCAAAAACTAAACTTTCACTTTTTTCAAAAACTAGACGTGATAGAAGTAAACAGATACAAGATTTGAAATCAACTCAAAAAACTGATTTAGAAACATATTAGCGTACTCGTGCGGCAGAAATATTCGAACGTCAAGAAACATTATTAGAAAAACATGAAAAATATCCAAATTAGGTACAATATTTCACAGTCACATGTCAGTATAATCTCAGAAACAACGTTTTTGTGAAGTAAATTAGGTAGTAATCATAACATAAAACAAAAAACCCTGTCTGATATAGCTTTATACCTTACATTTGCAAATAATTGTATAAAATTTACTAAATTTGCATAAATTGAAATATGCAAATATCTCTCAATTTTGAGGACGTTGGGGTACGCTGGAGTAAATCTAAAACTAGATTCGGAATCAGCACAAAAAATCGCATAAAAAACAACTAATTTCTGTTTTAGGACAGAGCAAAAGTTCAAATTTGTGGACCAGTGTTAATTTTAGGTTAATGCAATTATGGAAAGGTATATAATACATGATTTATCACATTGCTAACGAAGCGTAGAACCAACAATGTAAAAAATATCCAAGCCGATAATCGACCCGGAATCCTTGGAATAGCGCTCCAAGTGCTCTACCATTTAAGCTACGAGGACGATGCCCAGCATTTCCCACATATGTTGGCTGGACATCACTGGGCAATGCTAAACTGGACATCGTCCTCGTGGCTCAAATGGCAGAGCAGTTGGAGCGCTATTCCAAGGGTTCCGGGTTCGATTCCCGTAATTTCACTGATGAAATTTAATTGAAAAATTATAAATGGAAAAGTAGTCTACAATTATATCTCAGGGTTGCCACAGGCGACTATTCTTCTATTCTATTTGCATCACTATTAAAAAAAAGGAAAAAAAAGTAGTAATTTCTATTGTAAATGTTCTCGAACAGTATGTCAATAATTTATGTTTTGAGAAAGTGTTGTGAGATAGAATTAAAAAACAGTCGCCTGTGGCAGCCCTGATACCTCTAATATCAATTTTATCTTTTTCGAATAAAAATGAACATATATATTCTCATTAATGTTCAAATATGTAGGTTTTTTTAATGGAAAAGAAAACAATACTTTCTTTTGAAAAATCGGGTTAACCGAAACCGGAAACATTTAAAGTCAACACGAACCGAACCAGTCCCGCAACGGAAAAATCTAGCGACAACCCTACTAGTCAATCCGGACCGAATCGTGGGTCGGGTCGAGTTACTGAGTTTTTATGATTTAAAAATAATTTTTAAGCAAGATATATATATTTTTTAATATGTATATTGTGTACAGACCGGTTACAGAAAATTAACCCATTTACACAAAAAATAATGTAAAAAGTTCAGCATTTGTCTCCAGCTAATATCCTCTAGCAAAATGAAAACTTCATCAATAAATAAATAAATAAATAAATTAGAAACAAATTGTAACAGATAAACGTACTCGAAATACACACTTAAACGCTGACATAATAATAATTAAAAAAAAAAAAAAAAATCGCTGCCGGCTCGGCCTACGGGCGGAGGTAGATTTCGAAATTAAATACTAATTTCACCAACAAAAACTAAATCAAGATTAGAGATAAAACCCAGTTTAACAATTTTATCTTGCCCGCTTTTGACGATTTTTAATTTCATTTTTCTGTAAGAGTTGCTTTTATCAGAATCATATTAAGGCGGTATTAAAAAAAAAAATTTCCACGCTCAACAATCATTACTTATCCTGGGATATCATTGAATTAATTACGTATAATAGGATTTAATAGAATGAAGAAAAGTTTGAAGAAGTTTTGATTCGATTTTCGTAAAATTTGAAATGACGACTCGACAAAACACTGGAACGATTATATATATTACATTTCAAACCATTCGGTTGGGTAGTTTTTGCGCTACTATATGTGGACAGGCGGACAGACTAGACGACGACTATAGGTACTAAGTATTTTTTATAATTACGAACGCACCCCAAAACTGTAATAATGCTTTCAATTATGCATTGTTTTCACCTATCTTCTGTACATCGGCCATATATTCTGTAACCCGGGAATCCAAGGTTGAATTCTCTGCTGTCTATAAGAATACAATAAAGATAAAAGTTTGTTTTAAATATGAATTAATATTTCTATTCACCGGTGGCATCAATATCATTATGGATCGTCTGCGGAATAATTTATCCCATCTACCAAAGACGGTAGGTTCAAAAAAGGATTCCGAAATTAATCACGTTAAAAAGCTTTGAATTTAGAATACTAAAAACGGGACACAGCAGTCTGGACGTTTTATGAATATTGCTCACTTCATTTATGGCGGCCGGCAATTCATTATGAAGCAGAACTGAATTTAATTAATTACATAAACGAAAAGGGATGTTACCCCGTTCGAAATTTCGACACACGACGCATGCTTATAGGAAAATTTCTTCTGCTTAAGCTGCGCTGCGACTTATGTTTTACAAAGTTGAAGCTTTCGACATTTTGTTGCTGAATTTTCTTTAACTCTCTTTTTTAACACTTCACCACTTGCGACATTTTGCACACACGAGCACTCTCCGCGGGTGTTTTGTACGGGCAACTTAAAATGTAAATTTTGTGAATAAAAAAGGTAATAAAACCAAAAACCGCTTACATTCTGTAAGTAGGTTTGATTCTCGTTAATTTGAATGTAAAATTTTTCCAATAAACCCACTCTATGTATTTTTATTTTGGGGGGATATAAGTAATAAACAAAACAATATTTATAGTAGAAAAGGCTCGTGTCATTATGACCCGACGCGAGTGTTAGAGGGATATAAAAACGAGGGATGATCAATTTTTAACACTTTTCAACATAGGGTGGACCCAGGCAGTAGTTGATCAAATAAAGTCAGTGCTACAGGGCTTTTATTATATTTCCTTCCTTTGAAATTTTAAAAGTAAACTAACATGATTGCTACAACTCTTAAAGGATGTTTTATAATGGGCAAAAATGAAATCTGCTGAAATTAAATAGCAACAAAATTATAAATAAATAGTTTTTTTAATTGTCATTTTCCCAGTGGTTGATCAGGCGAAAGAAATCAATCGAAAATCTATAAATTAATCTTTTAAATATCATGCTTAAGCTGTGATTAACAATAATTCATATAAAACTATTATTTGAAATTAGCAAGATGGAAGTGAATAAGTTTAACTTACCGTAATTGTTTCCAACTAATCGAAAACTAAATATTTACAGTTTCAAATAAAAAAAAAAATCGTAATATGGATTCTCTTATAGCAGATAGCTGACAACAATGTGGCAACAGGTACACTAACATTTAAACAAAAATATCATGTCTAGTACCACGTGTAAAACTCATTTCCAACTGAAATGGCGCAATATTTCAGAAATTTGATCAACTACTGGCGGGATCACCCTAGTTGAAAAGTGTTTAAAAATTTCGGTTTTACTGACCTGTCTGTCTGTTTGTCCGTGCACTAATTCGCATTCATATAATTGATATAGGTTATTGGGGATTACTATGGCATATTTAGTATTGAAAATTATGTAGCATTTATAGTTCGTTTACAGTAACTCTCAAAGGAATTTTATTGCATTATGGTCTATTTGGAAAAATCGTTTGCAATGTACTTTAATTATGTTTCACTATTTCAAACACATTAAAATTTATATGCGACACCAACATTTACTACAAGATGCTTATTGTTGGATAGAGTTTGGAAAACATTTATCTTTCATTTACAGTTAAACACAAAGAAATTCGGTTATAGTACTGTGTATGATTGATAATTTCTGGAAGTACGTTTTCACTTGTGGTTATGCTGTTTAACTGTAATTAATTGTTTTCATATTATGTATTGTGTATAAGTACTAAAGATTATATACAGGTCTGCACAAACTAATTCATTTTCGTTTATTGACAGAAGTTGCCGCAGGGAAGTTTTCAATTGTGTTATACATTTCCCAGTTGCACAAAATTTTAGCATAGTGTACACAATATTATTTATACATACAAATCTATAAATAATATATACTGAGCTTCACAAGTGGAGACAGATTAGATGAGGCAAAAATGTCTGTATTAAAATACTGGTATTCCAATTCGCAGAATTCGTGCAGTGGTTGAGGCACAGAGCGTTAACCCCTTCGCAACGAGGACAAGCATCTTTTACACTCTTTTTAATTCTTCGGGTACAGTTTTCCATATTGTAATTTTTACTTTGTTAAATTGCTCAAAAAGTGAGATTAGATAAAATGAAAACTTCTTTATTAAAATACTGATGTTACAATTCAAAGAAATCCTACCCCTTAAACGTGCCGCTAGTCTCAAAGGATTTAATAAGATCAATTCTGTCACTGTCAATTGATTTTTCTATGACCTACCTCACAAAAATCACGATATAATTGCATAAGCAAACACTATGTACAATCCCTGATTATATTTATTCGGAATACACTTGGGAATTATGTACATACAAAATGCCAAACTTATTACTTTTATTAATTTTTAGTATGTGAAAAATGTACTTTTAATATACAGGGTAGAGGTCTGCACGGGCCGAAATTTCCAAGTCCGGGCTCGGCCCGACTCATAGAAAGAAAAATTCCGGCCCGGCCCGTCCCGTAGAAAAAATATTATTGGCCCGGCCCGGTAAAAAATTTAAAAGTTCGGCCCGAGGGAATTTCTGCAAAACATTGCTATTTACGTCGATTTGGTTAAAAATTTGTCTCATACGAGGAGTTCTGACCAAAAGCATTTATCTTAACTTTTAGGTAGCTTTCATTACAAAAAGCTACCTATTGCAGCCGTTCGGAGGAAAGCGATTTCAAAAAATTTTGGTATATTTTCATCGATCATAACCCCCAGACCCCGAAAACACCCTCCGTTCAAAATTGATATATATATATATATATATATATATATATATATATATGACCTTTGTCACACTGTAACTCTCGTAATTATGAACCGATTTCGATGTAATTCGGTGTGTACATAGTACATACCAATGCCTCGACCGAGTTCGTTGGCCAGCTTCATCCGCCGTTTTGTTTCAAAATGGCAGCCATTTAAAATTTTCCAAAAAATTTAAAATTTGAAATGTAGTACCAAAAAATAAAAAATGGAAAGATATTTTTTCTTATGTATTTTACCTTTATACAAAGATTCCGGAGCAGTTTTTGTTTCGTCTATATCTTAAAAAATGGCTGAGTTATAGCATTTTGAATTTCTAGCGTGGCTGACATTTTGAAACGTCCTGAATTTTGTCACGCGATAAAAGGCGTATTTATGAACCGATTTCAATGTAATTCGGTGTGTACATAGTACATACCAATGTCTCGACCGAGTTCGTTGGCCAGCTTCATCCGCCATCTTGTTTAAAAATGGCGGCCATTTAAAATAATTTAAAAAATAAAAAAATTAAAATGAGATACCAAAAAATTGGAAATGAAAAAGATTTTTTTCGTATGTGTTTGACCTTAATACAAAGATTCCGGAACAGTTTTTTTTCGTCTATATCTAAAAAAATGGCTGAGTTATAGCATTTTGAATTTTATTGTGGCTGACATTTTAAAACGACCTGATTTTTGTCACGCGATAACAGGCGTATTTATGAACCGATTTGGATGTAACTTGGTCTGTACGTAGTACATACCAATGTCTCGGCCAAGTTCGGTGGCCAGCTTCATTCGCCATCTTGTTTCAAAAGGGTTGCCATTTAAAAAAATTAAATTTAAAGTTTAAAATGAGGTATTAAAAAATTGGAAAATGAAAAATATTTTTTTTATGTATTTGGCCTTGATACAAAGATTCCGGAGCAGTTTTTGTTTCAGAAAATTTGTTCTTTTGTTTATATCTCAAAAAATGGTTGAATTATAGCACTTTGAATTTCTCGCATGGCTAACATTTTGAAACGATCTTGTATTTGTCACGCGATAACACACGTATTCGCCTATTTCGATGTAAGAAGGCATGTGGATAGTATACATCAATATCTCGACCAATTTCGCTGGCCAGATTCATCAGCCATCTTGTTCCAAAATGGCGGCCATTAAATTAAAATATATATATATATTTAAAGTGAGGTGCAAAAAAATTATAAATTGAAAAAGTTTCTTTCTTAAGTATTTGACCTTGATATAAGGATTCAGGAGCATTTTATGTTTGTCTTTACCTTAAAAAATGGCTCAGAGATAGCAGTTTCAATTTCTATTGTGGGTCTCATTTTGAAAAATCTGATTTTTTGCATGCGACAGCACTCGTATATATCTACCGATTCCGATATGAGTGAGCATGTGCACAGCAATTACTAAGGTCTCGACCAAGTTCACTGGTTAGCCTCATCCACCATGTTGTCTTAAAATGGCAGGCACTTTAAGAAATCGCCGAATTTGGCAGCCAAATATAAGTTACTTTAAAGGAAAGCAGCTTGGATAAAGCTGACTAATTTCGCGAAATTATTATTCATTATATTGATGAAAATTAGTATTGAATCTCCTATATTCGGTTTCCACTAAATTGAGCTTCGTGTGTTTGAATGATATAAGTTGGCTTTTTTAAAATAAGGAATATGAAAGCTACCTCTTCTCCCGGCACTGGCCGGAAGGACTTTTTTTTTTCATGTTTATAATCATTTTTATGGAAGTGCCGCTGGCTGCGATATATATATATATATTTTTTTATAAATCTCTATTTCTTGTATGTAAATGTTTCAGTTATCATTAATAATGTTAATCCATATTCCATGTATTGAAGTATTAAAAATCTGAAAATACAGTAAAATCTTCTAAGACGGAATTGCATAGAAAAGAAAAAAAAATGCGTTATAGACAAGTTCCCTTCTTAGCAAGTGTAAATGTGTTATATATTATTTTCTTACGTATTAGTATGTTAATTTTGCATGTGTCAACACGTTTTTCAGTTTAAAATAAGGTTCCGTCATAGGCAGGTTCATTTTCACACGTTTTACTATATTTTAATTTAGCTATGTTTTAATAAGCGTAGAAATCTATTATTCTTTAAAAAATAATAAATTTTAATGTTTAAGAGTAGAATAATGGCAATTTAAAAATGTATGCATTTTTTGCAAAAATTTTTGGGCCAGGCCTAATTTAACTGACTTTTGAATGGACCAGGCCACGTTGAGAGATTGATTTTCATACGGGCTGGATCAAAACTAGGACTGAAAATTTTGGGCATGAAGACTAGGAATGAAACCAGTCTCGGCTCTGTACAGAAAAAATAAGTTAGGCCCGGCCCGAGTGCCTTGAATGAAAATAGATCCGAGCCCGGCCCGCGAGCCGGGCCTGCCTGTGCAGATCTCTAATACAGGGTATCCCGGACTTCTACGTGCAAATTTGAAGAAAGGTAAAATTACTGAGCTCCACAAGAAAAGGGAGAGTTAAGGCTGCTAGTCACCCAGCATCCGAATCCCCCTTGCCAATGCTAACTCTATGGGCGTAGAATGAATTCGTATATTTAAAATATATCCCCAATAAATTAATGTTTTTAGTTGTTTTTTTCTTTGTACTCTTCTTAAAAGATGTTTATTTTTTTTTCTTGGTTCTCAAAATATTTCTAAAATCTTTGCTTAATATTTTGTGTGTTAAAAGCTGACGAACTTTGAGTAAGATTTTACTTACACTTCATATAAAATTAAGTATATATTTTAGGAACATTTTGAGAACTAAGAAAAAAAGAGACATATTTTAAGAAGAGTACACAGAAAAAAGCAATTAGAAACATTAATTTCCTGAGGAGATATTTTAAGTATACGAATGCATCCCGCGCTCTAGACTTCGCATTAGTGAGGAGAATTTGGAAGCTGAGTGACTAGCAGCTTTAAGGGGTCTCAAGATTCTTAAAATTTGAAAAAGAAAAAGAAAAACATTTTCAACATTTAATATCTCTTAAAATGTATATGATTTTAAAACACAATTTTTACTGGGAATGAAAGTGTAAGTATGTTCTTTCGTTTCATGTATTTCGAAAACAGCAAGATCTAGAATTAGCATTTATAGGGTGCTCCAAACTGACAGACATTTGGCAAGCAGAAAATTGGTATAACACTTTACGCTTACGATTACAAAATAAATTTTGAAAGTAGAATGAAAATTTTATTGCTTACTTATACTTCAGACTGTAATAATTACCCTGAACATAAATAAATTTGTATTTAAAGCATTTTTATATTTTTAATATAAAGTTGTATTTACCTAATACAAAATTTTGAAATATTTAACACTATAATCACCTAAAACAAATATTATTTTGAACAAAAAAAATAAAATTTTAGGTTCAGTTCATACAGACTAACATGAAATGTATGTTTTAAAAATTTCATGAAAAAATATTCATAAGTTTTTAAGATATCGTGCACGTTATTCCCAAAAACGTCATTTGGAGAAAAATGACTTCAAAGTTTCGGAAACGTCGCTTCAGCTATTGAACGGGTATAATTTTAAAAGCCATAACTTCTGTTCTAATGAGAATTTCAAGGAAACAATTATATCAGAATGTTCGGAAAAAATAGGAGCTTAATCTCTAAAAAAAAATTAAAATTTAAAAAATCTTGAAGCTTTAAGAGTCCTGAGGCCCCTTACTCGCTATTTCGTCGCATTGTATCCAACGGTTTGCCCATGAATACATAATGCCATATATTTTCGGAGAAAAAAGTATAAAAAAACACCGTTAGTATAGATATTTTTAAATTTCATCTCCTTT
Source organism: Maratus speciosus (assembly GCA_963932465.1). Lineage (NCBI taxonomy): Eukaryota > Metazoa > Arthropoda > Arachnida > Araneae > Salticidae > Maratus > Maratus speciosus. The sequence continues at coordinate 236,015,876 of OZ010797.1, read as the reverse complement.
TTAAAATATGACGAATATGCTATCATTTTTCACTGAAATGTGTACTGTAATTTTCAAATGTCATATTTTTTAAATTTTTCTCATTTTCGGTCAAACTATGTTATTATTATATTAATTTTTTTAAATATTTCGTTTCCCGTGAAACTCATTTTGCGCCAATTATTACATCTGGCGACAATGATGTTGCTATAACGGAAAAATACCTAAATTAATGTCGAAAAAACTACCGAGCGATCTACAGGCTCAGTCTACCAGATACTTTTATTCTATTTAAAAATAAAATCCGATGTAAGCTCAACTATAAACATGAAAATATTGTTAAGCATTGCTCATAAAAATATGAAAAAGGTGTAAAAATAACCATAAGTGATAAAAAGTATACGGAAAAGTTGTCGTTATTATAAGAAAACTGTAGTTTTCATTGGTTTCGCACATTTAAAGGGTGATCGGACCTTTGAAAGTGAACGGTCAGTCGGCGCTCTCTTCTATTATGCAGCTCAGTGGGTAAAACATAAAAACAACAAAATTACATAAAAATCTAAGTGTTGCGCAAGCCAGTCAAAATTGCAGGGCGTCTCAATCCCAATGGAAATTCGCTTTTTGTATATAGCTTAAAAAATATTAAATGTCCATTAATGAAATTTGCAAAAGATTTACCTGCCTTTGTGCCCTGCCTTTGCGATACTTACATCATTTTAAATAAATTGAACAGTGAATATATTTGTTCCAGCGAAATTGTACACTTTTACATCACTGCTCACTGATCTTTTCCGGCATTTCTCTGCAAAATTGGCAAGAGGCTTTCATCTCTGTGAGTTTGTGGTATCCACGGCGATGTGAAACATTACATTTACGGAAGATGTAGACTCGTGTTGCATCATTTTCGTTTTAATAATGACTTAATGTTGAGACAAAATCTTAAGCGAACATTGTTTAATCCTGACAATTACTACAAATTAAAGGACAATTATAATGTTTTAAACAGTATTTTTCTTTCATAAGATATAAATACTGTCACTTGTGGATACTTGTTGACCATTCAGAGTTATTGCTGGACAATTTGTTTGATGGTCGTCTTTAACGTCTGTCTGAAGGATTTTAATAAAGTTGCCTTTGTTCTTTAGTAGTTTCCTATCAAAATGTGATAGTCATCTGTGTTTTGTGTGTTGTAAATAAGGTTATTAGTTATTAGTTTAGAGTATATTCGTCGTCTGTAAATAGGTTATAGTTTAGATTCTAGTTATTTGACTGTGGGCGCTGTCGCTTCTTATTTATGTAACAGATTACAGTAAAACCTCCCTTAAGTGACCACGTTCCGTTTTAATACAAATTGGTCGCTCCGAGAGGTAGTCTCTTAATGGAGGTCATGTTTAAATCTAGATTTTAATTGTTGAAAAAAGGTAACAATTAATGTTACTAAAATTTATTTTTCACATTAGGAAAAAATATGAAAATTTAAGTATCAAAACAAAAGTCAATTACATAAGTTAATTACTGCAGAGTTAAAAAAAAAATACATTGACTTTTGTTGTGATTTTACGGTTTTATCTTTTATAACTTTTATTTCCAAGTCTTTTCTCTTGTAAATGAATGCATTTTTTTTTTTTTTTTTTTTTTTTTTTTTTTTTTTGACGGAAGAAATAATGACGATTTCAGTAATTTATCTATTTCTTTGAGAGTTTCCTGACACAATAGGGCAGGGGAATTTATTGACCGTCATTCTTAATTTGTCATTAGCGTTAAATTCATTGCCTAAAAAGACACAAAGTTATTTAAATACTTAAAAGTTACCGGAATAATATATATAAAAAATTCTAAACTTAGTTTAGAAGTTTGATGAATAATGCGCTCTCCGGAATTATTTTTCTAATAAAACCTTCTTCAAGCGACAGGAACAAACGGAATTTGTTTCATTTTCTTCAAAGAAATGGGTCGCTCATGGAGGGAGTTCAACTGGGAAGGTCTCTCAATGGAGGTAAAATTAGTATTGAGCCTATGAAAATAAATTTCGTTCCATGAAAAAATGGTCGTTCACGGAGGTGGTCGCTTAATGGAGGTGGCCGAACAGAGAGGTTTCACTGTATTTATTATGTGATCCGGGCATATTGCCTTGGCGTGGTTCCGTTGGATTGCGGTGGGGAACTTTCCCCCCGGGATATTCTCCCATAAACCCCACGGTTGGAGTCCCGGTGGGGTGCCTTCTGTCCCTTCTTCTGCCTTTGTGTAAAATGTAACAAAATCATGAGAAAGGGTCGTATTGGCTAGCATCCACGTTTAGACAGAGTTGAACCAGGACCAGACTCTCCATGTTTCAGAATATACAGATGACATTACATACGTCACCCTATTTTACCATTCTTTTCTCTAATTAAATTCCGAGGCATATTTAAGTTTGGCTTCAAGCAATGCCGTTAATAAAACAAGTAATAAAAAATCATGCGTCAAGCAAAGATTATGAAACACTTTCCAACACATTCAGAATAATGTAACAAAACTGCACCGTTTAAAAGTTTTAAATATTACGTCTAATTCAACCACATGGAAACGCATAACACATTTCAAAACCTAATTTCAGCTGTTCCCACCCACAATTGGAAATTATGCGATTTTTTTCAGAAGCTCTGTATATGATATATAGATTTGAATCTATTAACTACATGCATGGCAAAATTTAGTTCACTTAAGAGAGACATATATTTCAGTTGAAAATTTACCTTCAGCAATTTTCTCTAATAAGGAGAACGGTACGTGAATACTTTTGTGCAGCCCTGTATTTGAGGTATAGAATTTATATATAACATATAAAGATGCAAAAAATTAATTAAATTTAAAAGCATATACCAAATTTTAAACTGTGCACTCCAGCAATTATTACTCAAAGACAGTACTGTACTGTAACCGATTTCTTTTGTGTGTCCCTGTAAATGAATAAAAAATACTATGAATGCCTTGTTCTAACGTGATCGTAGTGAAATTCAGTGATTTATATCAGTTTCAATACTTTTGAAATAGCATAATGTCATTAAAATACTCTGCAAACGATTTTTCCCCATATACCATAATGTAACGGAATACTTTTGAGTGCCCCTGTAAATGAACGATTAATCCTACATACTTCATATGAAATACCAAACATGCTTTGGGAACCCTAAATAACCTTTATAAATTTCATGAAAATTCGAGTATATTTACGGGAGTTAGAGCGTGGACAGACGGACTGACGGACAGACAAACCGAATGCATAAACACTTTTTAACTTTGTTGGAAAGTGTCAAAAATGCCAAAATTCTTTACTGCAAAATGCAACCTCACGTTATTTCTTCACAAAAATTCTAGAAATTATTATTTCATTTAAACTTTTTACATATTTATTAACATTGAGAACAACAAAGAAATAGTTAAAAAAGAATGAGAGATTTACAAAAGAAAAGAAAAAACTAAATGCCTATCATACATTTAGTATTTTAGTACATTTAGCATTCGACAGATGTGCATATAATTTTCCGTTATAGAAAACATTTTCAATTTAAATGTATTTTACGATGACATAAGCATTTATGTTTACTTAATTATGTTTGTGTTTTTAAACTGTATGTTTCTCACTAATGTATTTTCAAATGATTTTCAAGCAGAAAATTTTGCAGATACTCTTTTGATTACCGAATTCTTTTAAATGTTCGTAATACCCCTACATTTTTCCCCAATGAATGCTAATTTAATTAACTATATTTCAGAAATAACTTAAATGTTACATCTAAGTAAACATTTATCTTTAATTAAGTCTTAATGGGAATAAAAAGTAGTATTTAATGAAAAGGAATTTTCCCAGCTCATAATGAAGGAATTTTTACGGCACTACAAATTTCATTCCAACATATATAAAGTATTTTTAAAATAAATATTTCAAAGTTTCGTATAAATTAAATGCGAATAAAACCTTTTGAACTATATATAAATATATTGCAAATTTGAAACTCGCCAACAGAAAAAACAAACACTCAGTGTTTTAACACTTAATTTTAATTCATTTATTTTTATTTGGTATCAATAAAATTAGAAAATTATCGGCAAATGCGTTAAAATAATAATAATAAAAAAAAAAAATAGTTTTATAAATCCACTATTTATTTAGAGAAATAATGTATCTGTTTTGTGCTTTGGATAAAAAGAATTTTCTAATATCGCAAAGGAAAATTTTTATTGCATTAACTGAACTATTCTTCCACATATTTTAAATAAATACCTTGAAGTTGCATTTAAATTAAATGAATAAAACATTTTAAAATTCTTTCACTGCAAATTCCACAACAAGAAATGTATTCAGTAATTTAAAGCTCGATTTTAAGTACAACTGTTTTCATTTATTATTGTTGATAATGGAAAGTTTCAGAAAAATCCGTAGAAAGGTAAACAGAAACGAAAAACAGTTCATCAGGAATAGATTACAGAAACCTGCGACGGTTGTGTTTTTTAACTTTTGATTATTGGCTTTTATGTGTTTTTTTGCGTTGAATCGAAAATGACTTTCATTTTTAACTACCACGTCAGGATTTTTCACAAATCGTAAATTTCAAAGTTAAAAAAAAATAGCAAAAATCTGTCAAACCCTTACCAAAAGAAGAAGGCAAATGTTTTAAATACATCTGCGATTATTGACTTTTATGTGTTTCTTTTTTTTTTGTTGTTTGTTTTTTTCGTTGAATCCGAAAATGGCTTTCATTTATAACTATCACGTCAGGATTTTTCGCAAATCGTAAATTTCTAAGTTAAAAAGTAAAAAAATAGCGAAAATTTGTCAAATGCTTACCAGAAGAAGGCAAATGTTTTAAATACATCTGCGATTATTGACTTTTATGCTGTTTTTTTTTTTTGTTGTTGTTGTTGTTGTTGTTTTTGCATTGAATCCGAAAATGGCTTTCATTTTTAACTACCACGTCAGAATTTTTCGCAAATCGTAAATTTCAAAGTTAAAAAGTAAAAAAAAAATAGCGAAAATCTGTCAAACCCTTACCAAAAGAAGGCAAATGTTTTAAATAAATCTGCAATTATTGACTTTTATGTTTTTTCAGTAAATAAATAAATAGAAATGCTTAATTCATCTTTAAAAAGTTAAACTTACACTATGTGCAAAACTACTTAAAAGATGAGACAATATAAAAAATATATTAAGTTATTTTAATACCTTAGTACTTTCAACTATAAAAAACATAGTCTTCGTCAGAAAAATATAAGAAATAGAGAAATATAACAATTGTATTTCTTATATTTCTCTGACGAAGACTATGTTTTTTATAGTTGAAAGTACTAAGGTATTAAAATAATTTAACATCTTTTTTATATTGTCTCATCTTTTAAGTAGTTTTGCACATAGTGAAAGTTTAAGTTTAAGTTTATATATATATATATATATATATATAATATATAATATAGAATTCCATTTGGAACTTAAAAACCGTTTCCAAGTACTTCAATCAACTTTAGAAGAAGAGCAAGATGTTACAGTAGTGAACAAGAAACTAACCAATACTCTACAAGATATTGCAAAGAAGATAGCCGGCGATGCACAAGTAAAGCAGACAAAGAAAATAACAGAAGAAACAAGAAGATTGATGAAGAAACGCAGAGAATTTAAAATGAAGAAAAACGATCCTAAATCAAGAGTTGAATATGCTGAATTATGTAAAACGGTAAGAAAATGTGTTACAGAAGATATCAGAAAATTTAACTCTGATCTTGTCAAGAAAATTCTAGATGATAACAAAAGTTTAAAATCAGCTAGGCGCAAACTTTGTGTTGGAAGAAAAGGTATTTTTGCACTAAAGAGGGCAGACGGAACAATCACCAAAATGAATAAAGAAATAGTACACATTGTCGAAAAATTCTATAACGATTTATATAAATGTGAAGATCAAAGGGAAATCAACCTATATGATTCACGAGAAAACTTAACAGAAACCGAAGCCATAATCCCAGTGATGACAGACGAAGTTTTACAAGCTATTAAATTTATGAAAAAAGGTAAATGCCCCGGAGAAGATGGAATTACAATCGACCTTATCAAAGAAGCAGGAGAAGAATTTGCAAAAATGCTATCCTTACTGTTTTCCAAATGTCTCAAGAAGTCAGATGTACCAGAAAATTGGAATAATGCTGTGATGGTGCTACTTTACAAGAAAGGAGAGAAGGAAAACATTAAAAACTACCGTCCAATCAGCTTACTATCAGTGATTTATAAAATTTCACCAAAGTTTTAACGACAAGACTTGAATCAGCTCTGGACTCGGCTCAACCTAGAGAACAAGCAGGATTCCGAAGTGGATTCAGCACAATGGATCATATCCAAACGGTAAGGGAACTGATTGAAAAACATAAGGAATATAATTTACCTCTTTGCCTTGTCTTTATTGATTATGAAAAAGCATTTGATTCGGTCTACACATCAGCAATAGTAGAATTTCTGGAGGACATTGGTATAGACAAACCTTACATCAATATTATAAAGAAGATTTACAAGAAAGCAACAGCAACCATCCGCTTGGGCAAAGGAAAAGCAAAGATCAAGCTTGGAAGAGGGGTAAGACAAGGAGACACCATTTCGCCTAAGCTTTTTACTGCTGTCTTAGAAAATATTTTCAAGAAGCTGGATTGGGAAAACAAAGGGATTAGAATAAATGGGGAATATTTAAGTCATCTCCGATTCGCTGACGACATTTTAATTTTCAGTAACAGTCCTGAAGAATTGGAAAATATGCTAAAAGAGTTGGCAGAAGCTAGCATTAATGTGGGATTAAAAATAAACTTGGAAAAGACTATGGTGATTCAATGTGTGGTGGTTCAAATGTTCAATTCATTTGCATCAAAAAAGAAAATTGTCTACTACAACACTGAAATTAAAGAAGTGCAAAGTTATGTGTACCTTGGGCAAGAAATATCATCGGATAATAGTATCATGAATGAAATCAATAGAAGAATAAGAAATGGATGGAATGCTTTTGGGAAGAACAATATTATTCTGAAGAGTAGTATGCCCCTTTGTTTGAAAAGAAAGGTATTTAACCAATGTGTTTTGCCTGTGCTAACTTATGGAGCAGAAACATGGACACTAACAAAACGGATAGTACAAAGATTACAAACAACACAGAGAAGTATGGAAAGATGTATGCTAGGTATAACTAGAAGAGACAGAAAAAGAATAACCTGGATAAGAAGTCAGACGAAAGTTTTTGACATCATTGAAAGAATTAAACGGCTAAAATGGAAATGGGCTGGGCACATTGCAAGAAGACAAGACAATAGATGGAGCACAAACACCCTACAGTGGTATCCCAGAGATGTAAAACGGCCAAGAAGACGACCTCAAGTAAGATGGAGTGATGAAATCAGAAAAGTAGCCGGTGTAAATTGGATGACTAAAGCACTAGACAGAAAACATTGGAAAAATCAGGGGGAGACCTACATCCAGCAGTGGATTGAAAACGGTTTATGATGATGATGATGATATATATATATATATATTTTTTTTTTTTTTGCGTTGAATCCGAAAATGGCTTTCATTTTTAACTACCACGTCAGGATTTTTCGCAAATAGTAAATTTCAAAGTTAAAAAGAAAAAAAAAATAGCGAAAATCTGTGAAACCCTTACCAAAAGAAGGTAAATGCTTTAAAAATACATCTGCGTCAAATTTCCACCCTTATCAAACGCCAAAATAAAAGAGAACACCGAGGTGAACTCCATAGAGAAAATATAAAAGGAAAAGTGCGAGGCAGAGCATGAGCGGTAGAAACTTCCACACATGGAATACAACTGTAAGGATTTTGAATACACAATATTTTTAACATTTAGCTGTAAAATGTGTAGTATAAATCAATAGATAAATAAATTAAAATGAAAAAAAAAAAAAAAAAAAAAAAAAAAAACCTTTTTACATGTATTTTATAGTATCAGATTTTTGCAATATTTCGACTTTTTAAAAATTTGCGAAAAATCCTGACGTGATGGTAACAAATGAAGGTCATTTTCAGATTCAGCACTACAAAATACCTAAAAATGACCGATGCTTTTAAAATTCAATAACTTCAAACGGTGACAGATATTAAAAAAATTCTTGCAGGAGGGTTATGTATAATGTCGCAAAGCAGTAGTTTTTTTTAGCGTGATTCTTTATTTTAGTTCGAATTTAAAACAGTAGATGGCGCTGAGAGCAACAGGTGCTCAGTCCAGACCCGATTTTTGGTACTTCAGGATCCATTACATTTTAATCTCCTTTTTACGCATGGAGGAAGAGAGAGGCCGAAAAAAACGAGCCTGGATTTAGCGGTTATTGCTTGCAGCGCCATCTATCGATGCAATTTGTAACTAAAACTCAGAATCGCAGCATATCCCTGACGTCTTACATAACACTCCTGCAAGAATTTTTTTAATATCTGTCACCGTTTGCAAGTTATGGAATTTTAAAATCATCGGTCATTTTTGGGACAAACGGTACATAAGAATCAATTATCAGAAGCTAAAGAACACAATCATCACATCTATTTTATAACATCAAATTTATGCTATTTTTGGACTTTTTAATTTTGAAATTTACGATTTGCGAAAAAAAACTGAAGTGGTGTTTAAAAATGAAGGTCATTTTCGGAATCAGCACTACAAAATACATAAGAATCAATTACTGTAAAAGCACTTATTTTCGCGAGGCTTTAATTTTCGCGATTTTCGCTATCCCGTCGTAATCGCGAAAATTTAAGCCTCGCGAAATATATATATTTTTTTCGCCTCAAATAATAATAATAAATCAGAAATTTTTCCCTTATCCAAAATTTAATGATTGCAGTTACTTAAATAAGAAATAAGTACAAAAATTTCTTGAATACTTGCAACTATTTCTTGAATAAAAACAATAATACAACTAATAGAATGCAGCTCATTCATTTACAATACTTATACCAGCTTCTTTGAAGCCATTCATTTTTAGAGCGATGGGGAGAGGAGGGGGAGGGAGGGCTTAGAACTTTTCGGACAAAAGCAAGTCTCTTAAATTGCCTTATGCAAAAGGGGTTCTATTTAGGTAGCTTCGGAAATTTTCAACTTTCGGTTCAGTTCATATAAAATTCGCGAAATTTTCAGCTCGCGAAATCACCGGTATCTTCGTTTTCGCGAAAATAAGTGCTTTTACAGTATACAAGAGAAATTTTGCAGGCTAGTGTTAATAAACACATTCCAACATGATCAGAATATTATTAAGACATTTAATTTTTTCATACTATGATATATATATCAAAATAAGCAATTTAAAAAAACACCTAACTCAATAAAAATATTTTTTCAGTAATTTCAGTTCATATTCAGTAATGCGTGTACTCTGTATGTGATCTATGGAATATATACACACCACCTAATACACTCAAAATTACATAACTTTAAAAATGCATATTGCAGCGAAACATGCACCTTCAGAAATTACACTAGCCTGCAAAATTTCGGTTGTGTCATGTTTTTTAGCTTTTGATAATTGATTTTATGTATTTTGTAGCGTTTAATAAAATGGATTGGAAATATTTGGTAGCGTTTAATAAAAGATAAAAAATAAAATGGATTAAAAAAAAGGAAGCATATTACCAATTGAAGATCCAACCATGTATTAATGATACAGCAAGTTGAAAAGGTTATAAGAAATGATTTGCACATGTTGTCAAAAAATTTTAAGCAAAATATAATTAGTACAGCGAAGGAGCTAAGATAAACAGTGTAATAAGGTTGAAATAGATTAAATATCGTATTTTCATAATGAATCAGAAATAGTGCTGCCCTTTATCATTTTATAATACATTTAACCCTTTCAGCCCCATACACTGTTAAAATCTGCAGCATTTGCTGCATAGTCACTTCACCGCTTGTATAGAAAACGGTTACTTGGTTATATTATGGAGAATTCTCGTTTGTCAGAAAAGAGATATTCTATAATAGTGGCGGAGTGACTATGCAGCAAATGCTGCAGATTTTTAATATAAATATCTGTTTATGCTAAAATTCTGAAATTCTTAAAATGGTTAATTTTATGCTCAGTATAAAAAATAAAAAAATAAAAAAAATCATTTTTTAATGAAAATTTAAATAATAATAAAAATAATAAATAATAAATAAAATAATAAATAAAATATTTATAAAAACAAGATAAAATAAATTATTGAAGCATATTTTAATACAATATAAAAAAATAAAAACATTTATTAATTATAAAGTTTATATAAAAAAATGTTATTCATGTCTCTTTTTGCGAAATGAACAGAATCTCATATCAGAAATATTAAAATCATTCTTTGCATAGTACTGCAACCTATTGAAGAAAAACAAAAAAAATTATCTATTTGCGATTATACATAGCTTTTATTTCCGTTATTTGAAATAATATAGGAGCATCTGGATATATAGAAAAAAAAAATAAGGAATGTCGTGATTCCATTTGGCCTCACTGGGTTAAAGGGTTAAAGATAAGTTACAAAGTTTTAATTTTTACGCAAGATAAGTGTATACAAATTAATTAATAAATAAAATAATAAAATAAATAATAAATTTAACTAATTGTGGATTATAATATATATATATATGTGGGTCGGGATGTCTAGGGGTTGAATAAATTCTCAGTCATTTTAAATGATGAACACAACATTTAATTACACATAAAACACAATTAAAATACAATCAAGATCTCATTATAACACTCGCAGCTTCCCGCTGCCTAGAACAAACTCCACTACTCCTACACAACTGTTACGTCACATGACGTTTTCTCTCTTTCTCCGTTGCCAAAGAATATAAAGTAAGCATGAAAATGAAACAATAAGAATGCGGTTACAGTCATAGACGAGCAATACTGGACAGAAAGAAATGAATACAATGAAAGTAACGACTAATATTTCCTACAGAGATCGGCCATCCTGCGAGTCACTGGCCTCAGGGACGTTTTACAATACAAAACTTTACAATATATTAAAGACATAATACACAAAATGCACATACTACTGAATATGAATAAAATGATTAAATACTTACGTTACTTTCGTGTGACTCCCGTTTTGGTTACTGGTTCCGACGATTCTTTCATTTTCAAGGCGTATTTTTTCTAATTCAAACTCCATTTGTTGTTTTCGCAATTCATCTCCTTTATTCCTTTTCCTTTCCTCTATAACAGTATCTAAATAGCCCTTTACAAATTCCTCCTCATACTTAGCAGCTGCTATAATAGCATCTTTTAATTCAGGAACCTTTAAATTTTCTACGTCTGGAACTCCCAATTCCATCGCGACGTGCTGCAAATCTTGTTTAATACCTTTGCTGAGGAAGGCCATTTTCTCAAACACAGTTTTATGTAACTACCCTTCAGGCCCCAAAAATTAAAATTTGCTTATTAAGAAACCAAAATTTAGTTTTTATAAAATTATCACCACTAAAAAATTTAGTTCTTATAAAATTACAAATTAGAATTAAGGAACATGAATCGCGATTTAAAACACATACGTGAACGATCAGATCTCAAATCTTACTTCAAATTACAAAAAAAAAAATGCAAATAAAAAATAAATAAATATAAGTATCGTCAGTTAAATACCAGAAGCGAAATAAAACAAATAAATTGTGAGATTAAATTAGGTAAATAAATCAAAATGAGCAGGCTATATCATATAAGCATAATCAAAGTAAAAGTCAAATTGCATAGTCAAAATAAAATCACAAATAATCAAATATCATGATAAAAATCAGAACTAGAATAACCTTTTTTGAGTGCACTTGACCCTTATGCAAACAATTAGATGAGAAAAACAAATGATAAAAAGCAGAAACTTACATTGCATGCATTTCAGTTCTTAAATCAGTGAAAAAGAACAGAACTTACCGAACTCAAATCGTCGCTGAAACATAAATACATTAGCAAAAATGAAACTAATAAACATTCTCTTTGATATCACATATTTGTATAAGAAAGGAAAAATAAATAAAAATATACTTGTATTTCAAATACTCAATCAAATAAAATTTATATTTCATAAACAAAGTCTTTTTCTTTTAACCACAGTAAATAAATCACTTATACAAATTTAAAAATAAGGATCCACACATTGCTTATCTGTTATCTATTAAAAAGTAGAATCTGAAACCAACAAAAAAAAGATCACTTGGTCTCTTCTTTTTTTTTTTTTTCTGATGAAAAACACTTGTTTTCTGGTGTAGCACTGATGGAATCGACTCACAAAGCTTTTAAATGAAACGAAAAACACACGGCTTGTTGCCGCACTAAATATTTCACAAATTTAAATATACCGGGATGGTTGTTTCACAAAATTTATAACTGACAATTGCGTCGAACACTTGAATCGGGATCTTGATTCTTTCACTTTCACAACATTCAGCTCACAAAAGAAACTAGTGTGTTTCTTTTTTTTTTTTTTTATTCACAGATTCTTTCACAATGTGACTTGTGGAGAAAGCCAGATGGCTTTTCTTATTTTATTATTTCACAAACGGATACAGGATGATCCGAAATAGAGAATCAGGTTGATTCTTTCTCGACTTAAAACCATGAGGTTTTCACTTTTTTCTTTCACAGAGTCAGGGCGACTCCAAAATTCTTTAGAACTCGGATGGTTCACAATAACGGTTGGGCGGGAAAATTATTCCGTTGGCACAAGTTTCATTATTAATTCCGCGCCGAGACCCCAATTTTCTGTGGGTCGGGATGTCTAGGGGTTGAATAAATTCTCAGTCATTTTAAATGACGAACACAACATTTAATTACACATAAAACACAATTAAAACACAACCAAGATCTCATTATAACACTCGCAGCTTCCCGCTGCCTAGAACAAACTCCACTACTCCTACACAACTGTTACGTCACATGACGTTTTCTCTCTTTCTCCGTTGCCAAAGAATATAAAGTAAGCATGAAAATGAAACAATAAGAATGCGGTTACAGTCATAGACGAGCAATACTGGACAGAAAGAAATGAATACAATGAAAATAACGACTAATATTTCCTACATATATATATATATATATATAGAATTGCAAACAAGATATTTTAAAAGAACGCTCACATATGTTTAACTTTAGCTTGCTGGTGTCTTTGCGTGAGTGAAGTTAAATGGAGTAAAAAAAATTGTGACGTTTTGATTTATATTTATTTTTGCCTTTTACGACATATTTTTATTTATTACCAGTATTATTATATTTTTACATAAACGATTCTATCCAAATTTAGTACAAATCTTTAAAATTTCAAATATTTATTCTAAAGAAAATTAAGTATTGCGACAATCATGTTACACGAACATGACTGAAGATAAGTTTTCGTACAATCCCAGTTCTCATTTTTCTGATTTATGAGCGATTATTAGGAGCAGTTATTATGAAAAGGTACGCGCATTTTTTTATATACTTACCAATTTATTTACTAGATTTATCATCCCTTTTATCTACTCCGAAAAATTTCGCCTTAAATTTATCACCTCCTTAATATAATTTTATAACTATGTTTTGACTTCTCAAGAGTAAGGGAATGTTTAAGTGGCATGGAATACTCCCAGCGGCACTATAATTTCGCAACTTTTGTACTTTATCACTGAGTTATAATTTAATATTTTCATCTTAAAAATTTCTGAAATTTCGTACTGTTTGGTTTAAAATTATGATCATTGGTAACAAATTGGCAGATATTGAATGTAACTTGCGTATATTTTCTTTTGAGTCCAGTATTTTTTTTTTTTAAGCTACTTACAAAAAGTGTAAGCTTATTTATTAATTTTTTGCTGAGTCACAGTTTTTATCTACTCATTTAACTTGCCTTATGGCCAAAGATGTATCATTCTGCATTTTTGCCGCGTTTTGTTATTCTGGTGAGTCGTGTATCTTACCTTTTTAAGTTTTATTTATCTCATTTATAGTTTTTTTCATCTCTTATGTATAATAGTTTTTTTTTCCTTCGGATCTCATCGTTTCTTTCAATTGTTTGGGTCTTCCTATAAGTTATAAAGATCTAAGTATTGTCATTTTAGGCATATTGCCGATAATATTTGACGAAATAACATATCTTTACTATGAATTAAGCTTGCGTAGCTCCTCTGATGAATCTGTAAGCTATTCTTACTTTCATAGTTTTCGTATTTCTGTTTTCCCTATTGTCTTTCCAATTTGATTTTTATATTTGTGCTTTCATTTTCATTACCTCCCATAGGTTTAACATTAGCTTGCTAATGTGTTTGCATGAGTGAAGTAGCCGCTTAAGTGGTATAAGAAAAGAAAATTGTTGACGTTTTGATTTATTTTTACTTTTGTCTTTTACGAGATATTGTTATTTATTGTCATTACGATTGTTTTTTGCAGTTTTTTTCATAAAAGGTGCTATCAAAATTTAGTACAAAATTTTAAATTTTTCAAATCTTTATTCTAAAGAAAATTAAGTATTGCGACAATCATAATACATGTTACACGAGCATACTGAAGATAAATTTTCGTACAATCCCAGTTCTCATCTTTCTGATTTATGAGCACCCATTAGGAACAGTTATTATGAAAAGGTACGCACATTTTTTTTTTATATACTTGCCAATTTATTTACTAGATTTATCATCCCTTTTATCTACTCCGAAAAATTTCGCCTTAAATTTATCATCTGCTTTGGTATAGTTTTATAACTATGTTTTGACTTGTAAAGAGCAAGGGTATGATTAAGTAGCATGGGATACTCTCAGCGGCACTATAATTTCGCAACTTTTGTACTTTATCACTGAGTTATAATTTAATATTTTCATCTTAAAAATTTCTGAAATTTCGTACTGTTTGGTTTAAAATTATAATCTTTGGTAACAAATTAGGAGATATTGTATGTAACTTGCGTATATTTTCCTTTGAGTCCAGGAATTTAATTTTTTTTAAAGCTACTTACAAAAAAGTGGAAGCTTATTGAAGTTTCAGATTTTATAAGTTTTTGTTAGTTTATGAGAATTCCAGATTTTAAATGGTTCTAGTTGTTATGAGTTAGATAGTTTATTAGTTATGAGTAATTAATTGATGAGTTAGAAATTTCAGAGTTTAGAAATTTCAAATGATTAAAATTTTTCAACTTAGAGGAATTCCAAAGTTTCTGATAATCCTATGATGACTGTAATAGGTAAATACCACGTGGCAAGTGGTAAATAATAACATATAGTGAAAAGGTACTATACAATAATAACCCCTTAACCTACGATTTACTTTTAACAGCTCCACGGTTTAACAAATCCATAGCTACCACTAAAATTTAATAGAGATTTTCGCCTTGTTTAATCATGGAATTTCGACGATTAAATTAAACTATATTTACTGTGAAATTTTAGTGGTAAGAAGAAATTACATTTGGCTCGATCATCGTACGCGGGCTATGCCCGTCTTTGTAGGTTAAGGGATTAATCAATGCAACAATGTACCATATGTTACCTTATGGTATATGATATAGAAATTTCTCAGGCATCTCAAGCTACAAAGAGATGATCCATCGATGTATGCATGTCAATACAATTGAAAGAGGCTGTAAATAGGTTTATTTAATTTGTAGTTTAACAAAAATTATTGTTATTATTATTGTTAATTTTGATATTATTAATTTTATTATTATTTATTATTTGTAATATATTAACTTTATTACAAATAATAACAAATATTTATTCTAAAGAAAATTAAGTATTGCTACAATCATAATACACGTTACACGAACATACTGAAGATATATTTTCGTACAATCCCAGTTCTCATCTTTCTGATATATGAGTGATCATTAGGAGCAGTTCTTATGAAAAGGTACGCACATTTTTTTTACATACTTACCAATTTATTTACTAGATTTATCATCCCTTTTATCTACTCCGAAAATTTTCGCCTTAAATTTATCATCTCCTTTGGTATAATTTTATAACTATGTTTTGACTTGTAAAGAGTAAGGGAATGATTAAGTGACATGGGATACTCCCAGCGGCACTATAATTTCGCAACTTTTGTACTTTATCACTAAGTTATAATTTAATATTTCCATCTTAAAAATTTCTGAAATTTCGTACTGTTAGGTTTAAAATTATAATCATTGGTAACAGAATGGGAGATATTGTATGTGACTTCCGTATATTTTCTTTTGAGTCCATTAATTTTTTTCTTTTTTAAGCTACTTACAAAAAGTGGAAGCTTATTTATTAATTTTGTACCCTATAATTTTAGTACATCAGGGAAGCTTTTAAGCTGAAAGAATGGATCGTATCGTGTATATATAGGGTGGTCCATCTTTTGGTTCTTTTTTGAACTATGAATATTTCACAGGTTATTTGTGTCAGCTGTCATGTGTCATGCATGTATAAACTGTCAAATGTATGCCATTTGTAATTATGGACTCGTTGGCAACACAACAACGGTGCATCGGCACACACTGCTCGCCAAACCGTCAACTTATTGAACCAGAAATTTCCACATCGCGTAATTTCAAGAAATTCTGATGTGAATTGGCCGCCAAGATCGTGCGATTTAACCTCAATGTATTATTTTCTTTGGGGGTTTCTGAAAAGTAAAGTGTACGCCAATGCCCCGCGCACAATGCAAAACCTCAAACATAGCATCCGGGCTGAAATTTTAGCCATGAATCCGCTCATTCTCGGAAAAGTCATCGAAAATTTTCGTGTTCGGATGATGGTATATAAGCGAAGCGGCGGTGGCCACATGTGCGATATTGTATTCCATACATAAATGGCATAGACCCACCTTCCATGTTCAATAAAGAATTTCGATTTTCATTCATAAAAAATGCGTTTTCTTTCATAATTAAAAAAAGAACCAACAGATGGACCACACTTTATATGAGGATGTGAGTTTCAAAACTTGTCTTTATGCAGATAATCAAATTTTGGGAAATCGCAAAAACCTCTGACTGCGTCCATTGATTTTCATTGTAAACCAAGATTTTTCAATGCCAGAAATGCACGATATAACTAGTTTTTTGCAGATTGTAGTGTTTTCTCGATGCATGTTCACTAATAGAATAGCTTGATAGAGAAAACTCTATGTTTTACATTTTGGATAAGCCGAGTTTTGAAACTCGCGGCCTCTATCTATATATATATATATATTATATATATAGGGTAGATATATATGAAAAAAAAAATATATGAGGTATCATGCATTTAACATAATAAAATTTCACGTATTGCATCATCATTTAAGGATATATTTTACTATCTCAATATTCCTCATTGCTTTTTAAAATTTCACATTTATTTACGTAATACAAGGCTAAATTTTACTATCTCAAATATTCCTCATCTTTTTAAATGTTATTTATATTCTCATTTTTTTATATTATAATTTTTTGTCTTTAAAACATTAATTTAATCAATTGCCCTTTTATTTTATTTTTATATAATTCTTTATTTATTTATTTATTTATTTGTATTAATTTATTCCTTTTCTTTATTTTATTTTGTATTCACTCAGTACTTATTATGTTTATTCCTATTTTTTCATTCTAGTTTAACTAAAAGTTAATCTAAGTATTTTCTTGATTTCTTCAATCATTTTTATTCCTTTTATTTATTTATTTATTTATTTTTTGACTTAAGATGGCAACTCTAAACATTATTGTTATTAATCCAGTTCCAGTTTATTAATGCAGATCCAATCTATTTTCTGTAATGTTTCCGTTATAAGCAGCTAAATTTTGTCATTTTAGGCTTAATGCCGACAAAATTGGATGAAGTAACGCATCTTCTATGAATGAACTCACAAGCTCCTCTGATGATTCTGTGAGTCATTCATAGTTTCTTATTTTACATACTGGTTTCATATGTTCATTTCTAAATCATCTTTAGAACTTTATCAATTTCTTCATATAGTTGTGATTTCAAATTTATTACTATGTATATATATATATATATATATATATATATACATTACATACTTTAGCTTTTTTATGGCTAATATGAAGATATATGTCCACATACATTATTTGTGGACTCTAGGCATTTGGGACCTGAAGATTCTGTCTAGATTCTACAAATATCCATTATTTATTCTCTGCTCATTTTATTTATTTATTTATTTTTGTTGGTCATTTGTAAAGTTTTATTAATGGTCATATATATATATATATATATATATATATATATATACAGGGTGCAATATGTTATCTATCGCCGACCTTTAATTTCTCAACCGTTGGTCGCAGACATATAGTTCCAATTACAAAAACGTTTCAAATGAGGTAAATATTCATGTTGTGGCACTATTTAAAGTCAAAAATCAATTTTATAAAAATTACGGAAACTAACTTTTTATACGGTCCCCAAGTCCCTATAGTTATATTTAGTAAAAGTTTACACATATCATAACAGATATAACACAAAAAGTTTGACATGTGTGCTACAAAAATTGACACAGTTATCAAATTTCAGAGTTTGAGATTTTTGTACATGATTTTGTCTTCCATTGAGGGATTAGTTAAAAGATGAATTAAAGTAATTCGAGATCAAAATCAAGGTGCAATGTCCTTTTTACGGCGAAACCATCTTTAGCCGGTATTGTCGGTGCTTTTGAATGTTGTTCGAACCATAAAAGTTAGTTCAAATTTTTAGATGAAATAACCCTCTTTGGTGATACCGGCTAAAGGTAGTTTCGCCGTAAAAAGGACATTGCACCCTGATTTTGATCTCGAATTACTTTAATTCATCTTTTAACTGATCCCTTAATGAAAGGAAAAATCATGTGCAAAAATCTCAATCTTTGAAATTTAATAACTGGATCAATTTTTGTAGTACATATGTCAAACTTTTTGTATTATATCTCTTATGATATGCGTAAACTTTTACTAAATATAACTATAGGGACTAGGGGACCGTATAAAAAGTTCGTTTTCGTAATTTTTATAAAATTGGTTTTTACTTTAAATAATGTCACAACATGAATATTTACCTCATTTGAAACGTTTTTGTAATTGGAACTATATGTTTACGACCAACGGTTGAGAAATTAAAGGTCGGCGATAGATAACATATTGCACGCTGTATATATATATATAATAGATTTGAAATCACAAATACATGAAGAAATTGACAAAGCCCCAAAGACGATCCAGAAATGAACACAGGAAACCAGCATGTAAAATAAGAAACTACGAATGACTCACAGAATCGTCAGAGGAGCCTGTGAGTTGATTCATAGAAGATGCGTTATTTCATCCGATTTTGTAGGCATTAAGCCTAAAATGACAAAATTTAGCTCCTTATAACGCAAACATTACAGAAAATAGACAATAAAAAGCTAACAGATCCAAAGAAAGATATGCCTCATACAGGATATTAAAAATTATTAGAGCACAATACCTGAATGACATACTAATAGTCAAAACTACTGCATATCAGCATGGAAAACAAGACTATAATACAAGAAGTTAAGACTATTTTAACATGTGATCTACAGTTGAGCATCTGAGTGAAACCCATAACTGTGCTGCCATCTGGTGCGAGAAACGTAAAATGTAAATTGAACTGCATTAATAACAATAATATTTAGTGTTGGCATCTTAAGCCCCCCCCCCCCCAAAAAAAAAAAGGAATGAAAATGATTGAAGAAATCAAGAAAAGACTTAGATTAACTTTTAGTTAAACTAGAATGAAAAAATAGGAATAAACTTAATAAGTACTGAGTGAATACAAAATAAAATAAAGAAAAGGAATAAATTAATACAAATAGATAAATAAAGAAATAAAGAATTGTATAAAAATAAATAAAAGGGCAATTGGTTAAATTAACGTTTTAAAGACAAAAAAATTGTAATATAAAAAATGAGAATATAAATAACATTTAAAAAGATGAAGAATATTTGAGATAGTAAAATTTAGCCACGTATTATGTAAATAAATGTGAAAATTTAAAAATCAATGAGGAATATTGAGATGGTAAAATATATCCTTAAATGATGATGCAATATGTGAAAATTGATTATATTAAATGCATGATACCCCGTATTTATTTTTTTATTATATATATATATATATTACGCTTTTACAGGAGCAGGTCAAATATTATAATACGTGATTATCTACTATGTGTCAAACGCTAACTATGAGTAATAGATTGCCTTTATCAGTATGAGAGAGTTGGAATACGAGAAATAAAATTTTGCTGGTCGAATGGAATTCTGACAAAATCTGGATCAATAAGCAACTAAAGTGTGTCTGTATTTTCATATTGGAGTTAGCAACCGAAAAAATCGCCAAAAAAAATTCCTGTTTCTAATCAGCTTTTTTTATTATGTTCATTTTAGTGGTTTAAATGCTAAATTCGATTGTCTTAAATTTGTGTTTAATTTTTAATTTATTGATTGGTTAATGTTTTAATTTTGTTATAGAATATAAGATAGAAACAAATGATTAGCTATTTATATTAATTTAAGTGCAAATGGATTTTTCTTACGTAATCGTCTGCATGCGAGAGAGATAGATTTGAAAAAATTCTCGCTTGGAGATTATTTTAAAAACAGTGAGAATTGAGTAAATTGCGATGTAGTTTTTAAACAAATTGCAGTTGAAAGCATATTTTTTTAACTATCTGATGGTGTAAAAAGTGAAAACGTGCGGTATTTAGAAATTAAAAAAAATTGCAATAAAAGTTAATGAAAGTAAATTTAATCGTTTGCTGTTGCCACCTTCAAAATTACGTCACGGACACGTTTGTCCTTTATAATATAGACATTGTTGATTTGTCTCACTCGTTTAAGATATCCACACACCTTCGGAGGTGATTTTTTGAAATTTTTGAAATTTTCTCTTTATACCAATTTTTTATAATGACATTTAATTTAAAGCTTTGAAAAATATGTAAATACAGGGTTATTCTAAATGATGGACCCATTTTCAAAAAATTGTATTTATTAAAGTACAAATCCAAAATGAACAATCTTTATACCAATGAAAAGAGAAAGTTTTAAAGGGTTTTTTTTTTTTTTTTTTAGACATTATAAATGTTCAATGTGTTCACCGTTTGCTTCACGGCAAACACCTACGCGATAGCCAAACTTGTCCCATACACGAGAAAGCGTATCTGCTGTTACTGAGTGCACGGCTTTCAGAGCGTTTATGGTTCAGAAGCGGCCAGTAGAGGTCGCGCGGCAATAGGCCGCGATTTCGTTTCACTGTCAGTTGTGAATGAGATGGCTACTGTGGAGCACAAGGTTTTCTGCGTTCTTGAGTTCGCAAAAAGTGAGTCGCAAATTGCAGTGCAGCGGTCACTTCGCACCAAATTCGGTATTAACGGTCGACGCATCGAACATTTATAATGCTTTAAAAAAAACTTTGATACTTCCTCTTTTCATTGGTATAAAGATTGTTCATTTTGGATTTGTAGGGTAAAGTGCTCATATTTCGTCCGCTTTCCTAATTTCGCCCCCCTTAACTTCTCCGTTTCTGCGAAATTGGCGCCACTTATGACGCAAGGCACAGAGGACGGAAGCTAAAAGCGGTCTGTATTGAAAGTTTCGTTCGCCAAGATGCATACATACATTAAAGACTCCGAATTTCCTATTTTTAGAAGACCTGAGTTCTTATTTTCGTTTTTATAGTTCGTTTGTAGAACGTTATTTACTGTACTGTAAGTATTTATTTCTTATCCATTGCATGTATTTTACGTAGGTAAGTTGATGACAGTAGCATACAGTGAATTTTAGGACGCTTAGTTCATCTTACGGGAACTGAAGCTCCGCCATATTGGGAAGTAGCGCGGTCCCAATTTCGTCCCCCTCGCAGTTCTTATTTTCGTCCAGAGGACGAAATTAGGAATGCTTTTTCATGACAATTTTTTCAATTTTTTCCTCATATTTGGGTGGCTAATGTTTCGTTATGTTATTCTTCCACGGATAATTAGTACATTTCTTTGTGCCTTACTTCAATGTAAATTAAATTACTTATTCATTTAGAAATAAATTTTGATTTTGTTATAAGTTAAGCCTCGGCGTATTGAATTTTTTGGGGGGACGAAATTGGGACCATTTTTCTTCTCTTGCATTTTTTATATACTTTTGGAGAAACATCTTTTCGCATTGTTAAAATTTTTTGAACGATATTTGCCTATGCTTCTATGTGCGTGGGTAGTTAGTCTATATAAAATCCAAATTTGGTAGGTTTTCACTGAAAATTACAGCATTTAGGGCCTAAAAGTGACTGGGGGAACGAAATAGGGCACTTTACCCTACTTTAATAAATACAATTTTTTTGAAAATGGGTCCATCATTTAGAATAACCCTGTATTTTAGCAATTACACAGAACATAGAAAATTATTACACAGAAATAATTTTTTTAAAGTGAAAAACAGTCAAAATTACGCGAAAAATTGACATTTTCGCAAAACATGATAGCTCAAAAACAAACCAATGTATTGGCATTTTGTAAATTGCGAAATAAAGAGAATAACTTTCTCTAGGACGTTATTCGCATTATAATAGCATCTATATCTCAGATGCTGTAGATGCTGAGAAGGGAATAGCGTATAGTTTAATAATATTACACAGTACGTAAACATTATTTCCTCGTATAACTTAGTGTTAGGCAAGATTCTATATCCTAGCCTATAATTATAAATAATATTACTAGATAGTAATATTATAGTAATATTACTATCTAGTAATATTATTATCCATTAATAGTGACATTACTAGACAAATTAAGAGAAAAATAACCCTTTGTAATCAAAAAGTACTTTAACTTGACACTAATTCCACGAAGAAAATTTGTTTAATTATTCCTGACTGGAGCATTTCGAATACAAATGCCACTGAAATTACGAAACAACTACATCTAGTCACTTTACTATCATTGTAAGTGAAACGATAAAAAATTAAATTAACTCACGTGTTAATGGATGTCTTGGGATTATATCTTTTATTGTGTCATAAAATTCAGACATAAAAGCATTTCCACTTGTCATAAAATACCGAACCGGGAAATCTCCGAATAAAAATAATTACTTAAGCGATCAAAGCCTTCGACAAATTCTACAATTTTAACAAAATATTCATTCTGTTTTTCAATGAATTGCTCTACTTAAAACTATTCTAAATGCATCCAAAACGGTTTCAAGAGTCATAACTAATCGGCATAAATTACTTTTCTAATTAGAATCATGGATTTTAAGGAATGAATTATTTAACTACCATATCTATTTTTAAAATTTTAATTCCACTGGTTAATGTTTGTACAGTTTGAACAGACGACTGAATTTCTCTGAACTTGCATGCATTCGCAATCTGCCGCGCCTTCTAATGGATCTTTAGGGAATTAAGTTCATCCCTGTTTGTGTTGCCAGAGGCACGTTCGCATTTATCGTCTGCCAGCAAAGTTTCTTCATCTGTACTAGTATCTTCCATTTTGTGTCGTTTTAAATATTTAGTAAGGAAGAATAATTATTTGAAACATACTGGAATAGGAGATGTTTTTCTGTTATTTCATTTAATTTTTAATGAAATTGTTTTAAAAGTTTAAGCTTTTATATTAATGAAGTTTTGTTTTTTTATTTATTTTCAGAAAATTAATTTGATTGCCTAAGCTTGCACTATTTTTCCTCATTATGAAGAGAAGAGTTATAATTTAAATTTGTTAAAAAAAAAAAATTGTTACCGAAAAGTTATAGGGCAACTCAAATTGTAGAAACGGCATTTTAAATGTATATTTATTTAGTTTGGTTAATTCGCCAGAGATTTTTTTTTTTTTTTTTTTTTTTTTGGTCAAGGGGGAAAATTTGTAACCATAAAACTTGTTTACAAAAACTGCAAAGATTTCTAGAAAAATTATCAAATAATAAAACTGAACTGTAATAATAAATATTCAGAATCCCTACAGTTTTCTGTGTAGATATTCTCAAAAGAGAGAAGTTTGGAGAAAAATTATCTAAACATTTTGCCACATTTTACAGCTTGCCATAATTATATAATTTTAATTACACCTTTTTTTTTCTTTAACCTGAAACTTAACATTTAAAAACATACTTCTAAAGCAAATTAAAATTTCCTTATTTCAGACTCATAAACGCAGTGAAAAACATGAAAATTATGAATTCAGCAGGGAAGGTTTATAATAAACGATAAAGTACAGTAATATTCTTCTAAAACAAATAAACTTGCTGCAATTATAAATTTTGCAATTATTCACTTGATGACTAAAACGCATATGCAGACAAATTTACGAAACAAAGTTAAAATTATTTTTCAATAACGTTTTTACTTTCTTCAAGTTTGGAAAATTGTAATATTTTTAAACACTCGTCAAAATGTAAATTTTCATGAACGCTTAAAGTATTTGAATTCTTTTTGTGAGACCCTGTATAAAAAAATAATGCTAATTTTTATGAAAGTTTTGAATTACAGAGACAGACAATTTAAAGCCCTATACACTTTTAACTGTCTACCCAAAGCCGGGTTAACTTTCCTAATGCAAACCATTAGTCTTGAAGTCTAGTTTAAGAATATGTGGTAAATTGATAACTTGAGTAAGCATTTTTTTTTTCACGTAAAACCGTGTTGGCAAAGTTAACTAGGAAACGGGGCAACTTTGTCAACTTTCTAAAAACCAGTGAAAACAACAACAGGGACATTCTCACAATCTTTTGACTTTCGGGAATAAAAATATGGTGAAATTAAACTTGCTAAAATAACATTTTAATCTGATAAACGAATGCCTTAATGATTCAAAATAAATAAAAAATGGTCAGCAGCGAAATTTTTTTTATTTAACTGAGGTTTAAGTTAAACTTGCGAGTTTAATTTTCCTTACCATTTTACCACTACAACTTTTTTATTTTCTTCTAAATTTTTACTTATAATGAATAGTACCCACAGAACATTCAAATAAGAAATAATAAAAATGTAGTACTTTTAATACGGAATTTTTGTATAACATTGTCTTAAAGAAGTGTCAAAGAAGGGCGGTAAGGAAAATTACCACCTCGGGGACGGTAAGACTACCAATAAAGCCACGATCTTGAAAATGATATTTAAAAGCTGATTTAAATTCTGCAGTAAATTTCCTGTCAAAGAATTTTAGACATTCTTTCTTTAGCATACTTCTACATGAGAAAAAACTTGAAAAAAATTCTGTGGCTGCATCTGAAGTGATTTTCTTTATAAGTTTAGCAAGAGGGACGGCAAGGATGAAAAACCCAGGGGCAGAGTTCAAAAAATAATATCAACCGTAAAAATGTGTACAGGTTAATTGTTTGCTAGATATTTATATAAAACAATTGCCCCAGTTTCGGAAAAAAAAATTACATCGAATTACTTTTATTGAAGCAATTTTATACAGACAGCTCAAAATTTAAAAATCAGCATCAGGGACACGGGACGGTATAGGAGTTTTCCTGGTATTTGGACCCCCAACATCGTCCAAAACTTATTTATCTCGTTAATATTGTTATGCAAACATGCAATGGGATGTTCCCCTGTATATGAAATTTAAAAAAAAAAAAAAAAAAAAAAAAAAAAAAAAAAACACAAAAAAATGCATTAAAATAAAAATTATTATTCATTGACATAAAAGTCAAAAGATCGTGAGAATGCCCCAACAACAACAAAAAACACTGGGAAATTGAATTTTATAATACAGTTAATGTATTTAAATTATGACCTATACATTTCAATGAAAAAAAAAAGAAATAGAAGTGCAGTTAGAAAGAATTCGAACATTCTTCTCAGAAAATGAAATTTTCCCTCTATTTTCTATGTAAGGAGGTTCAACAATGTATACAACATCGGCTACGCTGACGGACGCCTCATCGGAAACACTAACAAAGTGGAAACTAAAGCAGCGGAGTCGGTGGGAAAAATGGACGACTCCGCGACTCCGGGAATTTTAATAGATCCGATTCCGACTCCGACTCTTTCGCTCAAAAATACGCCTGACTCCGACTCCAGCTCCTCACCTCTGCTTGTAAAATAGACAACTCCGACCCCGGGAATTTTCACAGATCCAACTCAGACTCCGACTCCGCAGCCCTGGTGGAAACTCCACATATTGTCTTTCGTTCGAAAGTATGACACGTCAAACTCACCATCCCCGTAATGGACCTTATGCAGGCGACCTGAGGTCGAGGCTAAAATTCGTCTGCTGGCGGTATTTACTGGCGGTGTTTAGCATAGCAGTCTATGGAGTGTGAGTTATTAATGCTTGTTTGTTAAAAATACCGCAAAAAAATTCTTTGATGCAGCAGGATATACTTAATATATTGTAATCTAAATTCAAAATGTTGTTCTGTATGCGAGAAAATTCCTTAAGTTTGCAAATTTTCAGTTAAAATGTATGCACTCAACCTGGGTCAAGGCTAAAGTCGTCTGCTAGCGGTGTTTGCGCCTGCGCATACTGGTATTCTGCCGGTGCGGTAACTAGAATAACAGATCATCATACCGCCAGCTCTGGCGTCTGACGTCACCTGAATAGAGTCCATAATGGGTGATTTTTGCAGGATAATATTTGTCAATTTTTCGCCAAGAACTTAACGTTCACAAACATCCAAACCTTCAATTGTATGAAGTTCTTACCATCTTGGCCTAACTTGATGTCTTCAGTCATTGATGATTGAGCATCATCTTGAGGAACAATGCCCTGCACTAACTCTTCTCTGGGTTCTTCAGGTTGCTCGTGTTCTGCATCTTGTTTGAGTTCTTCTTCTTCTGGTACTATACCTTGCTCGGATTCTGATGATTCAGATGTGCCATGAAATGGAAACGTGCCAAAAAAAATTGTAATAATAATAATAATAATTGAAAAAACTCCGATTTAAAGAAAAGTATGAAAGAATCTAGGGAAATGACAAAATACTACACTGTAAAAAAAAAAAAAAAAAAAAAACGGATTAAAATACGGAGATTCTACTGGCAATCTAGACGCCAGTACTATTTTCGTTTTTTTACGGAAAATTTTCCCCCATACATTACAGAAAAATTTCGTTTTTTAACCAGAAAAAGTTGTCTCAATCTTTCCAAGATTTCTGGTGCAACTTTGCCAACTAATATTATGAACCATAAAAATAACATTAGATCGAGTTCCAAAAGCGATTCCGGAAATCTTATTATATACTCTATCAGGCAAAATAAGCAGCTTTTACTTACGTTCGGATAAAAAAAGGTGAAACGGAGCACTTTTTTAGACGTCCAAAATCACCTGTTTCGCAGTTACACAATATGTTTACTGATAACGGCCATAAAACAACTGATAAGACAAAAAACGCAGAGAAATAGTGTAATAAAACGTCTTCTTCGTGAAATAAAAACACTAGAACCTATTTTAATAGGATCTGGAAATTCCCAGAGGGCCAAACAACATATTTTTCCAAAAAGTGGCAAAGTTGTCCCGGTTGACAGTAAGAAAGTTTCAACAGGAATATAACTATTGAAAGACTAAATAAAATAAATAAAGGAAGAAAGACTTGAATACAGTTTAAAATACTAAAACCATTAAAAGTACATTTAGTAGAAGTTTCTCCAAGTAACAGCAAGGCCTCATCAGTACAATTTAATCGTTGTAAAACAAACAGCAGAACAAATCAAATAAAGTTAAAGTTAATTTTTTCAGAAACAAACAATATTCACCAGGAATGGAACAGGCTTCATTCAATGTCGGCGATCGTAATTGAGTAAACCAGCCTTCTAGGACCATTGAATGAAGCCTGTTTCATTCCTGGCGAATATTGTTCGTTTCTGAAAAAATAACTACAACTTTAACTGTGCTTGATTTGTTCTGTTTGTTTTACAATAGTTAAATTGTGCTGATGAGGCCTTGCGGTTGTTTGGCGAAACGTCAACTAAATGTATTTTTAATGTTTTTATTATTTTAACCTTTTCATAAATTTTATTTTAAACTGTATTCAAGTCTGTCTTACTTTATTTATTTTGTTTAATCTTTTAAAAGTTTCAAATTCAGACATTAAATGTATGTACATTGCAAAGGAGTATAACTAGTTAGGATAACTCTAGGATAGATGGATAGTTTTTAAAGATTGAAATAAAAATTCTTAGAATGCAAATACAAGGAATATTGATGCATATTTGAAATTCTTATACATGTACGCATAATATTTTATGCAAAAGGTAATTAAATGTTGAAAACAAAAAGTGTTAAACAAAATTGAAATTTAAAGGGCAGATGGCCATCTGTCCTGAAAGCCGAGGAGAGATGGCCATCCAATAAAAGAAAGAAAAAGTTAATTTAAATAGGAAAAAAAATAACACATTTCATATAGTTAATAATGAAAAACATGTAGCAACAATTTGTAAAGATGCAGTTATATGATGGAAAATGAGTGAATAAAACCCGAGTAAACAAAATTTGAAGTATAATTTCAATACTTCACTTTTTGTAAAATCTTACCACATGTTTGGTAAAGGTCTTGATAATTTGTACACGTTTCATAGAACCCACTCAATTACCTTATGCATTGTATCCAAACATATTTTTTGGATGTGATTATTATATTGCTTTGCACAACCAACACAGTGATCCTAATCCAATTTTATTTACTCGGAATCTGTAGAATCTGTTAATTTAAATGTATTTCGTTTTCTTCGCTACTGGAATTGTCGAGTTCTTTTGTTTGTTTTTTTCTCGCGTTAATTGTGGATTTATTACGTTAATTTAGTTTATTTATCAGCTTTATCAGTTTCTGTTATGAAAGTTTCCAACATTTTTCAGTATTTTCTGAAGCAAATAAAAGGTTAGGTCCTATTGTATTATTATTATTATTAAAATATTTATATTAGTTACAATTTAAATAATTATATCAATTAATATATTTATAAACGTAAACGTTATATATTTATTTTAAATTAAATTATATGTAGTTAAAATCATCACTAAGTATAATATTGAAATACTGATTAAAGAGAGCCATCTCTCCTTGATTTCATGTGGCCATCTGTCCTGAAATTGAAGGACTGATGATCGTCCAATTTAAAACATCAATAGCCATTGTACGTCTTTGTTTTAGTCTTAGAAGTAAAGATTAGATTATATACGTGCCTTAAAAGTCCATTTAGTAAAAAATATATATAACGTACGTACTGAAAAACATTCAGATACCTAAGTCACAAAAAAAATTCAACCACCTATTTAATTTACATTAAAATTACACTTATTTTTTATAATCGAAAAACACAACAGCACATCGCAATAAATAAACTCATTGAACTATTTCATACGAACAATGTTTATATTGCAACCTATGATCAAGTTTTGGAGATATTTAGACTGGCCATCTATCCTAAAGTTACCCTATACATATTACTTTCTTCTATCTTCAATTGAAGAAAGTATTGTAATCGAAATTTTTTTCAACTTCCGGTTTTCGACGGATTTACACGTTTTAGGGGTCAGAGATCCCAAAAAACATAATTATAGAAAATGTCCGTCTGTCCGTCTGTCTGTCGCCATTGTACCATCAAAAAGTGTATGAAGTTATGCATAGAATTCAACCAATTTTTTTTTAAGTTTTTGGCTATGGCAAGCAGATCCTCCCTGAATTTGGAAAAAATCGCCGGTAAGGGGCGCTGTAATAGCGACTTTTGTGCGATTTTGAATATTGTACCATCCAAAAGTGTATGAAGTTATGCCCAGAATTGAACCAAATTTTTACTTTAGTTTCTGGATATAGCAAGTAGGTCCTCCCTAAATTTGGAAAAAAATCGCCGGTAGGTGGCGCTGTAACAACGATTTTTGTGCGATTTTGAGTATTGTACCATCCAAAAGTGTTTGGAGTTATGCATAGAATTGAACCAAATTTTTATTTTAAGTTTTTGGCTATGGCAAGCAGATCCTCCCTGAATTTGGAAAAAAATCGCCGGTAGGGAGCACTGTAATAGCGATTTTTGTGCGATTTTGAATATTGTACCATCGAAAAGTGTATGAAGCTATGCATAGAATTGAACCAATTTTTTTTTAAGTTTTTGGCTATGGCAAGCAGATCCTCCCTGAATTTGGAAAAAAATCGCCGGTAGGGGGCGCTGTAATGGCGACTTTTGTGCGATTTTGAATATTGTACCATCCAAAAGTGTATGAAGTTATGCCCAGAATTGAACCAAATTTTTATTTTAGTTTCTGGATATAGCAAGTAGGTCCTCCCTGAATTTGGAAAAAAATCGCCGGTAGGTGGCGCTGTAACAACGATTTTTGTGCGATTTTGAGTATTGTACCATCCAAAAGTGTTTGAAGTTATGCATAGAATTGAACCAAATTTTTATTTTAAGTTTTTGGCTATGGCAAGCAGATCCTCCCTGAATTTGGAAAAAAATCGCCGGTAGGGGGCACTGTAATAGCGATTTTTGTGCGATTTTGAATATTGTACCACCGAAAAGTGTATGAAGCTATGCATAGAATTGAACCAAAAATTTTTTTTAAGTTCTTGGCTATGACAAGCAGGTCCTTTCTTAATTTGGAAAAAAATCGCCGGTAGGGGGTGCTGTAATAGCGATTTTTGTGCGATTTTGAATATTATACCATCGAAAAGTGTATGAAGTTATGCTAGAACCAAAAAAATTTTTAATGTTCTTGGCTATGTCAAGCAGGTCCTTCCTTATTTTGGAAAAAAATTCGCCGTTAGGGGGCGCTGTAATAGCAATCTTTGTGCCATTTTGAATATTGTACCATCGAAAAGTGTATGAAGTTATGCATAGAACTGAACTAAATTTTTTGTGCTTGTTTTTGGTCATGGTACGAAGGTCCTCCTTGAATTTAGAAAAATTCCTCCGGAAGGAGGCGCTATAATTGCGATGTCTGTACAATTTTCATTATTGTACCATCGAAAAGTGTATGAAGTTATGCATAGAATTGAACCAAATTTTTTGTGCATGTTTCTGGCTGTGGCAAGCAAGTTCTCCCTGAATTTGAAAAAAATCTGCCGGAAGGTGGCGCTGTAATAGCAATGTCTGTGCCATTTCCATTATTGTACCATCGAAAACTGTATAAAATTATGCATAGAATTGAACCAAATTTGTTGTGTATGTGTAAGGCTATGGTCGGTAGGTCCTCCCTGAACTTGAAAGAATTCCGCCAGAAGGGGGCGCTATAATTGCGATGTCTGCGCCATTTTTATTATCGTACCATCAATAAGTGTATGAAGTTATGCATAGAATTGAACCAAATATTTTGTGTATGTTTCTTGCTATGGCAAGCAAGTCCTTCCTGAATTTGAAAAAATCTGCCGGAAGGGGGCGATATAATAGCGATGTTTGTGCCATTTTCTTTATTGTATCATTGAAAAGTGTATAAAATTATGCATAAAATTGAACCAAATTTTTTGTGCATAATTTTCTATATGGCCAACAGATCCACTTTGAATTTGGAAATATTGCACGGTAAAGGGGCTCTGTGATAGCGATTTTTGCATACTTTTCTTGATTTTTCGTAGTTCTATTGTCAATCGGTGGCTCGCGCAGCAGCGGGAACTCGCTTCCTGCTAAGCCGGCTATTCGCAAACAGCTGATAACAACAGAATAAGGAAAAACTATCAATTTCAACAAATATCTTGATATAGATTAATTCGTTTTTAGTCCGTTTAATTGACTGAAGCAGAAATTTAAGAAGAAAATGAAAGTTGGTATAGCATTAAACTAATAATATTGAAGTATTAACATGTGTAATTACTTTTTAAAATATTAATATGTATAAGATAGAAGAAAGTTTTGGGATTGGCACATCCAACTAGTTTTTAATTATAAAGAGTAAATTTGTAAGTTTTTTTTTTAAGATTGTATGAGTGACGACTGTGTGGATAAATCTCATTTTTCGAAATACATTTCTAAAAATATTTTTCTCACTTTTTAAATGAGTGACATTAAACTGTCATTTGAATGGTAACATTCCAGGTAAATTCGAGATATATCTAAATAAACTAATTAAATTTAAAAAATCAAAAAACCCAACTGCGCAAAAACAGAACTAATTAATTATTTCTCATCAATATCAATTATATTACTTACCTATTTTTTTATTTACTTTTATTGATGACTTTTAAGTTGTGTTTAATTGTTAGTTCCTATCTATAAACACTGTTTTGATGAGGTCTATAGATATCTATGATGGTTAGAGTTGCAGTAAAGCTAGAGATCCTACTTACACAACTTTCAGGTTGTGTAATATTTTAACGGAGCATCTGACTGTAAAATAGTCAATGAAACGTCGTCATTTTGAAAGACCTATCCAATGACATGCCACTCAATAGGGTGCGTAAAATTTTTTTCGTCTCTACCGCCATTTTGAATTTATAAAAACAAACCTAGCCTATAACCATCGGGTCGTTAAGACGAATTGATAGAGACCTCATTCATTAAAATCGATCCAGCCGTTGGGATGTTTCGAGGGTATAAAGAAATCCACATACCCAGATACGCGTGAAACACATAACCCTTCTTTTTAGCCGAGTAATAATAACATATAATTTATCCTCTGCGGAAACTGCAGAATGCTGGAAATGTATGTTGATTTTTTTTTTTTTCAAAAAGTTATCTACCATTTACCATTACTGAATTTCCAAATATGCAAAGGCTTGGAAAATCGCCAGTTTAACTGGGGATAATTTTCTTTTTCTTGGTACTTCAAAACATATGGAATTTTCATCTGGGATTCATGTTTTCTTTCTCTCTCTCTTTTTTTTTTTCCGTATACAAGTGTTGTTATAGTTTCGTGTTCCAACTGAAAAGTTCAAAATTTAGCGATTAAAACTATAGATTTGCAATAATATTATTTTATGAAAGTCATTTTTAGTTTATGTTTTAAAATATGTAAAAAAAAAAAAAAAAGGATTAAAAAAAAAAAAGCAATTTAACAAATTACAACGACCATTTGGAAAATGATTTTTTCAAAGACTAAGATTTAAGACATAAAAAATCGCACGGTGTTGATCATACATCACGTACGCCATCAATTAAACATTAATAGTGTTATTACACGTACAAATTGAAAGCAACAAAAATCGCCTGCGAATCGTCAGATTTCCTGAAACTTACGTATTATCCAAGCATTTCATTTGCTGTTCGGGAAAAGGCTTTTCCATCGTCAGATTTCCAAGAAATCTGACGACCCATTTTAAATAAAATTTCATTCTTAAACTTCTAAACATCCCACAATATTACTTTTTACACCGTCGTATATAGAGAAAAAAACGTACTTTTAAATGCAATTTGTTTGAAAGCTGTATCTCAATTTGTTTCTGAGTTATTAATATTTTTTTTGTAGTTTTTATTACATTTTGTCATAGTGGCAACCGTAGTATCCATCTCTGTTGGAAGTAAAGGGAAATACAAATTACTGTACAGACTAATCAGAAAACGAATAAAATGCGGATTAAACCAATAAAAAGCTTCAGATGTGCTTTTGATTTCCTACCCTGACGAGGACAATAACCATTTTTCCAAATGGTTAATAAATATATGTATTATATGTTTGGCGTATACATTATATATATTTATATGTATACAGTAAAATCTCTAAATATGGGACATCTCGGAACTGTGGGATTTGTCCGCTATTCAGAGGTAAAAATATATAAATTATACATGTATTTGAATTTAAAAAATGTTCACTAAATAGCCGAAAACCGATCTGAATCCGACACACTTCAAGTCGAATCCGAATTAATAAAAATAAGTCGAAAATTGTACGCCAAACGTGGCAAATGGGCTGCGTTCGTACTATAGCTAGTTTTATAAATATTCAGATGTTGGTGCGATAACTGTTGCACTTTTATGCAAAAATGCACGAATACAAAATTTATTACGATTCTGTATATTAAGTTCAGTAATACGGAAATAATAAGACTCCATCTTAAATAGTATGTAATCACCATGACAACCTAGAATTAAGACCTATCAAGGGATATCATTGAATTAATTACGTACGAAAGGATTTAATAGGATGAAGAAAACTTTTATTAATTATCATTTTAAGTTTGATTCGATTTTCATAAAACTTTAAGGTGGTATTTATTTATATAATTACGAACACACCTGAAAAATTAATTCATATTTTAATACAATTAAATAAAAATAGTCTAAAAATATATCTCTAATATCAATTTTATGTTTTATGCTTAAAATTAAACATATACAGGATGATTCAAAAGGTCATGTTCAAACGGCACGTGCCAGTGTGTTAGGACATTAGGAGCAAGAATTACATAGGAACTGGGGGGGTCGAAAACGCGATCGTGACGGTGTAATTGCATCATGACGGTGATGCAAAGAAAATATAATAAACGGTGTAAAAATGACTTTATTTTACAAAAAACGTAATCGAAGTACAACATACAAATGAAAAATGTTACAACTTATAACAAGTGCTCAAAATGTGCCCATTAGCCGTGATGCATGCTTCACATCGGCGCCGCATGGAATCGCGAACACGTTCCAATCGGTCCTGTACGTTGCCATCGAAATACTCAAGGCCTGAGGACACGAGATGTGACGTCATCACTAATCGGCCGACTTCTCACTAGTGTTGCAATTCACAACGAAAAATTTTGATTAGCAATTTTATTTTATTTGTGAAATATCTATCATCGTATAAAATAATACTAACTATTCAAACTTACTGGTGAGAATTCGGAATCCCTAAATAAAAATTCAACCAGATACGGAATGCCACAGTGTTGCCGCATCGGGTTGATTTTTTATTGGGGGATTCCAAATTCTCACCAGCAAGTTTAAATATTATTGTTTTATATGATGATAGATATTCCACAAATAAAATAAAAGAAAATTGCTACTCAAAATTTTCCGGTGTGAATTCCAAATTCCAACTCTAGTGAGAAGTCGGTCGATTAGAGATGACGTCACATCTCGTGTCCTCAGGCTTTGAGTATTTCGATGGCAACGCCCTGTATCGTGGACACTGCAATCTCTGGGCTTAAACCCCTGGATCTTTACCACCGGGGATATCTTACGTCTCTGGTGCGCGAAACACCCGTTCCATCGGTCGTAGACCTCATGGCACGGATCGTTGAAGCGTTTGCACGTGTCTCGGAGACTCCTGGTCAACTGGGAAGTGTTCGCGATTACACGCAGCACCGATGTGAAGTATGAATCACGTCTAATGGGGCACATTTTGAGCACCTGTTATGAGTTGTAACATTTTTCATTTCTATTTTTTACTTCGATCAAGTTTTTTGTAAAATAAAGGAATTTTTATACCGTTTGTTATCTTTTCTTTGCGCCACGGTCACAACGCAATTTCACCACCAGGATCGCGTTTCCGACCCCCAGTTTCTATGTAATTCTGGCTCCTCATGACGTAACACACCCACTCGTGCCGTATGGGCATGACCCTTTGAACCACCCTGTATAACTCATAAATGTTCAAATATGTAGTTATTTTCCCTGAAAAAATAATTTAGAATTTTTTGAAAACTCGGGTCTACCTGACTCCCATCCTCAAATCCCAACTCGAAATCGAGCCGAACCCGAAACATTTAAAGTCAACCAAAACCGATCCCGACCCATAAATAAATAAAAAATAAATCGTAATAACCGGGCCCGAACCGGGTGTTGGGATGTGTTCGGGTAAAATGAGATTCTCCAAATTACATCAAATTGCACTTTTACGGAACAAGATGATAAACCGGGCTTCCCGGGTTACGGAATATAGGTGAAAACTGTTTTTTTTTTATTTCATAACTCCAATATATATATTTTTTACATTTAATATAGATTTTTAGAATGGCAACTAACAATACCAAAAATCATATTTATATGAAAACTAGCAATAATGCGTTCAAATAAAGTTTTGAAATTTATTAAAAGAGATAGTTTCGTATTGGTCTTGCGCTTGGAGTTAACAGGCGAAGAAATTGCCAAAGATCTCTATTTACAATCAGTCTTTTTGATTCTGTTCATTTTAGTGGTTTAAGCTCGCTTAGTTCGATTACATGTTTTAATTTCGTTAAGTTCAAAACAAATGTTGAATGAACTATATAGGATAAATCTAGGATAGATTGCCATAGAGGAGAGATGGTCAGTCTAAATATTTCTAAAACTTGATCATAGATTGGAACATAAACTTGTTCATAGAAAATAGTTCAATGAGTTTATTTATTGCAACGTGCAGTTGTGTTTTTCAATTATAAAAAGTAAGTGTAATTTTAATGTTATTTAATTTAGTGGTTGAATATTTTTTTTTGACTTAGGTATCTGAATGTTTTGCAGTACGTACGTTATATATATTTTTTACTATATGGACTTTTAAGGCACGTATATAATCTAATCTTTGCTTCTAAGCCTAAAACAAAGACGTACAATGGCGATTGTTGCTTTAAATTGGGCGACCATCAGTCCTTCAATTTCAGGAGAGATGGCCACCTTTAATCAATATTTCAAAATTATACGGAAGTGATGATTTTAACTAAATATAATTAAATTTAAACTAAATATATAACGTTTATGTTTATAAATATATTAATTGATATAATTATTTAAATTTTAACTACTATAAATATTTTGATAATAATAATAATAATAATAATATAATAAGGCCTAACGATTTATTTGTTTCTGAAAATTCTGAAAAACGTCGAAATACTTCCTAACAGAAACTGATAAAGTTGATAAATAAACTAAATTATCGTAACAAACCTAAAATTAAGGCAAAAAAAAAAAAACAATACTTCCAGTAGCGAAGAAAACGAGATACATTTAAAATTATCAGATTCTACAGAATCCGAGTAAATAGAATTGCATTAGGATCACTATGTTGATTGTGCAAAACAATATAATATCACATCCAAAAAAGGATGTCTGAATACAATGCATAAGGTACATGAAGTGTTTCCATGAAACGTGTACAAATTATCAAGACCTTTGCCAAACATGTGGTAAGATTTTACGAAAAGAAAAGTATTGAAATTATACTTCAAATTTTGTTTATTCGAGCTTTATTCACTCAAGTTTCATCATAATAACTCCATCTTTACAAATTGCTATATGTTTTTCGTGATTAACTATATGAAATTTGTTATTTTTTTGCTATTTAACTCCACTTTTTCTTTCTTGTATTGAATGGCCATCTCTCCTCGGCTTGAAGGAGAGATGGCCATCTGCCATTTGAATTTCGATTTTGTTTAACACTTTTTGTTTTCAAAATTTAATTATTTTTTGCAGAAAATATGATGAGTATGTGTATAAGAATTTTAAATATGCATAAATATTTCTTGTATTTGCATTCTAAGAATATTTATTTCAATCTTTATAAACTATGGCCATCTATACTAGAGTTACCCTATATTAATTTAAGAGCAAACGAATTTATCTTTCGTAATCGTCTGCACACGACAGAGATTTCTTTTAAAAAATAAATAAATTAATTAATTAATAAAAAATCATGCTTTAAAATTTTTTAAAAAGCGTAAAATTAAGTAAATTGGGGTGCAGTTTTTATATAAATTGTGATATAGTTTTCAAACAAATTGCATTTGAAAGTACATTTTTTTCCGTATTCGACGGTGTAAAAATTGAATATGTGCGATGTTTATCAATTTAAAAGCTTGCAGTAAAAGCGAAATTTAATCGTCTGCTGTTTCCAACATCAGAATGACGTCAGCGTTACGGACGTAGACATTTTTCCTTCATAATATAGATATCATTGAATAAAATGTTTTACATTCAGACAAAGATATCGCAAGATTACATATAAAAATTTTCTTTTCCTAAAATATATGAGCATTCATCAGAATAAAAATGGATTCTGAGTTTCAGCTCAGTATTTGTCATGATCATAAATTCAAATTTGATGCCATTTCATAGTTCTCTAATTTTAGTATGAAGTTTGTTTCACCGAGATTATAAGAAATATGCGTAATTCATGTGGATTCTGCTGGTGATATGTGAATGAGATTAACTTGAATAATGTTCTTCGGTATCTAGTTTACTTTTCAGTAAAATATTGGCACGAATGCTGTACATATATCTCTTTCTTAACTAGTAAAATGACATCGTCTTCTGTTTATTTAATATTTATATTTGAATTGCGATGGAATATAAGACAAAATTTTGGCATTAGATAATAGTTTTATTTATTGAACTCTATTGTTTTAATAAGATAATTATGTTTTTTCTATATATTTATTCCTGTATACATTTTATCAGCTGAATGTGTTTTTTTTTTTTTTTTTTTTTTTTTAATATATAAAATTTTCAGTATGTTGACTGCCCTCTAATAATAATAACTACAAATAGTAGACATTATTTCCATTCGATTGTCAATACAAAGTAGGACAAAATTTTGGCATAGGATAATATTTCTATCTTATTGAACTTTATGTTTCTTTATATTTTTATTTGTATATATTTATATTTGTAGTATCTTTATGTTTTTAATGGGAAAATTGTGCACTGTTTAAAATTTGCAGCATTCTGGTAGGTCATTTGACCGTTTTTTTCCGAAAACGGTTACACAACCGTAATTTTAACACTATTCTGACCATATTATTGGCCATTTTATGGTCAGAATATAGTTAAATTATGGTTATGAGACCGTTTTTTCAAAAAACGGTCGAATGACCTGCCAGAATACTGCAAAATGTTTAGCAGTGTGTTTTTCCCTTATACTTATTTTACATTTTTATTATCTGAATGAGTTTTTTTATGAAATTTTGAATAGGTAGACGACGCTCAAATAATAATTTATGCATAGCATTAAACAGTAGACATTATTGCCATTCGATTAGTAAATACACTATAAGACAAAATTTTGGTATAAGATTATATTTCCATCTTATTGAACTCATTTTTTTACGAGATAATTATGTTTTTCTTTATACTATAATTATCTTTTATTTAATTTTTATCAACTGAGTGTGGTTTTTAATGAATTTACAATATGTAGGAGGTCCTCAAATGATAATTGTTCCATAGCATTAAATAGTAGACATTATTTTGGCATTTTGGTATGCTAAGGAGAAATTAATTGGATTTGTGATAAAAGAAGACGTAATTATCCATTAAAGTTAAATTAGGTTATATTTTACATCATAAAGTATACAGAGTGTTTAGGAACTCCACATATAAGCATCCAGGGTAAGTAAAGCACACTGTAACAAGTGATTTGGTATGGGAATTCACCTGTATAGCTAGCATAGTCGCAGTGACGTCAATTGATGGCAGTGCAAGTCACCGAGGCTAACAAAAAAGGCATGTGTCACTTTTCCAGACCGCTGAAGTCACGTGATGTTCGAATCCACTAATACAGGCGTACGAAACTTGTATCACGTGACTCTGATAGTCCAATGCGAAAGGTATTGCGACAGTCTGTCTTTTTCGTTAGCGTCGAAATCATTTTGCTCGTATCACATGTGACCACAATGCCACCATTCAGTGAAGCCACACTGTGACTAAAATGTGAACTTCTTCGAGGATTTAAAACAAATACAAAACCACTTCAAAACTTGTCACAATCCATTTACTCAGGGCATTTCAGTCAAATCAAAATCTACATTTTTTTGTTCATAACATTAAGAACAATGGAGATATTTTAAAGAAATATGTAGGAGACTTATCTTTCTTTGTGTAACATATAAAGACATCATAACGAGTGATGGAAATGGTCACCATCCGCTTCCAAACAGTTCTGAACTAGATTCGCCATGTTTCCAATTGTTCAAATTACATATGGTGTCACTGGTCAAATTACAGTATTATTCCAAATTTTCACAGTATCATCGCGTTTTGCACAAAACAGTGAAATGAAATGAAATCACCTACTAATGTAGAAAAAGCTGCGAAGTATAGGATTTATTTTTTCACGAGGGAAAATGTTTAATACAAATTCGTATTTAATATTACAGACGTTGAATATTATATAAGAGATTAGAGTAAAATGAGTACAAAATCAGTTTTTACAATTCTAGTTCAGTATCACAACATTTCTTACATTAAAAAAAAAAGTGGAGCTATTTATGCACCCAAGAAAGTTCCTGAACCATTTACTTAAAACAAGACTATGCGTCAAGTCAAACTGCGATAAGTAAATTATTCCAAAATTCTTTTAACATCTTTTAATTTATAATAAAAAGTAAAGATAGTAATTAGAAATTTCACGAAAAAGTAAAGTGGTGTGTAGCACATCGAGAAATCTTTTGAATAACACTAGTAATAAACTTCGGTTGGAGCAATATGTGTACGAAAATGTGATCACAATGTGAATTATAATAGTATACAAATACAAAACAGTGTAAGGCTGCTGAATTTAAACAACGAAAAAACTTTTGTTATATTTAAAGTTATGAACAAAAATATGAGTTTGAATGGAACTGCGACGCCCTCTATTTTTGACAGAGTAAATGGATTGGGTCCCTAGTTTCCAATACTAATTGCTGTTGTTGTTGTGTACTCTATTTCCCCTCAAAACTTTTACTCGGAGTGTATGTTACACTGTTTTTAATTTCTTTTTTAAAATTATTTATACTAAAATATGGTTGAAAATTACGTACACTAGTATGACGGCCCCTCCCATTCACCCCCAAACTGGCAGAAGACTCTTTATCATTTATACTGCAAAACTTGGTATTTTTCATTAATGAAACTTCATGTCAAACAGTTCGGAATTTTTGTATTTCCACTGTGAATTGTTGAAAGTGTTTAGGTATTTTTTAAATTTTTAATGTCTTAATTATGCATACATTCAGAGTAATTTAAATAAGTTGCAATTAATGAGCAATCGTAATTAAAATATTTCTTGCATTTCTTTGTGGTGCGTTTATGGTGTTGGAAAATATATCGTTGATAATGCATAACCCAATATTTTCTCTACTTTTCTTATAGGTTTTCTTTTAAACGTTTTTATCAAATTATCACAAAAATAGCTTCTTACGTATATGTGATACGTCTCAATATTAATGTAAATTGTGATAATGAACACATGCCATATCATTGCCAACCAGTAATTATTCCGTAGAATATTTAATTTGCAGTTGTAAGGGCCAATGGTGGAAGACAAGAATGCAGTCATTGGG
The DNA here is from genome assembly GCA_963932465.1 of Maratus speciosus. NCBI lineage: Eukaryota > Metazoa > Arthropoda > Arachnida > Araneae > Salticidae > Maratus > Maratus speciosus. Next base: position 235,974,841 of record OZ010797.1, on the reverse strand, counting down.
AAGAATTTCCCATTCAATCAAAAGAGACGGCATAATCAGAAACGAATTTATTAGAATTCACACATCAACATGTAAGTCCAATGGTTATGCAGTTGAATCAAGGATCTGGGCTGTACCACTTCATAGCAAAGACGACGATGTTAAAATGTATTAGAACTACACTATTTTAAAAATAACTCAACCAAGTGACAGATGTTTGTAAGCAGATTAAAAAACGTACAATTTCTCAGTTCCAAGCCTGTGCACTCGCGTTTTATGCTAGTAAATCACTCAATGATATCTTGACGCTGCTTTCAAAGCTCCAAAGAAATTCAAGATAGGGAGCCGGGGGGGGGGGGGGGGCGAAACTAGCTGTTGGATGAAAACGATATGTAAGGCCGGAAATTCATGACGTAATGTCAGAACTCTTTACTTATAGCGGAAATTTTAAAAGGTGAATAGATTAGACGCGGCAAATATTTGCAAAGAAATTCTGGGATATCGAATAATAATTTTAATAAAAGACAAAAAATGGTATAAACAAACATTCGAAAGAAATAAGAATTTAATGTCTCAAACTGTGAAAGAATAAAATGAATTAGTGGGATTTTACGAAGAGTGTTGCTTTTAACAGATTAAGGTTTTTAGAATAAGAAATAAAAGAATGTGCTCATTTAAAGGCTTGGGATTAAAATACCATTGATATTTAAGATATTAAAAGAAAGGTAAAAAGGTAGATATTAGAAGAATTTGGAATAAATTAACTAAGGTAAAATGGCGAAATTTTTTTATCATTTCAGATATATATAGTAAAAATTAAATCACAAATAGGAAACTAAAATAGGAAAGACAATATGAAAACAGAAATGCGAAAACCATGAAAATATGAATAGCTTACAGATTTGTCAGAGGAGCTATGCAAGCTTAATTCACAGTAAAGATGTGTTATTTCGTCGAATATTGTCGGCAATATGCCTAAAATAACAATATTTAGCTCCGTATCCTCTTCGCTACCTGGGTCCACATATGTGGACCTCTATTCTTTTTCTCGTAAAAACTAAATTGTTTCAGTTTTTTACTTTTTGACTCAATTTCTTAGTAGCTTTATGTTTTTCGCTTTAAAAAACAGACCTATAAATAGCAACAACTATGCTGATTTCGAAATAAAATAAATGTCATTTTCATCTGAATTCGCAAACTGCCTTCAAATCAATGTGGCCAAGAAATTGACAGATTTTCATAATTATAGTAGAACCTCTTTTATCCGAAACTATCGGTTAACGGAAATCCATTTTTACGCTATCAAATTCCTTGTGTGCAAAATCCATTTTGAAATCTTTTTTTTTTCTTTTCTTTTAACTATCATATTCCTTGTGTGCAAGCGGTCCTTTCCGAACTACGAATATTTTCGATCCCCTTTCTTAGAATTCCTTTCAATTTAACTTGAGCCCCCGTAAACTGCGGAGTGGAACGAAGCAAACGAATAAATTAGCAATTCTGAAGCTTTTAGATGTTTTGTAAAAGGTTTGGCATGTCTGGAGCGGCAGAAAGGCTGTGATACTGGTGAACTAATAATATTAAAAAACTGCGTGATAGAGCTTCAAACCAAAAGCAATCGAAACTGCGACAAGCAAAACATTTTTTCAAACCTTTGTGATATATGTAAAAGGTGCTTAATTTCAAAATTAAATTTCAGGTAATTTATTCTTGTTTCTATTTTGCTATGACTTTATTTTTATTAGTCACTTGTTAACATAATAAGAAATATTGCACATATTTCTCTTAATCTCAAAAGTGAAGAATTCTCGATTATCCGAAAATTTCGATTTTCCGAAAGAGGGTCGGTCCCAGTTACTTCGGATAATCGAGGTTCTACTGTATTTAACTTAAATCTTTTACAATAAAATGTTTTGAGGATTTGTAGATCATTCACTTATTTAAAGGCCTTAAATTTGTGACTGTGTAAATTTAGGTTAGTGATAATTAAATTGATATATTTTAAGGGGATTTGTAAATTTAGATTTATATTTGTGAACCTAAATTACTAGTCCCCTAAAGTATAAATTTCCGGAAAGTTTTTTTTCTGTCATCTATGATGTCACTTTGTTTGTAAAAACCAATCAATGAATATTTGTAGTTTTAGCTTCGGGTTTCTTGTTTCGAAAAACCAATGAGTATTTGTAGTATTTGTAGTATTCAATGAGTATTTGTAGTATTTGTAGTATTCAATGAGTATTTGTAGTATTAATTTAATTTCGAGAACGAAGAGGTTAAAGCATATCATAAAAGCCCAAACAATGCAAAAAAACTATGAGATACAAAGAAGAAAAAAAGTATTATACATAAGACATCCAAAAAATAAATGAATATACAGTGTGACTTCAAAAATCCGGCATCAAAAACATCTTTTCCCCCTTCCTTTTTTTTTACACTTTCACGTTATGGTAGAAGAAAAACAGCAATTGTTTATGAATTAAAAACTTCCAGTTCGAAAGTAAAAATGCAAAATAATAATAACAATAATAATAATATTTCACATTTTCTTCATTTGTTGGAGGCGATTATTTTCTGAAGAAATTTTCTGGGAGCTGCACCGTTTCTCAGAAATGGCGTGGTGATTAGTACACGGGTTCTTTGGAGTCTCTCTTGTGACGCTGTGCTAAATAGAACTGCCGATAACGCTAGTAACAGCTCCGAAGAAGGATGAACAACAGGCAGAAGAAGAGGTGTCACTAGGAAAATGCATAAATTTGGCTGGAGAATTAATATTTGCTTTAACGAACAAGACTGTATTTCCGAAATAGAGATTCTTTATTTGTATAAAATACAAAAAAAACTTGTTAAAGAACTGCCAAAAAAAATTGAAGCAAACAAAATTGACATCGATGTTTCCGAAATTACACGTGAAAAAATATTTTCACTCTTTATTAGATGTTTTTTTTTTTTTTTTCTGTGACATAGAAAATATCAAATAAAGTACGTTTATTTTTATATATAATTTTCTCTTTTTCTTACATAATTATCATTTAATAATGAAATAAATTATGGCTAAAGGCACCATTACAAATAAAGTACTACTTTTCACATTCCTTCAAAAATCCGGCATAGACTCGGTCCCGATGATACCGGATTTTTGAAGTTATACTGTATATATATTCTTTGTGGTTATTTTATGATGTTGGAAAATATATCATTTTGAATGCGTAATCCATTATTTTCTCTTCATTTCATTTTTAAAATTTCGTTTTCTTTTAAACCTTTTTATCAAATTATAACAGAAAATAGCTTCTTATATATATATAGATATGTATATATATATATTACAAGTCTTAATTTATGAATATTTATTTTGCATTAATCGACATTTATCTCTTTATTTTTTTTTCCATCGACGAAACGTGTCCAAAACATGATCTTTAAAATCTGTTTTCACAGTCTCATATTGTTGTCACTATCTTCACGCTTTCTAAAGGGGCTTCGTTGTCTTTTCGTAGTCCTGTAGATTCAGCACTTTTACTTAATCAAGATTTGAAAAGCTTGGAAACTTTTATTAAGGTAATACCTTCTCTCCCTGAAAAGCTCTAGGCGGTCTGCGGGGAGAAAATTTCCGGAACTCTTAGGGGAAACTTTTGTAATCACTCGAGGAGAAATTTCGGGAGATTTATTCCCGGACGTATAAAATTGTAAACCGCTTATTATTACGTTGCTTTTAAAAATTAAATTTACTTTACTGTCTTAGGGTACTAAAATAGGAAATTTCTTCGTAGGAACACATACAGGAAAGGCTTTGAACGCATAAAAGGCAATTTATATAAAACAAGAACGTAAAAGCATGCGTTAAGCATAATGAAAAACTTTCCAACACATTCAGAATTCTATAATAAAACTTCTCAGTATAACAGCAAAAAGATATCTAAATAAACAGTTTGTAAAACGCGTAACACATTTTAAAACACAATTTCATCAATTTCCATCAAAAGTAAAGTAATAATAATAACAATAATAATAATCTGAATTTTTTGCGCAGCCCTGTATATGAACTATAGATTTATCATTTAAAATTTAGTTCAATTAGAAAATGCATGCACAGTTGAAAATTCCCGTTCAGCAATTTCCAAGAATTCTATTAAGTTATTAAGTTTATTAAGTTTAATTCGGCCCTGCTCATGACCCAAAACAACGCGCTTCTATCCAACTCTTTGAAGGGCTGATGGTACATTATTTATGCTACTTAATTTTAATTTACAATTGTTAAATTTGTACCAAAATCTTTTAATAAAATTTTGTTTTTATGATGTACGGGGAAAAAAAGTATTACTTTCAAATCAATTTGTCCGTAAATTCTGGCGACATTCAATCATTACGACATTTTGGCAACAACATTACTTTGGATTAAGATTAGCGATCCAGCGAAAATTTGGTTTCGTTTTCGTTTGCATCATCTGAGTTTCACCAAAAATTCGTTTTCACCGAAAATACTGGCGAAAATTTGGCCGGACCGAAACTACCTGTATTCCAAAAACCAATTGTTGGAAATTTTCAACACTATTTATTGATGCGAACTGAATGTCTCAAATGAGATACTCTTTATTTATTGCTATGAACTTCACTGTTTATAATTATCAGTCATAATTGACTCAAGACGTCAGTACAAATTATAAAGAAAGCACTGCATACATGTCTAAACTTTGGAGACGCTTTTCACATGGTCATTAAAAGCTACAGACTTAACAGTAACAGAAAATTTTTAGTTTGAAACCGCTGAATACTCTTTGAGAAAGTTCTAGTATATCAGATGATCGCTTTCAAAAATCATTATAAAAGATAAAAGGAGGTATGTATGCCTAAAACATTTTTTAATTAGATGAAATTTGTATAATTAGATAATAATTCTGTGTCGTTAATGAATTAATTACATTTTATTTTATATGAAAATAAGAAGTTTTGGTCAGGAGCACAGACACCTAACTTGACCACACGTATAATTCATTAATAATTATGTATATTTAATAAAAACGTATAATTAATTACTAATTATCAAGGGTAGATGCAGGATTTTTTTCTTGGGGCCTATTTTGTGAAAAATAAAAATGATTTTTGTGAATTATTTTATGTTTTTGTAATTTTTTTTTTATTTTTTTGTGAAAAATGCATTTTATAACAAAAGATGAAATCCAGATACTCAAATATGAGCCGAGTATTAATTAATAATAACTTCTTTAAGCCTTCCCTTAAGTTTTGCTTTCTGGTGAACTTGTTTGTTTACAAAATGCACATTTTAAAATCTAACAATAAAAATAATTGATGTAGATTATATTTTCATGAAATAGAATTTTCTGAAGGGACCTATTTTATTAAGAGGAATTTTGTGAAGGAGCCTATTTTATTAAAAATAATTTTGTGAAGGGGCCTGTTTTATTGAATTGATTTTCGTGAAGGGGCCCAAACTAGACTCCAAATTTTGTGTGGATCGACCCCTGATTGTGTATATTAATTACTTAAATTTTTTTGACATTTTCGTTTTCGTTTTCGGCCGAAAATAGGAAGATTACCGAAATTCGGTATCGGTTTCCGCTTGAAAAACCTGTTTCAGTCGATCCTTAGTTTAAGAAATTTGGCAGAAAAACAAAAAACGCTATTTCAATCGTTGATCGTTGATTGTTATCCAACACAGTGAATGCACTAAAGGAAAAACTAGTTTTACAGGAAATGAACGTGCTCAAGCGGTCCAACAGAGGCAGAGAGCATGTACCTACCATACGCAAAATTGCCCTTTTCTTTTTAACACTTTCCAACATAGTTAAAAAAGGTTTATGAATTTTGTTTTTGAGCCCGTTTGTCTGTGCTCTAACTCGCCTAAATATACTCGTATTGACATGTAATTTTATGTGTTAATGAGGTTCGCAATAGAATGATCGCTATTGAAAATGAAATCTTTAGCATTTACAGCTCGTTTACAGGGACACATAAAAAAATCCGTTACAGTATGGTCTGCGGAGCGAAATAGCTTGTGGTGCATTTTAATTAAATTTCTTATTTAATCTTTAACTGATGTTACCGGTCTCACAGACCGCTGTTTTTTTTTTTTTTTTTTTTTTTTTCAGTTTTTATAGTTTAACTTGCAATTTTCAGTTTAACTACAAACACTACCCAAATTTTGTGTCGTTTAAAACTTAAATACTATCACTAGAGACTTCTAAATAGGTGAACTTAATTATAATAGATTACAAATACAAAAATTTAAGTACAAAAACACCACCCTATGAGTTAATCGTCTCTTTTATTCATTTATTGATGGAGCGGTCTGAAAGACCGCTTCACAGTAGTTATGTGACAACTTCTGTGACATCAGTTAATGGTTAAATATCTCATTTAATTGTCTGAAAAAATAAAATTTCTTAACAATATTTTGCTATTGCTGGAAATTGTTTCATCACCTATAACTGACGCATGATTTCTCGATCTTGGTTAATTTTTAATCATATGAAATCATGCATATATATATTTTTAAACTTCACAGCACAGTTCAAAAGTGTTTATTAATTAGGTTTATCTGTCTGTCTGCCGGTCTGTCCGTGGTCTAAATCAAGTAAATATAAACGAAATCACATGTATTTTTTATGTGCTAATGAGGTTCAATATAGAATATTCACTATTGAAAATGAAGTATGTAGCATGTAAAGTTCATCTACAGGGACACTCAAAAGAATTCTGTTACAATATGATCAATGGGAAAAAATCATTTGCGGTGCATTTTATTTAAATTGCTTATTACCCGACTAACAAAAAATGTTATGTGTTTCACGCGTATCTGTGTATGTGGATTTCTTTACACCCTCGAAACATCCCAACGGCTGGATGGATTTTAATGAATGTCTCTATCAATTCGTCTTAACGGTCCGATGGTTATAGGCTAGGTTTTGTTTTTATAAATTCAAAATGGCGGTAGTGACGAAAACATTTTTTACGAACCCTATTGAGTGACATATCATTGGATAGGTCTTTCAAAATGAAGACGATGTTTCATTGACTATTTTACAGTCAGAAGCTCCGTTAAAATATTAAACAACCTGGAATTTGTGTATGTAAGATCTCTAGCTTTACTGCAACTCTAACCATCATAGACATCTACAGACCTCATCAAAACAGTGTTTATAGATAGGAACTAACAATTAAACACAACTTAAAAGTCATCCATACAAGTAAATAAAAAAAATAGTTAAGTAATATAAAAAATGTCAATAAGGGAATTTTTTTTTTCTCCCATTCTTCTTTCCTCGTGAGTGGCTCTTAAAATGCCTTGATCAAGAAGAGGGCTCTCTCGGTCTTAAAATACCTTGATCAAGAAATGGGCTCTCTCGATTATTGAAAATTAATTAATTTAATTGAATTAATGAATCAATATTTGAAAAGAAAACTGAATTAACCTCAGGTGTCATCCACTACAATTAAAAAAATAATTGAGCTTGATTGGATGAATAATAAGTATTTTATTAACGATTGAAAATTTGAACAAGATATATATATAGCGAGAGTGTGAGCTATTAGTAGGAATTGAAAAAAAATAGTTTCGCATTGATGAGAAATAATTAATTAGTTCGCTTTTTACGCTGTTGGGTTTTTTGATTTTTTAAATTTAATTGTTTATTTAGATATTTTATTTCATCGCATGAAAAAATAATACTTCTTGATAATATTCTGTTAATGTTGGAAAGTGTTTCATAAGCTACGCCTAATTCTTGATGTTTCATTCTTGTTTTTTTTTTTTTTTTTTTTTTTTATGCTTTAAAATCATAAACATATTTTTTTCCTCAAATTTGTATTTGGGTTGAATTTTTTTTTAAAGCTGAAATTTAATAACGAATAAACTTTTTACAACTAGTATAGGTTATGTGCGCCTATTTAGTTTAAAACAAAGGAATAATACAGTTTTCCAATTAAAATCTATAGGGCAGACTGGGGAGGGTTTACCCATTTTTTACAAAATGATTTTATTTTTTAAATATTGAACCTAGAACAAAGTTTCATATATCATTTTATTCGTTATACAATCAGTTATCAAAATAAAATTGCGACATAAGTTTAATATATAAGAAACATGAAAAATGATTGATTTTAATCATGAGAAAATAATGTTTCAAGGCTCCCCACATATGGGAGGTTTGGCCCACTTTATTTTAAATCGAAATATTTGTTGATTAAAATAAAATCAGACATAATAAAATTTAAAGAAGGTAGAATAACTTTATGCTACATGGTTTAATTATCATTAAAAAATATTTGAAAAAAAATATGATGCGTAAACAAACCTACTTAAATGGAATCCAAAACAGAGGAGAAAAATTTCGTTTTAAACACCCACTTTTTGTGATATTTGACCCCTGGCAACACTAGTTTCGACATAGTTTGGCTTCATCTCATTGTGTTCATCTTGATAAAATTTTTCGACATACCTTCCTAAAGTATTTTGATCAATGTTATATACTTTTGCAGAGGCATGACACACATTTCTTAAAGCTGCTGGTTTTCTCCTTTCTCGTCTTTTTGATTTACTAAATATGGGCACTATTTAAATAAAATAACAGTTCGTATCAACTTTCCAATTTATATTTTATTAAATGCTTTCTTGCTTCTATAGCAATTTTTCAAATCTTCCTTTAATCAATTTTAAACACTTCCCTTTCTATCACCTTATTTTAGTGTAGCTTTACAGATTAAATTTTCATTATTTTAGAAATATAAGCATTAAGCCTTCATTATGTACATTGTATAATAAAAAGATTTCCAAGAACTCTTAATTAAGGAAGCGTTGACCATCTGGTCAACCCTCCCTTACATTGATTGGGTCAAGCTTCCCCACATACCACTTTTTAAAGTATAGCACATTGTAATCGTTAGCCTAATTTACTGTACAATCTTAATACCTGGAATGAAAGATCAATATTTCTGCATTGCTTAAGACCTACTTACTTAAATTTATATGATATATTTTACCTGAGAAAACTTTACAAAATATTTCCAAAAATACGCTTTTTAAGCTCAAAACTCTTCACAATGGATTTTTCCTTTCCCGTTTCAAATATCTTCATGAACCAAAGACTATTGTTTGAGCATTTCAGTAGCTTTGGTTGCCACCTATTGGCGAAACTCTGACATTCATTTAATATGAAAACTGAAGGGTAGGTGAAGCCTCCCCTATGGTCAGCACTCTTCAGTCTCCCTTATATATTTTTTAACTTTACAACACTTTTCTGTCTGTCGGTCTGTCCGTGGTCTAACTTAAGTAAATATACTTGAAATCATATGTAATTTTTATGTGTTAATGGGGTTCAGTATAGAATGTTCGCTATTGAAAATGAAGTGTGTAGCATGTAAAGTTTATCTATAGGGACACTCAAACGATTTCTATATATAATTCTATATATCTAATATACATTAGTATTAACAGCAGTTCCATTTATAATAATATATATTTTCCCAATTTAAATTCAGTCCAAGAAACTGCTACTTCTACTTCCAACTCTAATAATTATTGGCTCTCTCATTTGTGATGTGTTTGTATAACTAAACAGAAGTTAGTTATTAAAATATTCCCTGATGAAGAGCTTGGAAAAGCTTGGAAGTACTAAGAAGTTTTAAATAAAATGTATATTTTTAACTTGTAAGAATCTTGTACTCTTTTATTATTTTAGTCACCTTTTAAGTAAAAGTTAATTTTTTAAAGTTCATATAATATATTTTATGTTTGAATCAAGGTGAAATATTGCGTTCCGTCTTATGATATTATTTGTTAAGTAGGTTTTTTTTTTTATGAAAAAGATGTAAATAAATACACAAAAGGATTTAGTAATAATCAAAATGAAACTCTAATCTTATCAGCATTTAATTAACTGTTAGAATAATAAATATGTTTCTACAGAATAAGAATAGAACTTTGTTAGTTTTACAAAATGAATTGTAAATGAAGAAAAGTTGAAAAAGTAAATTATTTTCATTTTTAAAAAATGAAACAAACCGTTATTTCTAAAAATGGGTTTAGTTATTACTTTTCAGAAATGAATAAATAATTATATATCTAAACATGGTTACACAATCTTATAAAATTTAAATAAATTAATTAAATTTCTAATAATTTTGCAAAAAGAAAATTTCGAAAATACAAATTATATTCAGAAATTGATTAATTTTGAAAGGTATTTTTTGAGAAGTATATCTGGCCTAGAATTATTATCAATAAATTTACAAACTGGCTTAATTATTCTTTTCAACAACTATTTAATGCATTAATGTTTTATTCATTTTCTCTTTAAACATTAATTAATGTGTTTTACCTAATGCACAAATCTCTCGCCAAATATTTAAATTTCTATTTGCTAATGTGTATTTGGTAAAATTTAAATTGGTCAGACTTGAAAAGTCTTTAAACAAATTATGTATTAAAAATATAAATACATTATATATTTAAAAAACAAACATGCATTAATGCCTTTCTTTGTTTAAAACTAGGAAGAAAATGAAAAACAAATATTTAACTTAATTATTATTAAAATACGATCTTGCAGTGGAAAATTCGTAAGATAAATAAAAATTGATTTTCCATTGGAGACGTCGAACAGTGATGTCACAATTTTTTACGGAGGCTTTATGTCAAGTAAGTGTTGACTGTGTCACCCCTTAACCACTTCCCTGATTATCCCGAGTTATCTTGGGTTCGTATATATTACAATTAATTATTATCCCGAGAAAACCCGGGCGTTGCATAATTTGTCACTAAGGTTTATTCTATCACATTTTTATTAGGTCTGAAGCTTAAAAAGAAAGAACATATTCTTATATTATATAATAAATTATATATTATAGTAAATTACATATTATAATAAATACATTTAAAGCTAACATTACAATAATATAACAATTTATAGTATATAAAATAAATTAAAATAAATTATTATAAATTATATATTATAGTAATTATAATAAATATATAATATAATGTAACATAATATAATAAATTATAAATTATAATCTAATAAAAAAAAAAAATTAAAATTGTCTGTCTGTAATGCTATACAAATCCACAGTTTAGAAGCCAAAATTGTGAAATGTTACGTACATGTGTATTAAAACACGGTCGAGGCAACTAAAGTAATTCGGAATCGGAATAACTTATAGTTAATTTTTAATTAATAAAAAACCACCAATTTAACAGCAATTTCCAATCAAATGTAAACATTTTTCGTTATAGCTCTTGCCAACAATTAAAAATCCACAATAAAATTCTTATTACAACAATTACTTTTCTATTGCAAAATTTCCACGTGAAAAAATGAAATAGTAAATGGTTTCGACGAATTAAAAAAAAGGGAATATTACAACATAACTTTTCTACTGCAATATTTCCACGTGACAAATGAAAATAAAATAAATAGTTTGACGAATTGAAAACAAAAGTGGATGTTACATCATAATTTTTCTGTTTTGTAATTTCCATGTGAAAAATTATAATTATTTAATGAATTTCACGAATCAAAAAAATACGTCATATTGGAAATATAAAGGACGTGGTGAATATATAACGTCATATAAGTGTGAAAAATTTTATTGAAGTATGATAAAAACTCGATTATGGAAATATTGGCGTATTTTAACGTTATTGCTTCAATGATGAATGGAAATAAGTTCGTGTATAGCTGTATTCTTTTGCGTCTGTTATGTAAATTTATACATTTTTATATTGGGTTTTCATTTGATTCGCGTGTACAACACTTCGACTGTTTGTTTGTTTGCTTGTTTTTTATGTTGTATGTAAAATTTTGAAATTGTCTTTTCAAAACAAACATTCTTAAAATTCCTTGCAACGCCGGGTACTTTAGCTACTAGTATTATAATAAATTATACATTATGATAAATTACATATTATAATAAATTATACATTATAATAAATTACATATTATAGTAAATTTATATAATATTTGATTGGCAGATTTTCAAATTTTGTGATTTGAAATGCAATGATGTGATTGCAAAAAATGTGATGATTTTTTTGCAATTAAAAGAAATTGTTAAGGGAAGCGGTTCAATCTGTACGTGGAATTATGAATCGCCCTTTCACAATTGCTGAAAATAAATCAAAAATCGGTGAAATATGTTACAGTCTTCAATATATATATATATATATATATATATATATATTGTGAGTTACTTTTTTTTATGCTTTTAAAGTATTCTGCATTTTGTTCGCTCTAAAGTAACACAATTATGTTAAATTTTATTTAGACATAAAACCAAAACATAAATATATTAATAATTTGAGTCTTTAAGGAGTTGTTTGATAGAGAATTGTATAAAAACTGGAAGTAACAGCTTGTTGGGTTGAAGAATCTTTCTTTGTCTCTTATAGGCACATAACCACACAATGTTTACATGATGTTTGTTAGAGGATAAAAAAGAAATTTTCGGTGGTTTCTGTATCTTGCTATGCAGAATTTTATGCACCAAAACAAAAGTGTTTAACCCTTTATCTACTCACGGTACTTATAAGTACTATTTAAATAAATTGTTATAAAATTCATTTAATACATCGATTAGTAGTAATACGCTTTAGAATGAGTTATAGATGCGTTGCTTTATCTTGTTTCAAAAGCATTATTGGTAACACAAAACAAAAATATTTTTAAGAGAATGATATATTTTGCCTTTGCATCTTTACAGTTTTCTTGGCGTTAGTGGGGGTGGGGGGGGGGGATTTTTCAATTCAAAAATATTTCTATATTTCTACTGTAAGAACATTATATTTGTACATTTCCTAATTCTACAAAATACTAAGAAAAATATTTAAAGTAAAAGATTTGAGTGGGGTTAAAAATGTTGCACAAAATCTCTATAAATTCAAATTTAATTAATCCTTCTAAAATCCTACTAAAATTTATTAAAGGATTATGTCAATCTTCTATTGTAGTTTCAAAAATTCACGAAAAATGCTTTAGAAGATAAAATTTTCATGAATTCATAATTCAGTACTTAAAGGGTTAATTTAAATCATGACTCTGACAACACATTAACATCCTCAAAACACACAGTGGATATCATATTCAGGACAATTGATATCCTCTGAAACGTTGAAATTGTCCTGCAGAGAACCAAAGGATAATCTCTGGATAATAAAAATGTCACACGTGTGAACATTCTGCGGATGAGTTTTTATGACAGTTTATGGAGAACTATCGGAGGAAAGCAGACGAAAAAGAATAACGGAAGCAGTCTAATGAGCATATGTGTTCTATAGGAGAATCCACAGTCTTTTCAAAAGAAAATGTAATTGGATAATTCGTTCTCTCTATATCGAGTAGACAGTTCTCATACAATATGATATCTACAGGATCTGTAGTAGCACTATAGGATGTCTGGAGGTTGATTGTAGTTGTATGGGGACTGCAGAATTTACCTTTTAAATTGAAATTGTGCGCTGTTTAGGAGTTAGAAAAATACAATAAAACGAAATTCATTCTTCAGGTAGTGTCCATATGATGTCAGCATTACTCACATACATTTTTTTTTCTTTTTTGATAAAGATAATATGGATATTCAGAATTTCGCTTGTGATTTTCTATAATAGAAACCTTAGTGTGCCAAACCTTCCAATTTTTGAGTTGAATTATTTTGTTTCAGATTTGCAGGGATTCCGAACTTTTCCGAACTTTAATTTTACCGATTTTTTTAGTGACTATTTCGAAATAAAAATAGTATATTTTTTTAATGGCAGAAATATACAATTAAATAAGGCGAAAATAACTCATTATTGAACAGTGGTACTCAAAAATTGTAAGTTTTGACGGTTATGTATTTGCTTCCTATGGGTGCAAACAAACATTTTTACGAATATGAACAATAAAAAGAATTTCTATTTTATTATATTTGAAGATTAAATTAATTATTATCTATTTATATAAAATCCAAGTCTCTGTGTGTCCCTCACGATTCCGGTAGGACCACCTCATTGAAATGAGTAATTGTTGAAAAATACTAATGTAGGGTTACCACAGTAACGTCAAATGTTGGCCAATTGGCGACAAAAATAAGTTGTTATATATGAAGCCAACTTTGCGATAGCTGACTAATTTGGCAAAATTCCCATTTAAAACCATTAATATTTCGTAAAGGAGGTCACCGCAATTTAAATTAAACTCCGTTCTTTTAAGATATTTTTTTCAAATAAATTTAAAGTGTAATATACGAAAATGTGCATCTTTACATCTTCCTCCCGATGCTGCTAATAAAACAACCACCAATAGATGACGCTGTACTGTCTGAGGTCATAACTGCGTGATTTTAATGTGCTTTAGGTACTTTTCCAGTATAGGTGGCTTGGCGAAAAAGGAAATTTAGCAACATATTTTCCGGGAACCTATCCACTGTTTCATTTCATACACACGCTTTTTTTTCGATATTTATACGATTTATTTAACATAGGAAAAATCAATTATCTAATTTTTATGAGATATAAGACATTAATAAGCATATAAAATAAAAAAAGCTCATCAAGTTTATTTTCATAGTTGTTTATATGATTTGACAACAAATCTCGCTTTCTGATGCCCGAATTACACCAAGCTTAAAAAAAAAAAAAAAAAAAAAAAAAAAAAAAAAAAACGCCAAAGTCCCTATAGTGGAAAAGTACCAAACTGTCTATTATTTTGTGCTATCTGTGCTATAGTTTGTACTATATGCAGGGAGGGGGGTGTGAGCGAAAAGTTTAAACATTAAATATTAAAGTTTCGGTACATACAGTTTCAGTACCCATGTTGGCGCGATTTTTTTCCAACGCCAATTTGGCTAAAACATCAACAGCATAAACATCAACATTCGGCTTACCATATCAAGCAAAATAACGACACTTTAGTGCCAGTTAAGTACCCGTTGCGTATGTGACACTGGCGTCAGAAAAAAATCGCGCCAATAATCGCGCATGACACCTGTGCCGTAAAATCATGCATTAAGCATAGAATCTATATATATATTACGCTAACGTACGTGGCACAGAAATCGCGATTATTTGTTATTGTCTAATGGCAACGCCCGAGAAACGCATCTCATTGGTTATTGTGAAAAGTCCTTTGGCAGGATTTAGGGCGATCGGGTTTATTTACGTACGCACCTGAGTTCCATGATGTTTCCATCTTTCGCTGCAATTATAGAGCTTCAAAATATCATTTGAAATGCCTGTAAAAGATCTCGGCGAATGCTTCAAAGTGAAGAAGAAGCCGAATTAAGAACAGAAAATCGAAATAGATTGAATCGGGAATAAAGTTAAACACAGAGCATAAGCGATCGCTAAAATAGGCTTAATAACCGCAGAGTGCACGTGTTGCTTCTGAAATCCAAATTATTGATTTAAACGTTCCGGGGGGCATAACTGTGGAACTTTTAGTAAAACGTGCAATTTCTGCAAAGCACTGTATTGGAAATGCGAATTAATCAGCAGCAAGAAATTTAAAAATGTTGTCATGACGTTAAGTAATTTTGTTTGCCCCCTCTGTACGAATCTGCGATACGAATTTCAGGTTCATTTAAGAATATTATTACGGGCCCACCAGAAGTAAGATACAATTAAACCTGCTTAGACGGAAACGACCAGTGATAAATTTCGTTTCATGCAGGTTATTTAAATTGAACAAAGCATAACAACATTTTTTGGGGAGAGAGGGAAGCTGGAACTTTATTTTTGTTGTTTATTGCAGGATTCCATTAGAAACAGGCTTTACTCTATTAGAAAATAAATTTGCTGGATGGTACTTTTTATAATATTCTATATAGTAATATTTGCTTTCAATTTTATTATTTCTTTTTCAATTATTACAGTTTATGTTGTATTTGTAATGGCTTTTTCATCCAAAGATTTTAAATAAAAAATTAAATTATTGAAAATATAATTAAATTTTAATTGAATTCATCAATTAATTTGGAATAAAAAGAGCATGAGACATATAAAAATGAAAAAACTTAACCTGTAAATTTACACAACTTTGGAACGGAACAAGAGTCGGGCCCTGGTAATTTGCACTGTCTCCACCCCCACTCCCCTCTGTACGCACCTGCGATATAAATTTCAGATTCATTTAAGAATATTATTAAGGCCCGGGCAACGCCGGGCGGGTCAGCTAGTATGAACTGAATGCTTTTAAAAAAACTTCGTTGTTTAGGGGAAATAAGGTAATTAAGATAACTAAGTAAACCTTTTAGAAAACGTATAATTTTTTTTAAATGATTTCAGCAGTTACCGTCCATAACCAATAGTACCGTTATTACACGCCACTATTTAGCTAAAATTTAATTTAAACTAAAATACTCTTAAAACTACTGAAATCACATTTCCAGATATTATCATCCATAGACGGTTATGTATCCAATTCTTTGCGTGACCCTGTATATCATTTTATCTATATTCTACAAACATTTCTTAGTAAATTTCTTAGTACATGAACTATAGCATTTATACACACAGTATATAGTATGCATAAATATAATGAAACATAAAAGCACATATCATTATTAAAAAAATCCCTGCCGGCTCGGGCCTACAGGCGGAGGTAGATTTCGAAGTTAAGTACTAAATTCACCAACAAAACTTAAATCAAGATTAGAGATAAACCCAGTTCCTTCACTAAGAATGAGCTCTAGGGAGCTAAACATTTTGTGAAAATTCTAATATACACGAATACACACACGCATGTATATGGAATAGGTTTAAAAATGGATAAAGCAAATTCAGAGAACCTCAAAGTGTTAAAATATGTTAATATTTCCATAGTCGGGTTTTTATCATGTTTTAATACGTTTCTTCAAACTCACATGACGTTACATATTCACCTGCTGAGGTCCATTATATTTCCAATACGACGCAATATATATATATATATATTATTCGTCAAACTATTTATTTCATTTTGAGTTTTCATGCGAAATCTTGCACTAGAAAACTAATGACGCAACATTCAATTTGTTTTCAATTCGTCAAACTATTTATTTAAGTTAATTTTTCACGTGAAATCTTGCAATAGAAAAACAATTGTTGTGGTGAGAATTTTATTTTTTTTTTTAATTGTTGGCAATTGCTTAACGAAAAATATTTATTTTTTCCTGTCATTGTTGTGTAAGAGCTGGTTTTATCAGAATCATGTTAAGACGGTATTCAAAATTTTGAGCTCTTCCCATTTCCATTCCCTTGGGCCGATTTTGCCCATTTTCAATCCCCGCCGAGATATCAACCATCTCAAAGTTGTTGGCGAGTTTGAAGACGATCCGTGCATTATTGCGACTTTTATCGTGCGGACAAAATTTAGTACATACATACATACATACATATATATATATATATATATATATATATATATATATAAACTTTTTAGGTGGGGGTGGTTTTGGGTTCCTGGGGTCCTATAATGAAAAGTTATGAAGGAATTTTTCAAAAGTCGCACCATGGTAACGATTGCAATAGGTAGTATTTCTTACGAAATCTACCTAAAATGCATTTCCAGCAATCATCGCGTATGTACAGTACTTCGGAGTAAAGTTTCTTGGCGAGAAAGAAGTTTGCCAACGTATTTTCTGGCAACCTATTTACTGTTTCATACTCACAAGCAATTTTTTCCATATGTATACAAATTATTTAATATAAATAAAACTATTTACCCATTTTTATAAAGAAACAGAAGTAATTTTGGTATTACTTGGTTATCCCGTCGACCAAAAATCTATCGCCAAACTATAAGATTAAATGCCAATAATAGTTGAACATAAATGTCACATTCACTTGACTTTAAGCAAGTTATACGTGTTTATGTCATCAACGGATTTTTATTTCGACGTTTTATTTGCATTTTTATTAATGTTATACTAATTTATTTGGGTACAGATGTCATATTCGCCCTATATTGGCGCGATTTTTTTCGGTTGCCAATTTGACGAAAACATCAACAGCATAAACAACATAATCTGGGTTACCACATCAAGCAAAATAACGACACTTTGGCGCAAGTTAAGTACCCTTTGCCTATATGATTTGGCGTCAGAAAAAAATCGCGCCAATATGGGGCGAATATGACATCTGTTCCTTTATTTGTTCTTTCGTTATTTAAAATAAAAATTACGCCAATTTGTATAATTTGGCGAATGGTTTGGCGATTTATATAATTTGGCGTAATTAGTCGCCGGGATAACTAAGTAGTGCCGTAATTTTTTCACAGATGTCATATACACATCGAGTTTGGCGTGATTTTTTTTCTGACGCCAATTTGGCAAAAATCTCGCTTTCAAATAGCAGTTACATGTATATTTTTAAATTATTTGCTATCATCTTCAAAAGGAAATAACAATAAATAAATAAAAGTTTAATGATTAACTATAGAACAAAAGCTTATATAATAAAAGAAAGAAAATAAAAGTAAATAAACAATTTATTAATAAATAAAAAACAATATCCGGGTTACCATATCAGGCAAAATAACACCATTTTGTCACCAGTTAGTCACTCTGTTGAATATATGACATCTCTGCCGTAATTTGTATATAAAAAATATTACATATTTTTTTTAGGGTTGTTTTCATAGCTGTTTATATATTTTGGCAACATATCTTACTTATCGATGCCCGAATTGCGCCAAGCTTTCCTTTAAAATGCAAATTACCCTATAGTGGAAAAGTACCTACATAAATAATGAGAAGAGTTCCATATTGTGTGCTGGTTTTTTTGGCGCTTTTTTTTTTGGCGATAAATGTTTCAATGTGGTTGTTGCGATCTTAAACCTTTGGGGTTGCTTTCTTCATACTTACATGGATTTTATCTTCGTGAAGTCAAATTTGCAACGGCTCTTTGGCGCAATTTTGTATCTTTTCGCCAACCAGCACACAATATGGAACTCTTCCCTAAATAATTAATAATAATAAATACATGTATAAACAAAAATAAAAATTCATCAGGTTTGTTTTCATAGCTGTTTATATATTTTGGCAACATATCTCACTTTTTGAAGCCCGAATTGCGCCAAGTTTTTTTTTAAAATGCGCTATAATGGAAAAGTACCTAAATAAATAATTAATAGAAATAACATATATATAAACTAAAAAAAATTATTTCGAAATCAAAGCATTGTTTTTAATTTCGATTTATAAGTACATATATCCTAGGATAAATTCAGTTGAAATTAGGTTACCAGCTTAATATCTCATTCCATAAACCTAAACAAATACAAGTGATTCATTCATCGTGAATCGTAAAATATATTAAACCATTGAGGTAATGATTCACAAAGTAAATTCTCCAACAATCAATAGACGATATTCTTAAGACGTCATAGTAGGTAAAATGGTGGCGGTATCATTTATTTATGGTTTGAATTCACAAAGATGTTATTTTGCAATGTCTCTTAGTTACATTATTTTATTGTCATATTTATGAGCTCAGAACAAAATATATTTTTTCATCATTTAGTTATTAAATAATGAAAAAAAATTATAAATGCACGATTTGAAAAATTTAAATAATTTTCTTTCTTAATACTAAAAAATAACATTGGAGTAACAGTGGGTTTAAGTTAAATAAGTTTAATTGTTTAACTCTGTTGTAATATTCAAAATAACTGTATTTATTAGATTTCAATAAACAACATTAGGGTCCGATTAAACTTTGAAGTTAGAGGAATTACAATGTCATTTCAGGACCTTCCTTTTGGAGAAGCTTTTCAAAATTCCACATATACATGGAAACTTTTCAGGGTTACAAATATTATTCCTACACTGTAAAAAAAACGGACTAAAATACGGAAAAACTACTGGCAATCTAGACGCCAGTACTATTTTCGTATTTTAACAGAACCTTTTTCCGGTAAATAACAAAAAAAATTCCGTTTTTTAGAATTTAACTTTTTTTTCTTTACAGTGTAGGACAGCCATAGCATCAGAACGGCCGGCAATTTTACACAAGTTTTTGAAAACTACTCTATATCAGAAATTTTATTAAAAACTGGTTACTTCTTTGTTATAGCGGCCCACACAATTATGATTATGACATGTTGCAGCCAATTTCGCCTAAGTCGTAACCAGGATCGCGAAGCACACACTTATAATACCATATAATACCATTTCATTAAATCGTATACGATAGTTTAATAGTTTTTACCTTACTTCAAGTGTGTAATTTATTTATTTTTAAGAATTAACAATCTAAATTGTCCAATATATCAAATAAAAAAAAAAAAAATGTAAAGAAAAATGGAATAGACATGACCGCAAAAAGTCTCAAATCCGCACAACACTTGGAACCAAACTGTGCAGATTAGTGGTCTTCTACTGTACACAGTTTTTCATAAATGTGTTTCGTTCTTAAAATGTGTTATTTTTATCTATCACTGCGGAACAAGCGAGGAAAACTCATATCCTTGCACATGAGTTGTATATATCTTTATATCTAAATTTCCGTCATTTTTGACGGGCTACATTTCTAGTTGAAATATATTATGTAAGTAAAATTTAAATGCCAGATGTAATTATTAGATCGAAAATATCTTGAGTTTTATGTTTCTGCTTCGCTTAGTGTATTTGAAAAACTAAAAATTAATTTTATCTCCGTAATAACTTCGACTTTAATCATTCTTTTACATATTTCTGAAATTCTTCTTAGGTGTCAAAGCGAAAGTTTTAAGAAACTTGAAAAACTCTACTAATTACCGCAGACGAAAGTCCTGTGAAATTAACTCGTGGTTGGATGAACTATAGGAGTAATATTTCTAAGCAGTCTCAGGACTCTTAAAGCTTCAAAATTTTCGAAATTTTAATTTTTTTTTGGATGTCAAACTCCTATTTTTTCTGAACATTTTGATAAAATTATTTCCTTGAAATTCTCATTAGAACAGAAGTTGTGGCTTTTAGTATTATATCCGCTCAACAGCTGAAGCGGCGTTTCCGAAACTTTGAAGTCATTTTTCACCAAATAACGCTTTTGGGCACAACGCGCACGATATCTCAAAAACGTCTGAATGCTTTTTCATGAAATTTTCAAAACACATGTTTCATGTTAGTCTGTATAAACTAAACTTAAAATTTCATTTTTATTGATCAAAAAAATTTATTTTTTAGGTGATTGTACTGTTAAAATTTTCAAAATTTTGTATTAGCTAAATACAACTTTATATTAAAAATATAATAATGCTTTAAATACAAATTTATTTAAATTCAGCGCAAGCACTACAATCTGAAGTACAAGTAGGAACCAAAATTTTCATTCTAGTTGCAAAAATTATTTTGTAATCCTCGCGAAATTGTTATAGCAATTTTCTACTCGTCAAATTTCTGACAGTTTGAAGCCCCCTTTAAAGGCCAATTCTCCATCTTTCAATTTTTTAAATACGTGAAATGAAAGAACATGCTTATTAGGGCTTTCCGAAAAAACTTTTTTTAGAAATTGATTTTAGCATAGTACGCAAAACTTGTGTAGTGTGTCAGTTAGAACGCACAAAACTTTTCATCAACATTCCTCAATATTTAACCGCGCCCCTCTAACATTGAAAAATGGAAAAAAAAAGAGAAAAATTGTTTTTTGTGTTGCAAAATGTTTTGACACATTTACAAATTGGAAACACCATGGAAGCGATTTGGAATCGAACTGTGTTTTCCATTTTTTGCTCAATAAATTACCTATTGTGATATAAGTGATTTTGATCATGTGACAAAGACGTTTTTCACCCTTTCTTGAGTGGTTATTCTTCTTTCGCTCGGAAATTCAGTTCGAAACGCCCACTTTGACACTACTTTCTGAAAGATCTATTGCGTTTGCAAAAAAACGGAAAACACAGTTCGATTACATAGTTTCTGAACAACACCTGCTAGTTTCAGGCATGTCTGAACAAAAATGAATTAAAACTTATGTCATAAAGTTGCTCTTTTGGATTTGAGAACAGCCTTGATCGTCAGTTGTTGCCAATTTCGAAATGCCGTCAGCATTACGCACGGACTACTCAGCTATAATTGTAAAATAATAAAGTGTTCATCATACACATGCGAATGAAGTTAAATAGGTGTAAATACAAGGTGAGACCGAAAAGTAAGGTGACTCACCCCTCCTTTCGAAAATGAGAACAGCCCGACAACCGGATATATGCGCATTACGATCTTCGGTATGTAGCGTTAAAGTTCAGGGTCGTTTGCAAAGTTTCTTGGTTAGTGTTTGTTCGTGCAGTCGCTTGAACATAAGAGGTGGTAGTGCATTGCGTAATGGAGCAGAAAACGAATATGAAATTCTGTTTTAAAATGGGTAAAACTGCTACTGAAACCTTGTAAATGCTTCGAAGTGTGTATGGCGGAGGAACTATATCTCGCAAGAGAGTTAGTATTTCAGTGGTACAAGCGTTTCCGTGAAGGTCGTGAAAGCGTGGAGGATGAGCATCGCAGTGGAAGACCTGTGACGAGCAGAACCACGGCAAATGTTGAAAGAGTTAGGAAGTTATTGCTGCAAGATCGCCGTTTGTCCGTCCGAATAATGGCGAACAAATTGAATCTTCCTCTGAAATCGTCCGAACAATATTGACGAAGGATTTGGGTAAACGGAAATGTTGTGCGATGTTTGTCCCTCATTATTTAACTGATGAACAAAAGCAGCAGCGAATTGACTCCTTATTCCCCTGGGGCCCCACCAGTGGCTGAGAAGTTCTGCTCTCGAAACTGGTAGACGGGAAGTGCTGGGTTCAATCCCAATCGCGCCCGTCGGCCTAATCGTTCGGAGTTTTCGTGGTTTTCTTCGAACCATGGATTTCCATGCGTTAATACGGGTTAGGTTCCCCTAGAAAGACCCCCACGAAGGGCACTCCCCCTCGGGCCTATATCCCTAGTGTAGATAATCGGCCGTCACAAAATCAGCCAATCAACCAACCTTATTCCCCTGATCTTGCGCCAGCAGACTTTTTCCTCTTTCCACGATATGAAATTGGCACTGAAGGAACACCGATTCTCAAACACCTCAGACATTCAAGCTGCTGTTACCAAGGAACTTAAAACAGTCTCAATGGAGGACTTTTTCAAAAGTTTCCAGAACTTGTATGAACGGTGTCAAAAGTGTATTGTAGACGGTGGGAACTACTTTGAACAACAGTGATGTATTTATCTGCAAATATATAATACAGTGATTATTATAACGTTAGTCACCTTACTTTCCGGTCTCACCTTGTATAATATTAGATTATCTATGTTCTCTTTTTCTTTTAGAGTCTTTTGAGGTTCATTTAACTTTCTCGGAAGTCAGATTTTAACTTTAACTATGATTCTTTTACGTGCATGTGGAATTCCATGTAGGTGTTAGAGAGAAACTTTTCGGAAGCTTGAAAAACTCTGTTAATTACCAGAGGTGAAGATCCGCTGAAATTAACTCCCATAATATTATTTTAAGGAAAGTTTTAGATGACATTTATTAGTTTCATGTTGAAATTCTACTTCTTTTAACTATTAGATTAAATCTTAAAAGTAGAAGTATTTCTACATTATATTTCAGAGTGTCACAAAAGACCTTAGCTGTAATAGTAAAATAATAAAGTGTACGTACATCATACACATGCGAACGAAGTTCAATAGGTGTAAATATAATATTAGATTATCTATGTTCTCTTCTTCTTTTAGAGTCTTTTGAAGTTCATTTAACTTTCTCGGAAGTTAGATTTTAACTTTAACTATAACTCTTTTACGTGCATGTTAAATTCCATGTAGGTGTTAGAGAGAAACTTTTCGGAAGCTTGAAAAATGCTATTAATTACCAGAGGCGAAGATCCGCTGAAATTAACTCCCATAATATTATTCTAAGGAAAGTTTTAGATGACATTTATTAGTTTCATGTTGGAATTCTACTTTTTTTTAACTCTTAGATTAAATCTTAAAAGTAGAAGTATTTCTAAATTATATTTCAGAGTGTTACAAAATGCAATAGAATGTATATTTAGCGTCAACTAAAGAAAAAACACTATTCATTAGATATTCATTGACATGACGTGTAATATAAATAATTTTGACTCATCGATTAAATCTCAAAAGTAAAGATATATATAAAGATATTATATTTGACAGTGTCACAAAAGACTATAGCAGGTATATTTATTTTCAAATAGCGGAAAAACGCCATTCGTTAGATACACATGACGTGTAATATACACAATTTTAACTGTTCGATTAAATTTTAAAAGTTGAGATATTTCTAAATTATACTTGGGAGTGTCACAAAAGGCAATAGCATGTATATTTATTTTCAACTAACGAAAAAACGTCATTCTTTAGATATATAGTGACATGACGTGTAATATACACAATTTTAACTGTTCGATCAAATCTTAAAAGTAAAGCTGTTTATAAAGATATTATATTTGATAGTGTCACAAAAGACAATATATTTATTTTCAACTAGCGGGAAAAACGCCATTCGTTAGATATACAGTTACATGATGCGAAATATACACAATTTTAACTGTTCGATCAGATTTTAAAAGTCGAGATATGTCTAACTTATATTTGAGAGTGTCACAAAAGGCAATAGCATGTATATTTATTTTCAACTAACGGAAAAACGCCATTCGTTAGATATATAGTGACATCACGTGTAATATACACAATTTTAACTGTTCGATCAAATATTAAAAGTAAAGCTGTTTATAAATATATTATATTTGATAGTGTCACAAAAGACAATATATTTATTTTCAACTAGCCGGAAAAACGCCATTCGTTAGATATATAGTGACATGACGTGTAATATACACAATTTTAACTGTTCGATTAAATCTTAAAAGTTGAGATATATCTAAATTATACTTGAGAGTGTCACAAAAGGCAATAGCATGTATATTTATTTTCAACTAACGAAAAAACGCCATTCGTTAGATATAGAGTGACATCACGTGTAATATACACAATTTTAACTGTTCGATCAAATATTAAAAGTAAAGCTGTTTATAAATATATTATATTTCATAGTGTCACAAAAGACAATATATTTATTTTCAACTAGCGGGAAAAACGCCATACGTTAGATATACAGTTACATGATGTCAAATATACTCAATTTTAACTGTTCGATCAGATTTTAAAAGTCGAGATATTTCTAACTTATATTTGAGAGTGTCACAAAAGGCAATAGCATGTATATTTATTTTCAACTAACGGAAAAACGCCATTCGTTAGATATACAGTGACATGACGTGTAATATACCCAATTTTAACTGTTAGATTAAATCTTAAAAGTTGAGATATTTCTACATTATATTTGAGAGTGTCATAAAATTCGATATCAGGTATATTTATTTTCAACTAACGGAAAATCGCCCTTCATTAGATATACATACGCTTACACCATTTAACTGTTCGATTAAATCTTAAAAGTAGAGATATTTCTACATTATACTTGAGAGTATCAGAAAAGATAATAGAAGGTATATTTATTTTCAACTAATAGAAATTGGCATTCATTAGATGCACATTGACATGACTTGCAATATGCAGAATTTTTAACAAATCGATTAAATCTTAAAAGTAAACATATTTCTAAACTGTATTTGGGAGTGTCACAAAAGACGATAGTTGTCTGTGAACTGAAAAAACGCCACTCATTATACAGTGAAACCTCCCTGTGAGACCACCTCTATTAAGCAACCTCCCCCCTGAACGACCATTTTTTCATGGAACGAAACTTATTCCCATAGGTTCAATACTAATTTTACCTCTATTCAGAGACCACCCCAGTTGAACTCCCTCCATAAGCGACCCATTTCTTTGAAGGAAATGAAACAAGTTCTGTTTTTTTCTGGTCGCTTGAAGAAGGTTTTATTAGAATAATCATTTCGGAGAGCGCATTATTCATCAAACTTTTAAACTAAAGTTAGAATTTTTATTTATTCCTGTAACTTTTAAGTGTTTAAACCCGTTTGTGCCTTTTAAGCAATGAATTTAACTCTGATGACAAAGTAAGAATAACGGTCAATAAACTCTCCTGCCCTATTCTGTCAGGAAACTCTCAAAGAAATAGGTAAATTAATAAAATCATCATAATTTGTTCCCGCCGGTCGGGGTAAAAAATTTCATTTCTTTACTGAACTTCGAAAGGACTTGGAAATAAAAATTATAAAAGATAAAACGTAAATCAAAGCAATCTTCAATGTATTCATTTTTGAAACTCTGCACTAATTGACTAATGTAATTAACTTTTGTTTTGATACTTAAATTTTCATATTTTTTCCTAATGTGAAAAATAAATTTTAGTAACATTAATTAATACCTTATTTCAACGATTAAAATCTAGATTTTAACATGACCTCCATTAAGAGACCACCTCTCGGAGTGACCAATTTTTATTGGAACGAAATGTGGTCGCTTTAGGGAGGTTTTACTGTATATACATTGGCATATACATTGGCATGGCCTGCAATATACACATTTTTTTTTTTCAAATTAGGAACATCATTATTAATTTTTAATAAGAATTATTCTTTTTCAAATTAGAATTTAAAACAGAAAACAACAATTGTTTTCTGTTTAAAGTTATGAAAAATAACTTACATTATAGATAATGAGTTAACTTTTTTTGTGTACCTTATGTTAGTTTGTGTGTTAATTTTAAAACAGCTGACATTTCATGCGACATACCGTGAAAACATTGCTTCCAAAGAATACTTTTTAAAATATGACCTTCGCTTTTCTTGTTGGCAAGGGGGAAAAAAAAAAAACCTCTGAGCGTCTGTGGGTTTTCCGGCATTTTCATAAGCATTAACCCCTTCGGGACGAGCGTCTTTTACAGAATTTTTAATATTTTATCACCGGTTTTTAAAAACAGAAATTTTTGCCTAATTGAATCGGGAAAATGCTCGGATTAAATAAGGCAAAATTTACAATAAAAATTTACTGGTGAGAATAATCAAGGATTCCGAGCACCTTATGCGGCACATATACCGGCCCCAAGGGGTTAACGACCAAAAAAAGAAAAGGAAAAGAAAAAAGACTTTTATATACAATCAACAAGATGAAATAGCTGAAACTACATAAAACACATTAAAATTACAATCTGTATAATAAAAGAGCAAAGCATTTGGCTGTCATTAACAGTTCCGGGATGACCGCTTCACTTTTGATGTACCAAGCGGCCATTTCGTGTGGGGACTCATTAGAGGGGACCCTGTTCTGTCGCCAAATGCTGCCAAGTTTTTCGCCAACTTGGCGATATATCGCCAAATTTGGCGACCAAAATGAGTAGCCAAAAATGACGCCAACTTCGCGATATCGCTAATATTTCGCCAAATTCACATAGACTTCCATTGTAAACTGGTGGGTTTACTTGCTTACAGAAAATCAACAAATTGAGATATTTTCATGCAACAAAAACTAATATTAGCTTAAGGAATTAAATTAATTATATTTAATGGAGTCCAAATAAATTAAATTATGAATAAATGTAACATAATACAATGTTAGCATGCTTTCCCATACATAAATTTTAAGGGAGACCAATCTGGTCGCCAAGGACGGCTAGTGTAATATAAAAACGTTTCGTAACACAACGTGTTACCTCATCAGTTCAATCATCTATCATCAATCAACACAGAAAAACACAAAAGCTGCATATTATTAAATAAAATTTTTCGTTGCAAATTTTTTTATAGTCACACATATTGTAAACGAAAAAAAAAAAAAAAAAAAGGAATGAGAATTCTGGATGATGCAGTTTTTAAAAGTCATTATTTAAATTAAATTTGACAGTTCATTTTTTCGTCTGTATTTTAACTTGGGACTATTTAAAAAGTGTTATTAAAAGGGTTATCTGAGTTACTTTTCGTTATATTTACAGTAAAGATGCTCCATACATCTGTCATTTTTACAGGTCGGTAATCCAGTATCGATTAAATATGGTGATAACATGAATTGAAACTGTTGTGCAGTATTTTAACAGGGTTTAAATGCGTGATACAACCATAACATCAGTTATGCTCTCATACTTTTCCTTCTAAGTGTTTTTATTCTTTTTTGGGCTATTTTATTCTTTCAGAAACTGCAACTTAAACTACCGCTCTTTTACGCGAGTGAGAAAATCCTTACAGTTGTCAGAATGAAATTTTGTAGAAACTTGAAAAATATTCCTAATTACAAGGATCTGAAATTAACTCGTAGCGGAACAATTATTTTAAGAAAAGCCTTACAAGCGAACCACTTTTGGTGCTGCGCTCACCTAGCATTATACCTGGTGCATTTTGAACCCTATATTACGAAGTTTGAGAATCGATAAAAAAAATTTTGTTAAAATAATATTTCTTGATTTCACAGCAACATAACTTTCTGAAAATGCAATTTTCGAGACCACTTATCGGACATTTAACATTGAATTTTAGGTAGCTTTCATTACAAAAAGCTACCTATTGTAGCCGTTTGGAGGAAAGCGATTTCAAAAAATTTTGGTATATTTTCATCGATCATGACCCCCAGATCCCGAAACCACCCTCCGTTCAAAAGTTGATATATCCATATATATATGTATACATATATATATCTGACCTTTGTCACACTCTAACTCTCGTATTTATGAACCGATTTGGATGAAACTCGGTCTGTATATAGTACATACCAATGTCTCGACAGAGTTCGTTGGCCAGCTTCATCCGCCATCTTTTTTCAAAATGGTGGCCATTTAAATTTTTTTAAAATTAAAATTTGAAATGTGATACCAAAAAATTGAAAATTGAAAAATATTATTTTCTTATGTGTTTGACCTTCATACAAAGATTCCGGAGCAGTTTTTGTTTTGTGTATATCTTTAAAAAGGGCTGAGTTATAGCATTTTGAATTTCTATTGTGGCTGTCATTTTGAAACGACCTGATATTTATCACGCGATAACAGGCGTATTTATGAACCGATTTATATGAAACTCGGTGTGTACATAGTACATACTAATTTCTCGACCGAGTTCGTTGGCCAGCTTCATCCGCCATCTTGTTTCAAAATGGCGGCCATTTAAAAAAAAAATTAATTTTAAATTTAAAATGAGGTATCAAAAAATTTAAAAAGATTTTTTTCTTATTTGTTTGACCTTAATACAAAGATTCCGGAACAGTTTTTGTTTCGTCTATATCTAGAAAAAGGGCTGAGTTATAGCATTTTTAATTTCTTTTGTGGCTGACATTTTGAAACGACCTGATTTTTGTCACGCGATAACAGTCGTATTTATGAACCGATTTGGATGTAACTTGGTGTGTACATAGTGCATACCAATGTCTCGACCGAGTTCGTAGGCAACCTTCATTCGCCATTTTGATTCAAAAGGGAACATTTAAAAAAAATATTTAAAATTTAAAATGAGGTTTGAAAAAATTGGAAAATGAGAAAGGTTTTTTTTATGTGTTTGACCTTGATACAAAGATTACAGGGCAGTTTTTTTTTTTTCGTCTACATCTTAAAAAAGGGTTGAGTTATAGCACTTTGAAATTTCTAGCATGGCTGACATTTTGAAACGATCTGATATTTCTCACGCGATAACACACGTATTTATTAATCTATTTGGATGTAAGAAGGCATTTGGATAGTATGTAGCAATGTCTCGACTAAGTTCACTGGCCAGCTTCATCCGCCATCTTGAATCAAAATGGCGGTCATTAAATTAAAAAATATATATATTTAAAGTGAAGTGCAAAAAACTTAGAAATTGAAAAAGGTTTTTTTCTTAAGTATTTGACCTTGATATAAGGATTCCGGAGCATTTTTTGTTTTGTCTTTATCTTAAAAAATGGCTCAGATACAGCAGTTTGAATTTCATTATGTGGGTGACATTTTGAAAAATCTGATTTTTGCCTGCGACAGTACTCATATATATCAACCGATTCCGATGTGAGCGAGCGTGTGCACAGGAATTACTAAGGTCTCGACCACGTTCACTAATTAGCCTCATCCACCATGTTGTCTTAAAAGGGCAGGCATTTCACATATCGCCGAATTTGGAAACCAAATATAACTTTAAATAAAATCAGCTTGGATAAAGCTGACTAATTTCGCGAAATTCTCATTCATAATGATTTAGTCTTGATAAAAATTAGTATTGAATCTTCTATAATCGGTTTCCACTAAATTGAGCTTCGTGTGTTTGAATAACATAAGCTAGCTTTTTAAAAATAAGGAATTTGAAAGCAACCTCTTCCTCCCGGCACTGGCCGGAAGGACTTTTTTTTAAAGAAAAGCATTAAAAAATAAAAATTAGTTAATAATAAATATAAAATAGTGAAAAAAATTTTTAATTCCTTCAAAAACCCACGAATTTGTGTTTGAAAAATTGCAACATCATATTCACATTTTTGGCGGGGAAAAGGTTGTTAAAAATTTTTTGTTAAAATAATATTTCTTGATTTCACAGCAACAAAACTTTCCGAAAATGCAATTTTAGAGACCACTTATCGGACAATTAACATTCAATTTTTTTTTAAAGAAAAGCATTAAAAAATAAAAATTAGTTAATAATAAATATAAAATATTGAAAAAAATTTTAAAAATTTCTTCAAAAATACACGAATTTGTGTTTGAAAATTTGCAACATTATATTCACATCTTTGGCTGGGAAAAGGTTGGCGCTTTTTTTTCAACGTAGAGCTTTCCGGTAACCCTAGCTCAGACCTGCCAACCTTTGAAAATGAGAAATCGTAGCACACAAAATTTAAATTAATCTGGAGGTTGGTTGGTTGGTTTTTCGTGTTTCCCAGCCATCTTTTAACATTCGTAAAAGGAATACGGTTTCAGTCTTTCAATATAGTAAATTTTTTCCTCTGAAAATCTGTATACGATTTTTAGTTTCTTCTCGTTTAGAATTGTTTTTCTTTTGACATTTGTAAAAGGAGCCTGGTTCCAATTTTTTAGCCCAGTGCAATAATTTTTTTTTTTCTCACAATCCTAATTCACATTTTTCTATCACGATTCTTTGTTGAAATCTGCACTTTTTACCACGAACTTTTGACTAAATTCTCATTGTTTAATGCGATCCTTTGACGAATTCAGTATTTTTTTTTTTTACCACGATCCTTTGACGAAATCAGTGTTTTCCTTCCGCGATCTTCCGGTGAAATTTGCGTTTTCTTATTGATCTTTTGGCGAAATTTGCGTTTAATATGATAGGCACCCCTGTTTTTAAGGAAGGGAATTCCTGTATAAATATTTACAGAAATCCGATTCACTCGTGGTTAATATACATGAAGAGAGGGTTTTATGTTAAGAAGTTTGTTTTGCAGCCCAAAATTTTTTTTTCCCCATGAACATTTTTTTAATGTCCGAATATATTATTAGATTATATATAACTTATAACCAATTTTTTTTTAACTTTCGGAAATGAATACTTTGAAATTTTGGAACAGAATCACTCCTGAAAAATATGCTGCGCGGGATAAAAATTGCAACTTGAAACAAAAAATGCGTTTGTGTTTTTTGCAAAAAATCGTAGTTTAAGACCGATTTTCGTAGCGTCGTAGTTTATAGATCCAAATCGTAGCAAATACGATTTTTTCGTAGCACTTGGCAGGTCTGCCCTAGCTAAATGTCATAGCTGTTTGTCTTGTTTGAAGAGAGGAACTTTGCTAGAAATTGTAATGTCCGACCTGATTAGCCACAGTAATTTTTCTAAATTGTGTAAAAATATTAATTTACTTTAAGATACTTACCAGCTTTTACCAAAGGACCATTTAATACAGCAACATTTCATTTTAAACATTCGAAACTTTATTCCATTTGATTTCAAAAGAAAATAGTTTGCTTATTTTGTATTTCATTAAAAAATAGTTTTCAATGATCTTGAAAGCTTTTGTAGAAATATACCTTACCCGTGGCCCTAATTTTTCGCGCATTAGTTTATGGATGCTTTTTTTGACAATAAAAGTAAAAAATAATTCAAAATATTTTATGTAAATAATTTTTAATGGAAAATGATACATTTCACTATTACATAGTGATATTTAACAAAAGATAATAAATGAAATAAACTTTGTGGCCAATGAAATCCATTTCCTCCTAAGTTTTTTATGTTCTTAATGTTTTGTGCATGTTCAAATGAGACGAAATTAGTAAGGCTTACTACTTCATTGGTCCTCCTTTGGCAGCGTAAACATCTCTCACTCTTCTCGGCATAGTTGAAACAAACTTTGCCACTCACAAATAGAATTTTTTTGCCATTTTTCAAGAAGAATTCTTTTTAACTGCTGATTGTCACTGTAGCTGATTTGTGGTGTCCATAGAATTCATGTCCGGGTAATTCGGAACCCAATCTAGCACAGGGTACAATTTTGTTGAAGCCAGGCTTTTGTTGTCAAAGCTGTATGTGGTTTGGCTAAATCTTGTTGCAAAAGATAACTCGATTGAAGGGCAAATTGTTGAATTGAAGGCGACAACTGATTCTGCAAAACATTGTGCATTGATAGCCCCGTCATATGGCAGTATTTGTCCGACAAAAAAAATAATCAAAACACCCCCAAATTTGAGCATATGACGAGAACTTTCACTCTTGTTTGACGTTTTTTGCTCTCTTGTTTGGGTTTAAAGCTTTATTTGCTTGCGTACGGCCAGACAACCGATATTTCCTTACAAAACCGGAAAAGAGGATTTGTTCGATCATATAACACTTTACCATTGCTGATTTGTCTATTTTAAGTGGTCCACAGCCCGCAGAAAATGTTTCCTTTTCTGAGCAGGAGTTAACATCGGCTTATGTTTGCTTTTATAAGATTTTATGCCTATTTTATGCAATTTTTTGTAGCCATTTTACGAGTGACTGATCGCCCTATGCTGTCTTGCAATAGAGATGTGGCTTTTGCCATTGTTCCTGATCTTATCTTCATTACCACTCGATGGAACATTCGATCTTCACTTGCCGTTGTTGTTGGTAGGCGACTAGTACTGTTTCTTGGCTATATTTCTCCGTTTGCAACGAAAGGTTTCAAAACATTACGCACTGTTGAGTCAGAAATAATCTAATCCATGCCTATTTTCCGCATTAGACATCCACTAATTCGTTTTTCGATTATCTTTTTATGCAGCTCTACCGTCAATCTTTTATTATGCATTTTCTTCTTATTAAAACATTTGAAATCACTTTTCTTTTAAACAGCACATGCCACCACTCCCGGATGCGATAATTTGCATAGTTGGAAACAACCAGCCAATCACAATGATAAAAAACTTTCTTTAAATTATCTATTTTTCAGAAGGAGAACGTTTTACTTAAACAAATCTAAGTGTGTGACTTCTTTTATTCTTTTATTCGATGCAAGTCATTTTAGACGATTGACATTTCAAGAATTTGATTATTTATTTAGACAAAATTAAGTTTGTGTTTTCTTTCTTTGAAAATTTTCCCTTTTAAACTGGTGCGAAAAGAATTAGGGCCACGGGTAAGGTATTTACTATTTATATATGTATCGTCTGCATAGAAAAAATAAAAATAAAAAACCTAATTCTTGTTTTTTATGTCATCAATTATCAAACAAATCGTAATCTGATATAATTCTGTAATGTACATTTACTCCCCGGATAAAGCGGGCGAAAGAATTGTAGCGCCCTATTTGGCGACTTAACTCACTTTTGACGTGAAATAAACAAATAGAAATGTAAGAATAAAAAATTAAAAGAATAAAAAAGTATATAAAATATGATTTTAACAGAGAAATTTTATCGGTTCTCTAACTTTTATGTATAGGGCTACAAAATGCACCAGGTCTCGATGC
Organism: Maratus speciosus; assembly: GCA_963932465.1. Classification (NCBI taxonomy): domain Eukaryota; kingdom Metazoa; phylum Arthropoda; class Arachnida; order Araneae; family Salticidae; genus Maratus; species Maratus speciosus. The sequence continues at coordinate 235,941,109 of OZ010797.1, read as the reverse complement.
TAGGTGCGAGCAGCACCAAAACTGGTTCTTTTGTTAGATGATGTTTAATATTTTTGGAGATAATTCTGTTTCTTTTGGAGTGCTATAATAAAGATTGAGAAGAGAGATATTAAGTTCATAATTGACGGCGTCATAAAAGACAAATCAAAGAAGCACTTATTATTAACCAATGAAAGCACTATTCATTCGAGTGTTTCTTTCAGATGCTTATTATTACGTGAAACTTAAAACAGAGTAAAAGTTCGGACCCTCTTTCTTTTTTTTTCTTTCTTTTTTTTTTCTTTTTTTTTTCTTTTTTTTTTTTTGCCTGTCGTGATCTTAATAATAATATCGTTCTTATTACATTCAATCTAATTTATTTCACGCATAGATTAAAACATTGTTAGATTATATATATTTTTATTGTATCTGCATTTTAACCCTTTATCTACTGACTTATAAGTAGTGATGGGCGATTCCGATTTTTTTAATCGATTTAATCGATACTATGGCCAATTCGATTTAAGCGATACAATGAATTTTTTAATCGATGTCTCTAAGACAAAATAAGGTAATGTCATTTTCATTTTCCTTCAAAAATTGAAGATAAAGTAGTTGGATGTGCCAATCTCAAAACTTTCATCTGCCTCATAAATGTTAAAACTTCAAAATTCGCTATCACAGTGTCAAATTTAAATGATAACATATGCGCATCATGAGGATTCAAAAAGGATAGGTTCGTTGAAGTATGTGCATTTTAAAAGAAAATATAAGCATTGTATTTTCCTAACAAATCATTGAATTTCGGCCACACCCTCTTAGGCTAATGTCAGACGAACGTCTTTTTGCACGATTTTTTCGCTCTTACGCCATCCCTACACCTTCGCTATCATGTGTAGGGACGGTGTAAGAGCGAAAAAAAAGCGTGCAAAAAGACGTTCGTCTGATATTAGCCTAGATGTCCGCAACGGAAAATCCCAATTCAAAGAGCATAAAAGCGGCAGCTGTTGGGCAGTATACACCCAAGCCTAATAAGGATCAATTTATCTGAAAATGTAACAGAATTTGAAGTGTGATTAAATTCCGTGCATTAGTTTTGAGATATGGCTATCACGAATATCACGCAAAAAAAAACAAAAAAAAAAAAACAGTATAGCCTGTTACATGATTAACACGAAAAACTCAGGAACAACTTATGTCAATGACACATAATATTAAGTTTGATGAAATTCCGGTCATTACTTCTTGAGATATTATCGCTAATATCGTGTACATTCTGAAAAACAGTGTTAAATTCAGGAGCTGGTACGGGTGGACAACCCCTCCCTCATGAAGATTTGAGATTTTATGCTTAATGGACAAAAGTCCAATCCCCCCCCCCCCCCGAAACTCTAGAATGTCCCTCTCCAGAACCATAGAAATCCCTCCCGGAGAAAAATGTCTGAATTCAACACTGCTAAAAAAAGTAGCATGGCAGCACAACCTGTTATATCATTTACACGAAAATCTAATCATGAACAACTTATATCAGAACATTAAGTTTGATGAAATTCCGTTCATTAGTTCTTGAGATATGATCCCTAAAATCGTTTAAATCCAGAAAAACGTGTTGAATTCCGGGGGTATCCCGGAGGGACATGCCCCCCCCCCCCCCCCGTGCAGCATTCAAATGTCCCCCCAGAAGGTTTGAGATTTTATGCTTGATGTACAAAAGTCCAATCCCCTTCCCCTCTGAACTGTCCCTCTCTGGATCCGCAGAAATCCCTCCCGGAGAAAATTGTCTGAATTCAACACTGCTGATAAAATCTGCATAACAACGCCCCCTTTTGGTGATTTACACCGAAATCTAATATGCAACAATTTATGCCAACGACTGAGATAGAGCTATTGCGAAAATCGGGAAAAATGCAGCATAGCAGCGCCACCTGCCGGTAGATTTATATCAAAAAGTAATCAGCACCAATTTATATGAAAGTCTAATTGAATCTAAAGTTTCAACACATTCCATGCATTAGTTCTTGAAATAGACCGCCCACAATTTTTTATGTCAGAGACAAACAAACAGACTGACAGACAGACAATGTATAAAAATAGTCAAATCGTATTCCAGACAAGATCTTCTAAAACTATAAATCCTTCGAAAACCGAAAGTCGAAATTTTTCACGAATCCAACGCTTTCTTTTTCTAAAGACAAAAGAAAGCAAGAAAAAATTAACGCATCGATTCTGCCCGTAAATTAAGATCAGAAATGGCGAATCAATGCAGTTTCGATTCGATGCCGATGTCGATCTTTAGATGCATCGCTATTTTATGATTTACTTCAATTCTTTAGATTCGGGCGAATCGATTCAGTTCAGATTCGATGCCGATTTTTAGATGCGGGTGAAATTGTTATTTTTTGATTTACTTCAATTCAAATCGCATCGCGCATGATCCACGATTCGGGTTGAATAGATTCCTCCAATTTTACTGTTTTAGTGGCAGAATTGCTGTAAAATTTTGTATAAGAGCCCTTTTTTTTTTTTCTTTCTAGGTTCAGTGTTGAATGGCGGGTTGATTTCTAAACTGCCGGTCGGGATGGGGGGGGATATTTTAGAGTTCCGTAAGGGTGGATGCACATTTGTCCATTAAAAAGCATAAAATCACAAAACTTTCGGGAGGGACGTTCCAATGTTCCCCCGGATCACCCCCTGAATTCAATACTAGGTTTTAAATCGTTATACTTTTGTTTAGAAGCCTAGTTATTTGGGTTACTAGTTTATTATGTTGTATTTTTCAAGTTCGTCCCTTCTAATCCTTTCCCCCCTCCCCCCTTCCTCCCCAATCTTAAATTACAGGGCCGTTCAAAATATGCATGCTGTTTTAAAAATGCACAATTCTCGTTCTATTTTATTATAAATCCGCATTTTGAAACCTTGACCAAAGATACATTTGAGGTCACCCCTCCCACCGTTTGAGACTTACCTGTCCCCCGGGGGGCATATTTATTGTTTATTCCAAACCATCTCGCGTAACATATTGTTGGAAAGCTTTTAATGTCCTCTTTTATTTTCTGCCCCCCCCCCACACACACACACACTAGTTACACGCTCTTGGCACTTTTTAGCTCACAGGCTATCAAAGCCTGAGATCTAATGTGCACGTCGGTTTTGTATGTATGTATGTATGTATGTATGTACGTACGTAACGCGATAACTCTTGATAGAAATATCCGATTTGCTTCAGATTTTTTTCTATGTTCATTCTGCTAAGGCGCTTCCCTGATTAGTTTTGGGGGCTCATTGGTTAAGTATAAAGCGGAAACGGGGGATAATCCCCCCCCCCTTAGCTTAGATAAATGGGTTTTTCATGCAGAATTATCAGATTTTCTTCAAATTTTTTTATACCGGTTAATTTTGATAACAAGTTTCTCTGATTATATTTTAAGGTTCATTGTTATAGTCTAAAGGGGTGGAGGAGGGCGAGGGGATAATACCCTCTCTAATTTAGATAGATGGGTTTTACTTTCCGATTTACTTCAAATTTCGTATACCAGTTTATTCAGATAAGGCCCTTCCGTAATTAGATTTGGAAGTTCATTGGTTAAATATGAAGGGGGGAACAGGGGGCTAATACCCCTTAATTTAGATAAATGGGTTTTGCTATCCGATTTGATTCAAATTTGGTATACCGATTTATTTCGATAAGGCGCTTCCTTGATGACATTTGGAGGGTCATTGGTTAAGTATAAAGAGGGGAAACGGGGAGGGGCAATCTCCCCCCCCCCCTTAGTTTATTTTTCGAGGGCATTATTCTTTGAAATAAGAGCATAATATACAGTTAGTGTGAATAGCCTGTGAGCTCAATGCCATCAGTTTAACTGGGCACTTTTCTTTTTAGCTCACAGGCTATCAAATCCTGAGAGCTAATGTGCCCGCAGTTTCTGTATGTATGTACATACGTAACGCGATAACTCTCGATAGAAATATCCGATTTGTTTCAATTTTTTTTCTAGGTTCGTTTTCATAAGGCGCTTCCCTGATTAGTTTTGGGGGTTCATTGGTTAAGCATAAAGGACGGGGGTACGGGGGCTATCCCCCTCCCCCCACTTAGATAAATGGTTTTTTCATGCAGAATTATCAGATTTGCTTCAATTTTGGTATACCGGTTAATTCTGATAAGACGCTTCCCTGATTAAATTTGGAGGCTCATTGTTTGAGTATAAAGAGAGCAACAGGGACTAACCCCTCTTAATTTAGATAGATGGGTTTTTCTATCTGATTTGCTTCAAATTTGGTAACCAGTTTATTCTGATAAAGCGCTTCCCTGATGAGATTTGGAGGCTTATTGTTTAAGTATAGAGATGTGACAGGAGGGGGGGGGGCTGATTCCCCCTTAATTTATTTTTCGAAAAGCATTCTTTGAAGTAAGAGTATAAAATACACTTAGTATGAATAGACTGTGAGCTCAATGCCATCAGTTTAACTCGATACTTTTCTTTTTTATTTATTGTTGTTTTAGTGAGTGCACTCTGCATGTCAGCGAATGAGTCAATAACTGTTTATAGTTTTTAGATTACTGCTGGAAAATAAAAAGAAACATATAATCAAGGAATATACTTTTATTTATTTGTTAACCAGAGAAAAGTATGTTATTTCATTGTTAATGGCTCTAGGATGAGAATTTTTTTTTTTTTCTTAACAGCTGAAAATTTGGTAAACATTAAAAAGAAAGATATTTATAAACTGTAAATGAGATAAGGAGATATATATTTAAAAAAGGGAAAGAAATTTTAGTTAAATATAGTATTAAAAGGAGAATTTTGATTATTAATTGGGGGATAATTAGTATGTGATGATTGGTTAATTACATTCATCACAGCTATTTTAAAAGAAGATTTGCAATATTTGCATTTCCCCCACGCTTATAAGAGACCCTAAAAAGACTGACAAACCTTTTAACTGAACTTTTTAAATAAATTTAGAGCCTTCAAAATTTCGCTCATCTGCGCATTTTTAAGAAGTTTATACACGTTTTAGGGAGTTTATAGGAAGCAAGTCCCCCATCTGTTTGGTTGAAGGAAATAAGAGTAGAAAGTACATCTTTTCCGGATGAAAAAAAAAATCATTTCTTTCCTTTTTTTTATATGACCGAGATCTTTTTTAAAGATAAATTTAAATATAATATAAATTATTATCAAAATTACATCTTAAAAATAATAATTTTAAAAGTTAAAAAACCTTATTATTTGACTCAAAGGTCTGTAGTAGCTTACTTCTGGGCCGCTAACATTGTCTAGGGCCCCCATAAATGGAGGTGAGGGGTGAGAGATAGTCGTTACGGCCCTGTTGATTCCCTACGTTTTGGAATTACTATTTTTCAGCTTATCTGTGTGAATCTGTGAACATCGAAATATCGATTCAAGTATCGATTCTAGAATATGGGAATCTATACTTATTGCGATCGATTCTGTTTTATACGATGTCGATTTTAATCGATTCTCAAATTTTTCAGAATCGCCCACCACTACTTATAAGTACCATTAAAATAACGTGTTATAAAATTCATTTAATACATCGATTAGTTGTAATACAGTTCAGAATGAGTTATAGATACATTACTTTATCTTGTTCTAAAAGCATTATTGGTTACACAAAACAAAAATATTTTTTAAAGGATGATTTCTTTTGCCTTTGCATCTTTTTAGCTTTCTTGGCGTTGAGGGGGAGAGTGGGGTTCAATTCGGAAATATTTGTATATTGTAAGAACATTATATTTATACATTTCCTAATTCTACAAAATACTAAGAAAAATATTTAAAATAAAAGATTTTAATTGGGTAATAAATATTGCAGAAAATCCCTATAAATTCAAATTTAATGAATCCTTCTAAATCTTTCAATCCTTCTAAAATCCTTCTAAAATTTATTAAATGATTATGTAAATCTTCTAATGTAGTTGAACAGTTCACGGAAAATGCTTTAGAAGATAAAATTTTCATGAATTCATAATTCAGTACATAAAGGGTTAATCTCTTGTTATCACCCTCCATTGTAATTGGATTCTCCCAAATGCTGTGTGCTGCGCAGCACCTTAATGCGCATGATTGCTATAAAACACCATTGTTAGGTACAGTCGGACCCGGTTAAGATGCTCACGGTTCATACGCGATCTGGCTTAATAAGCGGATTTTTTAAGATCCCTTGAACATCGCCCATAAGGCTGATGCAGAAAATATCACGTTTAATTCGCGAACGGTTATTACACGATCCCGCTTAATATGCGATAAATTTTCGGCAAGATTCGAATCGACCCTTATCCAGCATTGCCAATTTAGCGGATTTTTTTATTTATATAAAAAACACTGTTTCCGAATAGTAATATTTACTTTATTTAATAACAGATTAATTAAGGCGAGCATTACGAATTGGACATAGTGGTAGATATTTGAATTAAAAAACCATGACTTTGTTTGAAACCTTTTTCTTTTGTGAAGTGTTCCTTAACTGATCTGTTCGTTAAGAGGCTACTTCAGTCAAATGGAAAGACGCGTTCGCTAATGCTAATCCTATGGAAGAAATTTATAAAGGTATCTCAGTCGCATTTTAATATTTTTAAAGGATTGTGTTTGCATTGGATAACTGAGATCAATCTGTATGCAGGCCGTTTTTTACGTTTTCGATTTTTGATTGCACATTGTTTTTATGAGGATGTTTTTACTTTCGAAACCGGTTCCGAAAATGAAAGTGTCCTCATTAAAAATACCTGTAAACAAAATCGGAAAAGTAAACAACGGTCTTTGTACAGATCAATCTCAACTATTCAATGCAAAAAAAAAAAAAAAAAAAAAAAAAATCATTTAAAAATATTTAAATTCAAACGAGATATCTTTATAAATGTCTTCCATAGGATTAACATTAGCGAACGCGTCTTTTCGTTTGACTGAAGTAGCCTCTTAACCGATCACCCACTATACTTACTTTAAAGTGTTTACACTGCACAATAACAACTATTCAACGATATAATGATTTTTATGATGCTTTTAATAGTTTGAAGAATTAATAATGTCTACCTTATAAAGACAGAGAAAAAACGCCAGTTGAGCACATTGCAAGCAGTATCAACATGTTATAACCTCCCTATGATAACAAATCAGAACAAAAATAGACTTCACGGTCTTAAATGCATGTTATCACACGTGAGTAACACATAATAGTTCACAAAACCCAAACAGCCAAAAGAAAGCGCAGATGGCAAAAAGTCCTTCCGGCCAGTGCCGGGAGGAAGAGGTAGCTTTCATAATCCTTATTTAAAAAAAGCCAACTTATATCATGCAAACACACGAAGCTCAATTTAGTGGAAACCGAATATAGGAGATTCAATACTAATTTTTATCAATATAATGAATGAGAATTTCGCGAAATTAGTCAGCTTTATCCAAGCTGCTTTTCTTTAAAGTAACTTATATTTGGCTGCCAAATTCGGCAATTTCTTAAAGTGCCTGTCATTTTAAGACAACATGGTGGATGAGGCTAAGCAGTGAACTTGGTCGAGACCTTAGTAATTGCTGTGCACATGCTCACACACATTGGAATCGGTTAATATATAGGAGTGCTGTCGCATGCAAAAAATCAGATTTTTCAAAATGTCACCCACAATAGAAATTGAAACTGTTATATCTGAGCCATTTTCTAAGGTAAGGACAAACAAAAAATGCTCCTGAATCCTTATATCAAGATCAAATACTTAAGAAAGAAACCTTTTTCAATTTCTAATTTTTTGCACCTCACTTTAAATATATATATATTTTTTAATTTAATGGTCGCCATTTTGAAACAAGATGGCTGATGAATCTGGCCAGCGAACTTGGTCGAGGTGTTGATGTATACTATCCACATGCCTTCTTACATCGAAATAGGCGAATACGTGTGTTATCGCGTGACAAATACAAGATAGTTTCAAAATGTTAGCCATGCTAGAAATTCAAAGTGCTATAAATCAACCATTTTTTAAGATATCAACAAAAGAACAAATTTTCAGAAACAAAAACTGCTCCGGAATCTTTGTATCGAGGCCAAACACATAAAAAAAAAATCTTTTTCATTTTCCAATTTTTTAATACCTCATTTTGAATTTAAAATTTAATTTTTTTTAAATGGCAACCCTTTTGAAACAAGATGGCGAATGAAGCTGGCCAACGAACTCGGTCGAGACATTGGTATGTACTATGTACAGACCAAGTTACACCCAAATAGGTTCATAAATACGTCTGTTATCGCGTGACAAAAATCAGATCGTTTTAAAATGTCAGCCACAAGAGAAATTCAAAATGCTATTACTCAGCCATTTTTTTTAGATATAGACGAAAGAAAAACTGTTCCGGAATCTTTGTATTAAGGTCAAAGATCTTTTTCATTTTCCAATTTTTTGGTATCTCATTTAAATTTTTTTATTTTTTAATTTTTTTAAATGGCCGCCATTTTGAAACAAGATGGCGGATGAAGCTGGCCAACGAACTCGGTCGAGATATTTGTATGTACTATGTACACACCAAGGTACATCCAAGTCGGTTCATAAATACGCCTGTTATTACGTGAGAAAAAGCAGGACGTTTCAAAATGTCAGCCACGCTAGAAATTCAAAATGCTATAACTCAGCCATTTCTTAAGATATAGACGAAACAAAAACTGCTCCCGAATCTTTTTATCAAGGTCAAACACATAAGAAGAAAATATTTTTTTAAATTTTCAATTTTTGGTACCACATTTCAAATTTAAATTTTTCTTAAAAATTTAAATGGCCGCCATTTTTAAACAAGATGGCGGGTGAAGCTGGCCAACGAACCCGGTCGAGACATTGGTATGTACTATGTATAAACGAAGTTACATCCAAATCGGTTCGTAAATACGCCTTTTATCGCGTGACAAAATTCAGGACGTTTCAAAATGTCAGCCACGCTAGAAATTCAAAATGCTATAACTCAGCCATTTTTTAAGATATAGACGAAACAAAAACTGCTCCGAAATCTTTGTATAAAGGTCGAATACATAAGAAAAAAATATTTTTCCATTTTCAATTTTTTGGTACCACATTTCAAATTTTTAATTAAAAAAAAAAAATTTAAATGGCCGCCATTTTGAAACAAAATGGCGGATGAAGCTGGCCAACGAACTCGGTTGAGAGATTGGTATGTACTATGTACACACCGAATTACATCCAGATCGGTTCATAAATACGCCTTTTATCGCGTGACAAAATTCAGGACGTTTCAAAATGTCAGCCACGCTAGAAATTCAAAATGCTATAACTCAGCCATTTTTTAAGATATAGACGAAACAAAAACTGCTCCGGAATCTTTGTATAAAGGTCAAATACATAAGAAAAAAATATTTTTCCATTTATAATTTTTTGGTACCACATTTCGAGTTTTAAATTTTTTTTTAAATTTTAAATGGCCGCCATTTTGAAACAAAACGGCGGATGAAGCTGGCCAACGAACTCGGTCGAGGCATTGGTATATACTATGTACACACCGAATTACATCGAAATCGGTTCATAACTACGGGAGTTACAGTGTGACATAGGTCAGATATATATATATATATATATATATATATATATATATATATATATATATCAATTTTGAACGGAGGGTGGTTTCGGGGTCTGGGGGTCATGATCAATGAAAATATACCAAAATTTTTTGAAATCGCTTTCCTCCGAACGGCTGCAATAGGTAGCTTTTTTGTAAAGAAAGCTACCTAAAATACGATCATGTAATTGTAACTCCCAAGTTATACTTTGTATTTAAGGGTTAATCTGCTGTTTCTCCCTTTTTTACATCTAATTTAGTTTTTGAGAAAGCAGGAAGAATCAATCAATCAATTACTTTCTCAATGTTCGAAAACTCGAGAAATAATTGATCGATTTTAAGGAATCTTATGGCGATTGCAAGTTCTAATTAAGATTTGTAAATGATAATAACCATATTTTTAGCTTATGACGTATGCATTTTAATTTAAAAATTGGATTGATAAGTATTTTTACCAAAAACCACGAAAGATATTTTAAAATACAACAGGTGTTGCAGCTGCCTTTTAGCAAATACAGCTAGTTTATAATAATAATAATAATAAGATCAATGACATTTCTAAAAACTTTTAAAACATAAAAAAATTACGAATGAAATCAAAATTAAAATATAAAATATAACTTACATCTTCTATATAAGCAAACATTTTATTTTGTTCTTAAATATAAAAGTACAACTTTGCTAAGCTATTATACTGATGAAATGAATTAAAACTGCTAAATTTGTAGTATTTCAGCAGATATTAAATAAATGATTCGGCCATTTTTTTTTCATCTTTTTCTCTGCTTTTCTCTGATTTTGGGGAATAGAATAACTCTTACATCCTTTTAAAAACTTCAACTTTAACTACCGCTCCTGTACGCGGGCGAGGTAATCCTCGCAATTGTTAAAATGAAACTTTGTGGAAACTTGAAAAATGCCACTAATTACTGCCAGGCAAGTATCTGAAATTAACTCGTTGCAGAATAATATTTTAAGAAAAGCCCTTAGACGACGCTTAACAGTTACGGAGGGAATGATGCTTCTTTAAGAAATGCCACAATAAAGCTGGCGGAGAAAGAGATTAAGTTCATAATAGATGATGTCATAAAAGACGAATTAAAGAAACGTTTGTTACCTACCGACGAAAGACTTTATTCATTCGACTGTTATTGTCATTATGATATGCACATTCCCACGTGAAACGTAGTAAGAAAATTCGGGTCTTTTTTTTTTTTTTTTTTTTTTTTTTTTTTTTTACTATTATGATCTTAATGAAAAAATTGATTTTATTAAAACCATTCGTTTTATTTCATTCACATTTGAAAATATAGTTTTTTTTATCAATAATAAAAATGAGATTTCTTACCTCCTTCCCTCCCTAAAAAAAAACAAAAAAAACCCCTATAAAATTTAACTATATTACAGGGTGATTTTATCACCTTTTCATTGTATAATGTTAGAATTTATTTATGTATAATGTTAACTCGGACTCTTCTCCCTAGACCAACACCCACATTTTTTATTAGGGCCCTAGGGCCCTTTTTAAAGCATTTACCCCATTTTTTGTTCATTTCTTTAAAATATTATTCTAATGATTAATTCATACCCTATGCTTAATTTTGCCCGGTCTTTCTTTATGCCTCAGCTACCACATTTTTCGAACATTAATCTCCTCTTTCAGCATCAAATTACGTGTACTCGTTAAGGCCGTAAATTGAAAATCGCATTACTTTAAAGGTAACTTTAGATAAGGGATTTCATCCGTTTATTAAATATCGTGTTGATGTTAAAAGTAATTCATGAAATTTACAAGGCGGGGGGGGGGGGGGGATCTTCCACTGCTTGGGGACGCATTCTTTCCTCGGGTTCTAAGAGGCCAATTTCAGTGGGATTTGGTTCATTCAGCTTAGATTACAATTCAGCTACTCTCTGTATTATGAAATTTTATCCTTATAGTGCATTCTTTTTAGAATTTAATTAATAGTGCATTCTTTTTTTTGATTCTATCGGCTTGATTACTACGAGGTTTCGCTCACTCAACTTGATTTTCGATTGTCTCCCGCACGTGCGGGACACTTCCGGTAAATGCTGGCATACGTAGCGGGGACCCATGTTACAGGTTCGTTCGGAAAGAAATTTGTTGGGAACACAATAGACGCTGCAGAAGGCAATGGGGACTCGGAAATTAGGTTCATTTAAAAAAATTTCAAAAGATATAAAATCATACAAACTTGAGTTTTTTTTTAAGGTTATTATTTACAAACACCGGGCAACGCCGGGTGGGTCCACTAGATTGAAAATATGGCTTTTATATCAATAATAAAATCGAAAAATGAGATTTCTTACATCCTTCCCTCCCTCCCTAAGGAAAAAAAAACCCCCTGTAAAATGTAACTATATTACAGAGTGTGTCAAATTTTCCCTCAATCTTTATACAGAATTTTTTTCTTTTTTATCGCAGAAAAATGCTATAAATTCTACGATTAAACAAGGTGGTTACGAACTGAGCGATGAAAAATTTAAATAGAAATTTATTAATCTGAAATATTGGTGCTAGACGTATGCACCCTAATATTATCTATGTTTGGTGATTTAAATTTGAAAATTTATCAATATTTTCATTTAAGTTATTACTGTCCTCTCTTTATTTTTAGAAAATGATTCAGGATTGGAAGCATTTATGAATAATTTAACCCTCCCCCCTCACCAGTATCCCCAAATAATAATCTTCGGATTAAATTAATTCAACGTATGCAATCAAAATATATCATAAAGATAATTGTTTGGAAACAGCGGTAGGAAACGAAAAAAATTTCCTGTGCACTTCGAATTCTGGGGGCTGCAATTTAACGGGAAAGTTATGCTCATACAGTTTAGTAATATTAGACTTATATACACTATTAGACTTTATTTATACTAAAGACTTGTAAAAAATTAAAAAAGAGCTAAAATTTCAAAAGTACAACTAACTAACGAAGAAAAATTCGTAAATGAATAACTATTGTTAAAATATTTTTCCCGGTGTAAGATGCCAGATCTATGCCTGATTTACAGTACATAGATGAAAAAAGTTTTTAATTTAAAATTCTAACATATTAACTAACACTTACTATATTTTCTTAGATTGTCAAACACCAAAAAAGATTTTCAGTACTTTCGTATTAACTGCAAGTCAGCTTTCAATCACAAAGATTTCTGTATCTGTAGAAAACTTTTTTATTGTGATTGCGTCTTTGTTTACGCGTGTAGTTTGATTACATGGTCGTCCTTTGCTAAAGTGTCTCCTTTTATTAAACCTTTAAACACGGATGCTAAATTTATTTTCGATGCATGTGCTTTTATTACATTGGTTTTACAAGCCACGAATTGCTAAAAACTACTTTATAACCATGTAAAATAACGAACTTGTACACTTAAAGGATAACACGCTTCAAAACCCGTTCAAAATGAAGATTCTAGACGGATTTAGAAAGTAAGCAGTTCGTGTTGTCTGAATTTAATTTTATACATTTTATCATGTGCCTTTTGTATTTTGCAGGTTTTAGACTTTTATTTGGATCTTAACAATAGCCTAGTGAAAACTTACAATGGTCTAAAGATAGCTGGATAAAATAATAATGGCAAATGATACGTTGTCTTATAGAAGATTATTGAAATTCTGGGAAAAAAATAATATTAGCACTGCATACATAATATTAGCACTGCATCTTTGAATAACTTCCATAACGTTCAAGTTGTCAAGGTTTTTCGTAATAGCTGTGAACAATAGATACATTTAGTTATTTGTCATCATTACTGTGGCAACCAAATTGCTCCATAGATGATAACTTCGGCCGCACTAATCAGACATGGGATGGGATTTATGTCAAGATAATGATTTTATGAGTTACATATATCGTGATGTAGAATGATCTTTCTTGCTTTGTTTTAATCTTGATATAGTAATCAGATGCTTTACACAAAGAGAAAAATATATTTTTACGTGAACCTAATCCAAATACAGTGGAATTCAGTTTTAACTAGGTCAAGGGCTGATCTAAAGAGCCTTCAATGAAAGGGGCGGAATAGAGTTGAATTCAGACACTTTTCTCTGGGAGGGATTTCTGTGGCTCCGAAGGGTGGGGGGGGGGGGGGGATTGTACTCTTTGACTATTGAAAACACAAAATCTCAAATCTTCCGGGGGGGGGGAGGATCTCATTGCTCCGGGGGAATGCCCCCGTGCCACCCCCTAAATTCAACACTGGGGCGGGGGGGCAGGGACCGATCAAGCCAAAGGGGCCCAAGGCCTGGCAATGATTCAGATCTTCATATACTGTCACAAGAAATTGAAACGTTTTCGATTTCATAAGATACATATATAACGAACATATAAATACATATATGGATAAATATATCATTTGTCTTTAAACTCATTTTCACTCGCATTCTAAAAGTACAAGATATGATTATAATCAGTACAAGATAAAACATATTTAAAATATCAGCTTTAAGGCTGCTCGTCACTCAGTTTCCTAATTCCCCTCGGTAATTTTAAGTCTATGGGCATTTAATGCATTCTTGTACTTAAATATCTCCTCGGGAAATTACTATTTTTAACTCATTTTTTCAATTCCTACTATTAGTTCACACTCTCCCTATATTTATTTATTTATAGATTTATCTTGTTCAAATTTTCAATCGTTAATAAAATACTCATTATTCATCCTATCAAGTTGAAATAATTTTTTTTGAGCTTGTACTGGATGACAATTGATGTTAATACAGTTTTTTCAAATATTAATTAATTAATTGAATTTTAATTAATTAATTTTCGTTTTGCATGGGAAACAAAATGGCGGCAATTGGTTATTGAAGGTCAATGAAAGTATTTACAAGAAGGGGTTACCATAGGGGGACCCTGTTCTGTCGCCAAATACCGCCAAGTTTGTCGCCAACTTGGCGGCCAAAATAAGTCGCCAAAAGTGACGCCATCTTGGCGATATTTCTAATATTTCGCCAAATTCCCATAGAATTCCATTGTAAACCTACTTGCTTATAGAAAATCAACAAATTGAGATTATTTTAATGCAACAAAAACTAATATTAGCTTAAGGGATTATATTAAATTTTTCTTTGATGGCCCAAGTAGAAATTGACTTAAAAAACAAAATTTTTATATTACTTGTTCTGTGTACTCTTCTTAAAGGATATCTCTTTTTTTTCTTAGTTCTCAAAATATTTCTATAATGCATGCTTAATTTTATATGAAGTGCTGCTAAAATTTTCTCACAGTTCGTCCGCTTTTAACAAATAAAATTTTAAATTAAGCATAGATTTTAGAAATATTTTGACAACATTTTTGCTTTTATTACATTAGTTTTACACGACACGAATTACTAAAAATTACTTTATAACTATGTAAAATGACGAACTTGTAAACTTAAAGGATAATAATGCTTCAAAACCCGTCTAAAGTGAAGATTCTTGACGGATTCAGAAAGTAAGCAGTTCGTGTTGTTTGAATTTAATTTTATACATTTTATCATGTGGTTTTGTATTTTGCAGATTTTAGACTTTCATTTGGTCCTTAAAAATAGCCTAGTGAAAACTTACATTATTCTAAAAATAACTGGATAAAATAATAAAACTGCAAATGATATGTTGACTTAGAAGATAATTGAAATTCTAAATAAATAGTACTATTAGTACTGCATACATCTTTAAATCGCTTCCATAATGTTCAAGTTGTCAAGGTCTTTCGTAATAGCTGTGAGCAATAGATACATTTAGTTATTTGCCATCATTACTGTGGCAACCAAATGGCTCTATAGATGATAACTTCAGCCGCACTAATCAGACATGGCATGAGATTTATGTCTGGATAATGATTTTATGAGTTACATATATCGTGATGTAGAATGATCTTTCTTGCTTTGTTTTATTCTTTATATAGTAATCAGATGCTTTTCATAAAAAGAAAAATATATTTTTAGGTGAACGTAATTCAAATACAGTCGAATTCAGTTATAACTAGGTCAAAGGCTGATGTAAATGGAAGGGGTGTGGGCAGGGACCGATAAAGCCAAAGGGGCCCAGGGCCTGGCAATGCTTCTGATCTTCATATACTCTCACAAGAAATTAAAACGTTTTCGATTTCATAAGATACGTATATAAACATTAAATATGTATTACACTGGTGTGCAAAAGTTAATGTTTTCTTCTTTTAATGTTTTCTTCTTTTTATATAATGTATTTTTAAAATACACGTATATTTGATAGAATATTTTTATTATAAGTGTACAATAAGTTGAACATAATTTTTAATACTTATTATTATTATTTTTTTACAGGTAAGTTATCAAGATATGTTGCTCAAATTTTTTCTACGATGTTTAGATTGTGTTCTGAAGTAGTAAGTAATTTTGTTTAATGCATCTTACCAAAGATATAGATATAATGTAATTACTTTTCAAAGATGTCTATTTTTCCACGCATATAATTATTTTATTGCGACAAATTATATAATGTAATTATTTTTCAAAGATGTCTTTTCTCATGCATATAATTATTTTATTGCAACACATTTGTATTTTTTCGGGGATGAAATTAGATGAAACTTTTTTACGAGTTCTGGAAATTTATCGTCAAAAGTATTTTATTAAAGCTCTTTCATCTTTTTGTATTTTATATAGTATGATATCATTACTGAAACTGCACTTTTTTATTCTTTATTCAGGATATATAAAAAACCGAAATTCTTAAATTTGATATAAAATAACTTTTTATAATCTTTTTTTATAATTTCATTTTTGAAGATGGGTTTAACGCCGTTTTTAACATTGTAACTTAAAAATAAATAAATAAATAAGTTAACTTTAATTTTAACATCGTTTTAAGTTTATCAGGGATTGAAAAATAATAATTTATTAGAGAAATATAGAAAATTATGTACCTTAAAATTAGAACGTATGAATTACAGTAATATTGATTTAAGAAACATACATTTTATAGGCTAACGTCATTGAAAATTTGAAAGGTAATTTCAAGTGAAAATTATTTATTAAACAAATAACAAAGTTTATTTTGTTCAAAACTTTAAAGATGCATTAAAGCTGATTTATTAAATAACTATCAAAATTAATGCCTTACAAAACTTTAAAGATAAAATATAGTTGAAATATTATACAAATTTCACAGTTCTTATCGTTCAAACTTTTAAAACTAAATAAAAATAAGTTAAAATAAATGAAAAGTGTTTCTTGAAATTTATTATGAAACAATCGCAATCCTAAAGTGTTGAAAGAATTTAGATTTGATATTAAATGAATTTATTTCAAATAAAATCTTCATTCGATTATGAAAATGAAGAAAAAAAATATATGGAGCGGCTGCATTAGATTTTACGATCACTGGTTTACGTCTCCATAAAGAAAAGTAAGTGGGTAAATGTTATCAAAGATCGAACAAAGGGTTTCGTTTAATATTCCTTTCGAAAGAGTTTATCCTTTTATTAATAAATTCAAATTGTTAATTTATAATTATTAAGTCCTTATATAGATGCAGTACCATTAAATTTAATGTTAAAGTTATTACAAAACGGAGCTATTTTTTTAAGTCAAATTAAAAATATTCAAGTCAAATTATTTAGATAAAATACAAAACTACGAAAGTTCAAAAATTTAGCGGACGTTTAAATAAACTATGAATTTTCTAAAAACAAAAAAATTGTTTAAACGAAAATTAAAATTCTGAAATTTTTCAAGAATTTAATGGATATTCAAGCAAAATTTAAAATTCCGTAATTTCAAAAATTAAGAGGAAGTTTAAACAAAATTTAAAGTTTTGCGATTTTTCAAAAAATAATGTTTGAATTAAAAAAATAATAAAAAAAAATTAACAGCTTTTGGCCTTAAAATGACAAAAACAATTTCAAAAACTCTGTAACATTAAATCTATTAGATAGTAAAATCTATTCCGTGGGGGGAAATTTTAAAATCCCGAAGATTATCTTCGAACCGGGAACCTTTTGTATACCAGACAAATCGTTACCACAAAACCATCTAGCTCACAAAAAAAAAAAAAAAAAAAAAAAAAAAAAAAAAAAAAAACTGAAATTAAGGTTATGTTTTAAAATCTAAATCACAGAAGTGGTCGTATGTCATTAAATTAATTCATATTTAATTGAAAAAATAATATAAGACTTTTTCAAAATTTTACTATTTGTCGTGTGATCGCAGGTATTCAGCTATAAGTATGCAAAATTTCAAGTCTCTAACTCATACAGTTTCCGAGAACAAACTCTGTTATAGGCGGAGGAGTGAGACGAATAGGATTTCGTCAGATGAACGAAACCCTAAAAACGAAATTTTATAAACTTCTGGCGACACAACGGCATTAGCTCGATTCAAGCGTTTTAAAACCTCACGTTTTGACACTGGAGACTTTGCCACTGCGCTAGTAATGCTTGGTTAAATCGTTGAAATATTTATTACTTTTATAACTCTGTAACATTTCCTTGGTGATTTTCGTTACATACTATATGGCCAATGGTGACCGGTCACTTGCAATTTTAGACGTTTTGTTAAATATCTATAAAAATATATGAGGAATTATCCTGAAACTCCATGAGTGTACACAGAATAGTATAAGTCATATATTTCCGCAAAGATTTCTTCCCGAAACCCCATAGGCGACCGTCAACAAATTGAAAAAGAACTAATATCTTTTGAATAACCCCGTCAAAACTAACGTAGCAAAAGTGTTCAAACTGTAGATTATGATTAAGTGTCTCATTGTAATAATTTGTGTTCATCTTTATGAGGATAGCATGTATACTAGTAGAGAAATTAAGATTTTTATAAAACCAGTCCCAAATTTCACCAAGCTTTTGCTTATAATTTGCAGACTTCTTAATATAAAAAAAAGTTCTTTTCAGAAAATATGACGAACAACATTGTACACAACACTCTGCAGTCAGAATTAAAAAATAATAAAAATTGGATGAAAAATGAGCAGGTTTACTAAAAAATGTTTCCCTGCGCATGCGCGAATGCAATCAAAATATAATGTGTATAATGTATTAGCTGAGTGCATAGAGCGACTTTTGTGAAGGTCTCCAAAACATAGCATGAAAATTCTGAAAATTATCGTCGATAGAATAAGCTCGAAATCCGTTGTTCCCAAAAAGAAGCAAAAAGATGAGAGGTTCTATCAAAATATAGTGTACGCTATATTGACACTAATCAAAGGGCGTTACCCCTCACTTTGATAATTATCGCTACTGGCGATCACGCCAGAGCGCGTTAAGTGAACCCCGTTTTATCTTTCGCCCCTTTATGCGACTTCACCCGCTTAACTGTTTATACTATTTCGGGGATTTACATTACGTACAGTCGGGAATTTACATTACGTCTATGGAAAGTTTCACTTCTTCACGCTTCAATTTCTATGTCTCATCTGCGAAACACCAATTGACTCTGATGAGGACCTCATTGCAAGACTTCCAGACGCTACTGCAGCTATTCGTGAAACACCTGGGATCTTCGAAAGGGTTCGCTGCGAGGCCTGTATCGATATTGGTGATGTTACATTTGAGTACTTACCGTAATTGTTATGTCAAGAAAATGCTTCTTTTCATTTCCTCCACATCCCTTGTTTTCGCCAATACTTTCATTTCCGACACCACATTGCTATACCAGAATTGCTTCTTTATGTGCTTTACCTTCCCTTACAGTTTGGCCCATGAGTTCCTTTATAAAAAATAATTAAAACATATTAATCGACTTTTCATTCTTTTATTTTACCTTAAAGCCATGCCTGTTAAAGTGTAAGTACTCCAATATTAATGCAACATTGGTAAAACGTATCTCAGTAATTACTTTCAAACTGGGATAATGTCATATCAACATTATTGCATGCTTTCTTTTAACCCCTTGCCTATGGAATATATTTGAGAAAAACGTGCCAAAAATGGAGAAAAAAAATTTCTCTGAATGGTTTGAATAAAATTTGAGAAGAACTACAAAATTATAAAAATCCGACAAATGGCGCGAAACTGCCGAACTCTTCGCAGGAAAGTATCGCCATGTATGGGAAAATGGTAAATTACACATTATGCATTGGACGAACTCTGTTCGAGCTTCAGGGAATTGAAACACGGATGTTTTTCTTTCCCGAATTCAGGTCGAGCATTCCAAAATTGGCGCATTTGCGTTGCCCGAACTGAGTTCGGGCGTCACAGGCAAGGGGTTAACATACAATTCTGTTTGTAAGTGGCAGACAAATCTTGCTACTCATTTTTCACCCACTTCCTGTTGACACAAAACTTTGAAATTTGGAATATATATTCCTCATGGCAATACATGAATTGGACATAGATTTTTTAAAATTCGATACCTAAGAGGGGCAACGAAGGGGAAATTTAAAATAAAAAATAAAATCCCTCTATCTCATAAACCAATGGAAATAAAATCTTGAAACTTGACATGCCTATGATATAACTAATTAATAAACACGTGTTTCGGAAATTTTCAAAATTCCACCCTTAAGGTGGAAAAGGACTGGCCTTCTCCCTCCGTTTCGAAAGACATCGCAAAAGCACTACTTGAGGTTAAACTAATATTGTTAACTCTACTTAAACTTAAACTACTAAAACTAAACTTTGTGGCTATACAGTCCATGAAGAATCTGGGCCGACAGTGCCCATCTCTGTTTTCTTGACCCTGGGCCCCGAGATGCTATGTAGCATGCGTCCCGGCCAGGTGGTCAGCCTAACGAGGGACCCTCGGTGTTTAGTTAAGCAATATAGGTACTCATTTTATCGACTCCGAAAGGATGAAAGGCGGAGTGAACTCTCGACCTGCAGCGCGCCAATCAGATGCTCTGACCACTACGCCACTAAGCTTAACTGAAACTTAATGGTTATCCAATTATAGTTTGATTTCCTATGTAGAAATCAGTATCATCTTCAACAATGAGTATTTCTTGAAAAGTACTAAGGGTAGGGTTACCACAATAACGCCAAATTTTGGCAACTTGGCGAAATATCGCCAAATTTGGCGACAAAATAAGTCGCCATATATGAAGTCAACTTGGCGATGGCTGCCTACTTTGGCGAAATTCACATTTAAATGAATTAATCCATATTTCTACATTTTTGTGAATTTTAATGAAAGCATGTTTAAATACATTTATAATTATTTTAATATTGTTTTAAAAATAATGGGTAATACTGAATATATGCATCCAGAATACAAATGTATAAATATTAATGTAACATTGTACAAAATTAGTGAAATATTGCATTAAACTTAGGCCAATATTACATCAATATTTGTTTCCTACTAAAGTGTAATTTAGTTTTAACACTTTGAAACTTATCGTTTCCCTTTTCCTCTATAAAACTTTTAACATCATCTTATCTCTCGTTCAATGAATGAGTCATGATTTCATGCCTGCGTGAACTTTGCAATGGAAATATCGATTGAGAAATGTCACATGCTTACTCTATCGATATCACGAGTTCCAACTCTGAGGCTTGGAAATTTTCCAAGCGCCAGCGTGTCTCTATCGAAAGAAATGAAATTTCTATTTAAAGGGTTATTCGTTGGAAAAACTTTGATAAGGTTAAGAATTTATGATCACTGTGGAAAACTTTACAGCTATTTTTGAATCACATATTTTGTTTCGGTGCGAACATGGGCAACTTTGTATTTTAATTAAGAAATAGTTTCAGATCTATGTGTATAAATGTTTCAGACATTATTATTTTGAGCTTTTAATGAAATTTATTTATAAAATCTGTTAAGACTTTTATTATTGTTTTTGTAATAAATTATGATGTTTCAATGGCTTTTAACGATACATGAAATTATTTAAATTAATATGTTTGGCAATTTTTTTAAGAGATTGATTACTTAAAACTTTTTTTATTACATAGTAGATGTAATGAAAACAGCCATAGCAGCTCATAGTAGAAAAGTCCATTTTGAAAAAATATATATACAGTAAAACCTCCCTAAAGCCACCACATTCCGTTCCAATAAAAAATGGTCGCCCCGAGAGGTAGTTTCTTAAAGGAGGTCATGTTTAAATCTGGATTTTAATTCTTGAAAAAGGGTAACAATTAATATTACTAAAATTTATTTTTCAAATTAGGAAAAAATATAAAAATTTAAGTATCAAAAGTTAATTGCATAATTACTGCAGAGTTTAAAAAATGAATACATACAAGGAATACACATGAAAAAGGAAATATGTACATGACGTTTGCCTTGATTTTACGGTTTTATCTTTTATAACTTTTATTTCCAAGTCCTTTCAAAGTTCAGTAAATAAATGATTTTTTTTTTTTTTTTTTTTGGACGGGAACAAGTAATGAGGATTTCATTAATTTATCTATTTCTTTGAGAGTTTCCTGACAGAATAGGGCAGGGGAGTTTCTTGACCGTCATTCTTAATTTGTCATCAGAGTTAAATTCAATGCCTAAAAAGGCACAACGAGGTTTAAACACTTAAAAGTTACCGGAATAAATTTAAAAAAAAAATCTAAACTTAGTTTAGAAGTTAGATGAATAATGCACTCTCCGGAATTATTTTTCTAATAAAACCTTCTTCAAGCGACCAGGAAAAACGGAATTTGTTTAATTTTCTTCAAAGAAATGGGTCGCTCATGGAGGGAGTTCAACTGCGATGGCCTCTGAATAGATGTAAAATTAGTATTGAGCCTATGAATAAATTTCGTCCCATGAAAAAATGATCGTTCAGGGAGATGGTCGCACAGAGAGGCTTCACAGTAGTCCATTTTGGAGGTGCATAAAATCGGTTTATTCACTCCCACAGTGAACTAAGTCCGTTTTCACATTCTTTAACATACATAAAATCAGACTTTGGTTTAATGTGGGAGCGAATAAAACAGATTTTATGCACCTTTTAAATGGACTATATCAATTTTTTTTTTTTTCAAAATGGACTTGGTCTACTATGGTTGTGAGTCCCTCATATGTTAAAAGACTAAAAATTTTGGAGTTTGTTGTTTTCATTTTTAATTTAATGACCATATGCAGTGAACACATTCTTTGAATAAACACATTCACTGAATGCTTTTCTATAAACTGGACAGATTTCGCTGCTGTATGTCAACAGTTAATGAACCGCGCAACAGACTAATTCCTCTTAAATGAGTAGTAATTTTTCCATCCGAGCGAAAATATGTCCAGACTACGACTCGAACCCAGACTATTTGTATTCAATTGCCAACGCTCTTCTAATTGAACTATCTGGACGATATTTCAGCCAACACAATATTCGCTCAGAATAGCTATTTGTTAACGAAGTTCGAGTCACAGGCTGGGCACATTTGCGCCCAGATGTAAATGTTACTGATGATGGAAATGAAAAAAAAGTAGTATAATAATTCCTGTCGTTTTCCCTTTTCTCCAGAAAAATGGAGTAATTTAGTTGCCATCATTACAGAAATGTCATTAAAATTAGAAAAAAAAATAATATCTCGAAAACTAATTCAAATTTCAAAATTCTAATACCACTTTTGACATACGCCGATCAATACGGATGTTAATTTCATCGCCAAACTTTCCAGATTTTAGGAGGAATAGATGTGAAACATAATCAGTCGTTTCATGAAATCGTTTCAGAAATTCGTTTCAGAAATTTATTTCATTAGGATTTTATATATCTAGGGTAAATTTAAGAAAATGAATAAAAGAAAGAAGGCATTCCGTTAATAAATTCTAGCAGTATATTTATTGCAAAATGAATAAATTGTTTTTCCCTTTTTAAATACTTTCCACCGTAGTTGAAAAGTGCTTATAATTTCGGCTCGTCCGTCTGTCTGTGTACGTTCTAACTCCTGTAAATATATTTCGATTACCATGTAGGAGAGACCGGGGCAAGATGACGAATGTCTTAATTTTCCCGTTTTCCACTAGGTGCTAGCATCAACTGGTCATCGACTGACACTACTGGCTGTCCTATCGGCCGTTCGTTAAACAACAGTAGAGACGCTGAAATCGCCATTTTTGTGTTAGTTGTGAAGCTTTGATTGTTTACGGCTGCACCGTTATAACTAGTGATGGGCGATAACGAGATGTTTTTCTCGATTTTCTCGATTGTATGGACATCTCGATATTTTTCGATTGTATAAATTTTTTCTCGATGACTACAGTTTGCAAATTTCTTTTATAAATCATATATTATGTATTATATACGTCATACATTTATCAAGAATAGTCTGCGGGTGAACTGGAATGAGTCGATGTTAATAAAGACTAGGTGACTTCGACCGCTAGCGGGCCCCTCCTTTAATTGGGGCCCCTAATTTATACGTAATCTTGTAATATGAAATCACGAACAGGTTACCCGCTATATACGGCACTGATATATGATAGCAGGCGGGTGTGGTGTGCACGCACTACAAAATCTTGTAAAAAATATAATATCGAAACGAATGAACGTCGGACCAGATCTCTTGGGGGAGGGGTCAAAGCGAGCGGAGGGGCACAGCAGCTGCATAATATGATTAAGTCGTCACAGGTCTTTAGGCCTTTCCAACCATATGTCACATGAGAAGTCTGGATCTGAATTTATAAAAATACCCTCCCCGTGGGGGGAAAGGGGGGGAGGATGAACATGTGTAAGTGGTCATAAGCCTTTCCAACAATATGTCACATGAGGGGTCTCGGCTAAATTTAGAAAAACACCCCCGTGGAGGAAAAGTGGGGGGGGGGCGGTCACCGGAGGTGCATTACATCAATAAGTAGTCACAGACCTTTCCAACGATATCTCACATGTGGGGTCTTGGCTAAATTTGGAAAAGTGTCCCCCGGGGGGGGTTCAAAATGGGGGGGGGGATGGACACCGGAGGAGCATAACATCAATAAGTAGTCACAGACCTTTCCAACGATATTTCACATGAGGGGTCTTGGCTAAATTTGAAAAAGTGTCCCCCGGGAGGGGCAAATTGGGGGAGACTGTCACCGGAGGTGCATAACATCAATAAATAGTCACAGACCTTTCCAACGATATCTCACATGAGGGGTCTTGGCTAAATTTGGAAGAGTGCCCCCGGGGGGGGGGGGCAAAGTGGTGGTGGGGACACCGTAGGTACATAACATCAATAAGTAGTCAGACCTTTCCAACGATATCTCACACGAGGGGTCTTGACTAAATTTGAAAAGGTGTCCCCCAGGGGGGGGGCGAAGAGTGGGGGGGACTGTCACCGGAAGTGCATAACATCAATAAGTAGTCACAGACCTTTTCAACGATATCTCATAAGAGGGGTACTGACTAAATTTGGAAAAGTGTCCTCAGGGGGGGCAAAGTGGGGGGGGACGGCCACCGGAAGTGCATAGCACTAATAAGTAGTCACAAACCTTTCTAACGATATGTCACATGAGGGTTCTTGGCTAAATTTGGAAAAGTGTCCTGAAATTTCATATATTATAAATAATATTTAGCGGAGGGCTCCATAAAAAAATCCGATCTAAAATGATAAAAGCGGAAAAAACTACCCTCGCAGTGGGGGCCAAATTGGGGAGGGGAGGAAGAAAGTCTCATAATATGAAAGAGTCATCCGAGAGCTTACCGATGACATATCACATGACTGGTCCAAAAAAAGTTTGAAAATTGCTCCCCTTCTCTCCCCCCGTGGGCCCACTCTTTCACCCCGGAATTCACACAGCCGCCACTTTAAAATTTTTATGTTCAATAAATAATATTTACCGGAAGACTGCATAAAAAACGCATATTTAAAGTGATATTTAAATTTATTATAGAAATCGGCTACGGTTTTAAAAATTTGTTCGCCCCATCTCACCCCCCCCCTTTGGGCGAAGAAAGGTTCATAGTATGAAAGAGTGGTCAAAGGGCTTTTCGATTATATGCCACAGGAAGGGTTCGGTAAAATGTTTTTAAATTGCACCCCATGAGTCCACTCTCACGTCCTCCTCCCTCGAAATCACCCGACCCACCTCCCTCTTTGAAAATTTTATATTTAATAAATAATTTTTATCGGAGGGTTCCAGGTATGTGACATCTTGGTAGGGCTAAAATAAGAGAAACTTTGAAAATTAGGGCTTCATTTCACAGCTCATTGTCATGCCTTTTTCTCTATCTCATCCCTTGGTACTCTCGATAAATTTTCTTACTTTTCTTCTCTGCCGAGGACGAGAGAAATCCTCGAAAAGCTTCTCATAGCGAAATGTTGAAAAGCGCGAGAGAAATCCTCGAAAGGCTTTTCATTGGGAGATTTCGAAAAGGACGAGAGTAACAAGCGAGAGGCTTCCCATCGGGAAAGGTTGAAAAGGGCGAGAGGAAACTCTCGAGAGACTTCCCATCCCGAAAGGTTTAAAACCGCGAGAGAACCAACCATCGAGCAGATTCCCATCTGGAAGCGTCGAAATGCTGGAAAAATCATCGAGATGAGATTTGCCGAAATGCGAGATGGAAATGAAGCTTTCAGAGTCAAACTTACCGCATTTCTGGTTTAAGTCATAATTTCTCAAAGGAGTCCATCTGCTTATCCAATCTCTTTTTAGCTCACAGGCTATATAAGCCTAAAAGCTAATGTACCCGTCGGTTCTGTGTGTATGTGTATGCATGTACAGTACGTACGTATGTATGTACGTAACGCGATAACTCTTGATTAAAATGTACGATTTGCTTCAATTTTTTTTATGTTCATTCTGATAAGGCGTTCCGCTGTTTAGTTTTGACGGTTCATTGGTTAAGGATAAAGGGAGAGAAGGAGGCTGGTCCCCCCTCCTTAATTTAGATAAATAGGTTTTTAATGCATAATTCTTCGATTTGCTCCAAATTTCGTATACCGGTTTATTATGTTAAGGAACTTCCCTGATTAAACTTGGAGGTTCATTAGTTAAGTATGAAGGGGGAAAGGGGGGTAGACCCCCTCCTTAATTTAGATAAATGGGTTTTTCATGCAGAATTATTCGATTTGCTCCAAATTTGGTATACCGATTCAATATGTTAAGAAGTTGCCCTGATTAGATTTGGAGGTTTACGGGTTAAGTATAAAGGGGGAGAAGGGGGCTAGACCCCCCCCCCCTTAATTTAGATAAATGGGCTTTTCATGCAGAATTATTTGATTTGCTCATAATTTGGTATACCGGTTTATTATGTTAAGGAGCTTCCCTGATTAAACTTGGAAGTTCATTGGTTAAGGATAAAGGGGGAGAACGGGGTGCTGGTCCGCCCCCCCTTAATTGAGATAAATGGGTTTTTCATGCAGAATTATTCGATTTGTTCCAAATTTGGTATACCGGTTTATTACGTTAAGAAGTTGCCTTGATTAGATTTGGAGGTTTACGAGTTAAGTATAAAGGGGGAGAAGGGGGGCTGGTCCCCCCTTAATTTAGATAAATGGGCTTTTCATGCAGAATTACTCGATTTGTCCGAATTTGGTATACCGGTTTATTATGTTAAGGAGCTTCCCTGATTAAACTTGGAGGTTCATTAGTTAAGTATAAAGGGGGGAAAGGGGGGTAGACCCCCTCCTTAATTTAGATAAATGGGTTTTTCATGCAGAATTATTCGATTTGCTCCAAATTTGGGATACCGGTTTATTATGTTAAGAAGCTGCCTTGATTAGATTTGGAGGTTTATGAGTTAAGTATAAAGGGGAGGGGGCTAGCCTCCCCTTAATTTAGATAAAATGGTTTTTCATGCAGAATTATTGGATTTCTTCAAATTTAATATACCGATTTATTCCGATATGGCGCTTCCTTCATTAGATTTGGAGGTTCATTGGTTAAGTATACAAGGGCGAAAAGGGGGCAAGTCCCCTCCCCTTAATTTAGATAAATGGATTTTCATGGAGAATTATTCAATTTACTTTAATTTTTTTTTCTATGTTTGTTTTGATAAGGAGCTTTCCTGATTAGATTTGAAGGTTCATTAGTTAAGTATAAAAGGGTTAAAGGGGTTAGACCACCCTTAATTTAGCGATATGTTTCTTTTTTTCATGCAGAATTATCTGATTTGCTTCAAATTTGATATACTGATTTATTATAGTTAAGGAGTTTCCCTGATTAGATTTGGAGGTTCATTGGTTAAGTATAAAAGGGGCAAACGGGGGATATTTCCCTTCATTTATTTTTTGAGGGACATTATTCTTTGAAATAAGAGTATAATACACAGTTAGTGTTAATAACCTGTGAGCTCAATGCCATCAGTTTAACTGGCACTTATCATTTTATTGCTATTAACCGATGTGGGTTATGAAGCATAGTGGTTTATGTATTCAGTTCTGTATAGTCCTAGTTTCAAACTTTACTGTTAAATTTAGTGTCATTTTGCCCCGAATTTTCAATGTTTCTCTTATTTTAGCTCTGCCAAGCTGTCCCATACCTGGAGATTCAGATAAATACTATTTATTAAATATAAAAAGTTCAAAGAGGAAGGTGAGTGAATTCTGGGGTGCGCGAGAGTGCACAAAGGGAGGGGGGGGGGTAATTTTCAAACTTTTACCAAACCTCTCCTTGACATATCATCGGAAAGTCCTTTTACCACTCTTTCATATTATGAACCTTTCTCCTCCCAGAGTTGAATTCCGGAAGGGGTTCGGGGGGGGGGGGAGCGGTGCGGGGGTGACTTTTTTTTTTAATTGTAGAGATTTCTACAATAAATATCATTAAATGAGGTTTTTTAATAGAGCTCTCCGATAAATATTATTTATTAAATATAAAATTTTAAAAGTGGGGCTGCGTGATTTCCGGGTATATTCTAGGATAAAAGAGGGAACCCACGTGGGAGGTGTAGATTTCAAACTTTTTTTGGACCAGTCATTTGATCTATCATCGGAAAGTTTTCGGCTATCATCGCAAAGTTACTCTTTCATATTATGAACCTTTCTTCTTCCTTCCTTAGTTTGGCGCCCCGAGAGAGGCACTTTTCGAACTTTTTTGAAATCGTAGCATTTTTAAACATTTTAGATCGGATTTTTTTTACGGAGCCCTCCGATAAATAATTTTTAATATATGAAAATTTCAAAGAGAAGGATGGGCAGGGAATATTTCGGGGGGGGGGGGGGGGGCACGATTATTGGAATCCTGGGAGTTGGGACTCTTTTCTATCTTTTGCTGACACCCCTCATATGATATATCATTGAAAAGCTCTGTGACTACTATTTCATTTTATATATCGCCCGCGCCCCTCCCCTTACTTTGCCCCCGAGCGAGGGCACTTTACTAAATTTAGCCTACACCCCTCATGTGCCATATCGTTGGAAAGTCCTGTGACCACTTATTCATATTATGCACTTTCCTTGCCCCTCCCTCCTACTTTGCTCCCCGCGGGAGTTCGTTTAATGTATTCCAGTCGAAGACTTTATAAAAATGGGGAAATTAAAGATCCAATCTCAAATGACGTAGAAAAATCAATAAAAAATTTTGATCCTTTTTATCATCCTTTAGTGCATATTTCTGCCACTAGGGGGTGCTTTTGATTCTTATTTCTTTGGCCATTTTGGTGCTAATTGCCGAAAAATTCTAATTTTTGATACTTAAACTCCCCTTACCGCTTCATAGCTACTCGCGTTTTTTCAGCTTTTTTCAACCAGGGGGCACCCTTACAAGACTTTTCCAGTCTTATGGCTCCTTTATAGTTTCCCTTTGGCTTGTTGTTTTTTTATTCCATCTGTTTTCAGTTACCCTATATTTAATAAAATCTGCCTTATATATATGTAAAAACAATGATTTCAATAATCGATTCTAGAACATCTCCTTTGTAGATTCTCGAAAGTAATCGATGACTGTATCGATTGTGTATTTTACGATAACGATTTTTTTCGATTGGTAAATTTTCGAGAATCGCCCATCACTAAGCCCTATCACTACTATGAAACTGTCGGCCAGAATAATAGCTAAGTTTTCCAATAACTGTTTTTAGCTTTTCTCGTTATAATCGATTGTAAAACATCTCGATTGTAGATTCTATGAATTAATCGATGGCTGTATCGATTGTGATTTTTTACGATGACGATTTTTCTCGATTGTCGAATTCTCGAGAATCGCCCATCACTAGTTATAACTTTTATGCATGTGTAAATAAGCATGTAAGATATATCGTTTCTCTTTAATATTTATGAGTAACTTAGTTTAAATACTACCTATTACCATGAATAAATGTCAATTAATCGCCTTCCTTCATGGCAATAAAAACGAATACTTTTAAACAGGCAGTCCGGGGCAAGATGACGAGCCCCGTGTTTCGGAATTTATTAAACTAACTGTGTTGTCCATTCTATTTAAATCCTGTAAACGCTTGTTTGTCCGCGCGACCTTGCGCTTCTATCTCCTCTGGGGCTAAGGGGCGCATCGGATCGAGGGAGGTGTCTTTCGAAAGGGGGCGACCAGAGGAAGACATGTTTGCCATCCGCTAAGCCCCCCGAAAGAAAAATCCTATCGGGGTCCGTATCTCCGCTTCCAAGCGTCCGATCGGTACGAGGGGGGGTACCGTTCGACGGGGTTCGACCTCGGGGTCAAGACCTCCCCCTCCCCCGCTGGTCCCCATCCCCCTCCAAATAATTCAAATGTTGTGACCCACCAGCAGAAGAATGGATCCAGTGCTGTAAATGCCAAGAGTGGCGGCATAAAGAATGTTCCAATTATGAAAATGGTATTTTTATTTGTGACTATTATTAGCTGCACAACTAAACAGTTCAGCATTACGTTACAATCCATTATGCTTAGTCGGATACTTTGTAAGATGTAAAAACACAGTTATCATTTGTTAAACTATGTAACATATTCAAAAAATAAAATGTATTCAACCTTTTTCAGTGTTGTCATCTTGCCCCAAGGCCAAAGTCATCTTGTCCCAGTACTGGGGCAAGATGACGATTTGTTAATGTTATGGAAAAATAAAATTATCCTTTTTTTTTTTTTTTTTTTTGAAAAATTAAATGGTAATATATTTAATACTACAAGGAATACTCTAACAGTTCATGTAAAATGAATTTTACTATACTTAAAAATGAATTAAAAAAACAACAAAAATTGTTAACATAGTCATCTTGCGCCGGTTTCCCCTAACTGACATATGTTATTGAGGTTTGAGGTATACCATTGCACGTTTCCCATTGAAAATGAACTGTCTAGCGCCTACAGTTCGTTTACAAGAACACTCAAAATAATTCGGATACATTATGTCTATGGGTGAAGATTGCTTGAAGTTCAGTTTAATGATGTTACACAATTTCAAAAAATGCAAAATTAATATGCAATATTTATGCATATTACAAAATTTTACGCATAAAAAATAACGAGCGTAGCAATTGTTTCATTTTGTTCATCTACAGGGGATACACAAAAGAATTCGATTATATTACTATTAGTAGACAGTGATTGCTTTAACAGCACATTGGGAAATTTATATACGTTATTTAGGCGCACGATAACATCTTCCACGGTACAAGAACAAAGATTTAATATTCATTTACAGGACCGCACAAATAGATACGCAATTGTCTATCAGCAATAATTATAAAAAGTGCTTTTTCAGTTGTTTATGCGTTTTCAAGCCTAAGTCTTAATACGTCATACGATTTACAATGTGGCTAAAATTGTGGACATTTTTTGAAATTTTCATTTTTTATAACATTGTGTGCTTGAAGAATATAATAAATATCACTTAAATACAAATATTTATATATCAAATTCAAGGAAATTTAATGTAGAATTTAATTAAAAAAAAAAACATTATTAAAATATCTGCATTACAAAAAAAGTTACGCTTACAAAAAATAAGATCTATCTTAGATTTCATTTTATTTTAAAGTTACAGTTACACACTCTCAATATTTAGTAGGATAATCGTTGTTTTTTATTACAGCTCGTCTGTTCATTGAGAGAACTGGTGTTTGAAGTTCATCCTTTTTAATCACATGATGCCAAGAATCAATAATAGCTTCAATAAGTTGAGTTTTATTAGATGGACGCTTTTTTTGTACAAGGATTTTCAAACGTCGCCACAAATTTCCCATAGGATTCAGATCAGGGCTGTTTCCTGGCCAGGGTAATAATTGTATGTTTTTATTTTTAAACCATTCTTTGCATATGTTTGCCGTATGGTATGGAGCTGAATCCTGCTGAAAGATAAATGGTGCTTTATTGGGGGAGAGATCCCTGTTGGTAGGTATCAAGTTTGGTTCCAGGACAGTTTCGATGTATTTTTTTGCATTCAGAATGCTATCAATCACTTGAATACGGTCCAAACCATCTGCAGACATACAAGTCCAAATCATGACATTTGTTGGGTTCTTTGTAGTTGCTTCAATATAATCAGGATGCAGCTCTTCGCCTACTCCACGTCTCAAATATTTTCGCCCATCACTACCAAAATACGATATTTTACTCTCATCGCTCCAAATTATTTGCTTCAACTGATTTTCTAACCAATTAATGTGTTCTTTTGCCCACTGATCTCGTTTCTTGCGTTGCTGAAGATTTAAAAGTGGTTTTTTCCTCGGAATTCTACCTTTCAGTCCAAAACCTGCTAATCTTCTCCTTATTGTTCGTGAACTAACTGAAATACCCATTGCTTTCATATCGTATCTAACAGCATCTGATGAAATTCTTCTACCTTTGAGGCATATCCTCTTTATCTTTCTATCGTCAGAAGCACTTGTGCATTTTTTTCGGCCTGGTTTTACATTATTTATCACTGATTTAGTTTCTTCATAACATAAGCACAAATTTCGTACGCCAGATAAAGTGACTGATCCACCAATCTGTCTTGCAATTTCAGCATAAGAGCAGCATTCAGCATTTTCTCTCAATATGACGATTCTGCTTCTTTTTGTAGGTGTCCAATCAGTTCTTGTTATTGATGACATGGCTTTAAATTATTTGCATTAAGAGAAATATTTTTTTAAAACATTATTCTATTTAGTTACACTAGTCTTCACCCTTTTGCAAAATTCATTCTAGCAAAATACCGCTTTTACAAATCAAAACATACTACAGTTTAGTTATTGACATTTGATTGGTTCTCAGAGCAGTCATTGGGATTGGCTAGGAAACTTTTATTACAATACACTTCAGCATTCATGACTTTATTTTAGACTAAAGCAAGTGTAACTTATACATATATATATATATATATATATTTCAATTATGCTTTCTTTATTACTATGGGGCTCTGCCCCCTACGAACTACGCTCGTCAACCCCCGTTCAAACACCGCAGACTCTAAAAGTACGGTAATTTGATCGACTTAAAAAAGATTTCGGAAGATTGAACTATAATTTAAAAAACAGTGGCGATCTCCCTATAAACGGATTTCTATTCATTTCTCTTTGATTGGGGAATTTTAAGGCCAAATCCACTGCGGTACTACTTGATTATCCCGTCGACCAATTTCGCCAAATTATATAAATCGCCAAACCACTCGCCAAATTATACAAATTGACATAATTTTTATTTTAAATAACGAAAGAACAAATAAATTAGTGCAACATTAATGAAAATACAAATAAAACGTCGAAATAAAAATAACTTGATGACGTAGACACGTGTAACTTGCTTAAAATCAAGTTAATGTGACATTTACGATCAACCATTATTGGCATTTAATCTTATAGTTTGTCGAATGATAGATTTTTGGTCGACGGGATAGCTAAATAGTACCAAAGATACAATCGCTGCTTTCGTCTTTGATTAAGTAAAATAAGTTAAACATTTCAAAATAAGCTAATATAAAATGAATTAAGTAAACAGAGTCTTTGTCTCCTGGTATTTTTTAACAAAGCGAAAAGAAAGTTCTTTTAAATGAGATATTTTAAATTAATCGTTTTTAATCTGACGTAATTTTAACCAAACTATTCTTTCTCTTTTTAATATTCACGTGAAAATACTTTTGTTAGAAATGAAATATTATTTGCGCTTTCCTAACAAAAATAGTTGAAAAGTATCCTCTCAAAATATCAAATAAATGTCTAACGCAATTTCTAAATTTAAACTGTTTTGAAATATTATTTTATGTTCATTTTATGTAATAACTGTAATGTGACGTAAATATGACGTAATTCCTTCTATTTAAGACTTCTAACGCATGTTAATGAATTTATTATTTTACAATTTCCTTTCTCTCTTAAAATTCACGCGTAAATATAGTTTTTATGACGTAATTTTTAATAAGTTCCTGCTTTTTGTACATAATTATTTAATTCTAATTCCAAATGTTTTTTCTTTCTGTTTATAATAGTCACGTGTAAATAAATTTTTAATTTATTTACACGTGTAAATAAACTTTTAATTTATTTACACGTATAAATATTTTTTCATTTGAAGCAAACATTATTGTTTGCGCTGTTTATACAGTTGGCAACAGTTTAAATTAATATAACTTTCTAAAATATGTAAAAAATATCTCTAGAAATGCTGAAAATTTGAATTTAAAATAGAAATAAAACCTCAAAAAATGAGTCAAATTAAAAAAAGAAATACAGTCTGCACACCGGGAACTTCAAGCGTATAAAATGATCTAAAAATGATTAAATTCCCATGAATAGTTTTTGCTCCTATAAAACTTTTTTAGTGGAACGATTTTGTCCAACTTTAGCATTAAATATCTCTTAAAATAATTCTTCGATTTGAAAACTGTCTGCATCAGCGTGTTTATCAAACATTTCTGTATAATACTACCGATTTTCATATTTTTGTATGCATTATTTTTCTTAATATTAAAGAAGAAAGACCTCCGGTCACAATAAATTCAAAACCGGCGGCGGCGGTGAAAGCGGTAGTTACTTTTTTTTTCAGAATAGAGAGAAATTTTGCATTAAATTTCCTTGAATGTGATATATAAACATTTGTATTTAAGTGAAAATTAATATATTCTATAAGCACACAAAGTTATAATACATGAAAATTTCAAAAAATGTCCACAATTTTGGCCACCACAATATATATAAATTCTATAGAACATATACTCAATACCAAAAAATAATTACAAATAGTTAACTTGTATGGAACGGATTTGCTAAACATGCGTTTGTTACTCTTTTTGAACTGAATTAAATATCACTATATGTGACATTTGAATGTAATATAAATTTACACGCAGTGTTGCGCGAAAGAATATGGATGCATTGCTCCATGAGCGGTAATTACTAACCCCCCTCCCCCCCCCCCCCTCCCTCCTCCACACACACACAAAAAAAAGTTTCATGGGTTTTCTAGATGAAATTTCTTTTGACTATGTAGTATGTATAAAAATCTATAGCCCATATACCGTGCTGTACAGAAAAATTCGTATGCATTACTGTCAGTGGAGAGTAATTACTGGAACTGGGTTTTTAACTGTATTATATGTTTTATAGATCATTAATTTAGATATCTTCTTTCATCATATAAAAAACTGAAAGTTTGCTGGAATATTCTGATAGCGTTGGAAAGTGTTTCATAATCTATGCGTGATGCATGATTCATTATTCGTGTTTATTTCTTGATGAAGCATTTTATATATGCTAAAAAAAATAAATTTTTCAAACATATATTGTTTTCATGAGTTTTCTCATCATCTATGGGTTGCAGTGCGCGGCAGACGTTTAACTATAGGCTAAAGCACGCGGAAGACGCTAACTATAGGCTAAAGTATGCGGCAGACGTTTAACTGTACGTTAAAGTGTGCCAGAGGTGATTCTGAGTAAAAAACAAATTCTGAAATCCACAGTAAATTTTCTGAAAGGTAGTAACAGAGAGGGGTAGGGGAGGAATTCACTCCCGGCACTAACTTGTGTTTTTTTTCGCACCCCTTTGACGAAATTTGCCGTTTTTTCGCGATCTTTTGATGAAATTTGCCTTTTTTTTTGCGATTCTCTGACGAACTTTGCGTTTTTCTCGCGATCCTTTGGCGAAATTGACGATTTTATTTGCAACGATTGACGAAATTGATTTTTTTTTTTCTTGGCGACCATTTTTCGAAATTCGCGATATATTTTATGCCCGAAATTTTCGGACTTATGACTGGGTTTTTTTTTTTTTTTTTCGGAAATGACTTCCTTAATTTTTTGGAATTTTCGAAGAATTCGGAACAAAATCACATATGAAGTGTGCAGCGTAA
Organism: Maratus speciosus; assembly: GCA_963932465.1. Lineage (NCBI taxonomy): Eukaryota > Metazoa > Arthropoda > Arachnida > Araneae > Salticidae > Maratus > Maratus speciosus. The sequence continues at coordinate 235,905,499 of OZ010797.1, read as the reverse complement.
TGAAAAATACTGCTTTATAGTACAAAATCTTCTTTAGCACTTTCCAACACAGTTGAAAAGTGTTTATGCATTCGTTTTATCGGGGCGTCTGTCCGTGCTCCAACTCTCGTTCATACATTCGGGTTGCTCTGTAATTTTAATGTGTCATGGACAGTTACTATAGCATGATTCCTTACGAAAATGAAGACTGTAGCATTTATAGTTTAATTACAGGAACAGCCAAAAATATTCCGTTGTATTACGGCCAATGGAAAAAAAATAATTAAAAGTGCATTTTAATGATGTTCCACCGTTTCAAGCATAATGAAATTGGTATGGATTTATGAAGTGAACTAATACATGCATTCTATAAAATATGGGGTACAAAGAACTCATTATTCATTTACAGCGCCACACAAAAGCATTCCATTCCGTAATGGTTTAATTAGTTAAACTGTTTATAATGTATTTTAATTATGTTACACTATTTTAAACATACTGAAATTGATATACATTACTGACGTTTACCATAAAGATACTTCCTATAGAATACGATGTGCAGTGCATATCAATATTCATTCATTATACATGAACACACAAAATATTTTACGAATAGTACTGTATGCGAAGTACTGTCTATTAGTAATAATTGCTGGAAATACATTTTCAGTTATGATATGCGTTTTTAAATGTAACTAAACTTTGCATATTACGGGGTACATACAAATGCAATAGAATTTTTTTTTTTCATTTTTTCCAATTTTAAGAGTCCTGAGACCCCTTAGTGTTCTGGATTGGAAAGTATTTCCTAATCTAATCTTGATGCATGTTTTATCTTTCTTGTTATGTCATTATTTCCTTTTATTTCGTTCTTATATTTAGAAAGAAAATGTTAATTTCTATTTCACGGAGGCAGAATTTAAAGAATGCTTTTAATAAAAGCTAGAAAATGTATGCAAAGAATGTTTCTTTGAATTTCTGAGAGATATTGCGAGTAACTATTTTGAATTTATTTTCCCGTCTTTTATAAATTCTTATAACATGCTTTTATTCATTATTTTCTTCTCGTCTTTAACTAAAATAAATAGAATATATAAAAGTTAAAGCCTTAAAGACTGTGAAAAAATACTTAATCAAATTTTTATTCTCTAAGCCAGCCAGAAAAATGCAAATCTATAGGAAAAAAGGTATATTAAATTCTTTTGTGGCAACAAACTTTTGCGTGTGCAATTTGTTGCCAGAATATTTCTTTCTTTGGTAGAGATTTCCATACCCCTTCTATCTTCTTTTATTAACTTCAGCAGACTTTTAGAAATAATTGTGATTCAAAAAAAAAAAAAAAAAAAATCTTTTTATTTTTTCGTCGCTTTTTATAAAATGTCTTTCTTATTTCTGTTTTAATATTTTAACTAAAGCGCATAAAAAAAGAAGTCATGATAAAAAAAAATTGGATAATTAAACTGTAATATTGTCTTTATGAGGTTTTAAAAACTATGGCATTTTAAAGCAAGAATGAAAAATAATATGTCAAATATAGATTATGAAACACTTTCCAGCACATTCAGAATACTGTAACAAAATTTCATCATCCAATGAGGTGAAAGACGATATCCAATAAAACTATTAGGATAGCGCATAATACATTTGAAAACACGATTTCAGCAATTATCATCTACAGTCAGAAAAATATACTAAAAGTCATGGTCCGTAAAGTCATGGTGCACTTTTGACAAGTCACAGGAAATCAACGAAACAAGATGCAAATGTGAAATCTTCAGCAAATAAAAGAGAAACTCTCCAAGTTTCGTACCTGTTCACTGCAGTTCCATGTAGCCTCCATTTGAAACAGAGAATCATAGACCTTATTCACTCTGTTACACCAGACGTCCTACACTGTAAAAAAAATACGACCAGTTTTTCTGTAAGAATCGGAAAAATAGTTGCCCTTATCGTACCGGAAAAATTTCCGACCCAGCTCGGAATAAAATCCGTAAAATACCGTTTTATTGACTATTTCCTTTTTTTTACGGATTTTATTCCGAGCTGGGTCGGAAAATTTTCCGGTACGATAAGGGCAAGTATTTTTCCGATTCCTACAGGAAAACTGGTCGGATTTTTTTTTTACAGTGTAGAGTGTGTGTGGGAAGAACTTGAATATCATTTAGATGTGTGTAGGGCAACAAATGGAGGCCACATCGAACTGCACTGAACAGGAATGAAACTTGGAGAGTTTTTCTTTTATTTGGTGAAGATTTCACATTTCCATCTTGCTTCGTTGATTTCCTGTGACAGGTCAAAAGTGCACCACGACTTTACGGACACACTGTATTTTGTGCAGCCCTGTATATGATCTATAAATTGGTATGTATAACAAAATTTAATTCAGTGAGGAAACGCATAATAGAGTTGAAATTCCCCTTCAGTAATTTCCGTCAATAAATGGAAAAGAACTCGAATTCTTTTATGGAGCCCTATATGTGTTCTACATACCGGGTGTCCCAAAAAGGACTGACTGATTTTAAAATTCAATAACTTCCAAACGGTGACAGATATTAAAAAATTCTTGCAGGAGGGTTATGCATAAAGTCAAAAGTTTTTTACAGTGATTTTCGATTTTAGTTCGAATTACAAACAATAGATGGCGCTGCGATCAATAGAGGCTAAATTCAGGCTCGATTTTTGGTACTTCGTGGCCCGGATAATACATTTCCATCTCCTTTTTCTGCGTGGAACAACAGAAAGGACCAAAAATCGAGCCTGTATTTAGCGACTATTGCTTACAGCGCCATCTATTGTTTGTAATTCGAACTAAAATCGAAAATCACTGTAATAAAACTTTTGACTTTATGCATAACCCTCCTGCAAGAATTTTTTTAATATCTGTCACCGTTTGGAAGTTATTGAATTTTAAAATCAGTCAGTCCTTTTTGGGACACCCGGTAATTTATGCACACCAAATAATATGTAAAAAATTAATTACATTTCAAATCGCGTACCACAACTGAAAATGCACTTCCAACAAGTATCGTTTATGCACATGACTGTAAACGAATTATTTTCTCCTGTATCTGTAAAGGAACGAAAAATGTTATTCACACCGTATTCTACAGTAAGCCAGCAGTGTACCTCAGTGATATATATATATCAATTTCAATATGTTTGAAATCATGTAACATCATTAAAATTCATTGCAAGCGATTAATTAGTATTATCAGCCCCATTGTTGTCCCCGTGCATCTTCCTAGCGCGCATAACACGTAAGTATCTATTTTAATTTCTAAGGTACAGTCGTGGAAAAAAAAAAAACTAAACACCCCCTACTAACTCTTCGACAAATTATCGTAGACGGAAGTTACTGGTACCGAACGATTTGAAATAAAGTCTACTTTTAAATGAAGTATATAAAATTTGCTTAGGGGGTCATCTACATATTAAAACGAACCCAAACCTCATTTTTTTCAATGGCAATACCCAATTTTAACGAGATATTTCAAATCTTTGGTTCAAAATATGCCTAGACACAAAATTTCCAGTCATTTGAATGATAAGTTTTTGAATTATAAACATTCAAAATTGAGTGCTTCTAATGTTAAATTACATTTTCATATTTTTATTTATATCTTCTGAAATTATGCTCCTAATGTGCTAATTTTTTGTTTAGAAATAAAACTAATGTGCCCAAACATAAATACGCTGAATTTGCAATTTTTATAATTTTATGATATGAATTATGAATTATAAAATTAATATTCGAAAAAATTATGAATTGCAACCTACAATTTTTTTGATGGATTTAGATTTATTAAGTCCTGCTTTATGAAAATCCCAAATTTCACATTTTTCTTCCACGTAGTTTTCAAATTATGCTTAAAAAACGGCAAAATGATGGTTTAAGGGTCTATGATGGAAGTGAGTAGATATTTTGAAATTTCTTCTGCTGCCTTGTTATCTAACAGACTTCATTGACTGCTTGAGTGGTGCTTAAGGTGCCTTGATCAAGAAGGCGGCTCTCTCGGTTAGCAATCGAGAACCCAACTTCAATTTGGATACAGCCCTTAAAATACGGTCGTTTTAAAATAATTAATTTCTCGGAAACTTATGATACGAATTGCATAAAAATTTGTTTTTAGGCTATTTGAAGGGTGTAGAGTTCATTTATGCTGTCAGAATCGGGTATTGCTATTGAAAAAAATAAAGTTATGGTTCGTTTTAATATGTAGATGGCCCCCTAAGCAAACTTTATATACATCATTTAAAAGTAGACTTTATTTAAAATCGTTCGGTACCAGTAACTTTCTTCTACGATAATTTGTTGCGGAGTTAGTAGGGGGTGTTTACTTTTTTCTTTCCACGACTGTACATTTTAACCCTTTACACTTCGTTGTCGCCGTAGCGGCGACATTGTAAGGTAAGTGAAAAACTCCGTTGTCGCCGCTGCGGCGACACGGTAAGGTAAATGAAAAACTCCGTTGTCGCCGCTGCGGCGATATCATCTTGCCTTGAAATTTTTGTTTTTGGCACCAGTAATAAAAGAAAATAAAATTTGCCTTATTTAATCAGAGCATTTCTTAAATTGTGTACTTTTTTTTCTTTTAAATAAGTGGTGCCGATCGAATAAAATATTTGTGTAACGACGCGGAGTTGCTGGTAGTCCACAGTCAAAATGACGCGGAGTTGCTGGTAGCCCATACTCAAAATAACGCGAAGTGCAAAGGGTTAATAATCTTATTTTCAAGCTATTCTCGATTAAATAAATAGACTTCCGCAATTTTTAGTCATAGCATTGGGTTAGGTAGTTTTTTCTTGGGAAAAGATTTGAAATAAATATAATGTTTTATTCTTCTTTTGGGCAAATAGGAAATTTAGTATTCTCCAGAAATTTCACAAGGCTTGAAGAAAAGTTAATTCACATTAATTTTTTTAACCGAAGTAGCACAAAGTGATCGGGATAATGTTTCTTAACCCTCCGTCGGTCGCAATAAGCCTGACAGGTACAGCACTTTTATTTCCGTTTTCCTCTTTCCTCTCCGTCACTAGGATGCTCAGAGTTACTTACTTTGAGTGTAATAAACAAGTTTTTTTTATTCAAAATTGAAATATTCTCCCTTTTTACTTTCTTCTGTCTTCAATAGAAGAAAATATTGTAACTGAAATTTTTTTTTCGACTTCAGGTTTTCGATGCATTTACACGTTTTAGAGATCAGAGATCCCCAAAAAATGTTTACAGAAAAAGGTTGTCTGTCCGTGTGTCCGTCTGCCCATGTGCCCGTGTGACCGCATGTCGCCATTGTACCATCGAAAAGTGTATGCAGTTATGTATACAATTAAACAAAAATTTTTGTGTATGTTTTCTGTCATGGCAAGAAGGTCCTCCCAGAGTTTGAAAAAATTCCGCCAGAAGTGGGCTCTGTAATAGCCATGTTTGTGCCATGTTCATTATTGTACCATCAAAAAGTGTATGAAGTTATGCATAGAATTGAACCAAATTTTTTGTGTATGTTTTTGGCCATACCAAGCAGGTCCACCTTAAATTTGGGAATATTCCGCCGAAAGGGGGCACCTTAATAGCGGTTTTTGTATAATTTTCTTGAGTTTTCCTAGTTCTTTTGTACACCGGCGGCTCTTAAAGCGACGGGAACTTCGCATCATGATAAGCCAGCTATTCACGAACAGCTAATGTACAACAGATAAACCGGAAAACTATTCATTTTAATGAATATCATGTACGTGATAACTCGATTTTACTCCAATTAATTGACTGAAACAGAAATTTAAGATGAAAGTCAAAGCTGGTATAGTATTGTACTAATAATATTAAAGTACTGAAATTTGTAACTACATTTTAAATTATTAAGATGTATTAGATAGGAGAAAGTTTTGGGATTGGCACATCCAACTAGTTACATTTTAATGAAGGTCACTGATCACTTTAAGAGCATTAGAATTGCGTCAAATAATTGCTAATGGTGATTTTCTAACAGGCTGTCCGAACTCAGGAGTCCCAGAGTTGCGACCGACAGAGGGTTAATTGTGGAATCCTCGCCTTAAAGTACTAAGGACAATCGTTGTCCAATAAATCATTTGTAAATAAAGGCCCACCACTTAATTACAAAAGGCCAACTGCTGAAAAAAGGCCCAACGAAATTATATTGTAGTACAGTAGAGTCCCGATTATGCGATTTAATATAGACCAAGCTCATCTCGGATAAGCAAAAGACTCGGATAAACCGTATTTACACAAATCGTCACCAATTAAGAAGTTGAAATATAAATTTTCACTTAATTCGTTAATTTTTATGGTACCAGTAACATTTCTTTGATGTATGATGATACATTTCCGTAAAAGCCCTTGATAGATTTTTGTTTGTTGAATGTCATTTTTTCTGCAGTATTACGCTACTGTATAGCTACTAATTTCTAATATTTTTTTCTTACCACTAAAAATTACCAGTAAAAGTAAATTTTACCTAATTCAATGCCCGAAATCTAACAATTGTCAACGATGCAAAAATATGGCAATAATTTGTATTAAAATTTAGAGGTAACAAAACCGTACAAATTGATAGATTATATGATAATATTAGCGTCATGAAAATTGCCTCTTCTTTCTGCTCAAAGTATTAAATAGTTTGTTTTTTTTTCCACCGAACTTATACCTTTGGAATCATTTTCTTCTGATGGACTGATGGATTACATTATCATGAAACAGCCATTATGAATGAAGTGTTAGGAGAAGATGAAAGAGCAGTCGTAAAAAGTTAGAACTCTGATTTTCTGGTCAGAATGGGGAAAAAATGGCCATAAAAAAAAAAAAAATTATGGCCATTTTTTCCCCTATGACTGTTTTCTTGATTATTTCCTTGAAATTTCCATTAGAACAGAAGTTATGGCTATTATAATTATACCAGATCAATAACTAAAGTGGCGTTTCCGAAACTTTGGAGTCATTTTTCTCCAAATGGTGCTTTTAGGTACAACGCTCAGGATATCTCAAAAATTTCTGAACATTTTTTCATGAAATTTTCAAAACATATGTTTCTTGTTAGTCTGTATAAAGTGAACCTAAAATTTCATTTTTACTGTTCAAAATAATATATATTTTGGGTGATAACACTGTTAAATTTTTCAAAATTTTATATTAGCTAAATACAACTTTGTATTAAAAATATAAAAATGCTTTAAATACAAATTTATTTAGGTTCAGGGTACTTATTAGAATCTGAAGTATAATTAGGCATAAAAAAATATCATTCTAGTTGCAAAATTTATTTTGTAATCCTGCGCATAAGCTGTCATACAAATTTACTGCTCGACAAATGTCTGACAGTTTGGAGCGCCCTATCAATACTAATTCTGCATCTTGCAATTTTTTAAATACATGAAATAAAAGGCACTTATAGCTTTCATCACAATAAAAATTGTGTTTTTATCATATACATTTTAAGATACTAAACGTTGAAAATTGTCTTTTTTTTTTTTTTTTTTTTTTTTTTTTTTTTCATTTTTTCCAATTTTAAGATTTCCGGAACCTCTTTAAACTAGTCGGATGTATCATTCCCAAAACTTTCTCCTATCTCGTACATATTAATACTTCAGAATTCACTATCACAGTGCCAAAATTTAATAGCAATCTATGCTCAATATGAGGATTCTAAAAAGATGAAATTCCGGGCATTAGTTCTTGAGATATAACTAACGCTGAAGTCGTGTAAATCCAGCAAAATGCAGCATAGCAGCGCCACCTATTGGGTGATTTACACCAGAACCTAATCAGCAACAAGTTATGTCAACGTCTAGCTGAATATGAAGTTTGGGAAAAATCCGTTCATTAGTTTTTGAGGCAGAGCTATTGCGAAAATCGTTAAAAATCCAGTATAGCAACGCCCCCTATTTGGCGATTGACATCAAAACCTAATTAGTAACAACATGTGTCAACGTTTAACTGAATCTGAAGTTTCAAGAAAATTCGTGCATTAGTTCTTGAAATAGAGGTATTGAAGAAATCGTGGAAAATGCAGCACAGTTACGCCACCTATTGGGCGATTTACACCAACACGTAATCAGCGTTAAATTCATATCAAGTGCTAACTGAATCTGAAGTTTGATGAGAATGTGTGCATCAGTTCTTGAGACAGAGCTATTGCGGAAATCGTGTAATTCCTGCAAAATACAGCATAGCAGCGCCACCAGTTGGGCGATCTACACCAAAACATAAACAGCACTAACTCACAGCAAGGACTAACTGAACCTGAACTTTGATGAAAATCCGTGCGTTACTTCTTGAGATATAGCAATTGCGGAAATCGTGGACAATGCAGCATAGCAGCGCCACCTGTTGGGCGATTTACACCAAAAAGTAATCAGCCCCAATTTATATCTAGTACTACCTGAGTATAAATTTTTATTAAATTCCGTGCATTAGTTCTCGAGATAGAGCGACCACAAAATTTGTATCACAGACAGACAGACAGACATAGTCGCAGACAGACATTTTGTAAAAACATGCTTTTTGGTATCTCTGACCCCTAAAACATGTAAATCCGTCGAAAACCGGAAGTCGAAAATTTTCACGAATCCAATACTTTCTTCTTGTAAAGATAGAAGAAAATAAAAAGAAAATCAAACTAGAATTATAAAACAAAGATTTTAATTAGGACACAATAAAACTAGACTTTTTCTCTCTTTCGAAAAACTATTTTTTAAAAGTTCCACGTCATTTGCAAAATTTGATTGCGAATGATTTTTTTTTAAACATAATTTAAGTCTCTTTTTTTTTAAATGAATCCTAATTAGCTTGTGTTTCCTTCCTATAGAAAAAAAAAGTTTTTAGTTTCTTAATTCAAAACGTTCTTTATTTTTTTTCCCTTGTGGTTAGAACTCCAATTATGAATGATCCATTTTATACTTTCATTTTTTATTAAATACATTGAAAGTTACAACACATGAATAGTTTAAGCATTTTTTTAAATAATTAAATAAAAAAATAATTTTACAAAATACAAATTGTAATACTGGATAATTCGAATGCATACAGATGAGGAAATAAGACTTATAATAATAATAATAATATTTCTTTACTTAATTACAATATTTAAAATTTTCAAAAATTTTTAGGTTTGATCAATTATTTTATATTTTTACTAGAGATCGACCGAAAATTCGGTTTCGTATTCGGCTGAAAACCTAAGCTTCGCCGAAAATTCGGCCAGGCCGAAACTCGACCGCTATCTGTATTCCAAAAATCTCGTTTCTTTCTTCGGAAATTTTCAACATTACTCATTGATTTGAACTGTATGACTCAAGATGTGAGTACAAATTATAAAGCAAGCGGTACATACTAGAAAATGACTAAACTTTAAAGACGCTTTTCATATGCTCGTTAAAAGCTGCAGACTTAACAGTACAGTAGAGCGCCGATTAACCGGATTGTCTGATTAACCGGATCGATCAAGGACCATACGCCTTTCACGAAGGACATCCCGCCTTCTCCAAAATATTTGAAGTGAAACTTCTTTAGGCGCGGAAGTGTAAATTCGGCTGGATGTCACGAAAGTTAGCCGTTAAATAACTATTTCCTAATCCTGAAATAATAAAATCGCCAACAAATGCAAAGACAACAATGCATAAAGTAAACTGCTTCGAGAACCTAAGAAGTTTCTCTTCTAATGCGCGAGAGTGCCACGCATACTTCTTTTTTTTTTTTTTTTTTTTTTTTTTTTTTTTTTTTTTTTTTATGAAAATCCCTCTTTACATACAGATTCTCTGAAAGGGATCGAAAAATTGCTTCTTTTGCCCCTTAGTATCTTCGGAAAGAGGGACCCTCCCCCCCCCAACACTCTTCTCAGCTCGCGTGCTTGCCCGTGCTGTGTATGCATATATACATGTGATAATTTTTATGTGCACTTCTATGTATAAATTTGCACCAATTTTGTAGAAAACAAGGTAAAAAGAAAGTTTAAAAAATAACTTCTAAACACGCCATTTGTAATATGCTAAAATGTGCACTACTATACAATTGCCAGTCCTAAGCCTGGAAAATGTGTGAAAGGAAGGTACCTAAAAAACGTTATAGCATAGCCGTTTTAGGTAGATTTCGTAAGAAATACTACCTATTGCAGTCGTTACCACGGTGCGACTTTTGAAAAATTCCTTCATAACTTTTCATTATAGGACCCCAGGAACCCAAAACCACCCCCACCTAAAAAGTTTATATATATACATATATATATATATATATATATATGTATGTATGTATGTACTAAATTTTGTCCGCACGATAAAAGTCGCAATTATGCACGGATCGTCTTCAAACTCGCCAACAACTTCGAGATGGCTAATATCTCGGCGGGGGTTGAAAATGAGCAAAATCGGCCCAATTGAATGGAAATGGGGAGGGTTAAAAATTTTGAATACCGTCTTAACAAGATTCTGATAAAACCATCTCTTATACAACAATGACAGGAAAAAATAAATATAATTTTCATTATAGCAGTTGCCAACAATTAAAAAAAAACAATAAAATTCTCACCACAACAATTGCTTTTCTATAGCAAGATTTTTCACGTGAAAAAATAAATTAAATAAATAGTTTGACGAATTGAAAACAAATTGAATATTACGTCATAAGTTTTCTAGAGCAAGATTTCAGAATGAAAACTCAAAATGAAATAAATAGTTTGACGAATTAAAAAAATATATGTATTACGTCATATTGGAAATATAATGTACCTCAGCAGGTGAATATGTAACCGTGTGAGTTTGAAGAAACGTATTAAAACATGATAAAAACCCGACTATGGAAATATTAACATATTATAACACTTTGAGGTTTTCTGAATTTGTTTTAGCCATTTTTAAACCTATTCCATATACATGTGTGTGTGTATTCGTGTATATTAGAATTTTCACAAAATGTTTAGCTCCCTAGAGCTCATTCTTATTGAAGGAACTGGGTTTATCTCTAATGTTGATTTAAGTTTTGTTGGTGAATTTAGTACTTAAGAGGCTACTTCAGTCAAATGAAAAGACGCATTCGCTAATGGTAATCCTATGGAAGAAATTTATAAAGATATCTCGGTCACATTTCAATATTTTTAAATGATTTCTTTTGCATTGAATAGTTGAGATCGATATGTATGCAGGCCGTTTTTTACTTTTTCGATTTTGATTGCAGATATTTTTTATGAGGATGCTTTTACTTTCGAAACCGGTTCCGTAAATGAAAGTGTCCTCATAAGAAATACATGTAAACAAAATCAAAAAAGTAAACAACGGCCTTTGTTCAGTTCGATCTTAACTATTCAATGCAAAAAAAAATCATTTAAAAATATTGAAATGCGACCGATATATATTTATAAATTTCTTCCATAGGGTTAGCATTGGCGAACGGGCTTTTTCGTTTGACTGAAGTAGCCTCTTAACTTCGAAATCTACATCCGCCTGTAGGCCCGAGCCGTCAGGGATTTTTTTAAATTTGTCCAATTATCCGGATTTTTCCTTAACCGGGTCGGCCTCGGTCCCGACCGGTCCGGATAATCGGCGCTCTACTGTAATAGAAAATTTTTAGTTGAAACCGCAGAAGTGTTTGGATACTTTTGAAAAAGTTCTAGTATAACAGATCATCATTTCCAAAAATTATTATAAAAGATAAATCGATGTAGGTATAACTAAAACTTTTTTTAATTAGATGAAATTCGTATAATTAGAAAATCATTCTGTGTCGTTGATGAATTAATTACATTTTATTTTAAAAGTTTTGGTCAGAGTCACAGAGATCTAAATTGGGCCACACATATAGATTATTAATAGTTATGTACGAGGGCATTTCGAAAAGTAAAGATACAATGGCTCGCATTCCTTAAAAAAAAAAACATTTATTTAGAAAACGTAAGTTACATCTTATTAACTGGATTATTTATTATTTTTCAACATAATCACCCCCGTTATCCAAACATTTGTTAAGTCGGGGCACAAGCTTTTGTATCCCACAGTTATAGAAGGTGGGACCTGTTGTCGGAACCACATTTCAACTTCATCTTTGATCTCATCATCGTCGTGGAATGATTTTCCTCCAAGATGTGACTTCAGGTAACAGGAGACGTCTATTCGCACGAATTGCTTCCTCCGTTCTCTGAAGAAGGGCATCAGAGATCACAGATGGCCGACCTGTTCTTTGTTCGTCATGAACATCGGTCCTACCTTCAGAGAAATTACGATACCATTTCGTTACATTTTGTCGATTCATAATGTTCCCATAAACAGAAACAATTTCTTTGTGAATATCCGCTGGTCGCTGACCTCTTGCATGAAGAAAACGTATGACGGAGCGCACTTCGCATTTGGCGGGATTCTGAATTGGCGGAACCATTTTAAACACGACCTACTCCAACAAGAATCAACGTTGAAATGCCGAACGACCGCGAGGAGAAAGCTAACGGTTCAAGGTTAACAACTGTGTTGCCAACTTGCTTGCCAAAACTTTTCTTTTCCTCCGGCGTACGGTGTATCTTTACTTTTCGAAATGCCCTCGTATATTCAATAAACACGTATAATTAATTAATAATTATGTATATTTGAGTGTGTATTAATTACTTAAAAATTTTTTTGTAATTTTTATTTTCGGCTGAAAATAGGAAGATTACCGAAATTCGGTTCCGGTTTCGGTCTTAAAAACCTGTTTCGGCATATCCTCAATTTTTACACTATTTTATTTAACTCAACTGTGTTTCTGTATAATGGTGGAATTTTGTAACCGATTTTTCGCTCACTTCTTTATCTAATATAGAAAAATGAAAATTTGTCTGCCTATCTGGAATGCTATATAAATCCACAGTTTGGAAGCGAGAATTGTGAAATGTTACGTACAGTCGTGGAAAAAAAAGTAAGCACCGCCCCCCCCCCCCCCCCACTAGCTCCTCAACAAATTATCGTAGAAGAAAGTTACTGGTACCGAACGATTGGAAATAAAGTCTACTTTTAAATGATATAGATAAAATTTGCTTAGGGCACCATCTACATATTAAAATAAACCACAACTTTGTTTTTTTCAATAGCAGTACACAATTCTGACAGCATAAATGAACTCTACATCTTTCAATTAGCCGAAAAACAAATTTTTATGCAATTCGTACCGTAAGTTTCTGAGAAATTAATTATTTTAAAAGGAGCGTATTTTAAGGGCTGTATCCAAATTGAAGTTCGGAAATCGATTGTTAACCGAGAGAGCCCCCATCTTGATCAAAGCACCTTAAGAAGTCAATGAAGCCTGCTAGATTACAGGACAGCAGAAGAAATTTCAAAATATCTAATCACTTCTATTAGAGACGGCCCCTTAAACCATCATTTTGCCGTTTTTTAAGCGTAATTAGAAAACTACTTGGAAGAAAAATGTGAAATTTTGGATTTACATAAAGCAGGACTTACTAAATCTAAATCCATCAAAAAAATTGTAGGTTGTAATTCATAATTTTTTCGAATATTAATTTCATAATTCACAATTCATATCATAAAATTATAAAAATTGCAAATTCAGCGTATTTATGTTTGGGTATATTAGTATTATTGCTACAAAAAAATTAGCACATTAGGAGCATAATTTCTGGAGATATAAATAAAAATATGAAAATGTAATTTAACATTAGAAGCACTCAATTTTGAATGTTTATAATTCAAAAACTTATCATTCAAATGACTTGAAATTCGGTGCCTAGGCATAATTTGAACCGAAGATTTCAAATATCTTGTTAAAATTGGGTATTGTCATTGAAAAAAAATAAAGTTTGGATTCGTTTTAATATGTAGATGGCCCCCTAAGCAAATTTTATCTATATCGTTTAAAAGTAGACTTTGTTTCCAATCGTTCGGTACCAGTAACTTTCTTCTACGATAATTTGTTGAGGAGTTAGTAGGGGTGTTTACTTTTTTTTTTTTCACGACTGTACATGTGTATTAAAACACGGCCGAGGCAACTCAAGTAATCCGGAATCGAAATAACTTATAGTTAATTTTTAATTAATAAAAAACCACCCATTTAACAGCAATTTTCTATCAAATTGAAACATTTTTCGTTATAGCAGTTGCCAAAAATTAAAAATCCACAATAAAATTCTTACCGCAACACTTACTTTTCTATTGAGAGATTACCACGTGAAAAATTAAAATTAAATAAATAGTTTGGCGAGTTTTGAAAAAGGAAATATTACTTCATAACGGTTCTATTTTCAGATTTCCACGTGAAAAATGAAAATGAAGTAAATAGTTTGACGAATTTAAATAAAAGTGTATATTACGTCATAACTTTTCTATTTCAAGATTTCCACGTGAAAAATGAAAATGAAATAAATAGTTTGACGAATTAAAAAAAAGGGAATATTACGTCATATTGGAAATATAAAGGACGGAGTGAATATAGTATAACGTCATATGAGTGTGAAAAAACGTATTGAAGCATGATAAAAACCCAATTATGGGAATATTGGTGTATTTTAACATTATTGCTCCAATGATGAATGGAAATAAGTTCATTTATAGCTGTATTCTTTTGTGTCTGTTATATAAATTTATACATTTTTATATTGGGCTTCATTTGGTTCATGTGTACAATACCTCGACTGCTTTTTTTTTTTTTTTTTAATCGTTTGTTTCGTGTTGCATGGTAAATTTTGAAATTGATTTTTCAGAACAAACATTCTTCAAATTCCGGGCAACGCCGGGCGCTTTAGTTAGTGTACTATAATTGCGGGGTTCACAACCATAGTAGACCAAGTCAATTTTGAAATAAAAATTAAATTTAAAAAATCAAAAAGCCCGACTGGAACTAATTAATTATTTCTCATCAGTGTGAAACTATTTTTTTTATATTACTTACCTATTTTTTGATTTACTTGCATTGACGACTTTTAAGTTGTGTTTAATTGTTAGTTCCTATCTATAAACACTGTTTTGATGAGGCCTATAGATGTTTACGATAGTTAGAGTTGCAGTCAAGCTAGAGATCCTACCTACACAACTTCTAGGTGGCGTAATATTTAAACGGAGCTTCTGACTGTAAAATAGTCAGTAAAACATCGTCCTCATTTTGAAAGACCTATCCAATGATATGCCACTCAATAGGGTGCGTAAATTTTTTTTCGTCTCTACCGCCATTTTGTATTTTACGGCCGCTATTTTGAATTTAGAAAAACAAAACCTAGCCTATAACCATCGAGCGGTTAAGACGAATCGATAGAGACCTCATTCATTAAAATCCATCCAGTCGTTGTGTTGTTTCAAGAGTATAAAGAAATCCACATACCCATGTACGCGTGAAACACATAACCCTTCTTTTCAGTCGGGTAAAAAATGAGACAGTCCATTTAGAAGATGTATAAAATCTGTTTTATCTACTCCCACAGTGAACCCAGCCTGTTTTCACATACTTTTTCATACATGGTATCTATTTATAGGCTTGGTTCACTGTGGGAATGAATAAAACAGATTTTATGTAATTTCTAAATGGACTATCTCATTTGTTTTCAAAATGGACTTGGTCTACTATGGCTGTGAGCCCTAAATTATGCTCACAGGTGTGTTTCTGATGAAAAAAAAAAAAAAAAAAAGATTACAACGACCATTTGGATTTTTTTTTTTTTTTTTACTTAATATTTACTTAGTTTTAATTTGAGGCATTTCGACAAGAGAAGCCGAGAAAGATAAGAGGTTAAAAATCGAAAAGCAGTTCCACCGAATCATCCACAGATCGCGACAAATTACCTACGTTGAGCTCAATATTTCCCGGTTAGAATCGACCGATTGTAAAACGCCGTGGCTAGTGGATTGGAGCACCTCGAGATATGGCCTTTTACTATCAATCGATTAAACATTAGATTGTTTCCTTTTTCGCGTTCGTCTTTTATTCTGTAATCGATTTTCATGGGCTACATAATTAGTTGAAGACCTCGATTTTCATGGGCTACATAATCAGTTGAAGACCTCGATTTTCATGGCCTACATAATGAGTTGAAGATCTCGATTTTTGCTTTGCAAGACGATTTTCATTTCGGCGTCGCTCTTTGGCTTTTTCCATATCTGATAATTTTCGCCTACCCATTTTGTAACTTTTTCAAGTTTTAACGATTTTATGCCTTTCGATTACCTATTCAAATAAAAATTATCCTAAAAGTAAAGAACATCGTTGAATTTCGTTACAAAAAATAAAATGCGAGCATCATTTGGCCCCATCCTCGACCGAAAACAACAACCAATTCCAAATGGTAAATAACAACATTGTAATATTTTTAGAAATCAATTATAACTTAATAAACATTTTTGTCATTATTAAATAAAATAGATGACTACAGACATTCAATGATAAAAAATCCTAAACACAATTAAAATACAAGTTATTGTAGATGTTTTGATTATTTTTCGTACTCCTCCTCAATACACGCCCAACTGTCACAAAACACCGGAGAAGCAAAACAATTAAAACTACAGTTTAATTAGGACATGCTATTCAGCTGGGACCAGGGCAGCTTCATTAATGGACCTTATGTACGTGACGTCAGACGCCAGAGCTGACGGTATGTTTATCTATTATTCTAGTCACTGTGCCGCAAATATGTCAGTATTGAACGATTGTTGCGGAGGAAATGTTAACAGAAAAAATATTTGCCACTATTTTTAAACAATAAATTTTGTCGTAGATTTCTATTCAAAATGATACAAAAACTGCCGCGAAGTCTGTTGTTTCAAAATAGTGTGTAAACAATTTTGCAACTTTGCGGCAACTTTTTTCCGACACAAACATTCATCTCTGAAAAGCACCATTAGCTACATAATAGGCATAAAATGTAATAATACACCATGTCTACAAATTAGTTTGGGAAAAAGAATGATTTATTGAAAGGAATTGACAGGCGGAAAAAATTGAAATACATATTGTTGTATGATAGAAAAATAGTTCATCTTTACCATTATCACAAATGTTCGATGTGACTTACACAGCAGAATGAGTTTCATGAAACCAAAGACAGCATTTCGCTTTTTCAGCACCGTTTTACGTCTCCATTATGGTAATGCCGAACAAGAATGATTACTGCTCGCTAAGCGATAGCGTCAGTTATGACACAAAACGCCATCTATGAATAAACTTCGGTAATATTACTACTAGTCTGACTTTCAACTTGTTAAGGCTGTTCTTAACTGCTCTGCTCAACAAGCGCAAAACGTTTTGACACATTTACAAATTCATTTTCTAACGGAAAGATATAAAATTGGAAAGCCTGACCATAGAAGCGATTTGGAATATAACTGTGTTTTTTCCATTTTTTGATAACTAATTTACCTATTGAGTTATAAACGATTTTGATCACGTGACAAACACGTTTTTCACCTTCCTTTTCTTGAGTGGTTATTCTTCTTTCGCGGTGAATTTCGGTTCAAAACGTCCACTTTGACATTTTTTTCTGAAAGATTATTGCGTTAAAAAAAAAACAGCTGTATTACATAGTTTCTGAACAACAGCACCTGCCAGTTTCATGCATTTCCGAACAAAAATAAATTAAAACTTATGTCATGAACTTGCCCTCTTTGATTTGAGAACAGCCTTAATTTCATTTAATATTTTGGAAGTTCTTAACTTAAGAAACTGCCCAACTAATTTCTAGACACCCTGCATAACAAAGCATAATTTCCAAGTTCTAAAGGGGAAAAAAAATCAGGAGATTTTCTCTAATAATTTTTTCTCTGTGCAAAACTTTTTTTTCATTTTTTAAATTGTAGAAATGTAGTACAAATTTAATTAAATTGGAATAATATTTGAAAAAGTGTTGAAGATTAAGAATTTGTTACAGTACTGTAGCACAAATAGAAAAGAACGTGTGTACTGTAGCACATGTGAAAAGAACGTTTAACTAAAAACACGCATTTAATATGCTTTAACATGCTTTTAAATTAATTATAAATATCAGGGCAGATTTTGTCTCCCTATGAAAATATATAAAACAAAAGGGAATGATTTAAATACTTTTTATGCAGATCTCAATTGATTTTATAAATATGGATTAATGATTAAGTGTCTCGGGCCGCACATAAAAGATCGCTGGGCCACCTGTGTCCCGCGGGCCGAAGGTTGAGTATGGATGCTCAACTCTTTAAGCGCCCTCCAAAACTTTACATTTATGTTTAACGATTTATAAAATAATAAGCTATGAAAAGTATTTGTATGGGGATTTGTCTATGATTACGTAACATATTTATTTATCTTATGCACTGCAAAAAAATAACTTTAATATCAATTTTATGTTAAATCTGCCCTTTAATTCAAAGATTACGTTACGGAAAAACACGGTTAGGACGCTTAAAGGGTAAGTTAAACCTGACTTATTTCTTCATTGAAGCAATTAAATACATTTTTATAAGCTAAGAAAATAATAAAATGATTCGTTTGATTATATATTTTGTGATTAGTGTGCTGTCTTTATTGTGATTTTTTTTTTCAAAGCAAATCTCATAACCAGACTTTTAATACTTATTTAATGAACGCGTTTACTATACCTTTATACACACAAACAAATAAAATAAAATAAAATAAAATAAAACAGAGAGAGAGAGTCTTTTCATATTCAGTTCAAATTTATTCTTTTTTTTTTTACATGTTTTCATTTCCTATAATTAATTAGTTTTTCTTTAGATGCATTAAAATAAAAATCACCTCTTCCAAAGATTAACATAATGCAGTATTTTAATTATTTCACATTAATTGCACAAATAAGATTTACAATGAAATGAAGAAGAAAATTTCTTTAACTCACTTACGCGTAATAATATTAATCTTTTTTTCCCCCTTCCTGGTAAAACTCTTTTTAAAGCAGTTTCTTTGTTATTTTCAAATTTAAATTTTCTTCCTTTTCTTTATTTCAAAATAATTAATATCCCCTGTCCTGATAAGTTTGAAATAATTTGAGTTTCATTCTCAGCGCAAACGTTTTTGTCGACATTTTGTAAATTATTCTTCATTTAGATAAACATTTTAATTATTAATTAAATTGTGCATTTATGGTGTTACATGGTTTTAGAAAAACAAATGCTGAACGAGAATATTTCAACGAAACTATTTTAACTTATTTTAATTTTATTATATTTTCTCCATTCTTAACATTAACTAGAAGATCGTCAGAATGACGTGTTTGCATTGTTAAAAGAATGATATCGCATTGCATTATAAAAAGAATTATGAAGTAATAAATTTTATCTTATTTAATAGGGTTATTTTGGGGCAGAATATTTATAAAAACAGCCCATATGTCATTCAAACTTAATTTGCAAGAAAATTATTAATTTAATTGGTAAAATAATGACATAGAATTTGCGAATTGAACTTCACTAAAAAAAATTGAATAACTATTTCAAAAAAAAATGCAAATTAGTACAGTAGAACCTTGATTATTCGAAGTAATTAGGACCGACCCTCTTTCGGAAAATCGAAATTTGCGGATAATCGAGAATGCTACAGTTTTAAGAAAGAGAAATATATGCGATATTCCCGTATTATTGTAACAAAAATGAAACAATAGCAAAATAGAAACAAGAATAAATTACCTGAATTTTAATTTTGAAATTAAGTACTTTTTACATATATCACAAGGGTTTGAAAAAAATGTTTTGTTTATCGCAGTTTCGATTGCCTTTGGTTTGAAGTTCTGTCACGTAGATTTTTCAAATCACGCGATATCATACATTATAAAATAAACTGTAATATTAAATATGTATATTTGTGAACATAAATTATTTTATACTATTATTTCATTATTCTGCAGAGCATCTCTTTCCAAATCTTGGAAGCTCCATGGAGGTTGAATCATTGATATAGTTTCACTGCAATTTTTAATATTGCAGTTAATTTCATTATTTGCTTGATTGTTGTTTATCAGTTCTTCAATTTGAAATTTTTTGCGAAAATATTTGTATCAGGATAAATTTTGAGAACGCCGCCGCCAGAGCGATGAAACATGTCGATGTGAGTAAATAAAGGTATTTATTTGCCTTATAAATGTGTTTTTATCACTTTTAGCAAATATTAAGTTAGTTTTGATGTTTCAAGTTCTTTTCATATATAGTTTTATAAAAATAAACTCTTTGGAAAAATTAAAATAATTTAGTATTTTTAGCTTTTGAAACAAATTGGGTTTAAAACAGCATAATTTTTAAAACCGTTTAATTCATTTACGCATAATAAAATCATTTTTTCCTTCCTCACCCGAAAATCTTTTTTTTTTTTTTTTTTTTTTTTTTTTTTTCTCGCAAGAAATTCATTTGTTGTATTTCAGAATTTATTGCAGATTCCTTTTGTTTTCAAAATAATTAATACCTCCTTTTTCTAAACCCTAATTAATTTGTGTCTCATACGCAGCACTAATTTTTTTAACTGTTATTTATTTCTTTTATTCTCCTTAATTGTTAGAATTCTAATTATGAATGATCTTTAAAAAAAAAATTTTTTTTTTCGTTAACATTATGAAAAGTTGTAATAGTTTTATGCTATTTTGAAAAAATCTGAACTGTATTTGACTAACTAAGAACAGTTTTAAACTCACTTCCGCATTTAAAAAAGTCTTTTCTCTCCCTTCTTATGATAAACCCTTTTAAAAGCAATTCATTTGTTGTGTTTCAAATTTTATTACTGGTTCTTTTTTTATTCTATTTCCTTCTGCGGAATATTTTATCTGTCTCTTCTTGATTAAAACCTAAGTAATAATTTGAATTGCATTTGTATGTTGAAGCTTTTGTGATCGTTTAAAAAATAATAATTTTTCATCTTGATTATTAGAACTTTAATAATTAATTCTCTTATTTAAAAGTTTAAAAAATAATAATAAATAAATAAAAAATGAATGGTTTAAACGCATATTTCTATCAAAATATTATTTTCTTTATTAAAATTACATTTTTAAATTTTAATTTTATGATACAAGAATAAAGATATTCCATTCTATTCTGCACTTTACAAAATATTCAAAATTTATTAAATTAAGTTTGCTGTTTTGTTTTCAACATAATTTATGCATATTAAGATATTGTTGAATGATATTTAAAATTTATTTAATGTCTCTTGTATATTTAATCAAAATTCTTAAATTGAATATAAACTTATTTATTAACTTATTGTTTGCTATAAAGTTGCAATTTTTATAGCACTTTTTAAAAATTAAAAACAAAGAAGATGTTTGCGACTTTTAACTTTTAACTACTTAATGTGTGCATATTATTCATCTGTGTGTTTTTACAAAGACAATTAATGGAAGTATTTCGTTTTAGCTTCCTTTAATTTTATTAAATATTTTCCTTTTCAAACGTAAACAATTTTCATTAAACATAATAAATTAAAATTTACCTTCTTGAAAAGATTAAGCAGTATTTTAATTATTTTTCTGTACTATGTTATCAAACTGGAGTTACAATGAAATAGCCAAGTAAAGCTCTTAACTTACTTACGCATACTAAAATTATTTTTTATTTATTTAAGAAACGGCTTTTTTTCGAGTAAATCATTTTTTGTGTTTCAAATTTCATATCTTTTTAATCTTACTTTCTTTTTTCGGAAATACTCACTTTTTTTTCTATTATAACGTAATTAATTTCTGTTACTTGAGGGATTAGATTTTTATCGCTATTTTTTCATAATTGTGCGTTATTTTACTTTCCTTGTTTATTTAAATTGAAATTATGAATGATATTTTTTTAGCCTTTCCTTTTTTAATTTTAAAAGCATGGATATCATAAGATATCAACGATACAAACGATATCATAAGATGGGTACTTAAAATGCAAAAATATTCTCTCAATGTACATTTTTTACATAAATTAAGAATATCTAATTTTTTAGTGAAGTAAAATTTGCTCCTAAAGAAATCTGAATTTCTAATAGTTCAAGTATAAATTTAGTCATATAGAAATTAGAATTTCTAACAAAGTCAACTATGAATTTAGTCCTAAAGAAATTAGAATAACAGCACTAACAATGTATAGTCAACTATAAATTTAGTCATAAAGACATTAGAATTTCTAATAGCTCAGTTATAAATTTAGTTATAAAGACATTAGAATTTATAATAGGTCAATTATAAATTTAGTTATAAAGACATTAGATTTTCTACTAAGTCAATTATAAATTTAGTTATAAAGACATTAGAAATTATAATTGGTCAATTATAAATTTAGTTATAAAGACATTAGATTTTCTACTAGGACAATTATAAATTTAGTCATAAAGACATCAAAATCTCTAATAGGCCAACTGTAAATTTAGTCATAAACACATCAGAATTTCTAATAGGTCTATTATAAATTTAGTCATACAGACATTAGGATTTCTAATAGATCAACTATAAATTTAGTCAAAAAAATATTCAAATTTCTAATATGTCAGTTATAGATTTTGTCTTAAAGTTAATGAAAATTGGTGTTAATAAAAGCATTTCAGGGTTTTATTTTTATTTATTTACTTATTTATTTATTTATTTATTTATTTATTTGTAATCTCCTCCTTCCAAGAGCCGATCTTTTCTTCCAAAATATGTATTAAAATGAAATTCAACGTCTAATATAACGAGATATTTGAATTGTATTTGTATACAGTTCAAACAAGTGGAAGTTTTAACGAATAAGAAAAAAAATTCTTTACTCCTGTAATAAAATTACTCTTTTCTTTTCCTTCCAAAAATTTATTTCTGATGCAGTTCCTCAATTATTTTTTAATTTTAATTTCGGATTTCCTCTTTTTTTTATATTTAATATCTCCCTTTAAAAAAAAATATATAAACCTCAATTAATTTATGTTCCATTCTCATAGCAAAGAGTTTACCATTTTTTAATTGTCTTTTGTATTTTTTTCATTGATTATTTAAATTTAGTCATTAGAATTTCCTTAAGTATCATAATATTCTAATTACAAATTGTAATCAAACAATTTATATTTTATCTGTAAAAGTGTCGATATTTATAATAAATAAGTAATTTAAATATACATTTCTGTTATAACAATATACTAGATTGTACACGTCAAGATTTGACGGTAAATAACTTGAATGTTCCATTAGAAAAATTCTTGAATTTTTAATTAATTGCTTTTAAATTAATTATTGAAATCGTGAAATTTTTTTATATTGCATAAGTGATTCCTATTTCTTGAAGGCGAGCTAGAGGGTGCTGTCAGTCTAACCTATTCAATCAAGTGTAAGTTTATAATTTACAACCAATTATGCTTGCCTTTTATCAGAAATTTACCAAAAAATACTGGGTAAAGCATTTATTCTTACTTACTATGGTGTTGTTTTTTTCTTTTTTTTTTTATTAGCAATATCTATTTTTATTTATTATTATTATTTTTTTTAAACTGCACGGCCTTTAAAAGCTGCCATGAATTTATTTATATCAGTCTCATTCTCTAAAAGCCTAATTTTGAAACTTGATGCAACTAACGATTTATAATATGTATTTTTTATTACTTGAATTTTATTATACTTTTTTCTTCATTTTTTAACCCTTAATCGGAAACGTGCCGTCTGTGAGACGGTCGCGCCTACATATCTACCCTTTACACAAAAATGAACGCGTCCCCAATCTTATCACACAATCTAATCCTTATGCTACTGGTCCTCTGCCTCCCCCACCCATTTGCAATACCTGCGCATTTTTAGTTATTGAAAGAAAAATTATTTTATTTTCAACGCAGTCTGTGGGACGGCATGTTTCCGTTTATGTATTTTTTTGCTCTGGGGTATTGATATGGAGGAGCCTTCAAAGCGGGTACGCTACAGTGATAAAAAAGACTGAAGAAAGGGCTTTGAGATTGTTTGATGAAGTAGTAAGTGACATAAGCGATATTGAAAGTATTTCAGATGATGAATATATAAATTCTGAACACGAAAGTGACTCAACATTGTCAAAAATGCATAAAAAATGCAGATATTTATAACATATTTACTATTAAATGTTTTGTTAATTTTACTGCGTAATATTTTTTTCTAATTCATATCGTAGAAATATATAAAAATATTAGCATTTATTTAATTATTATGACGAAAATTTTATATTTTGAACAATAAAGTGTAATTTCAAAATATTTTCTGTCTCCGATATTCAAAACTTATTTTTATGCTGTCATATTAAAAAAACTGCGCCTGTTAATGCATTACTATTAAATATTAAGTGTTTAAGTTCACTATTTGGTAAATTATTAAGAGTTATTTTCCTTTTAAAATTTTATTGCCATTTTTTTTTAATTTAGCAGTCTCACAGACGGCACACGTTTCCGTTTGTGCACGGGATTTTAATGTTTCCGGTCAAGGGTTAAATGTTAAACCATGGATATCAAGATAATTTATTTTATAGTTCTTATATGAATATCTTTCTTTCTTTCCGTTTTATTTATTTATTTATTTATTTTACTTATTTATTTATTTATTTTTTTACGGAAAAGAATGGCAAACTTTTCGTACTGACTCACACATATATTCTTGATAATGGTCAGAAAACAAAAGTTGTAGATCAGCTCAATTTATTTAATTTATAATTCATGCAAAATATTTTAGGTTAAATATTTTAAATATAAAAATTATTATTTTTTCAAAATAGTTTTGAGTGTTAAATTTTATTTAATGATAAACCAATCAAATAATAATAATAATAAAATCAAAATCATATAACTTCTCCTCCTAATAAAATATGTCCTTATCGAAATGAATTATCGCCAAAAATGTTACAGAAATAATTTTGCTGGGCGTTGGGTTCGAACCTGCGTCGTCTACAAAAGTTCAGAGCTTTAAACTGGTGCTTTAGACCACTTTGCTAACCAGACCTGCTCTTTCTTTCCCCTAAATAGAAGATGTAGTAAATTTAGCTTCACGCATGCGTAAATGCGTGAATTTTTTTTACTGAACTTACAGAATCAGGTTTAACTTTTAATATATATGATGTTTTTCTTTCTTAAAAGTTCTATATATATATATATATATTTTATGTTAAAAAAAATAAAAACTACTTTTAATAATAAATGCTGTACTTTCCAAAATATTAAAAGAGTTCTATTTTATTTTAAATTTATTATCTGTTCATTAAAATGCTTTTGCGAATTATTTAAAAATGTTTTGTACTATTTTGTTATTTCTATCTAAATGATTAAATTGTTTATTTATTAGTTTTATTCTTGTCATCAAATTACAGCCTTTATCATAATTTATTTTTAAAGAAAAAAGATTTTTGCAATACGGTTATTTAAGTTATATTTAAATATATGTTTTTCTTTCTTAAAAGTTCTATACATTTTGTAATTATTTTTATGTAATAAAAATAAAAACTACTTTTAATAATGAATGCTGTACTTTCCAAAATATTTAAAGAGTTCTATATTATTTTAAATTCATTATCTGTTCATTAAAATGCTTTTGCAAATTATTTAAAAATGTTTTGCACTATTTTGTTATTTCTATCTAAATGATTAAATTAAAGTTTATTTATTAGTTTTATTCTTGCCATCAAATTACAGCCTTTATCATATTTTACTTTTAAAGAAAAAAGATTTTCACAATACGGTTATTTCAGTTATATTTAAATAAAGTCCTTCCGGCCAGTGCCGGGAGGAAGAGGTAGCTTTCATATTCCTTATTTTAAAAAAGCCAATTTATATTATTCAAACACACGAAGCTCAATTAAGTGGAAACCGAATGTAGGAGATTCAATACTAATTTTTATCAATACTAAATCATTATGAATGAGAATTTCGCGAAATTAGTCAGCTTTATCCAAGCTGCTTTTATTTAAAGTAACTTATATTTGGCTGCCAAATTCGGCGATTTCTTAAAGTGCCTGCCATTTTAAGACAACATGGTGGATGAGGCTAACCAGTGAACTTGGTCGAGACCTTAGTAATTGCTGTGCACATGCTGACTCACATCGGAATCGGTTGATATATACGAGTGCTGTCGCAGGCAAAAAATCAGATTTTTCAAAATGTCACCCACGTTAGAAATTGAAACTGCTATATCTGAGACATTTTTTAAGATAAAGACAAACAAAAAATGCTCCTGAATCCTTATATCATGGTCAAATACTTAAGAAAGAAACCTTTTTCAATTTCTAATTTTTTTGCACCTCACTTTAAATATATATATTTTTTAATTTAATGGCCGCCATTTTGAAACAAGATAGCTGATGAAGCTGGCCAGCGAACTTGGTCGAGATATTGATGTATACCATCCACATGCCTTCTTCCATCGAAATAGGCGAATACGCGTGGTATCGCGAGACAAATACAAGATCGTTTCAAAATGTTAGCCATGATAGAAATTCAAAGTGCTATAATTCAACCACTTTTTAAGATATAAACAAAAGAACAAATTTTCAGAAACAAAAACTGCTCCAGAATCTTTGTATCAAGGCTAAACACTTAAAAAAAATATTTTTAATTTTCCAATTTTTTAATACCTCATTTTAAATTTTAAATTACATTTAAAAAAAAAATGGCAACCCTTTTGAAACAAGATGGCGAATGAAGCTGGCGAACGAACTCGGTCGAGACATTGGTATGTACTATGTACAGACCAAGTTACATTCAAATCGGTTCATAAATACGCCTGTTATTGCGTGACAAAAATCAGGTCGTTTTAAAATGTCATCCACAATAGAAATTCAAAATGTTATAACTCAGCCATTTTTTTAGATATAGACGAAACAATACCTGTTCCGGAATCTTTATATTAAGGTCAAACACATACGAAAAAACTCTTTTTCATTTTTCAATTTTTTGGTATCTCATTTTAAATTTAATTTTTTTTAAAAAATTTTAAATGGCCGCCATTTTGAAACAAGATGGCGGATGAAGCTGGCCAACGAACTCGGTTGAGTTATTTGTATGTACTATGTAAACACCAAGGTACATCCAAATCGGTTCATAAATACGTCTGTTATTACGTGGCAAAAATCAGGGCGATTCAAAATGTCAGCCACATTAGAAATTCAAAATGCTATAACTCAGCCATTTTTTAAGGTATAGACGAAACAAAAACTGCTCCTGAATCTTTTTATTGAGGTCAAACACATAAGAAAAAAATATTTTTTCAATTTTCAATTTTTTGGTACCACATTTCAAATTTAAATTTTTCTTAAAATTTTAAATGGCCACCATTTTTAAACAAAATGGCGGATGAAGCTGGCCAACGAACTCGGTCGAGACATTGGTCTGTACTATGTATAAACGAAGTTACATCCAAATCGGTTCATAAATACGCCTTTCATCGCGTGACAAAATTCAGGACGTTTCAAAATGTTAGCTTCGCTAGAAATTCAAAATGCTATAACTCAGCCATTTTTTAAGATATAGACAAAACAAAAACTGCTGCGGAGTCTTTGTATAAAGGTCAAATACATAAGAGAAAAATATTTTCCCATTTTCAATTTTTTGGTACCACATTTCACATTTTAAATTTTTTTTAAATTTTTAAATGGCCGCCATTTTGAAACAAAATGGCGGATGAAGCTGGCCAACGAACTCAGTCGAGACATTGGTCTGTACTATGTATAAACGAAGTTACATCCAAATCGGTTCATAAATACGCCTTTTATCGCGTGACAAAATTCAGGACGTTTCAAAATGTTAGCTTCGCTAGAAATTCAAAATGCTATAACTCAGCCATTTTTTAAGATATAGACAAAACAAAAACTGCTGCGGAGTCTTTGTATAAAGGTCAAATACATAAGAAAAAAATATTTTTCCATTTTCAATTTTTTGGTACCACATTTCACATTTTAAATTTTTTTTTAATTTTTAAATGGCCGCCATTTTGAAACAAAATGGCGGATGAAGCTGGCCAACGAACTCGGTCGAGACATTGGTATGTACTATGTACACACCGAATTACATCGGAATCGGTTTATAAATACGAGAGTTACAGTGTGACATAGGTCAGATATATATATATTGATATATATATATATATATATATATCAATTTTGAACGGAGGGTGGTTTCGGGGTCTGGGGGTCATGATCGATGAAAATATACCAAAATTTTTTGAAATCGCTTTCCTCCGAACGGCTGCAATAGGTAGCTTTTTGTAAAGAAAGCTACCTAATATGTTTTTCTTTCTTAAAAGTTCTATACATTTTGTAATTATTTTTATGTAATAAAAATAAAAACTACTTTTAATAATGAATGCTGTACTTTCCAAAATATTAAAAGAGTTCTATTTTATTTTAAATTTATTATCTGTTCATTAAAATGCTTTTGCGAATTATTTAAAAATGTTTTGTACTATTTTGTTATTTCTATCTAAATGATTAAATTAAAGTTTATTTATTAGTTTTATTCTTGCCATCAAATTACAGCCTTTATCATATTTTACTTTTAAAGAAAAAAGATTTTCACAATACGGTTATTTCAGTTATATTTAAATAAAGTCCTTCCGGCCAGTGCCGGGAGGAAGAGGTAGCTTTCATATTCCTTATTTTAAAAAAGCCAATTTATATTATTCAAACACACGAAGCTCAATTAAGTGGAAACCGAATGTAGGAGATTCAATACTAATTTTTATCAATACTAAATCATTATGAATGAGAATTTCGCGAAATTAGTCAGCTTTATCCAAGCTGCTTTTATTTAAAGTAACTTATATTTGGCTGCCAAATTCGGCGATTTCTTAAAGTGCCTGCCATTTTAAGACAACATGGTGGATGAGGCTAACCAGTGAACTTGGTCGAGACCTTAGTAATTGCTGTGCACATGCTGACTCACATCGGAATCGGTTGATATATACGAGTGCTGTCGCAGGCAAAAAATCAGATTTTTCAAAATGTCACCCACGTTAGAAATTGAAACTGCTATATCTGAGACATTTTTTAAGATAAAGACAAACAAAAAATGCTCCTGAATCCTTATATCATGGTCAAATACTTAAGAAAGAAACCTTTTTCAATTTCTAATTTTTTTGCACCTCACTTTAAATATATATATTTTTTAATTTAATGGCCGCCATTTTGAAACAAGATAGCTGATGAAGCTGGCCAGCGAACTTGGTCGAGATATTGATGTATACCATCCACATGCCTTCTTCCATCGAAATAGGCGAATACGCGTGGTATCGCGAGACAAATACAAGATCGTTTCAAAATGTTAGCCATGATAGAAATTCAAAGTGCTATAATTCAACCACTTTTTAAGATATAAACAAAAGAACAAATTTTCAGAAACAAAAACTGCTCCAGAATCTTTGTATCAAGGCTAAACACTTAAAAAAAATATTTTTAATTTTCCAATTTTTTAATACCTCATTTTAAATTTTAAATTACATTTTAAAAAAAAATGGCAACCCTTTTGAAACAAGATGGCGAATGAAGCTGGCGAACGAACTCGGTCGAGACATTGGTATGTACTATGTACAGACCAAGTTACATTCAAATCGGTTCATAAATACGCCTGTTATTGCGTGACAAAAATCAGGTCGTTTTAAAATGTCATCCACAATAGAAATTCAAAATGTTATAACTCAGCCATTTTTTTAGATATAGACGAAACAATACCTGTTCCGGAATCTTTATATTAAGGTCAAACACATACGAAAAAACTCTTTTTCATTTTTCAATTTTTTGGTATCTCATTTTAAATTTAATTTTTTTAAAAAATTTTTAAATGGCCGCCATTTTGAAACAAGATGGCGGATGAAGCTGGCCAACGAACTCGGTTGAGTTATTTGTATGTACTATGTAAACACCAAGGTACATCCAAATCGGTTCATAAATACGTCTGTTATTACGTGGCAAAAATCAGGGCGATTCAAAATGTCAGCCACATTAGAAATTCAAAATGCTATAACTCAGCCATTTTTTAAGGTATAGACGAAACAAAAACTGCTCCTGAATCTTTTTATTGAGGTCAAACACATAAGAAAAAAATATTTTTTCAATTTTCAATTTTTTGGTACCACATTTCAAATTTAAATTTTTCTTAAAATTTTAAATGGCCACCATTTTTAAACAAAATGGCGGATGAAGCTGGCCAACGAACTCGGTCGAGACATTGGTCTGTACTATGTATAAACGAAGTTACATCCAAATCGGTTCATAAATACGCCTTTTATCGCGTGACAAAATTCAGGACGTTTCAAAATGTTAGCTTCGCTAGAAATTCAAAATGCTATAACTCAGCCATTTTTTAAGATATAGACAAAACAAAAACTGCTGCGGAGTCTTTGTATAAAGGTCAAATACATAAGAGAAAAATATTTTCCCATTTTCAATTTTTTGGTACCACATTTCACATTTTAATTTTTTTTTAAATTTTTAAATGGCCGCCATTTTGAAACAAAATGGCGGATGAAGCTGGCCAACGAACTCAGTCGAGACATTGGTCTGTACTATGTATAAACGAAGTTACATCCAAATCGGTTCATAAATACGCCTTTTATCGCGTGACAAAATTCAGGACGTTTCAAAATGTTAGCTTCGCTAGAAATTCAAAATGCTATAACTCAGCCATTTTTTAAGATATAGACAAAACAAAAACTGCTGCGGAGTCTTTGTATAAAGGTCAAATACATAAGAAAAAAATATTTTTCCATTTTCAATTTTTTGGTACCACATTTCACATTTTAAATTTTTTTTTAATTTTTAAATGGCCGCCATTTTGAAACAAAATGGCGGATGAAGCTGGCCAACGAACTCGGTCGAGACATTGGTATGTACTATGTACACACCGAATTACATCCGAATCGGTTTATAAATACGAGAGTTACAGTGTGACATAGGTCAGATATATATATATATATATATATATATATATATATATATATATATTGATATATATATATATATATATATATCAATTTTGAACGGAGGGTGGTTTCGGGGTCTGGGGGTCATGATCGATGAAAATATACCAAAATTTTTTGAAATCGCTTTCCTCCGAACGGCTGCAATAGGTAGCTTTTTGTAAAGAAAGCTACCTAATATGTTTTTCTTTCTTAAAAGTTCTATACATTTTGTAATTATTTTTATGTAATAAAAATAAAAACTACTTTTAATAATGAATGCTGTACTTTCCAAAATATTAAAAGAGTTCTATTTTATTTTAAATTTATTATCTGTTCATTAAAATGCTTTTGCGAATTATTTAAAAATGTTTTGTACTATTTTGTTATTTCTATCTAAATGATTAAATTAAAGTTTATTTATTAGTTTTATTCTTGCCATCAAATTACAGCCTTTATCATATTTTACTTTTAAAGAAAAAAGATTTTCACAATACGGTTATTTCAGTTATATTTAAATAAAGTCCTTCCGGCCAGTGCCGGGAGGAAGAGGTAGCTTTCATATTCCTTATTTTAAAAAAGCCAATTTATATTATTCAAACACACGAAGCTCAATTAAGTGGAAACCGAATGTAGGAGATTCAATACTAATTTTTATCAATACTAAATCATTATGAATGAGAATTTCGCGAAATTAGTCAGCTTTATCCAAGCTGCTTTTATTTAAAGTAACTTATATTTGGCTGCCAAATTCGGCGATTTCTTAAAGTGCCTGCCATTTTAAGACAACATGGTGGATGAGGCTAACCAGTGAACTTGGTCGAGACCTTAGTAATTGCTGTGCACATGCTGACTCACATCGGAATCGGTTGATATATACGAGTGCTGTCGCAGGCAAAAAATCAGATTTTTCAAAATGTCACCCACGTTAGAAATTGAAACTGCTATATCTGAGACATTTTTTAAGATAAAGACAAACAAAAAATGCTCCTGAATCCTTATATCATGGTCAAATACTTAAGAAAGAAACCTTTTTCAATTTCTAATTTTTTTGCACCTCACTTTAAATATATATATTTTTTAATTTAATGGCCGCCATTTTGAAACAAGATAGCTGATGAAGCTGGCCAGCGAACTTGGTCGAGATATTGATGTATACCATCCACATGCCTTCTTCCATCGAAATAGGCGAATACGCGTGGTATCGCGAGACAAATACAAGATCGTTTCAAAATGTTAGCCATGATAGAAATTCAAAGTGCTATAATTCAACCACTTTTTAAGATATAAACAAAAGAACAAATTTTCAGAAACAAAAACTGCTCCAGAATCTTTGTATCAAGGCTAAACACTTAAAAAAAATATTTTTAATTTTCCAATTTTTTAATACCTCATTTTAAATTTTAAATTACATTTTAAAAAAAAATGGCAACCCTTTTGAAACAAGATGGCGAATGAAGCTGGCGAACGAACTCGGTCGAGACATTGGTATGTACTATGTACAGACCAAGTTACATTCAAATCGGTTCATAAATACGCCTGTTATTGCGTGACAAAAATCAGGTCGTTTTAAAATGTCATCCACAATAGAAATTCAAAATGTTATAACTCAGCCATTTTTTTAGATATAGACGAAACAATACCTGTTCCGGAATCTTTATATTAAGGTCAAACACATACGAAAAAACTCTTTTTCATTTTTCAATTTTTTGGTATCTCATTTTAAATTTAATTTTTTTAAAAAAATTTTAAATGGCCGCCATTTTGAAACAAGATGGCGGATGAAGCTGGCCAACGAACTCGGTTGAGTTATTTGTATGTACTATGTAAACACCAAGGTACATCCAAATCGGTTCATAAATACGTCTGTTATTACGTGGCAAAAATCAGGGCGATTCAAAATGTCAGCCACATTAGAAATTCAAAATGCTATAACTCAGCCATTTTTTAAGGTATAGACGAAACAAAAACTGCTCCTGAATCTTTTTATTGAGGTCAAACACATAAGAAAAAAATATTTTTTCAATTTTCAATTTTTTGGTACCACATTTCAAATTTAAATTTTTCTTAAAATTTTAAATGGCCACCATTTTTAAACAAAATGGCGGATGAAGCTGGCCAACGAACTCGGTCGAGACATTGGTCTGTACTATGTATAAACGAAGTTACATCCAAATCGGTTCATAAATACGCCTTTTATCGCGTGACAAAATTCAGGACGTTTCAAAATGTTAGCTTCGCTAGAAATTCAAAATGCTATAACTCAGCCATTTTTTAAGATATAGACAAAACAAAAACTGCTGCGGAGTCTTTGTATAAAGGTCAAATACATAAGAGAAAAATATTTTCCCATTTTCAATTTTTTGGTACCACATTTCACATTTTAATTTTTTTTTAAATTTTTAAATGGCCGCCATTTTGAAACAAAATGGCGGATGAAGCTGGCCAACGAACTCAGTCGAGACATTGGTCTGTACTATGTATAAACGAAGTTACATCCAAATCGGTTCATAAATACGCCTTTTATCGCGTGACAAAATTCAGGACGTTTCAAAATGTTAGCTTCGCTAGAAATTCAAAATGCTATAACTCAGCCATTTTTTAAGATATAGACAAAACAAAAACTGCTGCGGAGTCTTTGTATAAAGGTCAAATACATAAGAAAAAAATATTTTTCCATTTTCAATTTTTTGGTACCACATTTCACATTTTAAATTTTTTTTTAATTTTTAAATGGCCGCCATTTTGAAACAAAATGGCGGATGAAGCTGGCCAACGAACTCGGTCGAGACATTGGTATGTACTATGTACACACCGAATTACATCCGAATCGGTTTATAAATACGAGAGTTACAGTGTGACATAGGTCAGATATATATATATATATATATATATATATATATATATATATATATATATATATATTGATATATATATATATATATATATATCAATTTTGAACGGAGGGTGGTTTCGGGGTCTGGGGGTCATGATCGATGAAAATATACCAAAATTTTTTGAAATCGCTTTCCTCCGAACGGCTGCAATAGGTAGCTTTTTGTAAAGAAAGCTACCTAATATGTTTTTCTTTCTTAAAAGTTCTATACATTTTGTAATTATTTTTATGTAATAAAAATAAAAACTACTTTTAATAATGAATGCTGTACTTTCCAAAATATTAAAAGAGTTCTATTTTATTTTAAATTTATTATCTGTTCATTAAAATGCTTTTGCGAATTATTTAAAAATGTTTTGTACTATTTTGTTATTTCTATCTAAATGATTAAATTAAAGTTTATTTATTAGTTTTATTCTTGCCATCAAATTACAGCCTTTATCATATTTTACTTTTAAAGAAAAAAGATTTTCACAATACGGTTATTTCAGTTATATTTAAATAAAGTCCTTCCGGCCAGTGCCGGGAGGAAGAGGTAGCTTTCATATTCCTTATTTTAAAAAAGCCAATTTATATTATTCAAACACACGAAGCTCAATTAAGTGGAAACCGAATGTAGGAGATTCAATACTAATTTTTATCAATACTAAATCATTATGAATGAGAATTTCGCGAAATTAGTCAGCTTTATCCAAGCTGCTTTTATTTAAAGTAACTTATATTTGGCTGCCAAATTCGGCGATTTCTTAAAGTGCCTGCCATTTTAAGACAACATGGTGGATGAGGCTAACCAGTGAACTTGGTCGAGACCTTAGTAATTGCTGTGCACATGCTGACTCACATCGGAATCGGTTGATATATACGAGTGCTGTCGCAGGCAAAAAATCAGATTTTTCAAAATGTCACCCACGTTAGAAATTGAAACTGCTATATCTGAGACATTTTTTAAGATAAAGACAAACAAAAAATGCTCCTGAATCCTTATATCATGGTCAAATACTTAAGAAAGAAACCTTTTTCAATTTCTAATTTTTTTGCACCTCACTTTAAATATATATATTTTTTAATTTAATGGCCGCCATTTTGAAACAAGATAGCTGATGAAGCTGGCCAGCGAACTTGGTCGAGATATTGATGTATACCATCCACATGCCTTCTTCCATCGAAATAGGCGAATACGCGTGGTATCGCGAGACAAATACAAGATCGTTTCAAAATGTTAGCCATGATAGAAATTCAAAGTGCTATAATTCAACCACTTTTCAAGATATAAACAAAAGAACAAATTTTCAGAAACAAAAACTGCTCCAGAATCTTTGTATCAAGGCTAAACACTTAAAAAAAATATTTTTAATTTTCCAATTTTTTAATACCTCATTTTAAATTTTAAATTACATTTAAAAAAAAAATGGCAACCCTTTTGAAACAAGATGGCGAATGAAGCTGGCGAACGAACTCGGTCGAGACATTGGTATGTACTATGTACAGACCAAGTTACATTCAAATCGGTTCATAAATACGCCTGTTATTGCGTGACAAAAATCAGGTCGTTTTAAAATGTCATCCACAATAGAAATTCAAAATGTTATAACTCAGCCATTTTTTTAGATATAGACGAAACAATACCTGTTCCGGAATCTTTATATTAAGGTCAAACACATACGAAAAAACTCTTTTTCATTTTTCAATTTTTTGGTATCTCATTTTAAATTTAATTTTTTTAAAAAAATTTTAAATGGCCGCCATT
Organism: Maratus speciosus; assembly: GCA_963932465.1. NCBI lineage: Eukaryota > Metazoa > Arthropoda > Arachnida > Araneae > Salticidae > Maratus > Maratus speciosus. Next base: position 235,870,101 of record OZ010797.1, on the reverse strand, counting down.
TTGAAACAAGATGGCGGATGAAGCTGGCCAACGAACTCGGTTGAGTTATTTGTATGTACTATGTAAACACCAAGGTACATCCAAATCGGTTCATAAATACGTCTGTTATTACGTGGCAAAAATCAGGGCGATTCAAAATGTCAGCCACATTAGAAATTCAAAATGCTATAACTCAGCCATTTTTTAAGGTATAGACGAAACAAAAACTGCTCCTGAATCTTTTTATTGAGGTCAAACACATAAGAAAAAAATATTTTTTCAATTTTCAATTTTTTGGTACCACATTTCAAATTTAAATTTTTCTTAAAATTTTAAATGGCCACCATTTTTAAACAAAATGGCGGATGAAGCTGGCCAACGAACTCGGTCGAGACATTGGTCTGTACTATGTATAAACGAAGTTACATCCAAATCGGTTCATAAATACGCCTTTTATCGCGTGACAAAATTCAGGACGTTTCAAAATGTTAGCTTCGCTAGAAATTCAAAATGCTATAACTCAGCCATTTTTTAAGATATAGACAAAACAAAAACTGCTGCGGAGTCTTTGTATAAAGGTCAAATACATAAGAGAAAAATATTTTCCCATTTTCAATTTTTTGGTACCACATTTCACATTTTAAATTTTTTTTAAATTTTTAAATGGCCGCCATTTTGAAACAAAATGGCGGATGAAGCTGGCCAACGAACTCAGTCGAGACATTGGTCTGTACTATGTATAAACGAAGTTACATCCAAATCGGTTCATAAATACGCCTTTTATCGCGTGACAAAATTCAGGACGTTTCAAAATGTTAGCTTCGCTAGAAATTCAAAATGCTATAACTCAGCCATTTTTTAAGATATAGACAAAACAAAAACTGCTGCGGAGTCTTTGTATAAAGGTCAAATACATAAGAAAAAAATATTTTTCCATTTTCAATTTTTTGGTACCACATTTCACATTTTAAATTTTTTTTTAATTTTTAAATGGCCGCCATTTTGAAACAAAATGGCGGATGAAGCTGGCCAACGAACTCGGTCGAGACATTGGTATGTACTATGTACACACCGAATTACATCCGAATCGGTTTATAAATACGAGAGTTACAGTGTGACATAGGTCAGATATATATATATATATATATATATATATATATATATATATATATTGATATATATATATATATATATATATCAATTTTGAACGGAGGGTGGTTTCGGGGTCTGGGGGTCATGATCGATGAAAATATACCAAAATTTTTTGAAATCGCTTTCCTCCGAACGGCTGCAATAGGTAGCTTTTTGTAAAGAAAGCTACCTAATATGTTTTTCTTTCTTAAAATTTCTATACATTTTGTAATTATTTTTATGTAATAAAAATAAAAACTACTTTTAATAATGAATGCTGTACTTTCCAAAATATTAAAAGAGTTCTATTTTATTTTAAATTTATTATCTGTTCATTAAAATGCTTTTGCGAATTATTTAAAAATGTTTTGTACTATTTTGTTATTTCTATCTAAATGATTAAATTGTTTATTTATTAGTTTTATTCTTCTCATCAAATTACAGCCTTTATCATAATTTATTTTTAAAGAAAAAAGATTTTCGCAATACGGTTATTTAAGTTATATTTAAATATATGTTTTTCTTTCTTAAAAGTTCTATATATTTTATAATTATTTTTTATGTAATAAAATAAAAACTACTTTTAATAATGAATGCTGTACTTTCCAAAATATTTAAAGAGTTCTATATTATTTCAAAATTATTATCTGTTCATTAAAATGCTTTTACAAATTATTTAAAAATGTTTTGCACTATTTTGTTATTTCTATCTAAATGATTAAATTAAAGTTTATTTATTAGTTTTATTCTTGCCATCAAATTACAGCTTTTATCATAATTTATTTTTAAAGAAAAAAATTTTTCGCAATACGGTTATTTAAGTTATATTTAAATATATGTTTTTCTTTCTTAAAAGTTCTATATATTTTTTAATTATTTTTTATGTAACAAAAGTAAAAACTACTTTTAATAATGAATGCTGTACTTTCCAAAATATTTAAAAAGTTCTATATTATTTTAAATTCATTATCTGTTCATTAAAATGCTTTTGCGAATTATTTAAAAATATTTTATACTATTTTGTTATTTCTATCTAAATGATTAAATTAAATATAAGTTTATTTATTAGTTTGATTCTTGCCATCAAATTACAGCCTTTATCATAATTTTTTTAAAGAAAAAAGATTTTCGCAATACGGTTATTTAATTTATACTTAAATAACGTATTTATTTAATTACGGTGTTGTATATTTTAAGAAAAACCTTATTTGAAGCATTTCATCTCCAATTAAGTTTTTATATCTTTTCATTTTATTATATCTTCAATTTTACTAAGCGTTAATTGCGTTTCTTCAATCATATTAAATAAAACTTAATTCTCAAAAAGTAAAATAAAACAGTTCATTTGTATATTATTTAAACGAATGTGTATCCATTTGATAAAGAAAAGTTTTAACTCGCTTATACCTTTCTTTCTCTTTCAGTTTTTTCTTTCTTTCTTTTTTTTTAACCAATTACATTTTTGTTTTTGAAATTTTTTTTCAGCTTCTATTTAATTTTTTTTTTTCTGGTACACTCTAAATAATTTACATTCTCAAGGTGGAAATTATTAACGCGATTTTGTAAATTATCTTTTTTTCTCTCTCCTATATATTTTGTTTTACATTTTTATTTATCAGAAGTTTAAAGGCAATAATGTATATATATAATTTTTTTTCAATCAAATATGCGAAAAGATTCAGTGAATGATTGTTTAAACCTGTAATTCCATTTAATAAATGAATTCAAATATTTCATTTTTAAATATATTTATTTTTAATACAATAAGAATAAAAGTATTTAAAATCTTTGTTGAGCATTGTATAAGCCCTTTTTAATAACTTATCTTTTCCGCTTTGCTTCCAAATCAATTACTATTCATTAATATATTGTTACGAGATTGCAGATTTATTTTTCTTATATTTTTATAGAAGCACTGAAATTGATTATAAACTTATTTACTATTAACTTATTTTTTCCTAGCGTTGCACTTTTGGTTACGCAACTTTTCATGAAGGGAGGGGGAAAAAATAAATTTTTCGTTATCAAGGATTTTTAATTTTCATTTCAATGGAGCGTTTAATTCATAATGATATGATGTATTTAAAAAAAAAAAACTGATAAGATATTTCAAATTCTAATAAGTTTGCCTACTTCTTTCTTTTTCTGAGAGCAGTACTTTTTAACTCTATAAAAAATTATAATAATATAGTACTGTATTATTTTAAACTATTTGAATAGATGGAAGCTATGGCTGAAAGGTAAAGGAGCAATTTTAATTAAATACGCATACTAAAATTATTTTTTTCCCATTTTTTTTCTTTTAAAAGCTGTTTTTTTTATAATGTTAACCATTTTGAAAAACGGTTAATGTCCTCGTCAGGGTAGGAAATCAAAAGCATATCTGAAGGTTTTTATTGGTTTAATCATCATTTTATTCGTTTTCTGATTGGTCTATACAGTAATCTGTAATTCCCTTTACTTTCAGCAGAGATGGAACAGAGTGTTTCCGCTATGACAAAAAAAATAATAAAAACTACAAAAAAAATAAATAAATAAATAAATACATAAATAACTCAGAAACAAATTGAGATACAGCTTTCAAACAAATTACATTTAAAAGTATATTTTTTTTCTCTATACGACGGTGTAAAAAGTAATATTGTGGGATGTTTAGAAGTTTAAGAATGATATTTCATTTAAAATTGGCCGTCAGATTTCTTGGAAATCTGACGATGGAAAAGCCTTTTCCCGAACAGCCAATGAAATGCTTGGATAATACGTAAGTTTCAGGTGGATAATACGTACGAGTCGCAGGCGATTTCTACCGCTTGCAATTTTTACGTGTGATAACACTATTAATGTTTAATTCATGGCGTACGTAACGGATAATCAACTCCGTACTATTTTTTATGTCTTAAATTTTAGACTTTGAAAAAATCATTTTCCAAATGGCCGTTGTAATTTTTTAAATTGCATTTTTTTCTTTTAGTTTGTTTAATAACGTATATTAAAATAATAGATTGACTTAATTATAGCATTAATAATTAATTAAAGAATGTATTTTCTTAAATACGGCATTAAATGTTTTCTAAAAAAAAAAAAAACCCTTAACTGAAGCATTTCAAACTTAATTTAGTTTTAATTTCATTTCGCTTTACTGCAGTTTCTCTTTTTCGAACTGTTATTTGCTTCTTTATAAGCACATTAAATTGAACAAGAACGAAAAACCATGCATCCAGCATAAATTATGGATCACTTTCCATCACATTCAAACTACTGTAACAAAACGTCACAAGTTCATTAAAGTAAAAAATAATGTCTAAATTAAAAAAAAAAAAAAAAAAAAAAAAAAAAAAAAAAAAATGGAAAAACACATAACGCATTAGAAAATTTAATTTCTGTTATTACCATCAATAGTGGGGAAAATATCCGATTTTTGGTGCAACCCTGTATAATATCTATGGGTCAATATCACAAAATACGGAAATTGCAGTCCGCACAATAAAATTTCTATTTAATGTTATATAATGCAATTTTCTTTCTTACATTCTAATAAAAAATATTCTTAGAAGTAATTTCAAGAAATATTATATTCGTATTAACACAAAAATAAAGCAATTAAAAGACTTAAAATTTCAGATTGTCATTTTCCTGGCATATCACACTGTGATGTGTGTAAAGTAAAAGGCTTTCTGCTATCATGTACAAATATCTTTTTTTAGTTTTTTTTTATTTCTAATTAATAATTAACCTTATATAACACATATATGTGGACGATAACAAGATCTGTATTTTACAAATAATTTTCCATAATTAAAATATGATTGTCACTGAAAATGAATGTCATTGTCCTGGCCTGCTCATTTTAGTTCTTTATGGGATGGCGCTGAAAAGTAATTATTCTTGTTCTTGACGTAGTTCAAGTTAGAAATAGTAAAATCATTGCTACCAGCCAGATCTTTTAAATATTTCTTTGAAAATAATGTGTTTAAAGGCTTTGCAAAAGTTGAGTAGACTTTTATTATGTCATTTTCCTGGCTTCTATAAATTACAACTAAAACTCAATATTACACTGGATTTGAGGTACTATAGAGGAAACATGTTCCTTTAAACAAAATTAACATGTTATCTAAAAATAAAAAAACAAGAATGAGAAATGTTTTAGAATGAAATTGTCATTATCCTGGCGATCAGTATCCTGACATATATGTGCCAAGAAAATGACACATAAATATAATTACATAGAAATGAACTGTTGTTACATAGAAATGCTGTTCAACCAATATTTTAAAAAAAAAAATCAGAAGCTTTGAAACGATATAAATTTTCAAAATTTTTGTTTTCAAAATCTCACATTTTGTGATATTCACCCCTATAGATTTGTATGTGTACAGAGTATGCTAAAAGTTAGTTCAGTTAAACGAATAGCACAGTCGAAAATTTCCGTTCAACAATTTCCATGAAGAAACAGAAATATACTTCAGAACTTCATTGCTTTACTCAGTTTTACTTTTATTTATTTAACTTAGTTTTATTTCGCATTCTCTTTCATTACATACTGCAATCAATTTTGTATTAAAAAAGAATGAAAAATCATGCATCCAGCATAGATTATGTAACACTTTCCAACATATTCAGAGCACTGTAACATTTCGGAAACTGATCATTAAACAATGATGTTTAATGATCAGTTACCGAAATGTTTTCAGTTTTTATGTTGTGAAAGTGACTGTGGTAATTGGAACTTTGCTTCGTGGAGGTCAAGAACTCTCTTCCCTGATGATGGCTCATTAGAAAGAGCATGAAACGTTGGGATTTATTTCTAATGGGTTTTTAATATAGTTTTTATTTATATGTACGCTGATGAGTATCAAAAGAGTTTTTAATTATTAAATTAAAGCATAAGTCCAAGTTTTTCTTACTGTGATAGATGATGTCTAAAAAAAAATTAAAAATTAAAAAAAAAAACGCATAACGCATTTGAAAACACCATTTCTTCTATTAACATCAATAGTCGGAAAAATATCAGATTTTCTTTGTCTGCAGACTATGAGCTACATATGATCTATAGATTTGTATATATACTACATAGGACGCTAAAAGTTAGTTCAGTTAAACGAAGCTCACGATTGAAAATTTCCATACAACAATTTCTGCGAAAACAAAAATGTACGTGAGAACTTTTGCGGAGCCCTGTATATGATCTATAGAATTTATGCACACACAATCATAATTAAAACTAGTATGTTCTGGCCATCACAAAACTTTCTTCTATATAAATCACGTCAATTAAATTATTTAAATAGTACAAGAAATTACATCAATTTAGCACCAATTCATATCAAAGTATATCTGAATTTGAAGTTAGATGAAAATTCGTGCATTAGTTTTTGAGATAGAGACATAGCGGAAATTCTGAAAAATGCAGCATAGCAGTACCACCTGTTGAGCGATTTGCACCAAAACATAAACAGCACTAATTCATATCAAGGTATACCTGAATCTGAAGTTTGTTGAAAATCCAAGCATTAGTTCTGGAGATAGAGCTATTGCGGAAGTGGCAAAAAAATGCAGCATAGCAGCGCCACCTGTTGAGCGATTTACTCCAAAATCTATGAAACGTCAATTCATGTCAAGGACTAACTGAATCTGAAATTTGATGAAAATCCGTGCATTAATTCTGGAGATTGAGCTATTGTGGAAATCGTGAAAAATGGTGCATAGCAGCGCCACCTGTTGAACGATTTACCCCAAAAACTGATCAGCGCCAATTTATCTCAGGGACTAACTGAAAATATTCTTTTATTAAATTCCATGCATTAGTTCTTGAGATAGAATGCCCACAAAATTTGTGTCACATACAGGCAGACATTTTGTAAAAACATGTATTTCGGGATCTCTGACCCCTAAAACGTGTAAATCCGTCGAAAACCGAAGGTCGAAAATTTTCACGAATCCAATACTTTCTTCTTGTAAAGATAAAAGAAAGTAAAAATAGTTCAATTTAAAACGCATAACGCATTTGAAATCTCGATTTCTGAGATTGGGATCAATGTCTTATATCCTTTGAATATCCTTTTTTGTGTGCAAACCTGTATATGATCTATAGATTTGTATCTTTACTACATATAGTATGCTAAAAGTTAGTTCAGTTAAACAAATAGCACAGTTGAACATTTCCATTCAACAATTTCCATGAAGAAATAGGAATATACTTGAGAACTTTTGTTGTAGCCCTGTATATGATCTATAGAATTTATACACACACCAAGTAATATTTAAAAAATAGCTCAATTTAAAAACGCGTACCAGAGTCCAAAACGCACTTCTAGCTACTATTATTCATAGGCTTCCATAGATCAATTATTGTTCAATTTCTTCTGTAGCCAAATTCTTTTGTGTGTCCCTGTAAATGAACGATAAATTCTATGCACAGCCTATTCTACAGTAAGCACCGTGTAGTATTCCTCACTGATATAATCACAAATAGTAATATAAAATGCAAAATTAGTATTCTAATAGGTAAGAAAGCGGTAAAATTTGATAATTTTGCTTTGCGCAAATAAAAATCTTTTCTTCATCATTGACATTTTATATATACAGTCGAGCCTCGTTATCCCGACACTCTAATGTCCAGAAAGAAGTGTTGTCATAAGCGGAGTGTCGCAGTAACCGGAGTTGGAAATTTTTCTTATATAAAAAGCGGTATTTTTAATTAATATAGGACAATTTTAAATTCATAACTGATTTTGCAGTTTTAAGCAATAAAACATTATTATTAAACAAAATAAACACAAAACAAAATTTAAAAGAATAAAAATCAGATTTATGATGATTTGTTTTTTTTTATTATTATTATTACATTAAATATTGATGAATTAAGGTTTGCTTATCCGTAAATGTGCTTCCTACAGTTCTTTTTTCTACATTGTACAATGAATTGTAATCAATATTCGTTGTTTTAGAAATGGGTATTAGATAATTTCTGATCGTTTCATTGCAATGTTTTGCTTCGGTTTTAGTCGGGTGAAAAACGTCGTGTAACCACAAGAAAGCGCCGCCTGACCAGAACAAAAAGATTGCGAGTAGACTTACGTCTATCTGGCGATTAAGTGGGTCATTCGTAGTATTTGTGGGTTTATTTATTCTAATAAGGTATTATTGTAAAATTTCTCTTTTATCTCAATGGGTATTTTACACACTTTTGTGAAAAGTTTGGCTAAGACATTTTTTACCGCTTAATTTCCATGCTTATAAGATGGATTATGAAAAATGGTCAATTTTCCTAAACTGTTGGGATATCTGGAGTTATAAATTATTCAACGACGTAAAGTCCGGAGTTTTTTTTTTTTTTTTTTTACATTAAAATCATATACAGAAAATCGGGATTTTGAAAACCTGACGTTATAAGCGGAGTGACGTGTAAACCGGGTGTCGGGAAAACGAGGTCCGATTGTATTTAAATATTTTTAAAATATTATAACACTATCCTTCTATATATAAAAAAAGTTTTGATTTGGAAATGGACCAATGAAAATCTGCGTAGATATTCCCTGCACATTGGCATCTAATTTGAATGCTTAAGCATGGTCTTTCTTGGTAATATTAAAAAAACTGTTGCATACGAAAATATGAAAATCGGTAGTATTATAGAGAAATGTTTGATAAACACGCTGATGCAGACAGTTTTCAAATCGAAGAATTATTCTAAGAGATATTTAATGCCAAATTTGGACAAAATCGTTCCATTAAAAAAGTTTTATAGGAGCAAAAACTGTACATAGGAATTTAATCATTTTTAGATCATTTTATGCGTCAGAATTTCCCGGTGTGCAGACTGCATTTAGTTTTTTAATTTGACTCATTTTTTGAGGTTTTATTTCTATTTTAAATTCAAATTTTCAGCATTTCGAGCGATATTTTTTACATATTTTAGAAAATTGTATTAATTTAAACTGTTGCCAACTGTATAAACAGCGCAAACAATAATGTTTGCTTCAAATTAAAAATTTATTTTACACGTGACTATTATAAACAGAAAATATAAAAAGCAGGAACTCATTGAAAATTACGTCATAAAATCTATATTTACACGTGAATTTTAAAAGAGAAAGAATATTGTAAAATAATAAATTCATTAACATGCGTTAGAAGTCTTAAATAGGAGAATTTACGTCACATTTACGTCACATTACACTTATTACGTAAAATGAACAAAATATAATATTGCAAAACTGTTTAAATTTAAAAATTGCGCGAAACATTTATTTGATATTTTAAGATGATCATAATATTTCCTTTCTAACAACAGTATTTTTAGGTGAATATTAAAAAGAGAAAGAAAAGTTTGGTGAAAATTACGTCAGATTATAATTGTCAGATTCAAATTATAATTCAATCTTCCGAAATCTTTTTACAGCCGATCAAATTAGCGTGCTGTTAGAGTCTGCGGTGTCTGAACGGGGGTTGACGGGCGTAGCTCGTAGGGGGGCAGAGCTTCCTAGTAATTAAAAAAAAAAAATTACTTTAACACAAAAAGTAAAAAGTATTCTTGGCAAAGAAATTTTTTTTAAAAAACAATGATGACCACGGCATATTCTGTTCTTATGATCGGTTGAAAAGATTATCAACGAACATTTCAAATTTCAAACCGACTTGACCTTATTCTTTAAAAGCAATGTAACAACTCTTTCCTTAAGATGATCATAGATGATAACCGAAACATCGATTGTTATAATTTTATTTTAATGTTTGTTTAGTTTTTAACTTTACAACATTTTGTTTACACCATTTAGTAAACTTGTGACTTTTATTTTCACATTAATATCGAACTTTTTTATGGTGTAAATGGCCAGCTCTTTTATTATTAGCAGTAATGTATATTGAGATAATATGCATTAAGACTTCATAGTTTTCTAAGGTGAAAGATGATGTCTAAATAAACAATTTGGAAAACGCATAATGCATTTGAAAATCCAATTACCATGAATAGTCGGGAAAATATACGATTGTTTTGTGCAGCTGCCCTGTATAGGATCTATTGATATGTATGTATACTACATAGTATGCTAAAAGTTAGTTCAGTTAAACGCATAGCACAATTAAAAATTTCCATTCAGCAATTTCCGATAATAAACGGATGTTGCTGAAAACTTTTGTACGGCCCTGTATAGGATCTAAAAAATTTATACACCCCAAGTAATATTTAAAAAACTAGGGAGCTCGACGCCCTACGAGCTACGCTCGCCAACCCCCGTTCAGACACCGCAGTCTCTAAAAGCACGCTAATTTCACCGGCTTTAAAAAGATTTTGGAAGATTGAATTATAATTTAAAAAACAGTGGCGATCTCCCTATAAACGGGTTTCTATTCATTTCTCTTTGATTGGGGAATTTTAAGGAAAAGACAGCTGCTGTTAAAAGATACAATGACTGTTTTCGTCTTTGATTAAATAAAATCAGTTAAACATTTCAAAATAAGCTAATATATAAGGAATTAAGTAAACAGAGTCTTTGTCTCCCGGTACTTTTTAACAAAGCGAAAAAAAAGTTCTTTTAAATAATACATTTTAAATGTATCGTTTTTAATCTGACGAAATTTTCACCAAACTTTTCGTTCTCTTTTTTAATATCCATGTGAAAATAGTTTTGTTAGAAATGAAATATTATTTGCGCTGTCCTAACAAATATAGTTGAAAAGTTCATCTCAAAATATAAATGTCTCGCGCAATTTTTAAATTTAAACTATTTTGCAATATTATTTTTTGTTCATTTTACGTAATACGTGTAATGTGACGTAAATGTAACGTAATTTCTCCTATTTAAGACTTCTAACGCATGTTAATGAATTTATTATTTTACAATATCCTTTCCCTTTTAAAATTCACGTGTAAATATAGTTTTTATGACGTAATTTTCAATGAGTTCCTGCTTTTTATATTTTCTGTTTATACTAGTCACATGTAAAATTTTTAATTTGAATCAAACCTTATTGTTTATGCTGTTTATACAGTTGGCAACAGTTTAAATTAATACAATTTTCTAAAATAAGTAAAAAATATCTCTCGAAGTGCTGAAAATTTGAATTTAAAATGGAAATAAATCCTCAAAACATGAGTCAAATTAAAGAAATAAATGCAGTCTGCACACTGGGAAATTCTAATGCATAATATGATCTAAAAATGATTAAATTCCCATGTATAGTTTTTGCTCCTATAAAACTTTTTTAATGGAACGATTTTGTCCAAATTTAGCATTAAATATCTCTTTAAATAATTCTTCGATTTGAAAACTGTCTGCATCAGCGTATTTATCGAACATTTCTCTATAACACTGCCGATTTTCATATTTTTGTATGCAATATTTTTCTTAATATTAACGGAGAAAGACCTCCGGTCACAAAAAATTCAAAACCGGCGGCGGCGGTGACAGCGTAAGTTACTTTTTTTTAGAATAGAGAGATAATTAAATTTAAAAACGCATACCACAGCGTAAAACGCACTTCAGGCAATTATTGTTCGTAGGCTTCAATAGTTCGATTATTGTTCATAGGCTTCAATACTTCAATTATCGTTCATTTTCATCAGTAGCCAAATAGTTTTGTGTGTCCCTGTAAATAAACCATAAATTCTATTTTCACCCCGTTCTATCCCGTTCGTACCTTGTAGTACACTTCAGTGATATAAATCAATTTCAATGTGTTTAAAATAGTGTGATATTTTAAACCTTAAATGTCGGGTGTTGCTTTTCGGCAACATACGCAATTTAGACTCTAAAATACTATTAGAATAACATTGATGCTATAATGCCTAATGTTGCCAATAAAATACATTCTGAAAACATTATTAAATCGTTTTCAACGTGTAGATGGCAACACTTGTGCTTATTAAGAATAAAGATAGATTTATTTTTTCAGTTGTTGCTACTTGTTCTTTTTGTTTTGTTTGGAAGCTTGCGAAATACCCTATTTTGTTCTGCAGTGAGCAAGTAAAATTTATTTCTTATTATAGTTAATAAAGTTGTTATGTGTTTAATATTATTGAATTTTATCAAGGAAAATTATTTTTTCAATTAAAGACTAGTATTGCCGATTAGTAACAAACTGTTTTTTAGCCGTAAGCACTACTTAAAACAAAATATGATTTTTTTAAGTATTTTCCCCATGATTTATTTAAAAAGGGAAAGCCGAAAAACATTATTACAATGATTTTTGAAAAATCAGGCATTTAAGGATTAAAAATATACCGCAACCATTTTTTCTCCATAGACCGCAATGCAAAATAATTCTTTTGAGTGTCGCTGTAAATGAACCGTGAATGCTACACACTTCATTTTCAATAGCGAACATGCCATATTGATACCCAATAACATCTGTAAATTTCATTGTAAGAGCGAAGTGTATTTACGTGAGTTAGAGCACGAACAAACGTCAAACAAACAAACCGAAATCATTAAGACTTTTCAACTATGTTGGAAAGTTTTAAAAATCAACACTAAACTATTCGGTTGTACCAATCCCAAAACTTTCTACTATCTCCTACATGTTAATACTTCAAAATTTGCTATCACACTGCCAAAATTAAAGGGCAATCTATGCCCATCATGAGGATTCTGAAGATATCTAATTCCGTGCATTAGTTCTTGAGATATGACTATAGCTGAAATCGTGTAAATCCAGTAAAATACAGCCTAGCAGCGCCACCTATTCGGTGCTTTACACCAAAACCTATGTTACGCCAAAACCATCAAGCAACAACTTATGTCAACGTCTAACTAAATCTGAAGATTGGGGAAAATCCGTGCATTAGTTTTTGAGATAAAGCTATTGCAAAAATCATGAAAATTCCAGCATAGCAGCGCCGCCTATTGGGCGATTAACACCAAAACTTAATCAGCAACATGTGTTAATATCTAACTAGATCTGAAGATAGATGAAAATTTGTGCATTAGTTCTTAAGATAGAGCTATTGCGGGAATCGTGAAAAATGCAGCACAGCAGCGCCACCTGTTGGGCTATTTGCACCAACAAGTAATCAGCACCTAGTCATGTTAAGGGCTAAATGAATCTGAAGTTTGATGAAAATCCGTGCATTAGTTCTTGAGATAGAGCTGTTGCGGAAATCTTCTAAATCCTGCAAGATGCAGTATTGCAGCGCCAACTGTTGGGCGATTTACACCAAAACTTAATCAGCACAAACTCATATCAAGGGCTAACTTAATCTGAAATTTGATGAAAATCTGAGCATTAGTTCATGAGATAGAGCTATTGCAGAAATCCCGAAAAATGCAGTATGGCAGCGCCACCTATTGGGCGATTTACACCAGTCACTAGCACCAATTTACATTAGGGACTACCTAAATATACATTTTTTATTAAATTTCGTGCATTAGTTCTTGAGATAGAGCTCCCACAAAATTTGTGTCACGAACAGACATTTTGTAAAAATATGTTTTTCGGGATCTCTGACCCCTAAAACGTGTAAATCCGTCGAAAACCGGAAGTGGAAAATTTTCGCGAATCCAATACTTTTTTCTTGTAAAGATAGAAGAAAGTAAAAATGTAAACAACACAGCTATATATATACCATTTAAAAAATAATGATACATAAAAGATAAAGAAAAGCTTATAACCCGCTTGTGGATAATAACCTTTGTTTCCCTTTTCGGAAATTTTTTAAAAGCAATTCCTTTTCTATTTTTAAAATTTTATTCGACTTCTTTTTGTTTTTTAAGCCTTTTCTGATAAACTCTAAACTAAAACATTTGTGTTCCATTCTCAGTCCGGTGGAATTTATGGCCATTTTGTTAATTGGGTTTTATTTTTTTCTTTCTTAATTTATGTCTTTTATTTATTAGAATTTTAATGACAGCATTACTTTTTTTATTCTTTCATTCTGTTTTCATAAATTTCATCCAAAATGTATGAGAAGATTCGGTAAATGAGATTTTAAGTTTGTAATTCTGTTAAAATAAATAACTTTATAACTTTAAAATTTCATTTTTCTTTTTGTATTTTTGTATTTTTGTGTATCTTTATTGTATAGAAACAAAAAATATTCAAAATTTCGTTGAATGTTGCAAGATATTTCAAATAATTTTTCTTTTCTATTTTCTTTTCAATTTTTATTCATTAAAATATTGTTATTGGTTCACCATAACATCAAAATTGTTTTCTATGTATTTTAATCGAAGCATTGAAACTGATTATGAACTTATTTATTAGCTTAATTTTTTCATTGGGTTTAAGTTTTTTGATATAACTTTCTAAACGGAAAAAAAGAAAAGATTTTTTTTATATCACAATATACAGTGTGTCCCCGTATAACCTGACCGACCTTTATTTTCGCAACCGTTGGTCTTAGATGCATACTTCCAATTACAAAAATGGTTTAAATAAGGTAAAGAATTATTTTTAAAGTGATTTGGCTCAATAAAAACATTTATTAAAAAATTACGAAATTTAAATTTTTATACGGTCCCCCGGTCCTATAAGTGATATTTGGTAAAAATTTACTGTGACACTAACAAGTAAGACAAAAAAAAGTTCCATTCATCTAACATTAAAATTGACTGAGTTATGAAACTTTGAAATTCGTGACTTATACCACTTTTTTGTATATCAAAATAGATGATTTCAGCCATGCTTTCAATGTTCGTATATAAAGTACTTAAACTTATTTCAAGGTATTTGCGCTTCGAAAGAAATCGTATAACTATTACGATTGAGTTAACTTAAGTTTCAGATTAGTTAAAATAATTGTATTTTAACATGTGTTTTATTTTGTAAGGATTTGAGGCTATGATTTCTTTTAACAAAAATTGTTTTATTTTCATAAGGTTTTATTTAACTTGCAACGATCGTCTTTCCAGTTTAAAATTTGTACTCGAACTTTAACTCACGTTCAAATGTCCGGTCGAAGTTCAAATTTGCATACTGACTGAAATCCGATGTCAATGTAACATTATTATGATTTTCGACGCTTATCATCCTTTACATACTTATATTAGAGGATAACACAAAAAAATTCGAATAGATTACCGTTAACAAGTTTAAGAAAGATTTTTAGATTAGATAACATAAACCTGCGATGGTTGTGTTTTTTAACTTTTATAATTACGTTTTATGTATTTTTTAACGTTGAAGCAAAAAATTACCTTCGCTTTTAACCATCATGTCAGGATTTTTCGCAAATCGTAAATTTCAAGGTTAAAAAATAGCGAAAAATCTGATACTATAAAATAGATGTAAGACATTTTATTGAGTTTAATTTTATTTAATTCAATAATTTATTAAATTTTTTTGCTTATACTGGGTTTCTTACAGCTAAACAGCTCAGGGGTCCGATGAGGTTGAGAGGGGAGGGGGATCAATTTTAACTTTGAGCTTTAAACTTTGAAATTTGCGATTTGAAAAAAAAAAATCCTGACGTGATGGTTGAAAATGAAAGTCATTTTCGGGATCAGCGCTAAAAAATACATAAGAATTAACTTTCAAAAGCTAAAAAACATGGCACAACCCAAAATTTGAAAGACAGTTATTATATTATTTGAAAGACAGCAATTAAAAATATGTATATTTTGTAAAGAATTGAGGTTGTTGTTTTTCATCCTTTTATTTAATAAAAATTCTGTTATTTTTATCCTCTTATATGTTCAGTACAAATTGTATATTTTGCACTAATATGTCAGAATGATTAAAGATTTCAAATTTATATTGCAATGCTAATTTTACTCTCAACTATTTCTTTAATATATCTGACGAAATTATATTTCTAGTAAATTTATGAATAACCCCTAATTTGCAGCAAAAAATATGCTCCAACTTTAAACAGCTATTACTCGGTCAATTTTAATCGTAGAATAACGGAACTATTTTTATCTTACTTGTCAGTGTAACAGAAAAATTTTACTAAATATAACTTATAGGACCGGGGGACCGTATATAAATTTAGATTCTGTAATTCTTCACTAAATTGTTTTTTCCCTTCAAACTTTTTTTATCTTAACTCTGCTCCTAATTTTGACCACTTTTGTAATTGGAAGTATGCATCTAGGACCAACGGTTGCGAAAATAAATTTCGGTCAGGTTATACGTGGGCACCATGTATATTCCGAAAAGATCAAAACATATATTAAAATATTTATTTGCTTAAAGGACGTTACTAAAAACACATTAAAAGTACAGTAAAACCTCCCTAAAGCGACCACGTTCCGTTCCAACAAAAATTGGTCGCTCTGAGAGGTTGTCTCTTAATGGAGGTCATGTTTAAATCTTGATTTTAATTGTTGAAAAAGGGTAACAATTAATGTTACTTAAATTTATTTTTCACATTAGGAAAAAATACGAAAATTTATGTATCAAAACAAAAATTAATTGCATAAGTTAATTACTATACAGTTTAAAAAATGAATACATTGACGTTTGCTTTGATTTTACGTTTTTATCTTTTATAACTTTTATTTCCAAGTCCTTTCAAAGTTCAGTAAAAAAAAATGCTTTTTTTTTTTTTTTTTTGACGGGAACAAATAATGACGATTTCATTAATTTATCTATTTTGTTGACAGTTTCTTGACAGAATAGTGCAGGGAAGTTTATTGACCGTCATTTTTAATTTGTCTTCAGAGTCAAATTCATTTCGCCTAAAAAGCCACAAATGTGTTTAAACACTTAAAAGTTACCGGAATAAAATAATTTTAAACTTAGTTTAGAAGTTTGATGAATAATGCGTTCTCCGGAATTATTTTTCTAATAAAACCTTCTTCAAGCGACCAGGAAAAAACGGAATTTGTTCCATTTTCTTCAATGAAATTGGTCACTCATGGAGGGAGTTCAACTGGGATGGTCTCTGAATGGAGGTAAAATTAGTATTAAGTCTATGGGAATAAAATTCGTGCCATGAAAAAATGGTCGTTCAGGGAGGTGGTCGCTTAATGGAGGTGGTCGCGCAGGGAGGTTTCACTGTATATTAAAAACCTATATTGACAGTTTCAATCCCTTTACTGAGTCGTATCAGAATGTATAACAGAAATTACAAACACAACGCATATGAAAAACATATATGTTTTTCATTCAGGCAGTTGATAACAATGTGACAACAGATGCTCCAACATTCAAACAAAAATATTATGTCTAATGCCACGTGTAAAACTCTTTTCCGCCTGAAATGACGCAATATTTCAAAAATTGGATCAACTACTGGCTCGGTCATCCTATTAATATATATATATATATATATATATATATATATATATATATAACCATAAAGGTGCTAGGGGAGCCGAAGGGAATGTTGTACACAAAGAACGATTAAGTGACAAAAGCAAGGTGGGAAACCGCTCTTCGTACAACCGTTGAGCCTCTGAGTGATTTCCATTTGCAATTCCGCAGGTGAAATGCATATGAGACTTTTCCCTATTATTGAAGGGCAACATCTTCCGGTACGTTCCTACCGCGATTGACAGTTGCACACTCGGATCAACGGCTGTTATGTACTAACCGCGGCTAAATTTTGCATACGCTTTCCTCTTCTTCCCCATATCACATTTGCATGCTATTAGTGCCGTTCTCCCGATAACTCGCAACAGGAATGGAGATTTATGGGACCAAGTTTCCAAATGCACCAGCACGTTTGCGTTTTATTTCCGACCATACATTCTTCGATGAAAGTTATTTGTTTTGAAGTGTACTATAACCTCTTAAAGCATTGTCCATTTTTTATGAAACACCCTGTATATATTTTAGATCGATCACCAACTATGCTAAAAAGCAGTTTCATATATGATATCAAACATATATTCATATAATGATATTTTGAAATATATTAAAAACTCCATGTTTAAGTGAAAAAAGTAGTCTGCGTCTCAGTATCGTTTATACCCACCTATATACAAAGTTTCAAAGGATCTAGTCATTATCCTATTTTATGAAAGAAGATATTTTTTTTATTATGTGAAGAAAGAGTTCTCGCCAAGAATGGGTAATAAAGTGCCAATTATGGCAATGCTGCCACTTTCTGCTTATTTTCGCATATTCATTTATATTAATGCAAATGTTTGCTCTTTTACATTATTGTAGAGCATAAATGTTTACTTTTACATAGATTTTTTTTTTTTTAATCAAGCTTGGAAAATATTTAAAATTCATAAAAAATCAGTAAAGTTTTCAAACAGTTTCATTATAGTTTTCAAACGAGTTTTATTTTAAAGTGCATATTTTTCCCCTATTCTATGACGTAAAAAATTAAATTATTCCATATTTAGAAGCGGATATAGATGCGATAAATGTGAAAGCGATAGCGTAGTTCGTTGCCACCATCTTTATTTTGCTAGCGATAGTAAAGCAGATGTATATTTCTTTTATAATACAGATGCACAACTTGTCATTGTTGAAAAATTTTAAAATATGTGCAGATGACAAAAAAGGTTCTATAGTTAAGTAATTCGAATCTGTAATGGTATTATGTATTTTTCTTTTATCAAAAAGCTACTGTTTTATACTTACAACGATAAGATAAACCCTAGTTTATTTCTCATCGAAACAATTAAATTGATTAAAAAATAACGCAATTAACTCTCTTATTTTTAATAAAATTAGTTTTTTTACCTTTCAAAAAACTCTTTTTAAAGCAGCTTTTTTTTGTTATTTATCAAATTTCATTTGTTCTTTTTTTTTAAACTAATTGATGTATATCTGTTTTTGTTATACCTTAATTAATTTGTGCTCCATTTTTTGAAGCTGAGATTCTCATCGGTAATTTTTTTAATAGGATTTTTATTTATTACCTTTATTTATTAGAAATATAATTATGAATGTCTTATCTGTTCAATGTTTAGTTGAAAGCTTCAAAAGTTATAATAAATGATTAATTTACAGATACGGGGTAATTCAGAATAGAGTCCTACACGGGCAGGGTTATACCCGAATCTCACTGAAAAGTCTATTTCAACTCAATGTGCAACCCGATCCGAAACCAACAACAACAAAAAATTACACCAAACCGAAATCCGACACGAACCTCACACACTTCAACCCGAAATACATGAACCCGAACCTGAGCAGGGCCCAAATTGGAAGAAAATTAACACATATTTTTATCAATTATGGGGAAAATGTCTACAATCATATCTCTAATATCAATTTTATCTTTTATGGCTGTTCTTAAATACAAAGGGATACTTTCTGACACATTTTTAAAATCATTTTTGTTCGGAAATGCATGAAATTGGCAGGTATCATTATTCAGAAACTATGTAATCGAAAGACGCTTTTCATTTTTTTGTAAACGCAAAATATCTTTTAAAATATACTGTCAAAGTTGACGTTTTGAACGCGGTTTTGTTGGAATCTTGTGAATATTTGGAAATATTTTAAATACTTTTAAATCATGTAATCCCAATTTTATTATTTTTCTAATATTGTAAATTAAAAACCTGACTTTTTCATCTGAGAAATTAATCTTAATGTGCACATTCACGCAATTATAAATCGATTCGCTGTCTTAAATTTTGTCACCAGAGTTGGTCTTTATTATTCTTTTAATCTTTATTTGTTAAATATGAAAGAAAAAGCAAACTTTCATAACTGGAAAAGGAAAAACAAAGAAACAGGGAAGAAATTAAAAAGAAACCCTGAAACTCCATGTCTAATTTATTTTAAGAATAACTTCCTTCAGCTTTATTTTATTTCTTTTTTTTTTCATTTTCTAGCAGTAGTTAATTTTCTTGAAAAATATTAAAAGCAAAATCAGCTCTTTGAAAAATTAAGATGATGTAAAAATTAGAGTCATAACAGAATTATAAAGTTATGTTTTTAACTTACTTATGCATAATAAAATTAACTATTTTCCCCTTCTTCCAGAAACTTTTTTAAAAAAAAGTTCCACCGTGCACTGTGATTTTCCAAGTTTAATTAATAAAACAAAGAAACGGGAAAGAAATTAAAAATAAACCCTGAAACTTCATCTCTAATTTATTTTAAGAATAACTTCCTTCATTTTTTTTTTTTTTTTCATTTCCTTGCAGTACACTGTAAAAAAAAATCTGTAAAGTTACTAAAGTTTTCCTAGGAAACTAGGATTCCTAGAACTTTTTATGTAACGGCAACAGCAAAAATTCCTGTAACAGACGCTGTTACAGGAATTTTTGTTGTTGCCGTTACATAAAAAGTTCTAGGAATCCCAGTTTCCTAGAAAAACTTTAGTAACTTTACAGAATTTTTTTTACAGTGTAGTTAATTTTCTTGAAAAATATTAAAAAGCAAAATCAGCTCTTTGAAAAAAATTAAGATGATGTAAAAATTGGTCATAACAGAATTATAAAGTAAAGTTTTTAACTTACATTTGCATAATAAAATTAGCTGTTTTCCCCTCGTCCAAAAAATTGTTTTAAAAAGTTCCACCGTGCATTGTAATTTTCCAATTTTAATTGCGGATATTTTACATATTACACTTTTATTTATCTCAACTTGGTTCATGTATATGTAAAGATGGAATTTTACAAAAAAATTTCTCTCGCTTCCTGATATGCTACAACTAAAAACTAGTATGTTATGGCCATCACAAAACTTTCTTCTATCTCATACTTGTCAATACTTCAAAATTCATTATCACAGTGCATCTATGCTCATCATGAGGATTCTAAAAAGATGAAATTCCGTGCATTAGTTCTTGAGATATTATTGTCCCTGAAATCGTATAAATCCATCAAAATGCAGCATAGCAGCGCCACCTATTGGGTGATTTACACCAGAACCTAATTATCATCAACTTATGTCAATGTCTAACTGAAGTTTGGGGAAAATCCGTGGATTAGTTCTTGAGATAGAGTTACTGCGCAAATGATGACAAATGCAGCATAACAGCGCCACCTGTTGAGCGATTTACACAACCACATCAGCATCAACATTTATCAAGGTGTACTTGAATCTGAAGTTTGATGAAAATTCGTGCATTAGTTCTTGAGATAGAGCTATTGAGGAAATAGTGCAAAATGCAGCACAGCAGCGCCACCTATTGGGCGATATTCACTAACACGTAGTCAGCATCATTTCATATCAAAGAGTAACTGAATCTGAAGTTTGATGAAAATGTGTCCATTAGTTCTTGAGAGAGAGCTATTGCAGAAATCATGAAAAATGCTGTATAGCAGCGCCACCTGTTGAGCTATTTACACCAAAATGTACAAAATGTCAATTCATACCAAGGATTAACTAATTCTGAAGTTTGCTGAAAATTGTTGCATTACTTCTTGAGATACAGCTATAATGGAAATTCTGAAAAGTGCAGCATAGCAGCGCCACCTGTTGAGCGATTTACACCAAAATGTACAAAACATCAATTCATGTCAAGGACTAACTGAATCTGAAGTTTGATGAAAATCCGTGCATTAGTTCTGGAGATTGAGCTATTGCGGAAATCGTGAAAAAGGCTGCATAGCACCGCCACCTGTTGAGCGATTTACACCAAAAACTAATCAGCACCAATTTATATCCGGGACTAACTGAATATAAATTTTTATTAAATTCCGTGCATTAGTTCTTGAGATAGACCGCCCACAAAATTTGTGTCACATACAGACTCACAGACTAACAGATTCACAGACTCACAGACAGACATTTTGTAAAAACATGTTTTTCGGGTTCTCTGACCCCTAAAACGTGTAAATCCGTCGAAAACCGAAAGTCGAAAATTTTCACGAATCCAATACTTTCTTCTTGTAAAGATAGAAGAAAGTAAAAATTACATACGCAGGTGTGTTTTCGATGACAATACAACATTCTGAGATTTTTTTAATATAATTACAAATGAATAAACTAGTTTTCAGACATTTTTAGGTGCGTTCGTAATTATATAAATACGTAGCACCTATAGTCGTCGTTCGGTCCGTCTATCTGTCCGTCCGTCCGCATGCAGCAAAGCAAAAACTACCCAACTGAATAGTCTGAAATTTTGAACATGTAATTGTTGCAAAATTTTGTCGAGTCATTTCAAATTGTATGAAAATCGGATGTATAGTTTAATTACAGGGACAGCTTTCCGTTACATTATTACTAGTCCAGGCAATAGAGACCGTATAGGGGCTCTACCTAGCAAAATTCATGGTAGTTCTGGAAAAAGTCTTACTATATGTTTTTTGGGTCGTTGAATCCGAATTTTTAACTTCCCACCAAAATTTCCCCCGGCAACACCCCCAAATTTTGGTGAAATGCCCCCCCAAAAAAGGTTTTTATTAAAAAAAATCAATTTTTTTATTGTTTTAGGGAAAAAGTATCTAAAAATTCAGAAAGTAGACAAAATTTGCAATAAATTAGATACATGATATTATGACTTAGGATGAAAGGGTAGGGGGGATCTGCCTCGGAACATGCGCGCGGTGCTGCGTGAACTAAGTTTCGCAATTCCACTTAACCACTCACACGTTTACATTCGCCCTCTCATCTCCCCTCCGAACTTTCTCTATAAGGTTTACTTTAAGTTTTTTGGGTCGCTGAATCCGAATTTTTAATTTCCCCCCAAAATTTTCCCCTCCGAACCCCCCCCCCCCAAATAGTTGTTTTTAACTTAAATTTCTTATTGTTTTCGTGGAAAAACATTACGAAATTCAGAAACTAGACAAAATTTGCAACAAATAGGATATGACATTATGACGTAGGATGAACGGTGAGGGCTGCCTCTGAAACATGCACTGCGGCGCTACGTGCACTAACTTATGAAGTCCAGGCAATAGGGGATTTTACATGGCAAAATTAATGCTAGTTCTGGATTTCGACTCACTTTATGTTTTTTGGGTCGCTGAATACGAATTTGTAACTTCCCACCAAAATTTCACCCGGCAACACTCCCCTTCCCCCCCCCCCCCCAAAAAAAAAAAATAAAAATAAAAAATTATATTTTGAAGAAATTTGGTTTTTGAGAAAAGCGCGGGGGGAATGTTCCAAGGCAGCCCCCTCTCTCCCTGTTTATCCTACGTCATAATGTCATATATCCTATTTGTTGCAAATTTTGTCTAGTTTCTGAATTTCGTAATGCTTTTCCCCTAAAACAATAAGAAATTTAAGTTAAAAACAACTATGTTGGGGGTGAGAATTTTGGGGGTAAGTTAAAAATTCGGGTTCAGCGACCCAAAAAACTTAAACTTTATAGAGAAAGTTCAGAGGGGAGATGGGAGGGCGAATGTAAACGTGTGAGTGGTTAAGTGGAATTGCGCAACTTAGTCCACGCAGCACCGCGCACATGTTCCGAGGCAGATCCCCCCTTCCCATTCATCCTAAGTCATGATGTCATATATCTAATTTGTTGCAAATTTTGTCTACTTTCTGAATTTCTAGATACTTTTTGCCTAAAACAATTAAAAAAAAAAGGTTTTTTTAATAAAAACCTTTTTTGGGGGAGCTTTTTACCAAAATTTGGGGGGAGGGGATTGCCGGGGGAAATTTTGGTGGGAAGTTACAAATTTGGATTTAGCGACCCAAAAAACATAAAGTAAGCCGATTTCCAGAACTACTATTAATTTTGCTAGGTAAAATTCCCTATTGCATGGACTATACGGCCAATGGGAAAAAATTTATTCAAGTGCATTTTAATGATATTATAGCCTTTCGAACAGAATGAAATTGATATGCACTTATAAAGTGAACTAAAATATATATTCAGTACAATATGCGGTGCAAAAAATATTTATACAACTAGTTATAGTACGAACGCGCCTCATTTGCCACGTTTGATGTGCGATTTCCAACTTGTTCTGTTTGTCAGGTCTCAGGTGGAGGTGATAGATCGCGGAATATACTTTATGGTTACAACTGCATGCAATACAGTTAACCCTTCCCACTCCGTTGGCTCCGCTGCAGAGACATTCTTAGTCTTTGCAAAATTTGTTTTTGGTACCAGTAATAAAGGAAAATAAAATTCACCTTATTTAATCATAGCATTTTTGAAATTGTGTACTTGAAGGAAAACTGCTTTTTAAAAAGTGGTGCCGATCGAATAAAATTTGTGTAAGAGGCGCCGGAGCTTTAAGGGTTAATTATGCGCTAAACTACTATCGCTAAAATAGGCTAACTTTTTGTGAAACTTCAACAATGAAATATTTTAAAACCCTGAAAACTGAAAAAAAAAAGTAAAAGGTGTAATACATATATTTTTAAATACGCTTTTATCGATTAAAATTATGATTGTACGTTCAAAATAATTTTTAGGAATCCTAAATAGATAGTTTAACCCACATTTATGCCTAGCGTTTCATTTTTGGGACGCTTCGAATTTTAATAATTTTTTACAATTTTTTCTACTTTATAACACGAAAATTGTATGAAATAATTATCTATGAATGTCTTTATCCGTTACCGAAAGATGGCAGCATAAGATGGATATTTATTTGCTTAAATGAAGACTTTCTTCGGAGTTTATACATTTTTCATTTTGCAAGATGGCGAAATGTAAAAAAGTAAGTTTATTTGTGTGTGTGTTTTTTTTTTTACCAAGAATTCAAATAAATAAGTCCTAATCGTAGATCGTAGACTTCTTTGAAATGAGTATTTTCTTTTAAATTTTTAAATTATATGTTCAAGCCTATTTTTGTATGTAGTTTTGTAACGTACAAAATAAAGGACGATAGGCCCGAATGGGAACATATTTGTATTAACTATTTAGGGGACAGTTGTTTATGTAAAGTCCTTTCAAGATGATTATGAAACAAAACTGTTTTTAAGCCTCAAATGCGATTATTCTTAATTTATTATTACTAATACTTATAATTTTATTAGTCTCTGTAAAGAAATGAATATGTTTTTTTAGTAGTTCATAAAAATATTTATAGTATATAATCTACAATTTAAAAGCTTATTTTAATAAATTTAGACAAAACATATAATTATGCATATTATACAATTACAAATATTATGCATATTCCCGTATTTAGTACGTTTACATTTTATCAAATAAATACAAACAAATTTTAGCGTAATTTTTTTCAGTATTTTCCAGTTCATTTTTCAACATATTAAATTGATTTTACCAACAACTTTGAGAAAACAAAAATTCAGACACAAATGGGTTAAATACAGCGTTTTTATTTCTTTTCTGTTACCATATTTAAAAAAAACTGATCAAAAATAATACATTTTTTTAATAAATTCCCTAGTTCTAGCTTTCAACAAAGGGGCTGTGCTTATACAGTCGGACCTCTATTTAACGAACCTCTATTTTGCGAACGTTTTCTTGGAACCAAGAACATTTTCCGAATTTCTTCGTAAAATAACCTCCAAATAGCGAAGTGCATTCTCTATTTAACGAACTTTTCCTTGTGATCTAAAATTTTTTTCTCCCCATTTCTCAAAATATTTCTGGACATTTCAAACTTATTCTTTCTTTAAACACATTTTATGATGTTCAATGGCCTTGAACTGGTTTTACAAGGCGTCTTCTTTGTCAGCAGTCAGAATTCGGTAAGTACGGAGGACGAAGATGATAATCCCTTAGAGTAACTTTAAAAAATGTGGATATAGATGAGAAAAAAAGAAGAAATTAACCATGATGTGCTGTTTGATGATTGTATTTCACTTATTCTGAAATTGAGACCTCGGAAACACTATCCGAATTGGATATTTTCGACAGTGTGGAAAAAAAAAAAAAAAAAAAAAAAAAAAAAAAAAATACAGCAATGAATTGCGATGAAGACGAATATAATTATGGTGGAAATGGTTATGATGCAGGAATTAACAAAACTTCGTATGATGAAATGCTAAAATCATTTGAAACAATCCGACGTGGATTATAGTTAGAAGAAAATACGCATGAAGGGGTTTTTGGTGCAATGCAAAGATGCGAGACATATTATGAGAGAAAGCACGTTTTAAAAGGAAAAAACTCAGGCAGAAATAACAGAGTTTTTCAGAAATTAAATTTAAGGACGCATATGTTATTGTATGGTTAAAATTATTTGTTTTAATAATAATAAATACGATAATATCATTAAAATTTGTTAATTTTAATGTAAAACTATTTACTTTAAACAGAAAGTACACTGCATTCCCGGACAATGTTTTGTTTTCCTTGCAGATTTCAAAGATTTAAACAGATAGAAAAAATGAATTGATGATGGATATTGCTGGGTAAAATAAATGAAACAAATCGATATAATTTATAAAAAAAATGTGATTAATTACTTTTAGTAAAAATATTTAGTGTTTATGAATTTAAAATCTGTTTTATGTAGTTTAAAGTATTTTAAAAGGTGAACTCTATTTAACGAATTTTCCATATAACGAACTTTTTTCCGGGATTTAGCGACTTCGTTAAATAGAGGTTCGAATGTATATCGTTATCACTTAGGCGGGAGGGGGGCTCTGGTGCTTTATATCATAAGAAATCTGTATGGGGAGGAAGGGGTGTCTTTTGATATCGTTATCATTTTTGATCCAACCAAAATTTTCTCACTTTTTTGTAACTTTTTCTTTCATCAAAATAGTCTGAATCTTTCCTTTTTTTTTTTTTTATCTGTTATCTATTTTTATGAAAATACAAAGGTATTATTGTAACTATAAACAATTTTGGACCATTACATCATAGATAATTAAAATATAAATAAGTGAGATAGGAACACCACAAATCCTTTGCTATATTGGTGTATAAACATTTAATATAGATTAAAACATTAAAATATTCATCCTGCAGTTTCAGTACACCTCCGTGGCCTTTCTCAGGAATGTAAATGAACTAACAAGGAAGGTCTCCATACGGGCATATTCAGAAAAATCTGAAAAAAAAAAAATACAGAGTGTTCTTCTCATGTGGATATATATGTTTATGAAATTTTTTTTGGCGGAATCTTATTAGAACGCTCGTAAAAAAAATAATGAATATTTCGTTTATTTGGCGATTTATCATCGGTTGGCGATGAAATGAAATTTTGAAAAATACTTTTTTATGTCGAATACTCTTTAAGATAAAAATGCTTCACATTGAACTTGTTTAAATAAATTTAATGTAAATAACTTTAGTTTTGCAAGTTTTAATTTGATTTAACTATAGTTTTGTCATATATATGTATAATGAAAGTTAAATATCAAATTTTATGAATTAAAACAAAATTAAAATAAATTAAAATTGTTTCAATATCTCAAAATTAAGAGCCACTGTCGATACAATTTTGTTGCTATGGAAACGACGAATTCTTTGATATGGAAATTGAAATGAATAACTGGTAAACGAATCTTGCCTTTATTTTTGAATACGCTTAAATATATGAAAGTATTCTTTATGTATGAAATTGTTTTTAAAATAATAAAATTAAATAACAAGCAATATAAATATGTAATACGAAAAAATGTATTTATTAAACTCTCTCATTGTTTATGTTTAAATCCATTAAAAACTTTTTACACGCATTCTAAAAATCAATTAACAAACAATTTTCAGGTGCTTTAAAATCGTTTGCTTTTGGCGAGGAAAAGTATTGCTCGCCAAATCGCGTGACTCTTTCCTCTTTTCGCGCCAAATACTCGAAAGTATTTTATTTTTTTACAGACTTTCTACTGTACTTCCGCCACTAAATTTGACTGATCCTTTATGACATACATAAATAGTTTAATTGGTATTTTTTTCAAAATATTCTGAGTATGCCCAGTAAGGAGACCTTCCTTGTAAGTTGGATCAGCAATGTCAAAACCCCGCCCAA
This sequence comes from Maratus speciosus, assembly GCA_963932465.1. Taxonomy (NCBI): domain Eukaryota; kingdom Metazoa; phylum Arthropoda; class Arachnida; order Araneae; family Salticidae; genus Maratus; species Maratus speciosus. The sequence goes on along the minus strand of OZ010797.1, from coordinate 235,842,337 downwards.
CAGAAAATCATACACATGGGGAAACCATACACTTCGGGCTCATTGGCTATTTTTTTCCCATGTATGTTGTTCCAAAATATTTCCGTTACGATATATTAATTGGGCGCGCGCCCCGATTATAGAAAATCTATTGCTTTGATTTACGCTTTGGGGCTGTACATATACAACGTTATAAATTTTTCGATAATTTTGGACTCATTCCCCTTCAGGGGTGGGGTAATACATCATTTTACTCGCCACTGGCGAGAGGATTTTCTGACAGGGTGAGTGAATTTTTAGGTAGTTTTTAGAAAACTCCAGGCTATAGAGATATGCAAAAAACTTTATTTTTTTTCACTAGTTAGATCTATTTTGCAATTTTCCAAATTACCGCGATGTAAACATGGTACTAAGTTCTATCCTATACTCAACTTTTCTCCGTTGTATATTGTAAAAAAAAAAAAAAAATAGTTGTTAGAAAATTAAATTGTTAAATTTTTTAGAAAAAAAATATGAAAATGCGTTGTAGTAATTGTAATTAACTATTTATGGAGTCACTTACATTTTGTCATAACAATTTTCAACTGTAAGTTGCATCTTGCTGGCTGGTGAAATATATCCTTGGATGGTAAGATTTTCTTAAAATTCCCCACACCTGCCCCTCTTACGATATCATACTTATCATTCCCTGCCTAATGGTATCATTATGAGTGTCTAAAAATTCTTTTTAATTTTAGAGAGATTTTCTTTCTTTTTTCCTTTTATACAGTTGCAGAGGTATACAGATATGGTTATGGACTCATACAGTCATGAAATTAGCCTTGATTTTTAACCCTTCACTGCACGAATTTTTCTATTTTTACGAAAAAAAAATTTCTGAAATCTACATATCGGTCTAATGATGGAAAAAATAGTAAAAAAAAAATAAATTTTAAAATTTCAGCTACAATTTGATATTTTATGGTGTCTGCCATATGTATAAATTTAGGATATGTATAGGGATACATATGTATAAATTAGGATACATATGTAATCCAATGTAAACATTACAATGTAATACATATGTAATTTAGGATACATATATAAATTTAGGATTTTAAAATATTCTATTGCTACATTTTGCAACTAAATGAGCTTAAATTAATTAATTTTATCTGCTTAACACTCTGCAACTATTAGTATATTAATATTTTTAAGTATTCAGCAAAAATAATGAAAGTAAATCTTACCTTAATAGATCGATTGGAATTTTTTTGTTTCCGAAGAACAAATTGTAATTTTCTGTATAATGCAGCGGCCTGACATGGATAAAATAAATGTTATTACATGCTTTGGGTTGTTTTTGATCAGTTACGGTGATCATATTAGCCAAATCCATGGCACATAGTGAAAATTATACGGTTTTTAGGTATGTGCCAGATATGGCACGTCGTGCAGTGAAGGGTTAAGATAAAAATTGAATGCTTATAAAAGAGTGTTTAAAAGAAAACTATTTTTACTGTTATATTTATTTTAATTTTGTTGCTGCGCTGTAAGAATTAAGAACATCAGTTACTTATTAAACGTTTCGATACAGAAAATAAATATTTTAGAAAATACAACATTCCATGAATAATTGAAATAGATTGGAGAAAATAATTCTGATTATTCCGTAAAAATATTTGAATAATTGAATAGAAACTGAGATGAAAATAAAATATTTTATCGGAATACTTAAAATTCCTTTCCTTCTACTTTCATCGAAAGTATTGAACTGTTTATTAATATTTTTATTTGCTTATATTTTTCACCTGGTTCCTGACTTTATTACGAATATTTTAGTTTAAAAATAACAAACAGATTTGCGCAACTATAGATTTTTTTTTTTTTATGCTTAAAGAATGTGTCCCATTGCTTCAATTATAACATAACATTACATTTACTTTTTAAGAAAAATTAAAATAAAAGAATTTCAAATTCAGTTAAGATCACATTTCCTTTAACTATGTAGTATCCTCCCATATCCCGACATATTTTTTTGATTTTTTTTTTCATATATACCGAAACAAAAATTACTTTTTCTTCTTTTCTTTTTAGTTAACAAATTGTACTTAAAAAAATATCGGTTATAACGAGATGATAAAGAAAAGTTTTAAACTGTTTCAGGCATAGTGAAATTCGAATTTCGTCTCGTTTTTTCTTTCTTTGAAAACCCTTTTTTATTAAACAGTTTTTGTAATTTGATTAGGAGTTCTTTCTACTTTTTAAAAATAATAATATTAATATAGCCATATCTGATAAAACTTAATTAATTTGTGTTCGTTCTAAAAGCGAAGGTTTTGATCGTGATTTTTCAAGATCTTCGCTATTTTCTCTTGATTATAACGAATTGCATAACTATCATTAATATTTTTGAAACTTTCATTTTTATCTTAAAAAGTGCGAAAAGTTATCATAAATACAACATTTTTCACACACATTACATAAATTTAATTGCGGGCACTTCCCGTTTTTTTTTTCTTCTTTTCTTTTATGAACAATTGGTAGCTTTTTTGTGATAAATCCTAATTAATTCTTGTTTTGTTCTAAACGCCGAGGATTTTAGGGTCTCTTTTAGATTTTTTTTTTTATTTTGTCTATTGATTATTATAGAATTTCAACTATGAAAAACAATTTTAAACCGTATTTTAATAAGTTATTATAAATGAATAATTTAAATACATAATTTTAGTCCAACAAAATATTCTTTTGTCTATAAAATTTCTCTCTCTCTCTCTTCTTTTTACGTATTAGATTAAAATAATAATAATAAATAACTAGTATGTTGTGACCATCACAAAACTTTCTTCGATATAAATCACATAAACAGCACTAATTGATATCAAGGCATACCTGAATCTGAAGTTTGATGAAAAATTCGTGCATTAGTTCTTGAGATAGAACTGTAGTGGGAATTCTGAAAAATGCAGCATAGCAGCGTCACCTGTTGAACGGTTTTCACCAAAACATAAACAGCACTAATTCATACCAAAGTATACCTGAAATTGAAGTTTGTTAAAAATCCAAGCATTAGTTCTTGAGATAGAGCGATTGCGGAAATCGCAAAAAATGGAGCATAGAAGCGCCACCTGTTGAGCGATGTATACCAAAATGTATGAAACGTCAATTCATATCAAGGACTAACTGAATCTGAAGTTTGTTGAAAATCCAAGCATTAGTTCTTGAGAGAAAGCTATTGCGGAAATCGTGAAAAATGCTGCATAGCAGCGACACCTGTTGAGCGATTTACACCAAAAACTAATCAGCACCAATTTATATCAGGGATTAACTGAATATAAATTTTTACTAAATTCCGTGCATTAGTTCTTGAGATAGAGCGCCTACAAAATTTATGTCACATACAGACATACAGACAGACAGACTCACAGACAGACATTTTGTAAAAACATGTTTTTCGGAATCTTTGACCCCTAAAATGTGTAAATCCGTCGAAAACCGAAAGTCGAAAATTTTCACGATTTCGAAAATTTTCAAAATATTCCAATACTTTCTTCTTGTAAAGATAGAAGAAAGTAAAAAGTGTAAAAACATAACCCAAAGCGACCCGACCCCGAAAAATTTAAAGTCAATCCGACCCGCAATGAAAACAATTAGCGTCAACCCGAGTCCACACGAACCGTGTGTCGAATCGGGGTTGGGTAAAATCGGGTTACCCGCCCCTATGCAGGACTTGAAATCGTACCCGGAACGTAGGTACGAAAGTAAAAATCTAAGATTACATACTAAACTATTCGGATGTGCCAATCCCAAAACTTTCTTCTATCTCATACATGTTAATAATTTAAAATTGGCTATCACAGTGCCAAAACTAAACGGCAATCTATGCCCATCATGTAAAGATATATAAGTTCGTTGAATTGGATGCATTTAATAAGGAGATATAAGTATCGCATTGTTTCAAACAAATCATTGAATTTTGGAATCCACCTTCTTAGATGTCCACAACCAAAATTTCCAACCCAAAGAATATAAAATCAACACCTGTTGTTCCATATACAGTAAAACCTCCCTAAAGCTACCATGTTACGTTCCAATAAAAATTGGTCGCTCCGAGAGGTGGTCTCTTAATGGAGGTCATGTTTAAATCTAGATTTTAATTGTTGAAAAAAGGTAACAATTAATGTTACTAACATTTATTTATCACGTTAGGAAAAAATATGAAAATTTAAGTATCAAAACAAAAATTAATTGCATAAGTTAATTACTGCAGAGTTTAAAAAATGAATACATTTACGTTTGCTTTGATTTTACGGTTTTATCTTTTATAACTTTTATTTCCCAGTGCTTTCAAAATTCAGTAAATAAATGCAATTTTTTTTTTTTTTGACAAGAACAAATAATGACGATTTCATTAATTTTTCCATTTCTTTGAGAGTTTCCTTAGGCAGGGTATTTTATTGACCGTCATCCTTAATTTCTCATCATAGTTAAATTCATTGCCTAAAAAGGCACAAAGGGGTTTGAACACTTAAAAGTTACCGTAATAAATAAAAATTCTAAAATTAGTTTAGAAGTTTGATGAATAATGCACTTTCCGGAATTATTTTTTTAATAAAATCTTCTTCAAGCGACCATGAAAGAACGGATTTTGTTCCATTTTCTTTAAAGAAATGGGTCGCTCATGGAGGGAGTTCAACTGAGATGGTCTCTGAATAGAAGTAAAATTAGTATTGAGCCTATGGGAATAAATTTCGTTCCATGAAAAAATGGTCGTTCAGGGAGGTGGTCGCACAGGGAGGTTTCATTGTATACCCAAGTCTAATAAGGATCTATTTACGTGAAAATGTAACAGAATATTAAGTTTGATTAAATTGCGTGCATTGGTTTTTGAGATATAGCTTTTGCAAAAATCGTGATAAATTCAGCATAACAATGGCACCACCTGTAGTGCGATTTGCACCAGAACCTAATCAGTAACAGCTTACGTCAACGTCTAACTGAATCTGAAGTTTGATGAAAATCTGTGCAATAGTTCTTGAGATAGAGCTATTGCGGAAATCGTACAAAATTCAGCATAGCAGTGCCACCTGCTGGACGATAGACCCCAATATCTAATCAGCACCAGTTTATATCAAGAAGGTCTAACGCTAACCGAATCAAAAGTTTTGTGAAATTCCGTGCGTCTGTTCTTGAGGTACAATGACCTCAAAATTTTTGTTACATACAAACAGACTCACAGACAGACATTTTCTGAAAACCACCTAATCGTCTTCAGAACCTTCTAAATTGTATAGATCCATCGAAAACCGGAAGTCAAAATTTTTCACAAATCCAGTACTTTCTTCTTGTAAAGATAGAAAAAAGTAAAAATAAATGGATTATAGGTATCAGTTTTGAACAAGACCTCTTTCATAACAAAATTAACTTGTCGGATGTACCAATCCCAAAAATTTCTTCTATCTCATACTTGTTAATACAGAAGCGGCACCTGTTGAGCGATTTACACCAAAACGTCATCAGCACCAACTCATATCAAGGACTAATTGAATCTGAAGTTTGGGGAATATCCGTGCGTTAATTCTTAAGATAGAGCTATTCCAGAAATCGCGAAAAATGCAGCATAGCAGCGCCACCTGCTGGGAGATTTCCACCAAAAACTAATCAGCACCAATTTATATTAGGGACTACCTGAATATAAATTTTTATGAAATTCCGTGCATTATTTCTTGAGATAGAGCACCAACAAAATTTGTGTCACATACATACAGACAGGCAGACAGAGCTCAGACTCATAAACTCACCGACAGACATTTTGTAAAACATGTTTTTCGGGACTTCTGACCCTTAAAACGCTTAAATCCAACAAAAACTGGAAGTCGAAAATTTTCGCAAATCAAGATAGAAGAAAGTAACAATCAAACTTAGAACCTATCTCCGAACTTTTATTTAGTTTTATACATGTAAAAATAAAGCTCTGATAATACCTTGAAACATAATGAACCAGACATATGCCTAAACCATTGTTAATGACGTTTGCTCTCTAGTTAACGATGTTATTTTAAATACAGAAGAAAAACTAAACTATCATTCAACTATGTAATCAATAGTATTAGCATATTTCTTACAGAATAAATGCATTGAGCATTTTCAAATGCTTTATCCGCTTGCTTGCACCGTTACATGTAATTTATGTGGATCGATTTTCTCCAATGTCTTCTAAAAGCAAACGAAATGCAATCCGTTGTCTTGTAGTTGTAAGACTTCGCCTAATTATAGAAGAAGAAAAATGAAAATGGGAAAAAACTAACTCATTTAATTCTCATTACCCGCTTACGATATACTTCGAGTAAATGAGCCGATAAATATTCTGTTATTTTTGATTTGATGTTTCCATTATCGCACCTTTATTTTCCGTTAGTAGCTTGTCAATATACATCTCTTTCTGCACACATTAATCATTTATGTATACCTTAATGTATGATTTTTGTGTTACTTTTTAGTGTGATGTATCTGTTTTGTAGAAATTCATTGCATTGCAATTTAATTACGGGTACTGTTTTCGTTCACTACTTGCGTAACTGGGACGTACGTTATTCTAACTCATCCTGAAAAAAAATCGCTCTCAAAAAAACTCATTTAATTCTCATTACCGACTTGCGATATACTTTGAGTAAACGACCCGATAAATATTCTGCTATTTTGATTTGATGTTTCCATTATCGCACCTTTATTTTCCGTTAGTAGCTTGTCAATATGTATCTCTTTCTACACATATTATTCATTTATGTATACCTTAATGTATGATTTTTGAGTTATTTTTTAGTGTGATGTATCTGTTTTGTAGAAATTTATTGCCTTGCAACTTAATTACATGTACCGTTTTCGTTCACTACTTGTGTAACTGGGACATACGTAATTCTAACTCATCCTGAAAAAAAAATTAATAAATAAATAAATCTAGAAAAAACTTTTCTATTCTCATTACCCGCTTGCGATATACTACGAGTAAATGAGCCGATAAATGTTCTGTTATTTTGATTTGATTTTTCCGTTATCGCACCTTTATTTTCCATTAGAAGCTTGTCAATATGCATCTCTTTCTACACATATTAATCATTTATGTATACCTTAATTCATGATATTTTTTAGTATGATGTATCTGTTTTGTAGAAATTTACTTCATCGCAACTTAATTACAGGCATTGTTTTCGTTCACTACTTGTGTAACTGGGACATATGTAATTCTAACTCATCCTGAAAAAAAAAAAAAAATAAAAAATCGGTCTCTAAAAAAACTTATTTAATTCTCATTACCCGCTTGCGATATACTACGAGTAAATGAACCGATAAATGTTCTGTTATTTTGATTTGATTTTTCCATTATCGCACCTTTATTTTCCATTAGTAGCTTGTCAATATGCATCTCTTTCTACACATATTAATCATTTATGTATATCTTAATGCATGTTTTTTGAGTTATTTTTTAGTATGATATATCTGTTTTGTAGAAATTTATTTCATCGCAACTTAATTACATGTACCGTTTTCGTTCACTACTTGTGTAACTGGGACATACGTAATTCTAACTCATCCTGAAAAAAAAATTAATAAATAAATAAATCTAGAAAAAACTTTTCTATTCTCATTACCCGCTTGCGATATACTACGAGTAAATGAGCCGATAAATGTTCTGTTATTTTGATTTGATTTTTCCGTTATCGCACCTTTATTTTCCATTAGAAGCTTGTCAATATGCATCTCTTTCTACACATATTAATCATTTATGTATACCTTAATTCATGATATTTTTTAGTATGATGTATCTGTTTTGTAGAAATTTACTTCATCGCAACTTAATTACAGGCATTGTTTTCGTTCACTACTTGTGTAACTGGGACATATGTAATTCTAACTCATCCTGAAAAAAAAATAAATAAAAAATCGGTCTCTAAAAAAACTTATTTAATTCTCATTACCCGCTTGCGATATACTACGAGTAAATGAGCCGATAAATGTTCTGTTATTTTGATTTGATTTTTCCGTTATCGCACCTTTATTTTCCATTAGAAGCTTGTCAATATGCATCTCTTTCTACACATATTAATCATTTATGTATACCTTAATTCATGATATTTTTTAGTATGATGTATCTGTTTTGTAGAAATTTACTTCATCGCAACTTAATTACAGGCATTGTTTTCGTTCACTACTTGTGTAACTGGGACATATGTAATTCTAACTCATCCTGAAAAAAAAATAAATAAAAAATCGGTCTCTAAAAAAACTTATTTAATTCTCATTACCCGCTTGCGATATACTACGAGTAAATGAACCGATAAATGTTCTGTTATTTTGATTTGATTTTTCCATTATCGCACCTTTATTTTCCATTAGTAGCTTGTCAATATGCATCTCTTTCTACACATATTAATCATTTATGTATATCTTAATGCATGATTTTTGAGTTATTTTTTAGTATGATATATCTGTTTTGTAGAAATTTATTTCATCGCAACTTAATTACATGTACCGTTTTCGTTCACTACTTGTGTAACTGGGACATACGTAATTCTAACTCATCCTGAAAAAAAAAAAAATCGGTCTCTAAAAAAACTTATTTAATTATCATTACCCGCTTGTTTTATACTACGAGTAAATGAGCCGATAAATATTCTGTTATTTTGATTTGATGCTTCTATTGTCGCACTTTTATTTTCCGTTAATAGCTTGTCAATATGCATCTCTTTCTACACATATTAATCGTTTACGTATATCTTAATATATGATTTTTTAGTTATTTTTTGGTGCAATATATCTGTTTTGCAGAAATTTATTGCATTGCAATTTTTTTTTTTTACAGTTAACTTTTTTCGTTCACTACTTGTGTGACTGGGACGTTCGTTATTCTAACCACTTATCCTGTTTAAAGGGGAAAAAAATCCGTTGATCTCCAGTACAATTTCCGTATTTTTAAGAATTTTTTTTTTTCTCCGGTGAAATGATTTCGTGAAAGTGTCAGAAATTCGGGAATATACGAGGGCTGTTCAATAAAGAATGATCATAATTTTTTATTAGCATACTTTATTGCACACGAACTGACTTTTATGTTCCATTATTAGCATAATGTGTAATGAATGCTGGGTGATCGTTTTGTTCATTTATTTCCAGGAGTACGTCAGTGGCAGCCATAAAAGTTTAGTTACTTTCAGTATTCAGAGACAGCACGCAATGACCAAGTATGCTTTTGCCTGATAGAAATTTTGCTTTCGCCTGAAGAAATCGCCAGTCGAAGTGTATTATCACATTATGGGATTTATCTCATGTTCATGGAACATAACCTTCAATTTCGAATAACCTCTACTCGAACGTCCTGTTGTTCGGGTATGAGGAGTCTCGGAATTCAAGGCGCACAAACACGTCTCATGTTCATTTATCTGTTACCAACGTGTGGGTGGCACGCCATTATAACTACAATATTTTTAACAGTTCTCATATCTAACAATCTTCTCTGACAATAATAGCGACGATATTATGTTGACTTCTGTAAATTCAGTTACAAGAACTCCTGGTCCATCTTCCTATGAAGGTGATTGTCCTTATCTCTCTTAAATATATCAAATCATCATCTAACGGACCTTATGCAGGTGACGCCAGGCACCAGAGTTGGCGGTATGTTGATCTGTTTTTCTAGCCACTGCACCGCCAGAATGCCAGTATGTGCAGGCGCAAATACCGCCAGAATGATAGTATGCGCAGGCGCAAACACCGCTAACAGACGACTTTAGCCTTGACCCAGGTTGAGTGCATGCATTTTAACTGAAAATTAGCAAACTTAGGGAATTTTCTCGCATGCAAACATTTTGAATTTATATTGTAATATATTAAGTGTATGATGCTGCAACAAAGAATGTTTTGGCGGTACTTTTTAACAAACAAGCATTAATAACTCACACTCCATAGACTGCTATGTTAAATACTGGCAGTAAGTGCCGCCAGCAGACGAATTTTAGCCTCGACCTCAGGTCGCGTGCATAATGTCCATTTGGTTTACACGGAAGAACAAACTCTCGATAAGTCTCCTATAGCATACTCTTCAACTGACGATTTCTTCTGGCGAAAGCGGCATTTCCAGCAAGCAAGAGCATATACTGCTCATTGCGTGTTCCCTCCATAGTTCCTGTTGACGATACTGAAAGTAAATGAACTTTCATAGCTGTTATTGACGCACTACTGGAAATAAATGAACAAAACAATTACCACCTATCCATTACACATTAAGCTAACAATGGAACATAAAAGAAAATTTGTGTGCAATGACGTATGCCAATAAAAAATTATGATCATTCTGTATTGAACAGCCTCGTAGTTTTCTGAATATCCTTGACAGATAATGGTTTAAGAGTCTAATTAATTTATATCCTTGGCAGATAATAGTACTAACAGTCTTAGTTAATTTGTATCCTTGACAGATAATAGTACTAAGAGTCTAGTTAATTTGTATCTTTGACAGATAATAGTACTAAGAGTCTAATTAATTTATATCCTTGACAGATAATGCCCCACCAGTGGCCGAGAGGTTCTGCTCTCGAAACTGGTAGACGGGAAGTGCTGGGTTCGATCCCAATCGCGCCCGTCGGCCTAATCGTTCGGAGTTTTCATGGTTTTCTTCGAGCCGTGGATCTTCCATGCGTTAATACGGATTAGGTTCCCTTAGAAAGACCTCCACGGAGGGCACTCCCCCCGGGCCTATATCCCTCGTGTAGATAATTGGCCGTCAAAAATCAACCCAACCCTTGACAGATAATAGTGCTAAGAGTCTAGTTAATTTGTATCCTTGGCAGATAATAGTGCTAAGAGTCTAGTTAATTTGTATCCTTGACAGATAATAGTACTTAGAGTCTAGTTAATTTGTATCCTTGACAGATAATAGCACTAAGAGTCCAATTAATTTGTATCCTTGACAGATAATAGGACTAATAGTCTAGTTAATTTGTCTTTTACACAAAGGCTTCGGGATTTTCTTTCTTCTTTCTTTTTTTTTTTTTTTTTTTTTTTTTTTTTTTAACTCTTAAAAGAATTTCCGTATATTACCAGTACAATTTCAGTATTTTTACGGATATTTTTCTTTTGCAATTTAAAAATAAAAAATAAATCCTGCAACTTTAGAGAAAATGAAAATTTAGCATTGTCTGTCAAATATAGTCTCAAATCACAAATGTCCCGAAAAATGCTCGTCCTAGCGATGGTGGTTTATTGAGCACGTCAAGTTGGGTGAAAAGCCACAAGAACCTAACACCCAACGTACCAACCAAACCCCAACACCCAACGTTTTCACCCAACGTATTTTCCTACGTTCGTGTATAAATGGAAGTAATTTATATTATTCTCAGCACGAGAACACAGCTGTCAAAAAAGGAAGAGACTTTCATTTTACTGATTATTTAGTTATTGATTGATGGTCTAGGGCTTTATGAAAAAACAAGAGTTTGGTTGAAGTTCCGGGCATATTAACCACAACTGCTGAGAGAAATTATGAGCTCAATGAATTTAATCTTAAAGATTGTCCAATTTTGAAGTGAGAAGGTAATGAATGTTAGGCTGGAAAAGAAAGTTCTCAGGTGAAAAACAGCTTTAAGCTTTACAATTAAAGTTAAGAAACAATCCTGCCGACTCATTGTAATGAGCGGGCCTGCTCTTTTGTGGAACTTCTTTTCGTTTTGACGTAAAGTATTCGCAGCAGTGGTGTAGTCGTAAAAAAAGCAGAGGGCATACGCTCGAAGCAGAGGGTATACGCTCAAGGATGAGGGTATACCCTACAGTGTATATACTATAGCTTTTTTGAGAAACAGAGGGTATACGGTGTTCCGTAAAAAAATCCAGAAGGTATACGGCGTATACCCCCGTATATCCTCCACTACATCCCTGATTCGCAGACGGGTGACACAAGGAGAACGATATAGTGTCTTTGGAGACCTGATTTATTGTTCCTTTTTTAATACATCTCCTTTTTCTTGTCAAGCCCAACTGGATTGAGAGGCACCAATCGTCACAAATGTCCCGGAAAACGCTCATGCGAACGACGGTGGTTTATTTAGCGCGTCATGTTGGGTTAAAAGGCACAAGAATATGTCTGTTCCCGTATAAATGAAAGTAATTTAGATTATTCTCAGCAGGGGCCACAGCTGTCAAAAAAAAAAGAGGAGACTTTAATTTTACTGGTTATTTAGCTATTGATTGATGGTCTGGGGCTTTATGACGAAATAAGTGTTTGGCTTAAGTTTCGGGCATATTAACCAGAACTGCCTACAGAAATTATGGACTCGGCGATTTTAATCTTAAAGACGGTTCAATTTCGAAGTGAGAAAGTAATAAATGTTAGGCTTGAAAAGAAAGTTATCAGGAGCAAAACAGCTTTAAATTTTAGAATTAAAGTTAAGAAACAATGGATGGGAATTTTAAATTTTAAATTTTAAATTTTGAACTTTAATTTTAATTTTAAGTTTAAAAAAGGGTTTTAATTTTACCCTGTCACATATTCTGAATCTAAGTTTTTCCATTGTTCCTCACATATTTGTGTGCGTACATTGCGTTTCCTACGTTTCCCACACGCGTATCTGCATCTACAATTGATAAATGTACATTCATATAACTATGCATAAAACAATTTTGAATTTCCGAAACAACCTTTTAAAGTACTAAAAATATCTTATAACTGTTCTGCATCCTTTGTAAATTCCAAATTTCTTTGCGTAACTATTTTAAATTATATCTTGATTATCGTTGAATAAACTAGTTTCGTATGAAGTAACTTAAGTGATATCTTCCTAACTGATTCTGTCGTGAAAAGGAAGTAATTAATTTTCCTTTAAAGGAACTGTAATTCGCAGTCAGTAGGAAAGTTTTCCTTTTCTCATTGTTCTTTACTGATGTAGATTGATTATCCCTTTCAATGACTCTAAAAGATTTTATTATTGTTGAAACTATGCAATATTTTTCTCTTGGGATTTCTAAAAGTGTACTATATGTATTTTTGAGTAGTTGTATACTTAGTCATCTAAATATGATCCAATAAAGATTTATCTTAGTTTGAATATGTAAATATATTTTTAAATATATATGCATGTGTGTGTTTGTGTATGTATGTTGCGGAATCATCTAAAGTATTAAGATAAATAATTATTAATTTATAATGCATAATTACACAATAACCTTCTATTTTTTTTATAAGTGTATGTATATAGTAGGGGGCTATTTTGCTTCTCCATTCCCCGCCAGAAAATTTTGCTGAATCTGTGCTACTTATTTTTAACAGCAGTATAGTGTAGTTTAATAAAACATAAAAAAGTCGGTTTTACTGAAATTTGACTATCCTATTTCCTCCCACAGGGGGGGGGGGGCGCTATAAACGCAAAAGGAAATTTTGTTTAATCTGTATTACATAATTGTACCTTGTAGTATAATTGTTGTTTGAGAAAGCATAGAAAAAATCCATTTTAAAATTTTAGTAATGCAATTTCCCAGCTGGGGCATTAACAGCGTAAAAAATCTATCATGGAAAATTTTAATCAAAATATAAACTTCACCGTGGCAGAATCATATTATATCCTATATGCTCGTATTGTATTCTATACTGTAACTCTACATTATTGGGGATACTAATCAATATATTATGTCTCATCTGGTATGTTTATATTATATGAGATATAAGCATTTATTTGTCTAATACTATATAAGGTAAATATAATGCTTAAATATGAGGTATTATACCTTCGATCATTTTTTCATGTGAGGTAAAAAAAAAAATAATAATAATAAATCGTCTTAGAAGAAAAATATGTACAGAGTATAAATTTTTATATAGTTCCTATGTGATTGAGTATGTGCTTGTGTATTTCTGTTAATAATAAATAGGCATTTATATAGCAATGCACACAACAATTTTTAAATTTTTAAATTATCATTTAAATTACTGAAACTCACTTATTACTTTTCTGTATTCATTGTAGATTCCGAAACTCTTCTTTTTAAAGTAATATATTGATTATCGTTACGCAAACTTGTTTCTCACTGAATAATAGAACTGATATTTTCTTAGATTGATTCTGCCAGGAAGAGGAAATAATTAGTTCCTACTTTGAAGAATCTCAATATAGTTCGCATTCGATAGGAAAATTCATTTCTCTTTATGTATTTCTATAAATGATAAATAAGCATTCATATAACAATGCAAACAACAATTTTAAAGTTAGTAAATTAGCATTTAAATTACTGAACCTCACTTATTACTTTTCTATATTCATTGTAGATTCTCGAACTCTTCTTTTTTAAATAATATCTTGATGATCATTACGCAAACTTGTTTCGCACTGAATCATAGAATTGATATTTTGTTAGATTGATTCTGCCAGAAGCTCTGGTATCTTGGCATTTCACGCGCGGAGATTCGGACGATTCTATTCTGGATAATCGGCAAAAGGTTGTGACGTACTAGAGAGAATGACATTCATAATTGGCGCGTTAGCCTAAAATAGTGACAACCATAAGCGGAATTTTTTTTTAAATATATTTTTTATAAATGTAATGTTTCGTTTGTCGTTTGTTATAAATGTAATGTCTGTGGTCGTTTCTAATAGCAATAATTTTATTAATAATTATGATATTTAAAAACTTAAACGATGCTTCTGATAATGAAAATGATGATACTAATGATCGAAATGAACTCTAAAAGCAACTAGACATATTTTCAACAATGACAATTCTTTATATATAAAAATGAATGCCGATCATTTCATAATATTTTAGATATGAATTTATTAATGATTTTATAATGAAAAAGATGCTTCTGAATTTTTAAAAAATGTTTACATTATGTTAGGATGGTTTCATTTTGTATATAAATCTCTCTCTCTCTCTCTCTCTTTTTTTTTTTTTTAACTAAATTTAAAATGTTAGACATTTATATAAATTAATAGCTGTTACACGTGACTTTAATCACGTAACATTTAAAGAAGAATAAGTGCATTAATTAAGGGAAAAAATTCACTTACGATAATTAAACACATGTACAATTAACCAACTCTTTATCTCATTTTAAAGTAGGTAAAATTTGTTATGCTCCCAGTTTGCACATTTTTATTTTTATATATGGGATCATATAAATGCCTTTCAAGAGCTCGAAATTTCATACATTTTCCCTAAGATTAATTAGAGAATGAATTCATTCCCTTCTAATTTTATTTTATTATATCTATTTATTCTATTTTACATTTATTCCATTCATGCATATTGAGATATTTTTATCTATAGATTTCGATATTTTAAAATATATATATATATATATATATATATATAAGTATCAGAAACGGATAACTGATTAATTCCGATATTTTTTATTGGCTTTTCCATAGTACCTTTAAAAACTAGGGAGGAGGGGGGGGGGATTTTATTTTTAATTAATGGCATTGGCTTTTTGAATTATTTGTTTATTTAATCAATCGATGGTGCATTGATAGGAATAACTTGAGCGTCTATCAGTTTTTACGCTGAGTGACAATCTGAACTACACTTGCTGTGACTCTGCATGGTTGCAGTATTAAATTAAGTTATTATAAAACCGAATATTATATTTTAAGAATGTACACTAGGGATGTTAATGTTAAACCTATGAGAGCATTCACTTCAAATGTATCACTTATATTTTATTTATTTTTTTTATTTATTTATTTATTTATTTATTTATTTATTTATTTATTTATTTTATTTTTTTTTTTTTTTTTTTGTAGAATAGCTGAGGTTGATCACTAACCGGGCTAGTTTTTGCTTTTTCGATTTAGGGTGCTTTTTTTTTTTTAATAATGAGTACACTTTCACTTTCAGAACCGACTCAGAAAGTGAAAGTAACTTTATGTATTCTAAAAGAAATCTAAAAATCTTTACACTAAAACTTTATGAAAATCAAAAAGTAACCCGTTTATAGATCGATCTCAGCTATTTTAGGGAAAAATCATTTAAAACTGTTAAAATGCAAGCGAAACATTTTAAAAGAATGTTCCTTTTCTCCTCAAAAAATTTCAGCACTTTTAAAATCCCATTTCGTTCCTTGGAATGAATAATTTTCTTTTTCTGTGGCATTTTGTCAAGCCGAATATAGTTGACAAAGATCGATAATAATAATTTAAAAGACAAAGAGTAAGATCAACCTCAAATACAAACATACGCTACGATCAGGAATAGTAAAATCACCATGGAACAAGGAATACACATTTTACAGTTATTTCCAACTTCTTAGAAAATCACAGATAAAAGAGTAAACTTGTACTAGAGGTGCAAATCCCTATTTCCGGGATTTAGCGGATTGTCCGTTCGCCAATTACGCACATGTACTTGGCAACCTATGACCCTGAAACCCCTGGTCAGAAATAGATTCGCCCAAGGTCAACTGCCAAGATACCAGAGCTTAAGTATAGTTCCTACTTTAAATAATTTGAATATATTTTGCATTCGGTAGGAAAATTCATTTCTCTTTATGTCTTCCTATAAATGATTAAAGGGCATTTATATAACAATGCACACAACAAGCTGTGAAATTATCATTTAAATTATTAAACTCGCTTATTTGTTTTCTGTATTCATTGTCGATTCTGAAACTCTTACAATTTAAATAACATATTGATTATTGTTAAACAAACTTATTTGGCACTGTACAATATATTTGATATTTTCTTTGATTGATTCTGCCATAAAGAGGAAATAAATAGTTCCTCCTTCAAAGAATCTCAATATATTTCGCAATCGGTAGGAAAATTCATTTCTCTTTAAGTCTTTCTATAAATGATAAAAGGGCATTCATACAACAATGCATACAACCATTTTAAAGTTGTGAAATTGTCATTTAAATTATTAAAACTCGCTTATTGCTCTTCTGTATTCATTGTAGACTCTGAAACTCCTACAATTTAAATAATATCTTGATTTTATCGTTAGACAAACTTATCTAGAACTGAATAATATAATCGATATTTTCTCGCATCCATTCTGCCATGAAGAGGAATTTAAAAATCTCAATATGTTTTGCATTGATGTTCCGATGTTCCCTTTTTTTATCAGCGTCTGTAAATTTGTTCTAAATGTTATGATTATTTTAAATATATATATATATATATATTTTATTAGCATGAAAATGATAAAATACATTTTGCTGTGAAAATTGCTGCGTATATCTTCTATCAAATGCAGGCTTATCTAATGTATAGTACAAAATGTTTACAGTAAAAATGAAGATTGCTAACCAAACTGCTAAATTTTATTATATTGATATTTGCAAATATTGATAATTCCAACTGATATTTTTGGCAATAGGCTATATCTCCTATTTCAGTTAGCGAAATTTGGCATAGGTCGCTGGAAATTGTTTTCTGCGATATTGATGATGGCCGATGTCACTATCTATCGATTTTTAGACAAACTAGATAGTACAGTGTACTCTCGATTATCCGTGCTCGGATTATTCAGTTTGCGGATTATCCGTGCACATTCCAGACTCACAAAAAAATTTTAAAGACAAACATTTTCACGTTTATCATGCATGTAAAATCGATGTTGATGTGAGTTAGAATCTTTTCCGGGTTAGCTGATAGTATTCTGAAGTGCGTAGAGGTAAAATCGAACGCTCTGGAACCTATTTGACAGATCGGGTTAAAGGGAATGGGAGGGCATGTGAGCCTGGTTTCCAGTTTCCAGTATTTGACAGATGAAGACATCGTTTCTAACTGTGTTGTTAATTCTAATAGTGATGATAGTACTGATGCAGAAGATGTACTAAATGAGGAAAATGCAATTTCTCATCCTACTGCTCTACAATCTGTAGAAACTTTGTTAGACTATATGGGAGAAAGAAAATTTGATTACGGTGACATTACTGCGGTTCGTAAAGTGTGTGTTGATATAAGACAAGAGATGAATGAACAGCAGAAGCAAAGGTGCATTGCAGATTTTTTAAGCAGTAAATATTAAAAAGAAAATTCCTAATTTGATGTTATACAGCATGCAAATGTAAGTAATTTTTGTATGTACTAATGTTTATTTTTTCTTTAATAAAAAGGAGTTTTCGGATTATCCGTGTTTTTCGATTGTCCGTGCGACCTCTCCCGGTGATTAACCCGGATAATCGGGAGTGCACTGTACTTGTCAAAATTTGACGATAAACAACTTCAGTTTTTATTAGTTGTTTTTTTAATGAAGTATTCAAAATTTTTTTATAGTTCTTATATAAATATTTTTCCGTCTTTCTAATTTCTTTTCTCGTCTTTTTTTTGTTTTTACGGAAAATAATAACCAATATTTTTATAAAATTTGAGTAAAATTTCCGGTTTGTTTAGCCTTAAGTGATTAATTGTTGTTGTCTTTATACATAAATATATATTTTTTTAAACAATCATTTAAGTGACCTACACTGAAAAAAATGAAGTACTCAAAAATGAATAAATTAAGGTACTCATATCGAATTGAATATACAGGGTGTTTATAAAGTCCCGAACCCATTTTGATGTTTAATAACTCATAAAATAATAAAGATAGACTAAAATTAATAACATAAATGGTTAGATAGACTCAAAAAGTTTCATGACCCTTGTCAATGAACTTCCACGTGTGCCCCCTTCGTCGCACGGAGAATATCAAGTCGATAGTCAATTTCACGCCAGGTAGCGGCAAGCATGTCGGCATCCACAGAGGCTATTGCGGTTGTAATTCTGGCTTTTAAGTCATCAATGTTCGACACTCTCCTCCTGTAAACATTGTCCTTTACAAATCCCCAAAGGAAAAAGTTATTAAATTCTCAATGTTTACAGGAGGAGAGTGTTGAACATTAATGACTTAAAAGCCAGACTTTATAAACACCCTGTATTTGGATCAAAAATGAACATATGTTTTCTCAATTTTGAAACATCACCTGTTATCAAACCTAAAGAAAACGATAATTTTGTATCTTGTAATAGTTTATTTCATTTATGGTGGCATAAAAGATGTTCCTGATTATTCAAATATTAAATTATGTACAGTATTTTAAAATAATTTAAAAGTGCTTACAAATAAAGTTCTTTTTATAAAAATATTCGATTTGGGTATCTTGCAATAATTTTGCTAATTTTCTTATTAAATAATCAATTAAACGTTTCTTGCTAGCAATTTAGAACGGAAAATAAATGTTAGTACATTTTTACTTTAATTTGTAGGTTCAGGGGGTACATACCGATTCACATTTGAATACAACCATGTGATAAAAAATGAGTACACATATTTCTCAATTTTGAGTACATTTGGATCAGAGCTATTTTGAGTATGTCACGTATATAAAGTTGAGTACTTTTTACTCAATTTTGAGTACCCATTTTTTTTTCAGTGTAATGACAAAAACTGACTGAAGTTTGATCGTGGATTTTGCACTATGTAATTAATTTAGATTTTATATTATTACTTCTTTTTACATTTATTTATTTATGTTTTATAAAACAAAACACAAAAATGTTAAATTGTAAAAACAATATAAAAAAAGTTTCAACATTGTGCGACAAATTTAATTCATCTTGCAAAACTAGTTTGGACACGATTTTGTAGTCTAGGTTCTCTATTTTTTAGTCGCCATTTCTTCAGTTATTGATACCTAACCAGTAACTTACTCTTCAACAAAAATATAACTCAAATAAGCATTTTCTGGTAAAATTCTACAAATTAATGTCATCTAGTGATAACTTATTTGTCTTAAATATTATAACTTATGTGTCAGTTATTCATTTTCAAATTAGAGTTTGGTTGTTAATATTTATGAAAAAAAATAATTTTTTGTAATAAAAAGCACAAATTTTCAAAATTTTATCAAGAATATTTTTTTTATTTGTTTCTACTATGCTTTCAAAAACGAAGATAAGTATAAAACTAGAAAAAAGGAATTCTACTTTTTCAGAATTTACTGTCGCTCTCGATGAAAAAAAATATATATATACAGACGGGTGACAAAATAATACGAACACCTATGTCAACAATGGCTTACGAATTGCAACTCTTCCATAAATGTTCAAGGCATGAAGTTCACTTTGGACAGTTTTTGCTGAAATGGTATTCTGGAGATGACTATTTATCTCTGACGTTATCTGGGATAAAGATTGCCTGCGCTTTCGGACCGCTATGCGGGTCAACTCTCTTTTATCCCTCTCAGAAAGTTTTCTTTACCGTGCACTGTTGTACTTTGCAGACATAAAACTTTACCGTTTTTCGTGTACGCTGTTATAACGGCTGACACAATCCTCCTTGCGCGCCCCAAATTTTTGACTGTTTCCGTCACGGAGCAGCCAGCGCACCGCATTCCAACAATCATTCCTTTTTCGAACTCTGACAGGTCAGTCATTATTGAGTTTTCCAGAGCGTATTGTAAGCGCATGCAACAGCTATGACTGATGTTGAGCGACTGATGCCCTACCTTTCAAAACCACTAAGTGGCAGAATTAAGTGCAAAGTGACATGCACGTTCTGCCTCTTTGAAATTGACCATGTCTTTTTCATGAGTGTTCGTATTATTTTGTCAGCCATCTGTATGTATATAAATATAGACAGTACAAAACATATTTCAGTTTTAAGACTTAAAACACACGCTTTATTTTATATAAAATGACGTCATTCGCATCCGGAGGAAGAATTCCTCATTTACGATCTAGTCTTAAACAACAGTAAAGTATGCATATGACGTCACTATTGCTGAATAATACACAAATCCAAAAAAAGAGATGTCATTCAAGAAACTCGATAAAAAAATCGCCTATCTAATGATTCATATGCCTTCATTTGTTTGTAATATTAATATAGATACTTAAAATTAATTATAGTTTATAACAGCTCCATGTTTTATCAGAAATCATTCATTTATATTTTTTCAAAATAGCACGTATTTTAATTACATTTTTTTCCGTTTTTATGGGAAAATGGTAACAAAAAGATATAATTATTATTTTCCAACTATTTTTCCTTTATTTTCTACAGAAATGGAGTACTTGAGTTGCCAATATTGAACAAATGGCATTAAAAACTAAGAAAAAAAATAATATCTCCAAAAATAAATTGAGATGCAATTTCCAAACCAATTGCATTTAAAAGTACTTTTCTTTTCCAATACGACGGTATAAAAATGGAAAATGTGTGATGCTTAGAAGTTAAAAAATTTGCAGTAGAGTATTTAACTGTACAATGATATATCTGCTTGGTTTTACGGCTGGCTTATACAACAGAACGTTATTTTTTAGAGACGTTGCTTTAATAGCTGGACGAAAGAAATAGCATATCAGGGGCTACTAGATTCACGGTGATTTGAACAAGAAAGAATCCTTCTTAAGGTATTAGTTACTGGGGATTCCATCCTACTGCTTACTACATTGTTACTCGATAATATCTAAAACAACGAAAAAAAAATTGTAAAAACTAAAATATATTATAATTAAGAATCGACCAAAACAGATTTTTAAGGCCAAAAACGAAACCGAATTTCGACGATCTTCCTATTTTCGGCCGAAAACGAAAACGAAAATGTCCAAAAAATTTTTAATTAAATTGTATGTATTAAAGTAGTTAATACATACCTAAATATACATAATTATTAATTAATTATACGCATTACGTATTTATTAAATATGTATAATTATTAATTAATTATGTGTATTTATTAAATATATTTAATTATTAACTAACTATGCGTGTAGCCCAAATTGGCTCTCTGTGCCTTATACACAAAACTTTTTATTTTCATATAAAATAAAACGTAATTTATTCATCAACGACACAGAAAGATTTTCTGATTATAAGAATTTCATTTAATAAAAAAATATTTTAGTTTTATGTATACATATATGTATACATATGTTTTATGTGTACATCTGATTTATGTTTTATAATGATTTCTGTAAATGATCATCTGTTATACTAAAACTTTCTCAAAGAGTATTCGAAACACTTTTGCGGTTTCAAACTGAAAATTTTCTATTACTTTTATATCTGCAGCTTTTAAGGAGGACGTGAAAAGTTTAGTTATATATGCATTGCTTGCTTTATAATTTGCATTCACGTCTTGAGTCAGTCATGACTGATAATTATAAATAACAAAGTTCGTAGCAATAAATAGTTTCATTTGAGCCGATACAGCTCAAATCGATAAGTAATGTTAAAAATTTTCGAAGGGAAAAAATGAGATTTTGGGGATACTGATAGTTTTGGTCGAGTTTCGTTCCGGCCGAATTTTCAGCCACATTTTCGCGGAAAACAAATTGTCGACGAAACTCAGATTTTGGGACGAAAACAAAATCGAATTTTCGGTCGATCTCTAATTATAATCAAAAATTAAAAATCCATAAAAAATTATATTTTTTATTGTTTGTTATTAACCATTTGAAAAAATGGTTATTGTCCTCGTCAGAGTAGGAAATCAAAAGCATATCTGAAGCTTTTTATTGGTTTAATCATCATTTTATTCGTTTTCTGATTGGTCTATACAGTAATCTGTATTCCCCTTTACCTTGAACAGAGATGGACAACAGAGTGTTGCCACTATGACAAAAAAGTAATAAAAACTAAAAAAAAAAAAAAAATTAATAACTCAGAAACAAATTGAGCTACAGCTTTCAAACAAATTGCATTTAAAAGTACATTTTTTTTTTCTCTCTATACGATGGTATAAAAAGTAATATTGTGGGATGTTTAGAAGTTTAAGAAATAAATTTCATTTAAAATGGGCCGTCAGATTTCTTGGAAATCTGACGATGGAAAAGCCTTTTCCCGAACAGCGAATGAAATGCTTGGATAATACGTAAGTTTCAGGTGGATAATGCGTACGAGTCGCAGGCGATTTCTGTCGCTTGCAATTTTTACGTGTAATAACACTATTAATGTTTAATTCATGGCGTTCGTAATGTATGATCAACTCCGTGCTATTTTTTATGTCTTAAATTTTAGTCTTTGAAAAAATCATTTTCCAAATGGTCGTTGTAATTTGTTAAATTGCATTTTTTTTATATAATAACGTTGCTGTTGTTATGTTTGAAAAAAAAAAATTGTCTGATTTTTTTGTCAGGGGTTTGTAGAAAAATAATTCCGTTATAAATATATAAAAAATGTCAATTTCTTAATTTGTTCAAGAATTGCCGTGGCTACACCGCTAAAAACAGTTTTTCTAGATAATTGAGTTTTAAGACAATTGAGTCAATAGAATTTGAAGGTATTGTCTGTCTTCGCGGGAACGTTTGCGGCTCATGCGACTGTAATTTTACGAATTTTCTGTCTGCAACCACCTGCCGTTACAGGACCAACTGTACGGCGTTTTTTAAAGTTCCAACATTATAAAAATAATAGTACTAAAAAATACATTTTTACGTCATTTCAAACCTTTTCCTTAAAATAAGAATGTAAGAATAATAAGAATAAGATAATAAAAAAAGAATAGAAGAAAGAAGAATCCTTTAAATAAGATTGTGAAATTTCACTTTAAAAATCTCGATTTAACAATTCATTGCAACTATGATTTATTCAGCTGAATGCTTTTTATAAAAACGTTAAATAGGTTAATGCTTTTGGTTATTGATAAGCAATAAAGTAAGCAGATTTCTTTTCTGTATGGTAACGTTATTGTAATTCATTTCTGTATTATCAATGATGACCAAAGTAACGGATTATCGGTTTTTAAACAAATATTATATCAACAAATTATTCTTAAACTATACAAATGTAAAGTTTATGCAAACTATCAGTCTCATTTTCGTTAATATC
The DNA here is from genome assembly GCA_963932465.1 of Maratus speciosus. Lineage (NCBI taxonomy): Eukaryota > Metazoa > Arthropoda > Arachnida > Araneae > Salticidae > Maratus > Maratus speciosus. The sequence goes on along the minus strand of OZ010797.1, from coordinate 235,818,580 downwards.
ATTAGTACTGAGAAAAATAACGTTACACAAAAATTTTAACTGCAGACCTCTTTCTGTGCTGTTCTGTGCTGCCTGCTTCTGTGCTCATTTTCGTTAATATCATTAGTACTGAGAAAAATAACATTACACAAAAATTTAGCTGCAGACCTATTTCTGTCTGTCTATCTCTTTCTTTCTCTGTCTCTATCTTTATTTCCTTTTGTTTAATTAGGGCATATATTAGTGTAAATTGCTTTTATAGGCATGAAAAACATTAACCCTTTCAGGGACAAAACATTTTCAATGCTAAAGTGTTGAAATAAATGCATGACACCGGAATTTACCAAAAAAATTTATTTTGAAATATGAAAAAGGCTAAATTTCGCAGACGCGAATGAATGTTAAATGAAAAATATCCCACGAAAACTCTGGTGCCATTTTAGCGTTTGGGAATTAAAATGAAGTGGTTTCATAAACATACCACTGCCCCTGAAAGGGTTAAGGGGTAATTAATGTAAACCCTGACATACACTGTTATAGGGTTTTTAGTTTTGACAGAATATTGGGGAAAATACCATTTTTATTTAAGACTGTGACAACCAAGTATATAAAAATTGAAATAGATGACACCTTGATCAAAACTATATTTATTTTCATTCTTTTCATAAAGGAAATCGATAAGTTGGGTAGTCAGAATAGAGTGTTTCTGTCGCTATACATTTATATTTCCTTCAGGTTGTGTCGGAGTCTATGGTCCTTTTTTTACCTAAATGTCATTGTCTTTATATTGCAATTTTTTGAAAAAAAATCATTTAAAGAAGTACAAGGAATTTTTCCATAAACATGTCGATTTAAGAATTCATTATCTATAAGTATGGTTTATTCAGCTAATTGGTTTTCAGACGGTAAAACAAGCTAATGCTTTGGTTACATATATGAAAAATATATAAAAATTGAAATAGATGACACCTTGCTCAAAACTATATTTATTTTCATTCTTTTCATAGAGAAAATCGATAAGCTGGGTAGTCAGAACAGAGTGTTTCTGTCGCCATACATTTATATTTCTTTCAGGTTGTGTCGGAGTCAATGTTCCTTTTTACAGTAAATGTCATTGTCTTTATACTGCAATTTTTTGAAAAAAAAAAATCATTTAAAGAAGTACAAGGAAATTTTCCCATAAACATGTCGATTTAAGAATTCATTATCTATAAGTATGGTTTATTCAGCTAATTGGTTTTCAGACGGTAAAACAAGCTAATGCTTTGGTTACATATATGAAAAATATATAAAAATTGAAATAGATGACACCTTGCTCAAAACTATATTTATTTTCATTCTTTTCATAAAGAAAATCGATAAGCTGGGTAGTCAGAACAGAGTGTTTCTGTCGCGATACATTTATATTTCTTTCAGGTTGTGTCGGAGTCAATGTTCCTTTTTTTTCCCCTAAATGTCATTGTCTTTATATTGCAATTTTTTGAAAAGAAAAAATCATTTAAAGAAGTACAAGGAAATTTTCCCATAAACATGTCGATTTAAGAATTCATTATCTATAAGTATGGTTTATTCAGCTAATTGGTTTTCAGACGTTAAAACAAGCTAATGCTTTGGTTACATATATGAAAAATATATTAAAATTGAAATAAATGACACCTTGCTCAAAACTATATTTATTTTCATTCTTTTCATAAAGAAAATCGATAAGCTGGGTAGTCAGAATAGAGTGTTTCTGTCGCCATACATTTATATTTCTTTCAGGTTGTGTCGGAGTCAATGTTCCTTTTTTTCCCTAAATTTTTTTCCCTTCTTTATATTGCCATTTTTTGAAAAGAAAAAATCATTTAAAGAAGTACAAGGAAATTTTCCCATAAACATGTCGATTTAAGAATTCATTATCTATAAGTATGGTTTATTCAGCTAATTGGTTTTCAGACGTTAAAACAAGCTAATGCTTTGGTTACATATATGAAAAATATATATAAATTGAAATAGATGACACCTTGCTCAAAACTATATTTATTTTCATTCTTTTCATAAAGAAAATCGATAAGCTGGGTAGTCAGAACAGAGTGTTTCTGTCGCGATACATTTATATTTCTTTCAGGTTGTGTCGGAGTCTATGGTCCTTTTTTTCCCTAAATGTCATTGTCTTTATATTGAAATTTTTTGAAAAAAAATCATTTAAAGAAGTACAAGGAATTTTCCCCATAAACATGTCGATTTAAGAATTCATTATCTATAAGTATGGTTTATTCAGCTAATTGGTTTTCAGACGGTAAAACAAGCTAATGCTTTGGTTACATATATGAAAAATATATAAAAATTGAAATAGATGACACCTTGCTCAAAACTATATTTATTTTCATTCTTTTCATAGAGAAAATCGATAAGCTGGGAAGTCAGAACAGAGTGTTTCTGTTGCCATACATTTATATTTCTTTCAGGTTGTGTCGGAGTCAATGTTCCTTTTTTTTTCCCTAAATGTCATTGTCTTTATATTGCAATTTTTTGAAAAGAAAAAATCATTTAAAGAAGTACAAGGAAATTTTCCCATAAACATGTCGATTTAAGAATTCATTATCTATAAGTATGGTTTATTCAGCTAATTGGTTTTTAGACGTTAAAACAAGCTAATGCTTTGGTTACATATATGAAAAATATATAAAAATTGAAATAGATGACACCTTGCTCAAAACTATATTTATTTTCATTCTTTTCATAGAGAAAATCGATAAGCTGGGTAGTCAGAACAGAGTGTTTCTGTCGCGATACATTTATATTTCTTTCAGGTTGTGTCGGAGTCAATGTTCCTTTTTTTTCCCTAAATGTCATTGTCTTTATATTGCAATTTTTTGAAAAGAAAAAATAATTTTAAAGAAGTACAAGGAAATTTTCCCATAAACATGTCGATTTAAGAATTCATTATCTATAAGTATGGTTTATTCAGCTAATTGGCTTTCAGACGGTAAAACAAGCTAATGCTTTGGTTACATATATGAAAAATATATAAAAATTGAAATAGATGACACCTTGCTCAAAACTATATTTATTTTCATTCTTTTCATAGAGAAAATCGATAAGCTGGGTAGTCAGAACAGAGTGTTTCTGTCGCGATACATTTATATTTTTTTCAGGTTGTGTCGGAGTCAATGTTCCTTTTTTCCCCCTAAATGTCATTGTCTTTATATTGCAATTTTTTGAAAAGAAAAAATCATTTAAAGAAGTACAAGGAAATTTTCCCATAAACATGTCGATTTAAGAATTCATTATCTATAAGTATGGTTTATTCAGCTAATTGGTTTTCAGACGTTAAAACAAGCCAATGCTTTGGTTACATATATGTAAAATATATTAAAATTGAAATAAATGACACCTTGCTCAAAACTATATTTATTTTCATTCTTTTCATAGAGAAAATCGATAAGCTGGGTAGTCAGAACAGAGTGTTTCTGTCGCGATACATTTATATTTCTTTCAGGTTGTGTCGGAGTCAATGTTCCTTTTTTTCCCCTAAATGTCATTGTCTTTATATTGCAATTTTTTGAAAAGAAAAAATCATTTAAAGAAGTACAAGGAAATTTTCCCATAAACATGTCGATTTCAGAATTCATTATCTATAAGTATGGTTTATTCAGCTAATTGGTTTTCAGACGTTAAAACAAGCTAATGCTTTGGTTACATGTATGAAAAATATATAAAAATTGAAATAGATGACACCTTGCTCAAAACTATATTTATTTTCATTCTTTTCATAAAGGAAATCGATAAGCTGGGTAGTCAGAACAGAGTGTTTCTGTCGCGATACATTTATATTTCTTTCAGGTTGTGTCGGAGTCTATGGTCCTTTTTTTCCCTAAATGTCATTGTCTTTATATTGCAATTTTTTGAAAAAAAATCATTTAAAGAAGTACACTGTAAAAAAAAATCTGTAGTTCTACAGATGTAAAGTTACATGCTTACTAAACTTTCACCTGTAACTGTACGAAAAAAGCTGCAAATCTACAAAACTAGTTTTTGTAAAGCTACAAAAATCTGTAACTTTACAAATGAATCTGCTAAAATTTCAGTAATCTTACTAAACTTTTATTTGTAACCCTGGCTGGAGTTACATGAAAAGTTCTCGGAATCCCAGTTTCCAAAAAAATTCTTAGTAACCTTAGAGATTTTTTGATTTTCGGCGCAAAAGTGTGTCTGTTACATGAAATTTTGTTGTTGCCGTTACATGAAAAGTTCTAGGAATCCAAGTTTCCTAGAAAAACTTTAGTAACTTCACAGATTTTTTTTTACAGTGTACAAGGAATTTTCCCCATAAACATGTCGATTTAAGAATTCATTATCTATAAGTATGGTTTATTCAGCTAATTGGTTTTCAGACGGTAAAACAAGCTAATACTTTGGTTACATATATGAAAAATATATACAGCTATAGATTATTTTGCCTGTGTGATTTTTATTTAAAGATTATATTATATTAGTTAGTATTATTATAGTATTATTAGTATATTATATTATTTATATTTCTTAAAGAGGAACAGTATTATATTAGTTTCTTATATTAACTTTCATATTAAAATGTGACTGTTTGTATTTTACTGCAACTCTTCTTCCAGAATGTAGAACGCTGCCCGATGAAACTAGTTCAGTTATCCGCATGTATTGGGGGATGTTATATAAGATCTAAGAATTTTAAAATTTAAATTAATTACCAAGATATATATATATATATGTATATATATATATATATATATATACATATATATATATATATATATATTAATTTGGTAATTTGTTTTTTATTTTTCTTCTATCCTTTTTAATCTTGTTTTATTTTCAACTTAATTGGTGTTCGGTAGTTTATTTCTCGGTTTTATGTGTGTGGTAGTCCCAAATTCATATTCTTTAGCTAAATTATGGCTAATATAAAGATGAAACTACACATTTTATTTGTGGAACTTAAGGCATTTGGGACCCGACGATTCTGTCTAAGTTCTAAAAATTTCCATTATTCCATTTCTGTTATGTGATTTCTGCTGTTTTTTACTATGTTTTTGGAATCTATGTTAAGTGTGTTGGGGGGGGGGGGGACTGTATTTTTGTCAATTTGTTAATGTCATTTTATTCATAATTTCCAAGTTTTTGTTGTTGGTCGATAATGTTTATTTAATGGTTATATATATATATATATATATTTCATCAATAACTAAAAATATTCAAATATACTATAATTTCGGAAATTATTGTGAAAAAATTTGAAATATTTGAAATATATATATAGTAACTTTTAACAAAGTTTCTCTAAAGATATCAACTAAATTATTGCATTTTTGTGGGTAAAAGAGGGAAAAGGAGAAATAAAACGGACTATTATTATTATTTATTAATACTATTAAAAGTTTAAAAGAATAGATGGTGAAAAAAAACCTTGACTAACTTAAATTTTTCAAGAAAATGCGAGAAAATAAAAGCATATTTTCACATATGAATCAAATTATTTTACTGAAACAAAAATCATCTGCTCACATGTTAACATTTAGACAGCGTAGATTTTTTTTCAGCTTTGCATTCAACGAAGGAGGAAGATGTTAAACTCCCTTCATTTAGGTAGATTCACAAAAATTTAATTTTAAGAAAAAGCATATATTGTTTTCGATTACCTATTTTTTGAAAGATGGCAGTTAGAACGTTTCACAAAGGTGTTAAAGGTAAAATGGTTTATCAAGTAAAAATGACATTTTTTTTTTTTTTTTTACTCTAAAGCATTTCTTTTAATTCAAAAAGCTAAAGAATTATTTTATACTGTCATCAAAGTTACGTCATTTTTATCCCACTAGCTCTAAAATTAGTACCAAATCTGGAAAGAACAATATACTTTTGACAAATGACGTTTTGCATAAAAAGAGCACGCAATCTGAAAAATATTAACTTTCGCAATTTCTCTTTAACTTGCATTGTAAATATGAGTGCTTACATGAAATTCAGTGTTTAATCTAATTAATGTTATACATATTCTTCCTAAATGTACAATAATATTGAGATTTCTTTTTGCCTAAATGAATCGAAAGATTTCTTGCTATGTAAATGAAACACATCGGGTCAGTTAAATAGTATCACACGTTGTTCAGCACATCTATTATATATATATAATCCAAACGGAAATTTCGTTCCGAACGCCGAGATTTCGAGTTCTACCGCATGGATTTTTACGGAACTTATACCGTTAGATAGGTATCGTTCCAGGGAAGGTTTTAAGCTATAACACATCATTCTACCTAGATTAGTTAAGAATTATTACGGAAAGCTCTATTATTTTTGACTTTGTTACTTCATATTTCCTTAAATATCTGGGCTCCTATTGGTCGTAGAGCTTAGATCTCGCGCCAAAAGTAGCTCCGAAGCACCCAAGCAAACTTTTCCCCGCGATTATTTTGACGTCTTCCGATTTCCTCTAACTCTATTAGATGCCCGCGTAGAAGCCCCTTTAAAATATTTTTCGTAGTAATTTCAGCAATTATCTTAAATTATTGGTTAAGACCGCCACCCTCCCGATTCATGTATCTACGGAAAGGTTGCATGAAGGAGTTTCGTTCAGATACGCTTTCGTTAAGAATAGAGTGCGCTCCCTGGTGGTGGAATGTGGAACTAACATAACGCGATATTGTTAAAATTAGGAAATCTAACAATGCGATCTGTTTTAAACTTTGAGATAGTTCATAACACATAATCTATTATCTATTCTATTATATATATATAAAATCTATTATCTATTCTATTATCTATTATATATATAAAATCCAAACGGAAAATTCGTTCCGAACGCCTAGATTTCGAGTTCTACTGCATGGATTTTTACGGAACCTATACCGTTAGATAGGTATTGTTTCAGGGAAGGTTTTAATCTATAACACATTATTCTACCTATATTAGTTTTAGAATTATGACGGAAAATTCTGTTATTTTGGGCGATAAGGTTACCATTTTATTTCTTGGCGAAATTCATCGTTGATAAAAAAAAAAATTGAAACGGCTATTAAACCTCGAAAAATAAAAGAAAAACTGTTACTAATTTTATTTAAATGAAAAAAAAAAAGAAAAAAAGAAGAAGAAAATCCGTTTTAATGAGTGATAATATTAAAAAACGGAAACATTTAATCAAAACCTGAAAGAAATATTTGTAATGCTTAAAAATTAATTTAATAAGAAATATTACACTTGATACGCAATATTTGGCTCTTTATCGCTTGCGTTAGATATGGAAACGAATCTGAAAATTTGATTAGATGAAATTTTAACGACATTTTCTTTCTGTTCTGTTCTTTTCTTTTTTTATATCTAATTGTCCCATCACGTGACTTATAGAAGAAACAAGCAGATGTAATTGTGAGTCACATGTGTAATTACTATTTGTTTCTTTACAATTTTTTATTTTTCTTTTGCCGCCAAACAATGTGATTTTAAGCCAAAAATGCATAAGTGTGACATTAGCTTGAGGATGTTCTCACAAATGGTGTTTTTTTAGGTGAAAGAGATCATTTTTTGAGTACATTTTCATATTCAATTGTAACTTATATAGATATCAGTTAATATTTTAAAAATGGAATCGAATACTTAAATTTCAGTGTGAATTTCTGCCACACATACATATAGTAAAATAATTACATACTTTTTAAAATGTTTTTCGCCGTAATTCCGAAAGCATGTGATATTTATAAACTCGAACTCAGATCAACGAATATTACCCATTTTATTTAGGCAAATATTATCTATTTTCTCAAGTCATATCGCCAATTTCATTTATAGGAAAATTCACAGATTCGAAATCTAAGAAATAAAGATAATTTTTAAGGAAATTTATGTTTTAATACGTTACTATGGAAAAATTCAACATTTTGAAAAAACAAATTACAAGTCTTTTGTAATTCGTCATTTCTTCTTCGTCTTTCTTCGTACTTTCTCCTCTGTTATGTAATATTTCAAATGATATTGGGCTAATTTTCGATCATCGATTCACCGCAAAATCGCATATCTAATATAGTATATAAAATAAAGTCTGGATTAGGGGACTAATTAACGCACAGCGCAAACTACTGAACCTAAAATCTTGAAAATTGTGGTAAAAATACTTCTTATGACATAAACTTCTGCTAAGAAAGGATTTTCTAAAGTGTCACCCCTAATGGTTTTTGCACGGGGAGGGGAAAAAAATCGAATATCAAAATTATGCGTCAAATGATAGCATATTTTAATGTAGTTTTGTATGCTGAATCGAATGCTACCAAATAAATGTTTATAAGTCCAACAGTTCATGACACATTTCATATTTTTCCAATTTGGTGGTGTCTTTGGCATCTAAACCTCAAAATATCTATCATTACATCCGTTACTCTAGCAACGGAAAAAATTCAAATCAATCCTTTTGGCTAAAAAATAAAAACGGCTCTATGAGTTTGAAATAAAAATGCAAGCATCTTAATTTTTTTTAAAAAATAGTGATTTTATGTAAAATAAAAGGGAAAAAATTACTGAGAATTTAGCGTTATAAAACAAAAATGGAAAAGGTACTACTTAGATATTCCGTCAACCAAAAATCTATCGTCAAACTATAAGATTAATGGTTGATCGTAAATATCAAATTCACTTGAATGTAAACAAACTACACGTGTTTACGTCATCAAGTGATTTTAATTTCGACGTTTTATTTGTATTTTTATTAATTTTATACTAATTTATTTGTTATTTCGTTATTTAAAATAAAGATTATGTCAATTTATATAATTTGGCGAAATGGGTCGACGGGATAACAAGTAGTACCAATGAAAATATTTAAGTATGAAAGCAATGTTTGTAACGACTTAAAAATTATTTTCATATATATCAACTCGGTTTATGGCGTCAGATGCCGTCATCCGAAGAATCTACAAGAGTCTTTTTCCATTTTTTCCGGTCATAGGTTCCTCATTGAAAGAAACTGGAATTGGAATAATATTGTGCGATTTATAAATTGCTCCTCGATAAGAAGAAAAAATGGGTACATTTATAACAACCGTGCGCACATCTCGCTGATAGCATTTTTTAAATTCCCAGTAGCAGTAGTTACATTTTGCGTATGTAAATTAAAAATATTTTTTTGCTTTTAATTATGGCATTATTTTTTGTTATTGTTTATCTTTTCAGTTTTTTAAATGAAATTAGTATAAGGCATGCATTTTAAATTAAATGAGTGAAAGGTTTGTGTTTTAAATGAAAATAATAAAATAAGAATATGCTATGAAAACAATCTTTATTGATTTATTACCTGCGCCCGGCTGACATAAAAGTATCACAAAAGCCACATATTCACTTTTCTTTGAGTAGTTGCTCATGAGAATTGAAGTTAACCTTCCGTAATCGGATACTTCACATATTGGTGTATTAGCTTTAATGTTGAAAGCATCGTTTTTGTTTGAAGCGAAAACTTTACTATGAATTCTATTACACAAAATCGCATCATCATCATCTACTATATATTTACAACGGAAATTTGTATTTCATTCCGATTGTTTATAATACTTTCGTAGGATATACCACAATTAGTTAGGTAATAATTTTGGAAAGGTTTTAGTGTATACATATTGTTCAAGGGTACTTAGTTATAGAGCAACAGTAAAAGTTCAAAAATTAAGTGAACCTGATTATGAAAGTTTAGCCTTTTTAAAAAAATCTACAGAACATATTTTGTTACAAGTGATCCTGTTGCATGACTTTTAGGAATGGTGTTAGTATATACGATTTCATTATATGTTGATTAGTTACAGAGGTATTAAATTCCTGTTGTCATAACGGTCTCATTACCCGACCATAAGTGCGCTGTTTATAATCAACTAAAACAATTACTTCTTAATTGCTAAATTTTGTCCAACGCTTAAGATAACATTATATCGCAATGGCGTTCGCATCGTTTACAGTAATGTGCAACGTCAAGCTGAAGATCCATATTGTTTAAAATACAAGTTCAAATTCACCATTTAGTTTAATCCAAGGTTCATTTGGAAATATTGACCAGCGCAGCGGGCATAGCCTGCTAGTATTATCATAAAATTCATATTGTTTATTGAAAACAGTGTGTTTTTTATCTTTTTTTCGTACTTTTTTTCATTGCTAAAATAAACAATATTTTTTATAAGGAAAATAAAGAAGTTTAAATAAAGTTAATTACATGAAAAAAATATTAAAAACTTTTTGATTCCAAATATCTACTTATTATTAGAATTCTAAATATTTTTATAGGTGATAAATGTTCCAATCACAGTACAAATTTTGATAATACCCATACTTGCCAGGATGGATATTTAATATCATTGAATTATTTTTTGCAAAAGATAAGGCTCCTCATTTCATTTATCAAAAATCACAGTCGATTACAGCAGATTCAATTCTCCATTATCGATAATTACCGAATTTGTCGATTATTGATTCTTAAAACCATATAATTTCAGTTACAAAAATATTTCGTAGCTGACTCATTCCATGTCAATTCAACGAGACCTTGTAACCCGACCCCCAGGGATTTGGATGAAACTCGGTGTATATACTAATTCTATCATGATATGAATACATCAGAAATGTTTACTTCCTAGACGTCATAGTTTGTGAGATATGGGGGGTCCAATTTTTGGATTTTTCTCAAATCGCACATTTCTGAGTCTGTATTTTTAGACTGCAGTTCCATTTTCAAAAAGTTGTTTCTCTGGATCTAAAATGCGAATCATCTTAAAAATATCACCGTAAGTACATCAAAAGACGCAGATTTTAATAAAAAAATATTTAAAAAATTAATTTTAAATATTTAGTGCCAAAAAATTAAACCAAAGTTGAAAGTTATGGTTATTTTTCCAAAATTTTGTGACTTTACGAAAAAGGCTCTACAGAAAAAGAAAAATGAAATTTCCAATTTCTTTTTGTTTTAAATAAAAGTTTACACTTTGGGCTTTCTATTTATGAAATAAAAATGATGTCTTTCTCATGGCTTATGCAAAATTTTTGACTTATTTTGGGATGCTGTATCTATCAAGCGATAAATATCTTTAACTTTGCTTATGGTACCTAAATAATTGCTGCACATTTTAAATATAAATTTATTAATCATTTTGATTTATTTCCTAAAATTAATCCTTAAAATCTGACTGATTTATTTATTTTTATAACAGTAGAAAATTTGTATCTTATTGGTACATATCACACATTATCTGAAATTGTGTTGTTCTCAATCTTATCGCATATGTTTGTCACATAAATGTACATCTATCATTGGATTCAGTGGTATAGCATTTCTGTAAATACTTTCACAAAGGTAGTATGTAAAGAATATGTACAATATTTAATGGAGGGGGTGTAGATATTGAAATCATAGATTTTTTTCTCGTTTTACTCAGAAAAAACAAAGCAAAATCTTTACTTTGTAAATAAAAAAAAAAGAAGCATTTACATTAAATAAATTCAACAAGTCATAGGAACCACAGTAATTATTTAGGTACACAGTTTAAATTAGACATATGAGATATATATTTTTTTTTCTTGAATGGTGCAATTTCCCAAAACAGGGCAAAATTTTTACATAAGCTAGGAGAAAAACTTCATTTTTATTAAAATTGAAATAATCATTAATTAAATCTAATACATTAAATAAAATTGCTTATAAATAATTTAAAGATTTAGATTGTTGTATTTTTTTATGTAGCAAATAAAGAATTTGGTAAATTATATGCAAATTTTTAAAGCTAAAAAATCAGAATAAACATTATATTTAAAAGATTGAAATTCAAAAATATAACTGAGCTAAATATAAATATAGAAATAAATGACGTACTTTTGCAGTATCACTTAGACTTATTTTGCAACATTCTTTTTTTGTGCAATTTAAAATTTATATTTATTATGAATAAGCAACATTGAGAACCTTCTATATCAGTTTTCTTATCTTACTGTGACTCCAAACATAATAACACAACAAAACATCGGTATATTAGAAGATCTTCGTGATTTAGTATCTAAAACATTAAATCGGTGGCTATCTCCCCTCCTTCCCCCCACCCTCCAGAAAAGAATTTAAATATCTTAAGGGGAAATTCTCTTCATTTTGGTAAAGGTTTATGAAAATTTGCAATTTTTATATTGCCAGAGCACCCATCACAAAAGTCAAGGACTTTCTTTACATCAGGAAGTATCTCTTTTACAAATTATATCACTTCCTTCTGTGTTAAACACATAAGAGTGAAATCATGTTGCATATCATAAAATGTGTATATTGCTTGCTGATAATCTAATACTGAGAGATAGAGTGCATATAACAGTTGGATCAAGAGTGCAGCTTCTTTGGTCCAATGGTAACTTTAAGCCTCATCTTGAATAAGAAAAGTAAAATTTTTGCTGAAATCCTACAAAACGATAGCTTTTTGAAAGCCAAAGTTTGCTTTAGTTTCTTTTAGGAAATTAGATTTAGCTTTCATTATAAAAGAGGGGAATAACATTTTCCAAATATTTTACTTAGCTTGTCACAAATTCAATTAAATGAACAGTGCTGCTAATACTGGATTGAATACCTAGAGTTATAATTCTCAAGTTTTTTGGAAATTCCTGTTTAAAAAGAGAATACAACTCATATAGATACACATAATATCAATCGCTTTTGTACATAGTACATTCTTAGCAATGCTAACTACATTTTTTTCCAGTCATGATTCTTCAATATTCATTATAATTATAAAACTTTTCAATTAGTTCAATTTTTTCTGGACCTGTAGCTGTGGCTTTAATTTTTCTTATTTCTGGCATAGACAAGATTCTCTTTTCTCTCAGAAGTTGTCATGACGGTCTTACAGCATAATTAGTTACTTCAAATTTATCTATTATTTTCAAATGCAACACAAGGAAAAATAGACCCCCCCTTCTATTATGAGAAACAGCAGACTAATAATAATTTGATTAACAGATTCGAAAACACCTGCCTTAACTAAATAATTTTATCCCGCCTTTGTCAGAATTTGTTTATACAAGGCAGGTGTAAAAATATATTTCATACTGTAGAAATGAACTAGCTTTGTTAAATATAAGGTATTTAAACTATAAAAAACATATTTAAAATGATTAAAATTATCCAAGATAATAAGATAGAAAGTTTTAAAAGAATGTTAAATATAAATAAAATATTTTAATTCAAACACACATACACACACAGAAAAAAACATATTGAAAATTTGATGGGTAAAAAGTCATTATTGCATTTTCTTATTCTATATCAACAAAAGATTTTTTGTTTACAGTTATATTGTAAACACAAAATTAAGGGATTGTTTAAATTTAAAAAAAATGCTAATAATAAAAGAAAATATATGAATGAATAAATAATGGAAACATAAGGATTATGCACAAAATTTAATGGAGGGAGGATAGACTGCAGTCATAGACTTTTTCCCCCCTTTTACTCAGAAGAAAGAAAAAAAAGCAAAAACTTTACTTTGCAAAAGAAAGGAAGAAAGAAACATTGAATAATATATTCAACAAGTCATAGGAACCAGGGTAGTTAGATGGGTATCTCAGCTAAAATTAGGCAGAGATTTTTTTTTTTTTCTTGATTGGTGCAGTTTCCCAAAACAGGGCAAAATTTTGCATAAGTCATGAGAAAGACATCATTTTTATTTCATAACTAGAAAGCCCAAAGTGTAAACTTTTATTTACAACAAAAAGAAATTGGAAATTTCATTTGCCTTTTTGTGTAGAGCCTTTTTCGTAAAATCACAAAAATTTGGAAAAATAACCATAACTTTCAACTTTGGTTTAATTTTTTGGCCCTAAATATTTAAAATTAATTTTTTAAATATTTTTTTATTAAAATCTGCATCATTTGATGTACTTACTGTGATATTTTTAAGATGATTCGCATTTTAGATCCAGAGAAACAATTTTTTGAAAATGGAACTGCAGTCTAAAAACACAGACTCAGAAATGTGCGATTTGAGAAAAATCCAAAAATTGGACCCCCATATCTCACAAACTATGAGGTCTAGGAAGGAAAATTTTCTGATGTATTCATATCATGATAGAATTAGTATATACACCGAGTTTCATCCAATTCCCTGGGGGTCGGCTTACAAACCATAAAAAATTTGGTTGAATTGACATGGAATGACCCAGCTTTCTCATTGCTTATCATCAGTAATGAATAAATCATCATTACTTAAAACTTGAGGATCGACCGAAACAGGTTTTTAAGACCAAAACCGAATTTCGGTAATCTTCATATTTTCCGCTTAAAATGAAAACGAAAATGTCCAAATTTTTTTTTATTAATTAATTACAAATATATATAATTATTAATTAATTATAAGTGTAATTATACGTGTAGCCCAAGTTGGTTTGCTGTGCCTCCGACCAAAACTTTTTATTTTCATGCAAAATAAAATGTAATTAATTCATCAACGACACAAAATGATTTTTTAATTATGCGAATTTCATCTCATTGAAAAATGTTTTAGGTATACATACCTCGATTTAGCTTTTATAATGATTTTTGTAAATGATCGTGCTATACTCGAACTTTCTCAAAGAGTATTCGAAAACCTTCTGTGGTCTCAAACTAAACATTTTCTATTACTGTTAAGTCTGCAGATTTTAATGAGTTCGGGAGAAGCGCCTTTATAGTTTAGTCATCTATGCATTTCTTGCTCTATCATTTGCACTCTCGTCTTGAGTCAGTCATGACTGATAATTATAAACAGTGAAGTTCATTGCAATAAATAAAGAGCGTCTCATTTGCGCCGATACAGCTCAAATCAATGAGTTATGTTGAAAATTCCCGAAAGGAGAAACGACATTTCTGGTATGCAGAAAGTTTCGGTCGAGTTTTGGTCCGGCCGAATTTTTGGTAGCATTTTCTCCGAAAACGAATGTTCGGTGAAACTCAGATTTTGGACCGACACCAAAATCGAACTTTCGATCGATCCCTACTAAACCTTACATCGATTTCCTAAAGATAGTCATATTTCGGCTAACGAACGTAACTCGTGCCTGAATTACGTTCGTTAGCCGAAATTTTCATTAGTCGAAACTGATTTCTCGTCCATTTAAAATTCAACACTATAAGCGTTATTCTGTGTGATAAAGTTATTGTAAATGATGTCTGATTTGTAGTTGATTACCTGGGTTAGGGATTGATTACCTAGGTTAGTGAGTTATTACCTAGGTTAGTGATTGATTACCTAGGCGATTCACATAAAAATATCATTAGAATTGAGAAAACAACCATTACGTAAAATTTTAAATACAGTCCCCACACTGTCAGAAAAACAGGGAAAACAATGATAGTTAGCCGAAACATTCGTTCGTCGAGGTTTCACTATACGAGGGGAATCAATAAGTTTTTGCCCTCACATAGAAGTAATTGAGTGACATTTATGAAATTGCTACATTGTATTAGTCCTTTTCTATATAGTCACCGCGCACAGTAACACATTTCTGCAAATGGTATTTCAAAATGAGAGAGGAGGATGTATTCCAGGAGGTGCGATAGTACACGCAAAGGGGGCATTTTTCTAACTTTTGCCGACCCCCACATGTGACATATTGTTGGAAAGTCCTGTGACCGCTTATTCGTGTTATGCACCCCCCAAATTTGCCCCCGAGTGGCATGAATGGTGTCCTCAAAATTTAGAAAAGTGCCCCCCCCCGGAGGCTCAAGATGTACATAACAGGAATAAGTGGTCACAGGCCTTTCCAACAATATGTCACATGTGGGGGTCGGTAAAAGTGAGAAAAATGACCCCCTTTTGGTTTTTATCGCGCCTCCTGGAATAAATCCTCCCCCCCCCCCTTCTTTTTTGAAATACCGTTTACAGACATGTGTTACTGTAGACGGTGACTATATAGAAAAGGAATAATTCAATGTAGCAATTTCATAAATTTTACTGAATTATTTCTATGTGAGAACAAAAGCTTATTGATGCACCCTCGTATTTGCATACATTTTCTCCTCAAAGTAGTGCGCAGCATTTCTTTAACAATCATAAATAAATGTTATGTGATTTTCAGTTTTAACGGAATATTAAAAAAAAAAAAAAAAAAAAAAAAAAAAACATATAACAATCATGGCAAACAAAAGATATATAAAACTTAAAAAGAAAACGCCCTCTTCAAAACTATATTTATATAATCAATGTCTTCTTATGGAGAATCAATAAGCTGGATAGTCAGAACGGAACGTTTTTTGTCGTATATTCCTATTTCCTCCAGGCTGTGTCAGAATAAATGTTCCCCTTTTATTTTTTAGTGTCAATGCCTTTGTATTCTATTTTTTTTAATGGAAATCATTTAAATATTTAAGAAAATTTTTCCATAGAAATGTGTATTTAAAATTTCAATAACTTACTAACTACGATTATTCAGCTGAGTAATTTTTAGAAGGTTAAATAAGTTACTGCTTTCGGTAATAGGTATGGATTGAAATTGATTTTTTTTTTCTGTGTGATAAAGTTATTGTAAATAATTTCTGATTTGCAGTTGATTACCCAAGTTAGTGATTGATTACCTAGGTTAGTGAGTTATTACCTAGGTTAGTGATTGATTAAATAGGTTTGTGAGTTATTACCTTAGTGATTGATTATCTAGGTGATTCATATAAAAATACCATTAGAATTGAGAAGATAACCATCCATATATATATTACGCTATCGTACGTGGCACAGAAATCGCGATTATTCGTTAATTGTTTAATGGCAACGCTCGAATGAAACGCATCTCATTGGTTATTGAACAGCATTTAAAGCATCTCCATAACTATAAGGGTAGGGGACCCTGTTCTGTCACCAATTACCGCCAAGGTTGTCGCTAACTTAGCGATATATCGCCAAATTTGGCAATCAAAATTAGTCGCCAACTTGGGGATATCTCTATATTTCGCCAAATTCCCATAGACTTCCATTGTAAACCAATAGGGTTTACTTGCTTACAGAAAATCAACAAATTGAGATATTTTAATGCAACAAAAACTAATATTAGCTTAAGGGATTATATTAATTATAGTTAAGGGAGTCCAAGTAAATTAAATTATGAATAAAAGTAACATGATACAATGCTTAACATGCTTTCCCAAACATAAATTTTAAGGGAGACCAACTGGTCAACAAGGGCGGCTAGTTACGTAAAATTTTAAATACAGTCCCCTCACTGTCAGAAAAACGGGGAAAACAATGATTGTTTGCCGAAAGATTCGTGCGTCGAGGTTTCACTATATAGGCATACATTTTCTCCTCAAATTAGTGCGCACGGTAACAATAGTAAGTAAATGCTGTCTGGTTTTCAGTTTTAACGAAATATTGAAGAAAAAACATGTAACAATCATGGCAAACAAAATATATCGAAAACTTAAAAATAAAACGCCCTGTTCAAAACTATATTTATATAATCAATGTCTTCTTATAGAAAATCGCATGGAACATTTTTTTTTTGTTTCACATATTCCTATTTTCTTCCAGGTTGTGTCAGAATAAATAATCCCCTTTTATTTCTTAAATGTCTTGTATTCTATTTCTTTAAATGAAAATCATTTAAATATTTAATGAAATTTTCCATAAAATGTCGATTTAAAATTTCGATACGTTACTAACTACAATTATTCAGCTGAATGATGTTTAGAAGGTTAAATATAGGTTACTGTTTTTCGGTAATAGGCATGGATTGAAATTGATTTTTTTTTTTCTGTGTGATAAAGTTATGGTAAGTAATTTCTGATTTGTAGTTGATTACCTAGGTTAGTGATTGATTACGTAAGCGATTTATATACAGATATCATTAGAATTGAGAAAAAAAAAATATTACTTAAAATTTTAAATACAGTCGCCCCACTGTAAAAAACAAGTCGTAAATTGTGCATCAAAAGTGGCAAATGAGGAACGTTCTTACTATAAGAAGTTTTTTTTTCTTCAGATTTTGGTGCAATAGCTGTTGCACTCTTATGCAAAAATACATGAATACAAAATTTATTACGATTATATAAAGTGAATTCAGTTATACGGAAATAACAGGACTCCATATTAAATAGGACGTCATCTCCATGACAATCCGGAATCATTACCTATCTTGAGATATCATTGAATTAATTACGTATGATAGGATTTAATAGAATGAAGAAAATTTTTATTAATGTCTTTTTAAGTTCCGATTCGATATTCATAAATTTGAAATGACTCGACAAAATTCTGCATCGATTTATCTATATTAAATTTCAAACAATTCGGATGGGTAGTTTTTGCGCTGTTATATGCTGATAGACGGGCATACAGACGGACGGACAAGAAGACGATGATAGGTGCTACGTATTTATGTAATTAAGAAGGCACCTAAAAAGACAAAAGTTTCTTAATCTACAAAAATATAATATAACCACGAACAAAAATTACAGTAACCTCTTCCAAGTTACCCATGATTCCGAAAAGCTTTCTTTATTATTTAAAATCTCAGAAACCAACATTTTTTAAGATTTATTTAAAAAAAAAAGTTGGAAATTGTACGTCAAACGTGGCAAATGAGGTGCGTTCGAACTACAGTTTTATAGATAATTTTTGCATCGCATATTGTACTGAATGCATATTTTAGTGCATTTCATAAGTGCAGATCAGTTTCACTCTCTTCGAAAAGTTGTAACATCATTAAAATGCACTTGAAATCATTTTTAGGGTTTCGTTCATCTGACGAAACCCTATTCGTCTCGCTCCTCTGTCTGTCTGTCCGTCCGTCACAGAGTCCGTTCTCAGAAACTATACATGTTGGAGACTTGAAATTTTGCATATTTATAGCTGGACACCTCAGATCAAACGACAAATCATAAAATTTTGAAAAAGTCTTACATTTAACCCTTTGGGCTCCCACATGTGTACTTTAAACAATTCTTTCTATGTGAGCCTCTAATTAGGTTGGAGGCGTGACATTTTGCATACTTATAGCTGAACAACTCACATCAAATGACAAATCATAAAATTTTGAAAAAGTTTTAAATTTAACCCCTTGGGGTCTCACATATGTATTTTAAACTATCCTTTCTAAGTGAGCCCCTAATTATGTTGGAGGCGTGAAATTTTACATACTTATAGCTGAACACCTCACATCAAACGACAAATCATAAAATTTTGAAAAAGTTGTACCTTTAACCCTTTGGGCTCCCACATGTGCATTTTAAACAATTCTTTCTAAGTGAGCCCTAATTAGGTTGGAGGCGTGAAATTTTGCATACTTATAGCTGAACAGCTCACATCAAACGACAAATCATAAAATTTTGAAAAAGTCGTACATTTAACCCCTTGGGCTCCCCCATGTGTCTTTAAACAATTCTTTCAAAGTGAGCCCCTAATTAGGTTGGAGGCGTGAAATTTTGCATACTTATAGCTGAACGCCTCACATCAAACGACAAATGATAAAATTTTCAAAAAGTCGTACATTTAACCCTTCGGGCTCCCACATGTGAATTTTAAACAATTCTTTCTAAGTGAGCCCCTATTTAGGTTGGAGGCGTGAAATTTTGTATACTTATAGCTGAACACCTCGCATCAAATGACAAACCATAAAATTTTGAAAAAGTCGTACATTTAACCCTTTGGGCTCCCACATGTGTATTTTAAACAATTCTTTCTAAGTGAGCCCCTAATTAGGTTGGAGGCTTGAAATTTTGCATACTTATAGCTGAACACCTCACATCAAATGACAAACCATAAAATTTTGAAAAAGTCGTACATTTAACCATTTGGGCTCCCACATGTGTATTTTAAACAATTATTTCTTAGTGAGCCCCTATTTACGTTGGAGGCGTGAAATTTTGGATACTTATAGCTGAACACCATCATGCGACAAATCATAAAATTTTGAAAAAGTCGAACATTTAACCCTTTGGGCTCCCACATTCGTATTTTAAGCAATTCTTTCTAGCTGAGCTCCTTATTAAATTGGAGATTTGAAATTTTGCATACTTATAGCAGAACACCTGAGGACAGGCGACAAATCATAAAATCTTGAAAAAGTCTTACGTTTAGCCCTTTGAGCTACCACATATGTATTTTAAGCAATTCTTTCGCAGAGAGCCCCTAATTAAGTTGGAGACAAGAATTTTTGCATACGTATAGCTGAATACCTCAGACCACACGACAAATCATAAAATTTTCAAAAAGTCTTACATTATTTATTCCTCCGGGCTCTAACTTGTGTATGTTAAGCAATTTTTCTAACCTCCGGCCTTTTTATCGGGAGAGCACTTTTCTAACTTATGCCGACACCCCCCTTTGACTGTTCTTTCATATTATGCACCATAGCCTAACATATTTTAGTTCCACTTTTTACTGCCAGGGGTGCCTACTTATCTCGGGTGCTATGGGCCCAATCCCCTCGACTAATATATCTATGGATAGTATGTAAAACGGGGTTTTGTTCGATTAGAGGTTTGTTTAGAATAGAGTGCGCCCCTGGTTGCGAAATGTTGAACTAACAGATTTTTCAAAAGGATAAAGTGTTTTGAAAGGAATGTTAAACGAAACCCTCTGTGCGATCTGTGCTCACACTTACCCACTTGTTTCCTATTGGCCGTAATGTAACGGAAAACTTTTGACTGTCCCTGTAATTAAACTATATATCCGATTTTCATAAAATTTGAAGTGACACGACAAGATTTTGTAACAATTATATATTTAAAATTTAAGACCATTCGGTTGGGTAGTTTTTGCTCAGTTATATGCGGACGGACAGACGGACTGAAAGACGACTATATGTGCTACGTATTTATATAATTACGAACGTACCTAAAAAAGGAAAAAAATTGTTTTTTGCAACTGATTTTCGGAAACGTTTCCAGGTGGTTTTTTATTGTGTATTAATCAGTTGTTTTTTTTTTTTTTTAATCTGACTGCTGGTATTTAGAATATTATAAATTCTCAGTTATACATTTTAGGCTGCGTGATTAAATATATACATGTAACAGTGACACAAAAAATATTAATTTTAGTGTTAATGTTAATGTCGTTAACTTATCAAGTTATTCTGTAAAACGTATTTATCAAACCCCAAAATGTTTAATCCAGAATTGATAGCATCCGAAAAACCAACATTTTGTGTTGAAAAAACTGATGAACGCGCTGTAAAAACTACTCGTAAAAGTTTCCGAAAATCGGTCACAGTAAGAAAAAGTTTGTTTTTATAAATGCTTCATTAAGGTGCCTGCCTGCCTGCCTTTAAAATGCAATTTTTGGTCAAAAATACGATTTTCTATATTTTGTTTAATATAAAAAATTTTGTTTGATATAAAAAAATGGGGGGGGGGGTCGTTTTGCTGCGACGGATTTTCGGAAACGTTTCCAGGTGGTTTTTTATTGTGTATTAATCAGGTTTTTTTTTTGTTTTTTTTTTGTTTTTTTTTATCTGGCTGCTGGTATTTAGAATATTATAAATTCTCAGTTATACATTTTAGGCTGCGTGATTAAATATATACATGTAACAGTGACACAAAAAATATTAATTTTAGTGTTAATGTTAATGTCGTTAACTTATCAAGTTATTCTGTGAAACGTATTTGTCAAACCCCAAAATGTTTAATCCAGAATTGATAGCATCCGAAAAACCAACATTTTGTGTTGAAAAAACTGATGAACGCGCTGTAAAAACTACTCGTAAACGTTTCCGAAAATCGGTCACAGTAAGAAAAAGTTTGTTTTTATAAATGCTTCATTAAGGTGCCTGCCTGCCTGCCTTTAAAATGCAATTTTTGGTCAAAAATACGATTTTCTATATTTTGTTTAATATTAAAAATTTTGTTTGATATAAAAAAAAGGGGGGGAGATGTTTTGCTGCGACGGATTTTCGGAAACGTTTCCAGGTGGTTTTTTATTGTGTATTAATCAGTTTTTTTTTTTTTTTTTTTTTTTTTTTTTTTTTTAATCTGACTGCTGGTATGTAGAATATTATAAATTCTCAGTTATACATTTTAGGCTGCGTGATTAAATATATACATGTAACAGTGACACAAAAAATATTAATTTTAGTGTTAATGTTAATGTCGTTAACTTATCAAGTTATTCTGTAAAACGTATTTGTCAAACCCCGAAATGTTTAATCCAGAATTGATAGCATCCGAAAAACCAACATTTTGTGTTGAAAAAACTGATGAACGCGCTGTAAAAACTACTCGTAAACGTTTCCGAAAATCGGTCACAGTAAGAAAAAGTTTGTTTTTATAAATGCTTCATTAAGGTGCCTACCTGCCTGCCTTTAAAATGCAATTTTTGGTCAAAAATACGATTTTCTATATTTTGTTTAATATTAAAAATTTTGTTTGATATAAAAAAAAGGGGGGGGTTGTTTTGCTGCGACGGATTTTCGGAAACGTTTCCAGGTGGTTTTTTATTGTGTATTAATCAGTTTTTTTTTTTTTTTTTTTTTTTTTTTTAATCTGACTGCTGGTATTTAGAATATTATAAATTCTCAGTTATACATTTTAGGCTGCGTGATTAAATATATACATGTAACAGTGACACAAAAAATATTAATTTTAGTGTTAATGTTAATGTCGTTAACTTATCAAGTTATTCTGTAAAACGTATTTGTCAAACCCCAAAATGTTTTATCCAGAATTGATAGCATCCGAAAAACCAACATTTTGTGTTGAAAAAACTGATGAACGCGCTGTAAAAACTACTCGTAAACGTTTCCGAAAATCGGTCACAGTAAGAAAAAGTTTGTTTTTATAAATGCTTCATTAAGGTGCCTACCTGCCTGCCTTTAAAATGCAATTTTTGGTCAAAAATACGATTTTCTATATTTTGTTTAATATTAAAAATTTTGTTTGATATAAAAAAAGGGGGGGGGGGGGGGTTGTTTTGCTGCGACGGATTTTCGGAAACGTTTCCAGGTGGTTTTTTATTGTGTATTAATCAGTTTTTTTTTTTTTTTTTTTTTTTTTTTTTTTTATCTGACTGCTGGTATTTAGAATATTATAAATTCTCAGTTATACATTTTAGGCTGCGTGATTAAATATATACATGTAACAGTGACACAAAAAATATTAATTTTAGTGTTAATGTTAATGTCGTTAACTTATCAAGTTATTCTGTAAAACGTATTTGTCAAACCCCAAAATGTTTTATCCAGAATTGATAGCATCCGAAAAACCAACATTTTGTGTTGAAAAAACTGATGAACGCGCTGTAAAAACTACTCGTAAACGTTTCCGAAAATCGGTCACAGTAAGAAAAAGTTTGTTTTTATAAATGCTTCATTAAGGTGCCTACCTGCCTGCCTTTAAAATGCAATTTTTGGTCAAAAATACGATTTTCTATATTTTGTTTAATATTAAAAATTTTGTTTGATATAAAAAAAAGGGGGGGGGGTTGTTTTGCTGCGACGGATTTTCGGAAACGTTTCCAGGTGGTTTTTTATTGTGTATTAATCAGTTTTTTTTTTTTTTTTTAATCTGACTGCTGGTATTTAGAATATTATAAATTCTCAGTTATACATTTTAGGCTGCGTGATTAAATATATACATGTAACAGTGACACAAAAAATATTAATTTTAGTGTTAATGTTAATGTCGTTAACTTATCAAGTTATTCTGTAAAACGTATTTGTCAAACCCCAAAATGTTTAATCCAGAATTGATAGCATCCGAAAAACCAACATTTTGTGTTGAAAAAACTGATGAACGCGCTGTAAAAACTACTCGTAAACGTTTCCGAAAATCGGTCACAGTAAGAAAAAGTTTGTTTTTATAAATGCTTCATTAAGGTGCCTACCTGCCTGCCTTTAAAATGCAATTTTTGGTCAAAAATACGATTTTCTATATTTTGTTTAATATTAAAAATTTTGTTTGATATAAAAAAAGGGGGGGGGTGTTTTGCTGCGACGGATTTTCGGAAACGTTTCCAGGTGGTTCTTTATTGTGTATTAATCAGTTTTTTTTTTTTTTTTTTTTTTTTTTTTTTTTTTTTTTTTTTTTTTTTTTAAATCTGACTGCTGGTATTTAGAATATTATAAATTCTCAGTTATACATTTTAGGCTGCGTGATTAAATATATACATGTAACAGTGACACAAAAAATATTAATTTTAGTGTAAATGTTAATGTCGTTAACTTATCAAGTTATTCTGTAAAACGTATTTGTCAAACCCCAAAATGTTTAATCCAGAATTGATAGCATCCGAAAAACCAACATTTTGTGTTGAAAAAACTGATGAACGCGCTGTAAAAACTACTCGTAAACGTTTCCGAAAATCGGTCACAGTAAGAAAAAGTTTGTTTTTATAAATGCTTCATTAAGGTGCCTGCCTGCCTGCCTTTAAAATGCAATTTTTGGTCAAAAATACGATTTTCTATATTTTGTTTAATATAAAAAATTTTGTTTGATATAAAAAAATGGGGGGGGGGGGTCGTTTTGCTGCGACGGATTTTCGGAAACGTTTCCAGGTGGTTTTTTATTGTGTATTAATCAGGTTTTTTTTTTGTTTTTTTTTTGTTTTTTTTTATCTGGCTGCTGGTATTTAGAATATTATAAATTCTCAGTTATACATTTTAGGCTGCGTGATTAAATATATACATGTAACAGTGACACAAAAAATATTAATTTTAGTGTTAATGTTAATGTCGTTAACTTATCAAGTTATTCTGTGAAACGTATTTGTCAAACCCCAAAATGTTTAATCCAGAATTGATAGCATCCGAAAAACCAACATTTTGTGTTGAAAAAACTGATGAACGCGCTGTAAAAACTACTCGTAAACGTTTCCGAAAATCGGTCACAGTAAGAAAAAGTTTGTTTTTATAAATGCTTCATTAAGGTGCCTGCCTGCCTGCCTTTAAAATGCAATTTTTGGTCAAAAATACGATTTTCTATATTTTGTTTAATATTAAAAATTTTGTTTGATATAAAAAAAAGGGGGGGAGTTGTTTTGCTGCGACGGATTTTCGGAAACGTTTCCAGGTGGTTTTTTATTGTGTATTAATCAGTTTTTTTTTTTTTTTTTTTTTTTTTTTTTTAATCTGACTGCTGGTATGTAGAATATTATAAATTCTCAGTTATACATTTTAG
Source organism: Maratus speciosus (assembly GCA_963932465.1). Lineage (NCBI taxonomy): Eukaryota > Metazoa > Arthropoda > Arachnida > Araneae > Salticidae > Maratus > Maratus speciosus. The sequence continues at coordinate 235,793,517 of OZ010797.1, read as the reverse complement.
GCTGCGTGATTAAATATATACATGTAACAGTGACA